>JAKSZU010000009.1:40290976-42690976 GCA_026018925.1 Tupaia tana
GATTTGATCATAACACATCATATACACACTTTGAAAAACTATACTATGCCTACAAAGATGTACAACTATTTATTTTTTTGAGAAGGTTTTTGCTATAGGGCGTGTGCGCTCTCCAGAAAGACAGAGAGAGACCGAGAGACAGAAAGCGAGAAATCATCCACCGAGGGGATGGCCACGCCACAATCTCTTCTCCAGTCTCCTGTTGGGATCTTGGGCACGCATGCACACATGCCCAGAGTGAGTTTAAGCCACCAGGTCCAGGACTCAAATCATGATCGGCTACATGGGAGTCCAGCAACATAGCCATTATGCCAACTGCTGGTCCCAATGTACAACTATTTTTTAAAATTTTGTCAGACGGCATGTGTGTGCACCAAAGAGACAAAGGGAGATATAGAAAAGTACCCTTCCATGGGGAACAGTCACACTGTAATCAATTCTCCTTCCTTTCGTGATTTAAGCACACACACACACACACACACACACACACACACACACACACATAACCTGGCATGTTTTTCAAGTCCTCAGGTCCAGAATTCAAACCATGCAGTTGGCCATGTGAAATCCAGCTTCCTTAATCACCAGATCATGGGCTCATCCCAAAGATGAATAATCACTTTTTTTTTAATTAAACATTACAATTAAAACAAAAAAATGGTATAATGAATCCCTATGTTCTCATTACCTGGCTTCAACAATTATAAATATTTTTCCAATTTTCTACGGTCCTCTATACTCAATTTTTTAAAAATTTTTGCAAGAGGCAGGACTGGGACCAGCAAATGGCATAATGGCTATGTTGCTGGACTCCCATGTAGTTGACCGCAGTTCGAGTCCCAGACCCGGTGGCTTAAACTCATGCCAGGCGCGTGTGTGTGCGTGCTCAAGATCCCAAGGGTAGAATGGAGGAGAAGGGATTGTGGCATGGCCATCCCCCCTGGGGGGTGATTTCTCGCTTTCTGTCTCTCTGTCACTCTGTCTTTCTGGCGAGCGCATGCACCCTACAGCAAGAAGGGGAGATTTTTTTGCTATAGGGTACATGCTAGCCAGAAAGACAGAAATTGAGAGAGAGAAAGTTCCCCCCCATCCAGGGAGGAGGATGGCCATACCACAATCCCTTCTCCTCCATTCTCCTCTTGGGTTTTCTGGTACTCACGCGCATGCACCCAGCATGAGTTTCAAGCTGCCAGTACTTTAACCATGATCTGCCAAGTGGGAGTGCAGGACCTTAACCACTGTGCTACTTGCTGGCCTTGAAGTAGGACTTTTCAAGGAAAATTCCAGACGTAATGTCATTTATCTTGAAATGTCTTAGTAAATTTCTGATAGAGATGTTTAAAACAAAGCATGATACTAATATAATATCTTAAAAAAAGACTATTAATATCATCTAATCCATGTTCAAATTGTCTCAAAAATGTTTTTTTTTTTTAATTCCAGAGGGTACATGTGTTCACCAAGTAAGAGACAGAGAGAGGGAGAAGACACCCCTTAATTGGACTTAATCACTCAACTCAACAATCTCTTCTCCATTTCTCCATCCTGTCCGAATTTAGGGCATACACACACACACACACACACAAACACACACACACACACATCCTTGTCATGTTTTTCAAGCCTCTGGAACCAGGATTTGAAGAACAGTCAGTCATATGAGATCCAGCTCCTTTTACCACTAGGCCAGAAGGCCAGCCCTGTATTTTTAAAGTTAGCCTGAGTCTAAACAAGTTCTTATTTTATATATTCAGCAGCTTAATAGCAAAGTTTTTTTGGGGGGGAAGATACTTGTAGTTGTCATAGACGGGAGATCAAGAAGTCCTTGGCCTCAACTATTGCATCACACAACCTAACACTTGATAGTATGCTGTCTTCTCCAGCTCCAAAATGTTCCAGTGCTGAATTTGAACCTCTCTGAGGACACAAACAATGATTCTTACTTCCATGGATTCTTCGCAGTACCTGTCATAAAGCTGTGCAAATGATGTTTGAATTTCTTAGACATCTATTGTTATTACAATATCACCTGGCTGGTTAGATCAATTCTGAAATTTTTCTGTTCAAACACACACACACATACACCCATACTTTAAAATCGCCCTCCAGGAGGGATGGCCATACTGCAATCCCCTCTCATCCGTTCTCCTCGAGGTATTTTGGGTACACATGCACATGCATCCAGCATGATTTTCTTCCTTATTTTTAATCTTTTTTTAAAAAAATTATATTTAATCATTGTACATCCTTACTGCATACATAATGACTTTCTCAGAATGATTTTCAGGACACTGGGTCCAGAACTCAAACCACGTACCCGGCTATGTGGAACCTAATCACCTTAACCTCCATGCCATTTGATGATCCTCATTTAAAATATATTTTAAAGTTTATTTTATTTCTTATGATATAGAGGAAAATATACAGAGAAATAGCCACCCCTATTAGTCTATAGTCTTAACCCCCAATCTTAGCTGACCTAGGTTATGGATATATGTGCACACTCTTGCCATGTTCAAGGAGGTCCAGGGATGTGAATCCAGGATCTTTTCCATATGAATCCAATTATCTTTCCCCTATGCCACTTCCTAGTCCCCAAAATTAGATATGTTTAAAGTTCAAATTTTCAAATTAGCATTACTCTTTGTCTAAAACTTCTATATCAGTATATACTACTGACTTCCACCATGATCTAGATCTCAGGGATTCTTCTAAATGTATCCTTACTGGAATCATTATATTATGATTCTTCATTAATCCCTAATACCTCTCTTTTGGAGCTATTATTTCATCCACTCATTGTCTAGGACTAACTTTTTCTGGAAAGAGAGAGTAAATATTTTAGGATTTCTGGAACATTCTGAGTTACTACTCTTCATCTCTAACAATGTAACACAAAGGCTGCTATAGTAAGGCTTCCAGAAAATAAAAGTTGCCTAGATAAATTTTAATTTTGCATAATCAACAGATAACATTTTAGTATAGGTATGTCCTAAATATCACATATGACATCTGAAACTCAAACTCAACTGTATATTCTAGTGTTTTCCCCCCTATATCTGACAACCCTGGGTCATAAACAACATGAGGGCACTTCAAAAAGTTTGTGGAAAAGTGGATTAACCTGTTTCCAGACTTTAATCTTTAAGCAAATTTCCTTACCAATTCAAAATTGCTTTTCTTGAAATTTCCAGCTGAACTTGCTATTACAAGTAGTTAGATTATTTAAGAAATTGTGTGATTAATAAAAAGTGGGGGGAAAGGAATGGAATACAACTGTTGACACCAGAGATAGTATGAGAAGAGGGTGGGAAAGGGCAGAAGGTCAGTCATAGGGGTAAATATAAATATATATACACACATATGTATGTGAAACTAGAAATGGAAAATTATTAATGATAACATACATGATTAAGCCACTATGCAGTATATTCTGGATGGGAAACCATTTTTTGTATGCTGTGCCAATGATTAGGGGATGAATGTACATTAATTAATTTTAAAAATGTTTCAGGAAAAAAATGCATATTTGATGACTGCAGTAAGCTATATAGCCCCAGCTAGGTGCTACCTTGTAATATGTTATTCTACTCAGTGAGGTTTATGCCTAAAGTCAGACTTGTGTTCATGGATATGTATGTATCAGCTGCACTTGCTATTGGAAATATTTAGATTAATTAAGTTCATTAGCAAATCAATAAAATGGGGGGAAAAGGCATAGAAAGCAACCATGGATACCAGGGACAGTGTAGGAGGAGGGTGGGACACAGTAGCGGGTGAGAGATAGGGAATCAAGGATGGCAAAAAACGGCAAAATACACAGGAAACAAGAAATGGAAAATTATTTGTTGACGATAACATGTATGTTGATGTGCTTGATTGAGCCAATATACAGTGTATTCTGAATGGGAAATCTCATTTTGTATGCTGTGATAATGTATAGTGAATTAATGTAAATAAATAAGTTTCAATTAAAAAAAGTTTATTTTGGGACCAGCAGTTAGCGTAATGGCTATGTCGCTGGACTCCCACATAGTCAACCGCGGTTCACGTCCCGGACCTGGTGGCTTAAACTCACGCCGGGCACGTGTGCGTGCATGCCCAAGATCCCAAGAGGAGAATGGAGGAGAAGGGATTGCAGCATGGCCATCCCCCTTGGGGGGTGATTTCTTGCTTTCTATCTCTCTGTTTCTCTCTGTCTGTCTGGCGAGCGCACGCGCCCTATAGCAAAAACCTCTCCAAAAAAAAAAAAAAAAAAGTTTATTTTGGTGCAAAAAAATAAAATTCATGCAGTTTTGTATAATATGCATTTTCATAAAGATTTGAAAATTTCACATATATAAACAAATGTGAATGGTTGTGTTACAATTTATTCACAAAAGTATGCAGTGTACCAAATTTGGCACACAGTATATAGTTTGTTGACCCCATTATAGCAGAAAAATTAAAGACTATGAGTCAAGTGTAGCTTCTGGTCTGAACTCTAGAAATAAGTTACTTATCTCTTTATGTTTTGGGATTCACATCTGTCAAATGGAGGTAAGACTTGCTCTCTTAAACTTTGAGTATGAAGGTCAAATAACAAACAAATATGTGAATAATTGAAAGTCATTCGATAAGATTTAAAAAGTGTAAGCTTGAGTTAGTGTTATTTAGTGATATCAATTATACCTAGAATTTTCCATTATCCTTCTCTGAATTTTTAGAAACTAGATTTCTTGGGCCAACTGGTGGTGTGGTGGTTAAAACAGTTAAATCCCACATGGCTGATCACATAGTTTGAGTCCTGGACTTGGCAGCTTGAAAAAACATGTCAGGCACATCTGCATGCATGCCCATAATCCTCAAATGGGGGAGAAATAGAGTAGAAGGTATTACAGTGTGACCACGTCCCATGGGGAATGCTTTTTCACTTTCCTCCTCTCTCTTTCTCGCTTTCTCTCTCCAGCAAGCACCCATGCCCTCTGAAAGAATCAAATTAAAAATAGACATTTATTTTTAGTTTGTTCTAGGGTGTGTGTGCTCACTGGAGAGAGACAGAGAAAGAGAGAGAGAGAAAGTGAGAAATCATCCTCCCCCTCAGGGTGATGGCCACGCTGGAATCCCTTCTCTACCTTTCCTCCTCAGGGGTTTTGGGCATGCATGCATATTCACCCAGCATGTTTCTCAAACCACTGGGTCTGGGTCTTGAACTGTGCAGTTGCCCATATGAGACCCAGCTTCCTTAACCTCCATGCCACCTGCTAACCCAAAATAGACTTCTTTTTAGAGTAGTTTTAGATTACAGAAAAATTAAGGAGAAGATGCCCGCTCACATGCATAGTTTCCCTCATTGTCAATATCCTCCCAGCAGAGATGTACATTTGTTACAATCAATGAGACTACATTGACATGTTATGATCACCCATAATCCACATTTTCTATGAGAGTTCATTCCAAGTGTTGTACATTCTGTAGGTTTAGATAATGACATGTGTTCACCAATACAGTATCATACAGCTTAATTTTAATGACACAGAAATGCTCTGTACTCCACATATTCATCCTTCTCTGTCCCCCAACATCTGGTAACTACTGATCCTTTCACTGTCTCCATATTTTTGTCTTTTCCAATGCATCATATAGTTGGACTATAGTATGTAGTCTTCAATTTGGCTTCTTCTAATAGGGAGTTCATATGTCTATTTTTTAATTTTATTAATTTTATTATTTTTTAACTTGACCAGAGAGAGACAGAGAGAGAGAAAGGGAAAGCGAGAAAGCAAACCACGATGTCCAGGACTAGAACCATGGTCGGCCATGTGGGAGTCCAACACCTTAACCATTATGCCACCTGCTGGCTCCCCCATATGTCTAAATCTAATGGGTATGTAGTGGTGTATCATTATTGCTTTAATTTGTAATTCCCTATCTTTTCATATGCTTATTTGCCACCTGTACATCTTCTTTCATTAGGTGTCTATTGAGACCTTTAGCCCATTTTTAAATAGAGTTGATTGTTTTCTTCTTGAGTTTTAAGAGTTTGTTTATAGTTTAGATAACAGTCCTTTATCTGATAAGTCTTTTGCAAAATTTCCTCCCAGTCTGTGAATTGTCTTGTGACAATTGATATATTAATAGTTCACTTAACATCTACTATATTTGTTACTGTTTTCTTTTTTAGTTCGCTTTTGTTTCACCCTTTTTCTTATTTATTTATTATTTATTATTTATATTTAACTGTTTTACATCCTGTGGGGTACAAAATGGATTTTCAAAGCTTGTATGCTGTATTTGACAATAACATATTCATCTTTTTCATCAAAGAACACCATGTTCAAAATACATATACTGGATTGCTATCTATTGAGCAAGGATACACAGCATTTGTCTTAGCATTACATCTTCTAGATTTGACCACTTTGTATTGAATGAAAGGATCTCATTGTTCTTTATGGTTGAGTAATATTCCATTGTGTATATGTGCCATATTTTTTCAATCCAGTTATCAGTTGCTGGACACTTGGGTTGATTCTATGTCTTAGCTCTTGTGAATAATGCTGCAATAAACATGGATGTGTAAATTTCTTTCCAACTGATTGATTTTCTGTCCTTCGGGTAAATACCCAGAAATGGGATTACTGTGTCATAGTAATTCTATTTGTAAATTTTTGAGAAACCTCCATATTGTTTTCCATAGTGACTGTACTAACATACATTCCCACTAACAGTGCAAGAAAGTTCACTTTTCATCACAGCCTCACCAGCTCTTGTCATTCTTTGGGTTTTTTTGTTTGTTTGTTTGTTCTGTTTGTTTGGTTTCTTTGGTCATAGCCATACTGACTAGGATTGGGAGATACCTCATGAGGTTTTGATTTTCATTTCCCTTATGATAAGAGATGTTGAACATTTTCTCATATGCTTTTAGTCATTTGCATGTCTTTGAGAGCTTTCTGTTCAGATCAAATGCCTTTTTTTTTTTTTTTTTGCTATAGGGCGTGTGCGCTCACCAGACAGACAGAGAGAGACAGAGAGATAGAAAGCAAGAAATCACCCCCCAGGGGGGATGGCCACGCCACAATCCCTTCTCTTCCATTCTCCTCTCAGGATCTTGGGCATGCATGAACACGTGCCTGGCGTGAGTTTTAAGCCACCGGGTCTGGGACGCGAACCTCGGTCAACTACATGGGAGTCCAGTGACATAGCCATTACGCTAACTACTGGTCCCTCAAATGCCTATTTTTAATTGGATTATTCATTTTTCTGTAGGTAAACTGCTTTAAGTTCGCTATATATTCTGATTATTAATCACTTATCTGAAGTGTGACTTGTGAAAATTTTCTTCTATTTTGTTGGCTGTCTCTTTACTCCATTTATTGTCTCCTTTGCTATACAGAAGCTTTTTAGTTTGATGTAAAACTACTTTTCTATATTTGCAGTTGTTTTCCATATTTTGGTGGTCTTATTTAAGAAATCTTTGCCTAATGCTATGTCTTTAAGTGTTTCCCCTGTGATTTCCAAGAGTAATTTTATGCTTTGAGTCTTTACATTTAGGCCTTTAATCTATCTGAGCCGAATTTTGTTAATGGTGAGAGACAGAGGTCTAGTTTCATTATTCTGCAGATGGATATCCAGTTTCCCCAGTACCATTTGCTGAGACTTCCTTTTTTCCTCTGAATTTTCTTGTGTCCTTTGTCAAAAATCAGCTGGCTTTGTGTTTTGGGGTTTATTTCTGAATTCTCTTATTCTGATCCACTGGTCTGTGTCTGTTTTTGTGCCAGTACCATGCTGTTTTGATTACCCCAGCTTTATAATATATTTTGAGATCAACTAGTGAAATGTCTCCAACTTTATTCTTTTTGCGCAGGATTGCTCTGCTGATAGAGAGTTTTTTATGATTCTAGTCAAATTTTAAGTTTCTATTTCTACTTCTATGAAAAATGTCACTGGTAATTTGATAGAAATTACATTAAATTTGAAAATGAATTTGTGTATAATTGACATCTTAATTACATTGGTTCTTCTAATCCAAGAACTAGTAATGTCTTTCCATATTTTTTTGGTATCATTTTCAATGTCTCTCCTTATGTTCTTACAGTTTTCCTTGTAGAAGTCTTCCGCCTGTTTGCTTAGATTTATTCCTAACTATTTTGTTGTGTGGCTATTGTAAATGGAATTGTTGTCTTCAGTTCTGCCTCACTCCATTCAATGTTAGTATATAAAAAAGCTATAGAGTTTTCTGTTTTTATTTTTTTATACTGAAACCTTACTTAATTCATTGATCACTTCTAGGAATTTTTTATGCATCACATAATCATTTTTATTTATTCTGAATACTACTATGGGTCCCCAATAAAGTACAAATATATAAATAAAATATGTAGTCTTGCAAGATTGTGAATGCTTTGTGCAGTAAATACTAACCAACTATGGGAACAAGACACGATAATGGGGATTCCTGAGACTCACATTGACTGAGAAAGGGGATTCTCTGCACTGGAGAACTGGTCATAAGTCTGCATGACCATTAAACAGGTAGGCCATTAGGTGAGAGAGTGGCTGCATTATTTCAAATATTTCTTCTGTTAGTTTTTCTCTTTCTTTTCCTTCTGCTATTCCCATATGTTACAACTTTGGTAGTTGTCCTGTAGTTCCGTTTTTTGTTTGTTTGATTTTTGTTTTGTTTTGTTTGTTTTCTCACTATTTTACATCTTCATTTTTCAGTTTTGAAAATTTCTATTGTGATATCTTCAAATTCAACAATTTTTTCTTCAGTCGTGTCCAGTCTACTAATGAGCCCATCAAAAGTATTTTTTTATTTTTTATAGTTCTTTGGTTGCTAGCATTTCTTTTTATTCTTTCTTAAAATGTCCATCTCTCTGCTTACGTTGCCCATTTGTCTTTGTATGCTATCTACTTTATCCATTAGGGTTCGTAGTACATTAATCATAATTGTTTTAAATTCTCAGTGTGATAATTTCAAAATCTCTGCCATATCTGTGCTGGTTCTGATGCTTTCCCTGTTCCTTCAAAATGTGTTCTTGCCGGGACCAGCAGTTAGCGTACGGCTATGTCACTGGACTCCCACGTAGTCGACCACGGTGCGCGTCCCAACCCGGTGGCTTAAAACTCACGCCAGGCGCATGTGCTTGCGTGCCCGAGATCCCGAGAGGAGACTGGAGGAGAAGGGATTGCGGGGTGGCCATCCCCCCGGGGGGTGATTTCTCGCTTTCTGTCTCTCTATCTCTCTCTGTCTGTCTGGCGAGCGCACGCGCCCTATAGCAAAAACCTCTTTCAAAAAAAAAAAAAAAAGTGTTCTTGCCCTTTCACATAGCTTGCATTTTTTCTAAGACAGGGTCTCACTGCTTGTCCAGACCGGCCGTAAACTTGTGATCTGCTTGCTTCAGCCTCCTGAGTAGCTGGGACTATAGGCTCACACCACCTAATCCATTTCGTGTACCTTTTAATTTTTTTGTTGGAAAGTGAGCATGATGCACTGGGTAAAAGGAACTGCTGTGACTGTGACTTTAGTAATATGGTAGTGTACAATGAGGGAAACCTTTTCTATTTATTTTACTATTTTTATTATATATATATATATATATATATATATATATATATATATATATAATATATATTTTTTATTTTATTTCAAGTTCTTTTACACATTCAGTCATGCTATTTGGCTTGCAAAGTGAATATTCCAACATGTGTACCTTTCTCCCTAGTCTAGTTGATAATACTATAAAAGTTGTCTTCAACAGATAATACCCCATTTCTTTGTCCCTTTCATGCTATGCCTCTCTATTTTTTTCCTTAATGTCCTTCCTCAGACTCTACTCCTTCACCCACCCTCTTCCCACCCTATATCTGGTATTCACAACCATTTACTGTGTTTCTATATCCTTTAGTTATTCAGTTTAGGTCATAGAGTGAGGACACTGAGTATATATTAAGTGAGGACATACAGTATCTCTCCTAAATAGCCTGGCTTGTTCACTCAACAGTAAATCTTCCATATTCATCCACTTTCTGTCAAAAGCCAGGGTCTTGCTGTTTTTTTATGTCTGAGTAGTATTCCATAGAGTATAGGTGCCACACTTTTTCAATCCATTCATCTGTTCGTGGGCATTTGGTTCCATGTCTTAGCTATTGTGAATTATTAATATCAATGTGCAAGCAGTTTTCTGATTAAGAATTCTTCTGTTCTTTGAGTAGATACCAATGAGTGGGATTGCTGGATAATATGGTAGCTCTATTTGTAGATTTCTGAGGAATCTCCAAATTGTTCTCCAAGATGGCTAGACCAATTTACATTCCCACCAGCAGTGTAAGAGAGTTCCCCTTTCCCCACACCCCTGCCAGCACTTACCATTTTTTGTTGTTGTTGTTTTATTTAAATCTTAGTCATTCTAACTGGGATTAGGTGGTATCTCATTGTTATTTTGATCTGCATTTCCCTTACTATGAGGGATGTTGAGCATTTTTTAATATGCTTTTTGTCTATTCATATGTCATCTTTAGAGAGTGGCTTTTTCAACTCATTCTCCCATGTTTTAATAGGATTGATCATCTTTTTTCGGGACAGCTGCTTGAGTTCCTTGTGTATTTTGGTTATCAGTCCCTTATATGATGCATAGTTTACAAAAATATTTTCCCATTCTGAGGGCTCTCAATTCACACTAATCACTCTTTTGCCATGCAAAAACTTCTTAGTTTGATATAATCTCACTTGTCTATTTTGGGGATTATTGACTATGCTTTGGGGGTCTTATTTAAGAAGTCTTTGCCTGCCCCAATGTTTCCCAGCATTTCCCCGGTGTTTTCCAGGAGCAGTTTTATAGTTTGAGGTCTTAGGTTTAAATCTTTGACCTATCTTGAGTTGATTTTTGTCAATGGTGAGAGGTAGGGTTTCAGATTCATATTTCTGCAGGTGAATATCCAGTTTTTCCAGCACCATTTGCTGAAGAGGTTTTCCTTTTCCCACTGGATTGACTGGTACCCCTTGTCAAAAATCAGTTGACTGTATGTTTGGGAATTTATTTCAAGGGACTCTATTCTGTTCCATTGGTCCACCTGTCTGTTTCTGTGCCAGTACCATGCTGTTTTGATTACCACAGTTTTGTAGTATATTTTTGGACCTGGGAGTGAGATGATGCCATCCACTCCACTCTTCTTGTGCAGGATTGCATTGGCAATGCCACGTCTTTTGTGATTTCCGATAAATTCTGTCATAGTCTTTTCTAGATCTGTGAAGAATGTCTCTGGCACTTTGATTGGGATTGCATTAAATATGTAGATTAATTTGGGTAGAATTGCTATTTTGATTATATTAATTCTTCCAGTCCAGGAAATGGGATGTCTATCCACTTCTTCGTGTCATTTTCAATTTCTTTTTCTTAATTTCTCATAGTTTTCCTTGTGAAGGTCTTTAACGTCTTTAGTTAGATTTATTCCTAGGTATCTTATAATTTTTGTGGCTATCGTAAATGGAATAACTTTTTTCAGTTCTATCTAGTCTGCCTGTTGTTTGTATATAGAAATGCTATAGATTTCTGTATGTTGATTTTGTATCCTGCAACTTTACTGTATTCATGTATTACTTTCAGAAATTTTTACATGGATACCATTGGGTCTTCTATGTATACAATCATGTCATCTGAAAATAGAGAGAGTTTCACCTCTTTTTTTCCTATTTGGATGCCTTTTATTTTATTCTCTTTTCTGATTTCATTGGGAACGACTTCAGTACTATATTGAAAAGGAGTGGAGAAAGTGAGCATCCTTGTCTTGTACCAGTTTTTAGTGGAAAAGCTTTCAGCTTTTCTCCATTCAGGATGATGTTCGCTATGGGTTTTTCATAGATAGCTTTTATAGTGTTGACAAATGACCCTTCTATGCCGATATTGCTGAGAGTCTTGATCATGAAGGGATGTTGTATCTTATCAAGTGCTTTTTCTTCACCAATTGATATGATCATATGGTTTTTATCTTTCTTTCTATTAATATGGTATTACATTTATGGTTTTCTTGCATTCCCGGAATAAAGCCTACCTTATCGTGATGTATAATCTTTTTTATAAGTGGTTAGATATGATTTGCTAGTATCTTGTTGAGAATCTTTGCATCTATATTCATCAGAGATATTGGTCTATAGTTATCCTTCCTTGTCCTGTCTTTATCTGTTTTAAGGATAAGGATGGTGGAGGCTTCATAGAATGAATTAGGGAAAGATTCACTCTTTTGGATCTTTAGAAATAATTAGAGCAGTATGGGGGTTAATTCTTCTTTAAGAATTTTTTAGAATTCAGAGGTGAAGCCATCAGGACCAGGGCTTTTTTTGTTGAGAGGTTATTTATTACTGATTCAATCTCTTCATTTGTTATGGGCCTATTCAGGTTTTCTACATCTTCCTGGGTCAATCTTGGTAGATTATATGTGTCCAGGAATTTGTCCATCTCATCCAGGTTTTCTTGTTTCTTGGCATATAGTTGTTCATAGTATCCTCAACGATGTTTTGTATTTCTACTATGTCTGTTGGTATATTGCCAACTTCATTCCTGATTTTATTTACCTGGCTCCTTTCTCTCTTCTTCTTAAATCTTGCTAGTGGTGTATCGATCTTCCTTATCTTTTCAAAGAATGAGCTTTTACTTTCATTTATTTTCTATATAGTTCATTTATTTTCTATTTCATTTATTTCTGCGTGTATCTTTATTATTTATTTTCTCCTGAAGTTTTTGGATTTTTTAATTGTTGCTTTTCTAATTCTCTGAGGCATGATGTTAGGTGATTCATTTGCCATCTTTCCGTCTTCTTCTTACATGCACTAATTGCTATAAACTTCCCTCTCATGACTGCTTTTGCAATGTCCCAAAGATTATGGAAACTTTTGTCCTCATTGTCATTGGCTTCCATGAATCCTTTGATTTCGGTCTTTATTTCTTCAGTAGTTATGAAGTCATTCAGGAGTAGGTTTTTAGTTTCCATGTATTTGAGTATTTTCAGGATTTCTCTTGAAATTAAAATCAAGGCTAATTACATCATGGTTGGAGAAAATGCTGGATATATTTTCCATGCCTTTGAATCTGTAGAGGCTTGCCTTGTGCCCTATCATGTGGTGAATCTTCAAAAAGGTTCCATGTAGGGGTGAGAAAAAAAGTGTTTCTCGTGGTTTTTGGGTGAAAAGTTTTATAGATGTCTGTTAAGTTCATTTGATTTATGGTATCATTTATATCCTTTATCTCTTTACCTATTTTTTTTCTAGATGATCTGTCCAGAGGGGATAGTGGGGTGTTGAGGTCTCCAACAATTAGTGTGTTGCAGTCTATCTCCCCTTTTAGATCTAGCAGTCTTTCCTTCATGTATTTGGATGCTCCTGTGTTAGGTACATAGATATTAATAAGCATTATATCTTCTTGATTGATTGACACTTTTGCTACAATATAGTGCCCCTCTTTGTCTCTTTGAACAGTTTTTGTTTTAAAGCCTATTTTGTCAAAAATTAGTATTGTGACTCCAGCTCTTTTTTGGTTCCCATTTGCATGGACAACCTTTTTCCAACCCTTCACTTTTAGTCTATATATGTCTTTATCCATGAGGTGGGTTTCTTGTAGGCAACAGATAGAGGGTTTCAGCTATTTTATCCATCCAACGAGTCTGTGTCTCCTGATTAGAGAATTTAATCTATTAACATTCAATGTTATTATTCAATATTTCTGAACTTGTCCCAACGTTTAAGTTGGCTATTGTCTTGGTTGCCCTTTATTCATTTATTTCTGACTGTTTATTCTTTAGTCTTCCTGGAAAAGTACTCTTTTCAGGATTTCTTGAAGAGCTGATCTGGTGTTGGCAAATTCTTTCAAGTTTTGTTTGTCTGAGAAGATTTTAATCTTTTTTTTTTTCCCATATGAAGGATAATCTTGCAGGGTATAGTCATCTTGGTTGAAATTGTTTCTCTCTTAACACTTTCAATACATCTTCCTATTCTTTCCTTGCTTGCATTGTATTCATTGAGAGGTCTATTGTTAGCCTGATGGGGTGACCTTTGTAAGTCACTTGTCGTTTCTCTCTTGCCAGTTTTAGTATCTTGTCTTTATCTGCGGTCTTGCCCAGTCTGGCAAAGATGTGCCTTGGGGATGAGCTTCTTGGGTTTATTCTATTTGGGGTCCTTTGTACGTCTTGGGTCTGGATGTTTGAGTGCCTCTCTAGACTTGGGAAATTTTCTTCCAGGATTTCATGGAATAGATTTTCCATGCCCTTATTGGTTTCTTCGCCTTCTAGGATACCAATTATCCAGATTTTTGGACATTTAAGGGAATCTAGTGTTTCTCGTATATTATCCTCATTTTATTTTTGTTATTTTCTCTATTTTTTTTTCTAGGTCAGAGGTTTTATCTTCTACATCAGAGATTCGATCTTCAGCATGGTCTAATCGACTTTTAATACTTTCGAGAGAGTTTTTGATTTCCTGTATTACAGACTTCATCTCTAATAGTTCTATCTGATTCTTTCTTAAAGTGCCCATTTCTTCTTTCATATTGTGGAAGGATTTCCTAATCTCCTATAGTTCATTGTCTCTTTTCTGTTCCAACTCATAGAATTTTGTCACCATGAATGTTCTAATTTCTTTTTCTGACATTTTGGTAACTTCCTCTGTTTTTTCGAGAGATAAAGGGGAGTTACTCTATAAATATGGAGACATATTTCCTGGTTTATTCAGACTAGCGGCTCTTCTACTTCTAGCCATTGGGAGGTGTATTCACTTTTGAATACCTCATAGGAGAACGTTTCTTCGACTAGGAGCAAGTGTGTTTCCCTTTTGCTGTGGACTGATGTATGCCGAAGTCTCTCTTCTGTTGTGTTTAGCAATGTGGTTCCTACAGGAGGAGTCTCCTTTTCAGGTGTCTGAGGAGCAGTATCTACTTTTTTGCAGGTGGTTCAGTAAAAGGGAGGATCCCAGAGAGCCTTCCAATACTAGGGCTTTCCAGAACTGTGTTTCTAGACCTGTCTAGTCCCTCTGGAAGGGTGGAGGTTGAGGAGATGATAATATAAGAGGAAAGAAAGAGTATGAAGGAGAATAAAGAAAAAGTCGTGCACCGGTCTGTGGGGCAAGGAGAAATAATAAATTAACAAAAGAAAGAATAAGAGCAAAAACAAACAAACAAACAAAACAAAAACAAACAAACAAAAAACTTTGCCCTACCTTTCTGAGAAGGGAGTATCCTGGTGCTAGGGAGAGCTAGAGCTGGGGCTAGGGGCAGTGGTTCCCCTGTAGCTGGAACTGGGGCTTTGCTGGAGAGCGGAAGCCAGTCTTTCTGGAGGGGAGGGGGGAGTCCTGGGGCTGGGAGAGCTGGAGCTGGGGCTGGGGTCACTGGTGCCCCTGCCTCAACATTTCTTGTTGACCAGGGACCTCTAGATGGAACTAGGGCTGTGCTGGAGAGCAGAGGCCAGTCTGTCAAGGAAAACCATTCTAATGTCCTGCAATTCTGTCTCATGCTTTTAGTGAGTTTGTGTCTCTGGACTATGGACTTCATAAGCGCTTCACAATTTTTTTTCACACCTTACATGGTACATAATGCCTAGAGTGAGCTGGAGTTATATATTTTTCTTTCTGTATTGAAAAGCTACAAGGGACTAGAATTGCATATTTTCCTTTACCCAGATCAGTTAGGCTTTGGGAGCAAGGGGAAAACAACAGTTTAGGTTCTGGTAAAATTTCTCTTGAAAGCAGGCTTTGTTAAGAAGAGCAGGATACTCTGAAATATTTCAAGATGATTACTTCTCTCCTCCCCATGGTAGAAGCCTGGAGAGAGTTTACTTTGATCTTCGCCCCAGAAAACCAGATTGTGCTCCTGGAGGCAAAATTTTCCAAAGTGTAGGCACCCACCCATAAATGATACCCCTGGAGATTTTAACTCTCAAAGATAACAAATGAGTTTTGGCTCTAGTAAGTTGTGATTCTCTGTACCCATCTATCTGTCTCTCTAATCAAGGAAGTAGTGGTTTACTCTGTGACCTTACTTCTGTGGCAGAATTAAAAAGAGTTGCTGATATTTTGGTTTGTTCAGCTTTATACTTGTTGTTAGAATAGAGTGGAGACCTAGAAGTTCCTTACATGCTGGACCAGAAGCCAGAAGTCCTGAATTTTTCATCATACTTGCAAATAGGTCTTAAAATAAATGATATTTAAATCCATAGAACACGCTACTGTTTCTTCACACTACTCCTCAGGGATCAATGGTTTTGCAAAGGCCGTGTCCACAGATGGTATCAAAATTCACAAGAAAACAAGGTAATTACTAATTCTAGCATTTAGGAAGAACAAAATGAAACAGCACAGAGGCCAGCAAGTGGTAAATGGTTACGTTGCTGAACTCATACATTGCGGACCATAGTTTGAGTCCCAGACTTGGTAGCTTGAAAATCACACTGGGTGAGTGTGTGTGCATGCCCAAGATCCCAGGAGGAGAATGGCTGTGGCATGGCATTCACTCCTGAAGGGGAGCGTCTCACTTTACATCTGACTATCTCTGTCTCTGTCTCTGTCTCTCTCTCTCTCTCTGGTGAGCCTTTCCTATGGCAAAAACTTAAAAAAGGGTTAAAAAATGAAATAGCACATGAAAGAAAAACATTCTACATTTCCATGACTTTTTGGTAATTTTTGCTATTGTTGTTATTTTGTTAATAGACAACACTGCTTAAGTTTTGACTGCTAGACAGGTCATATATAAAACCTTCAAGACTCAGAGGCAGACGGCCTAATTTCAGGGGCCCTTCTCAACTGTTGAGCAGTGGGATGAGAACACCTCAGTCAGAATTTGTTCTTATTCAAACTTGCTTCCTCTTTGAAAAATGAAAAATACTATTGGGTCGTCAGGAAAGTCATGACACAGTTTTGTGAAGAAAAAAGGGGAGAAATGTGTCATGACTTCTCCCATAATCTAATACTTCTAAAGGGATCCATTTGGACTGGTAGAAGAAGATCCATTTACTTCTTGGGTCTGAATGCTTACAAAAACTGTTTTACTTCCAATTGTTTTTGTTGCTTAGTTTCAATTAAACTTGCCACACCAGGTCAGATGAATGCTTTAGAAGGAGTAACAGAAAATATGTCATTCTCCATGTCATGCTACCTTCATCCCCAGAACTATTTGGTAACTCTCAGCAGACACAGACATGTCTTTCTTCTGGCTAACTGATGAGGGCACTTCAACTGATAACTGGCCTTACACAAAGATAGCATAGGTAGCCTCTTGGTGTTATCTTCTTAGTGTTATTTCAGGGACAACAAGAAGACCCCGTTTGCTGAAAATATCTCTCCAACCTATTCTCTGAAGCTCAAAATCATTTAATGAGGACTTTGCATTCTTCTTCAGAATTAGAGGTAAAGATACTAAATCAAATACTCTTAGGAGAGAGAATTGTACTCCCACAGCATTTGACTCATATCTCAGTAACAACACTTAACTGTGATGCCTTATAATTTATCTGTTTGCTTGTCTCTGCCCCCATGAGCTGTGAATTCCTTGAAGTTAGTGAACATGCCTCACTCATGTCTGACTCCCCAGTGTTTTTACCAATGTCTGACAGAAAATAAAAATTCGGGAAGCAAAATGGCAAAGGGATGAATTAATGAATGAGCAAAATTATATATATGAGATCTAAAGGACTAACAAGAAAACCTTTCTCTGGAATAGGGATGGGGGAGAATACAAAAATACTATCAGGGCCCCAAAAGAGGTGTTCAGAGAGAAAAATTGTAGTCATGGTCACTATTAAAGAAATTGTCATCTTTTCTCAGTTAATCCATTTACTTTCTGAAGCACTACATCTGTGCTGTTCCATTTAGGAAAAAAAGTGAAAACACTGTCTACATATTTCATTTCTAAAGAAGCCAGAAAGAACTAGCTGAGTTTGCTCGCAAGGACTGGGTCTTGCTGCTCCTTTGGAAAATTAGCGCTCACTGCAGGAAGTGGTTTGTGAACAGTGTGAGAGAAGATTAACATTAAAGTATAACCTGATACGAAACGAAAGCTTGTCTAAAGTCCAGCTCTGTACCAAGGAAATTAAAAACCTCAGCCTGAGCCCATCCTAAGTAGTACAGTTCATAGTGTACTGGTCTACTGTGCTGAAAACCACACAGCTGTCCATGGATTTAGATCCCTTGATTGACCTGGGACATGTCAGGTATGTATACGTGGGTGTCCAAAATCCTGAGGAACTGGAAAGCCAGGAAAAGTGGATTGCAGTGTGATGAGACCATATCAAGGGCACTTTCTCTATCACACACACACACACGCACGCACGCACGCACGCACGCACTATATTATATACACACTAGCCACCAACCTGGCTAGTTCATGCTTATCTTCTATTTTTAGAGAAAGATGAATTTTTCACAAATTATCTGATTATAAGAATCAGGTAAGTTCATGATGCCTTTACCTAAACAGAAAAAAAAACATTAAATTTTCATCTCTTAAAAATTGTCCAGAAATTGGGACCAGCAGTAAGCATAATGGCTATGTCGCTGGACTCCCACGTAGTCGACCGCGGTTCACATCCCGGACCCAGTGGCTTAAAACTCACGCCGGGCGTATGTGCATGTGTGCCCAAGATCCCAAGAGGAGAACGGAGGAGAAGGGATTGCGGCGTGGTCATACCCCCTGGGGGGGGGAATGATTTCTCGCTTTCTGTCTCTCTGTCTCTCTCTGTCTGTCTGGCGAGCGCACGTACCCTATAGCAAAAACCTCTCAATAAAAATTGTTCAGAAATTCATTCATTTTGCTAGTATTTATGGGCATTTACCACACAATCAACTCTGTGTTAAGTGCTAGGAATTTAATAATGAAGAAAACCAACAAGGTTGTGTCCCACAACAGACCATCTTGCCCCACTTATGACTCCCAATTCACTGTGGCCTTTTCATTCAAGACCTTGGATCAGAAGGAGGAGGTGGTCAATGGAATAAGCACAAAGAATGTCTGTGGCATACATCACTTATAAATAAAAAGCAGTGTTTATTGTTTTAACTTAGTTGTTTTATCAAAATAGCTGCCACAAGCTGGCTGTGTCAGTAGGAATTAGCCTTGGCCAGGAAGACATTAGAGGTCTTTGGAACACTCTTTACTTCAGGCAGAAGAAGCTCTGACTGTGTGCTGGAAGTCTAGATTCTAGCCCTGAATCTATTTTTAACATCCTGTGACATATAAAGTAAATGAGTTAAACTTTATCTACCCACTTCTTCAAAAACAAGGTGAGAATCATCTTCCCTGTTATTTACATCCAGTTCAGAGAGGCTAGATGACTTGCTCAAGATCACAAACTTAAGTGGAAAATGGGATTCAAACTGGTATCTGTACAATTCCAGAACCTGACAGCTATGTAAAAGTATAAATACAGCTAGGCTATTTTTCATATTATATTGGAATTTAATATTAACACCTTATAATGAGAATTAATTTATTATATTTTGAGCTCTGGAAGCTGAAGGGGGGAAAATGAGTTAATTATACTGTATTTTTACGTTCCAGACCTATCCCCCATCTGTCAACCTGCTCTAAACTATTATTAGAAAGATCTGATCACAAAATTCACACTAAGACATTATAGCCTGATAAATGGTTTACTATGTTATCCTTCTCAGGAATTATAACAACGGACATGAGCAATAGCCATCATGAAGAAGGCATTTTTACCATTAAACACTTTAACACTCCTTGTATTACAATCATAGGCAATCATTTACTCAAGCTATCCATAAAACCAACATTACAAAACTTTACTATGATTATATAAGCAGAGACAAACACTACAGATCAAAATCTGAGAGCATGGTTCAAGTTCTATTACTTCTAGAGTCTTACCTATTTTGCTTATATAGAAAACACTTCTTGAACACCTACTATTTGCAAAGCATCTTTATAAGCAGCATTCCATTTGATGATCATAGCCACCCTATGATATAGGTATATACAATTTAGCAGATACATTATCTGAGAATTAATTATCTGGTTTGTATAAGGTAACATAGCTAATAAATATACACATAAAAATCATAGCCACTCTGGCATATATGATAGGTGTCTCAGCCAATAATCAAATTTCACTTTTTCTCTTCTAATAGATCCCAATGTTGTTCTGGAAGCAATATGTCCAGACCTAGAAGATGAATCATAAATTATTTAAGCCAAAATGGTGGTTCTGTACCCCTTTGTCAGTGGCTTAAAATCAACTGGAGTTTCTAAAAAAGGCATAGGAAAAGAAGGCTCTTTTGGTGCCATCACTGTTTTATTATATGTGTTTTGGACACTGTAGTGTAACACTGGTACGTGGAGCTATGGAACCCATTTTTAAACCACTGGGGAAGACATTAATAACTTACTGAAGAAGCAAGAGTGGAAAGATCAAAGAAACTTGGTTCTTTAATGTTTTAAGAGTTTTTTGCCTTAGGGCACATGAGCTCACCAGAGAGAGAGAAAGACAGAGACAGTGAGAGGGAAAGTGAGAAACCATCCCACAATTCACTCTCCTCCATTCTCCTCCCAGGATCTTGGGCATGCACACCCATGCACCTAGCATAATTTTCAAGCCACCAGGTCTATGACTCGAACTACAGTCAGCCACGTGGGAGTCCAGCGACATAACTGCTATGCAATCTGCTGGCCCCGCAATTTAGTTCCTTAATGTCATGGTCGAGAAACCAAATCAACACTTCCTTCTTGACTATCCTTTGGTTCAGCTGCTGTTAGTCAGGTGGTCTATTATTTGCAGCAGGTAGTATTTTCAACATCTACCTCAAAATAGAATATGTAATAAAATTCAAACAAATACTGTACAAGTTAAGTTCTGGTTGAGAGCAAGAATAGGTCCCATACATTTGTCAAGAAGAGGCACATAAAATAGGATAACTTGGACCTGGGTCTTGAAGGATGGTGTATATTTCTAAAGACAAAAGAAAAAGAGTATTTCAGTGAGGATCATGCTTGTCTTATTCATTGTTGTAACTCCAGTTTTTTGCACAGTTCTTAGCACACAACAGGCACTTGATACACGTTTGTGAAATGACTTAACAAATGAGCAATGACACAAAGTAAGAGAGCATGGAACATTTTAGAAAAATAAGGGACAAGGAAAAGTGTATGTAAAATGAAGAGTGGTGGGAGTTAATGTAGGTCATAGAGTATGAAAGGGTGAGGCTGCCCCTTGGGAGATTTGTCTTTTACTTGAAACCTTTGTTACATCCCCAATCCTATAATCATAATAAAATAAAAGAGGGGATTTGCCATGGTGACCTATATTATGTCAAATGTCCTCTTGGATGACAAAACTAACAGATTAGAAAGTCATGAGTCAGAAGCATTTCTGGGTAGCCTTAGAAACCCAGAAATCATAGACAAAACTAAAATCAAGAATACAGCCCCTGGAAAGTAATTAATTCTGCCTTTCAACCTAGATATTAAGTCCCAAGTTCTCACTCCAACAACTTTTCCTCAAGACTAGAAATATGTCTGCCACAGAAAGGCTTTCTCTGTGTTAAATGATTGTTTCTCTTCTGATAGCTATTTCTTGGAAAATGAGCCCTGACACCCTTCACAGTATTCTTCCGCAGTTGTCATCTTAAGTGCTCTGGCCTAAGAGACAAAATCATTTATCAGAGTCATACTTGCATAAAAATTAGAATAAGCATACCAAAGTCATTTTCTCCATCAATTATGTCAAGAGAGCTAATATTTTTTAATGTAAAATAACGTATAGATGTAGCAAAATAAACATCATCTGAAATGAGACTCAACCAAACTGTGGAAAAGAAAACGTTGAGATTTAAATTGGGTTGCCATGGAATAAATCTAATCTTTAGCAAGTAAATGCTTTCTTTCACTATTTTCTAACCTCCAACTCTACTCCCTACTGCAAAAGGTACTATTTATATGCTCTTCTTATAATCCTGGTTCCAGAAAGAGTCTGAAACTTGCCCAAAGTGAAATACAAATGTCTGATAATAATAACAGCTATTATTTATTGACTGACTGCTTTTCATGTGCTGGATACTGTTCTGAGTATAATATATATTTATTCTGAGTATAATATATATCATAACATATATATTTTTTTAATTTTTTTCTTTTATTTTTTTATTTCATTTTCTTCCATACATTCAATCACATTATTATTTGCCTTACAAAATGGATATTTCAACAGGTGAACATTTCTCCCTAGTACTGTTGATAAAACTACGAAATATCTTCAACAGATAATACCACACCTCTTTGTGCCATTAATGCTTTGCCTCCCTGTCCCTCATTTAATATATATTTTTAAAAGTGCCACAGGCTGTATGCACTCACCAGAGAGAGAGAGAGAGATAAAGAGAGAGGGAGAATGCATTGCTCAATGGGACATAATCATGCCACAATTCCTTCTCCATTTCTCCATCCTATTGGGATTTGGGGCATGCACACACATACACCCAGCATGTTTTTGAAACCACTAGAGCCAGGATTTGAACCAAGGCCAGCGATGTGGCTACCAGCTCCCTTAACCACTAACTAGGCTACAGTGCTGGCCCATCTCATTTAATATTCACAACCCTATAAGATAGGTGTATTCATCAATCCACATTTTTACAGTTGAGGAAAGAAAGACTTGGAGAAGCAAAGCAACTTATCCACATTAAATGTCAAGGTTTACATCTGAACCCAGGCATCCCACCTGGAGCACCTATTAGCTTGCCCAACATCTTATGCTACCCACTTTATACATTTGTTCTTCTTTCTTCTAATGTCAAAGATAAAACCTTTTTTTTAAAAAAGAAAGTCCTTCAGGTTAACTTTCAAGTATCAAGTGAAAGGTACAATTGGCTTGATATTCTAGCACCTTTCCATTCACACTGAATATGCATTAACTCTAATCTCCAGACTGAGGCCTCCATTTTTATTTATTTATTTTTTAAGAAGTTCATTTGGCTCTTGAAATCAACCACATTAACTTGATTGCTGATGCTGTGATCTACAGCATACAACTTATTAAATGGCTTGTGTGTTCATTGGGTAAGAGTTCACGATGATTTTAACAAAGAGAATTTGCAGCCTAAGGTTATTTTTATGTGGAATTCTCATATTTTCATGTTTATTTGTACTCTTCTTGAATTTTTTTCTGACTTGATTCTTTAACTCTCTTTCCCAGTATTTGTCTCATATGTAGACAGTATAATCCAGACAAAAATAGGTCTTGTTACAATACCACTGTGCTAGGAATACTCTTGCTTATATACCACTCTGTGGATAAGAATAGTGGTTACTATTAGAAAATACATTGGTATATATATATATAGGTGTGTGTATATATATATATGTATGTGTGTGTGTGTGTGTGTGTGTGTGTGTGTATACATACTTTTTTTAGAGTTTACTTATTTTATTTCTTTCATGAGAGAGTGCACATGTGTATGAGAGAAAGAAACATGCAGGGTCTCTACAGGGTTTCATCATACTGTAGTCCCTTCCTCTAGCCCTATGTTAGCATCTTGAGTGTACATGCCCAATGTGTTACAGGTCAAATCAGGAATCTGAACCAGTGGTCAGCCATGTGGTTTCCAGCACTGTAGATTACCTGTACAGTAATCTGTGGATGGAGGCTAGGCCAACAGAAGAGATTCTTAAATCAAGATGTACAGATTGAGAGTAATAAAGATTACCCTATGTAATGAACTGTGTGTTTAATCTAGTAAACAGTTGGTTTTTCTGTCTCTCTCTCTCTCTCTCTCTCTCTCTCTCTCTCTCTATATATATATATATATATATATATATATATATATACACACACACACACATATACCAGCACACACATAATTTTAAGAATTGCTAACAGGAATTTGTGTTTTGACTTATTTCCAGGCTCTTCATGAAACCCTTAGAGCCAAAAGATTGTTCTGGAAAACAAGTCTTCTTTATCTTTTGTAATTTTGTCTTCACCCATGATCTGTGCCATCATTTCCTCTTCTTTATATAGCTATAGATATCTAAATTATATATCTCTATATATAGATATATATGCATTTTATCTATCTCTCTATATATAAAGATACATATGTGTGTGCTTGTATATATGTGTGTGTATTTATACATATATATATATATATATATATATATATATATATTTTTCCTTTATGAGAGAAAGAGAGGGAAAGAAAGAGGGAAAGAGAGACAGAGAGCTATTTTTGATGAGGTCTTTCCTTGTCACAATCTTTCTGCCCCTACCTCTCAATTAGTTTACAGTTTTACAAATGTACCCAGCATGTTCAGGTTGATTGTGAACTGAATGTCAACCTCCAATGCAGCTTCTAGCTTTTGTAAAGGTGGCATTATCTGCATGCCACTGTGGCCAGCCCCTTCGTTTCCTTGCATTAGGAGTAATACATGTATTTCAACAATTTTAAACCTCTCTATGCAATTACTCAAAATTCAAACTTCTAAAGCAGTGGTTTTTAAAGTTAGCTAATCTTCAAGTGTATTAAATCAGAGTCTCTGGGTAGTGAGGCTTAAACCCTATTTTTGAAAGTAACCCAGGAGATTTAGCCAGGTTTGGGAACCGTTCATCTAAGCACAGCTTTCATCAAATGTATTTATATAGCTCTTGCTTCTTATTTACTACTGCAATGATTTTTATAAATGTTCAAAGAACTAAAAGTGGTGAGGCTTTCCAGCCTGTGCTCTGTTCAATATGTTATCTCCAAAGCTGAATCTTTTACAGTTGCTTGGAAATATCTTCTCTCTCTGCTGGTAGGGAAAGATCTCGGTGGACAGCATTTCCCAAACTGTGGTCTACTTAACACTGATGTCCTTTAGAATATTAGTTAGTGTTCCTCATTAACAATTAAAAAAATTCCATTGTGAAAAGAGTTTTGGAAATGACAGACTACAGACAAGTAAACAAGTTTTCCTTATGGAAGGGATACTTAGAGCTACTATAATACATTAATATTCAGAATGAGTGCCCTAAAGAGGGCACTAAGTTTACAGTATCTCCCAAATTAACTTTTCTATTGTGTTTTAAACATACACACACACACACACACACACACACACACACACACTCATAAACAGGGTCAGCCGGCAGCATGGTGGTTAAGGCATCTGAATCTCACATGGCTGGCAATATGGTTTGAGTACTGGTTCTAGCAGCTTAAAAAATACACTGGGTGTATGTGCATGTGTACCTAAAATCCCAAGAGGAGAATGGAGGAGAAAAGATTGCGGTGTGACTACCCTCTCTGAGGAGTAATTTTTCACTTCCTTTCTTTCTCTGAGGAGCACGTGCACCCTATAACAAACTTTAACGCATTTACTTAAGTGTAAAAGTATATTAGTGTTAACCATATGCATATCCTTGTGCAACATATCTCTAGAACTTTTCATCTTGTATGACTAAGAATCTATACCCATTAAGTCTACACCCATCAATAAACAACTCCCCATTTCGCCCTCTCCCCAGCTTTTCCTTCCTACCCCCATAATTCTACTTTACTTCTAAGAGTTTTACTATTTCCTTTATATAAGTGGAATCATGAAGTATTTGTCTTTTTGAGACTAGCTGATTTCATTTATCAATGTCCTCAAGTTTTGCCCATGCCTTAACATGACAGAATTTCCTTCTTTTTTAAGGCTAAAAAACATCCTCTTGTATGCATATGTCACCTTTACATTACCCATTCATCCATAGATGGGCACTTAAGCTGCTTCACACCTCTTTCTCATTGTAAACAATATTTTAATGAGTATGAGTATGCTAATATCTCTTTGAGATCCTGATTTCAACTCTTTTGGATATACATATCTACAAATGGAATTATTGGTTCATATGGTAATTTTATAATTTTTTTGAAAATTTTCTATATTATGTCCCATAGCGTCTGCACCATTTTACAGTCCTTTCCCAAATTAATTTTGAACAAGGAAGGTTTCTCTCTTGAAGCATTTATTGAAATTTCATGGAAAATCAGAATACCAAAGGACATAGCTTGGGAGATAGTGTTATAAGGTGCCAAGGAACAGAACTTCTATGCTGAATACTACCTCAAAATATATTCTTCCATCATACTGGATACTTTCTGTGTTTTTCTACTAGACATCTTGCCATTGGGAAGCATACAATCACTTCAGGGAGGCAGAATTATTCACATTTAATAATTAAAATAAAAATACTGACTCAAGGCTTAAATTTAGGAGTCAAATACATTCTTTTTAATGATGAAATAATACAAAAAGGACATTTAGGACACTTTAGGAATCCTGATATCATCTAAGGGCTCTGAAATTCTGTTTGCAGGAAATACAAGAACAAGTGGTCCTTATTATACAAGTATATGTAATCCAAATTCTGGAAATTAAGAGGATATGAAGGTCATCATTACACAAATTATTCACTAATGAACTGACCACCTTAAAATTAGACTCTACTTAAGTATCTCTTCCTGCTTAACTTAAGCCTCTCTTCCTGCTTAATATGAGCCTCTGTTGATCAGTCTCTAACTGGTTTTCTGTTATTGTCAGATAATACAATCCAAATAAAATTAAAATTAAAATTGCAAATCTTGCAAAACTTTCAGGGTTGCATGAAGCTGATGAAAGTGATGCCAAGAACTATTTCAATCACATGCAATCCATTGATTCTGGGGGGAATCTAATAGAGTTAGGTAAGTTAGCAAAAGAAGAAAAGAAAATTAACAAAAGTGATATCAAAATAGACACATGAAAAGAAAATAATTTGAATATCAAAAGGTTAAGAGAAGTCCTTCGGAAAATTTATAAAGTCCTTGACTTTTTTAGCCTTTTCATCATATTTGTTCTAACAATAGTACAAAACTGTAAGTGTTGCCTGCGGTTTGGTACATTTCTGTGAATTTTTAGTTTCCATTTTAGGAAAAATGAAATACATTGTCACTATAGGATTTGACTTGTATAGATATCACCATCAAGATACACAAAACACAGGAAACAACACAGAACACTCAGTTATTCTGTTAGGAAAATTAGCCAAACATTACATTTTCTCAGATATTTTAGGAAAAAATGGTTGCACTTGGAGGCTTCTTTATTCACTTCAGTTTGCAAATATTCTAGATGCTTGCAGGTGCCAAATATCTCAGTTCTAAATAAATAAGGTAGCATTCTACTTCATTATCTCTCTTTCCAGATGCAGTACCTGGCATAGTACTGAGCATTTAGTTGGTGCTCAGAAAAACAATGATTAAATTAACTTGAATCCCTTCCCTGAAGATTCACAATCAAGAAAGTTTAGTCACTTTGATTTCCCAAGCATGGAAAAATAAGTTCCAAAGCAGTTACAGCTGAATACTTGTTCAACAAAGAAAAGAGAGCTTGGCAGCTAGACTCTCTCCTGAGATGCAGTTATTGTGAAGATTTTATGGATGTTACAACTTATAAGGATGGAATCAGTGATTCCTGCATCATCTGAGAGTTTGAGCACCTAGAATAAGGATAGCCTTTGGTTTCTTCAGATAGATTCATCTCAGACCAACGGTTATAATTTGTTTATTAATATTAGCAGTGTATAGACATGATCTGAATTGAAAGAGGATAAAGATTATAACATTTTTTTCAGAACAGTCACAATTTTACAAATATATAGTATTTAAATGTACTGTTATTAAAGAAAATGATTTAATATCATTCATGAAGTACAACAAATGAAATGTCTACTTACTATAGTTGATAAAATATCTGAAAGACTTTCAATCAGCAAACTGGGCACAGAGATTCATCATTATCATATTAGCTTAAAATTTTCCTTCTTTGGCAAGGTATTTTACCCATAATAGAGGAGATTATGAATGTAAAGTACTTCAGCAGCTGAAATATGGAACCACTGCTATACCTAGAAGTGTAATTTCCTCCATGGATAAGCTTTTAAAGGCATGATCAAGGCAACTAAAGAAGCCTAAACAATTATTAAGATATCTTCATTTTGCATTCAACAGAGTTATTTATACCTTCTCCACTGCTCCAACCAAGCCTTCAGTGGAGTTACAGCTAATAAACATGGTGCCTATCCAGGAGAGAAATCAGACAAAATAATTCATATATACTTTTTCCACTACTGGAGAAGAGAAATTATGAGGAAAGAGAATTTTATGATAAAAGGAAATAAGTCAAAATTCCTTCTGCATCCAATAAACAATTGATGACCCTCTTCATAAAATGTATAGAATCTTCATGGATATTTATGTCTTTGCAGAACATTCTTTTAAAAATAATTGGTCTCAGATTTCCTGTCATTGAGGAGGGAAAAGCAAAAATAAAGTTGGACTTATTCCTAACCACTCCCATGTACTTCTATGTCCCCTCAACCCACCTATATATCCACTCAAGTAGCCAACATTATTTACTAAGCAGCTTACTATTTACCTACTCTTTTTAACTGGGATTTTGAGATGATTTAAATTTAAATTGGTGTTCCAGAAAAGTGCAGGTTCTCTAAGATATTTAAAGCCCTTATGACAACCAGAAAGTTCTCAAAGGTACTTCTTTCACAGGAGTTTCCTCATGTCTGATATTTTAGTTCATGCTTCACTTATTCAAAGTAAGTGCTAATTTGAAGGGGTAAGCACTTGACTCATATTTCTTTCAGATTTTGCTATAAAAATAAAAATCATAAGAGGAGTACGTGCTCAGTGTCACACATATTGAGGGGAACATTCTTCAAGTTGATTTCCTGAAGTGCAAATCCTCCTACATCATTCAATCCAGTCACAACATCTAGATAATCGGCCCCTGCCTGGTGGGAGCCACTCCAACACACACCCAGACATGATTTTTTGACAATCCTTGATCATTAGGTATATGAACTCTCTTCAGTGTTTACATTGAATGTCTTTTCTTCTTTCTGTCTCACCTACTGTTTGTAGATTCCACTGCTCAACAATTATCAAAGCATGTGAAGAAATTTAGAATAATGCCCTTTGGAATAAATGCTCTTTAAGAAAAATACACGCTGGTCCCATGGCAGCACATCATCTTTCCTAGGTTTTGAAAATGGAGATTAATGGGTGTGTGTGCATGCATGCCCAAGATTCTGAGAGAATGGAGAAGGGATTGTGGTGTGGCCATCTCCCCGGGGGGTGATTTCTCGCTTTCTGTCTCTCTGTCTCTGTCTCTCTCGGTCTTTCTGGCCAGTGCACATGCCCTATAGAAAAAAACTCTCAAAAAATGGTTATTAAGATAGAGTAGTGGTTTTCCAGAGGTGAAGGTGTCAGGGACACAGGAAGTCAGAATAAGATTGTTATTTAAAGCTCAAGAACAAGAGAGAACAGAACCACAACCTATCATAAAACAAAATAGATTACAAGAGGCCCACCCTGTCTCCAGCAGAAAGTTCAGACTTTGTTGACACCCTGCATCTACTTTCTATTTTTGAAGAAATATTTAATTTTATTTATTATTATAATTATTATTTTTAAAAAGAGATTTTTGCTATAGGGTGTGTGCACTCTCAGGAGAGACAGAGATAGAGAAAGAAAGCAAGAAATCTGCCCCCCCTCCACCCCAGGTGGATGGCCATGACACAATCCTTTGTCTTCCATTCTCCTCCTGGGATTTTGGGCACATGCACACATGTGCCCAGTGTGAGTTTCAAGCCTCTGGGTGCAGGATTCAAACCACAGTCACAGTTGACCATGTGGGAGTCCCAGCACCTTAACCACTATACTACCTGCTGGCCCCAAGTTTTTAAGGTCCTGTAGGATACATGCAATCACCAGAGAGAGATGAGGGTTGGAGGGGGAGTGAGAAAGCAAGCTGCCAGGTTTATAACTCAAACTGTGGGTAGGTCATGTGGGAGTCCAGCACCTTAACCACCATACCACTTGATGGGCCTCTCACCCACTTTTTATCAGCCTAGGCCAGGTTAACCATTTATTGCCCTATCAATCTATTCCCCTCTTAGACTTTAATACCATTTCAAATCTAAACACCTGGCTACATAGAAAGTTCTAGCTTGTGTCCCTCAGGGGCTACTGAATTTTCCTCTTCCAGTAAACAGAGAAATTAATGTGTGCATGTGTGTGTGGTGTGTGTTAGCAGAAGTATAGAAATGGCACTCTGGTGCTAGGTTAGTGTTGTTTCTTTGCATGCTAAGTGAAGTAAAGTGTGCCAGAGTTTTCATTTAACCTTGAATAGATTTTTTTCTAACTGCCAAAGGGTACATGTGCTCACCAAAGAAAGCACCCCCTGCCCCGAAGGGCATTCTCTGTCTCTCTTGCTCTTTCTCTGCAAGCACACTCACTCTCTGGCAATTAAAAGAATGTACAGAAAGAAAAATAAAGTGAAAGTCTATTTAAAAATAAGAAAGAATACAGTATTGGGCTAGTAGGTGGTGTGGTGGTTAAGGCACTGGATTCCACATGGTCAACTGCGTGGTTCAAGTCCCAAATGTAGCAGCTTGAAAAATTACACAGGAAATGGCATGCATGCCCAAAATCCTGAGAGGCGAATGGAGGAGAAGGTGTGGCATGGCCAACACCCCTGAGGAATGATTTCTCACTTACTCTCTCTTGCCCAATGGCAAAAATCTAAAAATAATAATAATAATGATAATAATAATAGTCTTTACACCTGTGTGCCTGAAAGTTAAAATTGTGACTAAGGCATAAAATGTGGTAGTGTTTGAGCCTAAGGTACGTACACCCAAAGGGTTATAATAATAGTGTTCATCCTATAAGTATTGAACAAAAAAAGACAAAGATGTTAAAAATTAATTTCAAATCTATAAAAAATAAACCTGGTCAGTTGACAAATAAATGCTCAAAAATCAAAATGTCTTGGCTCACAAAAGAAAAAAAAAAAAAAAAAACTTGAAACTCTCAGCAAACAGAAATCAGATTTTTTTTGAGAGAGAGATTTTCACTATAGGGTGCATGTGCTCACTGGAAAGACAGGGACACAAACAGTGAGAAATAACCCATGAGAGGGGATGGCCATGCCACAATCCTTTCTCCACCAATCTCCTCCTGGGATTATGGGCGCACATAAACATGCACCCAGCATGAGTTTTAAGCCACCGGGTCTGATCTCAAACTGCAGTCGACTATGTAGGAGTCTAGCAATGTAACCATTACACCATCTGCTGGTCCCCAGAATTCAGATTATAAACTGCAGGTTGAAGTTCCTAAAGAATTCATTTTTTTGTCCAAGAGCAGAATGCAAGAAAAAATCTTGAGGAACTACAAGGAAAAAAAATATTTACTTGCATATAAATTGGGTAAGACAAAAGCTACAGGTTATCCCAGAATTTAAGGAAAAAGTATTAATTTTGATCCACACCTAAAATGACACCACTCACAAAAATTGTTCCACTGAAGCAAAAGGAAAGGGATCCTGAGGTTGAAGTCTGGATGTTAAAGCCATTTTGCTTCCTATTATACTTTCTAAGGACCCTTCAATTCCACAAAGAAAACAAAAGTGGTATTGGGAATATGGCTACTACAGCGGCTGAACTAGAATAACCTGGAAATTCTAAGCAATCTTTTCTAGCAGAAACATCTTCATACTAAAGTGCTGGCTCCCCCAGGGCACCTCCACACACATACTTGCTGGTTACAAGATTGGGTTAGGGTGGGATGAATGTGTATATTTTAGAAGCTTAGTGTAATTTATTTGTACACTAAAGAAAATGAGGACTATGCAGTTGGGTAGTTCTTAGCTATAGTAAAGTTTTATTAATGGAATCAGCTCTACTTCCTATTACAAGAATCCCAGACCTTCAAGAAAAGCAATGCACCAAATCAAGTGAAAGCTTCTGGTTCAGATTCAGAGAACACAGCAAGTCCTCTTCAAAAAGAAAAAAAAAAGAGATGAGGCAAAAAAATTAAAACAGAAAAACATACAAGACCATTTCGTAGCACAGTGGTTAAGCACTGTGGAACTGTGCAAAGGGAGTCACTTCCCATATGGCTAACCAGAATTTGAATCCCAGCCCTATCAGCTTAAAAATCATGCCTGACAAGATGAAGATATAAAGGAAAAAAGGACTGTAGCATGATCAGGCCATTTTTGAGGAGGGATATCCTCTCTCTCCTCCCCCCCCTCTTTCTCTGGTGTTCATGCGCATGGCCTCTGGTCAAAAACAAAAAACTTACAAAAGTGAGTTGTTTAACAGAGCTAATTAAATTCAAAACCTGAAATCCACGGGGCTACAAATGTAATACCGACATTGGCAAGATATGTGGAGATACAAATCTATAAAACAGCAATTTACACATTGAATTATTATCATGTAAGCATTAAATTTAAATTTTTATTGCCAGAGGTGAGAGGTAGGGGTTCAGATTCATCTTTCTGCAAGTGGAGATCCAGTTTTGCCAGCACCATTTGCAGAAGAGGTTTTCCTTTTCCCACTGAATTGACTGGTACCCCTTGTCAAAAATCAGTTGGCTGTATGTTTGAGCATTCATTTCTGGAGACTCTATTCTGTTCCATTGGTCCACCTGTCTGTTCCTGTGCCAGTACCATACTGTTTTGATTACCACAGCTTTGTAATATATTTTTGGGTCAGGGAGTGAGATGCCGCCCACTCCACTCTTCTTGTGCAGAACTGCTTTGGCAATACGGGGTCTTTTATGATTCCAGACAAACTCTATGAGTGTCTTTTCTAGATCTCTGAAGAATGTGTCTGGTATTGCGACTCCAGTTCTTTTTTGGTTCCCATTTGCATGGAAAACCTTTTTCCACCCCTTCACTTTCAGTCTATGTATATCTTTATCCATGAAGTGGGTTTCCTGTAGGCAAGAGATAGAGGGTTTTTGTTTTTTAACCCATTCAGCCAGTCTGTGTCTCTTGATTGGAGAATTTAATCCTACCTCTCACCTCTGACAAAAATAAAGTCAAGGTGGATCAAAGATCTAAATCTAAGACCTCAAACTATAAAACTGCTCCTGGAAAACACTGGGGAAAATCTGGGAGACATTGGGGTAGGGAAAAACCTAAATAAGACTCCCAACGCACAGTCTATAATCCCTAAAATAGACAAGTGGGATTACATCAGACTAAGAAGTTTCTGCATGGCAAAAGACACAGTGATTAGTGTGAACAGACAGCCCTCAGAATGGGAAAATATTTTTGTAAACTATGCATCAGACAAGGGACTGATAACCAGAATTCACAAGGAACTCAAGCAGCTGTTCCAAAAAAAGACAATCAATCCTATTAAAAGATGGGAGAATGAGTTGAAAAAACCACTCTCTAAAGATGACATACGAATAGCTAAAAGGCATATGAAAAAATGCTCAACATCCCTCATTGTAAGAGAAATGCAGATCAAAACAACAATGAGATATCACCTAACCCCAGTCAGAATGTCTAAGATTAAAAAAAATAATAATAATAAGTGCTGGAGGGGGTGTGGTGAAAAGGGAACTCTCTTACACTGCTGGTGGGATTGTAAATTGGTCCAACTACTGTGGAGAACAATTTGGAGATTCCTCCAAAATCTACAAATAGAACTACCATATGATCCAGCAATCCCACTCCTTGGTATCTACCCGAAGGACAGAAGAATACTTAATCGAAAAAGTGCTTGCACATCGATGTTTATTGCGGCACTTTTCACAACTGCTAAGTCATGGAAACAACCTAAATGCCCACGAACTGATGAATGGTTAGAAAAACTGTGGCACATATACTCAATGGAATACTATTCATCCATAAAAAAAACAACAAAACCCTGTCTTTTGAAAGGAAGTGGATGAATATGGAGAACTTACTGCTGAGTGAAGCAAGCCATGCTATGAAGGAGAGGCATTGTATGTCCCCACTTAATATATACCGACTGTTTGCACTCTAAAAAAAAAAAAAATATATATATATATATATATATATATATATATATATATATCTGTGTGTATATATATATATATATATATCTGTGTATATATATATATATATATATATATATATTTGAAACCATACTGCTTCTGTTGTTATAGTTATAAAATTATACAAAATTATAAGACATATTTTGAACATTATCTTTAAAATTCAGTATTTTGAAATTTTGAAAATTGTTTGTGAACTGTCAAGAATTATGGAGTATGAGCTAAAATTTTTTGCTATGTAAAGTAAATGTTTGTGGAAAAATGTAAAAATAAATAAATGAAAGAAAAATAAATAAATAAATAAATAAATTTTTTAAAATAAATAAATAAAAATAAAAAAATAAATTTTTATTGCCTCAGAATTGAGAAAGTATTATAAAATAAAATTAATTAAGTTGTGCCAAAGTGACTACTGATAACAAACATTATTAGCACTTGACATGATTCTACACCATTTTTCTTAAGTGCTGCATGGTTTTGAAAAGACTTATATATGGGAGCAAGCAGGCTGTGTAGTGGCTGTGGCACTGGATTCCCACATGGTCAACTGCAGTTCGAGTCCAGGACCTGGAGGTTTGAAACTCATGCCAAGCGCATGTTGTGCATGCCCAAAATTCTGAGAGGAAAATGGAGACAGGATTGCAGCATGGCCATCTCCCTTGGAGGATGATTTCTCACTTTCTCTCTCTCTGTCTCTCTCTGTGTCTCCAGCAAACACATAAGTCCTAGAGCCAAAACAAAAATAAAAACAAAACAAAGCTCAAAAAAAGAGACTTATCTATGCTACCTCCAGCTTTAGATTTAAAAAACTAATCAAAAGTATAGTCATATGGCTCAGCAGATGGCATGGTGGTTAAGGCAGTGAATTCCCATATGGCCAACAGTGGTTTGGGTCTCAGACCTGGTGGCTTGAAGATAACACGGGGCGCATGAGCTTGGGTACCCAAAATCCTGAAAAGAAAATGGAGAAGGGATTGCAATGTAGCCATTCCCTGGAGGAGTAATTTCTCACTTTCTGTCTCTCTATTTCTCTCTGGTAAGCATGCATGCCCTATGGCAAAAATAAAAATAATAATAATAAAAGCTAAAAAAAATAAAAATAAAACAAATTGCTGAATTGTGTTGCAGACTATTTCACCTGCACTTTAAACTCAATCTGCCAAAAACAGATTCACCATCTTTTCTCACAAACCAGTAGCATTTTCCAGATTTCCAACAATCTGCTAAGAAAAAAGATTTTAAAGTAGTAACAATGAAAAAGTAATTTAAGAAACATTTATTGAGCAGTTTCTATGTATCTAGCACTATTATAAAATGGTTTACACTTAATATCATGTAGGCTTCATAATAATCTTACAGAATGGATACTAAAATTATCATAATTTTACAGAACAAAATACCAAGACACTGAAAATTAAGAAATGTTCACAAAGCTAATAGCAAATAAGTGATGGAGGCATGCTTTAAACCAAAACACAAGAGGTTAAATTGTTAAGGACCAGTAAGCTAAATAGCAGGAATTTGGATTTTTTCAAAAGTTAATGCTCTGTAATGATTCATTTTCAAATACTTTATTCTGCTAAATGCCAGGGACATCATGACCCAGCAGCTGGGGTTATAATAACTTGACTAAAGTAAAAAAAGTTATGATACTTGTTTTCTTTCTTTAATGGGTACCAGTGAGACATCTAACCATCTCTTTTACTGTACAAAATAATTACCTCTGAGTTCATCTATTCACTTGTTTGTTACACATTTGATAATTCCTATGAGCCTAAATTCAAGGTTGATCTGCAATTCGCCAAACAATTGAGAGGGTGGGTGATACTTTTATAAACACTCCATGAGTGCTTTTGAATTTTCATGGCCAATAAATACTTTGGCATGTTAATTCAGTGACTCTGCTTATACTCTTTGATTGGAAGGACATTAAAGATTCTCTTTTATGTCAATACAAGTAGAGACATATGAGTCTAACATGAAATGTGAAGACATTAGTCCTTTCCATATGGGAAGATATGAAGAGAAGATATACATTGAGATTTATCTAGTCTATGTATATCCCACACCCATTCTGTACTAACAAAAACTCTAAGGGAATGGATCTGGAAGAACAAACATATTTAACTAAGGTACAAAGTGATGATAGATCATTCATATTTACATTGACACTCCAAACTTCAAAGTATGCTCACAAAGAGGTATCCTCTCAGTTTATACAAAACACAAAGCTTGCCTTCAACAAAATAATAAACTATACTAAGTCTATCATTTAGGCATCTTTCCAGGCCCCCCAAGTTATACCCTCAGACTCTACCCCCACACCCTTTTACTACTTTCTTCTTATTATAAATATCTTCTGGAGATATTTTTTCTATTCTTATGTCCAATCACCCAACTCAGAAGAATAGATCTTTAAGAGAAACAATTGAATAATTTATTCATTCAGCAAGCATTTATTGAGACTTTGATATGTCCCAGGTACTGAGCTGGACATTAGGAATATAAATATTCACGAAAATATGGAGTGCCTTGTTCAACTTGGGATTGCTCCACTACTATCTTACTCAGTCTGGGCTGCTATAAAAGAATACCACAAACTAGGTGGCTTTCAACAACTAACATTTGGGTTAAGTGTAGCGCAGCAGTAATGCGACTAGTTCCACGTGGGAAAGGTCCTAGGTTCACGTCCAAGGCCTCTCTGAACACGCCAGATATATATATATATATACATATACATATACATATATATACACACACACCTGTGATCTGGTTTGACTGAGACTGGGGATTGGTCACAGTATGAGGACCCTGTTGTAGATATCTTTCTCTCTCTCTTCTCCTCCCTCTCAGAATAAATAAATAAACTTTAAAAACCAAACAAACAGGATGGGTGTGGATGCTAGAAATTCTAAGGATAGAGTGGATTGTACAGAGTGGGTGAGTGGGTGGTAGAGGATGAGTGTGTGGTACAAGGGGAAGAAACATTTGACAGATGGAAAAATGTGAAGTTCTCTGCTGAAAAATAAAATATATAGTGTACATCATGATGGGGACGTTATGTAAAATGTGAAATTAATCAGAACAAAAAAACCTCACAAGAAAACCCAATGTATTATACATTTTAAATGGGTGACTAATACAGTATGTGAATTATACCTTAATAAAGCTATTATTAAAATAAATAAATAGAGACCAGCAGATGGCGTAATGGCTTTGTCGCTAGACTCCCACATGGCCGACCACGGTTCAAGTCCCAGACCTGGAGGCTTGAAACATGCTAGGGGGAACCAGCAGTTAGCGTAATGGCTATGTCGCTGGACTCCCACGTAGTCGACCGCGGTTCGCGTCTCGGACCCGGTGGCTTACAACTCACGCCGGGCGCATGTGCGTGCGTGCCCAAGATCCCGAGAGGAGAATGGAGGAGAAGGGATTGCGGCGTGACCATCCCCCCTGGGGGGTGATTTCTCGCTTTCTGTCTCTATGTCTCTCTCTGTCTGTCTGGCGAGCGCACGCGTCCTATAGCGAAAAACCTCTCAAAAAAAAAAAAAAGAAACATGCTAGGCACATGTGTGTGCATGCCCCAGATCCCAAGAGGAGAATGGAGGAAAAGGGATTGTGGCATGACCATCCTCTTGGGGAGCGATTTCTCGCTTTCTGTCTCTCTCTATCTCTTGGGTGAGCGCACAAGCCCTATCACAAAAATCTCTCCAAAAAAAGAAAAAGAAAAGAAATGAATAAATAAACAAACAAACAAGAATTTGTTTTTCATAGTTCTGGAGGCTGGAAATCCAAGATCAGGGTGCCAACATGGTTGGTTCTGATAAAAGCCCTCTTACTGGTTTACAGATGGTTATCCTCTTCTTGTATCTTTACAAGACAAACAGAAAGAGAGAAATAAATCCAAGTTTAGTGTCTCTTTCATAAGGGTGCAAATCCCATAAGGATGGCTCTACTCTCATGACCTAATTATTTCCTAAACATCCCACCTTCTAATACCATCACACTGGAGGTTAAGATTTCAACACATAAATTGTGAAGATCCACAGACATTCTGTACATAGTAACCACTAAAACAGAGCACTACAAATTGTTCAGGAAATAAGTGTTGTGGCTCCTCTTTATTGGTTCTTACATGAGATTTTTACTTTCAGTGTTGGTTTTTGTTTGTTCTTGCTCCAACCTGGTGATATAGTTTTTTGAATTTTTATCAGAGCTTGGTTCATTAGCAACTTTATTTTTATTTTATTTTATTTGATATCTAGTCTTTGGCACCCTATATCCTATCTATAATATTTACAAAATATTCAGCTTTACTATTTTTTTTCCAGTTTCATCTGACAGAGAGAGCAAGAGAGAGGGAAAGTGAGAAAGCAAGCCACCAGGTTCAGGACTTGAACCACAGTCGTCCATGTGGGAGTCCAGTGTCTTTAACCACTATGGCACCTACTGGCCCCAGCTTTACTATTTCTACCTCAGCAAAAATAGTTTAACTGGTCTGCAGTTTCATTATGGAAACTAAAATAGGATCCTTGTCTCCTTTCTTTGTATTCCTGCCTTTGCATCTCACACCTTTGTGTTATTGTCCTCTCTTCCATATGTAGGTCTCATTTTTCCTTTCCATCCCTCTTGGATCACTATCTTTGTCCTCTTGCCAGTACCCTTTTAAAGCCCATAAACTATCCTGGTAATCTCCCAAGTCATTCTATGATAATGCCTGAAAACATAATATGTTTCTTAAAGGACTATACATACTTTCTAGACTTTCTGGACCACACAGCTATCACGGAGTCTATCTTGCCCAACCAGAGAAATCTATATTAGTGAAGGCACTGAAGTCTCTCTTGAATGTGGAAACTTTCTTCAGTAATCACCCTTCTAATAACCATCATTATCTGGGTCATTCATTTTTCATAGTCACCGTTATTGTTGAGTAAACATCTAAGTTTCCCTGTTGGGTAGGAGTAAGACTTCATTTTCTTGTCCTCACAAAGAGGTTTTGAAAATATCTTGAATTTCATGGTATAAGAGGATGCCCATATCGCTTCTGTGGAAGGTTGCCTCTGGTCTTCAAACATCATCTAGAAACAGTGTAATGTAGACTGAACACTGAATTGGATGTGAGAAAACCTGTATTGGGACCAGCAGTTGGTGTAATGGCTATGTCACTGGACTCCCATGCAGTCAACTGTGGTTCAAGTCCCGGACCCGGTGGCTTAAACTCAACACGGGGCACGTGTGTGTGCGTGCCCAAGATCCCGAGAGGAGAATGGAGGAGAAGGGATTGCAGCGTGGCCATCCCCCGGGGGGTGATTTCTTGCTTTCTGTCTCTCTGTCTCTCCCTGTCTGTCTGGCAAGCGCACACGCTCTATAGCAATAATCTCTCCAAAAAAAAAAGAAATGAAAAGTAAAGAAAACCTGTATTCACCTCCCTTGCTATGCCACTAATTTACTTAGAGACTTTGGACAAGTCATTTACAGCATGCTTTGGGTAATTCGTATTCATAAGGTAGAGGTCATTCTAAGCCTGCTATGGTTGTTTCTAGCTCATAATGCCCACAAATCTATTTTTGTAACCTCTATAACCAATAAGATAGGTGTTTGTACCCATTTTTGTTCTATTAGAAAAGCCACATTATGTTTATAGTTGACTGTATTGGATAGAACTAAATAAAAACAAACAAACCAAAACAAAATAGGATAAAAAGCTGGCTGCAGGTGCTTCTGTTTTACATTCAGGCACAACCTAATTCCAGAAAAGCAGAATTCACAGTAGTCAGTGTCATGGAAACTGCCTGTGAATGTTATAAGAATCACACAGAAGCACTGGAAGCACAGTTGCTGGTAGAATAGAGAGGACTGGAGAAGCCTCTGTACAGATGAATTTCTTATTTTAAATCAGTAGCAGAAACCAAACTGCAACTCCCTTAGACATTTAATGACTCACATACTTTAGTGCTGGAACATAGGCTCTGTGAATACCTAAAATGGGGCTAAGTGAAAATTGGATAACATTTGCTTGACATTGTCATTGCCCTTTCTCTAATGTCAAAGATGGATTTGCATAATTATGCTGAAAGCTAGGAAACTGCACACAGCAGGAGGTTTCCTGACTGGTGTGAGGTTTTAGTTCTCCTCCAGCTGTGACTCTCAAAATGAAGAAAATGAAAAGAAATGAAAAGAGTGCACACTTTCTAAGACAGTTATAGTAATGGCTTAACAATAATTGAACGTGCATACCGATTTCCAAAGTGTAATTAAGATAGACGAGATAAGTAACTGATTGACTGAACAACCTTTTGCCTAGTATCAAAAAGACTTCAGAGAGCAGAGTCCAAATGATGTTACCCCATAAACGTCTTTCTGATTAAAATTCTTTTAAGCTGGCCAGAAGCCTGATAGAAGTAAACTTCTGAAGACTGCCACTTAACAGGTGTGTGTCTGTGGTGCGATACTGTCTTTCCAAGGTCACTGGAGTCATAAATGTTCCTTTTGAATGTATCTACAAGGGGAAAATGCTGAAGCAGGTGAAGCCTCTCTGGGCTCCAACGTTTACTAACCTCAGCCTCTCTTTCCCAGTAGGCTTTTTCATTTTCAAACCCTGTTCTGACAAAAAGAATTTTATACTCCCAAACAACCTAGAGACCCAGTTCCCTTAGTCTGTCAAGATATCATCTCACAGGACCAGGTAGTAATGCAGTAGTAACATAGCTGAACCTACATGGGAAATGTCCTGGTTTCCTGTCCTGGGTGCTCTTTGAGCACACTAAATACTCACGTGTGTGCTCTTGATCAGGGCCAGCTGAGGCTGAGGGTGGATTGTGGTATGAAGATTCTGTTGGGGGTGCCTCTCTCTGTGTCTCTGTTGCTGTCTCTCTCTCTCTCTCTCTCTCTCTCTCTCTCTCTCATGGAAGTAATAAATAAATGAACTTAGAAAAAAAGAAAGAAATCAGCACAGCACCAGCCTGGTGCCCCTGGAAGTGGCATCTCACCCTCTGCTACCAGCCAGGCCATGATGGAGTCCATGAACTGGTATCAGTAAGCCTCTCAAGAGGCTGAGAAAGACACTGAGTCTGGACAAAGGAAGGACAATTCTTTAGCAGTCACGCAGCAGGATCACCTAGGAAGAAAAGTTCTAAAGCAGTCCAAAGAAATTATTTCCATTTGAGACATTTATATGCTGATGGAAATGGGGAATGGCCTGTCAGATCAAACTTCTATCCCTTGCAGCCTGCCTTTATTTCAGTCCTCCTGCATTATTATTTTGGGTTTGGACTGTGCTGGAAAGACAACTGTCTTATACAAGCTGCAGTACAATGAAATTATAAATACCATACCTACCAAAGGCTTTAACACTGAGAAAATTAAAGTAACTTTGAGAAATTCTACAATAGACACTTTTCATTTCCAGGATGTAAGTGGTCAGGAGAAATTAAGGTCATAGTGGATGTCATATACCCGATGCACAAATGACATTGTGTTTGTTGTAGACTCTGTTGATGTGGAAAAGATGGAGAAGCCAAAACTGAACTTTACAGAATAATGATGATACCAGAAAATCAAGGAGTCCTTGTACTTATAGTTGCTAACAAACAAGACCTGAGGATCTCATTATCTTTCAGAAATTGAGAAAGTGTTAGCAATGCATAAATCAAGCTCATCAACTCCACAGCATTTGCAGAATACATGTACAATCATAGGAGATGGACTAAAGAAGGCTTGAGCAACCACATGAAATAATTAAAAAAACAAAAATGCCCCAGCAGTTGGCATGGTGCTTGAAACACTGGATCCCACATGATCGACTCCACAGTTTGAGTCCCAGACCCTGCGGGCTGAAAATCGTGCCAATACATATGCATACATGGCCCAAATCCTGAAATAGCATGCAGAAGGGATTACACTATGGCCATCCCTCCTGCAGGGTGATTTCTCACTTTCCCTCTCTCTCTTTTTGTCTCTCTGGCTAGGCCACGTGCCCTAGGGCAAAAAAAATCTATATAAAACATATATATAAAAAAAGGCAAGAAAAATGTTTCAGCAACAGGAAAAAAAGATGAATATCAATACATATTATATTTGTGTAAAGTCGGTTTTCTATGGTCTGATTTTGACAAATGGAAGTATGTCTACAGCCTGGTTTGCCTGCGTGCCCTCTTGGATGTTATAAAAGCATTGTTTTGTTGACCAATCCGATGCCCAACCTTGTTGCTTTGTGGAAGATGAGTAAATGCAGTGCTTCTTAAAGTGGTCTCATCTTTCTATACCTTGAATCTGTTGATGCTACCATTTTGGGAAGCCAAGCAAGGATAGGAGATTGACCAGAAAAAAAGCAGTGGAAATTTGACCTGAAGTTCGCAAAATGAAATCTTCAATAGTGAAAAAAAAATTGTATCTCTCTTTTTTTTTTTTACTTGAATTTGTAAATAACAACAGATCTGTTTTGCTATCATTCTAAATAACAAACAAGTATTTGCTGGTTGTTAATAAGAAAAATAATGAGAAGAGTAAAATTCTTAAGCTCTTGGAATGAAGCTCTAACTAAAAGTAAACATTCATGTTGCAGTCAACTAACAGAGGGACACACTTCTCCAGCAGATTCACCTGGCATTTGTGAAATTGTAACACTAGATCAGAAATAAGATCAGTTTTACAAGGCACTATTTTCATGCAGACCTAACAATACATTGCACATTAAGTTTCTATGGCTTACAAAGCTTTGTATACTTGTTGTTCATCCTCTCATTGATGAAATAGATCTCTATACTACCTCTGGATTCACTACAAAATTTACAAATATCCAGGACTACTTCATGTGGGAAAGCACAGATGAAAAGCAGCTCTTTTTCTGTCACTTGCATTACTTACTAGGTTCAAAATGTGGTTGCTTCTGTGGTTTTACTGCTTATATGGCACTATTAAACAGAATATGCATGTGTAGCTCTCCTCTGAACATGTTAATCCTGTTCTGTACAGAGAGAACTTTAGCCAGACTTCACATGCTACAGAGCAGAGCAGAGCTTAGCAGAGCATACCTTTCAGCTTCTTTCTGGTTCAAACCAGAGTTTGCAGCTTGTGCAATCTGCTAAATAACAATTTGCTTGGAACTACCTCATAAACACAGAATAGGCAGATAGATTGATTCAGAATTTTTGGGTTTTTAAGGGGCTAGAGGGTAAATGTTTAGCTTCTAAGGCAAAAAGGCAGCAGCAGAAACAAAAGTAACATTGATTTTGAAACAGTATTGTTGTTATTAACACCCTAAACTTGTATAGCACTGCACAGTTTACAAAGCCCTTTTACAACTATTGTCTCATTTGATACTTATACCAACCCTGTGGGACAGGTGTTCATTAATACAGGAATTTGACTGAGGAAGAAATTTAGGCACAGAAATGTTAAGTGACTTACCCAAGGTTGTACTGCGAGTTAGTATGCATGAGAATCAGTTGCAATTTGTGCTGTATAAATGAAGGATGGAAATAGTCTGAACCATTCACATTTCTGTCCTCTATAAGTCTTGGTTGAGGGGAAGATCTCACAGCAGTGTGTAGTATACTTATCTTAATTTTGACTCGTGTTTCCAATAAGTTAAATGTTGCACAGAAGCAGTAGACACGCAGGTTGCTAGGTGAAACTCACATGACATGGTTGTGATAGTAATACTGAACTAGTGTTCAACATTTTTAAAATATATTAATTTAACTTTATTTATTATTATTATTTTTTAATTTTCTATAGGGCATGTGTGCTCACCAAAGAGAAACAGAAAGAAAGAGAGAGAAAATGAAAAAGCAAGCCACCAGGTCCGGGACTCAGACTGTGGTTGGCCATGTGGGGGTCCAGTGCTTCAACCATCACACCATCTGCTGGTCCCAGGTGCAGCATTATTTACCACGTGATCAATATACAGTGTGTCCTAAGCACTACAAAACACCTGGGTTAAAGTGTGAATTCACTTAGATCTTGTGATTTTTTTATTTCCTGATAAATTTGGTAAATTAAAACCTGTCCCTCAAGCAAGTCAGGGAGTAATTTTTTAAGGGCTTGGTTTTTATTAACCATTAGCCAGACCATCTAACAAAAGTTGAACAATGGCCTGTTGTTGAATATTCACTGTGAGAGACACATCTCAAAGCGGAGGTATTCTGCCATATCTACTGGGATTAATTTCCAAGCACTAAAATAGGCATGCTTCTCAATCTCTCTGGAGTCTAACAGCAAATAGCAATTAGTGAGAACATGAAGATACTTCCTGGTCACCTTTCTGATGAATTTTTATAAAAGAAAAAAATGGAATGGAGGTTACAGCATATTCCATGAAGGCAATCTTTCAAATATTAGAAATGGGAAGTCTGCAGCATTTGTAGCAAAACTTGATTTTTCTTAGTGATATTTTTGAGGTAACTTGATATTCTATATTTCAAAGGTTATTTCTATGGGGAAAAATAAGATTTATTTACCAAATTTTATTGTTGAATAATAGCTGCCAAACCAGCTAGCTGAAATGCTTTTATGTGAAAAGCCACACTTTGAAGAAGGTAACTACTAGTTTTATATGTTTTTATTTCCACTGCTCAGTTCTCATTTTCATAGATTAAAAGAAAAAAGAACAGGTTTAAGTAATGCAATGTTTATTAATGTATGAATATGGACTTAATTGTACCTCTTGACTCTAAGCAGTAATTGCATATGTTCTCTGAGTTAAGAAATGTGCCACAGGGAACCAGCAGTTAGTGTAATGGCTATGTCGCTGGACTCCCACGTAGTCGACCGCGGTTAGTCTACTGTGGTTCCCGTCCCGGACCCGGTGGCTTAAAACACACCGGGCACGTGTGCATGCGTGCCCAGGATCCCGAGGGGAGAATGGAGGAGAAGGGATTGCGGCGTGACCATTCCCCCTGGGGAGTGATTTCTCGCTTTCTGTCTCTATGTCTCTGTCTGGCGAGCGCACGCGCCCTATAGCGAAAACCTCTCCAAAAAAAAAAAAAAGAAGAAGAAAGAAAGAAATGTGCCACATAGGCAATCATAACTTAAAACTTTCATTTTGAAAATTGCAAACTTATCTCATTGTCTTTTAGTAGAACAATAGTTGCCTGTCACTCTATATTTTCCTCAGAAGACCTGCTATAGGAATATGTGTAGAGTAGTAAAACCAGTATATTGAATTATAGCAGAGTAGATCAGTGCCCTATAGCACTGTAATATTGCACATACTCAGGTTGCAGCAAACAAAGACGAAAGATAGCTGAAAAATGTAAAAAAAAAAAAAAAAAAAAAAGAAGGAAAATGGTTATTTGGCATCAAGTAGACCATAAGATAACCCCCAGGGTTTTGATTTAAAAAAAAAATTGGATTCAGTTTCCTTTGGAACTGTAGAAACTCATTCAGGAAGTGCCATAGGCCAAATATGCTAGAAGTTTCTTAGAAATCTCTTCAGTGACCTTTTCTAAGACTCAACAAGAAATGTTTCCACCTAACACTTCAAGTTTCTCTTTCCTATCAGTTTGGAAAAATGCCTGTCGCATTTTAAATACATGTACTATGAGCCTGATGAGATTTTAGTTTAATTTGATGATTTTAAACACTCATTTTTAAGACAGTGACCACATTTGTATATATGATTGTTCAACTTTTAAAGTGAGTTCTCTCAAATAACCAATTTTTTTGGCTGATTGCTAGCTAATGCTAGTTTGGCTAATTGTGTTTATTTGGTTGGTTGAATTTTTATCCAGAATGACTAATCAAACCGCCATTTCATAGACCCCTTACATATGCATTTCAAAATATCCTCGCTATGTACACTATGTCCTAGAGTCAGTTTTCAGTATATTTGTTCTATGTTATACTGACATCTATGGACTCCATAAGAGAAATTCAGCCTTTTAGAAAAATTCTGTTGCCTTCTTATAAGCAACTTATAATGTAACTTAACTATATAGACTAAGTGTTCCCCCAACCTATTGTTTGAAAGCCTCTAGTTGATATTTGAATCTTATCACTTAGATCAAAATCATTATGAAGCTCTTCTCCCACCTTCCAAAAAGAACCTGAAAGAGAGGCAATGAATATATCTCCACTAGTGAAGAATTAGGGTCTCCTCTTTAATGAGTAGTGGTCTTTATTGGTGAGATAACTCGGGGGATCCTATCAGAGCATGTACATCCATTTATAGTATCCACCCAATGGTAGCTATTATTGTAATTACTGTGTACTAGACAGTGCACTAAACACTAGGGATACAATAATGAATAAATATACACTGGGCATGCCCTCAAGCTACTCACTAATATACGGAGCTGACAGAGAAACATAACATGCAATATATAGTAAGTCTAGGGTTCATTTGTCAGGATAGGCTAAATGCTATAAGCAACCTCAAGACTCAGTGTGTTAAGTAAGTAAAGTTTTGTGTGTTCTTGGTTTTTGTTTTTTCTCATTCAAGTCAAACTCAAGTGGGATCAATAGGAAGCAGAGGGTCCTCTACTCTAGCCATTCAGAGACTGAGACAGTTTTGATTTTATATTGTCATCTTCAATACATGGTTTCTAAGATCATTAAAGAGGGGAAAGAGAGAGATTATTGAGAACAAAAACATCCATTCATACCTACCTCAGCCCAGTAGAGACACATCACTTCCCACATTCTAAAAGGGGGAGCCAATCATACAGCCCCACTTAGACAAAGGGAGACTGGGAAAGGCAGTTCAGCTGTGACCCTAAGACAATGAAACAAGTTTGGTGAACAACTGTTGAAAATCAGATGTAATTAACAATAAGTAGGTAACTAGTTAACTAAAATAATTAAAAGTAACTAGAAAATGCTGAAAAGCAAAAAAGAAAAACAATCCTCTCAAATCTAATGAATTCCATGTTAGAATCAAGAATGACGGTACTAGCAGTTAGCGTAATGGCTATGTCGCTGAACATAGCTTAAACTCACGCCGGGCACGTGTGTATGTGTGCCCAAGATCCCGAGAGGAGAATGGAGGAGAAGGGATTGCGGTGTGGCCATCCCCCCCGGGGTTGATTTCTCGCTTTCTGTCTCTCTGTCTTTCTCTGTCTGTCTGGCGAGCGCACATGCCCTATAGCAAAAAGAAAAGAAAAAAAAAGCCTCTCAAAAAAAAATTGGAATCAAGAATGACAATGACAGAAAACTAGAAAAAGAGAATCAAGTTAACTAATAACTAGCTAATTAGATATTAGAATAACTGGGGTAAGCAAAGGCATTCAGAATACTTTCATCTCAGGGCTAGCAAGTGATGTGGTGAGTAAGGGTGCTGGACTCCCACATGGTCAACTATGGTTCAAGTCCTAGACCTGGTGGCTTGCTTTCTTATTTTCCTCAACTCTCTCTTTCTGTCACCCTCTGGTCAAATTAAAATAAATAAATAAATAAAATAATTATTTTTTAAAAAAGAGAATACTTTTATCTCATCTCTAAATTTGCATTCCTTGCTTGAATAACTAGATGCAATTGATGTTGATTGGATAACTGGTTAATTAGAGATAGCTAGAATATTTAGAGTAAACTAAGGAGCTAAAAAAAAACACATTCTTCTTGGGACCAGCAGTTGGTGTAATGGCTATGTCTCTAGACTCCCATGTAGTTGACCATGGTTCAAGTCCCGGACCAGGTGGCTTAAACGTGTACATGTGTGCCCAAGATCCCAAGAGGAGAATGGAGAAGAAAGGATTGTGGCGTGGCCATCCCCCCTGCGGGGTGATTTCTTGCTTTCTGCCTCTCTGTCTTTCTGGAGAGCGCAAGCACCCTATAGCAAAAGCCTCTCCAAAAAAAAAAAAAATAGAGAAAAATAATGCATTCTTCTCAAATCTAACTTATTTCTTGTTATAGTAGCTAGTGATAACAACAGAAAACCAGAGACAGAGAAATCATACAATTAGCTAACTAGTAAGAAGCTAATGGCTAGATACTACAAACACAAGAGCAACTGGAGTAAGCCTAGAGGATCAGAAACACACATTCCATTGATTCTAAGGTCTTATTTCTAATTTAAATAACTATAGGTAACTAGATGTAACTAGTGGTTGATAAATAGTTAACAAAATGTAACTAGAATAACTGTAAGAAGCCCAAAAACTGAAAAACACATTCTTCTCAGCATTACCTTCTTATTTTTACTTCTGAATGTTGTTTATCTCTGGATTTCCTCATTATTGTATTATGTCCCCTGTTAGGATGCCCCATTGTTCCATTGTAAACCCTGTCTGCTCCTACTCCACACTGCCCTGATGCTGAAGATCAAATTCTTAACTAGATAGCTACTTGCAAAATTTCTGCTCTATTATCACCGGAGTGATAATACTGCTAGATTGGTATTGAGTGGTAGTGGGTCACAAAGAGTCAGACATGATTGAATAGGAGGAGGAGCATTTCCTTAAAGGCAATGGAGGTGCTGGAAAAAAAAAAAAAAAGATATATCCACTACAGTAGCCAAGCACTTATAATCTAATTTATTTTCGAGCAAAAGGATCCAGATTCAGATCTCCATTCAGATATTCTCCAGGGGGTTGGCACAGATTGGAACTAAGTTTATTCAAGGACATTGCGTGCTGAAGGATAGTGTACCATTAGAATCTTTGTCAGATATTCATCTATAATGTAGAAAGCAGTGGGCATGGCTGGAATTGAAAATTACAAAGGTGAAAACCACATTTGTTGTACAATGGAGTATTCTTGATAGATGTGTAATGTGTGTCCATGTAAAAGACATACAGTGAGGGTAGTAAAGCTAACTGCAGTTTTCACTATTGCAGGTACAGAGATAGAGTCAGTGCTCAAAAATCTGGAAATGATGTACAGAAGAAAAGTGTTGCAATGAGTAAGTCGTCAAAGATAGGCCTTCAAGATCCAGAAGATGAATCTGGGTTACAAATGGAAATTTAATCGTTGAGAAAAGATAGGGAACAAGACTTTTACCAAAGGAACATATTTGTACAATCTTTCTTTGAGACAATCCAGATTTAAGACAATGGATAGCCCTAAAGTTGTGATATATCCATGATCAAATTTGGAATTATGAAGGTCTATGTGCAAAACAGTGATGGAGATATTAGATTATATAATATATACATAGTGATTAACACAATGAACACATATTAAGTATTTAGCCAACGATTGTGTGCATGGCATCATACTAAGTATTTTATGTACATTATGTGACAATAACCATATTTATATAGATATTACTACTTTATTTTAAATAACTTGCTGAGATTATAGAAGTGTTCATTTATGGAGTTGGAATTCAAGCATAGGTCCATCTGTCTCTGAGCTTTGTGTTCTTACCATTATGCCACAGGCTTCCCATGGAATGTTAGTAATATCTCAGAAACTTAGGAAGACTAAGCAATATATGGTGTATTTATGGTATAACCCTCTGTAGTCAACATCTAGATTCCTTATAGGATAAGATGCCTGATGTTTAGAAGGTTGAATTGATACTTTTCATAGAATGGTGCGGCTCTAAGATGTGTCCAGAATGGGATGTTCTACTCACTGAAGCAAGAATATTGGAGCACATCACATTATTACTACAATAGGTAGATAATCCCATATTGTTCTAGTCCATAGTGAAGTACAATATTCATGAATCTTGGAAAGACTTCAGAGCTGTCACACAGAGTAAAGTATCTGAACAGTTGTTCACACTGTCTGTATTCAGTATAGAAGGTAAATTTCTCCTCATATTCCTTCCAAATTTATATTGATTTGTAGATCTTTCAGAGACCTAGGCAAGAGAAAACATATTCTAAGAAGTTATGAACAAGTATTAGTTGTCAGTTCTGGACAGTGATGGCATTGAGGCCTCAATAATCATTAAGAAACTAAAGTGGGGGAACCAGCAGTTAGTGTAATGGCTATGTCGCTGGACTCCCACGTAGTCGACTGTGGTTCGCGTCCCGGAGCCGGTGGCTTAAAACTCACGCCGGGCGCGTGTGCGTGCATGCCCAAGATCCCGAGAGGAGAATGGAGGAGAAGGGATTGCGGCGTGACCATCCCCCCTGGGGGGTGATTTCTCGCTTTCTGTCTCTATGTCTCTGTCTGTCTGGCGAGTGCACGCGCCCTATAGCAAAAACCTCTCCAAAAAAAAAAAAGAAACTAAAGTGGGAAGTAGGAAGTGGTAGGCTGGTTCTTTACAGGTAGTATTAAAGAGCTTGAATTTTAATTTAAGGGATGTGAAATTTAGTTAAATTCTTTAGCATAAATCATCTTTCTAGGCATCTCAGAGATAGTGTAATTATACTTGAGGATGAGGACATTTCCTTTACTTCTTGTTTTTTGAACCTAGATATGAATCTTACTTACCTGAGGTGCTTCCTCAGGGCAGACTTCATAGATGCTGGAATGGATGACATGATCTAGCCAAGATGCCATCTACTCTCTATGTTTCTGTGATGCACAAAACATTAAGTTCTGGCCACATATTGTGTATATAGATGTTTCTAGAGAGAAATGAAACAAAAATGATGGGCAAAATATCTGAGAAATAGTGATTTAAATGTTCAATAGGTGTCTTATTTATTGTAGGTTTGCTCAGAGGTTTTAATGAGCTCTTATGTGATATGACTCTTTAGAAGTATCTAGTATCAAGTTTTTATTTGTGAATTTAGAAAACAAGTATGTTTCTGTAAAATACAGTTTATGGAATATTGATTTGGGCTAGCACAGGAATAGGTATGACATAAATCAATTGATATTATTACTGGGGGACTAAGACCCTCTGAGGAGTTTCTGGTAGCCAACACCAAAATTCTTAAGTTAAACCAAAGAAAGGTTGATAAGAGCACTTTCCCCACCAGTAAGCATGTCTGATAACAGTCTTTCAAGCTCAGGAACCAGTGTGTCTGAGGAGGGTCCTGTGAACTTTGGGCTGACCTGGGATATATCCCTTCCTCCTGCCTTGCTCTGCTCAGTTCAATGTCTGTGGCTGAGCTTCCTTGGTTCCCATAGCATATAAGGGGACTTCAAATAGTTTATGGAAAAAACTGGATGCATGTATGTTGGCTCAAAAAAGTTTTGGAAATCCATGCAGTTTTTTCATAATACACATTTTCCATGAGCTTTTAAAAAATTTTATTTTTACTTTTTCTATTTTCCATGATGGCCAAAGAGAGACAGACAGACAGAGAGAAAGTCAGGCATCCTCAGGAGGGTCTTCATGCTAGAATCTAACCCCTGTCTCCTCCAGGACCTTTCTCATGTGTATCCAGTTGCATTACCATTGTGCCACCACCTGGCCCCTCCATAAACTTTTTTTTTTTTTTTTTTTTTGGAGAGGTTTTAGCTATAGGGCGCATGCACTCGCCAGACAGACAGAGAGAGACAGAGAGACAGAAAGCGAGAAATCACCCCCCAGGGTGGATGGCCACGCTGCAATCCCTTCTCCTCCATTCTCCTCTTGGGATCTTGGGCACGCACGCACACGTGCCCAGCATGAGTTTTAAGCCACCGGGTCCGGGACTCGAACCGTGGTCAACTACGTGGGAGTCCAGCAACATAGCCATTACGCTAACTGCTGGTCCCCCTCCATAAACTTTTTGAAGACTCTCCACAATCACTGGCGAGATTCTCTCACTGGCACAGAAATTCTTCACATTCTTGTCTTTATGGCATTAACCTTAACTTCTTTCTTAATTCTTGTCAGACTTCTCTATTCGGGGCCTGACAATGACAGTAAAATGAATTCACATATGCAAAACACTCAATAGTGGCATAATACATACAGTCAGCAAATGATAGCTCCTAAGTAGATATTGAAAATCTATTTAACAAAACTTGCCACTTATTCCATGCTTTACCTTCTCATTTTACAGATTTTGGTATTATTTTGAATTTTTTGAACCATAGATGTTAATTACTTTTATTGTAAAAATGAAAGTAAATAAATAAGTCAATCACAGACAAGTACTATATGATCCCATTTATATAAGGTATTTAGAGTATTCAGAAAGACAATAAGTACAATGGTAGTTGCCCAGGGATCTAAAGAGGAGGAAGTGGGAAGTTAGTGTTTAATGGATATAGATTTTTTTTGGGGGGGGGAGACAATTCTATTTATTGTCAAGGAGCAAGAAACAAAATCTGGAAATGCTCTATAGAGTGGCAATGGGATACAAAATAAGGCAGGGCGGAGAGGAGACAAAATAATACATAGTATTACTCTGAGTGAGCTCCAACTCTTCCTTCTAACACTTGAGATGAGGAGACAGCCTTCCTTTCCAGGCAGGCTGCAGTACCATACAAACACAACTCAGTTTATCAGCTCCTCTAGGGCAGGCAGAGCAAGAGGCTACTTTAAGCTGGTGTTGGGAGACCTCATCCCCAGCACAGAATGGATGCAGAAGGTGGTCCCTGATTGCCGTTGGTGGCTGGTCCCCAGCTCCCTAGGTCTTGGGCTTCTCTTCATTCGCAATGATAAGCTTGTCAGTTGAATACAGTTGGCCAATATGAACTTGTCGGCAAATTATTTCAAGGTCTCTTCTGGCTTTACTCACTAGGGCTTGAATTTCTACAGGATCCTTTACATTTTTATTTTCTCTGAGGGTGTCTCTTAGTCTCCTGACAGCATACGTTCTGTAATTGTAGGCGCTGAAATGCTTGCTCTCTCTCAGCATGGCCCAGTACAGATCTAACACTTGTGTGTGGCTGGAGGCTGCCATTTTAGTAGGAAAAAAATAATATCTGGATATAGATTTTTAGCTTTGCAAGGTGAGAAGAGTTCCGAATGTACTTAACTCTAATGAACTGTACACTGAACAATGGTTAAGACTATGAATTTCATTTTACATATATTTTACCACAATTAAAGAATTTTAAACTTAAAATTAAAAATAGAAACTATATGAAAATGTTCCTCTCCCCTTCTGTTGTCCTTCCTATGTCTCTGCCTCCCTATTTCCCATAGTGCCACTAGAATGGTAGATCTCAGCTCAGCTCTCTCATTAATCATTAAAATGCAAAATCTCCAGCTTGACATGCAAGACTTCTAAACGAAAGCCTCTACCTAGCACCAGCTCCTAACACTGCCTCATTTTGTACCTCTGGCTAAGTCATACCAAATTACTTTAATTTTTTCAAATGTGGTATTTCACGACTTCCAGTTTTTGCCTAAGATGCCTTATCAGAGTCATTTGTCTGCCTGCTGAACACGTCATTCTTCAAAAGTGGGTTCAAATCTTTAAAGAGACTCTATTGTCAGGGCAGCAGGCAGATCAATATAAGATAAAGGAAAAGAAAAGACAAGAAATGAACAGCCCCAAATGCCTAAAAGTCTCCGCCTTTCTTCTTTTCTGCTCTTGAAGAGACCAGTCCTGTCTTGGAGCCAAGAATGTTCTCTCTGATTAAGTGATAGAGTTGGAGTAGATGGCAGCACTGCAGGGGAGTCACCACAGAAAAGAAGAATTGATTTTGGTCCTCCCTTGTTGGAACTGAACGTTGTTTTTACTATAAATGTTATTACATATGATGCACAATATTTTACTTCAACCACATTATGGGTTAAGTACCCTTGTGTGAACAAAAATTGGGAATATGCTTATAATTTATAACATTGTTTATATAAAAAATTTCTGACAAACTTTTGAAACAACATGAGGACTTACTAAATTATTTTTAGAAGTACATTAAATGTATCAATGGGAATCTAGAGATATATGAAAAAGAAGAGTTTTAATTAGAAGAAAAGTGATTATGGCACTATTTAGCTTAAACACTATGAAAGGACTTCAAAAAGTTTATAGGAAAAGTGGAATTAAAATGTGAGCTTATTTTGGTGCAAAAAAAAAAAATACTGAAATCAACCAAGTATGTGTGCATGTGTGTGTGTGTGTGTGCATACCCAAAATCCCTAGTGGGGAGTGGAGGAGAAAGGATCAAGGCATGGCCATCTCCCAAGGGGGTGATTTCTCACTTTCTCTTTCTCTGGATAACATGTGTGCCCTACTGCAAAAGATTAAAAAAATGAAATCCATGAATAGTTTTTACATACCATACATTTTCCATGAATTTTTAAAGACCTCTCATGTAGGAATTATGACTAGATTCTAGATTATATCATTCCTATCTTTTAGTTCTCAAATTACCCATTATTGTAACTCATATTAAGTTCTATAACATGGTAATTGAAATAAAGCTGAAAAAATGCAAGTTTCTGTTTTAACCCAGTCTCATAAAGGTCCACCATCCAATATAATCTATGTTATGTCATACATGATGCCTGCAACTTGCTTCAGGACACAAGTAGTCTTTAAAAGTGATGCACCCTTTCTCAAGCACTTTTTATAGAAAAATGTCAGACTATGAAAATGACTCACTGATTTACAGTTTGTCATCAGGGTAAAATGGTCCCTGAAATAAAACAGTTTTCTGTAGGGACCCTCTGTACGTAAATAGATGCATTTGAAAACTCATATGACCTAAATGGTTATTTCTGGCCATTCTCCTTCCCACATCCAAATGTTTGTGATATATTACTATGCAGTTGAAGGCTGTAAGGCAATATGCATGATTTGAGAAGAAACAGTTCATTTACTGACACTATACAGAAAAGTTGAAGAAAGAGGCTTTCTTAAAAAGAGAGAGAGAGAGAGAGAGAGAGAGAGAGAGAGAGAAGAATCTAAAACTACTTTTAAGAATCATCCATTTTCCTGTTAGAAAAAGACAATCATAGATACCTGTCAAATACTAATGACAGGCTGTCAATCACACTCCAACCCCACCCCTCCCTGTTTTCAAGCACTTGTCTTCTTAATGAAAAACTGACTTTTAACTATTTCCAAAGCAACAGAATTATATTGCTGCTATGTGTGACAGAAATGTGTGACAGGTTGTTTGGATTGTAATTCCATGGCCTCAGTTATGACCTACTAGGTAACATACTTTGCTCGTTCAATAGAGCCTTGTGTCTACATAATGTCAAACAAATGGTAAGGCACTAAACAAATAATGAGCTGATTCAGTAATCTGTGCAGTGTCTTAGGTTGTGCCTACACTAAAGGTTGGCAACTTGAAATTATTCTGAGGCATAGTGGAGCCTGCTACATGGTAACACTGTGCTGTTGAGGGATTGGCTGGGCCATTCTCCTCCATCTTGTTTTGGTACACAGTACCAAGTTGTGAACATGCTGAACTCCTTCATTCACTAAATACTTAAATGAGTCTCCGCAAAGGAAAGAGTTTCAGGTCTTTGTGAGATAAACTAAACTCACCTAAGTTTTTTCCTATGTTAACCATCTGATTCACATTCACTTAAAAGAATCAACTACTCAGACATCAGCAATATTTTCTTAGGTGTTACCTCAGACACATCTTAAGCTATGACAAATTAGGGAGATTGTTCTGTCTGTCTGGTGACTCAGGGCAGGGCTAGATTCGAAGAAAGTAATCTCCTAAGGGCTGGGCCTGTGGAGAGTAGGAGTGCAAAGTGGTTGAAGTGTTCAAGAAAAGTGACAGGGTCTTAGGTCCAGTTTTTTTTTTTTCTTTAATTCCAAGAGGGTGTGTGTACTCACCAAAGAGAGAGAGAAAGAAAAAAAAGAAAGAGAGAAAGAACCCCTTAGTGTGGTGTGGTCACACCACACTTCTTTTTCCTCCATTTTTCTATCCCTTCAGGACCTTTGGCATATATACACATGTACCCCCCCCCCCCCATGTTTTTCAAGCCACAGGAGCTGGGATTCAAAGTGTGGTTGGCCATGGTGGTTCCAACTCACTATAAAGAACACTTAACTGCTGCACCAAAGGGCCAGCCTGAGACCTAGTATTTAAGATAGATAAAAATTGTCCTCTATCTCAGATCCTCTCTCTCTCTGAATTCATCCTTTCATCTTTACCTCCAATCTGAAATCAAGATGTACACCCATTTATTATTCAAGTTCAGTCTTTCTGCCCTTCCTCTGAATATTTCTAGCATATATTGTCATGTTTAGCATGGATGGCTCCACTGACTAACACAGCTAGTACCATGGCTTATCCATACAAATAGAATATAATCTACCTGAAGAGAGGGATCTTGTCCTCTACACTTAAAATAACTATACAATGCTGAGAATCTCCTCCTCCTCCTCCTCCTCCTGCTGCTGCTGCCGCTGCTGGAGGGTTACACTCTCTCTTTGCCTACCAACATGCACAGGACATTATGACTGGTAAAAACAACAACAGGACAACAGGAACATGACTCTGCCTTCCCTGAGGTTTGATCACCAACCTTCTTCTCTTCTTAATATATTCTTTTCTCTAGGTCATGCCATCTCAGGATAGCTACAAAGATGGTTTCTTGGGGCCAGCAGGTGTCATAGTGTTTAAGGTGCTGAATTCCCACACAGTTCAAGTCCCGGACCCAGTGGCTTGAAACTCAAGCCTTGGCAAGTGTGTGCATACACAAAATCTCGAGAGAAAAATAGAGGAGAAGGGATTGTGGTGTGGCCATCCCCCCTGGAGAGTGATTTCTCACTTTCTGTCTCTCTGTCTCTCTGGCAATAACACATGCCCAATAGCAAAAATATCTTTAAGGCAACCAGCAGACTGTGCAATGGTTACATGCTTGAACTCCCTTGTAGTTAACCACAGTTTGAGTCCCAGACCTGGCATCTTAAAACTCACGCTGGGTACGTGTTCCTGTGTGCCCGAGATCCTGAGAGGAGAATGGAAGAGAAGGGATTGCAGCCTGGCCATCCCCTGACAGGATGATTTCCTGCTTTCTATGTCTCTCTTTGGCAAGCACGCTCACCCTATAGCAAAAATCTTTCTAATAAAAGAAAAACTTTTTTAAAAAGTTTTTTATTGTCTTCCCATTTTATTTTATAATTTCTTATTTATATTCTAGGATTTTTTTTTTTTAAAGAAAGATTTTTGCTATAGGGTGCCTGCGCTCACTGGAAAGACAGAGGGAGACAGAAAGCAAGAAATCACTCACAAGAGGGATGGCCACACTGCAATCCCTTCTCTTCCATTCTCCTCTTGGGATCTGTGGACACGCACGCACACACATAGGGCATGAGTTTAAGTCACTGGGTCTGGGACTCAAACAGCAGTCGACTACGTGGGAGTCCAGCAATGTAACCATTATGCCATCTGTTGTTCCCCTGAGGATGGTTTCTGAGTGGCAGTTTATAGCCTGATTTTGCTCGAGAATCCTAGTTTTACCTTTTAAAACTGACATGACTTGCATAACTTGATGTTATCTCATCCTTGGCCTAGGAACAAAATCACCCTTTAACTCCCAAAATGACTTTCCTCGGTGACATCCAGATTTCTGCTAATGGAGCATGAGTCTCCACATTATCATATTAATTCAGTTATTTCAGTATTACTTTGGTGCTCACCGTGAACAAGACATCAAATCCAGAACTCTTGTTTGTATCTTTAAAATTTCCCTCTCTTTGGGACCAGATCGTGGCACAACAGTAAAACATGATGCTCTGGGAAGCAATCCCTCATGAGAAGGTTCCCAGCTCAAGTGTGGATAGATATCTCCCTGATACACTGTGTACAAGCTTTCCCAATGATCCAGGGTTGGCTGAAGGCTGAGAATGTGTTGCAGCATCAAGAACCTTTCGGGGGTTCTCTCTCTCACACACACACTCTCTCTCAGAAGAAATAAATAAAAATAAACTTCAAAAAAATCTTTCCTGTCAGCATCAGCAGTTGGCGTAATGGCTATGTCACTGGACTCCCATGTAGCCGACCGCGGTTCAAGTCCCGGACCCGGTGGCTTAGATTTATGCTGAGCGTGTGTGTGTGCGTGCCCAAGATCCCAAGAGGAGAATGGAGGAGAAGGGATTGCAGCGTGGCCATCCCCCTGGGGAGTGATTTCTCGCTTTCTGCCTCTCTGTCTCTCTCTCTGTCTTTTCGGCGAGTGCACATACCCTATAGCAAAAAGAAAAAAAAAAATACCTCTCCAAAAAAAATCTTTCCTCTCATTTTGTGTTCAGTCTATCCTGAAGCTCAATAAAGTCCTTCCTCTCTATTCTCTTTCCTATCCATCCCAGCAGTCCCAGGACTCTTATCTTAGGCCTGTGTTAGTATAACCTTTGAGTTGATCTTGATGCTAATATCTTTCCTTTCTTCATTGCAGTGTTTCTCAAACTTTGCTAAATATTAGAAATACCTAGGGATCTTTGAAATCCAAAGACCAAGGCTATATCCCATATCTTTAAGTCAGAATCTCTGAGATTAGGAGACAGGCATTGGTATTTTGTAGCATTTTCCACTTGATTTTAATGTGTGGTTAAAGTTAAGAACTTATGCTTATTCCATTCTACTCACTACTGTCAGTACATCTATCAATAGAAATACTGCTTTTGTTATGTAACTTATCGGCTCAAAAATCTTCAATAACTCTCCACCGACCAAAAGTTCGTTTTACATTCTGATTCAATACTACCTCATTAAACCTTTAACTTTCCACCTCTGAGACTATCTCCTATCTCTGAATGTGTTTTCTCTGTCTATCCAAATCTTACTCATCCTGCAAAATCCTCTTCATTGAAGAGGCTTTCCCTAAAATAGATATATTCCCTCTGAGCACCTAGCACTTAGGCTTATATGAAGGAATATTCAAAAATTTCATGGACATACATATGCTGAAAAAAACTATGCATATGTTTTTACATTTCTTTGCACTTAAATAAATTCAAACTTGAATTCCATTTTTCCACAAACTTTTTGAAGCACACGCTCATTGTAGTAGTATGTTCTACTCTTACGTCTCATCTTCCAAGTTAATTTATATGTCATTGGGAACATGGTCTTTATCTACCAAATGGCTTCACTGTACCAAGTATGGTGCTATAAAACATAAACATTCAATATGTATATTGAATTATGTCAATCCTTTCATAAAGGATGTTTTAATCAACATGTAATCAACTTTACATATTTGTGTTGTGTTGTAATATAATAAAATTAAACAGGGTCACGTAGTGGAGAAGTGGTAATGCAACTGAACACACATGGGAAAGGTCCTGGTTTCATGTCCTGGGACCTCTCTGCATATACCCAACAAACTCATGTGCTTGTGCTCTGGGTCAGCTGAGACTGAGGGTGGATAGTGACATGAAGACCCTGTTGGAGATTCTTCTCACTCTGCTTTTTTTCCTCTCTCTCTCTCATGTAAGAAATAAGTAAACTAAAAAAAAATAGGGGCCAGCGGGTGGCATGATGTTTAAGGTACTGGATCCCACATGGCAGAGTCCATAATTCAAGTGCCAGACCTAGAAGTTTGAGAATCACTCCAGGTGTGTGTGCATATGTGCCCAGAATCCCAAGAAAATGGAAGACAGGGAATTATGGCAAGGCCACCCCCTCCCAGGTAGTGATTTTCTCACTTTTTGTCTCTCTCTGTCTTTCTGTATCTCCCCAGCAAGCAGACACAAGCTATAGCAAAAAAAAAAAGAATTGTTTTTCCCCAAGAATGGAATAGACAATGCTGCAATGATAACAATACTCTGAGTTACTAGACCCACATGAGAAGATCCTGGGTTCATCCCAAGGCCACCTTATGCACTGCGCTTGTGTATATAGGCCCATGATCCAGGAGAGCTAAGGCTGGGAGTGGACACTGTTAGGCGTGCCCCTTCCTTTCTCTCTCTTATGCAAGAAATAAACTTCAAAAAATTAACTATGGGCCAGTCTGTGGCAGCTATATTTAAGGGAGCTGAATCCCACATGGTCAACAGTGCATTTTGAGTCCTGTACTTGGCAGCTTAAGAGACAAGCCAGGTGTGTGTCTATGAGTGCCCAAAAATCCCAAAAGGAGGGAGAGATTGAAGAGATGGGATTGTGGCAAGACCATGCCCCATGTTGGGGGGGGGAGATTGAGGGGGTGGCTTTCTTCTTTCCCTGTCTCTCTGTCTCTCTCTGGGAAAAGCACAAGCCTTCTGGCAAATTAAAAAGAAAAAACGAAAGAAAAGGGAAAAAATTAAATAGCATGCCTTATCTTTTCTATTTTTGTCAGTAGATAGACTGACAGGATAACATGATTTTCAGATGGGCTGCTTTTCTTAAATACCTCCTGGGTACAGCCAAGGCCTATAGCTGTGTTGTATGTGATGAACCTAAGGAAGGCAATTAACAATTCAGCATTGACTATTCATGTAGGAATGCTAATTCCATTTATCAAACAAAGACAGAAACATTGTTCGTTTAGTCTGATCCTCCCCTTTTGGCTCCTCAGGGCTCAAGGATATTATCACTAGTGGAGCCAGAGAAGGGAGAAAACTCCCACTGACCTTCTGGCCATAGGTCAGAAAGTCAGGCTGACAATACAGATTTTTGTGTTCAGACCAGTTGTAACTTGAGGCAACTGTGGTATCATGTGAAAGGTAAGAGATTTAGAATCAGAGGAGCAAGGCTCAAATCCCAGGTCTGTCACTCAATGGTCGTGTGACTATAAGCAAGGTACCAAACCTCTCTGTATTTCAGTTTCTTCATCAGTACTAATAACTAGCATTATGTTTGGGAGATTATTTATGTGACTGTCCTTAGCACATAAGAGGTACTCAATTAATGTTAGCTTTGAATAATAATGCTAAAACATGTTATTTGCATATTTAGCATAAAACAGATATATTTTAACAAGGGGGAGCCATTCAGTTCCCCAAAGAATGTTCCATACATTATTTTGAAAACCATTTTTTTTCAGGACCAGCAGGTGGTATAATGGTTAATGATTCCCACCTAACCGACTGCAGTTTGAGTCCCAGACTGGGCGGCTTGAAATTCATGCCAATGTTCACATGTGTGCATGCCCAAAATCCCAAGAGGAGAATGTAGGAGAAGGGATTGCAGTATCGCCATCCCCACTAAAGGACTATTTCTCGCTTTCTGTCTGTTTCTCTGGGAAGCACCCTATAGCAAAAATTTCTAAAACTAACAAAAACATTAGTCTTTTATTTGGGAATAATGTCAAACTTAAACTGCAGAGGGGCCAGCAGGTGACCTGGTGGTTAAAGGTGCTGGACTCCTACGTGACTGACCACAGTTCAAGTCGCGGACCTGGAGGACCTGGCAGCTTGCTTTCTCGCTTTCTCTCTCTCTCCCTATCACTCTCATCAAACTGGAAAATAATAATAATAAATAAAAGTCAAAATATTTTTTTAAAACTGCAGAAATAAAATGGCACGAAGAATATCAACATACTCTTTACCCAGATTCTCTTATTGTTAACATTTTATCCCATTTGCTTATTATTTTTTTCGATCTATTTATCTATGTAATCTAAATTCTTGAACTATTTGAGAGTAAGTTGCACATATTAGTACTGTTGCTCCTAAATTGCTTTGTAGTATATTTATTAGTTATAGAAATTTTCTTTTTAAAAAAAAATTATGGGAACCAGCAGTTAGCGTAATGGCTATGTCGTTGGACTCCCACGTAGTCGACCGCGGTTCGCGTCCCAGACCCGGTGGCTTAAAAATCATGCCGGGCGCGTGTGCGTGCGTGCCCAAGATCCCGAGAGGAGAATGGAGGAGAAGGATTGCGGCGTGACCATCCCCCCTGGGGGGTGATTTCTCGCTTTCTGTCTCTATGTCTCTCTCTGTTTGTCTAGCAAGCGTACGCGCCCTATAGTGAAAAACCTCTCCAAAAAAAAATTATTTAATTTAATTAATTTATTTATTTTAATTTGACCAGAAATGGACAGAGTGAGAGAGAGCAAGAGAGATGGAAAGTGAGAAAGCAACCCACCAGGTCCAGGACTCGAACTGTGGCTGGCCATGTGGGAGTCCAGTGCCTTTATCACCAAGTCACCTGCCGGCCCCAGTTATAAGAATACTCTCTTACATACCACAGTATAGTTAACAGCTTTAGTAAATTTGTATTAGTACAATATTTTTTGTTATCTAGCATCCATTTTCTAGTTTTGTCACTTGGCCCAATAATGTCTTCTGAAGCATATTCTTCCCTTTCCAGAAGGGATCTAGTGTAGAATGAGGAATTTCATTTCATCATTATGTCTCTTCAGCCTCATTTAATCTGGAACATTTCTACAGCAGTTCCTTTTTTTTTATAACAATGGATGTTTTATAAATTTTAAAACAGAAATAGGATTCTTTCACACAGCAGTTAAGAATGTAGGCTCTGTGGTGGCCCATAACCTGTGGTTAAGGAAATCATATCTCACATGACCAACCACAGTTCTAATCGTAGTATATGTGCCCAAGATCCTGAGGGTATGGAGAAATGAAAGACAAAGGATTATGGTATGAACACACCCAGTTGAAGGGTGTTTTCTCCCTTCCTGTGTATCCCTTTCTGGTAAGTACAGAAATTGTACCTTCAGCCAGAAAAATAATAATAAAAGAAGGCATAGGCTCTGAAGCCAGGCTGGTTATATTATTGATAGAATCCTATCTCTAGTATCAATTAGCTGTGTAACTTTAAACAAGTTTGTCTCTCAGCTTTCTCATGAAACCTAGAGCTGATAACATTATTCATAAGGTTGTTGGGAAGGATGAGTGAGTTGATACACATATAACATTTGGAACAGTGCTTAGCACATAGTATGTGCTCCATTTGTTAGCTATAATTAGTAGTATAATTCCAATGCCAAATAGAATGCACCAAAATTTACCGAGTACCTCTTTCTTTTAAAATTTTTTGCCAGAGGACACATGCCTTGGCCAGAGAGACAGTGAGAGAGGGAAAAGGAGAAAGCACTCCTTGTAGGGAATGATCATGCCAAAATCCCTTCTCCATTTCTCCTTCTTGTTGGATTCTAGGCATACATGCACATGCACCTGATGGGCCTTTCAAACCACAGGGTTAAGGACTTGAACCACATGGTGGACCATGTAGGATCTGACTGCCTTAACCACTAGGTCATTAGGCTGGCCTCCATAGTTTCTCTTATATGTGAAGTATTTTACTAAGACCAAGTCATAATTACTTCACTAATAAGAGAGTCATAGAACACAGAAATTAAAATGGCTAAAAGATCATTGTTTTTCATTTTTCTTTGTATCACACACAGATCCTTGAAAATCTGGTAAAAATAAATTAAGTCCCATTCAACCCAACACTGTAGTGGGTTGAATAGTGGTCTCCAAAATGATATGCTTATTTCCTAATCCCCAGAACCTGTGAAAGTGTCCTTATTTTTAAGAGTCTTTGCAAATGTGATTAAATTAAGAATCTTGAGATGTGGAGATCCTCTTGGATTACCAAATGGCCCCTAAATATAATGACAAGTATCGTTACAAGAAACATACAAAGGAAACAGAAGAAGAGGAGGAAGCAGTATGAAGATGGAGGCAGAGATGAGAGTGACCTGACCACAAATCAAAGAATGATGACAGCTAATAGAGCTGAAAGAAGCAAGGAAAAGACTGTCCCCTAGAATCTCTGGAGGGAGCTTAGCTTTTCTTTTTTTCAATTTTCTCTTTTTTTTAAATTAAAAACTTTTTAAACATTTAGTTACTATACATCTTTACAGCACACAAAATGAACTTTTACCAGCAAGAATACTCTACACATTAGTCCAGTCAAAGCTATTACCTTACACATTAACTTCAACAGATAATTTTCCATTTTCATGTCTGTTAAAAAGACATGGAATGCTTCATGAATTTGCATGTCATCCTTATGCAGGGGCCATGCTAATCTCTGTATCATTTCAAATTTTTTAGCATATGTGCCACCCAAGCAAGCATGGAGCCTGACTTTTCTGACACCTCATTTCTTACTTTTGGCATCTAGAATTGCGAGAATAAAGTTTTATTTGAAATCTCCAACTTTGGTGGTAATTTGTTACAACAGCCATAGGAAAACTCGCAATGCTGCAGATTTTAGTAAGTCTAGATTCCAGGTGGAGAGCCTCTGCTCTCATCCTACTTTATCATTTTATGACTTACTTATCAAGAACCAGAGATGGATAGACTGATAGCTAGGAATTGAACTAGGAGGAAGGAGGGCTGGTGGTGGCAACCCAAAGGCCCTGATGTGAGATGGAATATGATCCATACATAGCATATCAAGGGGTAGGGCTGAAACTTATTTTTTTTTCTTCTTTTGAAGAGGCCTTTTTTTTTTTTTTTTTTTTTTTTTTTTTTTTTTTTTTTTTTTTTGCTATAGGGCACATGCACTCGCCAGACAGACAGAGACACAGAGACAGAAAGCGAGAAATCATCCCCCCAGCGGGATGGCCACGCCGCAAATCCCTTCTTCTCCATTCTCCTCTCTTGATCTTGGGCATGCACGCACACACGCCTGGCGTGAGTTTAAGCCGCCGGGTCCGGACTCGAACTGCGGTCGACTACGTGGGAGTCCAACGACATAGCCATTACGTTAACTGCTGGTCCCCATGGGCTGAAACTTTTTTCCTTGCACTTCATCAACATCTCAGTCCTTTCTCCTTCCTCAGAAGCATTCTTTTATCTCACCCCAAATATTTGCAAACTAGAAAAAATAAGCAGTTATACAGAAACAAAAGCTGAACAAAGAAGCACTTTTTAAAATGTAAGCAGGAGCCAACTAGAGGTTCAGGGATAAAATGCAATGCTCTGTGATCCAATTCCACATGGAAAAGTTCCTAGTTCGAGTTTGGAGATCTCCCTGAGTATTCCAGACACACTTGCCCATGATACAGGGCTAGTTGAGGTTGAGGATGGATTGTGGAGTCAAAACCCTGTTAGGGGTATGCTCTCTCTATATATATCATTCTCTCTCTCTCTCTCTCTCTCTCTCTCTCTCTCTCTGTCTCTCTCTCTCTCCATGAAAGTTAGAGAGAAGAAATGAGAGTTTAACCATGGTAGATATCAAGCCTCAAGTTAGACCTGGAGCCAAACTGTTTGCCAAAACTTAATAAAATAAAAAAATATCATTAGAGATCTGTGCTTATTTGGGCCCTGTTCTGAGTTAAATTACGACTCAAAAAAGTTATGTTGAGGGCCAGCCACTGGTGTGGTGGCTAAGGCGGCTGGTTCCCACATGGCCAACTGCATAATTTGAGTCCTGGATCCAGTGGCTTGAAAAACACACTAGGCACATGTGCATACATGCCCAAAAATTCCTGAGAGAAGAATGGAGGAGAATGGATTGCAGTGTGGCCATCTCCCCGGGGATGCTTTATGCTTTCTCACTTTCTCTCCCTCTCCCTTTCTCTCTCTCTCTCTCCAGCAAATGCACATGCCCTATAGCAAATCTAAAAAACAAATACGAACCAAAAATCCAATGTTGAAGTCCTAACCCCCAGTAGTTGTGAAAAGGTCATTGGAGTGTGTGCCCTAATCCAAATACGGCTGCAGCCCTGCTAAGAATAGAAGAAACAGAAAGAGATATAGAGACAAGAGCAGCATGTGGAAACACAGAGTCACATAGAAGGAAGATGGTCATGTGAAGATGAAGGTAGAGATTGGAATGATGCTGCCACAAACTAAAGACTGCCTGGAGCTACCAGCTGAAAGAGGCAAGGAAGAATCCTCCCCTAGAAGCTTTGGAGGGAGCCTGAACCTGCCCGCAATTGATTTTGGATTTCTGGCCTCTAGACCTGATAGCGAATACATTTTTTTTGTCTTAAACCACCTAGTTTGTCTTACTTTAGTATAGCAGCCCTAGGAAACTAATATAGGTCTTTATTTGGGTATACATGAGACATTTGCTGAGTAACTAAATACTATGTGCCAGGCATGATGCTAAGGTATCAAAATATACAAAGAGAAAGCAGTTTCTTTCCTTGATTTAAAGCAGACTTCAGCTTCCTGTCCTGGAATAGGCCATTTTTAGGGCCCAACAGATGCCCTTCCTTAACCTGTGACCTAATAGCCACATCTACTTTTTGCTTTTTCTTTATTTGTTAGTGTGCATAGAGTATGTATGTAGGTGTTTGTTTTTGTTTTTGTTTTTTGGGGTTTTTTTTTTTTTTTGGAGAAGTTTTTGCTATAGGGTGCATGAGCTTGTCAGAAAGAGAGAGAGAGACAGAGAAACAGAAAGCAAGAAATCATCCCCCAGGGGGGATGGCCACGCAGCAATCCCTTCTCCTGCATTCTCCTCTCATGATCTATGGCACGCACGCAATGCTCCTGGCATGAGTTTAAGCTACCAGGTCCAGGACTCGAACTGCTGTTGACTACATGGGGGTCCAGTGACATAGCCACTATGCCAACTGCTGGTCCTAGAGGTTTTTTGTTTGTTTGTTTTTTAGAGAGAGATTTTTGTTGTAGGGCATATGTACTTGCCAGAAAGACAGACAGACAGAAAGTGAGAAATCACCCACCAGGGGGATGACCATGCCACAGTCCCTTCTCCATTCTCCTCTTGGGATTTTGGGCATGCACACACACGCACCTGGCATGAGTTTAAGCCACTGGGTCCAGGACTCAACCGCCATCGACTACGTGGGAATTCAGCGATGTAACCATATGTCATCTGCTGGTCCCAAGTATGTAGGTGTTTTCAAGACCAGATTGCTCCCTGGCATTTCTAATTATTTCATTTATCCAAGAACACTGTCATTCACACTGCTTAGTCTCTTTCTCTAGTGGCCAAAGGAAGGAGAGTGGGAAGGGAAAAGGGAAAGGTTCTAGAACAACTTTCATTTTGTTTTCTGCCTCCATTTTCCCCATGAATCTATCTTCCCAATGACATCTTCCCTGCTGGAAATGAGAAATTCCTCACACACTTGGAAAAGTCTGTGCAGGCACCACACTGTGGCACTATTTCATTCCCCAAATTGAATAAAATGTACAATTCATCTTATATCACAACATGAGGCCTTCGCTGCATGGTTTATGGTAGTGTGGTGCATTTCTAAAGTCAATTTAATGTCAACCTCAGTAACACAGCCCAGGCCTTATTTCTTAGATCCTTGGTAAGCCCTGGACACATCAATCAGTAAAGAGTATTTTTCTTGATTTCACTCCCATATTTATGTTAGGAACCTCATTTTCTTTTTTAAATTATTTTATTAACTTTATTTATCATTACCATTTTCAATTTGACCAGAAAGAGACAGAGAGAAGAAGGAAAGTGAGAAAGCAAGTTGCCAGGTTTGAGACTCGAACAGTTGTCAGCCATGTGGGAGTCCAGCACCCTTAAACACCACGCCACTTGCCAGCCCCAGGAACCTCATTTTCTATCATGTTCTACCTTACCTTCTCTCCTCTGCCCACCTTCTTACTTTGGATCCTTGTCACATTACTTCTTTGAGTGACTGTGGTAACTTAGCTTGCCAACATACTAATAGAAGATGACAGCTCGAGGTGTGAACCCTCAGAGTACTTGTTTTTATTAGTAGCAGTAGTTTTGTTATAGAGCACATGTGCTCACTGGAGAGAGAGGGATAATGAGAAATCACCCCCCCAGGAGGGATGGCTACACTACAATCCATTCTCCTGTCAGTATTTGGGGAGCACACACACAAATGCACCTTGTATATTTTTCAAGCTGCTGAGTCTGAGACTTATATTGCACAGTCTGCCACGTGGCATTCGACTACCTTAACCACCACACCACCAGCTGGCCTAGTAGTTGTTTGTTTTTAAAGGGAAATATCTCAGAGATCAAAGAGTCCTTGAAACCAAAGGAATTTCATTCTGATGGGCTGGCATGAAAAGGGTAACTCCTTTGGGTCCAGGGTTCTATAACCTGCCATATTCATTGATTCAGTTTGAAATATTTTTTTTATTTGCCAGAGGGTGATTGCAGTCACCAGCAAGACAGAGAGACAGAGGGTGGAGGCAGAAGGAGAAAGCACACCTTAATGTGTCATAGGTCATGCCATAATATTTTCTCCTTCACTATCTATCTTGCCAGGCTTTGGAGCAGGTATGCATACATGCCCAGTATGTCTTCTAAGCTGATGGGATCAGCTGTATGGGATCTGGTTCCCTTAACCACTAGGCTAGGTGGCCGACTCCTAACTGACATGTACTGAGCATGTACTCTTTGCCTGATTGTGCTACATATTTTCTTTCACAGAGCTCATTATATTCTTTCCAACAACCTTGGAAAGTTTATAGGAAACTGAGGGCCAGAGAACTAAAGTGACTTGCCTGTGGGCAAACAGCAGGAATGTGTCAAACTTAAAACTAGTTCCTCATGTCTCTCTGATTCCCAGTCCAGTCCTCTTTCTTCTCTACCACACTGTCTTATTGGATGTTTTATAGATGCAGGATAATGCCTTGAGTCTTAAAGGATTGTGCATAAATGAGTGGAGGATGTCCATGTCTTCTAGGAACTTAAAATCTACTTCTCATCAAATCATTTCAGTGCCTCAAAGCCAGCCTTCCATTGCCAGATTTTCTCATTAATTGTCTTAGGCAGGTCTAAGGAATTCTCATTCAGAAAGTCATTTAGGGTTGGGAGGGGAGTGGAAGGTGGTTGATGATGCTTTTATTTGGATGATTTCTTGTAACCAAACACCTGAAAGGCTTTTTTTTTTCTTCTGAAAGCAATGTCTATTTCTTCCCGAGTAAGCAGCAGCTTCTTGTTAACCTTCAGCATCCTGTCAACTTCTGGTCTTCCAGAAGTCAGCTATTTCTCCTCATTAGGCTGGATTTTTAATTTATTAATTCCCAGAAAGCACATGTGCTTACCAGTGAGAGATAAAGAGCAAAAGGGAGAAAACACTCTCCAGTGGGGCATATTATGTTGTAATCCCTTTTCCATTTCTCCATCCTGTTGGGATTTGGGGCACACAGGCACATGACTCCAGCATGTTATAAAAGCACTGGTACCAGAATTCAAATCACTTCAGTCACATAAGATCCACTTCCTTTAATCACTAGGCTACAGAGTCAGTCCTCACCTCTTTTTTTTTGTTGAGATAGTTTCCTATATTGCTAGGGCTTGCCCTCTCCAATGATAGACAGTTTCTGGAGACCTTCAGTGTGACTTTCTCTACTCATGGCATCCTTTAATATCCTATATACCAATATCTTCTCTATATGGATCTTCTGCCGCCTTAATGTTTTCCTTGTTCTGTACCTATTAAACCTGCTCTCCAGAATGGATCAGGTATTGGCCCTTTATATATAACTATTGGTATGTTTAAGTATGTTCAAATTCATTTATCCATTCATTTCAGTTACAAATACTTTGAAGCATGTGCTATATGTGGATATGATCAATTAAAAAAAAAATACAAGGGCCCTTTCCCTCAAGGAACTCATTTTCTAGTGACAGAGATATACAGACCATTAAAACGTAGTGAAATATAGTTAGTTTTGTATTGCAAGTATGGTCAGAGAGCCACAAAGGCCACAGAATGAAAACTAACCCACTGTAGGAGATATAGCAAAGGCTATCTCAAGGAGGTAATAACTAAGTCATCTTGAATGACGAGTAGTAAATCTTTTTTTTTTTTTTTTTAGAGAGAGATTTTTGCTATAGGGTATGTGTGCTCTCCAGAGAGACAGAGAGAGACAAAGAGACAGAAAGCGAAAACTCACTCCCCTGGGGAGATGGCCATGCCACAATCCCTTTTCCTCAATACTCCTCTCAGAATTTTGGGCTTGCATGCACACGCTTCTGGAGTGAGTTCAAAGTCCCCAAGTCCAGGATCAAACCATGGTCGACCATGTGGGAGTACAGTGACATAACTATTACACCATCTGCTTGTCTTTGTTTTTTTTTTTTTTTTTTTTGGAGAGGTTTTTGCTATAGGGCATGTGCACTTGCCCAAAAGACAGAGAGACAGAATGTGAGAAATTACCCCCCAGGGGGGATGGTCACACCATAATCCCTTTTCCTCCATTCTCCTCTCAGGATCTTGGGCATGCCCAGCATGACTTTAAGCTACCAGGTCTGGGACTTGAACCACAGTCAACTATGTGGAAGCCCAGTGATGTAACCATTACATCATCTGCTGGTCCGCCATCTGCTGGTCTTGATGAGTAGTAAATAAAGAAGCAAATAAGAGGTAAGGACTTTCACAGAAAGAGAGAGCAATATTTACATACAAAAGCACTGGGGCATGAGTAGGTATTTAAGAAAACAGTAATTGTTCTGTGGATGGAACACAAAGAACTAGTTGGCAAGAAGAGTGAGGTAAGCTTAGAAGGCTCCTGAACCAAGCTAAGGAGTTTGGGGTCTATTTTTAAAAGAATATGGGCTGCTACCAAGGGTTTGTAAATAGAGGAGTGGCCAAGATTAGATTTGCATTTTAATAAGAGGCTTTTCTTTTTGACATAGATGGAAGAAAGACCCAGGGCAGGGAAAGATAGAAATGATGAGGATCTAAAAATAAGACAGTGGCAATGGGAATGGAATGAAGATTGAGATAATTTAGTGATTGACTAGATTATGGGTAGTGAGGGAAAAGGAACATTTTTGTAGGTTTCCTATGACTTGTGATTTCCTTAGGTAATTAGTCGGTTAGGCAAATGGTGGTATCATCCATGGAGATGGAGGATACAGGCAGAGACAGATGATATGTCTGGTTTTATACATTCTAATTTTCAGATGCCCATCAAATAGGAAATTCTGGTAGGCATTCAGATACATGGATCTCATAAAAAATCTAGCAGGTGGTATCGATTTTGACATCATCTGTTAAAACGCCCCCTTATCATTCTTTGAGGTCATAAAGTCTTTATGATCCTTAAGAGCAGTTGGAAGAGACATTTTTAAAAGGGAGAAACTTCTAGATATCTTTCAAACACTTTCATGGTCTTGGTATAAACGGAAGTTTCCCTCCCAGCTTAGTCTAACAGCTCTTGACACAGAACAGTTGTGTGAATTTGGTCACAAAACGTGATGCATGCAGTGGTTAATGTATTCTTCGTGGGTTGGCAAAAGACTCAAGGGTGTTGGGTCAGCTTGGTGGTGTAGCATTAACATACTGCTCAGCAATGCTGAATCTGCATGAAAGATCATGGGCTTCGTTCCCTGGTCACCTGTACACACCTGGATGTGCACCCATAACCCTGGCTGATTGGGAAGGCTTGGCAGGAGGTGGGGTGGAGGGAGGCAGGGGATCATGGCATTAGAACATTTTGAGGGTGCTTTTCCTTCTCTCCACATGAATAAATAGATAGGTAGATATAGATAAACAGAAAATCAAACTCTGTCAGTCTTGCTCCCTAGCAAAATACATATCTGCACCAAGAATAACTGGACAGGGGGTCAGCAGTTGGCGTTAAAGCACTGCACTCCAACATGGCTGACTGTGATTCAAGTCCCCAACCTGGCAGCTTGAAAAGCATACTGGACATGTGTGTATGCTTGCCCAAACTCCCAAGCAGAGAATAGAGCAGAAGGGATTTTGGCATCCTCCAACAGAATGACTTCCCACTTTCTCTCTCTCTGTCTCTGTCTCTTGGCCAAGCACACATGCCCTATGGCAAAATATCTAAAAAGAAAAAAAGAATAACTGGACAGAATAAATAAGAGGCTGTATACTCACAGCTTTGGCCTTCTTTGTTCTTAATGCTTTAGAAAGTTTTCCTCGCCTCCAATTTATATACCTTCTAAAGTGTTACGTAACTCCACCAGATTTCTCTTCATAAAATACAACTTTCATCAGCCTCCAAAACCTCAAAAGAAGTTCCATTTGTTCTAACTGGCATTCAAGTTCTTAAAGCTGTGATATGGGACCAGAAGTTGGTGTAATGGCTATGTCGCTGGACTCCCATGTAGTTTACTGCGGTTCGAGTCCCAGACCCAGTGGCTTAAACTCACGCCAGGCACATGTGCGTGTGTGCCCAAGATCCCGAGAGGAGAATGGAGGAGAAGCGATTGTGGCGTGGCCATCTCCCCTGGGGGGTGATTTCTCACTTTTTGTCTCTCTGTCTTGCTCTGACTTTCTGGCGAGCACATGCGCCCTATAGCAAAATCTTCTCCAAACAAGAAACAAAAAACAAAAACCCTGTGGTTCTACCTGACACAGCTGAAATTAATTTTTCCTAACTTCTATAGAATGTCTGCTCCAAGTAGGGCAGTCTACTCATTCGTCCTGGAAACAAAGCAGACATTTTCAGATTACTAATCTTCACTAATGTTACTATTCCATGAGTTTAGAATACCTTCCCCTAACTTCTCTGCCTGCTGTCATTAAAGGAATCCTCATTGAACACCCACTATGTCCCTTCTTTGCTAAAGATCTCTTGACTCTCATCCCTGACCAGAATAAAATGACAGTTTGAGAAATATGTATGTGATATAGGACAATCAGGAGAAACTTTTTAAAATCAGGGCTATTCATTCATCTGAATTTAGTCATAGAACCCCTCTGCATAGTTATATAAGCATTTTGTCTAGTCAGCTACATTTGAGTTTTTGGAGGCTAGATCCAACTTTAGACTTCTTTGTACCCCTTATGGCGCCAATCACCCATTAGTTATCTAATAGTCATTGAGTAAGTATTTGTGTTTGGACTAACTGCTAATGCTCTTTGAGTTCGGCAACATTCTTTAGGTGTGGTCCACCCTTAGTAACTATGAAGGTAGTGCAAAGGAAAACCAAGGAGGGCAAGATTAAATTCGGCAGAAAATACATTTTAACAGAGGAGATTAGCCCTTCTGCTGAGTAAGCTGAGCCCTAGTAAACTGATCCTGCCTCCTTCCAAAGAGCTATGGAAATAAATCACCTTGTGGGTGAAACAGAGTTAGTCTCCATTTGCAGGGGGATTTTAACTGTCTCCATGGTTTAGTCGTTCACAAAAATCTCCCCATATTTAACATCTGCTCTGTCTTCAAATTACCTTGAGCATTTTTGTGAGACTCTGTGAAAATGAGCAAGGAGCTCTCATTTTCCAAAGTGTCTACTAAAGCCAAAGGGATATTAATTAGTGGCAGGAGAGGAGGGAGCAGGAAGCTGGTCTTAGCAAAGGAAGTTAGTTTATTCCCTGGGAAAGAAATGAAATGTGAGTTCAGGAGGTAGACTAGAAACCTTTTAACCTTTTCTTAGCTAGCGTAGAAACTGAGTGGAAGGGACAGATTAGATGGTAAAATGGGGAGATAAGTTGGAAAATTCCTGTAACGTTGAAAGAGAAGGTAATAGGGTCAAAACTGCTTCAAACTCAGATTTTGGATATTGAGGAAAACTCTAGGCATCAGGAAATTTTTTCTGTAAAGAACCGGATAGAAAATAATCTAGGTTTCATGAGCTATACATCTAATTTAGTCTCCCTCTTGTACTCTTTGTGTCTTTTTTTTTTTTTTTTTTTTTGGAGAGGTTTTTGCTATAGGGCGCATATACTCGCCAGAGAGACAGAGAGACAAAAAGCAAGAAATCACGCCCCAGGGGGAATGGCCACACGGCAATCCCTTCTCCTCCATTCTCCTCTTGGGATCTTGGGCACACACGCACACGCGCCCGGCGTGAGTTTAAGCGACCAGGTCCGGGACTCTACTGCGGTCGACTACGTGGGAATTCAGCAACATAGCCATTACGCTAACTGCTGGTCAGAAAAATCTTACCTGGCCTTACCTGACGTGGCACAAAAACCAGCCTGCCCTTGCTCTTGCTCTAAGAGACCATATTGTTTGTGTAAATTCCGCTGGCTGGATTTCAACTTGAAGGACACTGATAGAGCAGTTGTGGTAAGATTAACTATGCAAAAATCCTCACCAAAAAAAAAAAAAAAAGAGGAGTGTAAATGTAAAGAGGATTCTGAATGAGAAAAAGACTAAACTTGACACTAGCTAACTTGGCTTTTCAGCCTGCAATAAGGCAACTACTCCCACAGGGATGAAATAGCTGGAAAGAGGGCAGATTTAAGTGACTCTAACAGGGTTCTACCAAAGCTATTCAAAAATTTTTTTTAAAGTAATTGTGATTTGAGCAGGACACTGAGCATCTGGCCAAATTAAAGTTGGGGGACTCCCTTGGGAGCTTTCAGAGCTGATCCAAGTGCAGTCTGGAAGCTGGGGTCAAGGAAAGGCAAACATTCAGGGTGTTTTCTGACCACAAAAGCAGAAATCTTGGGTTTTGTAATTACCAACCACTTGAGATTGCACTTTGGGAATATGTGAAATCTCTGCAAAATGTAACTTACGTGCCTGGAATCCATCTAACATACCTGATACAGCAGACCCTGATGGATGTAAAGAAATTGTGCCTGAGAAATTGGAGTCTGGGGACCCTGAGAGTCCTGGTGCCAGGGAGGAAGGGGTTGGAAAAGGTCCCTATTCCCTTCCCCCACAAGAACCACTTTTCACTAGGGAGGGCAAAGCAGGCCTGGAGGTAGAAGCTACATAGTATCTAAAAGGCACCTGACAATAAGCTTTTGAGAATGGAAGGGAGGGGCTGCCCCCAGATGCTGAATGAAAAGACCTGAGGGCAACAAGTCTTAAGCCAAGATCAACTTGTCAAGAAGATAGAAGTAACAATGCTTCCCCCACCCACTGATAGCCCCTAGCTAGTGTGTGTCAAACTGAATCAACGCTTGGTGCCTAATTGGGGGGAGGGTAGGGAGGAGGGTTAGTGTGGGTGGGAACCACACTAACCACAGCTGTCCTGAAAATAACCATATTATTTCAGTTTCCAAGGTGTTTTCACAACCCCTTGGTTATCTAAACTCACATGCCAGTGTGGTACCAAGACAAGACAGTGATTATTTTCTCAGTTTTTACAGATGAGGAAATTTAGGCTCAGAAGGGTTAAGTTTACTCTCAAGTTTTCAGCTACTTTGTAGGTGGCAGTGCTTCAGTATAATCCTTTGACTCCAAATGCAATGGTAGTTTTACATTACCCCCCAGTGTTCTTGGTGAGAAAACAGCAAGATGGGAAATGACCATTCTTAGGAATGGTGACCCAGTTCACTCGGGAAAAGCTTTTAAATCGAAATCGTTCTGAACCAAAAGTTGTGGTCTAAACACTTAAGTTTAGAAAAATCGTTGAGGGTAACTGAGGAAAGGCACTGAGCTGGAGTTGGAGTGACTTGGAGGGGTTTTCATCTGCGGCAGAAGCATAGTCCAGAGCAATGACTGCCTGTTGAAATGGCTACAGATGCTGAGAAAAATAGCTTTGATTTTGGAATTAAACATGAAGTAGGATGGGGCATCAAAAAAGATTATAAATGACTAACACAAAAACCTGGGTCATGAAATACAGTAGTCTCCTCTTATCCGTAGTTCTACTTTCTGAGGCTTCAGTTACCTGCGGTGAATCACAGCTGGCAAATAGATGAGTACAGTACAATACTATCTTTATTTTTAAAAAGATTTTTGAACAAGAAGTGATCCAGGATACAGTTTTTTTTTGTTTTTTTTTTGTTTTTTTTTTTTTTTTGGGGGGAGAGATTTTTGCTATAGGGCACGTGCGCTCACCAGAAAGACAGAGAGACAGAGAGACAGAAAGTGAGAAATCACCCCCCAGGGGTGATGACCACCCCACAATCCCTTCTCCTCCATTCTCCTCTCGGGATCTTGGGCACGTACGCACACGCGCCCGGCATGAGTTTAAGCCACCGGGTCTGGGACTCGAACTGCGGTCGACTACATGGGAGTCGAGCGACATAGCCATTACACTATCTGCTAGTGCCACATTTTTTTTCTTTACTCATGATAGAATGTGTGTGTGCACCATGACAGTGAGAGAGAAAGAGATGAGCACCTTCCATAGGGTCTGGTCATGCCATGATCCCTTTCTCCAGTCCTCAAGCCTGTGGGATCCTAGGAATCTGAGTATACCTGGCATGTTTTAGGATGACCAGGCCAGGGATGTGAGCCTCCTTGATCTGTGAGATTTGCTTCCCTTGATCTTTGTATTACTTCTCTGCCACAGAGCCAGCCCTGCAAGATATTTTGAAAGGGGCCACTGGGTGGTATAGTGGTTAAAGCACTGGACTCCGCCATGGCCAACTGCAGTTCAAGTCCCAGACTTGTCGGCTTGAAACTCACACCAAACACATGTACATGCCTGCCCAGAATCTCAGGAGGAGAATGGAAGAGAAGCGATTGCTACATGGTCATTCCCCCTGAGGGGTAAGTTCTCACTTTCTTTCTCTCTGTCTCTCTAGTGAGTGCACACACCATAAAGCAAACATTTTTCTCAAAAAGAAAAAAGTTATGAGAGAAACAGACACCACATTTGCCTAACTTTTACTACAGTATATTGTTGTAATTATCCTATATTATTATTGATTATTTTTGTTATTCCCTTACAGTGCCTAATTTATACATTCCATTTTATAGTAGGTATGTGTTTATGGGAAAAAACATAGTGTATATAGAATTTGATCCTATCTCTAGTTTCAGGCACCCACAGAGGATCTTGGAACACATATTCCATGGATACAGAGAGACCACTGCATATCTTTCCTTCTTCTAACAAACATCTACTGAGTACCAACTACATGCCAGATACTCAGTGTGCTAAGTGTGGGAGACATAGCAATGAAAGACACCGTCCATGACCTTGGAGAAACCTACAGTCTAGTTGGCAATAGAGAAATTAAATTGCTACAGAACAATGTGATAAGTAATCTGATAGAATTAGAAACTAGGACAAGAACTGAAGCCTTGAGAGAGGGAGGAAGCTAGGGAGGATCCGTGCAGCTAGCCCATAGCATATTCTTTTCTCCCTGAACACCCTGACCTAATGCCCGCCTCACCACTTCAGGAGGAGGCAGGGGTAATTGAAATGCAGGAAACATAATAGCACATGAAATATGATACTTGGTGAAATCAACCACACAGAGTGTGAAACGTAAGTCAAGCTTCTGTTGTTCTACAATAAGGTAAAAACTGTAATATAAAAAATCAAACTAGAAACAATGAAACATAAAAAACTATGATCAATATCTCCCCCAACTCCCGTTGTTACACACCATGCTTCTAGAAAAGGGGCCATGGAACTAGAAGGATGGGACATTGAACTTATGTTAAATACTATTCAGCAGGTTAATGTCACCCCAGTAAGAGTATGACAGGAATGGCTGCAGGGGAATGTCATGATTCCAGGTTCATGCTCTTTGATCTCCTGGAGATAATGAAAGAGGAAAGTTTATCCAAATAGAGATTAAACCTACTGCTCAGGGCCACCATGGGCTAAATTTTACCACAGAAGGAACTGCTACTGAGAAAACATAGTAGAAAAAAAAAGTACAGGTACTTAGGGTGGAAAAACCCACACAAGCCACCTGCTATTACTATTGTGCAAGAATCTTAAGTACTTTGTTCAAGATACTTATTGTTTCTTTTATGAGAAATTACCTGGCTTTACCTGAATTTTAACAGCTGGTGCTTGCTTTATTCAAATATAAGAATAATAATGGGCACTATAAAGGACTTCAAAAGCTCATGGAAAATGGAATTACAATTTATTTTGATGCAAAAAAATCAGAAATCCATGCATCATTTTTTTCATAATACATATTTTCAACAAACTTTCTGAAGGCTTCTCCTATTTATTTGTTTCTTTATTTTAATTTGCCAGAAGGCACATGCGGTTATGAGAGAGAGAGAGGAGGGAGAGAGGAAGAGGGAGAGGGAGAGGGAGAGGGAGAGGGAGAGGGAGAGGGAGAGGGAGAGGGAGAGGGAGAGAGAGAGAGAGAGAGAGAGAGAGAGAGAGAAAGAAAGAGAAGGAAGGAAGGAAAGAAAGAAAAAGGGAAAGAGAAAGTGAGAAAGCATTCACCATGGGAGACAGTCACACCACAATCACTTCTCCATCTCTCTCTCTTTTAAAATTTTTGGGCATCCACACACATATACCTGGCATGTTTTTCAAGCCATGAGGGACTTCAATTATACAGTCAGCCATGTGAGATCCAGTCACTTTAACCACCACATCACTGGCTGACCCTATTTATTTTTAGACAAGTCTCACCATGCCATGATCTTTTGCCCCAGTTGACACTACAGACACACATAGTCAGCTCTTTTTCAGACATGGTCACACTGTGTTGCCCAGACCATCTTCAAGCTAGTGATCCTTCCGCTTCAGTCTTCCACAGTTTCTGGGATTATAAGTGCATGCCATGGCACCCGGCCTTTAGGTTAGAATGGAATCCATGTGGTCCCAGTCTGCAGAGCATAGCATCTTAGCAGCATAGGCCACTGTATCTGGGCCAGCTACTATTAGTATTTATTGAATACCTACTGTGTTATAAGACTGTAAGGATAGCATCATGAATCCTCACCTTAAATGTCTACCTACCGTTTCCACATCCTCCCAAAAAGGTAAGCTCTTTAGGTGCAGGAATTTTGTCTATTTTATTCAACAATGTATCCCATGTGCTTATAACAATGTTTAATATATATTGGATGATTTTTTTCAATCACTAAATTAAAAAATTGAGACTTCAGACATTGTGCAAATTACCCAAAGTCTTCCAACCAGTTAAAGGGGGAATCTTAGTCCAGTTCAACCTGGTTCAAAATGTCTTTATTTCTTCCACTGTACTTGACCGCCTTTTAATAAATCTATTCCTGATTTACTGTTCTGATGGGGTACAGGAAATGATACCATACATTGAGTTATTTAGAACTGTCTTTTTACCATCAAAACCAGCCAGTTATAGCCTAATCGATACCCTAGCCTGCACTACCTTTTTCATTTGTTAAGTAGCAAATGAATGTTCCACTTTCTGCTTAAACAGTCCAGCTTTATGTTTCCTAAGTTTAAGAAGGATCTTCAAAAAGTTCGTGGAAATGTTTATTATTAAAAATAAGTAATCATAAGTTAATTCTGTGGCCTATTGCTTAAGGGAGCTGGATTTCGTATGGCCAACCACAGTTCAAATCCTGTTCCAGTGGTTTCAAAATCACATGGGGTGTATGTGTGTGTGTGTGTGTGTGTGTGTGTCTGGATGCTCCAAATCCTGATGGGATAGAGAAATGGAGGGAAAAGTACTATGTATGACCATGCCCCATTAGGAGGTTCTCTCTCTCACTCTCTTTCTGTCTTTGAAATCCAGGTCTCTCTGCCTGCACAGCATAGTATCTTAGCAGCATGGGCCATGCAAATGTATGAACCTTCTGACACTCAGTCCATACATACATAAATGAGTGATTGAATGAATATATAAATAAATAAATAAGATTAATAGGCAGAGCTGAACAGTAGAACAGTGGATGTTATGCTCAGTGAGGCCAACCCACAAGGAAAGATTTTCACTTCATGTCTGGAGACCTCCCTGAGTATGCAAGCCCAGTATGTGCTGATGTCTGCGTCTGGCTGGGGCTGGGGACAAATCACAGTGTTGGTATCCTGTTGAAGGTGCTACTGTCTTTCTTATGCACATGCACACACACTCATGGGAAAAATAAATAAACTTAAAAAATAAAAAGATAAACAGGAGATGTGGGGGAATAGTTTCCTGAAAAGGCAGCACTTAAGTTGAGGCCTAAGAAATGAGTTAATCAGGTGAAGCGCAGAAAGAGTAGGCTGAAAGGGAGTTACATATATGCCCTAGTCAGAAGAAATATTGTATAAGAAGGTGTACGTGAAGGCAAGAGAAATATGTGGAATTGAAAGAGCTGAGAGCTTGAGTGACCCAGGTGCACACTCACAGCTGGATGTTCTATTAACTCATTTCGTTCACCACCTCCTTAAGGGCTCTTTTCACTTGTATCCTTCCAAAACACTGTAAGAATCTGGATAAGAGGAAGTTGGACACCTGGAACTGAGATGTCTACAGCTGCCCCAGCACCCCTCTAAATTTCTTAGCCAAGATCAAAAAGTCAGGAATGCATAGCTGTCCTTTGTTTAAGAATTTTCAGCCCTATTACTAAAACCATTCCTTGATTTAGATTAGAAACTGCTTGGTAGAAAAAAGTAAACTCTGGTCAGTCTCTTGTACAAAATATTACAAATAATGATATCACTTAATATTTGTATAAAATTGTCATTTTATCTTCATTACCACCACCTGCTGAAATAGGTGCTGCTATTATCCTTATTTTACCAACAAGGGAACCGAGGCTTAAAATTTGCCCAAAGTCACATTGCAAGTGAGCAACAGATCAAAGTCTATGAAACTAGGTCTTTTTGGTGCTGAAGTCCATAGGCTTAGCACCACATTGCCCTGTGAAGCAGGGTCAGCACACAAGGGTGATTGTGAAGGCCTTACTGCTTGGTGCTCTTAATCTCTACAAATCACTGAGCACACTCATTGTCCTACCCCTTTGAATGACCTAAGAAGACTGACTAGAGGGTACATAAACCAATAAACTTTGTTAGGTGACTACTAAATGCCAGGTATAATGATAGGACCTCTAAATATGTTATTTCATTTAGGAAGACAGACCATGATGCAGTGGTAAAACATGAGACTCTGTAAGGTTGATTCACATGATAAGGTTTTGAGTATGCATTTGGCAACCTCCCTAAGTATGCAGGTCACATGTGTGCATCCAGGATCTGGGGCCGGTTGAGGCTAGGGGTGGATTATGGCATCAAGACCCTATTAGGGCTCTCTCTCTTTTACTCTCTCTCAAGGAATAAATATACGTGTGTGTGTGTGTGTGTGTGTGTGTGTGTGTGTGTGTGTGTAGTTCGTTCAATCCCCGTGACAACCCCTTATGGTGAAGGAATTAGTAATTAGTATCCTCAATTTATAATTGAGGGAACTGTGGCTACTGGGTGGTAAATAATCTACCTGACTAGCAAATGAGGGAGGTGTGACTGGAATACAGGCTTGAGTGCCTCTAAAAGCCTATTCTACTGAAGAACACCAAAGATGACTTACTATTGGATTCTTCCCAGTCTACAAATTTGTACTTTAACGAGGGCCTTTCCTGTACTAATTTCACAGGACGGTGGCTGACCTGAAGGGAAGGCTGTCTGGGGCCTGTAAGGTGGACTGGCCTTAAATCATACCGGAATGGTATTGACCTGCCTTCTCTCTGGAGTTTCTAAAGCACGGCAGTAAGCCAGAGAAGATAAATCTCTACTCCAGTCACAGTCTTCTCCTCCAACTGGGATAACAACTCTCAGACACTCTGGCAACTTCAGAAACAGAGAGAGTGGCAAATTAATCAAGAGTTTATTTGCAAAAAGTAGTGTCAAAAGACGAACTTCCTTTAAACTGCTAACTGCATTTAACATGCTTACTAGCTTAGGACTTTAATTTTTCTCTGACTTGCAGTCACGGACTTTTTTTTATATAAAAATTGTATTCTCCCTCTGAACCCTCAATATAAATTATATTCTTCTCACTATTGTCCCTCTCAACCCTCTTTTAGAGTCCAGATTTTGATGTGTGCCCCTCAGCCTCCTTACTTCTTTCTTTCTCCAGCTAACCTAGGACTTTGCAAACAAATCCTACTGAGAAGTATGGACAGTCTTGATCTTTCCAGAAACTCAAGCTGCTGAAGGAGATATGGTATTTTGTTAAGCCAAAGCGGAGCCCTGAATCAATCCTAAAAAGGTGAACCCAGGTTACTCAAACAGGACCCTAGGAGATGCTTTGGGAATAGACTTGCAGGCAGCTTTATTTTTCTACAGGCAATTTACTTCCAAAGTGCTGGGGCCCACAAGTACCCCAGAAGTAACTTGGCTCCTAAACGATGGAGCAGGTCTTGGCCTTGGAGTGCAGTTCTGGTGCTGTTTCCTGAATTCCCACATTGCGTTTTCCACACATGGATCAGGCTTCAAACTTCCTGTGTCTGGATTGTGTGCATGTGTGAATGTGTGTGTATGTGTGTGTGAATGTCTGGGAGGATAGAAGGGAGAGGAAGGAGATACAAAAGGAAGCACATTTAACTCAATGCTTGTATTGCATATGTGTCCCTTTGTTCCTTTCCTTTGTTCAGATAAAGCTACTATTTTCTGATCAGCTAGATTTTTGATATTATAAGGCTAATGTTCTTATGAATAAATAGCAGCTTGACTTTAGGAAGTGTCATGGAGAAGGCTGCTTCTCAGTGTTTGTTGGATTTATCTGTAGGATACTTTTCAGGAGCAGAGTTGTGTGTAGAGACATAAATCCTTAGGATTTATTTTCCCCAGCATATATGCTTGCCTCTGCTTTTGTTCGTAAATGCATTTAAATGATTTAGTTGTTCACCAGGCAATTAGAGGAAGATATGCTCATTTCACACTCCCAGTTGGCTTGGTGGGTGGGGGAGAATGCCATTCATTGCAAAGCACTATGGTTTTGTGGTCTTTCCATCAAGGAAAATCTAGCCAGGAATTGGGAAATAGATCATACATTGTATTCTCCTTCCTTCTCTTTCTGTACATTGTGGAAAAATACTGCATGCAAAAGACAGAGTTGTTTTTAAAAAAATCAAGACATTTATTAGTTGTGAAAATTTAAAATGAGGAGACTTAACATAAAAAACATTGGACTTCCGGTTTCTCCCAACAAATCAGAAGTCTTGGCTTTACTGGCCTGCACGCCTCTGTGCTGGCAGTCAGACAGCCTCCTTCGCATAGGTCCTGCCTTCTTCTTCTTGGCAGCCCCTACCATTAGTATTGGCTCTTGACACTAAGCCAAAAGGTTGTTACCTTTTTTTTTCTTTTAACTGCTGCTTTGATCAAGGTGTTTATTCAAAATAAGCTGTCCAAAATGATTTACCCTTTATGGAATAAACGAATCTAAGGGGTTATAAAGCAGGCTTCTTTCCTTCTGTGGTAGATATTTTTTTTCCTGCTGGCTTCTTTTCAGGTGCTGGTTTCTTTTCAGTTATACAGCATGTACAGTCAATGGAGAGAGATAAAGAGAGACAATAAGGGGCAAAGTGAGTAATCATCCCCCCCAGTGGGGCATGACCACGCCACAATCCCTTCTCCTCATTCTCTTCTCGGGATTCTGGGCATGTGTGCACACGTGACTGTTGTAATTTTCAAGCTGCCAGGTCAGGGACTCAAACTGCTGTCAGCCCTGTGGAAGTCCAGCACCACTATGCCACCTACTGGCTTCCAAAAGACTGTTACTTTAAAAAAATTACTGTGGTAAAATAAATCTAAGAGAATTTACCATTTTAACCATTTGTAAGTATACAATTCAGTGGTTTTAAGTAGATTCAAAATATTGTATAACTGTTTCCACTATTTCCAAACTTTCTCATGATCCTAGACAGAAACTGTGCCTACTAAACACTAACTCCCCATTTCTTCTTCCCAGCCCTGATCTCCACTACTCTGCTTTCTGTTTCTATGAATCTGCCTATTAGATTCTTTTTTTTTTTAGTATTCTTTATATAAGTGGATCATATAACATTTGTCCTTTGGTGTCTACCTTATTTCATTTAGCATGTTTTCTTCTTTTTTTAAAAGATTTTTTATCTAATTTTATTCATTCACTCATTTATTTTAATGTGAGCAGACAGAGACACACAGAGAGACAAAGGGAAAGTGAGAAAGCAAGCCACCAGGTCTGGGACTCGAACTGAACTGTGGTTGGCCATGTGGGAGTGTCTAGTCCCTTAACCACCATGCCACCTGCTAGTCCCCATTTAGCATAACGTTTTCAAGAAAGATACTTATTTTTTAAAAAATAGACCTTTTTTTAGAACACGGACGTCAATTTCTATTGCATATTAAAGGTGGAGTTGTATTTTTTGAAAAAAAAATGATGGAAACGTCAAATGGGAAATGGGACAGGTAGGTTGGGGTGGAGAATCTTGAGTTTTAAGCTTAAAATGATCCTTCTTTGTTCCTTCTTTGTTCCATGTTGCTATATGGAGGTTTTTAATGTGCGACCCAGTGTTTTTATGCAGATGTTTTACAGCTAGTGGTTAATTCTTCTGGTACTCCCCCCCCCCCAGTGGATTTTCCATATTTTATAGTTAGGATATGAAGACACAGGGATGCTATGGGGATTAGGTAAATGTGTGTGGCATAGTTTGCTGTATAAACTCAGTCTTTGGAACTAGTTTTCACTACCTGCTCTTAACTTCTACAGCTTTTAGTGTCAATACCATTCATTTAGCACTTAGCATACACTTGTTAGTTGTCTTTTTATGTGTATATCCTTGAAGGCAGGAGCCAAGTCTCATACCTCTTTGTTTTTTCAGTCCTGTCCATAATAGCAGCTCAATCAATGTTTGTTGAAGTTGCCCTCCCCCTCCTTTTTAACTAGAGCAGGCAACGCATAGCTTTAAAACAAAATTCAGTCTAAACAAACGGAAGGGTTTCCAAGGTGAAAACACAGAGGAAGTCTTGCGTGGCAGGAGAAAAGGAACACCTAAGTCGCTTAGAAGATGTGGGTAAAGTAGAGGTACCCAAAAACCTGTTGTTTGCCACAGTCTAAGAAGTGACTCATGCCTGGATTGATTCGCCATTTAAGTTCAGAGCTCTGCTTACTCTATCTCATCAACATTTGAATTTTTACAAGAGTAATGCCAAGTCAGAGGTTGAAGAGGGGGTGTTAAAGGAAGTGCCTTTGGGGTTCCATGTATAAAGGCTCCAGGGGTGGTGGGAAAGGCATGTTGGAAAAGTTTGTTTGTTTGCTTGTTTTGTTTTTGCTCTAGGGTGCATGCACTCATGGAGAGATGGTGACAGAGTAAGAGAGGGAAAGTGAGAAATCACCCCCAGGGCGGATGACCACACCACAATCTCATCTACTCCACTCTCCTCTCGGGATTTTAGTGCATGCACGTGCAAGGTCAAGCCGCTATGTCCGACTCGGACTTGAACAGTGGAATTGGCCATGCAGTATCCAGCTGCCTTAACCTCCATACCACCTACTAGCCCCTGGAAAAGTCCTTTTGAGAGCAACTTCAAGGCTGGGGGCAGGCATATTACAAACATAGCTGCCAGGCCTTTGCTACTGGGTTTTTTTTTTTCTCTAGCGTTTTATGTAGTGGCAAAAGATGAGAAATAGCCCAAATCTCCCTTTTAACAGGGAATGAGAAAAAAAAAACTTGGCACATCTATGCAGTGAAATACCAAGTCGTCATGAAACAGACTGAGGTAAAGGGATTTATCCTGAGATGGAAGGATATTTAATGTACACTGTTTAGTTAAGAAGTGCAAGGTGGGCACAGCCTCCTAGGTGCAATCTGTGGAGACAGACAGGCAACCCCCAAAAGGGCCTTCACACTATCCTCCTCGCTCAGTCTCAGCCAGTTAAAAATCATATGCACACGTGGACCTGGCATGTACGAAGAGACCCTGGGACACAAACCTGGGACTTCCCCCATGTGGCCTCAGCATTGTAGAGCATTGGGTTACTTCTGGGCTACTGTGGCTGGCCCAGTACTGTTGTATTTTAATTTTAGCATGTACATATTTGACTTTTTCCATTATAGCAGCCGTGCTGATGTTAACAAGTGTCCTGTGTCACTGTGATCAGTAGTGTCCTCCAGCATATACCCACCTTATCTAGCTCTCCTGCCTATTCCCCCAGATATATCATGAGTCTGGAATAATACTCCTTTGCCTCACAAACCAGGTGTCTCTAGGTCTTTAACACTCAAATACTCACATTCCTCCTTTAAAAAAATCACCAAAATAACTTCACCTCATACATAAACTGAATCATAACGAGAATCCATTTTGCCCATACTCCTGCTTCTGAGTCTTTCCGCAGCTTTGAGCAGAGCATGCTGCCCACTACACAACGTGCCACCTGCCCATTACTTTTTCTGCACCCAGAGTTATATTCTGAGCCCGCTTACCGTCAGATAGTGCTTCCTTTAAGCACACTTCCCTTCACACATCTTGATTCATGGTTTCTCAGAAGGCTCCAATTAGGCAGGCTCAAATTGAATGTCACTTTCAATGGCATGAGTTGATTATAATAGCTCTGCATTGTCAAGGCCTTTACATCTAGACTTGCTTCCTACTTGAAATGTTTTCTAGGAAATATGGATTTGTAGAGAATGGCGGTTTCCATGGTAAATGTTCCCTCATATTTGTTTTCTCAAGTTCACTTCAGAGATACACAGCATGATTTCCTCCTTCAGCACCAGCACCACAATAGATTTAGGTTGTGTCACAAAAACTGCAGAATTGTTTAAAAAAGAAATCTCACCCACCCTGTGTAGAAAAGGGATAATTTATTATTCTAACTACAGGGAGCCAACTTCAAATCCACCCCCAAAACTATAGGAAAAGAATTGACTTATTAAAATAAAGCCACAAAACCTACACAATTGTGGATGTAAATGCCTAAAACAGATGCACAGAGTATTTGGTTGTCGAACACATATGTGACCCTCCACCATGTGTTATGCACAAATAGGAATACATACATGTGTGGAGTGTTTTGTGGTTTACGGAGCTTTCACACACATTTCATTTTATTTTCACGGCAGTGCCTTTAAGTTAATAGGGCATGTCTTAAAGTCTTTATTTACAGATAGGAAAACTAAGGCCAAGAAGTTAAGCCACTTAGCAAAAGTCCCACAACTAGCTAATAAGTGGCAGAGACCAAAACGAATTCGTCCTTTGGATCCAAATTCCAAGTTATTGTGCTTTCGTTTTTCCCAGATGTAAAATGGTGTCCCAAGATCTTGTTCTCAACTCTCCGTGTTCTTAAGCAATGCCATTTTTTCACAGCCAGGAAACGTGAACACCACATTGACACTTCTAAGTACTTTCTCTCTCTCCTGGCCAATGAATTAAGGGGGAAGAAAAGTTACCCATTCCTAGAGGGCTGAACAGTGCCCTAAACATAAAGGTGTGCTGGAGTGGCTCACAAACTGTCGCAGAGTGTTCATGAGACTGAGAAATCAAGCGTCTCATCTTTCCCTTCCCAGCAGTAGCTGGGGGAGGACAGAGAGTTAGACAATAGCCTCTTGTTTCGTTTTATTAATTTTGAGGGCGGGTGGGAAAAAAGGATGGGATTGGCGACGCAAGGGGCCAATTGCAAGCGAATTCTAGGCCAGGACTGACCAACGAGTAGCTGCAAAAGAAGGGAGGGTGGAACTTACACTTCAGGGTCCGCCCCACCCAGGTCGGCCCTCCCAGCCCGCCCAAGAGGCGGAGCCTCCGAAGAGCCCCGCCCACACCCCCTGCCGCCCGCACAGCCCGCCAAAGGGAGGTGGGGGGCGAGGACCCTGAGCCAACCCGGGCGTGAGTTGAGGAGGAAGGGAGAACCTAGAGGGGGCAGAGGAAGAGAGGAGGGTGTCTTGCAAAGCTGTGACCTGGGTGGGGGCCTGTTGCTATTAGGAAGCGAGAGGGGAAGGGAAATGAAGGAGCGCTGCTCTTTCCTGCATTATTTTAAGCAGGCTTCAGTAGAAGCTGCTTTTCAGCATTTGTTATTTGTTTTTCTTCCTCTCGCTGTGGGGCGGGGAGCTGCACCACCTCTCCCACGCGACTCCGCTGTGCTGTTGCCGTAGATTATTATTGAAGTCTTTGCAAAAGCCTTTCCTTCCTCCCAGCTAATCGCTGCATAGACTCCCTGAGCTACCGTAACCGCGTCATGCCCCGCTAGTGGGAGAGCAAGAGCGACGGTCCCCTCCTTTAGCCCCAGCTCCCGACCCCGCCGATCGATTGTTTGAAACTTCCCCGCCCCCGGCCCCGCCTCTGTTCCGCGCCCCCCCTTCCAGGGTCTAGGCAGGCTCCCGCCCTTCTTTCCCCGCCCTCTACTCCGCCTCCCTTTCTGCCTGAGTCCACCCCCCCCTCCTGGGCGGTCCTAGCCGCTCACCGCAAGAAGAAAAGGCACCCTTTCGTCCCCCTCCCGTACCTCCCATCCTTTGCCCAGGAGCTGGCTTCATCGCAGTCACGCCCCTTCCTTCCCTGGAGCTTTCTGGCTGCCTAAACTGGTAGACCCCCTGAATTAGTCCTCCATCTCCGCTCTCTTTCGCCTCCTCTTCTTAGTTCTCACCGCCTTCCCCCACTGCCACCACCTCCACACTGTCTCGCCTCCGACCATCCGCTGCTCCACCCTCCGGCCCGGTATCCTGCCTGTCCACTGCCACCAAGGAGAGCCCGGACGGAGCGGCGAGGAGGGGAGCAGCCAGGAGTTGGGGCTTTCCCCCTGCCCATCCCTGGCCGCCGCCCGGACAGAAGCCACTTGAGTGAGCATAGTCGTCACCTTGTCTTCGTTGCCATCAGGGGTAGGAGACGCGTGGTTACTTTTCGCGGGGAACTGGGGCAGGAATCCATGGTGGCATGTACTTGGTCGTGCCCTCAGCGTGAGTGAGTTGCTCTTGATGCGTGTGGGGTTGCCTGTGTGTTTTACTTTCTTTGCAGCTGGCCCTGAGTTTTCTGGGATGTGCAGCAAGTTAAATCAGTGAGTGTACTCTCCTTTCCCGTCCTTTGGGGAGGAGATATTGGTGGGTACCAATACTTAATGGTACTTTTACTTCCTTGCCTTCTGGGGTCCTTGTAGGTCTCTAGGTAATCAATCATGTAAGGAACTAAAGACCTGAGAAAGCCTAGGTCTACATTTAGCCCAGCGTGTGTCCTTACTTATCTTAGATAACTATTGTAGATGAGTTTCTCCTAAATGCTTTGGTTTGGGGTGGGGACTCACACTCCCTCAGCCTGGGGCTGTGAATTCTTGACGTTTTGAAGCCTGAGCACAATCTACAATACAATGATACTTTTCCTTGTGTGTGTGTGTGTGTGTGTGTGTGTATATATATGTGTGTGTATATATATATATATATATATATATATATATATATATATATCTGCAGGGACTTCAAGAAGTTCTTGGAAAAATGGAATTAAAGTATGAGTTTATTTGGTACAGAAAAAAATGTGAAATCTTTGCATAATTTTTTCTTAATACTCATTTTCCATAAACTTTTTGAAGACCGCCATATATGTTTGTGCTGTGTCTCTCTGTGTGGAGGGAGTGGTGAGGAGGGGGTTGCTCCCTATCTGCTTTATAAGATCCAAAGATGTTAGTAACTCATTTTGTGGGAACAGGCAGGTGTCTTGAGGGTTCAAGTTTGAGCCACTGTACCTTGGCACTTCAGTAAGATGGACTCATGGACAAAGGAAAATGAAGAGAAGGAAAAGTGAGAGGGAAAAGTAAGTCTTTGTAGACTTTGCGCAGTCCCTGGTAAATTGCCACTTGATAATAATAGAATAAAAATTTGCAGCAAGGGACTAAATACAGTTAAATGAGAGAGGAAAGGGGCCAGTTTGTGAGAAATAACATTTCTAGTCTCTAATATATGTTTTGGAAATAATTTTCTGATAACTTGGGGTGTATAGTTCAGTTTTCCTTCCTCCCTGCCATGAAGAGTGGAAGGTGGGAGGCAGTTTAAAAACTCTGAATATAACCTTCTCCCATTCAGAGAGGAAGATAATTAGTCACCATAATCTTCAATGATGAAGGGCTAAGGGTATTTAAGTCTTCTTGAGCTAGGCTTTGTGAAAAGTTCTTTCTCAGGGCAGCCTTTGTGTAGGCTTCTGAGTTAGACCTTTCAGCACCCTCATTTAGTAGCTAAGAATAGTTTGAAATGCCATTTTGGATGTGGGATAAATTTTCACCCATCTCCCACTTATTTTCAATTGGACAAGTGTGTCAAGCTTCTAAGAATTTTGGTATTCAAAGGCCTGTTAACTGAGATACCCCCAACACATTGCTTTCTTGGGAACTTTTTTTTTTTTTTACATTTTAAACTAATTTTTTGATTGATTTTAATACAGGAAAGGAAAGCAGGAAGGTAGAGAAGGTACATTACATGGTGACAATTTTTAAAAGCTATCATGTTTCAGATCAGCTGGGAAGGAAAAGCTGGCCTGACCACACTACATTTTATAACTGGCCTGGGACATTTTAACAGCCAGGTGGTTGTAGCGTAGTTGCATCTATTTACAGATGATAACTCAGGTTCCAGCCATTCTGTATGGATTTATCTGGTGTCATTTACAGACATTTTATGGCACTAGTTCATACTTCATTTTAAGTCGCTTCTTTCTTTGGTATAGTTTGTGGCTCTGTAAAATTGAAAGTGCTTTTTCTGACTTCACACTCTACATGTGAAATAAACCTCTGACCACAGTTGTATGTAGAGTAACTTTTATGTGCAAGTTGTGGATCTGTTTACCTATTTAAAAGATTTTTGAAAGGGAATTTTAAAAATTCATGTTCAATACTGTTATGAATTTGGAAATTAAAATCTCATTTCTGGTTTATGAAGTCGGATTTATTAGCCTTATGCAGAACGAAAGCATTCTGTGGAGTTGCTTTTTTTCTGAAGATTTCTAAAGACCGAAGCAGACTTTCTAGAATGCTTTAAGAGCAGTCTAATGAGAAGGTAGAGGGGGATGGATGCTGACCTTGAGGTCCCATTGAGTGCCAGAATTCTAAGTGGGTACATCTGCTTCTGTGCCTCTCCTAAGAGCCCTCTCCCAGGGCCTGTGCCTTCTTTAAAAGGGTGTCTTTGTCATTAAGTAGCCCTTCTCCCCCATCCCCCTTTCTTTCTTTGATCCAGCTTTTTAAGGCCTCTTTCCCCATTTGGAGACAAGAGAAGTTTCTCACACTCTCTGGCTCCCCTCTTAACGTTTCTTTTCCTTTACCCTAGAAAAGTGCCCTGAAGTTCTCAGGATGGTTAGAAGTTGTTTTGTGTTGTTTGAGGTGTGTGTGGGGGCTTACCAATGAGTAGGAATAGGAGATATATTCCCTCTTGGGAAATGCTTGCAACCAGGTAGCCTCCTCCATGGAGACTGAGCATTTGGAATGTATGAGAACAATCTATTCTTAGGGACTGTCTGGTAGAAATTGTCCTTTGCGCCCATTAAGCCGAGCTTAAACCCACTGAAAGGGGTGGAGAGAGGTGTGTGTGGTCGTGGCTGAGCCTTTTAGGATGGAAAATGGGTAAATGTTTCCAAATCTCCTATTACATCACCTCTTTCTCCCATGGATTCAGTGGGTTTAGAGATCTGCTTGACAAGTTAATTAGCTGGGGACTAAACCAATTTGTTTAGAATTGTGATCCATTGATTTCCCGTCCCCAGGAATTTTTGTTGGTGTTTTACTATGGTGTGTTGTCTTTAGTCTTACTTACTTTTCGTTCCTTGCTGTCTTTTGTGAACTTTGGTCCAAAATCTAGGGTCCCACCCCCAAGTCAAAGGTTGGAATTTGGTCCAAGGAATGAAGGGGGCATTAAACAGGGTGGCGGTACTGCCAAATTCTCCTCCATGGTGGGCTTCTGACCCCTTTTTACCCAGAGAAAAGAGGGAAGTTGCCCCTTCCACACACAAGGCACACACAATCTGAAGAGGAAAAAAAAAAAAGAAAAAGAAAATACGGGGTCATTTGCTTTATAAAAGAATCCACAACAGGTTTCTTTGGAAGAAGTAGCTTTCCTAGTTAGTGCCTTTATACACAACTTGATAAACAAAAATTCACTATAACAAGCCTTCTCCAACATATATTTATTTTATAAAGGAATACATTAGAATTTGTTGTCATGATTGTTACTTGAATTAGGGAAGGCCGTTATTTGGCCTTTGAAATCTTTTTGTTATATGGAATAGAGTTTTTTGCCACATCATTCTGGCTTAGCCCAACCTCACTGCTTATGGAAGGCAGTTAGTATTACATTATGGAAATAAATTGGGCTTCGTGGATTTCCAACAAGTCTACAGATGGGACTAATTACCCCATATAGGTAAAAGATTTTACTTCTAGTTATTGTATTTGACTAATCCAAGAACCCAGAGAATTGTTTCTAGTAAATAATGGCAACTGATGCCATTTTAAATGTAAGAATCTATGATAAATGTTCCTGTTGAGCCTATGGGTGAGAGGGACCTGGGCTCTAGGCCCAACTCTAACTTGGTTTACCACCGTTGGCAAGTTTCCTCCATGGTAAATTGTGAGGATCAGACGGTGATTTTGTTTTCAGAAATATAAATGCTGATTCCAGGCAAGAACGTAGGTCTATTGAGGCATGCTTGTTTATGTTCTGTTTTGTTTAGTTTGCCAGAGGATGTGTGCACTTGCCAGAGAGAGAAAGAAAGAGAGAGATGAGAAAGTGAGAAAACACCTCCCATCGGGGATGGTCAATTCTTTTTTTTTTTTTTTTTTTTTTTTTGGAGAGGTTTTTCACTATAGGGCGCGTGCGCTCGCCAGACAGACAGAGAGAGACATAGAGACAGAAAGCGAGAAATCACCCCCCAGGGGGGATGGTCACGCCGCAATCCCTTCTCCTCCATTCTCCTCTCGGGATCTTGGGCACGCACGCACACGCGCCCAGCGTGAGTTGTAAGCCACCGGGTCCGAGACGCGAACCGCGGTCGACTACGTGGGAGTCCAGCGACATAGCCATTACGCTAACTGCTGGTTCCCAATTCTTTATCCTTCCTCACAGGGTAATTTTGAAAGATAGTTCTCAAAAGCTTATGGTTCTCGGGAACCAGCAGTTAGTGTAATGGCTATGTCGCTGGACTCCCACGTAGTCGACCGTGGTTCGCGTCTCGGACCCGGTGGCTTACAACTCACGCCGGGCGCGTGTGCGTGCGTGCCCAAGATCCCGAGAGGAGAATGGAGGAGAAGGGATTGCGGCGTGACCATCCCCCCTGGGGGGTGATTTCTCGCTTTCTGTCTCTATGTCTCTCTCTGTCTGTCTGGCGAGCGCACGCGCCCTATAGCGAAAAACCTCTCCAAAAAAAAAAAAAAAAAAAAAAAAAAAAAAGCTTATGGTTCTCTTTCTAGGCATCAATATCTGGTGTGAAATGTATATGATTTCAAAGAGAATGAAGTGTAATTGTTTTTAGAAATATGAGGGGTAGGGGACCAGCAGTTGGCATAATGGCTATGTCGCTGAACTCCCATGTAGTCGACCACAGTTCAAGTCCTGGACCTGGTGGCTTAAACTCACGCTGGGCGTGTGTGCGTGCGTGCGTGCCCAAGATCCCTAGATGAGAATGGAGGAGAAGGGATTGCAGTGTGGTCATTTCCTCTGGGGGGGGGTGATTTCTTGCTTTCTGTCTCTCTGTCTCTCTGTCTCTCTTTCTCTGCCTTTCTGGCGAGTGTACGTGCCTTATAGCAAAAACCTCTCCAAAAAAAAGAAAATGAGGGGTAGGCTATCTCCATGGATAGTGGTTATACATGGCCAATTCCCCATGGAAACTGAGATTCAGATCCATGGCCTAATAAACCCAAAGCATGCTGGAACAAGTATGACTGAAGGAACAAGGGCCTGAAGGACTGGAGGTAGGTGATTGTGGTCTGACCAGATGCTGTGGAAGGTGCTCGTTCTCTTTCTCTCTCTCTCATGTGTGCACATGCTATGTCATGAATAAAGAAAAAAAGGAAGAAATACTAGGGGAGTCTTTAAAAGGTTCATGGAAAATGCATGAAATGAAAATACACTATGCATTGATTTCAGAAATTTTTGACCCAATTAAACTCATGTGTTTTTGTTTGTTTGTTTGTTTGTTTGAGAGTTTTTTGCTATAGGGTATGTGCGCTCACCAGAAAGAGAGAGACAGAAAGTGAGAAATCACCCCCCAGGAGGGATGGCCATGCTGCAATCCCTTCTCCTCCATTCTCCTCTCAGGATCTTGGGCATGCACACACATGTGCCCAGTGTGAGTTTAAGCCACCAGGTCCAGGGGAGTCCAGTGACATAGGCATTAAGCCAACTGCTGGTCACAAACTCATGTTTTAATACTGTTTTCCCACAGACTTTTTTGAAATCCCTTTGTACAATCATGTAGTCATCTTGTTAGAAAAGAAAAAAAGAGTCCATAGGATGACAGAGAGAGAAACGAGGAAAGTGAGAAATTGCTCCCAGGGACAATAGCCATACTGTAATCCCTTCTCTTTTATTCTCCTCTCAGGATTTTGGGCACACATGCATATGTGCCTGGCATATTTTTCAATCCACTGATTTTGAGACTTGAACCATGCTGTTGGCTATGTGGGATCCAGCTGCTTTAACCTCCACACTATCCTGCTTTTGCTTTCCTAGTTCCTTTCAAGTTGTGCCTGTACTAACATGCATTTCACATAGTTAGGGTCACAGGAATATCCAATGCTGCTTTTTAAAAAGAGCACTCTTAAGACTTAGCTGGGGTAAACCTGTGTGGAGCAATGAAGTCAGAACTTGACTGAATGTGAGTGTGAAGAATCCTACACCTTTTGTTCCGGGAATTCCAGAAGAGACTAATAGATTTAATAAGTAATCCATAAACACTGTCTGTCATTTAGGGGATGTTCATGTATCTAGCAATGTTGTTAATTCTATTCCTTCGACTTCCTATTGTCTTTTTTAAGCAAAAAGAGCCCCTGGGTCCACTGTTACTTTGTCTAAATCATTGGCAATGATTCTTTTCTAAAAAGTTTATTTCTCCCATGATAGGGAATGAGACAGAGAGAAACAGGCACCCCAACAGGGTCTTCACATAGCAATCTACCCCTGCCTCAGCCAACCTGGATCGTGGGCGTGCACAAAGAGACCTCAGGATGGGAACCCAGAACCTTTCCATATGGGTCCAGCATCACAGAGATATTGTTATTGCTCTGCCACCTTCTAGCCTTGTGCATTGATTCTTTTTTCTTTTTTCCTTTGGAGAGAGTTTTGCTATAGGGCACATGCACTCACCAGAGAGACAAAGAGAGACAGTGAGAAAATATCCCCTGTGGGTATGGCTATGTTATAATCTCTTCTCCTCCATTCTCTTCTTGGGATTTTGGGCAAACATGCATATGTACCCGGTGAGAGTTTCAAGCCTCTGGGTCTGGGACTCGAATTGTGGTCAGCCATATGGGATTCCAGCGACTAACCATTACACCATCTACTGGTCCCTGATTCTTTTTCTTTTTTTATACTTACAACTTTTTTAAATGGATGAATAATTTCTATTTTTTTAAATTGAGGTTAAATAATTTTATTTATCACTATTTATACATTAAAGAGAACAATATGGATGTTCCTCAAAACCTACTCATAGAAGGGACCAGCAGTTAGCATAATGGCTGTGTCGCTGGACTCCCACGTAGTCGACCGCAGTTTGAGTCCCAGACCCGGTGGCTTAAACTCACGCTGGGTGCGTGTGTGTGCGTGCCCAAGATCCCAAGAGGAGAATGGAGGAGAAAGGATTGCGGCATGGCCATCCCCTCTGGGGGGTGATTTCTCGCTTTCTATCTCTCTGTCTCTCTCTGTCTGTCTGGTGAGCGCATGCACCCTATAGCAAAAACCTCCCAAAAAAAAGAAAAAGAAAAAGAAAAAAAAACCTTCTCATAGAATTACCATATGACCCTGTAATTCCACTCCTGGGTATCTATCTAAAGGATAGGAAAACAACAAAGTTGGAAAAACATTGGCACATCCATGTTTATTATACAATTATTCACAATTGCCAGGACAAGATTCTTTTTTTAAAAAAATTGCCATAGAGTGCTTGCACTTGCTGGAGAGAAACAGAGAGAGAAGGAGAGAGAGAGAAAATGAGAAAGCACTCCCATAGGGCATGGTCACACCACACTCCATTCTCCTCCATTTCTCCCTCCTCTCAGGATTTTGAGCATGCGAGCACGTGTGTCCAATGTGTTTTTCAAGCAGCCGGATCCAGGACTGTAACAACACAGTTGGTCATGTAGGATATAGCTGCCGTACCCACCACATCACCAGCTGGCCCAACATTGATTTTTTTTTCTTTTTAAGAGAGAATTTTGCTATAGAGCATGTGCACTTGCCAGAGAGACAGAAAGCAAGAAATCTCCTCCCCCTCCAGGGGGGGATTGCCATGCCACAATCCTTTTTTCTCCATTCTCCTCTCAGGATCTTGGGCACACATGCACATATGCCCAGTGTGAGTTTGAAGCTGCTGGGTCTGGGACTTGAACCATGTTCGACTATGTGGGAGACCAGCAACGTAACCATTATGCCATCTGCAGGTCCCAACATTGATTCTTAAACCACTACATCATGATATCCTGTTAAGTGAGTACAAATTTGGGTAGACTATGAACTTTTCAGAATGAGAAAGGAAAAGTAGGAAGGCATTGATATGCTTGTTTTATACCTTGAAAGTAGTATGTTGAAATTAGACTAAAAAATAGCAAGTAACCTAAGGATTTTCAATAATGAAATAAAAGACATGTAGATATATCAGGATGTTCCACACATAATGGGTTCTTTGCTGAGGCCTTCACTATGGAAAGTTCAGTTCCACAGTCCTTTAATTTTCCTTTGATAATGAAGGAATAGTATACATGTGATCTCCAATTTCTGATGGAGTCATTCCTGGAAACCAGTGGCTCATCATAAATTAGATTAAGTTTCTCTAACCAGAATGAAAAAGTGAGATCTTTTAGTATTCAGAAAGTACCAAGTGAAGGTCAGGAACACTTCTTTGTAATATGCGTTCATGGGGAAAACACAGGTGGATATATTTGCTAATATTTCCTAAGGCAATTCTTGAAAATCCCCTTTAACTCTATAGCTTGCCTTGCATTTGTAAAATCACTTTCACTCTTGCCCCAACTCCATGAAATATCATTAGCCCGTATGACTTGAAACTAGGAAGTGGGTTTCTCTGCCCAACCCCTCTCTCATTTGCCATGTGACCAAGGGTAAATGAATTAGTTGCTCTAAGCTTTAGTTACCCTTCTGGGAAGCGAGGATATTAATACTTCACAGAGGTGTTTAAGCATGCTTCATATTGGGCACATGCTTTGAGGTCATTGGATGAAAGGTGTTTGCATGATAGCAAAGCAGCTTATTATAGGGTCCTGAGCAGGTGTTCACTTTTAATGAGCTTTGCCCCCATAACATACAGTGCCCTTTGGTGGCCCATTGCCTTACTGACAATAATTAAGATTGACCCAACATTTGTGTTATTGACCTCAGCTTTTTGAAAAATATAATTAAACATTTTCATACTATGTGATGGTTGAGGTGCAAATAAGAGGACTCTAGCACCTGCCAGATTGTTGAAAAATTGCTTCAAAAAGAGACATCAGTTGGAATGTGCCATAGAGATCAGTGAATTCTTGAAAGTTCCTCTAAAAGATTAGAAAGGGTAAAGCAAATTTCCATGTGTGTGCACATGTACATGTTTGAAGGGAGAAAGTTTTGGGTAATATTTGCCTGTGACACATACTGATGATAGCCAGTAACTAAAACCCAGCCATTGTAGTGTTTTATATGCACCTGGTTTTTATTAATGATGGAATATTTATGCTTGCTGTACAATTTGTGGCTCATTTCCATGTGTATGTCAGAACTTAAATACCCCCCAAAGCAACATTAAGATAACATTAAATATAAATGTGACCAAGCTAGAAAGGGTGGATTTGGTGGGAAGTTGCTCTTGTTCTTACTAGTGTCACCTCACATTGCAATAACTACACCCCCCAACTTTAGGTATTGGTACTGATCTTTGTTTCTTTATATGTGCCATAGCAAACTTCACATTTTTATTCCTTTGATATGGACAAATGATCTGCTCCCCTCTTTATAATGCAGATGAAACTGATGTATGTGTTTTTTAAGAGCATATTTTCCCTGCACATGCTTCTCATTATCCAAGAGGCCTGGACTCAATCAGTAAAGGAGCAGAGAAACCACATAATTGAAAGGAGAATGACGGTGGTGCATACTTGGAATATTTGTGGGAAGGGGATTGCTGACATCAGAAAATGTAGTGGCCTGAGTGTTAACAGCATTGAAGAGAAATCAGCTTTCTGTGTTTCTGTGTATAGAGAATTTTTTTTAAGGGAATAAAAATGTGGGCCAGGTTTGACATCCTTTTATGAAGTTGCCCTGGAAACTTTGATGAAGGTTGTTATAGAATAGTTCAATTAAAACCTTCCCCATTAGGAAGCTAATTAGTGCATCCTTTACTCATTTTGGTTGTTTTCATGAGCCATGGATTTGCATTGAATTAGTGACATTTTTTTCCATGTGATAGCAAAGTAAGATAAAAATCACAGATGGGAAAAATTATTTAGACAGCCTATTTTGAAGAAATCTAATTTCCCTCTTTATTACATTTAGGTTTCCAGTTCAGATTTTTGTTTTACCGTGTTTATATATGGCGATTACATTTTTACTTTAGTAGCCAGTTTCACTTCTGGATCACAGGCTGTAAACCAAAGCTTATTAATCTGAGTATTCCATATGAATTGGAAAAATATTACAAATCATAATAAACCATTTGATTTTTTTCTTGTACAATTAGTTTCGTTTTGCATTGTGTACATGTATGGAGGGGGGACTGGAGGAGGTGGATTATTTTTTTAAAAGCAAACAATTTTTAGAACTAAGAAAATTTTGATGACCCCCTTTACCACCAGGAACATTTTGTGTGCCTCAGGCTGCCAGTTAGGTTTCTGAGAGGGGAATTTTCTGATCTGGTGCTTTTTGTGACCAGGGTAAGCTGTTCTCCCTGGGCAGCCTGAATTGGGGTTGTGGTGGGAACCTAGTAGGAGTCCTCGCTGACTTTTTATGCTGTCTTCTATCTTTGGGGTTTGGGATGGGGATGAGTACTTGCTCCTGAGGTTTCAGGGCCACTTGCTGTAGAGTAAATGCTCTGTAGCTAAATACATAACATGGATGTGCCATGGTCTTCTTTTTCCCGTAACTTAGAGGGAATGGTCATTCTGTATATTCATAGGTCCCTGAAGCTATTCCAGCACTGATTTCTGCTAGTGGGAAGGATGGCTAGCTTATATGATTTGTGGTTTAGCTGATTTTTTCCTTGTCTTTGGGAAGGCAGGGTCTAGATGCAGTTTTGCAGTGGCCACTCAGGCAAGATAGTTTCCCAGGGCTTTTAAGTCAGCAGTAGGAGGAGGGGCTACCTTCTGCCTTTGGAGAGTGACTCAGGCCCTTCGGTATGAAGATATGGAACACTGGCTCCTGTCCATGCACCTGCTGGATGCCACACCTGCAATCAGCACCTGAGCCCTGCTTATACATGAAGCCTAGACTAAAGGCAGATGGGGCTTCATTTGAAAGATGTACAGAAAAACAGGGAGTGAGCTCCCAATTATGTTAGCAGAGCCCCCCTGGGAACTACATTTAGTGGTCTGGTGTTGGCACAGGGAACAGCCTTATTAGCTATTTTGTTTAAGTTACTGTTGGAGTGCCAGAGTTTGCTTTTCTAATACATTTCTTTTGTGAACTGTCTTAAACCTGGAGCCAGGACCCAGCAGGTGGCATGGTGGTTAAGGTGCTGGTCTTCCACATGGCTGACCACGGTTTGAATCCCATATTCATTGACTTGAGAGAGATAGAGAGAGAGAGTGAGGTGGAATCGATGGCACAATCCTCTAGCCTCTATAGGTTTTTGCCATAGGGTGGGCACCACCATGCCCAATACTCATTGACTTGAAAATCACTCCAGGCATGTGTGTGTGTGTGTGTGTGTGCTGAAAATCCCAAAAAGAGACTATAGGAGAAGGGATAGTAGAGTGCCATCTTTCCTGGGGGTGCTTTTTCACATTCCTTCTTTCTCTCTCTGGTGAGTGCATGCTCCCTATAGCAAAAACTAAAAGCAAAAAAAAAAAAAAAAAAAACTGGAGAGGCAATTCTGTGAAGCACAAGGCAGAAAGTCACAAGACCTGGGTTCTGATCTTGGCCCAGCTAATGAGCAACAGTGAAACCCTGGTTGAATGTGTTGTCATTAGCTATCTGTTCTGACTTGAGCTTCTCCAGTTGTAAAATGGAATTAATCTCATTTGCCTTTATTTCTGCACAGAACTGCTGAGAAGGACAACTAAGATAATAGAAGTGAAAGAGCTTTTATCTTCTTAGAAGGAAGGCCAAGAAACTAAAGGTAATAGTATTGCTGTTATTCCATGTCTTTTGTTCCTTTTCTTCTGCTGCTGTTGCCTCTAGCAAAGGCTTCACTCGAGATGCCATTACTAAGCACATTTTATGGACCAGTTAGTGTTTTAGGTGTTGGGATGGAGCAGTGAAAAATCATGCACCCAGGCTGTGCCCTCTAAGATCTTACAGTCCAGCAACTCCTGTTTCCATTTCCTTCCTGCTCAACCCATCACTGTGATTTCTACCTGAGCACATAGAAGCTTAAAAGTCAAGAGTTAACTTCATTTTTTTTTCTCCTTGCATTGCACTTGGGGATTTTTGTCCCTGGAACAGTGTATTGTAAGGTCTGGAATGAAGGTATATGGGAGTAAGTAAAGGAATTTCTCTCCCACATTTGCAAAGCGCTTGACCTTTGAGTGATCACGTTTTTTCTTTTCTTTTCTTTTTTATTTTTCTTTTTCTTTCTTTCTTTTTTTTTTTTTTTTTTTTTTTTTTTTTTTTTTTTTGAGAGGTTTTTGCTACAGGGCGCGTGCGCTCACCAGACAGACAGAGAGAGACATGGAGACAGAAAGCGAGAAATCACCTCCAGGGGGGATGGCCACGCCACAATCCCCTCTCCTCCATTCTCCTCTCAGGATCTTGGGCACGCACGCACACGCGCCCAGCGTGAGTTTTAAGCCACCGGGTCCGGGACACGAACCGCGGTCAACTATGTGGGAGTCCAGCGACATAGCCATTACGCTAACTGCTGGTCCTGAGTGATCACGTTTTTCAGGGATCCATTCCTAGTTTCATCTTTAGTTCTGTTCTGTCCTTACTCTATACTGTACAGCCCACTTTTGTGTCCTTTTCTGTTGTCCATATACTAATGACTATCAAAGATATATCTCAATATATTTTTCCCCAAAAGTTTACCCATTTCTTCCATGAAAGAGAGAGCTACAGAGAAACAGATAACACTTCAGTCTCTCTCTGCTATGATTTACCCTCAGCCATAGCCATCCTGGATCACAGGCATGTATGTGTACCTGTTGTATCTGGTGAGGTGCTGGGATATGAGTCCAGGACCCTTCTCATGTGGCTCCACTCATACCACTGCTGTTGCCACTGCCTGGCCCTCAGCCTGTCTTTGACATGTTGATCACCAAACTCTGCTTCTCCTACTCAGCTCATAAAACTTTTTCCTCTGCAAAGCTTTTTCAGGCAGCTCAGGATGTTTTTGCAGAGGTACCTGCTCATACCTCTGTTTTCCCATTGCATGGTGCTCTCATTCTTGACTGAGAGCTCCTTGATGACTGGGCTCTGTTTTATTTTTTCACCCTAGGGCCCACCTAGCACAGTATCTGGCTATAGTAACTGCTTAATAAAGATGATAGAAATTGTGATTCCCAGCCTTGGTGGTTTAGGCTGTAGTATCTTTGACTGTGGTGCTGTAAGCCATGTGGCCATCCATGCGTTTGGATCTCAAGTCAACCTGAAACTTGGCAAGGCACAAGTGCACTGGTGCTCACGATCCCAATAAGCTGGAGGGCTGGCAGAAGGAGATCATGGTGTGACCAGATCCTGTTGAGGATACTTGTCTTTATCTCCCTAAATGAGCTTTTAAGTAAAGAAACTATGCTGTGACAAGTGCTGTAATAGAGAGGTGCTCAAGGAACACAGGGAAGAGAGAATTAATTTTCCATACTGAGCAGAGTTGGGATCAAGGGGAGGTGGAGAAGGATTAGGGGAAAACCTTCAAGGAGAAGATGGAAAGCAGAACTGCCCATTTGTGAGAGTTCTGGCTAAAAACCACAGAAAGAAATGCCTGTTGTTCTTGCTAAGCCAGGGGAATCTTTGGCCTATTGCTTCCCTGGCCTTAGGACTGGATGACTTTTATAGTTGGGTCTCCAAATAAATCTCCATCTATAACACATTGACCATTGAAGACAGGTGCCACTTAGTAATATAATATTAAACAGGACTGACCTTAAATATGCCACCTTAACTGAGGCTGAAAATAGACATACACACACAGGCTTATTGGTCATGTATGCTTAGCTCTAGACAGGAAAATGTCCTTTATAATGTATTGGAGATTGATACCTGAAAACTAACAAATTTAAGTCTCAGAATGTAGCAGGTTGGGTCACTAGAACTGAATGTTTCCAAGTTGACTGTCAGATCTTTCCAAGGGCAAAAATGAAAGATGATACAGCCATTACAGGCCATGAACCTGTTCTCACCCACCTGATGCTTTTACTAATTAGCTTCTTGGCTGGGTGGCAATTTGGGGCAAGTGCATGCAAGCTGAATTCACAGGGGAGCCCACATTCCACTCTGCCATTGCACAAGCCACTGGGATACTACACTGCTTCTCTTGGCTTCCTTCCCTCCCAAGAGCCCCGCTTTGCCCTGGTAGAGAAATGGAAGTAGAACATTTCGTTACATGAAGAAGAGATTTCATGAGGCTCTGGTGTCTTGCTAGTTTTATTTTACTTTTTTAGTAGGTTATCTAAAAACATTTATGCTCCTTGACCCATTAGTTTCACTTCTGGGATTCTGTCATTAGGAAAGAAACCGCAATATTGAAAAAGGTTCAGGGTCAGCCAGTGGCATAGTGGTAAAGATGCTGGATTCTTACATGGTTGACACCGTTCGAGTCCTGGACCTGGTGGCTTGAAATTTACGTTGGACATGTGTGCATGCATGCCCAAAATTTCAGGAGAAAAATAAAGAAGAAAGGATTGTGGCATGGTCTTCCACTCTGGGGAGAGATTTCTCACTTTCCCTCTCTCTGTCTCTCTCCAGCAAGCACATATGCCCTATGGCAAAACCAAAACCAAAAACAAAGGAAAGAGGCTCAATCACAAAGATGTTTTTGTAATCTTATTTACACTAGCAAAAAATTGGAAACAGTTTAAATGTCTTAATTGGAGAATGGGTAAGTGAATCTTGATACACACCCATTTAACGGACTACTACAACCATTACAACATTTGTCATGAAGTTATACCTCAACATGGAGAAAGAGCTTATGATAAAGTGAAATATAGAATCCAAAATGATTGATATTTGTACATTAATATGTCATAGTTTTATAAGAACATAAATATACATAGGAAAAACAAATAGAAATATTCTGTAATGCTAACAATATTTAGGTTGAGGTGCTGGGATTATAAATGATTTTCATTATTAGTCTTTGCATTCTGTGCTTATATTACTGATAAAGTAAGAGTAAGGGCCAGCAGGTGGCATGGTGGTTAAGGCACAGGACTCCCACATGGCCAACCCTGTTTCAAGTCTCAAAACTGGCAGGTTGATAATCACACCAGGTGGATATGCATATGTGCCTGAAATCCCAGGAGGAGAATGGAGGAGCAGGAGTTGCGGCATGGCCATCTCCTCTAGGGGGGTGATTTCTCACTTTCCCTCTCATTGTTTCTCTGGAGAGCATACACACCCTATGACAAAGACGTTAAACAAAACAAAACAAGAAAAAGAATGGTATGCTATAGAAGAAAAGAGACTAGCAAAACAGACAGTGTATAGTTATATTCTTAAACTTTCTCATTTATGTTCAGTCTGATTTCATGTTTCCCATCTACTTTTTCTAGGCAGTAAGGAATGAGATGTAATGGTGTATTCTAGTTCGCTCTTGAAATTAACATGTGTGCTGGAGGGTAGAAGGAAGTAGTGTCAACAGGACTCTCTTGCTACCCAAATTTCACTGCTTATGTCTTATGTCTACTTCTGGGGTGATTGTCTTTGTTGCCTATGAATATGTTAAATTTAATTGCTTCAGGGTACAGCAAAGTAAAACCGGGACCCAAAATGATGAAGCCTTTGTGTTACCATCTCGGGAACAGATCTTTCACATAGATCCTCAATAAGATTTGGAAATGCCAAGGTGTTACTCTTCTTAAAATAATTTTCCAGCCAAATCTAGATAGAGGTAGAGTTAGGAAAAACAAGTTGGGGCCACCTCTCTTCTTAATCCTTTGCTTAAGCTAGGACTTGAGTTAAGTAAAAGCAAATGCCAGGCTGGTGTGATATTGACAAGACCTAGAACAGTGGGGCTGGAAATACTGATTAGTGGAGCTTCGTGTTCTTCTCTGGCATAATTGCATGTCTTGACCTAAAGAAGACACACACACACACACACACACACACACACACACCTTTACTAACATTTCGGGTTGTCAGAAAAGTCGTTAAGTATTTTTTCAGAGAAAAACATAGAAAAAAATATGTCATGACTTTACCGACAACTCAGTATTAGTTGTACATATTGGTGCAGTACAATGTGATTTATCAGTACAAGAATACAATGTGGAGTGATTAAACCGTGTGATTAGTATACCCATTATCTCAAGCATTTGTAATTACTTTGTATTAGGAATGTTCAAAATCCTCTTTTTTAGTAATTTTGAGAGATACAGTAAATTGTTGTTACCTATTACATATTCACCCTATTATGTTTTTAACACTAGAAATTGTTCCTTTTATCTTATCTGCAATTTTATTTTCTTTATTCAACATCATTCTGTCCACCTCTCCCCATAAACCTTCCCAGCCACTAGCTGTCATTAAGAAGAAAGATTTTGCAAGGTTCTTCTGCCATATTTTCAGCTAAATGCTTCCTTTTTTATCTCACTGGATTTTTCTCTCCCTCCATTAACATTTTACTGTCATTGGAACTGGGAAATTGGTGATAACATTAAGCCAGGTTTAAGCCTAGTCTCTTAAAACTAGGGTCAATGCTTAATAATTAATAAACATTTAAGCATCTTTTACATACAAGCTAATAATGCTAAATAATAATATGTTGTAGTAGGAGTGCTCTTGCCCTAGGAGTTATAAAACCTGCATTGTTGTCCTGACTCTACCCTTTGGAGGCTCTTGTGTCTTCTGTAGAAAGAGCAAGTTGGTTTACTAGATGGTCTGCATACAGTTTGTCTAGTCTGGTTTTCTGTGACCTAAGGCTGCACCAAGATTGAGTTGCAAATAAAGGTTCAAAACAAAACAAAACAGCCTTTCTTTATCAAATTTTTACAGCCTTCTAGAAAAAGGCTTGTTCGAAATGATAACTCTAGTAATAGCTAACTTTTATTGAGCCCTTACTATGTGCCAGGCTCTGTGCTTAGCACTTTACATAGGTCACCTCTCTTAATCTTAGTCTTCATCTGTATAACAATCCTATGAAGTGCGAACAGCATTGCCCGTATTTTGCTGCTGATGAAATCGAGACTTGGGAGGTCAAGACACATGTATGAGGTCAGTTAAAAAAAAAAAAAAAAACAGATATCTAGGACTTGAACTTAAACAGTGTGACTCTAGGCCTGGGTTCTTAACTGTGGTATTTACGCTGCTTACCCATTACCTGTTGAAAGTTTAGATAATTGCAAAGGACCATTGTTTTTTAGCTCTCAAAGGAAGTGAATTAGTATCCTGGCTTGCAAGACTGTTGGGCAAGGTATTCTCTAGGACACTTAAGGCCACCTTATGCACCAACTTGAAAGGACATGAGAGTTCACTGGAGCCTTTCACTTTCTACGAGGGGTTGTGTTTGTGTTTTATGCACAAAGTCATAGACATAGTCATAGGGAAACTTTGAACTGGCTCCTTTCCATTTAGCTGGAAGTAAAATTATATAAACAAGTTGACCAAGATTTAGCAGAGAAACAGGTTTCCTAGACTTAGATTCTTCATCCTGGTTGGTGAAGTGCGGGGTGGAGGCAGAATAGGAGAGGATAGAAGAAGGCATAGAAAGAAGATCTTATAGGCATATTGCAAAATTCACTTGAAGGGTGGGAATTGGGTCTCTCCTAGCTACCCTGTCATGTTGATTTTCTAGAACTTGGCTTGGCAACCATTTGGGCTCTCACTAATGTGTTTTGGCTCAACCTTCCAGGTAGACTGGGAGAGGCCAATGACTACAAATGAAGTAAGAAGTTAGCTTGGCCTTGATGCCCTGTGGTTGTAAACAAAGAGTTGAATATAGATTCAGTTGCATTTTTAAAGACATAATCATGGATATCCTTTCTTCCTCTATCAAATATCCTCAGGGGACAGTCTGTGTGTCCAGGAGAAACAAGGTCATTATATTGATTGAAGATGATGTCAGACCCCCTGGCAGTGGTGTGATTAAAGCTGTGGGCAGATTAAAGGTTGCAGAGTTCAGACTATTTTAGTTCTTGTGCATGAGACAGGGAATCTTTTACTTTCCTTTCTCTAATAAGTAAATAGAACGGTGTTTTCCTTTTTATGTGACTCTTGACATGTAAGTGAACGTAAGTTCTTTAAGGGGGAAAAAATCAGTAATCTGAAGATTCTGTAAATTTTTTTCTTAGACTGATTTCTTTCCTAAATAGAAACAAAAAAGGCTGGGTGTGGGGTGGGGGAGTGAGATCTATGTCCAGATGACATCAAGTGATTTGGGGTTTGAGAAGGATGTGGAGGGGAGAGGACAAAATTAATTGGAGAAAGACTTTGGACAAGTAAAGTTTTCTCCGTGAGGAGCTGAGTGTCAGGAGAAAGCCTGTGGACATTGGTGTGAAGAATCTAGTAAGCACTGGAAAAGAATTGTATGGTGGTTTTTCTCCAGAGGCTCAAGTTTAAAAGCCTTGGGCTGTTTTTCTGCTGTTTCAGTTGAAAAATGACAAATGTTTTGCTCAGAATTGGACAATAGAAATGCGGTGGTAATTTGCCAGAGTTCCATTAATAGTCCAGCTTTGATTCTAATTAAAAGTTGTTTCTCTGCTTTGCAATTTAGGGGAGACCTCCTAAAATAATTGCCTTGCAGATTGGAGACGATTTTGCTTTTGATTGTGATTATATGTTGGGCCAAAACAAGATGGAAAGACAATTTTCCATGTTTGTTCACTCGATATCTGTTCACTTTATTTTTGGCAACATTGCAAGGAAATGATGTTAAATTAATCACTGTGTGGTTTTGTGGATTTTTTCAAAAACTTGAATGTTTTGGACATGATCCCAAAATACAGAGATGCTTGTGCGCTTCCTTTATATTGCCTTGCTCCTCAAATGGAGTCTCTGGTGAGGATTCAAGCTTTTCCTTTAAAAGATATGAATGAGTCATGACTAGGCTGGGGCAGAAGATGAGAATGTGGTTCATGTGCATCTCAAATAAACACAAGCTCCTGAGTTCTGCAACCATTTGGTTGGACCTATATGATTTTTCAGTGTGTCAAAGCAAATTGTAAATGAGGACCATCTCAAATCCACATCTATTGGGCTTTTGCTTCTGGTCTTTACAACACAAATCTAATAGTTTCTTTGGCTGAGCCACTGGGGCAGTGCAAGTGCTAAGAAAGCAAGTGAAGGCATCTTCTGCTTGGAGAAGGGGGGCTGCTCTTTGTTAATGGGGCAGTCAACTTTCCACTCTAGCAAGAATGGATGGGCCATCAGATTGTCAGTTTATCAGATTGTAAGCTCCGCGAGGGCAGGACATATATTTTGTTTTGTATCTCTCATTGTGTCTAACCTGAGGCTGGCAAATGTCTGGAATAGTCAACATGCAATAAATAATTAATGACTTGGTTGAAAATGTCTGGAATAGTCAATATCAATAAATACTTAATGACTTGGTTGAAAAGAAGTTTTGTTTTTCTTCTGCCCTTCTGAGACCAAATCAAGTCTTCACTGAGTGTTCCTTGTTTTTGACCCTAAACCTTCTATATGATGATTGCCTTCCTTTCTGGGAAGTGGGGCAGTGAGCTTCAGTAACCTACCCTGCTACTGATAGCAATGTGAAGGTTGTACCCTACAGGTGACAGTGGTTATGGCTTTTGTCATCATCAACCCTTCCAACCAGGAATGGAAGCAGTGGCTTTTCAGGAATGAGAGGCTAGAACAGAGCAATCCTTTCCAGTCTCAGACCTGAGCATCCCAACACCTGGAGACTGGCATGACCTCCTGAGCACAGCGGCTGGACAGTGAGGTTTCTTTTCTGCCCTAATGGAGATGGACTTTGCCACTCATATAAAAGCCAAGCACCATGGGAGAACAAGTCATTCCCTTGGAAGGACTGGTTTGGTTAACAGCTGGCCGTTGGTGGCAAAATAGAAACAACGATTTTATTTCTCCCTCCCTCCCCCTCCTGAACATTTCAGAGTGACCAGTGGTTGGATTCTTGGAGACGCTTACCCTGAACCCGAGTGTTAGGGGAGAGGGAATCTGCCGGTGCGGTTTCTGGAGCTGCTCATAAGCAAGAGTTCCCTATCCTGATCAAGGCTTTAAGCCTAAAAGAAAGCAGAAATAGGTATGGACAATTGGGATGCGTGTGTGTGTGCCTGTGTGTGTGCACCTGCTGGGTGGAGGGTGTGGCGTGGGAGGGGGTGGCATACTCTTCTGGGGTCTGGAACAGCTCAATGTCTGCATTTCCTGGTTTTGCAGGAGGGGTTTGGAAGTAATTTTGCTTTAATCACACATGTTCCCATTTCCATATTTTTGAGAGATTAAAAAGCAGTTTGCTAGTTATCTCTCCAGTTTCAGGCACCAACCTGAAGGTTGCTTGTCAACCTATTAGAAAATCTCAATTTGACAGTTCAAAAACAGGAGTTCTGGAGAGCCACTGGGAGGGAGGGGAAGAACAATAGGTTGCACTTCCCAAAAGAATATGTTGAATGGGATTTTTTTTTTTCTTGGAGAGGTTTTTTTTTTTTTTTTTTTTTTTTTTTTTGCTATAGGGTGTGTGCGCTCGCCAGACAGACAGAGAGAGACATAGAGACAGAAAGCGAGAAATCACCCCCCAGGGGGGATGGCCACACCGCAATCCCTTCTCCTTCATTCTCCTCTCGGGATCTTGGGCACGCACGCACACACGCCTGGCGTGAGTTTTAAGCCACCGGGTCCGGGACGCGAACCGCGGTCAACTACGTGGGAGTCCAGCGACATAGCCATTACGCTAACTGCTGGTTCCCTTGAATGGGATTTTAAAAGGATTTTGAGGGCCTATTCAGTGGCACAGTAGTAATATGCTGCTCATGGGAAGTCAAATCCTACATGGTGGCCAAGGCTCAAATCTCTAGCCTGGTCAGCTTGAAACACAAGTATGTGTGTGAATGCCCAAGATTCAAGGGGCTGGAGGACTGGAGGAAAGGGATAGCCAGATCCCTGTGGAAGCTTTTCACCTTGCTCTCTCTCATATGTATATATATATATGTACACACACTTTCTGTCATGCATAAAGGGAAAAAATCCTTTAAAAAGGGAGGCCTATGGAGGGCTAACTGTGAGGTCAAACTGCTCAGTAGAACAATTAGAAACCAGGTAGTCAAGAAGTGAGAAAAAAGAGAAGATGACGTTTCTCCATCTACTGTACACATTCTGGGTCATTCTCTATGACACTAAAGGGAATGGGTTCATGTCTCCATAAATATTAGAGACTACTAAATATCCCAGAAACAAAAGTCTGAGAACCAGTATTCCAGTCCTCATCTAGAAACCTGAAGCTGATTAGAATGACCTTTATTGTGACTTTTCTATGAGACATAATATCCATTCTCCACCAGTTACATAGGATTTGTAGAGTGAAAACTTTGTTATTAAATGTTAATATTTAATCACAATATTTCACATGACAAATTCTGTCCAGAAAATTTGAGTTCTAGTGAGTTGGTGTGCATGCAAAAGAGATGTCAACTTACCCTCATTTTTCAGATGGGAAAATAGAAGTCACAAAAAGAGAAATCAGGTATTAGGTTTCCCTCTAAACCAATAGTATGATTTGAATTTGAATCTTAAGTTGTATTACTACTGTTACCTGTTTCACCCTACCAATATTACTTCTTTAGATGGATTGGTGGTGGCCAGGGGACATGGTAATCTTACCCTTTCCAGAAGGATGACTTTATTATTTTCCAGTTTCTAAATGTTGTCAGAGCACACTTCAATTTGAAAGATCGCTTCCCCTTTAAGCTCCTCCTATAAAACAACAGCAAATCTCAATGACTATTTCTGGGTAGCCAAAAAAGAAACTGTCAGTAATACTTATCCCAAGTCTTTCTCTTATTAAAGCAAGGAGTGTCCAAAATGGACGATACAAAAATAAAGGATTTTTTTTTTCAAAGAAATACATTTGTGAGTGATGGGATCAACGAAAAAGATTTGCACAAAGGCAGGGGTCATTTCTTTTTCTTTTTCTTTTTTTTTTTTTGAGAGGTTTTTGCTATAGGGTGCGTGTGCTCACCAGACAGACAGAGAGAGACATAGAGACAGAAAGCGAGAAATCACCCCTGAGGGGGGATGGTCACATCGCAATCCCTTCTCCTCCATTCTCCTCTCGGGATCTTGGGCACGCACGCACACACGCCCGGCATGAGTTTTAAGCCACTGGGTCCGGGACGCGAACCTCGGTCGACTACGTGGGAGTCCAGCGACATAGCCATTACGCTAAGTGCTGGTTCCCAGCAGGGATCATTTCTACTTGGTATAAGTTAAGGTCACTTGTATTTATTTTAGTTTTTATTTAGCATTTTTTAGATTGCCAGAGGGTGCTCAAGAGAGTGAGAGAGTGTGAGAGTGTAACAGAAAGGGAGAAAGAGAAATCACCCCCAATGGAGCATGATCACACTACAATCCTTTTTCCTCCATTTGTCTTTCCTGTTAGGATCTGAGGCATGCACATACATGAGCCTGGCATGTTTTCCAAGCCACTGGGGAAAGATTTGAACCATAGTCAGTCTTGGGAGAATCTCACTACCCCCTACACAGGGTTTTAACTTCTGTGCTACAGGGCTGACCCTTCTTTAGCATTTTATAGCTCCCTTCACATGCTGAATTGCTTTATAAATCCTGTCTGTGGAGTACTGTTCCCCACTTTCCTACTCTCACTTCCACAGCCAATTAAGAGTTGGGTTTTAAAAAAAGTTTGTTCATTTATTTCTGCAGAAGGAAGAGAGAGGGAGATAGGAACCCCCAATGGGATCTCCATGCAAAATGACATGCATGTCATTTTTGACACATGTGCCATTTTTGACTTGTATGTCACTTCTGACACGTGTCACTTTTCCTCAGTTCCAGCTGGCTTGGATCACAGGCACATATGTGCTCTGTATGTACAGAGAGGCCTCGGTTTGCAAACTCCAGATTTTCCTACGTGGGTCCAGTTGCATTACCTGGCCCAAGAGTTGGATTTATTTTTTTAGATATTTTTGCTATAGGACACATGCATTTGCTGGAGAGACAGAGACATAATGTGAGAAATCACCTCCCCCCTCCCCCCTCCCCCCTCCCCCCTCCCCTCCAGAGGGGATGGCCATGCCACAATCCCTTCTCCACTATTCTCCTATCAGAATTTTGGGTGTGTACATGCATGTACCCAGCATGAGTTTTAAGCTGCAGGTGTGGAACTTGAACTATGGTCAACTTTGTGGGAGTCCAGCAATGTAACCATTATGCCATCTGCTGGTCCCAAGAGTTGGATTTTTAATTTTAGTAGAATACAGAGAAATGAACCTTGGGAGTAAGGGCCTTGGAACATTGCCCACTCAGATCACCCCATTTGACCATTCCAGGTTTCTCCAGTCCTCTTAGGAATTAAGTCAACATTAAATATTTAATTGATGGTAAAATTAAAAGAGGAAACAGAGCTCTTATGCCTCCAAGTTCCTCATCATATCAATACTAGCACCAGGTATCTGCAATAATTAATCTGTTAGTTCTAGATTCAGCTCCATATTTTATTTCTGCAATGGAAACCTCACCCCCACATACCCATTTTCTTTCCTTTTGGAGGACTGATTTATCTATCCATCAAGGGTGTTAAGCTTCCTGTTTCCCCTTCCCAGGTCAAGGGCAGCCCAGGTGCCCAATTTCTCTCTCTCTTCACAAGGCACCACCAGCAATAGAGATGAGAAATTCTGAAGAACAGCCAAGTGGAGGAACCACAGTATTACAGCGTCTGCTACAAGAGCAGCTTCGCTATGGCAATCCTAGCGAGAATCGCAACCTGCTTGCCATACACCAACAAGCCACAGGGAATGGCCCTCCTTTCCCTGGTAGCAGTGGGAACCCAGGCCCACAGAATGATGTGTTGAGTCCCCAAGACCACCACCAGCAGCTTGTGGCTCATGCTGCTCGACAAGAACCCCAGGGGCAGGAAATCCAGTCAGAAAACATCATCATGGAGAAGCAGTTGTCCCCTCGGATGCAGAATAATGAAGAACTCCCAACCTATGAAGAAGCCAAGGTCCAGTCCCAGTACTTTCGGGGCCAACAGCATGCCAGTGTTGGAGCAGCCTTTTATGTTACTGGAGTCACCAACCAGAAGATGAGGACTGAGGGTCGCCCGTCAGTTCAGCGGCTCAATTCTGGGAAGATGCACCAGGATGAAGGACTCAGAGACCTTAAGCAAGGGCATGTTCGTTCCTTGAGTGAACGTCTAATGCAGATGTCACTAGCCACCAGTGGAGTTAAGGCCCATCCACCTGTTACCAGTGCTCCCCTCTCCCCACCACAGCCCAATGATCTCTACAAGAATCCCACAAGTTCCAGTGAGTTCTACAAGGCCCAAGGGCCACCTCCCAACCAGCATAGCCTGAAGGGAATGGAACACCGAGGTCCCCCACCAGAGTATCCCTTCAAGGGCATGCCGCCCCAGTCTGTAGTGTGCAAGCCCCAAGAGCCAGGGCACTTCTATAGTGAGCATCGCCTGAACCAGCCAGGGAGAACAGAGGGGCAACTGATGAGGTATCAGCATCCCCCTGAGTATGGAGCAGCCAGGTAAGAATTCCCTTTCTGTAATTTCCTGACCTCATCCCCAACCAGCTTCTTGTGCTGTGTATTGGGAATCATAAGGGAAGGAATGGGCAGGTGTTTGGTATAACACACTGCAGTGCATAACTGGTCCCTGGCTTAGTAATTTGCCTGCCAATCTGAACTTCTAGCCTTTGCAGTCGTAATTAGCACTGTATTGACATTTTCCTGACTTTACAGGTTGAGCATGGCCTCAACTGCCTAGGAGATAACAGGAACCTGGGTCTTGATTCCAGCAGCTATTCATTGTCCTGTCTCCTAAAATATCGAAGGAAGGGTTAGTGTTTCTATGTATTCTTCTCTTGAGAAGCAGGAGCAAATTTTGAACTTTATTAGTCTTAGTCTGGGACATCCTAATGCTTCCACATATTGCCCTCCATAAAATTCCCATCTGTTATTTTTATGAACAGTTTTAATTTTTCAGTAGGATTACTGTGATTCTTTGTACACTAACCAAACATCTAGATGATATATGGTGGGGTGGGGGGGTCCTATTTTTGTGTGCAGTTGCAGAATGTTACTGTCTTGTATGGGGAGGGTCTTCAAAAAGTTCATAGAAATGCATTATAAAAACACTACACATGGATTTAAGAATTATTTTCCATCAAAATAATCTTGTACTTTTGTTCAATTTTCCACAAACTTTTTGAAGTCTTCTCATACTTCTAGTTCATAAATTCTGGACTGCTTTGTCTATCTTCTGTAGAGAGTTTGCTAGTTACCTGGCACATTTTTCAAAGTTTAAATTAAATTTGCATATCAAATAGAAGTTTGGGTCATATGCTAAAATGCCAAAGGTAAAAACTATTCCAGTGACTTCCATTTTGTATGTTCAGTTCTTACTACATATACTTTAATTATTTAGAGGCGTATCATTCATTGCTTGATGGTGGGATTCTGTTCATTTAGCAACAACATATTGTTAGTGTTTGGCCATGTCTCTGATAGTTTTTAAGCATTTGGGGAAGGGGACAAGATTTAAGCCATAGGCAACAATGATGGTGGTTGTGTTTGGTATTCCTGCCCTGTTCCCGTGAATAGCTGTGGGTGGCCATAAGGTCTGAAGCTCTGGACTCAGGCTGACCTTCTTCCACAGGCAGCCCACAGACTAGGGCTGTGATCCTCTTTGAAGTTTCTCTGCCTCCTGTCCCCTCCTCGCTCATTTTGAAAAGAACCTCTTGGCTTGAAATTTACTAGGTGACTAGGAGAGAAGGCAGTCAGGGTGGAGTAGGGTGAAGGTAAGAGAAGGCACCTGGCATTTCCTGATATTCCTCCTCCCCCCTCCAGATCCTGTGTTGTAGCCAAAAGCAATTCACTCTGGGCTCCACCCCTAACATTGCCAGTTTAGGATTTTTTTTCCTCTTAACCCAGATTGCTTTCCTAACTCTTTTCAATCTGCTCTGCACAGCTTTCAAAGGGCAGGAGCCTAAGTTCTGATAAGTGTGTTGGAACAGGAAATGGGGTAATGGACAGGGCTATTAAGGTTCTAAGGCAAAGCAAGAACTCTATTCCCATCTGCCCAGTGAAACGGAAGAACCAGGGAGGGGTTGCACTGTTCCTCTGCTTTGCTCAGTGGAAACCCATTCAAGCCAGCAAAATGTCAATGAAGCTGGGGGTTTTTGTTTTGCTTTTCCCATCAGTACGGAAGAGTCTGTGGGACTCCCTCCTGGCTGTGGATGGGCTGACGTCTGCTGCCTTGTGGGAGGGGAGTACTTTGACTGTAGTGTGGAGCCAGAGCCGAAGCCCCGCTCAGCACATGGTGCGCTTGCCCAGGAAAGCTATTTTCAGAATTCATTCACCAGTATTGTTTGTGATTTGAAATGACTCCCACAGTGTTTGAAGCTAGATGGAAAAGCCCTTTGATCTGCCTAAATAAATAATGAGCCTGAAGAAGGTTTTTTCCCCTTCCCATACTGATTAAACCACCAGAGAAATTTAGCTGCATATATCTTACAGGAAGATACATGAATTTTCTCCTCCCTCCTAAGCTATCTGTAGCACACGCTCTCTCTCTCTCTCTACCCCCCAAAGCAACAGAGCCCATGCTGATCTACCCTTTCTTGAACAGTATTTTATTTTTTTATTATTCATTTTTTACATTTTTTTTTAACTGAGAAAAAATTTACATGTCATCAAAGTAATTATTTTAACCACGGTAAATTGTATAGTAAAGTGGGTTTTAGTACATTCAAATATCCACCTATCCCCACTAATTCCAGAAAATATTTTATCTCTCCAGAAAGAAATCCTATAATCTGTCAACCAACATCTACTCATCCCCTCCTCTCCTCTAGTCGTCCAGCCTCTAGTGGTCATTGTCCTACTCCCTGATCAGTTTATTTTATTTTTTAAAATATTTTATCGCCAGGGCCAGCAGATGGCATGGAGGTTAAAGTGGCTGGATTGTACATGGCCAACTGAGCAATTTGAGTCCCAGACCTGCCAGCTTGAAAAACATGCCAGGTGCATGTGCAGGCTAGCCCAAAATCCCAAGAGGAGAATGGAGAAGGGATTGCAGCATGACCATTCCCCCTTTCTCACTTTCCCTCTCTTTCTGTTTCTATCTCTGCTGAGCACATGCATCCTATGATAAAATTTTAAAAAATCTTGTCAGAAAGCAAATTAGACAGAGAGAATCCCCCAATGCAGTGCAGTTACACCTCGAACCTTTTTCCTCGTTCCCCTTTCCATCAGGATTTTGGGCCTGCTCATATATGTACCCAGAGTATATATGTATTATTAAGGTTTTTGCCATAGGGTATGTGTGCTAGCTAGAGAGAGATAGAGGGGAAGTGAGAAATTACTCCCTAGGAGGGATGGCTGTGTTGTAATTCCTTCTCCTTTATTTGTCTCTTGGGATTAGGGGCACGCACACACACACATACCCAGCATGATTTTTCAAGCCACCAGGTCCAGCACTTGAACAATAGTCAGCCATGTGGAAGTCCAGCACCTTAACCACCATGCCACCTGCTGGCCTTCTAGCATATTTTTTAAGCCACCAGTGCTGGGATTCAAACTGTCATCAGCTGTGTGGGATCTGGTTCTCTATATACAATGCTTAACCACTGCACTAGGGGGCTGGTCCTTTGAGCAGTATTTTCTTTTGGGGAGAGGTTTTCGCTATAGGGCGCGTGCGCTCGTCAGACAGACAGAGAGAGACAGAGAGATAGGAAGCAAGAAATCACCCCCCGGGGAGATGGCCACGCTGCAATCCCTTCTCCTCCATTCTCCTCTCGGGATCTTGGGCACGCATGCACATGCGCCCGGTGTGAGTTTTAAGCCACCGGGTCCGGGACGCGAACCGCGGTTGACTATGTGGGAGTCCAGTGACATAGCCATTATGCTAACTGCTGGTTCACTGGAGCAGTATTTTAACACACAGTTTGCTCTAACAGTTTTTTCTCTATGGGAGAGAAGCAGAGTGCTTAATGTACTTGATGACTAGTCAAACCCAAAATGTCCCTAGTTGGAGGATGTACCATGTTGAGTTTTGGTCTGTATCAGGCAAGTGCTGGCTGTAACATTCTTTTTAAGGGCTCTGTGTGAGGGAGTGAAACTGAGGGATCAGCAAGAAGAGGTAGTTGAACTGCTTTCCAGAATTGTATTGGTTTTAGATGTGATATATTTTTCCTCCTTTATTTTCTTTAACTAACTAGCTATATAGTTTGTGAGTACTTTTCCAAGCAACTGTTGTTAGCACCAAACAATTAGAAAACTAAATTATTTAGTTCTTAATCCAAAAATCACAGATGAGGATGCAAAGGAAGCTCTTTGTGCAAATTGCTGTTAAACAAACCTTGTTTGTCTTTAGAGGTGCAGTGAAATGCCAGAGATTTGCTGTTAATATGAACAAAATGTTACTAACAATCCTTCGATTACTTGGTCTTCCCTATAGCTTCCTCCCCACTTAAAAAATAAATATCTTGAATGCCCACAACTCCAAATGGGAAACAAAGCCAAGCCATCTAAAGAATTAAAAAATTTCAGAATCTTCGCCTTTCTAAGTCTTGAGCATTTTCTTCATCCTGGGTTTATACATTTATCAACTGCTTTTAAAAATTAAATCATCTCAGTTTATAAAGCAGCCTCCTCCTTTCAATTGTTGAAATCTTGCCCAGATCTGAGGTTTCTTGAAATCCTTGTTTAGTGAAATCTAAGGGTGACCTAACTCTGTAGCTCAGAGCAGAGTTGGTTGTGCAAGAGAAACTATCAGGAATTTGCAGCCCGCTGCTCCAGGACTCACAGATTCCCCATTGCCCAGCCAGGGAAAGGCACTGTTTCTGTGGTGAGAAGAAACTGGCTTCTGGGCTGTTGGTGGCACCTGCTCTGGTGAGTGTGTACATGCATGGCCTGCACATATGTGAACCAGGAGTATGTGTGTGTGTTTGTGCATGCAGCTGGAGAAGGTGGGGACTCCCAGTCCTAGAGGTGGCCGGGTAGAATGTGCTATGGCAGCTGGTGGTGGGGCTCTTACTTACCGTGAGTGTCCTCCCCCAGAAGCTGTCTCTGGGAGAGAGCTCTGACTTAGGAAGGACTCAGATTTTAGTCAGTGGCCTCTGTCAGTGCTGCACATATGCTATGTCCCTTTTCTGCAGAGCCCCAGTGGCCCAGGTAGTCTTGGGAAGGAGCAGGATGAAGGGAGTGAAGGGACAGGAAAGTAGGTAAGGCTTCCTTGGTCTCTTATATTTCTGTTGTTTGTGAGTGGCTTGTTGATCCTGGTTATTGTGTCAGGGGAGTGATTTAAGCTGCTGTGTGATGGAAGGACCTAAAGAGTATGCTGCTCATGTGGCTGCTGCCACCTTTATTATTACCATAATTATTCTTACTATTGTTATTTCATCTTGTGCATATTCTTGCTTCTTCTCACATCCCTGTCATTTCCTCCCCAGCCCTGTTGTTCTTCAATCCCCTCTTCTGGGGGGAATCTTCAACCCTTTGTTGGGACCATCTTGTCCGCTTTTTTGTGTTGGGCAGATGCTGTAGCCCAGATGGAGTTCCTTCACTGGAGGGCTTTCTCTTCCTTTGAGACTGCCCCAGCCTTTGCTTCTTTGCAAACCTGCCAGGAATGGGCTGCCTTGGATTCCTCAACATCAGGGTGCACTGAGATCTGCTTCCTTTTCCAGCCTGAGGAACTGAGGGGCAGTTGCCTTGTCTCTGCTTATCTTTGTCCTTGTCTTATCCAGCCCCAGAGACCTTTTCCAGAGACCTTGTGCTCTCCTCCTCCCTGAGGCCCCTGGGAGCCTTCTACTGACCAAAGCATGGAGGGGCCTTTCAGCCTCCAGGCGAGAGGGAAGCCAGTGACCTAGTTTGTTTGAGAGAGAGGTCTGAGTTGCTTGATGGGGCCCAGGGGACTGTGGAGTGGAAGCCCAGTTCAGAACTGGGCATTCAGTCTAGAAGAGAACACCTCCCAGGCCCTGGGTTTCCAAGTGCTAGAAACAATGATGAGGTTAAAACAATGATTTTTTTCCTTGAAATTTTGAGACCTAGATGGGAAAACAAGAAATTTAAGCCACACATTTCCGCCCAAGAAATACAAAATTCTCCAACAAATCCTAGGACATTTTAATTAACTCTAGGGATATGTGTACAAGAAGACTTCAAAACATCCATGAAAAAATAGAATTAAAGTACAATTTAATTTTGATGCAAAAAAATTTTGAAATCCATGCCTTTTTTTTAATGAGTGGAGTTACTGGAGGAGCTATTTAAGAATCAACTCCAGTGGGACGTCCAGCAGTTAGCGTAATGGCTATGTTGCTGGACTCCCATGTAGTCGACTGTGGTTCAAGTCCTGGACCCGGTGGCTTAAACTTATACCAGGCGCGTGTGCGTGTGTGCCCAAGATCCTGACAGGAAAATGGAGGAGACGGATTGCAGCATGGCCATCCCCCCATGGGGTGATTTCTCGCTTTCTGTCTCTCTGTCTCTTGCTGTCTGGCGAGCATACACGCCCTATAGCAAAAACCTCTCCAAAAAAAAAAAAAAAAAGATTCAACTCCAGTATAGCTTTCTTTTTAAAAAGTTTATTTATGTTGGGACCAGCATTTGGCATAGTGGCTATGTCACTGGACTCCCATGTAGTTGACTGCGATTTGAGTCCTGGACCCAGTGGCTTAGACTCACGCCAGGCATGTGTGCGTACATGCCCAAGATCCCAAGAGGAGAATGGAGGAGAAGGGATTGTGGCATGGCCATCCCCCCAGGGGGTGATTTCTTGCTTTTGGTCTCTGTCTCTCTCTGTCTTTCTGGTGAGCGCACGTGCCCTATAGCAAAAAAAAAAAAAAAAAAAAAAAAAAAAAAAAAAAAAAAAAAAAAACAAACAAACAAAAAAACCCTCTCCAAAAAGAGAGTTTATTTATTTCTTCAGAGAGAGAAACAGAGAGATAGCAGCCCCAACAGAGTCTTGATGCTGTGACTTACTCGTAGCGTCAGCCAGGGCCAGATCATGGGCACATACATGCCTGGCATACTTAGGGAGGTCTCTGGATATAAACCCAGAAGCTTATTATATGTGTCAGACTTGTAGAGCATCACATTATACCACTGTGCCACTTGGTCCAGCCCCTGTAGTTTTTCCATAATGTGTATTTTTACGAACTTTCTGAATGACCACCCTACTCCCCCCATAAAGTATAATAGCATTTACACAGAAGAAAGAGGGTATATATAGTCCATTTTACTCATGAGGAAATGAAAGCTCTATCGATTGGAAAATGGGAACTGTTCACTAAATAAATTGATAAACAGTGCTCGGGCTTTTGATTGGATGAGTTCTTTAGAGTCTCGGAAAGAAAGATTATATATGGTAGCAACTTTCCTGTTGTAATCACGACTACCAAATAGCTTGGATGCCTCTTCAGTATTAAATAATTATTTGTAGTGACATATGTATACAGTTGGAAGAATATGGGTATACCCAAGGCATAGATAGGGCTAAGGGACATGAACCAAGATTTGAGCATGTTTGAGAGGTCTCATGAATATCTAGGTTACCGAGTATTTCTCAGCAAGTGTTGTTTGTAGTTGTAAAAAGCCCAAGTGAGGATCTTTTGTAGGGATGTCTAAATGAACAATAATGGTAACTTTAGTGTATGTGGGAGGGACATGCTTTAGCATCTGGAACGCCAGTTAAAAGTTAATTGCGCCTGGTGATTTGTCCCAGTTCCACCATGAATTTTGTGCAATTTAGTGCAAAGATTAAATGGATATCCCATATGTAAAATCTCTAACAAGGTCAACAGATCTCACTGGAAAGCAGATAAGAGACTTTTTGTAATTCCTCTTGTGCTGAAAATGAGAAGATCCCAAGTGTTTTTGCAGTTCATCTGCTACAGTCGCAGGAATGAAACAGGCTCATGTAGATGAAGTAACTTGAGCAAGTTGACACAGCTAGTAAACAGTATAAAAGGTCTTTTCCAAACTCTTTCTGTTGAGATTCAGATCCTAAGCTTTTAACCATCTGGCTTCCCCGGATTGAGAAATAGCAACTATAGGGACCAGCAGTTAGCATAATGGCTATGTCGCTGGACTCCCACATAGTCGACCACGGTTGAGTCCCGGACCCGGTGGCTTAAAACTCACGCCGGGCGTGTGTGCATGTGTGCCCAAGATCCTGAGAGGAGAATGGAGGAGAAGGGATTGTGGCGTGGCCATCCCCCCTGGGGGGTGATTTCTTGCTTTTCTGTCTCTGTCTCTGTCTGTCTGTCTGGCGAGCGCATGCGCCCTAAGAAATAGTAACTATAGGACAAGTGTCCACAGGACTTGGGAGCATATGAAGTTAGTTGGACATGGGCTGGTAGTGAACAAGCTTTTTGTCTTCAGTGTACACTGTAAAATATTCTTCTTGGTAGTGCGATGGTGGTAGATATGATCTGTCTACATACTGTGATTATTTCCCTTTCTGGGCAATAGGCATTAAGTAAGAACTATTCATACTTGGATATTTGTATTTTGTACCTAATAATTAGGTACAGAAATGAAAGAGTCACATTAAACAATGTACCAATGTTCTCTTTCTGGAACTTTCTATAAGCAGTAGGTTGGGAAGGTAAACATCATTGCACAGAAATTAATACATTATGGATCATGGAAGAGCCAGAAAATTGGAGTTGGAAAACGATTCTACCCTGGCACTGCCACTGACTCACTTAGTATTTGGCCAATCACTTAGTATTTGGCCAATCACTTTTCCTCTCTTGGCCTCAGTTTTCCTTCTGTCCAATGATGGTGTTGGGCCTAATTTCTTTAAAGCCCTTCTAGTCCTTAACATTTTGTGAATCCATACATCAAAAATGATAATAGTGGTGGTGCCTATAATCATCTTCAAGTCTTGCTGTTGTTACTGCTGATGGACGCTATTAAATCATTAATAACCAGAACCAACAATAATGGTTTGATGTCTCTAGTATCATGAGTATCTAGAAATCCTTTAGTAGTATTTTTAGGGAACATATGAATTATCAAAAGGAGCTGCAGATAGCAAGGTAAGGGGTGACTCATTCTGATGACTATTTGTTGTTTCCTTCTGGGCAAGTGGAACCTATTTTCTAAATTTGAATCTTTATGTGTGCTGGACCATGTAATATCAGAAAAAGTGTAGCTTAAACTAACAAGATGAAAATTACCTCGTAGAAGGATTGTTTCAAACTCTTAGACTTGAGCAATGAAGATAAAGGTGTACATCATTTGGATTTTCAAGAAGCGACCTTGGAGGTCATCTGGTTTGATCCCCTCCCCCACCAGGGATCATACCTCTGTTTTTCAGGTAGAGTCATAGGAAGTCAGGTCAGGAAAGAACTGGTGAGGTCTTTGCAAAGATCCCGTAGTCTAACCCTGCCTGCTCCTCATTTTGCAGGTATCCTAGGAGCACCAGAAGCCTCCTCATCTCAGTTTCTTGTGCCTTTCTCCCCTGGGGCCTTAGAAGCAAACTTAATCTGAGCTTGCCCTTCATGTTTTACAGGCCAACACAGGACATCTCACTGCCATTATCGGCCAGAAACTCTCAGCCTCACAGCCCTACTTCTTCCCTGACGTCTGGGGGTTCCTTACCATTGCTACAGTCTCCACCATCCACTAGGTTGTCTCCTGCCCAGCACCCCTTGGTCCCAAACCAAGGAGACCACTCAGGTCACCTGTCTAGGCCACAGCAGCATTTCCTTCCTAATCAGGCTCACCAGGGAGATCATTACCGGCTCTCCCAACCTGGTTTGAATCAGCAGCAACAGCAGCCTGGAGAAACCTATTCAGCTATGCCTCGGGCTCAGCAGTCCTCTGCTTCTTATCAGCCAATGCCTGCCGACCCCTTTGCCATCGTTTCCAGAGCCCAGCAGATGGTGGAGATCCTCTCAGATGAGAACCGGAATTTGCGACAGGAGTTGGAAGGATGCTATGAGAAGGTGGCAAGATTGCAGAAGGTGAGGCTTCCATTTTGGGATATTAGAGTCTCCTTTAAATCTTATTTGTGTCCCAGCCTTGGTGACGCAGTTGTAGCATACTGAATTGCAGTGCTGGAAGAAATATGAGTGACCATGGGTTCAGATCCATGGCCAGGTCAACCCGAGGCTTGTTGGGTGTTTACATGCATTCACAAGAGTCTGATGAGCTAGCGAACTGGGGATAGGAGATCACATCATGATGACACCCTTTTGAGAGTGCATGTTTCTCTCTCTCTCTCTCTCTTTCTCTCTCTCTCTCTCTCTCTCTCTCATATTCATAGTCATGAATAAGTTAAATAAATGTTAATTAAGAAATGGGGGGCCAAGAGGTACCATAGTAGTTAAGGTGCTGGACTCCCATGTAGTGGATTGAGGTTCTAGTCCTGGACTTGGCAACTTGAAACTCACACCAGGCATGTGTGCCCTAAATTCTGAGAGGAGAGTGGAGGAGAAGGGATTGTGGTGAGACCATCCCCCCAGGGGGGTGATTTCTCACTTTCTGTCTCTCTGCTTCTTTCTGTCCCTCCAGTGAATTCATGTGACCTATAGCAAAAATCTCTCATTAAAAAAAAAAATTGGGTTGGCTCCATGGCCTCATGGTTAAGACAGCCAGATCCCACATGGCTGAGTGCATGGTTCAAGTCCTGGACCTGGTGGCTTGAGAAACATGTCAGGTGTGTGCTTGTGCATGCCCAAAATCCCAAAAGAAAGAATAGATGTAAGAGAAAGGATTACACTTTGACCATTCCCCATGGGGGTGCTTTCTCTTCTTCCCCTTGCCATTTCTCTGTTTCTCTGTGATGAGTGCATACACCCTCTAGCAAAACAAAAACAAAAACAAAACCAAAAAACAAAAAAACCCCAAACAGGCAAAAACTTTATGGGACTTATTTAATATCCATATAAGTTTCCACTTGGAGGTACCTGAATTACTTATGAGTAAATCTTCAGGATTTTTCTATCTAACAAGTAGATATGGGTCAAACGTTGGAAAAAAACCTGCCTGTGTATCTAGGATAAGTAACATTTTACATTTATGTGGGAGATACGAATTCATACAGTTTTCCCAGACACTATAACCCTAAGGAAAACCCAGTTGGTCATTTTAGAATTCTAAAAGGCCAGGACACTTCTTTATAAGGTCAAGAATAATGGTGATGCTGGGGACCAGCTCTTTGGTACAGTGGTCATGCACTGCTCAGGAGAAGCTGCATTCTACATGGTGCCAAAGTTGAAACACACTGGATATGTGCACAAGTACCCAAGATCTGATGGGAGGGCTGGAGAAAGAGGAACACAGTGTGACCAGACCCTGCGAGGGTGCTTCTCTTGCTCTTTCATGTGCATGCACATGCTTTATCATGAAAGAAAAAAATAAAAAAAAACACATAGGATGTGGTAATGTCTATGTAGGTTAAGAACCTATTAGCATTTTAAGTATTTTCGTCTTGATGTTTTCCCACATATGAATTTGAATCTTAAATATAAAACTTTAGTTCCTAAAAAAAACCTCTCTAGCTGAAGTTAGAGTCTGCCCTGCTTTATTCTGGAAAAGGCTCAGAGTATGTTTCCTAGGGCGAGTTCTCATAGTAACTCTTTTTCACACCCCGCCTACCCACGTTTTGCTTTGGTCCTTCCCTGCAGTTCAGATTCAACATCTGTTCTCTTTCTCTGGTGTGTATGGGGGGCAGGAGGGACCTACCCTCACAGCTAGGTGACAGGTGACAGCCCTAGGCCATGGAAGCAGAAAAAGATGTGTGTCACCAGCTCACAGTCTTGCCTCTGGGACTTCAGCTATTGAGTGCCCTAAACTAGGAACTTTAGCTCTTGCCTTCCAGTGGCTGTTGGTGAATAGGGTATGCCTTTTGGCAGCTTTTTTGCTGCTTTTGTCTTTGTGGAACTCATGTGGTTTGATCTTTCTACAGTGTGAACTGTTCAGGAAGGTGAGGGTGAAGGTGTGGGAGGGAAAAGAAGTTGCCTGTATTGTTTGGTAGCTATCCTTAGGAGACACCAGGAGTGGAAATTTCAGGGACCTGAATGAAGCTGAGGATTTGTCAACACCAGATCTGGATCATGAAAGAGGGGGAGGCTTATGACCAAGTAAGTCTTATTATATAGCAAAGCTTCCACCACCCCAACCTCTATTTTCTCAAATCTGGATGAGGGTTGTTGGGGCAGAGTGAGAACTATTTGTTCCTGGTTTGCCCCAATTTTTTCTCTCTCGTTTTCACTATACTCCTCCCCCATCACACTGGTGAAATTAATTATATGCACACAATAGAAAGCTAGCTAGGCTGATAAGGTTACTCTCTAGTTAGGCATCCTCAAGCCCATATCTGATACAATCACTAAGGATTGAGCCCAGATTTTCTACGTGAGGGGACTTCAGAAATTTTATGGAGGGGTTGTCATGTAATGCAGTGGTTAAGGGAGCCAGATCGTACATGGCCTACTGCAGTTTGAGTCCTGGCCCTGGTGGCTTAAGAAGCATGTTGAATGTATGCATGCCCTAAATACTATTGATGTAGAGAAATCGAGGAAAGGGATTGCAGCATGATCACACCCCACTGGGGGGAGCTTTATCCCTCTCTCTCCCGCTGTCTTTCTCTCTTTCTCTCTGGTGAGCACAGGTGTCCTCTGGCAATTAAAAAAAAGTTTAAAAAATGGGGAAAAATTATGTAAAATGGAGTTCAAGTATGAATTTATTCTGGTTCAAAAAATATTGAAGAGGGACAGGTGGGGTAGAAGAAGAAAAGAGGAGTTGGGAGAAGAGCAGATTCCAGGTGATGCTGGGAAAAATAGAAAGGCCTTTATGTCATGAAGGGAATAAGAATAGTCTGGAAACCTCTCTGTCCACCCTCACTTCCCTGCCCCCCACCATTGTCCAGACCAAACCAGTGGCCATGTCTTTCTGTGCTTTTCCCAGAAGGTCTATTGACAGAGCTGTAACTCACCACTCCCCCCACCTTTATTTTTTAATTGCCAGAGTGTGTATGTGTGATAGAGAATTAATTGCCCCCCCCCCCCCCCCCCCCCCCCGTCAAGGAGGCGTAGTCATGCTGCAATCACTTCTCTTCCACCTCTTCATCCTGTCGATATTTGGGGCATGCACTCACATATGTGCCTGGTGTGTTTTTCAGATCATTGCACCATGTGGTTGGCCATATGAGATTCTGCTTCCTTTACTACTAAGCTATGGGGCCAGCCTACTACTTGCCCTTTTGAAGGGTACAGTATCTGTACAGAGAGTAGGGGAAGGATTAGTACAATATCTTGACATAGCAGTCTGAACGCCTTGTGTGAAGGGACTACTTTTTGTGTATAGCATTCTGTGGGGACCTAAAAAGCCTTGCATGCTAAAGGAGCAGACCAGCACCAAATTTGCTCTTTCAAATGGAAATGTTTGTTTTCTCTACCCAGCACTTGAATTGCATGCAAAAACTTCATCAGGCATAGGCCTTGCAGATCTTGTCTCTAAATGCCATTCACCAGTTTTCACCTTCTGTGCTGTTATCTTGGTGCCATCTGCAAGGGGAAAAACACTTTCAAGTCTGCTCTTTTCTGTGCTGTAAGCCTCATTTGTTTGCAGGCAATCCTGTCTCAGGCAGGATTTTGGAGACAGGGAGGGGCAAGTTGAATGGCAGCTGTTTGGTAACCCTACCTTTCCCCCAGTCTCCCTCTGGGCACTTGATATTTCTCACCATAAAGTACCCTAAGCTTTGTTAAGGAAGATAGTGTAAAATTTAGAAGAAATGCAGGATGGTTGCAGGAGTCACATTTAATTTGAACATTGCTTAATAGGCCATGAGGTTTATTTGCCTTATACAAATTATATGCAAATATCTCTGTGGTTATTATATGTAAAATTGGAACTATACTGGTTTCAGAAAAACCCTAGAGTCTAGTTTCTTGTTTTCTTCCTCATTATATCAGTATTATAGCTGTTTCTGAGCAAGACCCTTTCTATTTGATTTTTTTTTTACAAGATTTGCCGAGGTGTCATAAAACACAACTCTGATCATGAATTTCTGTTAAAAAGTCTGTACTGGTTTCCCACTGACTGTGGGATAAAGTCCAAATGCCCGGCTTTAAAACTCTTTTATGATCTTACTCCAATCTATCTTTGCAGCCATATCTGGCCAGCTTCCTCTGTACTCCATAGTGTCCAGCCAAATTAGACTAGTGGTCATTCTGAGAATGCATTTGCTCACTCAAAATAGCATACCCTTCCCCTCACCTCTGCTCATTGAAATCGGACCCATTATTCAGGATCTGACTCTAAATGCCACCCCCTCCCTGAAACTGTTCCCCTTCCCCCTCCTCCCAACAAGGAATAACTTCTTCCTTCTCTGTACTTTATAGTACTACTCCTTCTTTTAAAAAATCTGGATCTATCTTGCTCTATATTCTTTTGCATGATTAGGGTGAGGGATAGGGAATCAAGGATGGCAAAAAAAAAGCAAACTATACAGGAAATAAATGGAAAATTATTTGTTGATAACACGTATGTTGATGTGCTTTATTGAGCCAATATACAGTGTATTCTGGATGGGAAATCTCATTTTGTATGCTGTAATGATGTATAGTGAATGAATGTAAATAAATAAATTTAAATTAAAAAAAAAAAGAAATCTGACCCATTATTCAGGATCTGACTCTAAATGCCACCTCCTCCCTGAAATTGTTCCCCTTCCCCCTCCTCCCAACAAGGAATAACTTCTTCCTTCTCTGTACTTTATAGCACTACTCCTACTTTAAAAAAATCTGGATTTATCTTGCTCTATATTCTTTTACGTGATTCGATTGCAAACTCCTTGAGAGCAACAGTAATGTTCTCTTTTATTTACACACCCACATTGCTTTAAAGAGTTCTTGTAAAAATTTGGCCCCAGTTAAATGTCTGTTTAATTAAATTTAACTACTACACGAGGCTGAAGCTTTGAGTTTTCTCCCCCTTATATTCATGATAAGGTACATGCACGAGAGAGAGAGAGAGAGAGAGAGAGAGGCACCCTCCACAGGTTTGGTCACAAACGATCTCCTTCCTCTAGTCCTTCATTGGGTCCTGGACACTTGTGTACATGCCCAGCATGTTTCAGGCTGACTAGGCTGGGGATTTGAACTGTGGTTGCCATGTGGACTCCAGTTTTTCTTGAATAGCATATTGCCACTGCACCACAGAGCTGGTCCCTGATGCTTAGGGTTTTTGAGGTTTGTCTCTGCCATTGACTTGCTCTTGGGAAAAGAAATGTAACTTTTGTTTCTGCTCAAATGATAAGACGTGTCCCTTGACTAAGCAGATATTAGGAGAAGCTGAAATAAGTGTGTACAATTTCTTTGAATGTTCTGATGTAAAGTTATCTACATACTATATCTAACACTATTATTGATATTTTCAAGTTAAGAAGCTTCTTATTTAGGAATTAAATTAACTTATAACCATAATTATAGAATATATTCTATTTTACCATCCTCTCTGAAAGTAGAAGCTGTGTATTTTAACCTAAGGAAATGCCATGGCACAATGAGTTAATTACTGATCTTATAATGGAACTTTAAGCTCCTTCTTTGAAACTTTTCTTCTCAGTATTATGCTTGCCACTTGGCTGTCTATAGCTATATGCCCCAGGAGATGCTATCAGGAAGGATGTGAATAGAAGTTTTACAGACCATATTTTTTTAAGGAAGAGATTTTTGCTATGGAATGTATGTACTTGCTGAATAGACAGAGAGAGAGAGAGAGAGAGAGAGAGAGAGAGAGAGAGACAGAAAGCGAGAAATCACCTCCCAGGGGGGATGGCCATGGCAGTCCCTTCTCCTCCAGTCTCCTCTCAGGATTTTGAGCATGAATGCCCAGCATGAGTTTTAAGCTGCTGGGTCTGGGACTCTCAAACTGCAGTCGACTATGTGGGAGTCCAGTGATATAACCATTACATCATTGGCTGGCCCCAGTGACATAACCATTACATCATCGGCTGGCCCCAGTTTTTGAGACCATTTTCCCCATCAGCCTCCTACCTTCACCACTGTCTTTATCATAACGACCATGTTTTTTCATTAAGGTGGAGTCAGAAATCCAACGTGTCTCGGAGGCATATGAAAACCTTGTGAAGTCATCCTCCAAAAGAGAGGCCTTGGAGAAAGCCATGAGAAACAAGCTGGAAGGCGAGATAAGGAGAATGCATGACTTCAACAGGGATCTGAGAGGTGAGGGAATCAATGGGCTTGACTCTGCACCTCTAAAGCAGCTGAACTGGGTGGTGAAGAGAAGTGCAGAGGAGATTCTGACAAGGCTCTTTGTAGTTTTCCAACCCACTGATGTGGTCAGTACCATAAATCACAGAGCATCTACTTTGATTAAGCAAAGCAAGGGAGTGGGGTGTACCTAGTCTTCTGAGCAATGAACTGCCTGTTAATCAGGCAGGATCTCTTTTGGGACTGCTGGAGCAGCCTGGCCCACCCCCACAACTGGTGCTGCCTTTTCTTTGCAGGTTTTGCAGAAGCATGTCTTCTGACCATGCAATCTTGAAGTAGGGATGTCCTGTTATTTCTAGGACTCGCCCCCTCCTTTTTGTTTTATTTTCACCTGATTATGTTGCAAGTGGTGGGAGAGTTTCTACTTCAAACCTCCTTCAACACCTTCAAAACTAGTGACCTTGGGAATGTTAGTTTTTGTCATTGCATTTTGGTATCTAACCAATAAAATTAGGGGGCTTATTTAGATACTGCCAAGGTCCATTTCTAGCTTTAACATTACATTATTTTGAAGCCTTTATAATAACTATGAAGCTCATTTTCCTGGTTACTCAAAGATATCATATATTCAGTGATGGATTACTTCATTACAATTTCGAATTCTGCACTTGGTCTCTAGCAATGAAGAGTGAGTGAAAGCGTTAAGTAGTTACTTCCTCCTTCCCTGCCATGGGCTAATATTGTTTTGGGATTAATGTTTGCAAACCTATGTCTGTCACCCATTCCTGTTTAACAAGAAGAAGCAAGCTTACTTCATCAAAGGTCACTGTGTAGAGGGCAAACAGCATGTGCATGGAAGTTTGTATGTGGGGCCCTGTTGAGTGTCTCCAAATTCCACAGAGCGTCTAGAGACTGCCAACAAGCAGCTTGCGGAGAAGGAGTATGAGGGGTCAGAGGACACCAGAAAAACCATCTCTCAACTCTTTGCAAAAAGTAAGTCTGAAAGCTTCAGGTACAGGTAATAATGTGTGGATGGAAGTGAGATGTGTGAGAAGGCTACAAAGTTCGCTTTAGCCTTCTAGAACAGCCAGGCAAAGTAAAGGTTGCCAAGGGATTCTTTTCCTGTTTAGGTATGATGTTCAAAAATGCTGTTTTTTTTTTTTTAATTTTCCCTGATAAGTCAAGAAGGCTATTTGTACATCTAGTCATAACAAATGGCTCCTTCTGTATTAAACCAGAGAAGTCCTTTGAAATCCCTGCTATTATCCAGGTTAGCTGAAGAAAGAACCTTAGTAAATACAGGGTTCTTGGGGATGGGTGGTAGTGCAGTGATAATGTAACTGGACCCACATGGGAAAAATTGTGGCTTCACATCCTGGACCTTCCCAAGCATGCTGGGTACACATATATGCCCGTGTCCTGAACTAGCTGAGACTGGGGATTGATCATGGTGTGAGGACTCTGTTTGGGATGCTTTATCTTTGTCTCTGTATCTCTCTATCTCTCTCATAGAAGTAATAAACAAACTGGGCCAGCCACTAGCATGATGGTTAAGGCAGCTGAGAGCAATATTCAAGTCCCAGACCCAGCAGCTTAAAAAGCATGTTGGGCACTTGTGTGTGTGTGTGCCCAAAATCCTGAGAGGAGAATAGAAGAGAAGGGATTGCAATGTGACCATCCCCTTTAGGGGTGTTTTTTCTCACTTTCCCTCTCTCTGTCTCTCTCCAGTGAGCACATGCACCCTATAGTAAATTTTATAAAAAAGAAAGAAACTTTAGCAACAAGCAAAAAACCATGAAGCCCCTTAATGTTGAAGGGTTTTTCTCAGAAGTTTCCATGTGCTGGCTCTGGTAGATATGGTTAACATGCAGAATTGATTTTTAGTGTTCAGTGTTAAATCTAACCTGCTCCATTATTTAAACTCCTAATATTATTTCACATCATTACACCATAACAGATTGCTAGGGTAGCTAGAGGAGAATCACTGCTATGGCCTGAACTAGTGACTCTGGTTGCAGAGGTGGAGGGTGTGGGGGGAGGGTAGAGCTGTGTCTCCTTCATAATAGTGTTTCCTTTGTCTGGAAATACCCCTAGGACCAGGACAATGAATTAATCCTCTTCTTTATGGGTCCCTAATAGACTCCACCCAGCTAGACAATGCTTAATTCTTCCCAATTGTTGTAATAAAACAAGCAGTAAAAACTTCATAGTGGATAGAGTTCACTGAGAGAATGAATTTGGGGAAAACAGATGAACAGCCCCCATTTCTGCAAGATGCCCTTAGTTGAATTTCCTCCCCCAGCCTTCCCTGGTGTTGTCATATGTGGTGGTGACTTGTCAGTCTCTTCCATCTTTGCCAGGCCTCCAAATGACCCTTTCAAGTCATTCCATTGAGCTTCCACTCAGCTTTTGCAAGTTTCTTTGATCTTCACTTACAATATTCCCCTCCCTTCCTGGGTTGTTCTGTTGTGCTTTGGCTTCAGAGCAGGGGTTTTTCTTCCTCATTTCCTTGCACCTCCCTTTCTTTTGTCAGTATGTCTTAGAGCACGGAATGTTGTTTTTCTGGTGTCATCAGTGCCTAGTGTAAATTGTTGTGAAGTTGCTTTTGTGGTGTCACAGTTTCTCTGGAAGCTAGTTCACTGGTGGACATAGAGTAGTAGACTCCCAGGTCAAAACCAAATCAAATTTATAGATTCTTACCCTGGATCTGTTTAATAATACTCCTCTCTGTGTGGAGATGATATTTCAGGTGTCCTAGGAGCTCTATCTTAAGTTTATAAAATATGGGAATTTAGGGCTAGCTTTGTAGCTTAGGTTAATGGAGTCAAATCCCACATTCGAATCTCAGCCCCTGTGGCATTAAAAATAAACTCTGGGCACAAGTGTGTGTGCCCAGGCTCCTGACAGGATGGAGAGATGAAGAGATTGTGGCACAACCACACCACATTGAGGAGTGCTTTCTCCCTCTCTCTGTATCTCTGTCTTTCTCTGGCAATTAAATAAAAATGTGGGAATTATACCATCAGCAGGTCCAAAGACTGTCATATGGCTCTACGAGGGAAAAGTGAACTCCACCAACTAGACAGGAAAGAAGAACGCATGACTCTTGGCCGCCTCAATTCCTTTTGTCTTCAGACATTGACAGAGCGCTACAGTAGTTAGAACTGTGTCGGGAGAAAAGGAAGCCCTCTTAAAAAGCCTCTCCAGAGAATGTGCTCCAGTAATTTTAGAACAAACCAAACCCAGGAGAAGGCAGTCTGGTGTAAGAGAGAATTTAGAATAACTTGTGCTTAAATACAAACTTTAGAACTTTAACAATTGTGGGACCTTGGGCAAGTTAGTCAAGCTCTCTGAGTCTTCATTTTCTCATATGCATTTTCTCTTCCTTGTATGTTTGTTCTGAGGATTAAGTTAGTATAATGCCTGATATGCAATAAGTATCCAACAAATGTTTATTTCGTTCTAAGGAAATCTGAACAGATATGTGAAGTCAGAATAGGAAGGAAGGTGATGCTACCCTAATGAAATTCCTCCTACGGACTTAGGGTTCAAGGTTTCCAGAAAAATTCTACTCAACCTCCAAGTCTAAATCCAAATACCTTATTTGAGTTTCTGGTGGGAGATCTGTTTAAATTAAGAGCAGAGGGTTCTAGAAAGGCATAGGACATAACTACACATGTCATGGTCCCCTACAGCTATAAGGCATTCCTGAATTCAGAAATACAGAATTGCTAACAATATAGGTCAGGTGAGAGCCTTCTCAATCTGAAAACTAGTACACAAGCTCCTTGACTTACAATGGTCCGACTTGGGATTTTTCTACTTTATGATGATGCAAAAGTGATAGTACAGTTCCCAGACAGCCACATAAACATGATGGTCAACAGCTGTTGTTCTATGTACTATGATACTTTTCTTTTCATGCTAGAAGGCATGTACATAAGTATTCATTGTGTGTGTATGCGTGTGTAAGAGAGAAAGCAAGCACTTCCCAATGGGACCTGGTCATACCACAGTCCCCTTTCCTCCAGTTCTCCATCCCATGAAGATCCTGGGCACCTGCATATGTGCCCAGCATGTTAACCACCAGGGCTGAGACTCAAGACTCGTTGGCCATGTGGGATTTGGCCTTCTCTGCATAGCATTCAACTGCTGCACTGCAGGGCCAGATTTATTATAATACTTACATTTTCAACTTGTGATGGGTTTATTAGGATGTAACTTCATCATAAAAAGGGGAACATTTGTGTGTAGAATTCATTGCATCACAATGAAAGGTATATTTTGAAGCTGAAGATTGTCTTTCATTATTAATCACTGTGATGATGGTGATCATCCTCATGTTCCTTTGGTGTTTGTGCTTTCTAATATTTCTTTCATTTAAATAAATCCACTATCTCATTTAATCCTTTAAAATATTATATTAATATAAACATGAGTTAATATTATATCTTTATTTTCTCTTTCAATCTTTAGCATTTTTTTTTGGTTCTTTCTTAGCATTTCTATCTTTCTGCTTATATCTGGTTTTGCATACTGACTACTTGTTTCATTAGAGCCTTTAGTATATTAATCACGTAGTTAAATTTACAGTCTGGTAATTCCAACATCCTTGCATCAGCTGTGTCTCGTTCTGCTCGCAGTGTCTCTTCAAACTGTGTATTTTGCCTTGTCATTTTTTTGTTGAGTGGCAGACATAATGTGTGGGTAAAAGGAACTGCACTAAACAGGCCCTCAGAGGTGTAGTGCTAATATATGAGGGGAGAGGAAGTGTTCTTTAATCCTATGCATTAGGGCTCATTCTTTCAGTGAACCTGTGCCTCTGGACTATGAACTTCACACCTGCTTCTCAGGTTTTCTTTGTTCACCCCCTTAGATGATACAGGGTGGCTAGAGAGCTTCAGCTGGGTATTTCCTTCTCTCATGTAGAAGGCAAGAGCAGACTAAAGTTGGGTATTTCCTTTCCCTCAGGCCAGTTGAGGCTCTCCAAAGATTCCCCATAGGTTGGGCTATAGTTGAATAGTTTCTCTTGAGGGCAGGTCTTGTTAAAAACATAATGACCTGGTGCATTTCATAATAGTTACTTTTCCCTTCCCTCTGCTGAAAGCATGAAGGAATTTTTCTCCCATCTTCATTGTGAGAACCTGGTTGAACTCCTGCAGGTAAAACTTAAAAAAACTGGGGGGACTAGCAGTTGGTGTAATGGCTATGTCACTAGACTCCCATGTAGTCGACTGTGGTTCAAGTCCTGGACCCAGTGGCATAAACTCACGCCAGGGCATGTGTGTGTGCGTGCCCAATATCCCAAGAGGAGAATGAAAGAGAAGGGATTGCGGCATTGCCGTCCCCCCTGGGGTGTGATTTCTCACTTTCTGTCTCTGTCTCTCTCTGTCTTACTGGCAAGCACATGCGTCCTATAGCAAAAACCTCTCAAAAAAAAAAAAAAAAAAAAAAAAAAACCTCAAAAAACTGGGAACTCCCCTCCCTTACAACTGGGTGCCTCTGGACATATTCCTCTAGGTTGGCCACACTGAGTCTGCAGCCATCTCTCAATCACAGTTCAGGTTCTTCTACTCTGGTACTGGTTCCCCTGAACTTTCTGTTCGTGGGTTTCCACTAGGGTAAATTGTGATTCTGTGTTTGCTTGTCTGTCTCTCCAGTTTTAGGGGCAGCAATTTGTCCTGCAACTTCACCTCTCTTATGGATCTAAGAAGAGTTGATGATTTTTCAGTTTGGTCAGCTTTCTAATTGTTAGGACAGAGCAGCAACTTCTAAGTACTTTATATGCCAGAATAGAAACCAGGGGTCTTGTTATTCTATTTAAAAAGAAGGTTAATCAAAATATGGTTGACATGTGTGTTAGCTAATGTGTTCAAATCAACAGCAAGTCAAAGCAGGGAAGGGGCTAGAATCATGGTGCTATTAAAATATCTCAGAACAGAGTCGGGGATGTGGTATTGAACCATCTTTGTATTTTGACATGTCATCTCTGCTGGTACAAACTTTGGCAGATTATATATTTCTAGAAAAGAAACCCCACTTCAGACAAGTGTTCAGTTCTATCTGAATACACTTTTGCAAAAAGCTCTGTTAAGATTGAAAAATTGCCTCCACTTCTGTGGCTCTGTTCCTCTACTTAATTTTTATATCCTTTATTTTTCTTCTAACTTTTTTCCTGATTGGTCTCCCAGTGGTTTATCTATTTCATTTTTATGTATGTACACTGCTTATTAATGTGACTAACTATTGGACTAATAGAATTGACTTTTTCAGGGGTACATCTAACTAACAAACACCTAAAACTAGGATTGAGCAATGGAATCTTTAAATGACCATTTGGGAGGAGTACGAATTACCTTACTGACATTCAGTGATAATCACTTCAGGTGGAATATTCGAATGTTCTGATCAGCTGTGGGTACTGGAACAAGGTACAGCCACTGTAAGAGGATGGATTGAGATAAGAATATATAGACTAAAGTGTAAAAATCTGTTTGGAGACTAATTTTACTAATCTATTTCAATGCTAATTTGTGATAATATTTCATAATTCTCCTGAAAATTATAGATTTGGCTGCTGTCTCATAGGGGTGCTTTCTTCCTCTACTTTCTTATACCCATCAATGGATATTTACTGAGTCTTCATTATGTAGATGTTGCTTAACTTAGCTCTCTATAAATCTCCAGCTGGAAAGATCATTATCTGCCAACTAAGTTCTTCCCTTCTAAGGTCATAGATTATTTCTGTATGCACACACACGTGTGTGTATATACACACACATACACACATGTGTATGTATATATATGTGTGTGTATATATAGGTATATATATATATACATACATACGTGTGTGTGTGTGTAAGCACACAAGCTATAGGATTACTTTAAAAAGTAATCTAAACCTCTAAACTCTAATAGGCTTATTTCTGCTACCTTAGCAAAACAGGAGGTTATGAGGTAGAGAATGTTTTCTTTTTTTTTTTTTCAGGCGAAATGGCTGCTGTATTCCTCTGATCCTGATGTTTTTCTCTAACTCTGCTGTGTTCTTTCCAGAGTGTGTTCTGCATGCAATCTATCCCATAAAAAGAGTGGAGTAAGACATATTGTGGCTTACACTCTTACCTCATTCTCTATGTAAAGACGCTGAGTTCCCAAGAGGAACAGATGCTGAGATAAAGCGGATGAGGATAAGGGGTTGGTTGGGTTAGGCTTTCCCTGGAAAGGACATACTGTTAAATAGATTTGATCCCTGTTAGAAAGTAAGTGTGTAAAGGGCAGGATTTGAGGTCCTGTCTACTTTATAAAATACTCAGTTTTAGATCTTTTAAATACACTGCCATGAGGAAACAATCACTGAAAAACTGGAAGACTCAATTGCTCTTTTGCCAGTGAAAGACCATTTAGAAGTAAAATTAAGGAGACAACCTACTTTCTCTTTTGATGAGTGTGTGTATGTCTGTGTGTGTGTGTGTGTGTGTGTGTGGGTATTATTTGTATGATGCTTAATACTTTTCATGACATTATATCTGATTTATTCTTGCTTTAACACAGCAATTATAAAGTTGTTGTTAAGTGAATATTTTCTCAACTTACACAGCAAATTAGTGGTAAAGCCAGTAGTAGAGTCCAGATATCGCATATCCTGGTTTTCTAGCAGTGTGCTAGAACAGTAGCTATCTAGTAATGGGTATGACTTTTGTCTGTTCTGCTTAAGTAAGGCTTTGAGCCAGGTCCAGACTGGCAGTATTGATATTTCATGTCCTGACAGATAAAGAAAGCCAGCGAGAGAAGGAGAAGCTGGAAGCAGAGCTGGCCACTGCTCGTTCCACCAATGAGGACCAAAGACGACACATTGAAATCCGAGACCAGGCACTGAGCAACGCCCAGGCCAAAGTGGTGAAGCTGGAAGAGGAGGTATGGTTTCCTCAGGTGCCATATGAGCCTGAGGGTGAGAGAGCTGGGAAACCAATCCAGGGCACTGGGCTCCCCCATTTTGGTAAACTGGCAGCTACATAATCTCCCAACAAGAGGTGCCATCTGCTGTTGATGTGAGTTGACTTTGATTTCTTTTTTCTTCTTTCTAAGTTCTTTTTCTTTGGGATAGGAAATCACCAAGGTAAAGGGGCAAGTTCTATTTCTTTCTTTTTTTTAAATAATTATTTATTTAATTTTACTTATTTATTCACTTATTTTCATTTGACCAGAGATAGAGAGAGAGAGAAAAAGAGTGAGAAAGCAAGCTGCCAGGTCTGGGACTCGAACCGTGGTCAGCCATGTGGGAGTGTCCAGCACCTTAACTACCATGCCACCTGCTGGTCCCCGGCAAGTTCTATTTCCACATTCATGTTATAGACTAGCCACCACCACCGTTCAAGTTCTTACTATATGAGAAGCCTTCAGAAAGATGGTGGAAAATGTATATTGTGAAAAAAAAAAAAACTATGCATGGATTTCAAAATTTTGTGCCAGAATAAATTCATACTTTAATTCTATAATTCTATTTTTTCATACACAAAAAAGAATGTGTTTGCCAGAGCCAGCAGGTGGCATAGTGGTTAAGGCACTGGACTCCCACATGGATGACTGTGGTTTGAGTCTTGGACCTGATGGCTTGAAACTCATACCAGGCACATGTGTGTATATGCTCCTGAAAGGAGAATTGAAGAGAAAGGACTGTGGATTGGCCGTCCCTCTTGGGGGTGATTTTGCACTTTCTGTCTCCCTGTCTCTCTCTGTCTCTGTAGCAATCACATGTATTCTATAGCAAAAATCTCTCAGGAAAAAATGTATTTGCCAGAGAATATGTGTAATCACTAGGGAGAAAAAGAGAGAGAGGACAAGATAGAAAACACTCCCAAATGGGGTATGTCATGTCACAATCCCTTCTACTCCATTTCTCTATCCTATTGAGATTTGGGGTAAACAAGTACATGTATCTACTGTGTTTTTAAAGCACTGGGACAAGGATTCAAACCATGCAGTTGACCATGTGGGATATGGCTCCCATGGAGCCAGTTGTCCATAAAACCAGATAGTGAGAGGGAAAGTGAGAAATCACCCCCCTGAGGGGCATGACCACGCCACAGTTCCTTCTCTATTCCCTTCCTTCGATTTTGGTCATGCACGCACACATACCCAGTGTAAGTTTCAAGCTACCCAGTCCTGGACTCAAGCTGTGATTGACCATGTGGGATTCTAGCACCATACCTACCACACCACTTGCTGGACCCCTGTCCACAAGCCTTTTGAAGTCCCTTCATGTAGTTAGTCATGTCTTAAGCCTATGATAGATACCTAGATTTTTTTTTAAGTTCCTCCCTGTACAAGGCTCTAAAACTTTATTCTGGAAGAACTAGAACATGATTTCATGTATGTTAAAGTTTTCCAAATATCTTAAAATCAGAATGGTCCTTTTCCCCCCAAGCACAGTCAGCCCCCTTTGAGATAAAAATGAATTTTAGCCCAACCTCATGGTGCAGTCAGTAGCACACTGAACTGCTATGCTAAAAGCCACATGGCTGATGGCAGCCTTAGGTCCTCAGGTTGTCATGAAAATACGCTGGGTGCATGTGTGGGCTCCCAAGATCCTGATGACCTGGAGGGCCAGGAAAAGGGGATTCTGATGTGACTAGACCCCATGAAAGATGCTTCTCTCTCTCTCTCTCTCTCTCTCATGCATGTACATACTCTATCATGGATAAAAATAATAAGTGACTCTTGATGGCCATACATTTTGCTGTTGGACTTACTTGACAGATTGGTTTTGGAATAGAAGCAGTCCTGGGACGTCTGGGACCAGATGGAGCCCAGGACCAGGAGACTGCTCTGGCCAAGAGCTATACTATGCTGTGACTCTTTTGTGTTTGACTTCTAGAAGGTAGATTTGTGATGAAGTGAAATTATCAATTATTTATCAGTTATTTGTATGCAATGATAGAGCCTTCCCTTGACAAATGCAAGGTCCTTTAAACTATTAAACTTATGATTCATGAGTATCTGATTAGTCTTCATGTAGATGTTAGTTGATTGCAGCACTAAACTGTATTCATGTGAAATAGAGGGAACTTTACTGATTCTTGCCATGAATTAATCTTGGCTGTCAGTTGTTATCATACTTAATGACTACTGATTCTTAGGTATTTTCCACTTCAGGGAATAGGTATGTTCCAGCAAAATTTGATACCAAAGTGTAACTTGGTAAAGAAAATTTCACACCTTACAAACTTCTATTCTAAAATTTGAATTGACTTAAGGGAGAATTATAATCTCCATTATAACAAGTTGAAAGCTTTATACGCTTGAGACAAAATACAAATGTTAGTGACCAAATCCTCAGTATTCTGGCTATTATATGTGTGATATCTTTCCTGCTTCCATTCATCACCTACTTCCTCTCCCTCAGTAAGAATGGTGGTAGTTCCTGGAGATCTCCTGACTTACAGATTTCCTCTGCTTTCCTTTTTGGGCCTTAAAATGCTTCTTGGAGGTAGGTTTTGGGTTCATTCTTTACCAGTAGGTAATGCCATCTACTCCCTGATGTCTTTTAGTCTGACTTGCTTAAGTGTTAACTTCAAGTTGTATCAAATCATGTTAATGATTTGCTTCATCAGTTGTCTACATCATAAATACACTAAGTTGCCTAATATAAAATGAGGAATCCTTGTATTTGCCTGTGTCCAGGCCTAAGGAGCTTAGCACACAACCTTTAGCCTTTTACTACACTTCATATATTCTCTCCCCACCTCTTTTTGCAAGGAAGTTCCAAAGAAAAGTACAGAACTGGATAAGACTGGATTATTGTAGAGAAGAGTAAACTGGGAAACCAGCTGAAAAGCAGCCTGCTGCTGGTCACATGGCTAATCTTGGGTAGAGCCAGGAATAAAACTGGTATCTCATGACTCTTCATTCCCAAGACCCTGCTGCCTGTCTCCCTGTCTGAATCATCCTTTGGTTCAACTCCCAAAAAGCAAATGTGGGCGCTTGTTCAGATTTAGTAACCTCTGCATCTTTTAATTAAAACGATTTGTTTTAACCTTTGGGCTCCCTTTTTTTTTCCCCTAAGACTATAAGAAGCTTGTCCTTAGTGCTTTGAGATTGTAGTGTATCTGCCAGGTCTTGAAAAAGTTCATAGAAAAATGTGTACTGTGAAAAAACTATGCATGAATTTCAAGGTTTTTTACACCAAAATAAACTTGTACTTTAATTGTTTTTCTATGAACTAAAAAAAATCTATAATGATGCCAACTCTCTTTTTATTTTTCTTTCTTTATTTTATCAGAAAAAGAGAGAGAGAGACAGACAGAGAGACATAGAGATGGAGAGAAAGTGAGGCAAGCACCCTCAGTGGGTCTTCATGCCACAATTCACCCCCAGCCTCAGCTGCCCCATATTCTAGGCATGCACACATGTGCGCAAAATGCTCAGTGAGGTCCTGGGATGTGAACCCAGGATCTTTCCTATGTGGATCCAGGTGCATTACCACTGCATCATTACCTGGTCCCTCCACAAACTTCTTGATATCTCCTCATATACAGCTCTGCTTCCCTTCCAGGAAGGCTTCCCAACCTGTAGCACAATGATCATGCAGATTTCTTGGTTTGCAGTTTCTGAGGGCACAGGGGCAACTGGTTGTCAATCATGAAAATAGTTTGTGTAGGGAGAAGATATTCATCTGTAGCTCCCATGGGTAGCCCTCAATGAAACAGCCTCCTGAGAGAGAGTTCTGGCTTCAGACTCCTGAGGCTTTCTAAGCAGTTGTTCCAGAGATTTTTAGTAGTTTTCCAAGGGCCTGCCCCAATATGTAGTTTTAAAATTTAAAGAAGCTCTAAATACTGAACTGGGATTGAATGATGGTGTCTACTGGCCAGCTATCTCAAATGAGCTTGTAAATTATTGCCAGTTTTGTAATTCTCATCCAACTTGTACTTTCACATGGAGTCTAATTGTCAGGCAGTTCTGAGTTGCTGTCGCTGATGGAGGTGGAACTTTTGACTAGTAAGCAGACTCAGCTCTCACTCCAGTGAAATCTCAAAGGCTATGTCATGTATTCCACACTTTCGAGTTGAATTGCTTCTGGGATATATAAAGAGGTTTTCAAGACCAAGTTGCAAGGAAGAAAATCTCTTTTTTTTCCCTTGTGTTTTTTTTTTTTTTTTTTTTTTTTTTTTTTTGAGAAAGAGGGAGAAAGAGAGAGAGATTATTTATTTATTTTTATTGCTAGAGGGTATCTGCACTAACCAGAGAGAGAGATGGGGGAAATCACCTCTTCCTGATGGATCCCACCTCAACCCCTTCTCCATTTTCCATTTTTATCAAGATTCACATGTTTTCCAAGCTGTTGGGACCAGGATTTGAACCACAATAGTACAGTGCTTAAGTGCTGTGTATAGGGAGTCAGATCCCATGTGGCTGACTGAAGTTCAAATCCCGGCATGATGGTTTGAAAAAACATGCTATGAGTATATGCTGTGTGTGTGTGTATACTCACATATACATATATTCACAGTATATTATATCTCTATATATATGTGTGTGTGTGTGTGTGTGTGTGTGTTTGTGTATATATATAAAATGCTGGAATATATATAATATATAGTATATACCATATGTAATATATTAGAAAAAAGAAACCCAGATAATTTAGTTATAGCTTACAAATGGCACCACAAACTTTTCTTTTTTTCTCAAGCCTTGGAAGTTCTACCAGGGAAAACCTCTCTGGTATCATAATCAGAATTAGGGAAACTTTCTCATATTAGGCCTTTTGTCTGGGGAGTATCTTCTCAGCTTTCTAAGTGGAGGGCCTCATTGTATCAAGATGGCTAGAGAAGGATTATGATGACTTTAATGGTCCAAGGACCTTTGCCTTCACTTATGTCTTCCTCTCTACAAAAACTTTCCTGAAAGCATCTTTTTTATCTCATTAAGGATCTTGCATGTGGTTCCATACAGTCACTGCACTCTAGCTCTACATAGAAATATCGCTTCAGGCTTACAGAGAACTCTCTCCTGCAATCTCAGTTTCTATCTGCTTCCAAGTTCAGTGCATATTCTTTTGTTGACCCTGCTCCGATGACATCTAGGGAGGTATCTTGCTGCAGAAGGGAGAGTGCTCTAAGAAGTAAACCTCTTTTTTTTTTGTTTGTTTGTTTGTTTGTTTTGTGAGTCACTATGATCCAGACCTTGACACCATGAACAGGCAGCCAAATGAGGTAAATGGTGCCTTTCCGTTCTTGCCCTTATCTTTCGGGACACGTAGGTCCTATTGAAGTGGAAGCTCATTAAACTCCAAGTCAAAAGAGCTCTGTGTTCTACTACAGCAACCATGGTGTTCTCCCACTCAAAGAGAGCCTCCCCACCCCCTACCAATTTGACCTCACTGGAGAGTTTCAACGGATGCCTGGCATATCCTCTCACAAGGCTCAAGGCAGTCCAGGCTTCTGGCTAGCTGATGTCTTATGATCTAGAGTTGAAGCTGCTACTTGGATAATTGTTTCAGGGATGGTAGGAAAAAGGCCTTGGTAAGATCAAAGAGGGAAGATGCTGCAGGTGGGCTGCTTATTAAGCAGAGTGCTCAGGAAGGGCAGAGCAGAATGTGAGAGGGCTGGCAGAAAGACCCAGTGAATCTTGTTCTTTGGCTTTAGGCTAGAATGATAAATCTGAGAGATTCAGGAAGAAGGGGCCCAAGTGTTAACCCTTTCAGAACTGCACTGGCTGGTGATGATTTACACATCACATTGACGGGTCTTGTTGGGATACCAGTGCATATCCCAGAGTCCTGTTGCCACTCAACTCAAAACTAAATTCATTTCTTCAAAACTAAATTCATATTGTTTTCTCTATCTTCATCTTCTTTCTTTCTTTCTTTCTTTCTTTCTTTCTTTCTTTTTTTTTTTTAAAGATTTTTTCTATAGGGCGCGTGTGCTCACCAGAAAGACAGACAGAGACAGAGAGATAGAAAGCGAGAAATCACCCCCCAGGGGGGATGGCCATGCCGCAATCCCTTCTCCTCCATTCTCCTCTTGGGATCTTGGGCACGCACACACACACGCCCGGTGTGAGTTTAAGCCACCGGGTCCAGGACGCGAACCACAGTCGACTACATGGGAGTTCAGCGACATAGCCATTACGCTAACTGCTGGTCCCTTCACCATGTTTCTTAAGGGCTGGTATTTTTCCCTTCTTCTTAGATTCCTTGCTACTTACTTGATTTGTCTTTTGGGTTTTAAGAATACATAATCTTCTAATTATGTCTAATACTCCAAAGTAATTTTCAAAAAGCAGTAAGGTTTTGTTGGTGAGGGTAAAACTCATACAGCAGTTATGACAGATTATAGATTTAGAAAGAAGACTTGAGGCTGTGGATTCTGTATGCATTTAGAACATTGATAGGAATTCAGATAAAGTACATATTTAGCCAAGAAAATTCCATGGTGTTCTGCTGATCTGCTAATGAATTATTGATTCATTCAAAGGATATTTCATCTAAAGATGACGTTTCTTATATTTATGACAGTGTATTTTCTACTAATATGTTTCTACTAATATGTTCCAACTAATATGTTTTTAAAAAGTGAAATTATGTCCCCACCCTAAATAGAGATGAAGTAGTCTCTCTGAGTTCACTTCTTACAGTCTTTCTTGGGATTTTGGAATTCCCAAATTGGAAGCCTTATGGGTTTCTCTTTAGTTTCCTTTATAACATGAGTTCCATTCCCAAGGTAGCAAGTTTTTAAAGATGGCTTTTACTCTTCGATTCTTTTAATATCCACCAGTGGACCACAGTCTTTTGGCAGTGAACAGAGGCAGCTTGCTAATACCAGGGTAGTGTTACCAAATTGCTTCAGCGTGAACCCTTACTGGGAGCCAGAGGCTCCTGGGTAAGAATAAATCAGATCAAACTAAAATCACTTAAGGCTTATGGAGCAACATATAATTAGCTTTATGAAGGATAAGAGCAAAAGAAGTGCACTTCAGTCATGACATTTGTTACAGAGTGAGTGTTTAGAGTTGTGAATAAAAGAAGACATGAAGAAAATCAGACATAGGGAAGCCACTGGACCTAGTTTTGTATTATTAGCTTCGGAATCCTTTAGCCAATGGAGTGTTTAATACAATATGTTGGTGTTCATCTGACTAGTCCACTTTCTCTACCTATTGATCTGTATTTTGTAACCTTTAAAAATATTCAAATATATTATTATACCCCCCTAAAAACCTTGCACGTGTTATCCTTTTTTGACAGTTTAGGAAATTAAAATGCAGACAGATTAGGTGATATAGTTAGTAAAATATCTAGGAAAAAATTCCACATTTCTTAATTTCACAATATCTAACCTTGTTCTTTGTCTACTAGTGAATTGTGGGAAGATTAATGACTAAGTCATTTCCTTACAAGTAGTTGAGAGAAATGGGTATCTTTAGGGATCTTAGATGTAATTTTTATATAGCTATCTTTTAAAACTTAAGTTTGAGAGACACCGCAGTTGTTGAAAGGAGGGAAGAGATGCCGTCACGTGGTATTAATTTGCAGGGATCAGATTTTCCTGAGTCAGAGGGGGGTTAAAGGATCTGCCAAATGCTTGGGAACTGGTTCAAATTATTGCAGAAGTGGAATGGAAAAATATGATTGATTGAGCTCAAGAGTATTTGCCTTGTTCTTCAATAGGTTGCTTTCCTGCTGTTCTTTCTCCCAATTTTATGATTCCTCTTTAAAAATTTATCTAGGAATAGGAATATTTTGAAACCCTTCTCTTGACTTGAGCAAGCAAAGTAAATTTATGAAGGTGTGTATGGCTTATATATTTGCAATGTTATAACTAAGCTATGCTATGCTCATTTTTGTATTTATATTTGACAGTTATTTCATATTAACTGGTTACCAAGAATATAGTGACCAATGAATGGAACTAGAACCTAAGAGAGATACCAAGGAAAATAAAAGGGTCCTATCCTTAACCTTAAGTAGCTTATGGGAAACTTACCTCTAATGGGGCAGGGACTTTGTCATGGTTCCCTCTGCATTACTTCTACTCTCAGATGTCAAATAGAGCCTGGCACATAATGAACATTCAGTAAATATATGTTGAATGAATTAATATATAAATCTACACATGAATAAAATCTTACAAAATGACTACTAATAGAGGATACATGATGAGAAGCTATAGAGAAAAACAGCAATCAGGGTCAAGTAAGATTATTCAAGGAAGAGCTCTTAGAGAGTTTAGTGATTTGCTTAGGAGAAATGAAGAAATAATTAGACTAATACAAAGCTTAATCATTTGTGGGCTGTCCCATAGCTCAGTGGATAAGTGTTGTGCTTTGGGAGCTGGATCACACATGGCTAACCACAGTTTAAATCCTGGCCCCAGTGGCTTGAAAAACACACTGGGCCTATGTGTATGAATGCCCCAAATCCTGATTGCAGTGTGACCACGCCCCATGGGGGTGCCTTTCTCTCTCTCTTTCTCTCTCTCTCTCGTGAATGCATGTGCCCTCTGGTAATTTAAAGAGTTTAATCATTTGCATAGTACAATTGTATGGCCCTAGTAGCCTAACCTATTGATGTAGGCATTTTTGTTTTGAGAGGTTTTTGCTATAGGGCGCATGCGCTCGCCAGAAAGACAGAAAGAGACAGAGAGAAAAAAAGCGAGAAATCACCCCCCGGTGGGAGGGATGGCCATGCCACAATCCCTTCTCCTCCATACTCCTCTCAGGATCTTGGGCATGCATACACATGTGGTCAGCGTGAGTTTAAGCCACCAGGTCCGGGACTTGAACCGCAGTTGACTACATGGGAATCCAGCAACATAGCCATTTCACCATCTGCTGTTCCCGATGTATGCATTTTTAAGAGCCATGTGTAGACAGGATGGGGACATTGTGATAATAGACTGGATAGTGAAAAGAAACACATCAATTTGCTTGAAATATGAATGAGAGAGAGCAGCTTCAGTCTAAAGTTAGAGAAGAGGTATAAAGGTACCTTGGTTGTAGTAGATACCTAGTAAATACTAATCAATTGGCTGTGTAAACAGTAAGCTGATTTTTGTTTTAAGACAGTGCCATAATATTCTACTTCTGGAAGTTTGTTAGAACAACTGTATGTAAGATGGACTGGTTGTGTGTATGTGTGTGTGTGTGTGTGTGTGTGTGTGTGTATACAGGCACATGTATACATGTGTATTGATGGGGAGAACAGTTGAGAGATCTGATAGATTGCCATTATAATAATTTAGTTGTGAAATAAGAACTTGTAAACTATATTGGTTTTGAAAACATAAGAGAACAAGTGAATATGAGAGGTATTAGTTAGAATTCAGGCATAGTGATAGGTTATGGTTTGCAAAGTAGAGGAAAGGACAATCATTCCAAGACCGAGACTAGACAAATAAGGTAAGTGATAATGTTGACCAAACTGTCAAAATTATGGTACTTTGGGGAAAAATGAAAGCAGTCTAGGGCACATTCAATTTCTTAGTGAGAAATCTTGTAGTTAGCTAGATGTCTGTGACTAAGATGAACATGAAAACATTAAAATAGAAATATGAGCAGTGTTGACAGTAGCAGGAAGGGGATGTCCAATAGTGTGAAGTGGTAAAGCAAGGTTTCCTAACCTCAGCACTATTGACATTTGGGACTGGATGATTCTTTGGTGTTTGTGGAGGTAGAGGCTACCCAGTATATTATGAGTTGTTTAGTAGCATCCCTGGCTTCTGTCCACTAGATGCCAGTAGCATCCCACCCCCAACTGTGACAACGAAAAATGTCTTTACATATTGCTAAATGTCCCCTGTGAAGAAATTCATCCCCAGTTAAGAACCCCTGGGATAGAGACAAAAAAAAAAAAAGCAAAGTATCATACATTGGACCTTTGAGGTAGTACAACGGGGAATGAGGTGAAGGGGGGAAGAAAATGGATCTACAGATTAAGACAGAAAGTCAGAATGGTTTAAAGCATTGCATTTAGAGAACATAGAAATGGAACAAGTGAGGGAAGGGTTTTTTGACAAGCTTTTGATAATTGACATTTGGTATGAAAAGTCTCCATTCACTCACTATTCAGGGGGACTTGAGTTCAAATTATTGATTTCCCTTGCTTCTTCTAGAGGTTCACAGGCACTGGTCTCGAGATTAGAAACCCAGTGTGACTAATACATAGTTTTGAAAACTCATTTTCTGCATGAAGACCTGAGACCTTATCTTGGCTTTGGAAACTTTCTAAGTGAACCATCAGTTCCTTGAACACTGGAGATATAGAAAAATAAATCATCTAGGACCTAATGATGAATACACATATTATACAGTCTGTCTCTTGAACATATATACATGCAAACTAAAGTGAGATTTTTGTTTTTACCTCCAATAATGTGTTTATTCAGAATTCTAGAGCCCCATTTTGCCTGACCCTCTTGAGTATTGGTAAATTTGAAAGTGGAAAGAGTACTCTTAGATTCACATAATAATTGGGAGTTGAAGGACTCTTACAATCAGCATAGATCATCATATAGCTCAGTGTTGTTTTTTTTTTTAACTTCTTTAAACCTTGTGGGACAGAGCATTCTAATATTGTGTTCAAAAGTAATGAAGGATGAAACACCAAGGCCTATTTGAGAATCATAGGTTATTTAACCACACTGTAACATTGAATGTGAAGACATAGAGTGAAGTAAGGTGGGAAGTCTATTCTCTAGGGAAGACACACAACATACAGCAAGCATGATTATAAATACATGCACAAGTGTGTACATACACAAACAAAGCTGTTGCAATTTTGTTTTCAGAAGCTTTATGTAGAACTCCTAACACATAAAGCACATAAAAGAGAAGTTATTTAATATAGTCCACTCACCATAGTGACCCCTGTGATACCTCCACAAAACACTAGAACTGTTATACACATTTAAAAACCTTTCCAGAGCTTGGCACACTTTTCGGTAAAGGACTAAAGGACTAGATATTTTGGATTTTTTTTTTTTTTGGACCATGCAGCTTTTGTTGCAACTGCAACTTCTCAACTCTGCCATTATGATAGGAAAGCAGCCATAGATAATAGATAAGTCAATGGGTGTAGCTGGATTTGCCCTGCTGCTGACCATTTTGGTTTGTCCATTGCTGAACAACCCCCGTCCATTTTTTAAAAATTTATTTATTTACATTCATTCACTGTACATCATTACAGCATACAAAATGAGATTTTCCCATCCAGAGTACACTGTATATTGTCTCAATCAAGCACATCAACAAACATGTTATTGTCAGCAAATAATTTTCCATTTCTTGTTTCCTGTATGTTTTACTTTTTTTCCCCATCTTTGATTCCCTATCTCTTACCCTCTGCCATCTCCCACTCTCCTCCCATGCTGTCTCTGGTATCTATGTTTGCTTTCTGAGTCTGAGAACAGGGAAGCAAGTTGCCATTAATAGCCAAATGAGGACTAGCTAGAACCCATGTCTCCTGATTGCTACCTTGTTCCTTTACCTTTCATTCTGCTGTCAAATAGATACTTCTGACATGTATATGTGTGTGTGTGTGTGTGTGTTTATGAGAGAGAGAGAGAGAAAAAAGAAGAAAGAAAGAAAGAAAGAAAGAAAGAAAGAAAGAAAGAAAGAAAGAGAAAAGAAAGAAGAAAGAAAGAAAGAAAGAAAGAAAGAAAGAAAGAAAGAAAGAAAGAAAAGAAGAAAGGAAGGAAAGAGAAGGGAAGGGAAGAAAGAGAAGGAGTGCTCTGTCTAAGGGTCTTTAGTTAAACAGATCTTTGATCACTGGTAAAGTATTTCTCATAAAGGTAAAACGTCCCCCAAGTCAGTCTTCAAAATGTTTATGGAAAAATGTAGTTAAAGTATGAGTTTATTTTACTGCAAAACCATTCTGAAATCCATCCATAGTTTTTTTGTTTTTCATTATAATATACATTTTCCATGACATTTTTCAAGATCCTGAGTATGGTGTCCTTGTAACTATTCAGTGGTTGTTTCTAGTTGTGTATCCAGTGAACTGAATTGCCCTATGAAGAAATCTGCTGTTTTAATGCAGTGTTTGAGATCTGGTTTTATATATCTTTCTGGATGGGGAGGGGGAGGGGCTGGGGGAAACGGCTATATTTAAATTTTTTTTTTAAGAGAGAGATTTTTGCTGTAGGGCATGTGCACTTGCTAGAGAAACAGAGAGACAGGAAGCAAGAAATCACCCCACGGGGAATGGCTACACTGTAGTCCATTCCCCTCCACTCTCTTCTCAGGATTTCTGGCACACTTGTACATGCTCCTGGCATGAATTTCAAGCCGCCAGGTCCGGGACTTGAACTGTGGTCGGCCATGTGGGAGTCCAGTGCTTTAACCACTATGCCATCTGCTGCTCTATATTTTTAATTTTTTAATTAGATATTGATGTGATCATTAGAGTTACTGAGAAAAGAGAGCCCTGTCAATGCTATCTGGAATGAATGTTCAAAGTTGAGAATGCTGGAATATGATTTGGTTTTAACTTTTTCTCTAAATGAGGAAAAATAAGAAGAACAAAACAACCTTGTGTATATTTTGTACCTAATACTCCACTAAACACTTCATGTGTTATCTCATTGGCTTCTTACATAGGAACATCATATTATAATCTCCATGTTATAGATGAATGCATAGATGCAAACTCAGGGAAGAAATGAAAAAGGAAGCTCTGGGGGATTAAATAACTTGCTTGAACTTGTGTACCTAGTAAATGAAGAAACTAAGACTCAAACTTGAGCAGTCTAAGGCCAGAGTTCATGATCTTACCATTTTACTAAATGACTTTTCTTTGCCTAAGATGGAATCTCTGACCCACTGATGTCCCAAAGGCATTGGAAAGTGAAGTTGGGGACCTGGATGTCCTAATTACTGATTTGATATTTGAGGAGCTAAATGCCAGAGATAAATTTGTAAAGAAGAGGAAAAAAAGAAAAGAGAATGGTGTAGGAGGGAGAGAATCAAGAGAAAAAAGAACCAAAACATTTAATGCAAATAAAAATGGAAAATTATATGTTGATGATAATATATATGGTAATATCTTTGACTGGACTAATATACAGTATATTCATGCTGGGAAAATTCATTTTGTATGCTGTAAAGATATACAGTGATTCAATGTAAAAAACAAACAAACAAAATAAAAAAACCAAACAAACAAAAAACAAGAAAATTAAAGAAGAACCAGAAAAGGAGGGGGATTCATTGGGCCATCAGGTGATGTGGTGGATAAAGCACTGGATCCAACATGGCCAACTGCATTATCCAAGTCCCATACCCACTGACTTGAAAAACACTTAGGCACATGTGTGTGCATGCCCAAAATTCAGAGAAGAGAATGGAGGAGAAGGGATTGTGTTATGGACATCCCTCTGGGAGCTGATTTCTCACATATTCCCTCTCATTCTGGTGAGTGCAAGTGCCCTATAGCATTTTTTTTAAAGGAGATAATGAAGGTAAAAGTGAAGCATATAAAGTCCAGTATAGTAGCAGAATTAGTAAACCAAATAGACTCTTGTTCCTTTTTATAGGTAGAAAACATGAGTATGTAACTTAGAAGACGGCTGACTTTGTTGATTGCACCTGTAAGGTCTTGCATTAGTAGCATCTGAGATGTACTCCTGTCTACCCTAATTTATTTAGGGACTAAGCATTTGCTAGATGATCATGGTGTTTGTGGGAGAGCTGCACTCTTTCTTCTTTTAAAGGAGGTAGGAGAACTTTGCCAGCAATAATGGTCCTGGTGCCTTGTAGAAAATCATCCAGCGGCAAACCATAATGGCAATTTTCTTGGCCTGCTTTGTGGAATTTGTCTGACCTGCATGCCTATCTTCAGCCAACTCAAAGAACTCCCTTGGCTTTTATTGCCTTCCCCTTCCAGAGGGTTGATCCAGTGACTTCTGTTGCAGGGGGTGCTTTCACTAGGATCTTCAGGTTTCTTTCTCAAGAAAGGTCATGGAGAAAGTCACATGGCCCTGGACTGCTTATTTTTCAGTTTTCTGCACTTCCATTGCAGTACTTTACCATCAAGGCTAGAACTGCATGCAGTCTGAGTTTAATTGCCTTTAAGTATAACTGCTGTAAGCTTTGGTAATTATAGTTAACATTCTCTGCATTAACATTGAAGTGCCTTAGGGTTTTCAGAGTGATACACAAATAAATACATTCAACTTTAAATAGCTCATGAGGATTATAGGACCCAAAAGGTGAAAGATAGAAGATGTTTCCTGCTCTCCAATTACTCAGAGCTTATCAAATAGGAATGCAGAGGCATCTATGACCCTCCAGGGTTTTTTTTTTAACATTTTTGTTGACATATAAAAATTGTACATATTTATAGGATATGATATTATCTTTTTGTACAAGATGACAATGTGTAGTTATTAAATCAGGGTAATTAACATCATCTCAAACATATTTCATTACTTTGTGTTGGGAACTTGCAAAATCTTCTGTTTTAGTTACCCTGAAATATATAGTAAATTGTTATTAACTATACTAACCCTACTATATTTTGCAATATTGGAAGTGGTTCCTCTAACCTATCTGTGATTTTCTTGCCATTAATCAATATTCCTTTATCTTCCCCTGCCCCATCCTTCCCAGTTTCTAGTAATATGATCTTCAAGTTTTGGTTGCATTAGTCAGTGTTGTTACATATAGACATATACTCCAGCAAAGAAAGGTTTAAACTTATTGAGAGAAAGAGCATGATGATTTTTTCTTTTCTTTTTAAGGAAAAAAGTCTAAAAAGTCTAATGGATAAAAACACCTAGGTTCAGAACTCTCCTTAATTTGTTTACAAGGCTAGATTGAACCAAGCCTGGAGTCAAAGGAAACATCAAGAAAGTCTAGAATAAGTTTGGTTTTCCAGTCACCTAGGTAAAACTTACAAAAGGTCTGTTAGGAAAATAAAAGATTAATTTCTTGCCAAGTAGAGAAAGTTCAGCAATTCGAATTTGGGGAGGAGCAGTTAAAAGACAAGGACAGATTCCCCACCAGTACACAGCAGTACTGTCTGACTACAGATTTAGAGAGCAGTGATTTGAACTTACTAGCATGAGGAGTTTCCTTGTTTCTACAATGGGGAAGTCAGATTGCTCCTGCCTGCTTGGTCTTGGTTAAGTGGGCATGGGCAGTGCTAGCAGGGCAGGTGATTTGCTACATCACAGTTGTCTACCAAGCTATCTCAAGGGCTTGGGAGTATACTGAGAAGTCAGAGTTGAATTTTTGAATTTTTTTGAGCAAGTTATCAACAATATTTTTAGATTTTAGTCTTAACACTGAAGGCATCCCTAACCTCAGCTTCTGTGGAAATGAGAATGACATATGTGCCCCACTTGGAAGAGCTTCTGCTTCAGAAAGATTCCAAGAGTTTATTTATTAGCACTGAGAGGTGCCCCACAAGTATCATGGGAAGCAGAATCTGCTCATTTATGAATAAGATTGGAAGGGCTCTGTGTTTCCCTATCCTTTTGGGCATTGAAAATATATACTAGGGGACTATAGAAAGTTTGTAGAAAAATGGAACAAAAGTATGAGTTTATTTTGATGCAAAAAAAAAAGAAATCCATGCATTTTTTTCATAGTCTGCATTTTCCATAATTTTTTCTTTTCTTTTTTTTGGAGAGGTTTTTTGCTATAGGGCGCGTGCGCTCGCCAGAAAGACAGAGAGAGACAGAGAGACAGAAAGCGAGAAATCACCCCCCAGGGGGGATGGCCACGCCGCAATCCCTTCTCCTTCATTCTCCTCTTGGGATCTTGGGCACGCACGCACACGCGCCCGGCGTGAGTTTAAGCCACCAGGTCCGGGACTCGAACCGCAGTCGACTACATGGGAGTCCAGTGACATAGCCATTACGCTAACTGCTGGTTCCTCCATAATTTTTTAAAAGACCCTACCTATGTCTTCTTTAAAAAGGTCTGAGACCTTCATTCCTGCATTCCATGGAACCAGGATTTGGCTTATAAATTTCAAGAGCATAAAGAGCTCACTTTCTTATTCCCAACCTGCTTCTAGCTTTGATTTTGGATACACTCATTATTTGCAAAGAGCAAATAATGTATTTTTTTTTTTTTTGGAGAGGTTTTTGCTATAGGGTGCGTGCGCTCGCCAGACAGGCAGAGACAGAGAGACAGAAAGCGAGAAATCACCCCCCCAGGGGGGATGGTCACGCCGCAATCCCTTCTCCTCCATTCTCCTCTCGGGATCTTGGGCATGCACGCACACGCGCCTGGCGTGAGTTTAAGCCACCGGGTTCGGGACGTGAACTGCAGTCGACTACATGGAAGTCCAGTGACATAGCCATTATGTTAACTGCTGGTCCCGCAAATAATGTATTTTACTCACTTAGTCTTAAACTTATTGGTTGAATCTTTTGGGATCTATGAAGATCCCAGAATAGAGTTGAGAAACTACAGTCCAGGGTGATCAACTCAAGTTCATGAGGTAGAAATTTCAAATAACCTTTTTTTTTTTTTTTTTTTTTTTTTTATAAAAGACTAACAGAACGGTACTGGTCAATGAGGGGACTAAAGGCTTTGGAACCATTACATGGGGGCTTTATTTTTGAGAACCAGAAACTTCCCTAGAGAATAGAAAGGGCTTATTTTAGATCATTACTAGGACTGCAGACTTCAAAAGGACACTTTTGGCTTCCTTGCACCTTCAACAGTTGACTACCCTTTTTCTCCCACTTGGAGAGGAGACCACTGTATCAAAAGGGGTGAACCTTCTTTTCATACCAAATTAAACCTTTCTTTTTTGTTCCCTGGTGAGATTGTTTTTAGACGGAATCTCACTCACTATGGTACCTAAGACTAGCCTTGAAGCCATGGTCCTCCTGTTTCAGCCTCCTTAGTACCTGGGATTACAGGGTATTTTTTTAAAAATAGCCTTTCTGTGCTGTGATAACCAAAATAAAATATACCTTCCCCTAGAATATTCCAGTTTAGAGGGGAAAAGAGCACACGTGAGGACATCAATAAGTGTGAACCTTCAACCTTTGCCGTGTTAAGACAGACCCTACTGATTGGAATAGATTTGGGGTAGACTTAGAGATGAGGAAGGAGGAAGAGATTTAAAAAGGAAGGCCTGCTAATTCATATCTTTCTTCACCTTTTGTATATGAGAAATACAAGTCAGCCTGCTACTCACGTGAAGTGCCTTCTCCCTATCCAATTTTTGTTTGGAGTTGGACTCAAAGAGGAAGATATCTAAACACAAGCCCACTCTTGCAGACTGCAGAACTGACCCTGTTGTTCTCTTTCTTTCCATCTTGAAAATATCCCAACCAATATTTCCAGCTGAAAAAGAAGCAGGTATATGTAGACAAGGTGGAGAAGATGCAGCAGGCCCTCGTACAGCTCCAGGCAGCATGTGAGAAGCGGGAGCAGTTGGAGCACCGTCTCCGGACTCGACTGGAGAGGGAACTGGAATCCCTTAGAATCCAGCAGGTATGGAGAACTCAAAAGGAAGAAAGACAAAGAGAAATAAATAAAGAAAAGGAAGGAAGGAAGGAAGGAAGGAAAGAAGGAAGGAAGGAAGGAAGGAAGGAAGGAAGGAAGGAAGGAGCGAAGGAGGGAGGGAAGGAGGGAAGGGGGGGAGAGAGAGAGAGGGAAAGGAAATGAGATTATTCTCACTTATTTTTCAGTTGCATTTGTCATGAACACAAAAAGCACTCATCTTTAAGCTTTTGGCCCCATGGCTCTTATTCCAGAGTGCCTCCTAATTGTAAATACAAAGCAAGCTTCCCTTGTATCCAGTCTCAGAAGAATCTTTAATGCCTATGATCTTGCACCTTTTATTTTCACATGGACCCCTTTACGTCTTGTAGGGTTGACCCTATGAGAAGTGAAGCTGCTATACCAATAGATATCTTGGAATTAAAAATGGTCTTTAGAAATCATCTGGCTCTACTGGCTTCTTGGTTTTAGATTAGAGAAAAATCAAGACCTAAAAAAATATTGCATGACTCACTAAAGACCATGCAACAAGTCAGGGGCAAGATAGAAACTAAATCCTAAATTTTATGTTCCCATTTCTATTGTGGACCATTGCTGGTAGGCAAGGATGGTAGTCTTTACCCCATTGATCTGTTTTTTGAGCTGCACAGCAATTTGATATGGTAGCCTTCTTTCCTGAACAAGGGAGTCTTACATTAAAAACCCAGCTAGGAAGTCCTCTGGTCTTATGAAACCTGCACTCCCCTTGCTTCTTTCTGAATCAGAATCCGGAGTACAGTGGTTCAGGCAGTAGATTTTTCCAACGGTAGGGGTTCTTTTAGTGGGATCCCGGCACCATAACTCTTCTGTCACTAAACTGAGGGGTCTTGGCATCTCCTTCAACAGCGCCAGGGCAGCTCTCAGCCCACTAATGTTTCAGAATGCAGTGCTGCTGCACTGATGGAGCTTCTTCGAGAGAAGGAAGAAAGGATCTTGGCCCTGGAAGCTGATATGACAAAGTGGGAGCAGAAGTATTTGGAGGAGAATGTGATGAGACACTTTGCCCTGGATGCTGCTGCTACCGTGGCTGCTCAGAGGTAAGCAGCAAGCTAGTGGGGCAGTGCAAGGAAAGAACAGAAAGGTAACTGATGTGTAGATTTTCTAATCTCATATTTTCTTTAGTATTCTGTCCCCCCCAAAAAAGTTTCTGCTTAAACCTGTGTGTGTGTGTGTGTGTGTGTGTGTGTGTGTACATATGTTAAAGTTTATTAATTCTATAATGGTCAGAAAGAGAGAGACGCAGACAGACAGGCACTCCCAACAGGGACCTCATGCCATGATCTACCCCTAGCCTGGACCACAGGCATGTACACACATACAGGGAGGCCTCAGGACACAAACCTGGAGCCCTCCCATATGGTACAGCACTGCAGAGCACTGTGTCACTGCTGTGCAACCATCTGGGCCCTTAAAAGCGTTTTCTTTTGGCGTAATGGCTATGTCGCTGTACTACCATGTAGTCAACCACGGTTCGAGTCCTAGACCCAGTGGCTTAAACTCACGCCAGACACGTGTGTGTGTGTGCCCGAGATCCTGAGAGGAGAATGGATTGTGGCATGGCCATCCCCCCTGGGGGGTGATTTCTGACTTTCTGTCTTCCTGGTGAGTGCACATGCCCTAGAGCAAAAACCTCTCCCAAAAAAAAAGCGTTTTCTTTTATTTGTATATACATGGACTAAATGGCTGCAGGGACTGAATGGCTACAGACACAGAGTGTCAGATTTGAAAATTAATTGCTTTATGAACTTACTGGAATCATAATTCGCTTTCCTTAGTAGCCAGAATAATTGCCGATGGGACTGGCTGAATGTTTGCACACCTCCTTCCCCAGAGCCACAGATTTTGTTGGCCATGTGTGCAACTGGTTTAGTCCCAGCACACTAGAATGAAAACCCCTCCAGAAAAATGCCACTCAGAAACTTAATGTCACTCAGGAGTGGCTGCTGCCATTTGATAGCTCTGGTGCATCTGAAGTATGGCAAAGGCCGTGCTGAACACGAATCCACCCCTGCCCTTTGAAAAGGTCTATATTTGAAGGCCACATTCTCTGTGTGCATGAGCTCATCACATGTAAGCAGCCACATTTCATCTGGTAGGGGAGAGAAAGTGCTGGGAGAACTCTAGTTTTTTGTTTATTTGTTCTCCAAGGAAATATCTGTGCCCAGCTCATATTCAGAGATTCATGTAACATTATTCATCATCTTTGGTCAGAAACTTAGAAAGATAACAGCTCACCAGATGTGCAGTGTAAGAAAATGTTAGGAAGCTAGGATTCTTGGGTTATCCCAGTAACACAGTGGTTAAGTTCTCTGCTTTGGGACCTGGATCCCACATGGTCATCCCAGCTCTTGTGGCTTAAGAAACACAGCAAACATGTATGCATGTGTGCCCAAAATCCTGAAGGGATTATTCCCACTGCTGGTGGGATTGTAAATTGGTCCAACCACTGTGGAGAACAATTTGGAGATTCCTCCAAAATCTACAAATAGAACTACCATATGATCCAGCAGTCCCACTCCTTGGTATCTACCCGAAGGACAGAAGAATACTTAATCGAAAAAGTGCTTGCACATCGATGTTTATTGCAGCACTTTTCACGATTCCTAAGTCATGGAAACAACCTAAATGCCCACGAACTGATGAATGGTTAGAAAAACTGTGGCACATATATTCAATGGAATACTATTCATCCATAAAAAACAACAAAACCCTGGCTTTTGAAAGGAAGTGGATGAATATGGAAGACTTACTGCTGAGTGAAGCAAGCCATGCTATGAAGGAGAGGCATTGTATGTCCCCACTTAATATATACCGAGTGTCTGCACACTCTCTCTCTCTCTCCAAATATATATATATATATATATATATATATAGATATATAGATATATAGATATATAGATATATAGATATATATGTATTTGAAACCATACTGCTTCTGTTGTTATAGAGTTATAAAATTATACAAAATTATAAGACATATTTTGAACGTTATCTTTAAAGTTCAGTATTTTGGAATTTTGAAAGTTGTTTGTAAACTGTCAAGAATTATGGAGTATGAGGTAAATTTTTTTGCTATGTAAAGTAAATGTTTGTGGAAAAATGTAAAAATAAATAAATGAAAGAAAAAGAAAAGAAATGGAGGAAAAGGGATTGCAGCATAACCACGCCCCCTTGGGGGTTGCTTTCTCTCTCTTGTAAGTAACATGTACTCTCTGGCACCATACATACATACATATGGCACCATACATACATACATATGTATGTATGTATATGTGTGTATATATGTATGTATATGTATATACAATATATATTATGCATGTATAAAAGCTAGGGTTCTTGGTGCTAACTTCTGAATAGACCTCAGGTCAAAATGCAAGAAAACTAGGGGACTATAACTGTTGGCCTTGTATCAAGTAGCCACTCCCTTCGTTTTTCCCTCCCTTGAAAGCTTTGAGTGTTGAAGGAATTTCCTGTCAGATGGATTTCCAGAATTTCTTGGTCTCCATAAGATAGATTTTATTTATTTATTTATTTTACATTCAACTACCGTATTTCATTACAGCATACCAGATAAATTTTCCCATCATGAATACACTGTATTCAGTCAAAGATATTGCCATACACATTATCAACAGGTAATTTTCCATTTTTGTGTTCCTTAAATGTTTTGCTTCTTTCTTCTTCTCTTGGATTCCCTCCCTCTCACCCTCTCCCATTTCTCATCCTTCCACACTGTCTACTATCACCATCGCTCTTTATGCTTTTATACCTTCCAATCTTTCAGTTTCTGCCATAGAGCACAGACATTCAGTATATTTTGAGTGGGGACATACAATGCCACTTTTTCATAGTCTGGCTTGCTTCACTTAGCAGTAAATCTTCCATATTTGTCCATGTTCTGTCAAATGCCATGGTCTCATTGTTTTTTTATGACTGAGTAGTATTCCATAGTGTATATTTGCCACACTTTTTCAATCCATTCATCTTTCCATAGATATTTGGGTTGGTTCCATCTCTGAGCAATTGTGTATAATGCTGCAATAAACAGATATGCAAATGTTTTTCCAACTGAGCATTATCCTATCCTTTGGGTAGATACCTAGGAGTGGAACTGCTGGATCATATGGTAGTTCTATTTATAGATTATAGGAACCTCCATATTGTTCTCCACAGTGACTGGACTAATTTACATTGCTATCAACAGTGTAAGAGTTCCCTTTTCTCCACAGCCTCACCAGCAATTATCATTCTTTATTTTTTTAATCTTAACCATTCCGACTGGGGTTAGGTAGTATCTCATGATTTTGATTTGCAGCGGCCTTATGGTAAATGATGTTGAGCATTTTTTTTGCATATGCTTTTTGGCCATTCATATGTTAAATCAATCTCTTTTAAATCACTGAATAGAAAGTTTCCATGTAATCACTAGTTTTGGTCAAATGTACATGCTTATCATTTACTATGGTAAAATATAGCCAGTCCTCACCTGGTGGAAACACATGGTAATTCCATAGGTGAACCTTCTGGATCCAGACTGTGTGTGTTTTTTGCATGCTACCACAGGATTCACATTCTGCCACAGGAGAAATTGAGAGGATGGAGAGCCTGTGTTCAAATTCCTGTAAAATGAGAAATTTGGACTAGATGATTCCTCTAGGTCCTTCTATTTCTAAGGTTACACTACATTTCCAAAGGGCCTCTTATGCTTTGCCGTAGAGATTGGTTTCCTTTTCCTCTTTTCTTTTTTCATGAGATTCTGAATTTGGAAAGTAATATTCAGAATTTTTTTTAATTTTAGAACCTGTGGGTCCTTTGCCTCTTTCCAACATCTGTTCCCATTCCTTTTCTGTCTACTTCTTTCTCTTTTCCTCCTCCCAGCCCAAAATGTAGGCATTGACCAAGCTTCTACCCTTTGTGCCTTTCCTTCATGGAAAGGCTTTTATATTCTTTTTTCTTTCACAGTAATTTTGCAGAGCCAGGCTATTGCTACAGATGGAAAGTGCTCAAAATGTATTTGAGTCAGAAAGGAGGGAAAGAAAGAATAGAAGGAAGAAGGGAAAGACATAAAGAGATGATTTATAAATATTTAATCTAAGCTTCTAAATCTAGCACTACATTTTAATGACCTGCTTAGATTCTGTGTATTTTGCTTGTATATCAAATTTAATATATTCTATACCTAATAGCCTAATTGACAGGTTTCACAGTTAAGTCATCTTATTGGAGTGGTACTTGTAGACTACAGAACTTTTTCAAATAAGGCTTTAGTTACATATTTAAAAATTACCTGTTTTAAGTGCACAGTTTGATGAATATTGGTAATTGTATGCAATAGTGTGGCCCTACCACAATCAAGATATAAGACATGTACTAAAATGACTGGTGTGCCCCTTGAATTTGATCTTTTCCTCTTCTGCCTGAACCTGGACAACTACTGATCTGTTTTTGGTCATAAATTATCATTTCTAGAGTATCATATGAAAGGAGTCATATTGTGTTCACTCTTTTGTTTGCCTTTTTGCAATTAGCCTAACTATTTTGAGATTCCACCAAATGCATGTTTTGATAATTTATTCCTTATATTGCTGAGCATGGCATGGATGGAGCACAGTTTATTTATGCATTCTCTTGATGATAGTAGTTGGATTTTTTGTAGTTTTTGGCCACCATGAATAATAAAATACAGATTTCAATATAAAAATAGATAAGTATCTTTTTGTTAGGTGAGAAGATATATTAGGTAGCCCGTTTATACCCCTTCCAGCACTTTGATTCTATGAAGCACTTCTTATCAGGGGGAAAGCTGTGGTGTATGCAGTGAGTTCAGATGAGATCTAGATGTGAAGCTAGGTTTAGCCTTAAAGGGTTCAGTAGAAAACAATTAATTAATTAATTAATTAACTTATTAATTTACTAGATGGTGCATGTATTCACCAGAAAGAAATAGGAGAGGAGAAAACAGTTCCCCAATGGGGCATGGTCACACCACAATCCCTTCTCCTCCATTTCTCCCTCCTTTCAGGATTTTGCACACACACATATGCTTCTCAAACTTCTGGGTTCAGGACTTGAACTGTGCAAGTCCCTTAACCACCTTAACCCCCAGACTACAGAGCTACCCCAAGTATGCATTTTAATCCAAGTGTAAAGTTGCCCTTCATCGTGAGGTGCCTCTAGGCATTAGTTACAACTCTGTGATATTGGTGAGTTGTATGCTTAGGTGCATTTCATTCGATGGGAAGTTAAGAGGGTTGAGAGAGAGAGAAGGTAATTTGACAAATTCTTGGCTTATTTTAAATTGGTATATGATACTTAAAATTTATTTTATTCAAAAGAATAACAATGAATTTATTCATCAAATACATGTACTATTTTCTGTACAAGGTGCTCTCCTGAGCATTTGACATTTATTACTAATTCTTTTTTTTTTTTTTTGAGAGGTTTTTGCTATAGGGTGCGTGTGCTTGCCAGACAGACAGAGAGAGACAGAGAGACAGAAAGCGAGAAACCACCCCCCAGGGGGGGATGGCCACACCGCAATCACTTCTCCTTCATTCTCCTTTCGGGATTTTGGGCACGCATGCACACGTGCCCGGCGTGAGTTTAAGCCACCGGGTCCAGGACTTGAACCGCGGTCGACTACATGAGAGTCCAGTGACATAGCCATTATGCTAACTGGTCCCTTATTACTAATTCTTATCTCAATACTTTGAGGTACTATTATCCATTCTACATAGGAGGAAACTGAGGTATGGAAGAGTTAAATGATTTGCCCAAGATCATACACAATTACAAAATGGCCGAAGGACACGGATATAAATCTACATTTTTGTCACCTTAGCTGCTATACCCTGCTGCCTCCTAGATATGGTGTAGCCCAAGGATAGGGGTTATTAGTTGTTCAATAAGATATTATACACAGCTGATTATTTGCCACCTGGAAATATTATAAATATACACAGTAATGTGGTCTACATTAAGGTTCCACGTTACTGTGCCCCTAGAGACTCCTATCTAGATGCTTAACATATATGAGAGGAAATTACTACCAAGTAGGAGTGCTGTTTATCCCCAGAAGACTGAATTTAGCAATGCAGATTTTAGTTTTAGCTCACAGTGAGTATATTTCTGAAGAGCAGCAAAAGGATAACAAGATAACATATAAATACCTGATCAGTCATGTAATTTGTTAGTTTGTATTTGCTGAATGGGACTGTTACTTTTCTCTGAAAATGTAATGTTTCGTTTTTATTTGGGGCAAAGTAAATCTGGAAAAGAAGGAAGTAAAGAAAGAGAAAGCAAAAAGTAGAGATTGTTTGCACACATCACACATGCCTACTTCTTCATTGTGGGCATTTTTTTTTTATTTCTGTCCTCTGCTTTCTCATTCTACATCTGTCTTAGTTATGTTGTTCTCTGCTATAGCTTCTCTGTAATAATAACAATGATGATAACTCTGTAATAGTAATTCTGACATCTTAGAGACACTTTCAACTGCAATGTACCTAAAATCAAAACTCATCACAGTGCTTTCCAACAAACCTCTCCTCTCACAGCCATCTTTCCTAAGCATTTGGATTGGAAATTAGAGTTCTCATTCGTTCTTCTCTCTCCCTAATGCCCACGTTGACATAGTCTCCAAGTATTATCAATTCTACTTCCTACATACAGCCTATTCCCAGTGCCCTTGCTACTTCACTGGTTCATGTGTTCATTATCTCTTGCTGGGATTATTACAATCACTTCACCCCCTGGTCTCCCTGCTTCCAGTGTATCTCTCTTCTAATCCTTTCATCACATTTCAGCAAAAGATAATGCTATCTTCCAAAAGCACAGCTCAGATCATTTCATTCCCCTTGAAAAGCTCTAAGAATTTCAAGTGCCTATTGGAATAAAGTCCAAACTCATTCTTGTAGTGGTTAATTATTTACTTTTTTTTATCTTCCCTTGAAAGTTTCCTGCAGTTAGACGAGGCTTCTCCATGTCTCTCCCCTCTCTGGCCTCCCAGTAACTTCAAATGCAGTGCTCTACTTACGGTAGAGTTCACATATTAAATAAACAAAAGGAAGCTACCAATAGGAAGAGAGACTTGAAATTTCAAAGACCATTAGATGTTTTAGTTAGGAAGCTGTTAGTGATGACATTCTGGAATGTAATTTGAATAATGTGATGGGAATAAAAGAGGGAGAGAGAAGATGACTGAGGAGAATAGTGGCAAAACTGTTTACTTAAGAATTTTAGATGAAGGATGTCAGATTCAGGTATATGTGGTTTGAGGTTTTCAGGTTGTGTTTTTCAGATGGCAATCCAGCCTTTCTCTACCAATGTTCATACGGATAGCCTCAGAATACTGGAAAGTAGTGGATCAAGTTGCTCCTTTAAACAATATGCTTGCTTGCTTTTGCCTAAGTCATTGGCCTAGTAGTCCTAGTCTTCTATAAAGAAGATTGATGCTGAAAGCTGTCCTGGCAGCTCTGTAGGAATTCACTAAGTGCCCCACATTTTCAGGCTCTGTTCCTGAGGAGTTCACAGTGTCCATATCAATTAGCTGGCAGGGCTCTGAGTCCCCAAAATGGTCTTTTATGCAATGAAAGTGGCCGTAGGCCAGCACTAGTTCCCCCAGTGACAAACCGTACGCTCAAGTCCCCAGTGTCTGTAGACATCATGCACTTTTTGAGAGGCCTGGCTCTAAAGCCTCAGTCATCACATTGGAATTCTGCAGTGCAGGAATTGCCTCCAGGATTATAACAAGAGCTGGAATTCTTTCAATTCATACTCTCACATGCTCTTCTTCTTCTACCTATGCACTTCTTTCTTAATACTAGATTGCTTTATTGAGTGCTTTTACTGTGCCTGACACTACATTTTTACATGCATATCTTTTATTTTTATCCCTTTCTAAATGAAGGTACAATTCTTGTTCCTATTTTGCACATGAGGAGACTAAGGCTTAGAGCATGGAATTGACTTTCAGAAGTCATAGAGCTTTCAGTGGAAAAGTAATTGAGGAAGCTGGGGCTTGATCTTGGAGTTGTCTATAGTCAGATCCTGTGATTGCTAGCACTAGGCAATGCCATTTCCTCTTGGACATCTCATAGGGCTACAAGCAAGTGAACCGGAGTAGAAGTGTAGAATTCCGTGGTGTTAAAATGTTTTCAATTTAGCAAATGGTGAGTGCCATTGTATTATTTTCTCTTCCTGCTCTTCATTTATTTTACTATTCCAATAAATAAGTGATTTCAACCTTGTGTGTAAGGTACAAGCATTCTGGAGAAGAGTAGCTTAGCAGAGGCTAACCATAGTCTCCCAACCTTAACAGTAACTTTCTGCCTCTTCATTTCCTGGCTACTTCACCCTCATCTGTACTGATCACAGTCTCAAAGCTATGAGAACATAGCTTGCTGCCAGCAGAAAATGTGTTTGGAATTCTCCCACAGATCCCCAGTCTCTTAGGAAGTAGAATGAAGCAGTGCCAGTTTATTGTTTTCTCAGCCTATTGTCTGATTTCCTTTAAAACCAATAGAATTACATCAGTATTCTCCCTAACCCTCATCTCTCTCTCTCTCTCTCTCTCTCTCTCTCTCTCTCTCTCTCTCTCTCTCACATACACACACACACACACACACAATATTTTTACTTACTTAGTCTTTGAGTTCATGGCCTGAGATATTTTCATATGCAACAATGCAGTTGGGACTCTGGTGAGAGAATAGGCACTTGGGGTAGACTCATCAATTTGGTAGTAGAATGTCTCAAATACAGATTAGTTAGGAACCTAATGACACGACCCAAAAGCCCTGGTTTCTGGCTCACTTGCCCTATATGATCTTAGCTTGCTTGATATGTCTTTTGTTTGTTTCTAGTACAGAGGAGTAGCTGCTGATATTCATCTGTAGCAATAAGCTGCTTAGTACACTTTCTGTCTTCCTTCAGAGTCCAGCCTTACTCTCCATGATTGCATTGAGAATAATGTGGAAATGTACATATTCTTCCTTCTTGGTCATGATCTAAAACCTTGAAAGGACTATCTGCCACGTAATTTTGAGAGAATGTCTGTCCAGTTCTGAAGGCAAGCTTGTACACACTTCAAAGAATCTGTCCCTGACTTTTGAAGCTACATCCATTCTAATAACCTCTCCTACCCTGAAAGCTGAACTTTCTTATCTTAGAGGCTCTTACCAGTTCGTCATCCAGAAACTGGCTGTTCCTAATGAGGTTGATGTCAACTTAGGGCTTTCCAGCAAAGCCTCCTTTGACTTAGCAGGGAGATAATATTTATTAATTTTGCTGCCCTCATATAATCATCACTGTCATTTTTCTCCCTAGGGACACAACGATCATCAATCACTCTCCTAACACCAGCTATGATACAGCTCTAGAAGCCCGCATCCAGAAGGAAGAGGAAGAAATTTTGATGGCCAACAAGCGTTGCCTTGATATGGAGGGCAGGTAAGATGCCAGTCTGAACCCTGAAAAATCTGAGACCAGATAGGTCAGTACAGAATGGCAATCATCTTTATTCACAACTGAGGAACCAGATCATGCAGCCTCTCCCCACCATCTTCCTCTCCACCAGCCTGTTACCTAGAATTTGAGATGTGAAGGCCTTTACCTCGATCATTCCCATAAATTGTGGAATTCCAAGTGGGGTCACTGTCCCCTTGACCTTCCTAATGGCTTTGATCTGCCCTTTTTGTTGGTATTTGCACTTTGGGGTAGGTGCAGAAAATACAGTAACAACTTCCTTGAAGAAAAGGTGGAAATACTTGATGTCATGACTAGGTTGCATGGCACTGTGACTCTATGATAGAGCAGAGTACTCAGTAAAAGAACATCCACTCCAACCAGGAGTTAGGGGACCTGATGTTTCTTATAAATTCATGATCACACACTTATTACCTGAAGGATGTGACTCATTCCTTGAAGATCTCCTCTTCTCACTGAACATATTGTTAATGTTGACTCAGATTCTTCTCTACAGAGCCCACTACATTGGTATGTTCTTTCATGGACAGCCTTTGTTTTCACCAATACTTGACTTTGACCTCCTAAGTTTTAGATAACAAACTTCTGGTTGCTGTGGTGTATCCATTTGCATGAGCAAAAAGACATTGAATTATAAAAAAGTATAGCACATAGTCCTTTGTCTTCCAACTCAGAACTAACTAGATCACCCTTTAGTTGACAGGGTAATGAGAACCCAAGTCCATGCAGGTAGTGAGATAAGAACACGGAGGTAGCAACACAGTCTATATGTTCTTTTTTTATTTTATAATACTTTATTTTTATTTTATTATAAAGTATATTAAATATTTTCTTTATTACAATTTAGATTAAAAAAATTCTAAGAAGAACACAATGTACCTAACACACAGCATATATGTTCTTTGTCTTTGGCTCCTAGGATCAAGACCCTCCATGCCCAGATTATTGAAAAGGATGCCATGATCAAAGTGCTTCAGCAGCGTTCCCGGAAGGAGCCAAGTAAGACAGAGCAGCTGTCATCCATGAGGCCAGCAAAGTCTCTGATGTCCATTTCCAATGCTGGATCAGGCTTGCTCTGCCATTCGTCCACCCTGACTGGCATCCCTATCATGGAAGAGAAGCGGGATGACAGGAGCTGGAAAGGGAGCCTAGGTAATGACAATAAATAAGGGAAATCATGTTCATACATGTTTAAAGAGAGCCCTGACTGAGATAAGTACCCTATAAAGCAAGGGAAAGGTTTCTGTCTCCTGAGAGATTATTATAGATACTTATTCAGGAGCTCCTTGACACTGTGAAATCTCACGGTGAGAATGATGATGGAGGCAAAGGCCTGAGATGATGAGAATCCTGAGTTCTCTTTGGGTAGAAGGGAAGGGAACTTCAGTTTCCTTTAGAAAACCTCCTATATTTGGCCTTTGCCTATGTCTTTGTCCAAAGCCCATGTTGCTTTTTTTTTTTTTTTGAGAGGTTTTTGCTAGAGGGCACATGCGCTCGCCAGAAAGACAGAGAGAAAAAGAGAGAGAGAAAGCGAGAAATCACCCCCCAAGGGAGGATGGCCACGCCACAATCCCTTCTCCTCCATTCTCCTCTTGGGATCTTGGGCACGCACGCACACGCGCCCGGCGTGAGTTTAAGCCACCGGGTCCAGAACTTGAACCACGGTCGACTATGTGGGAGTCCAGCAACATAGCCATTACGCTAACTGCTGGTCCCAAGCCCATGTTGCTTTCATGTCATTCAAAATTTCAAAATTCTATCATTTGTATGTTTCTTCCTCCCCTGAAATAGGAGGACTCATAGTTCTAGTTAAGCTAAATAAAGCCAGGTGGCAGGTTTTTGTTACCACAATGTTTTGATATGAGAACAGAATGTATTTTTTTTCTTTTTGGAGAGGTTTTTGCTATAGGGCACGTGCGCTCGCCAGAAAGACAGAGAGAGACAGCGAGACAGAAAGCAAGAAATCACCCCCCAGGGGGGATGACCACGCCGTAATCCCTTCTCCTCCATTCTCCTCTCGGGATCTTGGGCATGCACACACATGCGCCTGGCGTGAGTTTAAGCCGCTGGGTCCGGTACTCAAACCGCGGTCGACTACGTGGGAGTCCAGCGACATAGCCATTATGCTAACTGCTGGTCCCCATAATGTATTTTTTTAATTCCATTTCTTTCCATTCCTTGCCCTCTAATCAGAATCCCAGAATTACTTACGGTACTATCGTGAGAAACATTTTTAGAGCCTGAGGAAGCAAGCTCTCTGTATTTTTAATTTTTGCTCTTCTTGTTGTGTTGAATACCTTCTTTGGTCCTCTGATTCTTGTGTTATCTTTTGATAAGAATAAGTATTTTAGAGACCAGGGTCATGGTCAGAACTTTACGTCACACAAGTATTACTATACTCATCTGTGTCCACAGACTTCATCCCTTATCATTTCCCGCTTTCTGGTAATGTGTAGTGTTGGTTGTAAGTGGAACCATGTAGAAGAATTCTGGCAACTCTGAGGGCCAGCCCCATTGTGCAGTGGTTAAGCCCTGTGCACAGGGAGCTAAATCTCACATGGTAAACTGCAGTTCCAATCCCAGCCCCAGTGGCCTGAAAAACATGTTGGGCACATGTGGGTGTGTGCCCAAAATTCTGATAGAGGTATGTAGGTAAAAGACTGTGGTACAATCATGCCCCGTTGACGACATTATTTCTCTCTTTCTCTTGCATTTTCTCACATGTGCCCTTTGGAATGAATGAATGAATGAATGAATGAATAAAAAAATAAATAAATATCTGACAACTCAGTGGAATGCAATCACTGTTGGAAAAAGTCAAATTAGATACCCAAGACATTTAAACAGATTTAACATACCATGCTGAGAGTTGGATAATGAGGACTAGGAGGGATCTTCCAAGTCTGAAAGAAACTTAAAACCATGGTAGAAGGTGCCTGAAAAACTGATTCCTTGGAGACAAAAATAAATAATTTAGACCCATTTAAATTTCTCCTCAACCCCTATCCAGGAGAACAGGTAATCAGATGCCTGGATTTGAACAACCTATTGTTTTCTAACCTCTTTCTCTCTTTCATTTGTAGGGATTCTTTTGGGTGGAGATTATCGTGCTGAGTCTTTCCCTTCCACACCCTCGCCTGTGCCCCCCTCCACCCCCTTGCTTTCGGCTCATTCCAAGACGGGCAGCCGAGACTGCAGCACCCAAACTGACCGTGGAACTGAACCGAACAAAACTGCGGCTGTTGTCCCCATCTCTGTTCCTGCTCCAGTTGCTGTTGCCGCTGCTGCTGCTGCCATCACTGCCACCACTGCCAGCAGCACTGCTGCTGCTGCCACCAACAACACCACTATGGTAGCTGCTAGTCCAGTTGCTATTGCTGCCACTCCAGCTGTTGCTGCTGCTGTTGCCGCTGTCTCATCACCAGCAACTGCTGCTGCCATTGCTGCTGCTGTTTCTCCAGCTACTGCTGCTCAGATTCCAACTGCTGCCTCTGCTGCTGCTGCGCCTGCTGCTGCTGCTGTTCAGGTTGCTCCAGCTGCTCCGGCTCCAGTTCCAGCTCCAGCTATGGTTCCAGTTCCGACTCCAGTAGCGGCTCAGACTTCTGCTTCGGCTCAGACTCAGGCGCCAACTCAAGCTATGGCTTTGGCTCCTCCTCCAACTCCAACTCCAACTCCAGCTTTGGCTCAGGCTGAGGCTCCTGCAAGTCCGGTTACCACTTCTGGACCACTTCGTTTGTCTATACCAAGTGTGACCTGCAATCAAGACAAGACAGGTAATAATTCTCTGGAGCAGGTAGCTTTCAGTTCTGCCTTAAAATACTGGTTTATCTGTTGTGCCTGCTCTTTAGCCTGGGTAGGTTATTAGACTAAGGTTTTCATGTTTTAAAGGGGATTCATGGAGGAGGGAAGAAAAGAGACTTGTCTGTAATGAATTCTCATCAACCACAATGGGAAGGGATATGAGTAGAGGTCATTATCCTTGTAGAAGTAAATGTGGGTGGGGTGTGGTGGCAGGCAAGCCTCACTTTGCCCTGGCCTTCATGAAGGCTCTAATGCTGTGTGTTTCTTAGAAGTCTGGGTTTTTCCTGGGACCATAAGTGTTGTCTAACCCCCTTTTTTTCCCATTTAGATGGTCCTGTTTTCCACTCCAATACTCTGGAAAGAAAGGCTCCCATTCAGATCCTGGGACAAGAGCCAGATGCAGAGTTGGTGGAATATCTCATCTAAATGGCCAAATCTAGAGCTGCAATTTATCAGCAAGAATGCTTTTAATCATTTTCCCCTTTTGTTTGTTCTTATTTTCAGGGTGAGGACAAGGGTTGGGGGGAGGGGATATTTTTTAAAGGGACTTTTTATTGAAATAATATAGTACTTAAATAATATCATCTGAACTCCAGTCTATTCTGGTATACTTCGGGAGTACCTTTAAAGACAGATGAATTAGAATGTGCTCTAAAGGTGATTGTTTAGATTTATATATTAATCAGAATGTGTTCTAAAGTTGATTGTTTGGATTTATGCAAATACTGGAACTATTAGGTGGCTATACATTGATGTTTTTAATGTGCTAAAATTTGTTTCAAATTTCCATATTCCAGGTCATTTTTTAATGAAGAGCACAGTATGTGTGGAAGACAGTCTGTAACATGTAGTTTGGAAGTGAGAAGCTGGAAAGAATTTGAGTGTTTGCTGTCTTATATAGTTATCATCTAGATAGCAGCCAGAGAAAGCTCTCACCTCAGGCTCATGAAAGGGAGTAGGAGTAGTTTTAGGAGCAATGAGATGTGTAAGCTGGAGAAAAGCAAGAGTATCAGGGTGCAGATGGGCACTGGAGCTTATTCTCCTTCTCGATTTCCCAGCTCCTCTGCCCCAGGGTTTGCATTTATCTTCATTTCAGTGGAGCTTTGGAAGTGGAGTCCTTTGGTTCCCTCTTGGAGGTTCATACATTCATATGTATACTCTGGAGTAATTTATGCATTTGGATAATTAATATATTGCTTTCAGATGCTAGGAGAGTACATTAACTGAGTGATGCATAACTTCCTCTCTGGGAGTTAGGTATCAGAGGCCTTGATGTAGAGTTGTATGAGACACTGTGTACAGACCTTTGTGATCTCTGTGTGGCCATGAACTCAGCTCCCTTACCTTTTAGAAAAACAATATTGGCTTTGTGTTTATTTCTTCTATGGCACAGATTCATTGACCAGGTCACCAGTCTCAAATTGCCAATCATTTGCAAAATGAAGAAATATTTTTCTTGACAGGTTTGAATGCTTTGGATTTCTGTGACCACTTTGAAATAACTCATTTCATTTTCCCAAATTCTTAGCATATGTCTTAAAGGAGTATTTGACTATCACCTCCAAGGGAATAAAATCAAAAGTCCAAAGTATTGTGCTGCAGTCAGGGGAGAGGTGATTGCAGAAGATAGTATCCTCAACTACCTCTTCTTGCTGCTAGTGACTCCATCTGGGAATATCTTTGGGAAGCAGTGGGAAATGTACATGTAAGCAGGAGCCAAAAGAGGCGATGGCACAAAGCCTTGTCTCAGGGCTGCCTCTGAGGACACAGGGAGAAGCTAATTCCCATGGGTGCCTGCCCTGTGTCACCTCTCTGCCCTTCATTAGGATGACAAGTCTACAGTGGCATTAAGATCAGTTTTCAGGGGTATAGTAGGATGAAGGGGGTGGGGGTGTTAGGCAAGGGTGGGTAGTAAAGGTTTGGGAATGTGTTAGTTAGAAACCAGGTTAATAGAAGACTAGGCCTGATATATTACTTCCTGAGCCATAGTGGTGGGAAGGAACTTGAGCAATCTAGCCCTACCCCCTTGTTTGAGTGACTAGGAATCTGAGACCTGCAGAGGTTTAGTGACATTTTCAAGATCACACAACACAGCTGGCCACTCTTCCAATACCATGCTTATTCTGGAAAACCTGTATATGTATTTGAACAAGCCTATTGTAAGAAAAGACATTTTCACAGTCTAGGGTATATTTATTTTCTAAAATGTCCCTGGCTTCAGTAGTTTGTTCAGGGTTGTGAATTTCTATCTTGCCCTTACTGTAGTGCCTTGTGCAAGGTTTCCTTTTCTTGACCCCTCATTTTAACAGAGTCACATGAAACATCCCCCTAAGAAGTCAACCCCACTTCATTTCTCACTGTGAGGTTGGGTGTCTCAGATCATCCCACAGGTTGCTTTGTGAGTATAGGAATGGTGTGTTTAACAGTAGTTAAGTACTTACTAAGTTCCTAATTATCACCCAAAGGAATTTTGTGTGTGTGTGCCCATGTGTATGTGGAGAGACTAGAGGGAGTATGACATGATTTCTAGTCAATCTTTTCACATTTTCTATAATGAAGTGATCATCAACATTAGTCCTCAGTTATAATGAGAATCCCAAATAGAAATTTAAAGTAAAGTTGTGTTAATACTCTTTCATTTTTCCTTTTAGTCATAAAGAGAAAAAAGAAACTTCAAATAGTAGAAGCAGTAAGTAGCAAACTTCAGGAGAGCTGCTTTCTAGCCAAATAAATAAATTAAAATAAACCTTTCATCTACTTCTTTCATGGTTATCACACATTGCCAGAAATTTTGCTGGGTCTGGGAGCCATGATTTTGATTGCATTCTGTAAGGTGACAAATGTCGTACATTCCACATTGTGTGGCAGCCATCTCAAGACCCATGTGTTTTGGGGAACGGAGGAAGTTCTTGACTAAGTACTATTTTGAACTTTCCAGAACATCTCTGCCCTCTCACACCAGAGATAATTTGTCTCTGCTCAATTTTCAATGCCTGGTAATTTGCTAAAATAACAGTGTACATCTAGGAGATGGAAGAAGACCATGTCAGTGTATTATGTTTACGGAGAAGATAGATTCTGCCTTTTCAGAACATCTCTACTAGATGTCATGTTAAAAATTCAGGTTTGTGGGAGAAATCTCAAGTTAGCTACTTTTTCACAATTGTGTGGATATAATGTTTGGGGGATCTTTCTGGACTCCCACCTATCTATGCATTTTATTGGCACCTCAAGACAGGAAAGTGACCTTGTCTTAACTTGTACTGCCTGGTGGCCTCTGGGGACCTTCTAATTCAGTTGTACCCCAATATCCCATGTATAGAAAAACTTCATTAGAACAAACTTTACTTGATAGAAAACTCTTATTAATTTTTTAATTAAAAGTAGCTTAAGCTTTATTTTAAAATCATGTATCTTGATTATTATTTGAATGAAGGATTTACTTTCAATGCTGCTTTTGAGCATCAGGTTAACAGGATTACAGGAACCTGAACTATCTGCCATCATCTGCCACAGGAACATACAGAGAGGTCTGTCATGTTCTCTTTTTGTTGGTTCACTGTCAGGTGGGTGTAACAATTGGGAAATGAACAAATTGATTGTGCAAACTGTTTTTAATAAAGAGCCTAAATACTTGTATTGTGGCAGCTTAAGGTGTATACATATGCACTAATGCTGATAAATTATATTCTCATGTCTGTTAGCCATACAATCTCTTGTTATCTCGATTGTTCATTCACATGGAACATGTTACTTAAAATGTGTGCATTCTTACTGAAAATGTTTTCAAGGAGGGCATCAGCTGCAAGCTAATTGCCACTAATTTCAGCCCACCACCATCCTTGGAAATATATCTTCCAAGTGTCATCCATCATCAGTATGACAAGTGTTGGGAGTTTGTTTATTTTATTTCCGGTAGCAACGATGGATTACATTGAGCCATCAAACCTCCTTCTGGCTTACCTTGTGATTAATAGCAGGTGTTTGTAAAATGGATAGCTGGGGTTGGCAGATGGCTAGAGAAGAATCATCTTTGATTTAAAATGTATGTGGTCCCATAATGATTATGACCCCATTCTGTAATCAACTGAGCTAGTTCCAATAAAGTTAAGCAGGTTTAAATCCACTTTGTGCCTATCTTTTCACTGACAATAAAGTTAGCTATTTTAAAATGCAGTACCGTGTGGAAAATGCTTTGGTGTTTACCCGACAGAAGCTTTATATGTGCTGTATCAGTGATTACTTTCAATTCAGTATGCAAAAAAATTGCCTTTCAAGGGCAATGTGCAGCAGAATTTGCATTTGCTTGAAGTATGGAATGTGATTATAGATTATAAAGTATTAAGACAACGCCACAGGCCACATGCTCTAATCGGTCTCTTTATATAGTCAGGCAGCATATATTAAAAGCTTTGCATCTTTTTATCTCCTGGTCCCAAGGGATAAAATGATGGCCACCCAAAAAAGGGAATTCAACTATTGGTTAGCATTTCAGAAGGCCCCTTGATACTCCTTTTGTACTCTTGTTCTTATGCCAATTCATCAGTTTTGGTTGAGGGAACTTGTTATTAAAAGCAAATCAAAACCACAAACAAGTTGGCTCTTTACTGAAAATGTTAAGGCTGACTTTACAACTGCCCTTTCTGTGCCTCCTTTTTACCAGTGAATTCCAAACCTGACTGGTAAGGAAAGGATCCCAAGGACTTCAAAATGACACACATATTTTCAAGGTGAAATTGCCTTGACATGTGTTGGAAAAGGGATGGGGCCAGAATATAGAGTTCATTTAACTGGAGATTTGATTTTGTGTATGTGTGCGTGTGTGCATGTTCACATGCTATAGGGCATGTGCACTTGCTGGAAAGACAGAGGGGAAAAATGATAAATCACTACCCATGACCATATAACAGTCCCTTCTCCTCCATTCTCCTGTCAGGATTTGGAGGAGGCGTACACACGTGCCCAGTTTGTTTTTCAAGCTTCCATATCCAGGACTTGAACTGCACAGTTGTCCATGTGGGAATGCAATCAACTATGTGGGATTCAGCCACATTAAATTCCATTCTACCTGCTGGCCCACAAATTTGATTTTTTTTAAGTTGAGCTTTATTCCCTCCATATTTATGATGAGTCCTTTGAAAACTGTGAATGGAAGTCCACACCTTTTTCAGAGAAGATGGCATTAGGTTAACCACAACTTTTTTACAAGCTTCGCAAAGCATTCCTTTCAGAATATATGAGGGGTGTCTTTAAAAAGTTAATAGAAAACATGCATTATGCAAAAACTATGTATGGCTTTCAAATTTATTTGCACCAAAATAAGCTCATATAATTTCACTTGGCCCAGTTCTTAATGAGCAGTCAATTGTGGGAAGAAAATGCAAGGGTTCCTTCAAAAATGTATGAGAGAACATTGTAGGAACATTTCTAGATATGTCCAGTATAATAACTGATTTGGTACCTGACACTTCATCTCTGTTCCTGTGTGGGCCTTCTCTAATGAGATAAACTATCTGTATAGCCCATGAGTTACACAGATGCAAAAAAAAACATGTCGTGTTTTCTACCTCCATTTCCAACATAAAATGCAGAAAGGTTGTCACTGGAAGGGAAAATGTCAACGGCTTGGTCTTCAAACACTTTCTATACTGTCTAGCAATTGCCCTGAAATTTAGATGAAGAGCCTTGAGTGACAGGACTTTGTTAACAAGAAGAAAAATTATCTCCACACCATCACAATTTCATCCCACATTCCAAATACACCTTAGATGTACAAAGTGGCCAAGGCCAGCATATTTATTTTGGACCCCATGTATTTTAATTTACAAGTCTCCTCTACTAATGGATTCAGGCATATGTGAGTTGTTGAATTTATTAGATGTTGTCATCATGTAAAAGGCCCTGCATGTAAAATTTGAAAAAAAAAATACACCCCATGATTCTAGTTTATTCTAAGAAACAACACACATACCATCTGGATATAGAACTAGGACCAGCTGATGGTATGGTGGTTAAGGCTGTTGGATTCTACATGGCCAACTGCGTGGTTTACATCCGGGACCCAGTAGCTTGAGAAACATATTAGGTGCATGTATATGCATGCCCAAAATCCCAAAAGGAGAGAGAAATGGGGAAGGGATTGTGTCAGGACCATCTACCATGGAGGGTCCTTTCTCTCTCTCTTGAGCAAATAAACATGTCCTCTGGAAAATAAAAAGGTACAGAACTAGTACAAGAAAGGAACCGTTGAGATAGCATCGACAAAATCAGGAAGAGCTTAATTGGGTTTCGAAAGAAGTCTAACACAATCTGGTGATGGGATAAAGGTTCCACAAATAGAGAAAAGGATGTGCAAATGTAATCTCACTGTCAGACCATCAAATTAAGACTGCTTCCAAGATCCAAGGCCCTAGAGAACTGCTCTGATCTGTTAAGTTTCCCCCTACTGGAAACACAAATTCAATCAGGTAGTGGAATGTATCCATCTACCAGGATGAGCATGGAGTTCTAGTCCCATGAATGCCACTAAACATGTTTACGTGTGGGCAAATTCCTTAACAGGATCAGAGAAGTTTTTAAATAAAATAGGGATAAATACCTGTACCTGTGGATCTTATGGAGAAGGAATAGGAGACCCTCACTGATGCCAGTCAAAACAATAAAGATAACATGGTTTCTTTAGATTTTTATTAAGGAAAAAGCAAACATACACCAAAACAGAATAGCTAGGGCAACTCCATGTACTCATTACTGGTCTTCAACAATTATCAATGCATGGCTAATATTACTTCATTTACCATCCAACCCAATTTCTATTACTCTGAAAACTATTCCAGACATCATAGCATCTTATACATAAATATTTAAGCATAAAGATGAAATTTTTAATAATGAAAAATATAAAGTGCTATACCTGGAACCAAAATATATTACCAACTGAACAAAAATAGCATGTGTATGCTTTGCCACTTAAAATTCTTCTTCATATGATCCAAGAATGTCTGTGTTAAACAGAAATCTATGGTCTCAAAAACAGATTCATTCTCTCATAACTCACCTACCAAAAAGCAGAATATTTTCTTTTATATTTCTTTTTTAACATTTATTTATTTATTTATACATTTTCCCACAAACATATACTTTACATATAAAAAAATTTTGCTCATACCCCATAGTTTTTTTCCATTTATTTATTTATTTTTACATTTTTCCACTAACATTTACTTTATATATCAAAGAATTTTTGCTCATACTCCATAGTTCTTGACAGTTAATAAACAACTTTCAAAATTTCAAACTACTGAATTTTAAAGATAATGTTTAAAACATTTCTTATAATTTTGTATAATTTTGTTTGTGACTCTGTAACAACAGAGACAATATGGTTTTAAATAGTTTTGAGAAAATATTTACATATCAACTACTCAAATTGTTGAAAAGCAAATGTCCAGCAAACAAGTTAATCTTCAGGTACGACATTCCAATCAAAGCCCTGTCCAATAATGAGTATTTCCAACTTCTGATTCAATGCAACAAGCATTATTGAACTTATGCAAATAATCCTTCTGCCAAAAAATAAGAATACTCCTAAATATTTCCAATTCAAGAGGGGTTAGGAAGGAAGAAAAGGTTGTTTCCATTTTAAAAAAACAAACAAGAAAATTTTTTTTTTTCCTGAGAGATTTTTCACTATAGGGCGCGTGCGCTCGCCAGACAGACAGAGACAGACAGAGAGATAGAAAGCGAGAAATCACCCCCCAGGGGGGATGGTCACGCCGCACTCCCTTCTCCTCCATTCTCCTCTCGGGATCTTGGGCACGCACGCACACGCGCCCGGCGTGAGTTTTAAGCCACCGGGTCCGGGACGCGAACCGCGGTTGACTACGTGGGAGTCCAGCGACATAGCCATTACGCTAACTGCTGATTCCCAACAAGAAAAATATTTTAACAGATTGCTGAACCTATCAACAACTCAAAAGAAAGTAAAATGTTTAAATTTTGAAAACAAAACATAGTAAAAAAAAAGAAATCCATAATGATTTACTCAAAAGTCATAAAATTCTATTTCATGATTTCAGTCTATGTTCAAAAACTATTCCGTTGAATATGCAGTGTTACTGTGGTCTAATCTTTCTGTTTAAATCCTGGAAGTTAACATTCAATGTTATTATTGATATTTCTTGTCCCTAGCATGAAATTTGTCATTTTCTTGGTTGCCTTTTGTTCCCTTATTTCTGTAGGTGTCTTTAGTTTTCCTGGTAGAGCACTCCTTTCAGAACTTCTTGAAGAGTGGGTCTGCTATTGGCAAATTTTTCCAGGTCTTGTTTATCTGAGAATGTTTTTACCCTTTCTTTCCATATGAAAGATAAACCTGCCAGGTATAGTATTCTTGTTTGAAACTGATTTTTAACACTTTGAATATATTTTCTCATTCTTTCCTTGCTTGCATTGTTTCTGATGAGAGGTCTGAGGTTAACCTGATTGGATAATCTTTTTTTTTTTTGAGAGTTTTGTTTGTTTGTTTGTTTGTTTGTTTGTCTGCTATAGGGCGTGTGTGCTTGCCAGAAAGACAGAGACAGAGAGACAGAAAGTGAGAACTCACCCCCCAGGGGGGATGGCCACGCCACAATCCCTTCTCCCCCATTCTCCTCTTGGAATCTTGAGCACACACGCACACACACCCGGCGTGAGTTTTAAACCACCGGGTTCAGGACTCGAACCATGGTCAACTACATGGGTGTCCAGCAACATAGCCATTACGCTAACTGCTTGTCCCATGATTGGATAATCTTTATAAGTAACCTGACATTTCTCTCTTGCCCATTTTGGTATATTGTCTTTGTAGATTTGGCCAATCTGGCTATGATGTGCACTGGAGAAGATCTTCTTGGGTTGATTCTATTAGGGGTCCTTTGAATTTCTTGGATCTGTAATATTTGCGTGCCTCTCTAGATTTGGAAAGTTTTCTTCCAAGATTTCATGGAATAGATTATCAATGCCCTTATTAATTTCCTCACCTTCTGGGATACCGATTATCCAGATGTTTGGCGCTTAATGGTATCGAGTATTTCTTGTATAGTATTCACGTTTGTTTTTGGTTATTTTCTCAGTTTTTTGGTTGTTTTTTTCCTAGATCAGAGGTTTTGCCTTCAACATACGAGATTCGATTTTCTGCATGGACTAATCTCCTTTTAACACTTTGGAGAGAGGTTTTAATTTCCTGAATGGCAGCCTTCATCTCTAATAGCTCCATTTGATTCTTTTTTATGGTGTGTATTTCCTCTTTCAGGTTATGGAAGAACTTTAGCACCTCCTGGAACTCATTGTCTCTTTTCTCCTGCGTCTTCTGGAGTTCATTATCTCTCAGCTCTTGCATCTCATTTAGTTTTGTCACTATGAATATTCTGTATTCTCTCTCAGACATTTCCATGAGGTCTACTGTACTGTCTGTGGATGATCAGGGATTGTTATTTTCCCTTAGGTGAGAGATAATTTCTTGATTTCTCATGTTTCTTGTGCCTCTGCAGTTGTTTCTGGTCATTCTGTGACAAAATCTATCCTCTGCTGAGCTTCGCAATGTGGTATCCACAGAAAGATTAAAATTTTAGATTTATTTAAAAAAATTTCTTCATTAAAGCAGGAGGTTCAATAAGAAATGAGGATTTCAATGATTCTAAAAGTATTCAGGTGCTTGGATACTATGCACCCAGGCCTATCTAGACATTCAGTGTGTGGAGAGTGAAACTTAGAGTGGGAAAGTAAGGATAAAAAAATTAAGTAAAAAAGAAAAGAAAAACTGGAAAAATACTCCCAAAAAGAAGAAGAAAAATTTTTTACACACAAAAAGTGAAAATCACACCACGTGAATATGCTAGGACACACACCTCAGCTTTAAAATGGCTTCTGGAATTAGCAAGTGAAAGAAAAGGCCCAAGGTGAGGAGATGTGGTTAAAAGTTTAAAAACATTTTTAAAATTTAAAGAGAGAGAGAGAGTGTGAGACAGACAGAGAGAGAGACAGCCAGAGACAGAGAAAAGATGGAGGTCACCCTACCTTGTCTGAATATTTCTGGAGTCTAGGAGATGGAGCCTAGAGCATAGCTTCGTGAAACACACCAGGACACACCTCAGCTTTAAAATGGCTTCTTGTCTAGTATTTCCCATATTCCATAGTTCTTAACAGTTAATTAACAACTTTCAAAATTTTAAGAAACTGAATTTAAGGATAATGTTCAAAATATTTGTTATAATTTTATGACTCTATAACAGAGACAATATGGTTTTAAATATTTTTGAGAAAATATTTACATGTCAACGACTCAGACTGTTGAAAAGTAAACATCCAGCACACAATTCACGCATGAGCCTTCTCAATTCAGCCCTGCCTTCCAAGTATTTTGTGGTTTACCATCTGCTAGCAAAGTTCAGTCTCTTTTTCTTCCTTCAAAGTCTTCTTCAAGGTAACCCTCTGGTTGTGGCTGCTCTTTCGCAATCTCTACTGATTACAATGCATGACTGGAAAAGTCCAGGTTATTTTATGGTACGAATTCTTTCCTATAGATTCTCTAATCCTCTCTGCCAGGCATAACTGTTCATGGTGCCATGCTATCTTTGCAAGAACTTTCATTGGCTTACTTGAGATTTACCTTAGCTCCATAGTTTTCTGGTTTAATCTTCAGATATGACATTCCAGTCAAAGCCCTGTCCAATAATGAGTATTTCCTATTTCTTTCTTTTTCATTCTTTCTTTTGGTTTTTGGAGAGGTTTTTGCTATAGGACGCATGAGCTTGCCAGAAAGACAGAGACAGAGAGACAGAAACTGAGAAATCACCCCATGGGGGGATGGCCGACTCGAACCGTGGTCGACTATATGGAAGTCCAGTGACATAGCCATTACATCAATTGCTGGTCCCACGAGTATTTCCAATTTCTGATTCAAGGCAAAAGGTATTATTGAACTTATGCAAATAACCACTCAGGGCAAGATATATTCTTTAAAGGCTCCCCAATGCAGGTTTCAGTCATTATTCTTAATACTATTCACTTAAAAAGCTTTGTCTTCTTTAATGTTCCTGTTATCCAGCTGTTGTTTGTTTATATTTATCCACTGATTTGGTCACTTGTACAGATGATTTTGGCCCCTGGACCCAATTGTCTCTCCAGCCCCAAACAGTACACCCAGCCTACTGACCTGTCAGCTCCCAGGCCTGTCTACTTCCACTGGTCTCCACGTGCTCTGCACTCTACCTGTGCTCAGGACCAAGCAAGAGCTGGTCATCATTTAACATGATTGTGGACATCATGTCTACCAGTGCCCTACTCTGGTCAGTCTCCTATCCTACCCGTTCTCCTTTTCTGACTCTACCTACCCTTTGACTTCAGAGAAATACCAAGTCCTTTGATGATGCCCTTTTTTCCTAGGCCTTTGGCCCACACCTCCCTGATCAGGCCCAATCACCTGGACTTCCAATTTGTTTATACTCCCTAAAATTACGACAATTCATCACAAGTGAGAAACTCATGAGGCATCTTTGACACCTACCTCTTCGTTATAGTTGATATCCAATTCATTGCTTATACTATCAAAATAAATCTCAAAACCCATTCACTTCTTTCCAACCCTACTGCCATCAACCTATTCTAAACTACTGTTATCCTCTACCTGGACTGTTTCAATAGCCTATTAACTGATCTGCCATGTCCACCCTTGTTCCACTTTTTCACTCTAGTTTCCAGTCAGCAATAAATATAATTCATATCATGTGATTCTCCTTTAAATCTTTCAGAAGGGCCTTGCTACAGTGGTGCACACTGCTAAGATTCTGTGCTTGCAGACTGGGACCACAGGGATGCCCAGGTTTGATTTTCAGTCCAACCTAAGTGCCTGAAGTAGTGGTGTGTGTCTGTAATCCCAGCAACTTCGAGAGGCTGAGGCATGAGAATCACGAGTTCAAAGCTGGCCTGGGCAAACAGTGAGACTATGTCTAAAAAAGAGCTTGGACCCACCTGCGGGCAATAAGGTGTCTCTGTGAGACACTAGATCCATATGAGAAGGTTCAGATCAACCTGGATGCACTGAGCACACTTATGGCCCTGGTTGGCTGGAAGGCTGGGAGGAGGAAACATGGTGCAGTGAGACCCTTTCAAAGGTACCTGTCTTTCTCTCTTTCTATCTCAGACATAAAATAAATAATTAAAAAGATAAAGAACTGGGCCTATCTGTGGTAGAATAGACAGTAGAGTGCTACTGTGCAATAGAAGTCATATGGGAAGGCACTGGGTTCACATCCCAGCTCAACATGAACATGTTGGTGCTAGCCATGATCCTGGCTGACTGGAGGCTGGACATAACATGGCATGGTGAGACCCTGTCGGGGTACCTCTCTCTCTTTCTCTCTCTCTCTCTCTCTCTCTCTCTCTCTCTCTCTCTCTCACAACAAGTAACCTTGAAAAGAGATAGATCCAGGCACAGTGGCATCCACCTGTTGTCCCAGAATGGTTGCAGAGACAGGATAATAGTGACATGGTGAGACCTTGTCTTAAAAAATATATCTTTTAAGAGCTTCTCGCCATGTGAATGAAATGGGGGTCACAAGAAGTAGAACAACTAACTCAAAGCTTTATAGTCCACAGATTTAAAATGAGGATGCAAAGATCTTTATGCTAATTTCATCAGAATCTTTATCATGTTTTGTCCTGAGTATCTTCTTGTTTTTATGTTGGAAGGACACTTCTGAGATGACTTTGTTATTTTCTCTGTTAGTAGCCCAGAGCAGCTCTCTTAAAGGCCTCTCCAAATCAGGTCTCAGGATCACCTCAGGTATTTATTGTATTCCCAATCCCTGGCCTTGCCCTCAGACATACTTATGCTGAAGTTCTAGAGTAAAACCCAGGAATTTGCATTTTAACAAGCTTCCCAGGAGATACTTGATGTAGCTCCTTCTAAGAACATACTTTGAGAAATATGGGCCAAGAATTTCCTGGCATCTGTTTTATATTCCTTCCTTTCTTCAGTTCCCCTGATGCATAATAGACTCCTAACTGCATATGGTCAAATAGCTAAGTCCAGTCTGGGTACTTCTCTCCTTGCATGTCTTTACTTTGGTGGTAAGCCATTTTATTTTCTTCAGTCACCCTCAGTAGCCGTGGTGAAATGGCTGCCTACTCTTCTCCCCAGATATGACTCTAAGTGGTTGGATTTACTGCACTGATCAAACAGGCATACTGTTGATTACTTTCATTACAGGTTTACATGCTTTAAAGTCCTTGTGGTAACCACAACCAGACTTGTGATCTTGGCTGATCAGTTAAGTCCAGTGGCCATTCTGTAATATGAAGTCCCTGGCTTATGATCTGTAATGTCCCTTCTGGCTCTTACATGCCCTGATTTCATGAGACTAAATACTGCCTCTGAGGTCATGAATTCTTTCATGTGGATCCAAAACTGACTATGTGGTACAGATTAAAGTCATCTTAAAATCTGAATATACTGAAGATATTTTACAGACCTGCAGATCAATTTATTAAGCCACAATTATTTTACTTGTTCTGTCTGCATTTTATTATCTCATCTTAGCTATTCCTGCTTCATTCTCCCACTATGCATGCCATTTTCCAAAGAAGACAGATCCACAATAATAAATTTTGCAAAAAAATCTGAGGAAATCATAACAGAAGGAAAGGCAAGAAAGTTTAAATTTCTTTTGAGTCATTAGTCTATGATAATTTTCATTTAATTTGTCATAGAGGACAAATGGGTGCAAACAAGGGAGGTGTCTTAAACTGTGAGTGCTGCTGAGCAGAAACAAGTAAAGAAAAAGAAAAAAAAAACATTTTAACAAATCGTTGAACCTATCAACAGCTCAAAAGAAAGCAAAATTCCTAAATTGGGAAAACAAAACACAGTAGAAATATCAGTAATGTGTTACTCAAAAGTCATAAAATTCTATTTCACCAGTTCAGTCTTACGTAATTAATCTCTCTTCTGTTGAATCTGCAGTATTAATGTGGTCCGATCTTTGTGTTTAAATCCTGGAAGTTAACATTCAATGTTATTATTGATGTTTCTTGTCCCTACTATTAAGTTGGTCATTTTCTTGGTTGCTTTTTGCTCTCTTATTTCTGTATGTGTGACTTTAGTTTTCCTGGTAAAGCACTCCTTTTAGAACTTCTTGCAGCACTGGTCTGATATTGCTCAATTCTTTCAGGTTTTGTTTATCTAAGAATGTTTTTTATCTTTTCTTTTCATATGAAGGATAGTCTTACCAGGAATAATATTCTTGGTTGAAACTGTTTTTCAATGAACTCTTTAAATACATTTTCCCATTCTTTCCTTGCTTGCATTGCTTCTGATGAGAGGTCTGATGTTACCCTGATGGGATAACCTTTATAAGTAACCTGATATTTCTCTCTTGCTAATTTTAGTATCTTGTCTTTGTAGATTTGGCCATTCTGGCTATGATGTGTGTTGGAGAAGATCTTCTTGAATTGATTCTATTAGGGGTCCTTTGTATTTCTTGGATTGGGATATTTAAATGCCTCTCTGGATTTTCGAAGTTTTCTTCCAGGATTTCATGGAATAGATTATCTATGCCTTTATTAGTTTCTTCACCTCCTAGGATACCGATTATGAGGATATTTGGACGCTTAATGGTATCTAGGTTTTCTTGTATAGTATTCTCATTTTTGAGGGGGTTATTTTCTCAGGTTTTTTTTTTTTTTTTTTTTTGTCAGAGGTTCTTGTCTTCAACATGTGAGAATGAATCTTCTGCACAGACTAATCTACTTTTAATACTCTTGAGGGAGGATTCGATTTCCTGTATTGCAGCCTTCATCTCTAACAGTCCCATTTGATTATTGTTTTATGGTGTGCATTTCCTCTTTTAAATCATGAAAGAACTTCCTCACCTCCTGGAACTTGTTTCTTTTCTCCTGCATCTTCTGGAGTTCATTGTCTCTCACCTCTGGCATCTTGTTTAGTTTTGTCACTATGAATACTTTGAATTCTCTATCACAAACACTTCCACGAGTTCCACCACACTGTCTGTGGATGATGAAGGATTGTTCTTTTCCCTTAGGGGAGAGGTATTTTCTTGTTTTCTCATATTTCTTGTGCTTCTGTGGTGGTTTCTGGTTATCTGTCAGATTATACGTGTCTCCCTAATTTCTGGGAGTTAATTCTGAGCTTTCTGAGGTGTGTGGGAGGAGGTGATCAGCAATCACTCTGCAGTTCCATTTCCCTTATGCTCACCATGCAACCTGCACTTTTGACTTTGGGACTGGATATTATAAAGGCTTCACAGTTTCTAGGGAATAGGTGCACCTGAGCAGAGCTACAGGGATTCTCTTCTGCCAATAGTTTAGAGACTTGTGGGAAGAGAGAAGCCACATTCTCTTCTGCAGCTCTGTCCTTATCCCTGCCGCTCACTCTGCAGTCTCTCTTCTCTGAATTTTAGCCATTTGGTAGTGAATTCACTTTTGCCTAATTGCTTAGAGAAGGATTCTATTACTTTAAAATCATGGGTTTCCCTTTACTGTAGGGTAATTCTGTGACAAAATATGTTCTCTACTGTGTTTTGCAACGTGGTATCCACAGAAAGAGAGTTTGAGTTCAGATTTATAAAAAGGAGTTTCTTCATGAAGGAAAATCTTGCCACGTATAGTATTCTGGGTTGAAACTGTATTTCTTTTAACTCTTTGAATATATCTTCCCATTATTTCCTTGCTTGCATTGTTTCTTCTTGTTTCCTTTTTCCATTTATTTATTTAATTATTTTTACAGTTTTTCACAAACATTTACTTTAGATATCACAAAATTTTCGCTCATACTGCATAGCTCTTGACAATTAATAAAAACTTTCAAAATTTCAGAATACTCAATTTTTCTTATTTTTTCTAGGTCAGAGATTTTGTCTTCCACATCTGAGAATGAATCTTCTACATGGACTAATCTCCTTTTAATACTTTTGAGGGAGGATTTGATTTCCTGTATTGCAGCCTTCACCTCTGACAGCTCCATTTGATTCTTCTTATGGTGTGTATTTCCTCATTCAGAACGTGTAAGAACTCCCTCACCTCCTGGAACTTGTTTCTTTTCTCTTGCATCTTCTGGAGTTCATTGTTTCTCAGCTCTTGCATCTTGTTCAGTTTTGACACTATGAATATTTTGAGTTGTCTATCAGACATATCCACATTCTACTCTACTGTCTGTGGATGATGAAGGATTGCTCTTTTTCCTGAGGGTAGAGATGTTTCCTTGGTTTCTCATGTTTCTTTTGCCTTTGCGGTGGTTCCTGGTCATTCTGTAACAAAATCTCTCTTTTACTGTGTTTTGCAGTGTGATATCCACAGAAAGAAATTATGAGTTCAGATATATAAAAAAGAAGTTTTTTCCCTTCATGTAATTATGCATATCAGATAATTGCAGAAATTTTCCACAGATTAGCTTCTGCATCCATACCTTTTAATTCTTTTTCCTCCAGTACCACATACATTTTGTGAAAAGTACCGTAAAAGACATTCTTTTTTTTTTTTTCCCAGTTACCAGAGAGAGCATATGCTCACCAGATAGAGACAGACAGAAGTATACACCTACACACTTGACATGTTTTTCAAGACTTGGGTCTGGATTTGAACCACAGTTGGCCATATGGGCTCTGACTCCCTTAATCATTAGGCTACGTATCAGTGTGACACATTCATATAGTGATAAAATTTCTGTCTTTGCCTCTTTTTATTAGGCTGGGTAAATCAGCAAAGTAATCAGTAGAGGCATTTCTTTTCTTCAAGAGAGGTTTTTGCTATAGGGCACATGTGCTGGCTGGAAAGATAGAGACAGAGAGACAGAAAGCGAGAAATCACCCTTCAAGGGGATGGCCATGCTGAAATCCCTTCTCCTCCATTCTCCTCTTAGGATTTTGGGCACGCATGCACATGCGCCTGGCATGAGTTTAAGCCACCGGGTCCAGGACTTGTACCAAGGTTGGCTACATCCAGTGATGTAACCATTATGCCACCTGCTGGTCCCAAGTACTAGAGGCATTTCTAGAAGCCGTTCATTTACCAGGATGGTTTAGCAATGATTTATTGACGTATAAACATGACTGACTGAAAAACCACATAAATATATCATCCTAAATACACAATAAATATATCTCCAATTCAAATTCGTATTTTCTGAATCTCAAACATGAAAATACAATGGAGGGAAATCAGAATGAAAAGAGATAAATACTAGGTCGTTGGAAAAGTCATGACATATTTTTGTGTAGAAAAACAAAGAAAAATATGTTGTGACTTTTCTGATGACTCAATAGTTGTATTATACAGGAGTCTCTAGAGAAAACAGGAACAGTTTATATATATATATATATATATATATATATATATATATATATAAAATTTCCTTTAAAACATTCTTGGAAAATGTGTTTTATGCAAAAACTATGCATGGAGGGACCAGCAGATGTGATGGTTAAGGTGCTGGATTCTCACATGGCTAACAGTGGTTCAAGTCCCCATCTTTCATCATTAACAAAAGTCAACTGAAAACGGATCTGAACCTAAGACCTCAAAGTATAAAACTACTGGTGGAAAATACTAGGAAAATTCTGGGCGACATTGGAGTAGGCAAAGACTTCTTAAATAAGATCCCTAAAGCACAGGCAATAATTCCTAAAATAGACAAGTGGGATTATATCAGACTAAGAAGTTTCTGCACAGCAAAAGACACAGTAACAAATGTGAATTGACAACCCTCAGAATGGGAGAATATTTTTGTAAAATATACCTCAGACAAAGAATTGATAACTAGAATACACAGGGAACTCAAGCAGCTTATGCAAAAAACAATGGTTAACCCAATTAACAGATGGGAAAATGAGCTGAACATAAATCTCTCTAAGGAAGACATATGACCAGCCAACAAACATATGAAGAAACGCTCAACATCCCTCATTATAAGGGAGATGCAGATTAAAACCACAATGAGATACCACCTCACCCCTGTCAGAATGGCAAAGATTAAAAATACAAAAAGTCATAAGTGTTGGCAGGAATGTGGTGAAAAGGGAACCCTCTTACACTGTTGGTGGGAATGTAAACTGGTTCAGCCACTGTGGAGAACAATATGAAGGTTCCGTAAAGATCTACAAATAGAACTACCATTTGATCCAGCAATCCCACTTCTGGATATCTACCCAAAGGACAGGAGAATGCTCATTCGGAAAAGTGCTTGCACATCAATGTTTATTGCAGCATTATTCACGATTACTAAGACATGGAACCAGGCCAAATGTCCACAAACAGATGAATGGATTAAAAAGTGTGCCACATGTAGTCTATGGAATACTGCTCAACCATAAAAAACAACAAGGCCCTGGCATTTGATAGAATGTGGTCGGATATGGAGGGTCTATTGCTGAGTGAAGCAAGCCAAGATATGAAAGAAAGATATTGTATGTTTCCAATTAATATATACCGACTATGCGCACTTTATGGTAGAGATAGAAATAGTGGAGGGCAAAAAAGCAGTGAAAATACTTAGCAATGATGAAGACAGTGTAGAACAGGGTGGGAGAATAGAAGAGTCTGGAAAAGGATAGCAAGAGAACAAATAGAGAGGCATGACATTAGTGGAATACAGAAGTTGTTTATTACTTTTTGATGATGACGTGTATAGTATTCTCAACTGGAATGGTCTGAGAAATATTTCATGTTGTGTAAAGTTTTTTTACAAGCAAAATGATAAATAGTGATTGAGTGTTTAAAAAAAATAATTGGAATGGGACCAGCAGTTAGCATAATGGCTATGTCGCAGGACTCCCATGAAGTCGACCGCGGTTCTAGTCTCAGATCCGGTGGCTTAAACTCATGCTGGGTGCATGTGTGTACGTGCCCACGATCCCAAGAGGAGAATGTAAGAGAAAGGATTGCGGTGTGGCCATCCCCCCTGGGGAGTGATTTCTCGCTTTCCACCTCTCTCTCTTTCTGTCGAGCACACACGCCCTGTAGCAAAACCTCTAAAAAGAAAACAAAAGAAAAGAAAAAAATTGGAATAATAATAATAATAATCTGGAAAAAATAATGAAAATCTATTTGATGATAATGGGGATTTTAATGTCTTTGTATTGACCGATATGCATGGCATTCCTTTTGGGAAAAGAAATGTAATACACTGTAAAGTTATATGTGATTCAATGTAATATAAAGAAGATTATGATAATAATAAATAAAATTAAATTAAAAAGAAATTAGAAAAATAAAGGGTGTCATACCTTTTGCTGCATTCTGTCCACCCAGATATGTCTCTGACTACGCTTCTCCTATGACACTCTGCTATTAGGCCCCAAGTCGTCTCCACAGTGCAGGAACCAGCGGCAGCAAGAGAGACGGACTGAGCACAAAGGGACTTCTCACTGCTGCATTTTGCTAGGCTAGGTGTATTTTGAGATTTGATAGTTTTGCTGAACCCGTGCAGCACAGTATGTGCTGTGCGAATTCTACTTCCTCCTCCAGTTAAATCTCTCCAGTCCCAGGTTCACCTGTTCCTGAGAGATGGAACAGAACTAACATCTAAAGCTGGCTACATACACCCTTCTCTGATTGGAAGACAAGGCCTTCTCCCAAAAACACGCCTGAAAAATGGAGCACTACTTCTCCCCTAACACTATAGAATCAACTCTTAAAAAGTAGAAAGAAATAAATAATTCATCATATGACCAGAAACCAGCACAGAGGCACAAGAAATATGAGAAAACAAGGAAATATGTCTCCCTCAAAGGAACATAGTAATTCTTCCTCAACCATGGATAGCACCAAAAAATTCACAAAAATGTCAGAAAAAAAATTCAGAATATTTGTAGTGACAAAATTGAATGAGATGCAAGAGAAAACAGACAACCAACTTTAGGAGATGAGGAAGTCCTTTCATGGCTTGAAAAGGCGATAGACACCATAAAAAAGGATCAAACAGAACTTCAAGAGCTGAATACTAGAATATAAGAAACTGGAACCTTCTTTGAAAATACTAATAGTAGATTAGACTCTGCAGAAGATAGAATCTCTGATCTGGTAGACAAAACCTCCGATGTACATAAAACCACCAAAAAGAATGAAAAAATACTCCCCCCCCCAAAAAAAAAACACAACATATGGGAAATACTAGATACCACTAAATGCTCAAATATCCAAATAATAGGTATTCCAGAGGGTGAAGAATCTTACAAGGGAATAGAAGATCTATTCTATGAAATATCAGGTCATTGGGAAACTCATGAAACATTTTTGCACAGAAAAATGTCATGACTTTTTTAATAACCCAATATTTTCAGAAAACTTTCTAAGCCTAGAGAAATATTCAGATCCAAGAAAAAAAGGAACCCAAAATAAATCAACATACGATCCTCTCCATGGCACACCATAGCCAGATTCAAAAACAAGACTCTAAAAACAGGATGAGAGAAATGTGAAGTTACTTACAAAAGTTATCCTATTAGGCTAACATCAGACCTCTCTACCAAAACAATGCAGGCAAGGAAAGAAAGGAAAGAGATGTTTAAAACATGAAAAGAAAAACAATTTCAACAAAGAATACTATCCCCAGCAAAATTGTCTTCCAAATGGAAAGAACAAATAAAATCATTCTCAGACAAAGACAAAACAAAACAAAACTGGAAGGATTCACTACTACTAGATCAGCTCTTCAAAAGTACTTAAAGGAGCCCGACCACTCCGGACCTTCACGAATCCCCACCCCTACTCCTCCTTGGACCCCAGGTTGGTTGTATGGGACTTTAAGACGAACTCGCACCCCACCCCACCCACAAACCAGATCAAGTCGGCCAGCAGTTCCGGACACCAGGCAGCTTGAGGCTACAGGTCCAACTGACTCAGACCTGTCACTCATCCTCTGGCACTTCCCCACTTGCCTTTGGACTCTGTCAATTTTAGTGATTTGAATAGTGTGCGATTTCTTTTTTTGTTTTGTTTTTCTTTGCTCTTGAGGTGTTGCTTATTAGGTCAGTTGGAGGCTCACCACTCCTCAGAAACAGGGAGGACTTTGGGCCATCCAGGACTAATGGCAACAGTTAAGGATAATTATGAGCAACAGGAAGACCAACCATAAGAGAAGTCATCAATTTTCTAATCCTGTACAACTTTTAACACTCAGAGATACCTTAAATAAGTTAGGAAGCAACATATAGATTACCTGATGACTAGGAACAATCACAGAGGCTCAAGAAATATGAGCAACCAACAAAAGGCCTCTCCCTCAAGGGAAATCATCAAGCCTACATCACACACTGTCAATACAATGGACATCGCAGACATGTCTGATAAGGAATTCAGAATATTTGTAGTGACCAAACTAACTGAGATGGAAGAAAAAAGAGACAAGGAGCTCCAGGAGATGAGGAAGTCCTTCCATGAACTGAAAGAAGAAATGGATACCTTAAATAAGAACCAGATGGAACTTCTAGGATTGAAAAATGTGATACAGGAAATCAAAACCTCCCTTGAAAGTATTAAAAGTAGGTTAGATCAGGCAGAAGATTGAATCTCTAACATAGAAGACAAAACATCTGACCTAGAAAAAAGCATAAAGAAGATTGAGAAAACAACCATGAAAAATGAGGATAAGATAAGAGCAATACTGGATACCATCAAGTGCCCCAACATCCAGATAATTGGTATCCCAGAAGAAGAAGAAAATAATAAGGGCCTAGATAATTTATTCCATGAAATCCTGGAAGAAAACTTTCCAAACCATGAAAGGCATTCAAATATTCAGACCCAAGAAATACATAGGACCCCGAGGAGAATCAACCCAAGAAGATCCTCTCCAAGGCACATCATAGCCCGACTGGCAAAAACAACAGACAAAGACAAGATACTAAAGTTGGCAAGAGGGAAATGTCAAGTTACTTACAAAGGTCACCCTATCAGGCTAACATTGAATCTCTCGGCGGAAACAATGCAGTCAAGGAAAAATGGGGAAACATAGTCAAAGTGTTGAGTGAAAAACAATTTCAACCAATAATATTATACCTGGCAAAATTATCTTTTTAATGGGAAAAAAAGATAAAAACATTCTCAGATAAACAAAATTTGAGGGAATTTACCAACTCCAGACCAGCTCTTCAAGAGGTTCTGGAGGGAGTACTATACCAGGAAAACTAAAAAGTCAGACAGTTATATGAGAATAAAAAGCAACCAAGAAAATGGCTCACTTAACGACAGGATCAGGTACGGAAATATTGATAATTACATTGAATTTCAATGGATTAAATTCTCCAATTAAGAGACAGACTGGCTGAATGGAAAAATAAATAAACAACAACAAATAAAACCCCAGAAACCCTCTATCTGTTGCCTACAAGAAACTCACCTTATGGATAAAGACATACATAGACTAAAAATAAAGGGCTGGAAAAAGATAATCCATGAAAATGAAAATCAAAAAAGGCCTGGAGTAGCGATAGTGATCTCAGACAAAATAGATTGCAAGACAAAGACTGTAAGAAGAGACAAAGAAGGGCATTATATAATAGTAAATGGGGTAATCAAGCAAGAAGACATAACTGTTATAAATAGCTATGCACCCAACTCAGGTACACCTAAATATGTGAAGGAAAGACAGCTGGAGCTAAAAGGAGAGATAGGGAGAAATACTATAATTGTTGGAGATCTCAACAGCCCATTATCTACTTTAGACAGATCTTCTAGACAGAAAATAAATAGAGAGATACAGGACCTAAATGATACTATAAGTCGAATGGGCTTGACAGATATCTATAGAACTTTCCACCCTACATCCACAACATATACATTTTTCTCACCCTGGCATGAAAACTTTTCAAAGATTTATCATATGTTAGGACACAAATGAAGCCTTTACAGATTCAAAGGCATAGAAACTGTACCCAGCATCTTCTCTGGCCATGATGGAATTAAACTCAAGATTAATTTCAAGAAACAACCCTGAAAATACACAAACACATGGAAACTGAACAACCTACTTCTGAATGACTTCTTCACTACTGAAGAAATTAAGACTGAAATCAAAAAATTTATGGGAACAAATGATAATGAGTACAAGAGTGTCCGTAATCTATAGGACACAGCAAAAGCAGTCATAAGAGGGAAATTCATGGCAATTAGTGTGCATAAGAAAAGGCTGGAAAGATGGCAAATAGATAACCTATCATCATGCCTCAGGGAATTGGAAAAACAACAACAAACAAACCCCCAAAATGCCAGGCGAAAAGAAATAATAAAGGTTCGAGCAGAAATAAATGAAATAGAAAATAAATGAACCATACAGAAAGTAAATGAAAGCAAAAGCTGGTTCTTTGAAAAGATTAACAAGATTGACACACCATTGGCTAGACTGATCAAGAAGAAAGAAAGAAACCAGATTAATCAAAAATATGATGGAACAGGCAATATTACAACAGACATAGCAGAAATAAAACATATCAATAGAGGATACTATGAGCGACTATATGTCAACAAACAAGATAACTTGGAGGAGATGGACAAATTCCTGGATGCATATAATCTACCAAGATTGAATCAGGAGGACATAGAGAACCTGAATAAACCCATAGCAAGTCAGGAGATTGAATCAGTAATAAATAACCTCTCAACAAAGGAAAGCCCAGGTCCAGATGGCTTTACTTCCGAATTCTACAAAATCTTTAAGGAAGGTCAGGGGGTATAGCTCAGGGGTAGAGCATTTGACTGCAGATCAAGAGGTCCCTGGTTCAAATCCAGGTGCCCCCTAAAGGGACTTTGTTTTTGGGGCTGGCAAGTGGCATGGTGGTTAAAGGCGCTGGACTCCCACATGGCCGACCACGGTTCAAGTCTCGGACCTGGTGGCTTGCTTTCTCACTTCCTCTCTCTCTCTCTCTGTCTCTCTCTGATCAAACTGAAAAATAATAATGATATAATAATAAATAAAGTTAAAATAAAAATAATTCTTTAAAAAAATTAAAAAAAAATCTTTAAGGAAGAGTTAACCCCTATCTTACTAAAATTATTTTTAAAGATTCAAAAGGAAGTAAAACTTCCAAATTCATTTTATGAAGCCTCCATCATCCTCATCCTCAAAACAGATAAGGACATGACAAAAAAGGATAACTACAGACTAATATCAATGATGAATATAGATGCAAAAATTCTCAGCAATATACTCACAAATCATATCCAACAACATATAACAAAGATTACTCATCATGATCAGGTAGGCTTTATCCTAGAAATGCAAGGGTGGTTCAACATACACAAGACCATAAATGTAATAAACCACATTAACAAAAAGAAAGATAAAAATCATATGATCATCTCAATTGATGTGGAGAAAGCATTTGACAAAATACTACATCCTTTTATGATTAAGACCTTCAGTAAGATTGATATAGCAGGGTCATTTTTTAACACAATAAAAGTCATCTATGAAAAACCTACAGCTGACATTATACTGAATGGGGAAAAGCTGAAAACTTTTCTGCTAAATATGGGTACTAGGTAAGGCTGCCCACTTTCTTCACTGCTCTTTAATATAGTACTGGAAGTCTTAGCTAATGCAATCAGAGAAGTGAACAACATAAAAGGCGTTCGAATAGTCAAAGAAGAGTTGAAAATATGTTTATTTGCAAATGACATGATGGTATACTTAGAAGACCCAAAGGTCTCTATGAAAAAACTTCTTGAAGTAACAAGTGAATAAAGTGGCAGGATACAAAATCAATATCCAAAAATCTATAGCATTTCTATATATGAACAACAAGTTGAAAGAAGTAGAGCTGAAGAAAGGAATCCTTTTCACCATAGCCACAAGATGTATAAGATACCTAGGGATAAACCTAACTAAGAAAGTCAAAGACCTTTATAAAGAAAACCGTGAAAATCTGAAAAAAGATATTGAAAGTGACATAAAAAAGTGGAAGGATATCCCATGCTCCTGGATTGGAAGAATTAACATAATCAAAATGGCAATTCTACCTAAATTAATCAACATGTTTAATACAATTCCAATAAAAATACCAGAAATATTCTTAACAGATCTAGAAAAGACAATCATAGAATTTGTCTGGAATCATAAAAGACCTCGTATTGCAAAAGGAATCCTGCACAAGAAGAATGGAATAGGAGGCATATCACTCCATGATCCCAAGATATACTATAAAGCTGTGGTCATCAAAACAGCATGGTATTGGCATAAAAACAGACATGTGGACCAATGGAATAGAATAGAGACCCCAGAAATAACCCCCAAAGCTTACAGCCAACTGATCTTTGACAAAGGATATTAGTCAATCCATTGGGAAAAGGAAAACCTCTTTAGTAAATGGTGCTGGAAAAACTGGGTATCCACCTGCAGAAAGATGAAACTGAACCCCCATATTTCACCATTAATAAAAATCAACTCAAAATGGATCAAAGATCTGAACCTAAGACTTCAAACAATAAAACTACTGGTGGAAAATGCTGGGAAAACTCTGGGAGACATTGGAGTAGGCAAAGACTTCTTAAATAGGATTCCCAAAGAACAGGTAATAATCCCTAAAATAGACAAGTGGGACTATATTAGAATAAGAAGTTTCTGCACAGCAAAGGACACATTAACAAGTCTGAACTGACAACCCTCAGAATGGGAAAATATGTTTGTTAAATATGCTTCAGACAAGGAACTGATAACCAGAATGCACAGGGAACTCAAGTGCCTTATGAGAAAAAAAATGATTAACCCAATTAAAAGATGGGAAAATGAGCTGAACAAAAATCTCTCTAAGGAAGACATACGAACAGCCAAAAAGCATATGACAAAATGTTCAACATCCCTCATCATAAGGGAGATGCAGATAAAAACCACAATTAGATACCACCTAACCCCTGTCAGAATGGCAAAGATGAAGAATATAAAAAGTGATAAGTGTTGGCGGGGATGTGGTGAAAAGGGAACCCTCCTACACTGTTGGTGGGAATGTAAACTAGTTCAACCACTGTGGAGAACAATATGGAGGTTCCTCAAAGATCTACAAATAGAACTACCATTTGACCCAGCAATCCCACTTCTGGGTATTTACCCGAAAGACAGGAGAACACTCAGTCAGAAAAGTGCTGGCACATCAATGTTTATTGCAGCATTATTCACAATTGCCAAGACATGGAACCAACCTAAATGTCCACAAACTGATGAATGGATTGGAAAAGTGTGGTATATATACTCTATGGAATACTACTCAGCCATAAAAAATAACAAGACCCTGGCATTTGATAGAAAGTGGTCAGATATGGAGGATCTATTGCTGAGTGAAGTAAGCAGGCTATGAAAGAAAGATTTTGTATGTATCCACTTAATATATACCAACTATCCGCACTCTATGGTAGAGAGCGAAATATTGGAGGACGTAAAAGCAGTGAAAGTACTTAACGAGAATAAGGCAGTGTGGGATGGGGGGTGAAAAGAAGAGGATAGAGAAAGATAGCAAGAGAACAAATAGAGAGGCAGGACGTTAGTGGGAAACGGATGTGGCTTATTACCTGTTGATGATGGCATGTATAGTATTCTCAACTGGATTGGTCTGAGAGGTATTTCTTTTTACAAGCAAAATGAGAAACAGTGATTGACTGTTTAAAAAAATAATAATTAGAATAATAATAATAATGATTGGGAAAAACATTCAAAAGATATTGAATGATGAAGTGGGGAGATTAATGTCTCTATATCGACTGACATGCATGGCATTCCCTTTTGCAAAAGCAATGTAATACACTGTAAAGTTATATGTAATCCAATGTAATATAAACAATATTATGATGATAATAATAATAATAATAATAATAATAAAAGACCCAAATGGATAGAGGTTTAGAGGAAGGGAATTGCAGCATGACTGGATCTCTTGGAGGGTGCTCTTCTCTCTCTCCCTTTCTATCTCTTTCATGTGTATGCACATGTGATCTATTATGAATAAATAAAAGGAAATTTTAATTAAAAAAAAGTACTTAAAGGAATACTATATGTTGAAAATTAAAGAAAGACAAACAGAAATAAGAAAACAAAAAAGAAGCAAGGAAATGACCAATAAAATGGAAAGAATAAGTCCACAAATATTGATAATAATATTGAATGTTAATGGACTAAATTCTCCAATCAAGAGACACAGACTGGCTGAATGGATGAAAAACAGGAACTTTCTATATACTGCCTACAAGAAATGCACTTCATAGATAAAACATACATAGACTGAAACTGAAGGGCTGAAAATAGATATTCCATTCAAATGGAAATTAAAAAAAAGATTGGAGTTATGATACTGATACTAGACAGAAAGACTTTAAGACAAAAACCCAGCTATGTGAAAGAAACTGCTAGAGCTAAAGGAAGATACAGGATCTAAATAATACCATAAATCAATGGACTTGACAAACATCTATAGAACTTCCTACCCAATAACCATAAAATACACATTCTTTTTTTTTTTTTTTTTGGAGAGGTTTTTGCTATAGGGTGCGTGTGCTCGCCAGACAGACAGAGAGAGACAGAGAGACAGAAAGCGAGAAATCACCCCCCGGGGGGGTGGCCACGCCGCAATCCCTTCTCCTCCATCTCCTCTCGGGATCTTGGGCACGCACACACACATGCCTGGTGTGAGGTTTATACCACCGGGTCCGGGATGCGAACCGCGGTCGACTACATGGGAGTCCAGCGACATAGCCATTATGCTAAGTGCTGGTCCCAAAATACACATTCTTCTCACCCATGTATGGAACCTTTTCTAAGACTGACCACATGATAGGGTACAAAACGAACCTTTACAAATTTGAAAGTTACAGAAACTATTAGGTTGCCAGGAATATCATGAAGTATTGTTCTGTTTTTCTATGCAAAAATTTCCAACCACAATAGAATTGAACTTCAAATGAACTACAAAAAATATCCTCAAAATTAGACAAATACTTGGGAACTAAACAACCCACTCCTGAATGACTTCACGAACACTGAAGAAAATAAGACTGAAATCAAAAAGTTCATAGAAACCAAGGATAATGAACAAACAAGTTTTTATAACCTATGGTGCACAGCAAAAACAGTCATAAGAGGGAAGTTCATAGACTTTAGTGCTCACAAGAAAAAAACAGAAAGGTAGCAAATAGACAACCTATCAGTACAACTCAGGGAACTGGGAAAACAACAACAACAACAGCAAAACCTCAAGAAATACCAGAAGAATAATACAGATTCAAGCAGAAATAAATGAAATAAAGAATAAATATATATATACAGAAAATAAATGGTTGTTTGAGAAGATAAAAATGGCACACTTTTAGTTCAACTAATTAAGAAGAACAGAGAAAGGAACAAGATAAATCTAATCAGCAATGAAGCCAGCAATAATACAACAGAAATAACGGAAATAGAAAAGATCATCAGAGAATGCCACTAGTGACAATATGCAAAAAATAAAAAAACAAGAAAACCTGGATGAGATGGACAAATTTATGAACTTATATAACTTACCAAGATTGAATCAGGAAGACACAGAAAGCATGAATAGACCAATTAAAAGCAATGAGATTGAATCAGTAATAAAGAGCCTACTTAACAAAGATAAACGTAGGACCTGATGGTTTCACTTTGTAATTATATAAAATTATATAAAATCTTTAAAGAAGAGCTAACCTCCATTCTACTCAAACTATTTGTAAAGATCCTAAAGGAAGGACTACTCCTAAATTCATTTTATTAAGCCTCCATCACCGTGATCCATAAAACAAACAAGGATAAATATTCATGTAAAAATTCTCAACAAGACACTAGTAAATTGTATCCAACAGCACATTAAAAAGATTATATACCACAACCAGGTAGTCTTAAATCCAGTAATGCAACAGTGGTTCAACATATGCAAAACCATAATTAAAATACATCATATTAACAAAAGGAAAAAAATGTGATCACATCAATTAATGCAGAAAAAGCATTTAATAAAATACATCCTTTATGATTCAGACTCTTAGCAAAATTGGCATAGAAGGGACATTTCTCAACACAATAAATGCCATATATGAAAAATCCACAGCTAAAATCATACTGAATGAGGAATTAAAAACTGGAACAAGACAAAGCTGCCCACTCTCTCTTCTTCTTTCCAGTACAGTACTGGAAGTCCTACCCAATGCAATTAGATAACAGAATAAAATAAACATAATTCAAATAAAGAAAGAAGTGAAATTTTCTCTATTTTCAGATGTCATGATTATATACATAGAAAACCCAAAATAATCCACCAAAAAAACTTCCTGGAGGTGACAAATGAATATAATAAAGTGGTAGGATACAAAATCAACATACAAAAATCTATAGCATTTCTATATACCAACAAGGAGCAAACTGTGGTAGAATTGAAGAAAGCAGTCCTATTTACAATAGTTACTAAAAAATATAGCTAGGAATAAATCTAGAATTAAATAGATAAATAATTATTTAAAGAAAACTTGATATCCATCTGCAGAAAAATAAAACTAAACCCCCTACATCTCACCATTAACAAAACTCAACTCAAAATAGACCAAATATCTAAACATAAAACCTAAATGAGATACTACCTAATCCCAGAATGGCTAAGGTTTAAAAAATAAAGAAAGTGGGGTCAGCAGATAGCATAAGGGCTAAGGTGCTGGACTCCCACATGGCTGAACTTGGTTCAAGTTCTGGACCTGGTGGCTTGAAACTCACACTGGGCACCTGTGCACACATGCCCCAAATCCCAAGGGAATGGAGGAGAAGGGATTGCAGCATGGTTATACCCCTGGGGGAGGTAATTTCTCTCTTTCTGTCTCTCTCTCTATCTCTCTCTCTGTCTCTCTCCGGTGAGCACACATGTCCTATAGCAAACAATATCTAGTAATAATAATAATAAAGAATGGTAAGTGTTGGTGAGGCTGTGGTAAAAAGGGAACTCTTGGGACCAGCAGATGGCATAATGGTTAACATGGTTGGACTCCCATATGTCGAATATGGTTGAAATCCTGTACCCACGGGCTTAAAACTAAAGCTGGGCACATGTGCATGTGTGCCCAAAGTCCTAAGAAGAGAACAGAGAAGAAAGGATTGCGGCGTGGCCATCCCACCTGGAGGGTGATTTCTTGCTTTCTGTCTCTCTGTCTCTCTCTGTTTCTCCTGCAAGTACACACAAACACTCCTACACTGATGGTGGGAATGTAAATTAGTACAGTCACTGTAGAGAACAAGATAAAGGTTCCTCAAAGACCTACAAATAGAACTGCCATATCATTTGGCAGTTCCACTCCTGGGTATCTACCCAAAGTATAGGAGTACATTCAGTTTGAAAAACACTTGCATGTCCATGTTTACTGCAGCACTATTCACAATTGCTAAGACATAGCATCGACCCAAGTGTCCTAGAACAGAAGAATGGAATGAAAAAGTGTGGCACATGCACACCATGGAATACTACTCAGCCAAAAAAATGAGACCCTAGTATTTGATAAAAAAACAGACAAATATGGCAGATTTAATGCTGAGTGAAGCAAGTAAGACTTGAAAGAAAGGCATTGTACATCCCCATTTAATATATACCTAATATCCACACTCTATGGCAGAAACTGAAAGATTAGAAGATATAAAAGCATGGAGAGCTACTGTAGATAGTACAGAGTGTGGGAGGAAGGTGATAAATAGGAGTAGGTTGAAGGGAGGGAATCCAGGGGGAAAAAGAAGCAAAACATTTAAGGGACACAAAATGGAAAATTATCTGTTGATGAAAACGTGTATGGTAAAATCTTTCACTGGACTAATATATGGTGTAATCATAGTGGGAAAATTCATTTTGTATGCTGTAAAGATATAAAGTGACTAAATGTTAAAAGAAATAAGAAAACAAAAGAAAAGGTGCCAGCAGATAGCATAGAGGTTACATCATTGGACTCTGACATGACCGATAGTGGTTTATATCCTGGACCCAGTGAATTCAAACTCAGACACATGTATATACATGTGATCCCAAGATCCCAGGAGGAGAAGGGATTCCAGTATGGCCATCTCCCCTGAATGGTGATTTCTCAATTTCCCTCTCACTGTCTCTGTCTCTCTCTCTCTCTCTGATGAGCATATGTGCCGTAAGGCAAAAACCTCTAAAAAAAAAAAAAAAAAAAAAAAAAAAAACAAAAAAAAAGAAAAGAAAGAAAAGAAAAATATTTCTTCAATAAGAAAAAGAAAATAATAAAATAATTTTCATGTCTAAAATTAAAAAAAAAGACTAGAATTAAAGCCTCATAAGAATGGAAAGACAAAGTGATCTTTTCTAACACATTATTCTTATGGGTGCCATAAAGTTGAAATATAATATGTGAAAGCACTTTGCAAACTGTAAAATGCTTTTACCAATATTAGATATCTTCATGGAGTTCCTGCTCTTGGCTCTGTCCTATAGTATGCTTTTTGGGCAATATAATAATAAAGAAGCCAAGGTCCTCAATTTTGAGAAATTCACAACTCAGGGTGACCGAATAAATGTACATGAAATGATTTGAAAGAACTTCAGTCCTCAATTGTGTTATGCCATGTATATAAGAGCACTTCTGGTGCCCAGGAGACCACTGTGGCCCTGTTACTTTATTGATAAGTGCTGACATTCTTTAACACTTCAGTATTGACCCCAATGGTAACACAGTCTATGATCTCAGGCACTGTCATAGTTCATTTGTATATTTTTCCCGTCTGTCAAGTGGGAAGGAAAAAAAATCTTCCTGGTTTACTTTACGGATTAAATGAGGTAAGATATTAGGGCATAATTAGTCAAAGTAAACCGTATTCTATATATACAATTATGATCATCATTATATAAACATTTCATGTATATGTTCTTGTGATACATAGCTAATATTCATTTTTCTTCCTTAATCATGCTGATAAATGGTACTCAGTATACCCAATTTTCCTTTCTCCTTGTCCTTGGAGAGAAGATAATTGAGTCTTAGTGAGTGTAAATCTATTGACTGGGATGCCTGTTGAAATATGAGCTAAAGTAGACCTCTCACTTGGTAGAGGGTATACATCTAGTCATTGCAGATGGCAATTGGGTAAATATGGGAGTGAAGGGAGGGGCTTGGGGAGTACTGATTGACTAGCATATGGGCAGCTGATTCTTTCCTTTGTGTAATGTGTACTTCTCTCTCCTGGTGGAGTCTTTCTAGGACTTGCACGCTGGCCTAGGTGTTTGTTCTCAGTCTTCTTATACTGCCTTTCTTCAGGACCATTCTCTACATGCTTTGGACTGACCCATTTCTCCCTGCCTTTTCTCTTATAGTTCTCTACAATAACTTAGAATATGCTAGGAATATAACATCCTCAGATAAGGGGGGAATTGGCTGGGACAATCTGAGCTCATGTATAGCCTCCTCTAGAAACAGGATGTCCTCTAATGCTTTAGCCCAGGGTGTCAGGTGACACCAACATATAAAACCCAGGGTAGGCTGTTTTATGGGGTCCCTCATGTGCAGTGCAATGGGAGCATGCACAGTTGAGACTCAATATGCCCCAGGAAGCTTTCCTGAGCCTTGAGAGTCCCACTAAAGACAAATCTTAGGCATCTATTATTGTCTCTTACTGCAAATTTGTAAGTAATAAATCTGGGTTATGTAAATTGTTGCTTGGGTTGATGGTATTTTGTCTCACTGGGCTCAGACAAGTTGGTAACCAGTGTCCCTCCAGACTTCTTAACTTCATATGTTGACATGTTGAAACCATATATATATATCAAGTCACCAGGTCTGGGACTCAAACCACACACAGTGGCCATGTAGGACCCAGCACCTTAACCATCATGCCACTGCCTGGCTCCCAATTATGGTTAAATAGGGTCATCAAGGTATAGTCCTAATCCAATAGGATTGGTGACCATATAAAAAAAAGTGTAGTCGGGACCAGCAGCTAGCGTAATGGCTATGTCGCTGGACTCCGATGTAGCCGACTGCGGTTTGAGTCCCGGACCCGGCAGCTTAAACTCACGCCAGGCACGTGTGTGTGCATGCCCAAGATTCTGAGAGGAGAATGGAGGAGAAGGGATTGCAGCATGGCCATCTCCCCTAGGGGGTGATTTCTCGCTTTCTGTCTCTCTGTCTCTCTCTGTCTTTCTGGCAAGCCCACGCTCCCTATAGCATAAACCTCTCCCCCCCCCAAAAAAAAAGTGTATTGAGTGTGAAGAGAGAGCGAGCAAAAGCTCTCTCTCCATGAGCATGTATCAAGGAAATATCACGGGAGGACACAATGAGAAGGTCAACCTTATCTGACAAACTTTGATCTTGGACACTCTAGTCTCCGGAACTGTGAGAAAATAAATTTCTGTTGTTTAAGCCACCCAGTCTATGGTATTAGTTATAGGAACCTGAGTTGATACTTCAGGTACATTCAATCTTGCACACAGGGGCGGTGGAGGAAATAGCTACAAATCAAGAAGAACGGAATACCTGCCCTCATTTAAGACCCCCTACACGTAGGAGGACTGGTGTGTGTGTTGTGTGAATAAGTAGAGCCTGCATCCACAGACAAGGATTGTTAAAATTCAGTGCTGGGTTGGTGGAATTGACAACTATTTTCTAGCGGGGGGGTCATTTAAGACCGCTACATATGGGAGGAGATGTGTGTGTGGTATGTGAATGAGTAAAGCCTGCATCCACAGACAAGGTTTGTTGAAATTCAGTGCTGGGTTGGTGGAACTGACAACTGTTTTCTAGTGAGGGGTCGTTTGTGTTTTACACCAAAGCCACATTTCTGAGCAAATTGCTGAATCCTTCTGTAATAATGCTGGCTGGATTGAACCATGAGAAGATAAGTTGCTGAAACAAGAAGCAGCCTGTTTCTTTTTTTAGTGGTCAAGGTCTGTGGAGGCCTTCTGTAGCAGATGGGATTATTTCTGTACCTTCTTCTGGTATGTTTTCTTTTTTTCCCTGCTTCTCTAGAATTAGAAATAAAATTAAAAATCAATGTTAATTTCAAAATCAAAATATCTTTATTTTTCTTTGTTTTTAAAGTATTGCTATTGCTGCTTCTGATTCTGTACTCCACTGAACGATTTATTTCTGGGCATCCGGAGGAACAGGAGCTCCTTTAGACTATATCGCCTTACAAACCAGTGTATGAGGGCAGAATGGAAAACCACAGGCTTGGGGTATACTTCCTGCTCAGGCCAAACTGCTTGCCATCCTTTTTTTTTTTTTTACCAAACTGCTTAGGAAAACATTTGGTTTCCAGATGCTATGTATGACAGGGCCTTTGTTCTTTCTCATGGTCCATGTGACCTGAGCTATGGATGCTCTAGGATATGTTCACAGCTACTTCCTTTAGACATTGTTTTCAAGTAAATGTGTAAAGGTTAGGACACCAGGACAGGTGGGTGGAATATGCTAGGAAGGATTCAGTGACATCTACTGGTCAACCTTGACTATCTTTAAACCACTAACTTAGAGTCATTTGGGCAGCATCTAAATGTATAGAACCCTGGGCCTCCATTCCAACAAGATATGATTGAGTCAGAGGTATGGGTTCTGAGTATCTCCACATTTAATGAACTCCCTATGTTATTCTGATGTGCAGTCAGGATTGAGAAAGCTTCCTTGTTTCTGATAGCCTCCATAATTAAGAGGTGGATATAGTTGTACAAAAGCCCATCTCAGCTTTCCTTAGCTAGATCAGTTCTAGACTCTCAAGATGCAATGTGCAAAAAGGGCAGCTGTTTTAAGCTAATCTTTGATATGTAAGAAAAAAAATGAATGATCTGTCATATTTGCCTCAAGATCAACTATAAGGTAGTGTATTGAGCTAAATGAAATTAAATAAACCATTTGCATATTGCAATTTAAGTGTAATTTATTAAATATTTAATAAATCTCTTCAGTGGGCAGGAGAGAGTTTTCTATTCTACAGTTTTGTTGGAAAAAATTGGTCCCACCTGCAAATGTTATACCAGCTGTAGCACTTCAACACAATTTTTCATTCTTTTGCTTATATATTTTCATTTTGATTCAGATCCCATCATCCATCAACTCATTAATTAAGTCATTCATTCATTCATTCATTCATCAGACTATGTTCTGGAGACTGTGCTTGCTATGCGGTTATTATGAAAAAGTCAGGTCTCAGCCTTTAAGGATGCTTCTGATAAAAACAAAACAAACAGGGACCGAGGCGGCCAGCAGTTCCGGACACCAGGCAGACTGAGGCTGCAGGCCCAACCCCTCTGAACCTCTGCGCATCCCCACCGTTCCTCTTCCTTGGACCCCAGGTTGGTTGTCTGGGACTTTAAGACGAACTCCCCTCGCATCCCACCCGCGAACCGGACCTAGCCGGTCAGCAGTTCCGAACACCAGACGGACTGAGGCTGCAGGCCCTACTAACCTGGTCCTGTCACTCAGCCTCTGGCCCTTTCCCACTAGCATTTGGACTTTCTGAATACTGGTTATTTAAATAGCATGCGGCACGCTTTGCGCTCCGCGCGATTTCCTTTTTTCATTATTCTTTGCTCTTGAGGTGTTGCTTATTAGGTCAGTTGGAGACTCACCACTCCTTAGAAACAGGGAGGATCTTGGGACATCCAGGACTAGTTGCAACAGTTAATGGTAATTGTGAGCAACAGATAGGCCACCCATAAGAGAAATCATCAAAATTCTATTCCTGTACAACTTTTAACACTCAGAGATAAGTTAAATAAGTTAGGAAGCAACATATAGAGTACCTAATGACCAGAAATAATCGCAGAGGCTCAAGAAATATGAGCAACCAACAAAAGGCCTCTCCCTCAAGGGAAATCATCAAGCCTACCTCACCTACAGTCAATACAATGGATATCGTGGACATGTCTGATAAGGAATTCAGAATATTTGTAGTGTAAAAACTAACTGAGATGGAAGAGAAAAGAGACAAGGAGCTTCAGGAGATGAGGAAGTCCTTTAATGACTTGAAAGAAGAAATGGACACCTTAAACAAGAACCAGATGGAACTTCTAGGATTGAAGAATGTGATAGAGGAAATCAAAACCTCCCTTGAAAGTATTAAAAGTAGGTTAGACCAGGCAGAAGATCGAATCTCTAATGTAGAAGACAAAACATCTGACCTAGAAAAAAAGTATCAAGAAGATCGAGAAAACAACCATGAAAAATGAGGACAACATACGAGGAATACTCGATGCCATCAAGCACCCCAACATCCGGATAATTGGTATTTCAGAAGAGGAAGAAAATAATAAGGGCCTAGATAATTTATTCCACGAAATCCTGGAAGAAAACTTTCCAAACCTAGAAAGGCATTCAAATATCCAGACCCAAGAAATACATAGGACCCCAAGAAGATCCTCTCCAAGGCACATCATAGCCAGACTGGTGAAAACAACAGACAAAGACAAGATACTAAAGTTGGCAAGAGGGAAGTTACTTACAAAGGTCACCCTATCAGGCTTATATCGGATCTCTCGGCGGAAACAACACAGGCAAGGAAAGAATGGGGAAGCATAGTCAAAGTGTTGAATGAAAAACAATTTCAACCAAGAATACTATACCCGGCAAAAGTATCTTTCATATGGGAAAAAAAGATAAAAACATTCTCAGATAAACAAAATTTGAAGGAATTTACAAACTCCAGACCAGCTCTTCAAGAGGTTCTGAAGGGAGTACTATACCAGGAAAACTAAGAAATCAGACAGTTATACGAGAATAAAAAGCAACCAAGAAAATGGCTCACTTAATGATAGGATCAGGTATGGAAATATAGATAATTACATTGAATGTCAATGGATTAAATTCTCCAGTTAAGAGACATAGACTGGTTGAATAGATAAGAAAACAGAAACCCTCTATCTATTGCCTACAAGAAACTCACCTTATGGATAAAGATAGACATAGACTAAAAGTCAAGGGCTGGAAAAAGATATTCCATGCAAATGGAAATCAAAAAAAGGCTGGAGTAGCGATATTGATCTCAGACAAAATAGATTTCAAGACAAAGACTGTAAGAAGAGACAAAAAAGGGCATTATATAATAGTAAATGGAGTAACCCAACAAGAAGATATAACCCTTATAAATATCTACGCACCCAACTCAGGTGCACCAAAATATGTGAAGGAAAGACTGCTAGAGCTAAAAGGAGAGATGGGGAGAAATACTATAATTGTTGGAGATCTCAACACCCCATTATCTCCTTTAGACAGATCTTCTAAACAGAAAATAAATAGGAAGATACAGAACTTAAATGATACTATAAGTCAAATGGGTTTGACAGATATCTATAGAACTTTCCACCCTACATCCACAACATATACATTTTTCTCACCCCAGCATGGAACCTTTTCAAAGATTGATCACATGTTAGGACACAAATCAAGCCTTTACAGATTCAAAGGCATAGAAACTGTATCCAGCATCTTCTCTGACCATGATGGAATTAAACTCAAGATTAATTTCAAGAAACAACCCTGAAAATACACGAACACATAGAAACTGAACAACCTACTTCTGAATGACTTCTTCACTACTGAAGAAATTAAGGCTGAAATAAAGCAATTTATGGAAACAAATGATAATGAGTACACAAGTGTCCAGGATCTATGGGATACAGCTAAAGCAGTCATAAGAGGGATATTCATAGCAATTAGCACACATAAGAAAAGGATGGAAAGATGGCAAATAGATAACTTATCATCATGCCTCAGAGAATTGGAAAAACAACAACAAACAAACCCCCAAAATGCCATGTGAAAAGAAATAATAAAGGTTCGAACAGAAATAAATGAAATAAAAAATAAATGAACCATACAGAAAATAAATGAAAGCAAAAGCTGGTTCTTTGAAAAGATTAACAGGATCGACACACCATTGGCTAGACTGATCAAGAAGAAGAAAGAAAGAAACCAGATTAATCAAATATATGATGAAACAGGCAATATTACCACAGACATAGCAGAAATACAGAATATCATTAGAGGATACTATGAGCGACTATATACCAACAAACAAGATAACTTGGAGGAGATGGACAAATTCCTGGATGCATATAATCTACCAAGATTGGATCAGGAGGACATAGAGAACCTGAATAAACACATAACAAGCCAGGAGATTGAATCAGTAATAAATAACCTCCCAACAAAGAAAAGCCCAGGTCCAGATTCCTTCACTTCTGAATTCTACAAAACTTTTAAGGAAGAGTTAACCCCTATCCTACTAAAATTATTTCTAAAGATTCAAAATGAAGGAAACCTTCCAAATTCATTTTATGAAGCCTCCATCATCCTCATCCCCAAACCAGATAAGGACATGACAAAAAAGGAAAACTATAGACCAATATCATTGATGAATATAGATGCAAAAATTCTCAACAAGATACTCGCAAATTGTATCCAACAACATATAACAAAGATCATTCATCACGACCAGGTAGGCTTTATACCAGGGATGCAAGGGTGGTTCAATATACGGAAGACCATAAATGTAATACACCACATTAACAGAAAGAAAGATAAAAACCATATGATCATCTCAATTGATGCAGAGAAAGCATTTGACAAAATACAACATCCTTTTATGATTAAGACTCTCAGTAAGATTGGTATAGAAGGGTCATTTCTGAACACAATAAAAGCAATCTATGAAAAACCTACAGCTAACATTATACTGAATGGGGAAAAGCTGAAAGCTTTTCCTCTGAAAACAGGTACTAGGCAAGGCTGCCCACTTTCTCCATTGCTCTTTAATATAATACTGGAAGTCTTAGCTATTGCAATCAGAGAAGAGAACAATATTAAAGGCATTCGAATAGGCAAAGAAGAGTTGAAAATATCTCTATTTGCAGATGACATGATGGTATACTTAGAAGACCCAAAGGTATACATGAAAAAGGTTCTTGAAGTAATAAGTGAATACAGTAAGGTGGCAGGATACAAAATCAATATCCAAAAATCTATAGCATTTCTATTTATGAACAACAAGTTGAACAAAGCTGAGCTGAAGAAAGGAATCCCTTTCACTGTAACCACAAGATGTATAAGATACCTAGGGATAAACCTAACTAAGAAAGTTAAAGACCTTTATAAAGAAAACTATGAACATCTTAAAAAAGATATTGAAAGTGACATTAAAAAGTGGAAGGACATCCCATGCTCCTGAACTAGAAGAGTTAACATAATCAAAATGGCAATTCTACCCATATTAATCTACACTTTAATGCAATTCCAATCAAAATACCAGAAAAATTCTTCACAGATCTAGAAAAGACAATCGTAGAATTTGTCTGGAATCATAAAAGACCTCGTATTGCAAAAGCAATCCTGCGCAAGAAGAATGGAGTAGGAGGCATATCACTCCCTGACCCCAAGATATACTATAAAGCTGTGGTCATCAAAACAGCATGGTATTGGCATAAAAACAGACATGTAGACCAATGGAATAGAATAGAGACCCCAGAAATAACTCCCAAAGCTTACAGCCAACTGATCTTTGACAAAGGATATCAGTCAATTCACTGGGAAAAGGAAAATCTCTTTAGTAAATGGTGCTGGAAAAACTGGGTATCCACCTGCAGAAAGATGAAACTGAACCCCCATCTTTCACCATTAACAACAATCAACTCAAAATGGATCAAAGATCTGAACCTAAGACCTCAAACAATATAACTACTGGTGGAAAATGCAGAGGAAACTCTGAGAGACATTGGAGTAGGCAAAGACTTCTTAAATAAGACCCCCAAAGCACAGGCAATAATCCCTAAAATAGAGAAGTGGGACTATATTAGACTAAGAAGTTTCTGCACAGCAAAAGAAACAGTATCAGGTGTGAACCGACAACCCTCAGAATGGGAAAATATGTTTGTTAAATATGCCTCAGACAAGGAACTGATAACCAGAATGCACAGGGAACTCAAGTGCCTTATGAGAAAAAAATGATTAACCCAATTAAAAGATGGGAAAATGAACTGAACAAAAATCTCTCTAAGGAAGACATATGAACAGCCAAAAAGCATATGACAAAATGCTCAACATCCCTCATCATAAGGGAAATGCAGATAAAAACCACAATGAGATACCACCTAACCCCTGTCAGAATGGCAAAGATGAAGAATATAAAAAGTGATAAGTGTTGGCGGGGATGTGGTGAAAAGGGAACCCTCCTACACTGTTGGTGGGAATGTAAACTAGTTCAACCACTGTGGAGAACAATATGGAGGTTCCTCAAAGATCTACAAATAGAACTACCATTTGACCCAGCAATCCCGCTTCTGGGTATTTACCCGAAAGACAGGAGAACACTCAGTCAGAAAAGTGCTGGCACATCAATGTTTATTGCAGCATTATTCACAATTGCCAAGACATGGAACCAACCTAAATGTCCACAAACTGATGAATGGATTGGAAAAGTGTGGTATATATACTCTATGGAATACTACTCAGCCATAAAAAATAACAAGACCCTGGAATTTGATAGAAAGTGGTCAGATACAGAGGATATATTGCTTAGTGAAGTAAGCCAGGCTATGAAAGAAAGATATTGTATGTATCCACTCAATATATACCGACTACCCGCACTCTATGGTAGAGAGCAAAAAATTGGAGGACATCAAAGCAGTGAAAGTACTTAATGAGAATAGGACAGTGTGGAATGGGGGGGTGAGGAGAAGAGGATAGAGAAAGATAGCAAGAGAACAATAGAGAGGCAGGACGTTAGTGAGAAATAGATATGGCTTATTACCTCTTGATGATGACATGTATAGTATTCTCAACTGGATTGGTCTGAGAAATATTTCATGATGGGTAAAGTCTTTTTACAAGCAAAATGAGAAATAGTGATTGACTGTTTTAAAAATAATTAGAATAATAATAATAATGATTGGGAAAAACATAGAAAAGATATTGAATGATGAAGTGGGGAGATTAATGTCTCTGTATTGACTGATATGCATGGCATTCCCTTTTGAAAAAGCAATGTAATACACTGTAAAATTATATCTAATCCAATGTAATATAAAGGAGATTATAATGATAATAAAAATAAAAATGAAAAAACAAAACAAAACAAACAGCAGTGGTCTGGTGCAAATGTCACCAAAACAAAATTGCATTTAGGGTGGCCTGTATACATAGGTAGAAGAAGCAAAAACCTCAAGGAAATATATTTTTTATCATAAGCCAACAGTACCAGGTACCATTCTAAGTGTCAGACATCTATTAACTCATTTCATCTTCAAAATAACCCTAAGACATAGATACGCTATTAGAGATGACAAAACTAAGATACAGAAGTTGAAGTAACTCACTTATTAAAAATAGGAGCTAGGATTTAAAGTTCTTAACTACTTTGCTACATTCACTTGTCTTTGATATCCTAAATCCCCACTATTAGGGAGATACTCCTTTTATTGACTGTAACAACCAATAATGGTAGCATCTATGAAAGAATGTGGACTAGGTACTATACTAAGCATTTTATATACATCGCTCATGTAATTAAATCCTAACAACAGCTGTCCCCATTTTGGAAGAAGTAAGCTGAAATTAAAAAAAAAAATTTTGTCACTTCGTTTTCTTTCTTTTTTCTTTCTTTTTTTTTTTTTTTTAGAGGTTTTTCACTATAGGGCTCATGCGCTCGCCAGACAGACAGAGAGAGACAGAGAGACAGAAAGCGAGAAATCACCCCCCAGAGGGCATGGCCACGCTGCAATCCCTTCTCCTCTATTCTCCTCTCGGGATCTTGGGCACACACGCACATGCACCCGGCGTGAGTTTTAAGCCACCGGGTCTGGGACGCGAACCGTGATCCACTACATGGGAGTCCAGCCACATAGCCATTACGCTAACTGCTGGTTCCCAGAAAGCAAGCCACCAGGGCTGGGACTCAAACTGTGGTTGGCCATGTGAGAGTGTACAGCGCCTTAACCACCACTCCCCCTGCTGGTCCCCCTCACTTCGTTTTCTTTTATACATTCAATCACATTATTATTTCTCTTACAAAGTGGATATTTCAACAGGTGAACATTTCTCCCTAGTACAGTTGATAAAACTATTAAATATCTTCAACAGATAATACCACGCCTCTGAAATTTAGAGAGGTTATTCACTTGTTCAAGAGAACACAATTGGTAAGTGGTAAAAAGCTCTGATTTGAAACAAGTTTTATCTGAAGAGCTCAGGCTCTTAACTGCTATACCATATTGCCTTTCACAAGATGGTGATACAATTAAGGCAATATATCACCAAGAGAGCAGTGACTAAGAGCACACACTCTGGAGTCAGATTGCCTGGGCTTGAATCTGCTCTACCATGTATGAGCTGTATGACTGTGATTCAGTGTCCTCATCTATTTAATGGGGATGTAACAGTACCTATATCACAGAGCTGTCACAAGGATTAAATGAGTTGCAATCAAAAAGCACTTGGATAAATACCTGTCACATGGTAAACACCATGTAAATATTAGCTATCACTAGTATTATTCTTTCATACGAAAACAAGTAGATATCATCACGCATCTCAATACAAGTGTCTATTAGATGTTAGCTAGTTATCACCTAACAAAGCTCTGAGATATACTGTAGGATTCGTAACAGGGAATAAGGACATTCCAGCAAAGGCATGAAGGTCCAAAAAATGTGTGTCTGGAATTGGGTAATGTAAGATGCTCAGGAAGACTGAGACAGCAGGTGTTTGGAGAAGAGTGTCCGAAGATGAAGCAGGACAAGTAGATTACAGTCATGTCAAAAAGAGTCTTACCTATCACAAAATGGGGTTTAGACTTGATGCACTGAAGAGTTGCAGATAATTTTAAGTGGAAGAAGTACATGGCTATCTTTACATTCTAGAAAAATCACTCTAGCAGCCTGAAGGCTGAATTAAAAGCAGTCAGACTTGAGGCAAGTTGTTAACATAGTTTTTTTTTTTTTTCTTTTTTTGCAATGAGTAATGAGTGTCTGAACTAGAGCAACTATTAGCAATGGGAATGGAGACACAGAAATGAATTTCAGAGATGATTAGTTACAGGACACAGTGAGTGAGTGATTGTGATGAGGAAGGGGGGGGATAAAGAGAAGAATCTATGATGGCTCCAAATGTCTGGCTTGGGTGATGTGTGTAAGTGTGTGTGTGTGTGTGTTCAGGGGTGCAGGGTACAGGTAGTGGTGCAGGTTCAAGGCATTCAGAGTCCACAGGTGAAGGCTCAATGGGAAGGAGTACATCTTTAATTTAGTTTGGGATATGTAACATTTGAGATTCCTTTGGGACATCCAAGCTGACATGATAGGCAGATGGATGTATGGGTCTGAAACTCTGGTGAGAGACCTAGACTGGAGATGGAGATTTTGTATTCATTTGTGTGTATGTTGTATTTAAGTTGTAGGACTGATTGAGGCCATGAAGGAAAAGTGCATAGAGTACAAAGAGAAAAGGGACAAAGAAAAGTCCTCAAGCTAATAGGATAGTCAGAGAAGGAAAAAACTCAGAGAGTGTTCCAGAAGTGACTGGTCACCAGTGACAACGACTACAAGAGAAGCCACAAAGATAAAGCAGCAGAGAGAAGTTCTGGACTTCTCTCAATTTCAGTTCTGATCTTCACTTGTAAGCAGTGAAGAGGTTATTTATTTTATTTTATTTGTTTTGAGAGGTTTTTGCTATAGGGCATGTGCGCTCTCCAGAAAGACAGAGAGAGCACTATAGCAAAACTAAAAAAAAAAAAAAAAAATTAAAAAATAAATAGATGGGCATGCACTATATGGAGCAAGAGATGGAAACTTTTTCTGCAAAATACAAGGTTGTAAACATTTCAGGGTTTGTGAACCTTACAGTCCACTCAACTCTGCCATTGTAGTGTGAAAGCAAACACAGACAAATTTGTAATCCAATGGGCATAGTCATGCTCCAATAAAACTCTTTCTTTATGGAGTAAAGTTTGAATTTTAAACAGTTTTCATGATCATCTTGATTTTTAAAAAAGTTTATTTGTTTTATTCATGATAAAAAGAATATGTGTGTGCACAAGTAAGAGGAAGCACCCTCAACAGTGTCTCTTCACACTGCAATATACTTCCCCGAGCCCTTCTTTCAGCTCTTCAGGACTTGGGGCACATGTGCACACACTGGCATGTTTTCAGGCTGACCCAGAGACCCAAACCATGGTTGGCCACATGGCCTTAAGCACTGCAGTTCAGTTTGCTACAGACTGTGCCACCAGGCTAGATCACTTATTTTTTTTTTTTTAATAAAAAAGTAAAACCCCATTATTAGCTCATGGGTCACATAAAAACAGGCTGCTAAGTTGCTTGGACCCACAAGCTGTGGTTTGCCATCATAGGCCTAGAGAATCACAATGTTTTACAAGGCAGGTAGCATCTAACTCAGAGACCTCCTTCCCCAAGTTAGAAGATGTGATCTTGCATTAAGAGCCAGGAAAATCTAGTTATGGCTATGAGAAAGGCAAGACTGGCCTGGGGTTATCATTCTAAATGGCTAAGTGGTGGGATAATAAAAGAACCTGGCTTCATGAGTAGTTTCCACTCTCAATGGAAGTTCTAAAGGCAAGAATAAAGAATCATATGATCATATCAATAAATGCAGGAAAAGCATTTGATAAAATACAACATCCCTTCATGATTAAGACTCAGAAAAATCAGCACAGAAAGGACATTTCTTTTTTTTCTTTTTTTTGGAGAGGTTTTTGCTATAGGGTGCGTGTGCTCGCCAGACAGACAGAGAGAGACAGAGAGACAGAAAGCGAGAAATCACCCTCCAGGGGGGATGGTCATGCCGCAATCCCTTCTCCTCCATTCTCCTCTCGGGATCTTGGGCACGCATGCACACGCGCCCGGCGTGAGTTTAAGCCACCGAGTCCAGGACTCGAACCGCGATCGACTACATGGGAGTCCAGTGACATAGCCATTACCCTAACTGCTGGTCCCAGAAAGGAAATTTCTTAACACAATAAAAGCCTGTGTGAAAAACCCATAGTTAACATCATACTAAATGAAAAAGCTCAAAGCTTTTCCACTAAAAACTGTAACAAGACAAGGCTGTCCACTTTCTCCACTTCTTTCCAGTATAGTACTGAAAATCTTAGCCAATGCAATCAGGAAAGAGAGTGAAATAAAAGGCATTCAAATATGGAAAGAATAAGTGAAATTATCTCTATTTGCCAACGACATGATCATATGCATAGAAAACCCAAACCAACTGAAAAAAAAATAACTCCTAGAAGTGATAAATGAATACAGTAAAGTGGCAGGACACAAAATCAACATTCAAAAAACTATAGCATTTCTATACACTAACAGTGAACATAGTGAGGTAGAATTAAATAAAGTGATTCCATTTACGGTATCCACAAAAGAAATAAGATATTTAGAAATAAATCTAACCAAAGAAGTCAAAGACCTCTACAAGGAAAACTATGAAAAACTAAAAACTGAAAAACTAGAAAAAGAAATTGAAAATGACAAAAAAAAAATACTGAAAATACACTGCTCCTGGATTAGAAGAATTAATATAATCAAAACATCAATCCTACCCAATTTAATCTACAAATTTAACTCAATCCCCATCAAATTACCAGAGATATTCTCCACAGATTTAGAAAAAAACAATTAAGGGGACCAGCAGATGGCATAATGGTTAGGTCGGTAGACTTCCACAAGGCCCAGCATGACTTGAGTCCCGCACTGGGTGACTTGAAATGCATGCCAGGAGCATGCACATATGTGCCCAAGATTCCAAGAGGAGAGCAGAAAATAAGGGATTGTGGCATGGCCTACCTCCTGCGGGGAGATTACTCACTTTCAGTCCTCTCTCTCCATCTCTCTTAAAAACACACGTGCCCTATAGCAAAAACCTCTCTCTCTCTCTCAAAAAAAAAAAAAAAAAAAGGAATCATAGCATTCGTCTGGAATAGTAAAAGACCATGTAGTGGCAAAAAAAAAAATACTGCAGAACAAGAGTAGAGTAGGAGGCATCTCACTCCCTGACCCTCAACTATATTACAAAGCTGTGATAATCAAAACAGCATGGTATTAGCACAAAAACAAGCAAGTGGAGAGAATAGAGACCCCAGAAATAAACCCCCCAAAATGCAGCCAAACGATTTTTTTTTTCTTTTTTTGGAGAGGTTTTTGCTATAGGGCGCGTGCGCTCGCCAGACAGACAGAGAGAGACAGAGAGATAGAAAGCAGGAAATCACCCCCCAGGGGGGATGGCCACACCGCAATCCCTTCTCCTCCATTCTCCTCTCGGGATCTTGGGCACGCACGCACACGCGCCCGGCGTGAGTTTAAGCCGCCGGGTCCGGGACTCGAACCGCGGTCGACTACGTGGGAGTCCAGCGACATAGCCATTACACTAACTGCTGGTCCCAAGCCAAACGATTTTGACAAAGGGCACCAGTCAATCCAGTGAGAAAAAGGAAACCTCTTCATCAAATGGTGCTGGAAAAACTGGGCATCCACCTGCAAAGAGATGAAACTAAACCCTATCTCCCACCATTAACAAAAATCAACTCAAAGTAGATCAAAGATCTAAACATAAGGCCTCAAACTATAAATTTACTGGTGTGTAATACAGGGGAAACTCTTGCAGAGCAGGCAAAGATTTTTTAATAAGACCTCTAAAGCATAGGCAATAATCTGAAAAATATATAGTAGGATTACATCAGGTTAAAAAGCCTCTACTCAGCAAACAAACAAACAAACAAACAAAACAAACAAACAAACAAAACCCACAATAATTAGAGTGAATTGGCAATTGGCATCCCTATGAATGGGAGAATATATTTGCAAACTATGCCTCACATAAGCAACTGATAACCAGAATAAACAGGGAACTCGAGCAGCTTACCTGGAAAAAATGATCAACCCAATTAAAAGATTGGAAAATGAGATGAACAGACAACTCTCTATGGAAGACATATGGACAATCAAAAAGCATATGGAACAATGCTCAACATCCCTTATTATAAGGGAGATGCAAATCTAAATCACAATGAGATACCACCGAGCCCCAGTCAGAATGGCTATGATTAAAAGCACAAAAAATGACAAGTGCTGGTGAGGTTGTGGTGAAAGGGAACTCTGCTACACAGTTGATGGCAATGTAAATCAGTACAGTCACTGTGGAGAAAAATATGGAGGTTCCTAAAAGACCTACAAATAGAACTACCATATGATCCAGCAATTTCACTTTTGGGTATCTACCCAAAGGGTAGGAAAATGCTCATTCAGAAAAGTACTTGCACATCCATATTTATCATGCCATTATTCCCAATTGCTAAGACATGGAACCAACCCAAATGTCAATGAACAGATGAATGGGTTGAAAAAGTGTAGCACATATACACCATGGAATACTACTCAGCCATAAAGAAACGATGAGACTCAGGCATTTGATGGAAAGTGGACAAATATAAAAGATTTACTGCTAAGCAAAGCAAAGCAGACTATGAAAGAGAGACACTGTATGTCCCCACTCAATATGTTCCGAATATCCACACTGTATGGCAGAAACTGAACGACTGCAAGATATAAAACCATGGAGAGCAAGTACAGACACTAGAGATAGTGTAGGAGGAGGGTGAGAGGGAGGGAATTAATGGGAAAAAGAAAGAAGCAAAACATTTAAGGGACAAAAAATGGAAAATGATCTTTTGATTATAAATGTATTTTAATATCTTTAACTGGACTAATATTCCATTATTCATGCTGGGAAATTTCATTTTACAAGATGTAATGATATACAGTGATTGAATCCATAAAATAAATTAAAACTTTTTGTAAATTAAAAAAATAAAAAGAACCTGAGGAAAGACCGCCATCTGAAATCAACCAGCCAAAGAAACAAACCTGATGCCAAACAGCAACACAAGTCAGGCAGACCCTCTAGTAAAGCTCTTTGGCACTTCTTCTGAGAAGTGGCATGACAATCCCTAGTTTTTAGAGGACTTCAAGGGGTATCCTGGGGATAATGCAAAGAATGATAAAACTGTTAAAATAATCAAGTAGCCAACCTTAGTGATCTGAATAAGAATGAATGAGAAGGGTAGGTGTATGTGGAGCTAGACAGCAGGACAAAGACCTTTTTGATGAAGAATAGAAAGGCGTGATTTGACTTGGGCTGAAATTTATAAAATGAGTACACAGTAGAGCACACCTTATAGCTAACAATGCATCCTGGGACCTTGTGAGAGAATCCAGAAGAGTACCCAGTGGAATAAGGTATGAGCAGCTACCAAAAGATATCCCCTTGTGTCTATGTGGAGATGGAAATGAGAATCCTTTTCTTCTAGCTAACTTAAAAATTCTGGTCTCAATTATCAAACAACACATGCACACTGTAGAAATGTAAAATGTATAGTATGGAAAAGTATTAAAAAGCAGATAAAAACATTTCTTATTATTCTTCCAGCTAGATGCAGCCACTGTTCATGTTCTATTTAAGGGCACAGGTTCAGTTTTATTCCAGGGCTCTTAAAATATTTCTACATAGTTCAGAATTACATATAAATATACATACACACACACACACACACACACACACGCATATATATATATATATATATATATATATGTATATATATAATTGTTAGCTTGCTTTTTAATTTTATTTTAAAATTTTCTTCATATAAATTTTTTCCAAATGTATTTTTTGCAAAATATGTGTGTGTGCATGCACTTACATATGTGTGTGCACATGTGTGTATACAATCTCTCACTTCCCTCTGCCCCACTTTAGCACAAGCAGTGTTCACCATTTAGTCATTATTGAAAGTTTTACTATTATAGATAATGTTTCAACTGGCATTTTTATTAATAAATATCAAGCTATATTTGAAATGATTTCCTTAAGAAAATATAGCTAGAAGTGGAACTGCAGAGTCATGTTATATCTCTAAGATCTTGCTAAAAATTTTTGTCTGAATATTAAGAACTGTATAAGGATCTTCATAAGGGCTTTCATTATCTTCATTATTTTAATAATTTAGCAATAATTTACTATCACCTACTATATGTTATAGCGCAGAAATAGACATAAGGAATTTAAGGTTACAAACTGTGTTCTTTGGAGCTTGCAGTCTGTCCAAAAAGAAAAAGCCCAAATACACAAAAGATTACCAAATTCTACCAATAAGAATTTCCATCTAGCTATACACAAAATTGCACCAAGAAATATGAAGGATATTCACTGCAGCTTTGTAATTAAAAAAAAGAAAGAAAGAAAAGAAAGAATAAAAAGAAAGGAAAGAAGAAACACAGAAGTAAATACAAAACCTAGAAATGACCAAATGTCCATTAACAGGGGACTTTTTAAATCACTATTTGTGCAGTCAGTCATACATTATAATTTTGGGGAGTTAAACACAAGTTGGCTCTTCATGGGCTCCTATGCAACTGTAATGATATATAATAATTAAATGTATTACATTTAGAAATAAATAAATAAATGTTTTTCAAAAAGAAACACAAATTGACTCTGCATGGGCTCATAAGCAAACATCTTTAGTACGTATTATTCAGGGAAAAGAGAATTAAGGGCAGAACAGTGTGTATAATACCCTCTGTGTGTGTGTATGTATGTAAGTGTGTGTGCATGTGGAAGCATTTGAGAGAGGGAGAAGAGAAAGAATATGAAGACAATTGTTTATCTGAATTTTTCAAAATGTGGCACAAACTCATTTGAGGAAAAGCCTAATGTTAACTGACATGTGGCTATTTGTAGTCTTCATTTATCCCATGTACTGTGAATATTCAAACACTTTGCTCTATAAATTTTAATGGTTTTTATTAATATTCAACATGTCTAAATTTATGTCTTTGCTGTTCCAAACTCCAGTGGGAGAGTAAGGGACTAAGTGTCATGGACAATTTACCACCATGTTAAAAATCTTAAAATTTTTGAATTCCAACATACTTCTGGCCTCAAAGGTTTGGGATAAGGAATTATGCCCAGTACAGATGCATGTATGTATGTGGGTGGGTATTCATCCTTTTTCATCTGGATTGGACCATGTGAAATATTTCATACAGATCTCCAGCAAAGGGACTAGAGATTATGGGAAGAGACATTTATTTTCATTTTGTACCTTTCCATAGTGTGCATTTTCTAGCTTTACATGTGTGCTAAATTTGTTTTATTGTTAAAATAATTTTAATTGACAAATAAAGTTTGTATGTGTTTGTAGTGTACAACATGATATTTTGAAATATGTATACATTATGGAATGGCTAAAAGGAACTAATTAACACATTTATTACCTCAGATACATTTTTTGTGTTTGATGAGACCATTTAAGATTTCTTAGTAATTTTCAAGTATATAATATATTGTTATTATAGTTACCATGATGTACAATAAATCTCTTGAACTTATTCCTCCTATCTAACTGAAGTTTTGTATTCTTTTATCTATATCTCCTTAATCCTCACTCATTCATTTATATAAAATAATTCAACAAAGAACAGATATCATGTCCCATTATTTTCTTCTTTGTATCTCTCCATATTTAAGATCCACATAAAAATAATTAAAATGTTTACAGTGCACTTAAAATGATAAAGCAGCTAAGTAGCTAAGATGGTAGGGCAGCTTATGAAAAGAATTAGGATGTGCACATCCCAAGTCCCAGAGACTTTCAGAAGCATGAAGGGCCCCTGTTGTAGCCAAGAGAGATCTGGAGAACTTTCCCCGGATGTAATGGAACTTGAACTAGATTTTATATATGTAGTATTTGGGTGGTAGAGATGATCGAGAGTTCAGATGAGGAAGGTAGTTCTCATATAGGCAAAAAAGTAAGAATGAGCTGCTGTTATCCGGAAATGTAGGGAGACTAAGGAAAGAGATACTACTTAGTAAGTACAAGAATGAAAGAGTGACAGGTGACTCCATTTTCCACTTCCATTTCACCTTGAGCCTTTGCGCATGGAATTATTATCAAACCAGAATGTAGGACTTCAGGTTTATTTCTTGGGACTTTAAGACAAACTCGCACCCCTCCCTACTCCAACCGAAGAAAGGTTCAAGCCAGTGGCATTGCTGGACACCAGGCTGCCTGTGGCTGCAGGCCCTATGGGCCCTCCCTTTTTAAGGAGGAAGGAAGGAAAGAAGGCAGGAAATGGAGAAAAGAAGGGAGGGAGAGAATGGGAGAGGGCTTTCTTTTCCACAGTATTTTGTTCACAATATAAAACCTTATGCTACCATTAATGCTTCCTGGCCAGGAAAAAATTATTCTGGCTAGATCTCCTTCCACAGAAATCTGACTCTTCTTATTCCTCTCTATTGATTCCATGAGCTGCCACAAGAGTCCACCCATGGTCTGACAAGGCTGAGAGATTCACAGGCTTTTATAGGAAAAATAAATGTTATTATTCTTAAAGGACTCTCCCCACCTGAGGGGAAACCCAAGGATTAACAGCAAAACAGGAGATTTAGATGAGGATAGGTACAAGAGTATGGTAAAATTCTGGAGTGGATTTGAATCACTTTGGGATCCTAAGGTGGGAAATGTACCACCTTTATTTAGCTCAGACGTCACAAAAGTGTACTCTCCTGACCCAGCCTACGCACGTTGTCACATCTCATCTCCTTAGTGTGCATCAAGGAAGATATACAATGGTAGCCTAGTTAAGAAGGGAAGGTCATGATCCTGGAAGCTGAATGTATGCCACATAGCCTTGGAGATATTACGTGGGGAGCCCCAAAGGGGGGATTTAAAAGCAGATGGAGTAGGGCTAGACAACAAAGATTGCTGCTTCTGAGTTTGAGTTGTTGAGCAATGCTGTTCCAGTTCCAAGGCTCAATTGGAAGGATGTTGTTATCAAATAAGTTTCTGTCTTTCTCTCCATCATGCAACCAGTGGAGCAGTCAGGTCAGCCTATTCTCTTTATTACACACACACACACACACACACACACACACACACACCAGGCTCATTTCATTTTTGTGGTTTAATCTACCTGGAATTCTCCCTCCTCATCCCCTCTGCTAATTCTAATTCTAGTATGTGATTCAAAATCAAGTTAGGGACTGGGCAGGGGTGTCATGTATCTGTAATCCCAGCAACTCAAGAGGCAAGAGAATATTACTTGAGGCTGGCCTGGGCAATATAGTGAGATACTCTCAAGAAAAAAAGTGAAATTAGAATCCTGTTTCCTACAGAGAGTATTCTATTAGTGCCCCAATCCTAACTACCCCTTCTACAAAGCTTACTTAAGTTATGTTACATATTTAATCTGAGGTTTTTTTTTTTTTTTTTTGAGAGTTTTTTTTTGCTATAGGGCGGGTACACTTGCCAGACAGACAGAGACAGAGAAACAGAAAGCGAGAAATCACCCCCCAGGGAGGATGGCCATGCCGCAATCTCTTCTCCTCCATTCTCCTCTCGGGATCTTGGGCATGCATGCACACGTGCCCGGCGTGAGTTTTAAGCCACCGGGTCCGGGACACGAACCGCGTTCGACTACATGGGAGTCCAGCGACATAGCCATTACTCTAACTGCTGGTCCCAGTCTGAGTTTTCATAAGGAAAATAGTGGTGTCTACCTTTCAGATTTCTAGAGGATAAAGTAATACATGTCAAGGTTTAGGGCAGTGCCTAAAGCATAGTAAATGCTCAATAATCACAGCAGTTATTATGATCTTGGTGGACATATTGCATAGTCCCACGTTAGGGCCACCACACATTGCTCTGTATAGTATATAGTATATAGTATATAGTATATAGTATATAGTATATAGTATATAGTATATAGTATATAGTATATAGTACTGGCATTGAAAGCAGAGGCTAAGGTGTCTATTTGGGCTTTGGATGCACTAAGGATACCTTACCTTCCAGAATAGCTCATTAACAAGAATAATGATTAATACTGTGATGCCATTAACCCTTCCTAGCTTTAGAAAAAAAATCAGCTATAATAGTTACTCGATAGATATTCAAAGAATAACAGTTAACATTTGTTAAGCCTTAACTATGAGCCAGGCAATGTTCTACATGCTTCACTTGTACTAACTTGTTGACACCTTATACCACTAGGAGTTCAGAGCTATCATTGCTAACTCCCGCTGTACAGATGGAAAAAAGACCACGATAGGTTGACTGACTGGTCACAGGTCACACAGTCAGCTAGCAAGTAGTGTCTGAGCTGGATCTAAACCTACACTGTGGGCTGCAGAGTCTGGACTTTTAATTGCTATTCTATCCCTCTTAGAAATTGGAAAAGGAAACCCAAGGCAAGGATTTGGGGAGCAAGGAGGCCATTTAGAAAAGTGACGGGGATTTAGCTGAAAAATTTTCAGACTCTAAAGAAAAACAGGCTTTGGGTGGCTCATATTTGTGGAAGAGAAAGTCTTGCATGTGACCTGGGTATTTTTATATGATCCTTGCTGTCTTTCCCCAAACAGTTTTAGTTACACTTAGGAAGCCCAGCCTGAGTATACAACTGTCATATGACTCATTGTGAGGAAGAAGACTGAATATAAGGGACAGAGAAAGTGGCATTCTAAGGCTGTGGGCACCAGAAGATGTCAGGAAAGCCCTGAGGTGGAAGAAATAGTCGGTAAACTTCTGCCTGGTAACTGAGGGGCATGAACACTTTCAGAAACTCATATCATAAATCAGGCCATCAGGTCTGATCTCTGACTTCTTGCTTGGCCTCTCCTCAGCCACAATCTTGTTTTTCTGTAAGAAATTCCAAATTTTACATAAAGCAGAGAGAGAACACAAATAGCTTCAATGAAACAGTGCTCGGCAAGCCCCTGGGAGCCATGGCTCGGTTGAGGCTTCAGGTGAGAGGAAGACTGCTCTTGAGTCACAGGAGTTGGTGGCTAGGAATACTCTTCTATCTCAAAGTTTACAACTCTATGGGGAGCTTTTTTTGTTATTCTTAAACCTCCGGTGACTTCACAAATAGTGTAGATGTTAAGTATCACCAGAACTACTGCAGCCAGGGCTGATTTTGACTAGGAAACTTACATGGTTTTCAATCATCAGGGATACTAGATAGAACCTTGTCCCTAAACTACTGGCCTCTCTCGTACCTGTCATTAGCTTTTAATGTCTTTGAGTACTGAAAGTCTTTTTTTTTTTTTTTTCATCTTCAAGGATGTCTATCTAGAAGGGTAACTTGTATGCAAAGTGTTGTGTGAATATCCAAATGTGCTTTTTTTTTGTTTGTTTTTAGTTTTTGCTATAGGGCACCTGCACTCATTGGGGAGAGAAAGAGAGAGAGACAGACAAACATATAGAAATTACCCCTCAGGGAGATTGGTCATGTCACAATATCTTCTCTTCTATCCTCCCCTCAGGACTTTTGGGATGCATGCACACGTGCCAGGTGTGATTTTCAAACTGCCAGATCCAGGACTCAAGCTATGCAGTTTGGCCATATGGGTTATAGCCACTTTAACCTCCACACCATCTACTGGCTTATTTTTTTTTCCCATTGTAAAGCCCTTACTTGGTCAGAGTGTAGTGGGGTTCAGCTACTATTTGGGAACCAATATGGTACAATGAAAGGCATACACTTGCAGATAGTTCTGGCTTTAAACTCTAGTTTTACCACCTGTTATCTGTGTGACCTCAAACTATATGCTTAACCATTCTAAGTATCATTTGTATGATGGAGAAAATAATAGTGCCCAACTTGAGTTGGTATGAAGAGGACCTAACAAAAGAAGGTAAGTAAAATGCATAACATAGTTTCTGACACATATTAGATGTTCAACAAATATTAATTTATTCATTTGACAAATGTTTATCAAGTGCCTCCTCAACGTCATTCAGTCTTCTATTTCCCAGAGATACAGCAGTGAACAAAAATCCCTGTTCACATGCAGCTTATATTTCCATGGGTCATATTACATGAATATTATTTTGTCAGGAACTATTCATTCATTTATCTCTTCATTCCACACATTTCTATTAATATTAAGAATCTTGTATATGTGATGGGGAACAAGAAAGATGTGGCCCCTTGTCTCATGGCAATTTGAAGGGAGACACTGACAAAGACACAGCTAAAAAATTTAATAAATTATCTAAAAATATGATAAGTACCATGAAGGAAGAAAACAATGGGGACTGAGAAGGAGAATAATGAGGATGGAAGTAGAGACCCATTTTAAGCAGCATGGTCAGGGCAGGACTCTTGGATGTGGTGACATTTAAGTTGAGATCTAAAAGATGGCAAGGAGATAATTATGAAAAGGGAAGGATGGTATATTAGTTTTCTATTGCTGCCATAACAGATTACCAGAAATTTATGAATTGAAGCAACACTGATTTATTGCCTCACACTTTCTGTGAGGCAATAGTCTAAGCAAAGCATGACTGTGGTAAGTTCTCTGGGTCAGGTCCCTAAGGCCAAAATCAAGGTGTAGGCTGGGCTGGCATTCCTTACTAGATTCTCTGGGGAAGAACTCACTTCCATGCTCATCTCCTTTTTGCATTTTCCAAATGGCCTCTTCCATCTCTAAGCCAGAAAGGGTGTCTGGAGACCGTATCATGCTTCAGATCTGATAGATTACCTTTTGTGCTACATTTCTCTGCTTTCAAGGGCTTGTGCCATTACATTAGATCTATCTGGATAATCCAGGACAGTTGTTTGATATTAAGATCAGGTTATTAGTAACTTAATTACATTCGCACAATCTCTTTTGCCATGTAGCACGACAGTGGGTATGATATTGGGGGTGAAGGTTACGGGTACCTAAATTCTGCCTACTGAAGATAGAAAGGATATTGCAAGTAGAGGGAATGGTGTAATGAACCAGCACACTGAGCTGGACTCTGGGTTGGCATATTTCAGGAACTGAGAAGCCAGTGTAACTGAAATGTTGCGAGCAAGAAAGGCAGTGGGACGAAGATCAGAAAGGTGGGCAGAGATCTGCTCATGTAGAGCTTTGGGCCATGGTCAGAAGTCTGAATTCCAGTCTAAGGGCAATGAGAAGCCATTAAGGAGGTTAAAGTTGGGAAATTAAGGAGGTTAAAGTTGGGAAATGACATGATCTGGTTGTCATAGTTGAACAATCATTCTTGTCACTGTGTGGAGGAATTGTTGGAAGGGAGCAAAAATGAAAGTAAGAATGCCATTATGCAGACTAAAGCTAATGATCCCAATTCTTAATTCTGGAGTGTCTAACCTTGCTCCATTGTCGCAGCACTGGAAATCACAGAGCTCTTTGTGGAATCTCATATTTAAAAAATAAAATATCTGCAAAAATGAGGGCACTTGAAGGAATTTATACAAAAATGGAAATTAAATTATGAGTTTATTTTGATGCAAAAACTTTTGAAATCCATGCATGGTTTTTCATGATATGCATTTTCCATGACATTTTTGGAGCTCACTCATGTATTTCTATGCTAAATCATTGCTAACTTTTTTTTTTTTTGGGGGGGGGGAGAGGTTTTTTCGCTATAGGGCGCGTGCGCTCGCCAGACAGACAGAGAGAGACATAGAGACAGAAAGCGAGAAATCACCCCCCAGGGGGGATGGTCACGCCGCAATCCCTTCTCCTTCATTCTCCTCTCGGGATCTTGGGCACGCACGCACACGTGCCCGGAGTGAGTTGTAAGCCACCGGGTCCGAGACGCGAACCACGGTCGACTACGTGGGAGTCCAGCGACATAGCCATTACGCTAACTGCTGGTTCCCATTGCTAACTTTTTATATTCCAGTGTAGACACATGGAAGCAACCAAGGGTTTCAGCAAAAGTTAGAGGAGCACATTTTATTCATTAACTTTGCTTTGCCTTGAAAATTTTTGGGAAAAAAACCACTTAATTTTATTTCCATTTTAGTGGAAGAACACTCTGGTTTTGTACAGAGGACATAATACTTTCTGAGGAGATAGTTTGGAGAACAATGTTAAAAAAAGAGGGGAACTCTCTTACACTGCTGGTGGGAATGTAAATTGGTCCAACCACTGTGGAGAACAATTTGTAGATTCCTCAAAAATCTACAAATAGAACTACCATATGATCCAGCAATCCCACTCCTTGGTATCTACCCAAAGAACAGAAGAATTCTTCACTGGAAAAGTGCTTGCACATCGATGATTATTGCAGCAATATTCACAATTGCTAAGACATGGAACCAACCCAAATGCCCAGGAACAGATGAATGGATAGAAAAACTTGTGGCACATAAACTCTATGGAATACCATTCAACCATAAAAAATAACAAGACCATGGCTCTTGACAGAAAGTGGAAGAATATGAAAGATTTACTGCTGAGTGAAGCAATCCAGGCTATGAAGGAGAGACGTTTTGTGTCCCCACTTAATATGTACCGAGTGTCTGCACTCTGACAGAAACTAATTGACTAAAGGATATAAGAAACCTAGTAAATGGATGTGAATACCTGATATAGTGTGTGTGAAAGACTAGAGGCTGAGAAAGGACATTTAAAAGGAAAATAGAGAGGCAAAGCATTAATTGGACAAAGAAATGTGGTATTATCTGTTGAACACACTTTTATGGTTTTATCAACTAGACAAGGGAGAAATGTTCACAAGTTGGAATATTCATTTTGTAAGCTAAATAATGTGATTGAATGTATAAAAGAAAATGAAATAAAAAAATAAAAAAAGAACAATCTATTAGGATATAAACACTGATATAGGTGAGATGCAAAACCAGGCTCCTTCCAGTATCGTTTCAGTCTCTTCTTGTCCTCTTGACCAGATTTTCTAACTAACTGTATGAAATGTGTTATTACAGTGGGGAAAGAAAAAGCAAAGTATAAAGGCTACACAGATAGGAAAAAGCCCAAGTTCACAGTCTGGTTTAACTCATCAGCAGGAAGCAAGATACTTTCAGCCAGATTTCTAGGTGGGCCCTTTGGTCCCAGATTGAAACTACTCTGAGTCTACCAGGCGACCTGATCAGACAAGGCTTCCATTGTCTCTTCTTTTAGAACTAATTCAGCACAAAGCCCCGGCTCCCAGCAGTTTCCTGCCCAGCCTCTTCTTCTCCTGCTCTCTGGCTTTCAATAATTCTCTGATCTGTGCTCCTTGCAGGCATTTAGACTTCTGCCTTTTACTTTTTCATGCTATCTATTCATTTATACACCTCTAATTCAGTCCTGTAAATGTCTCATTTTTTTCAAATAACACCACGCTTCCTTTCTCTAGGTTCCGTCTTCCCAGTACTGCACATCTGGGGCACTTATCCATTCCTGGTCCTCACATAGACTTTGTTCAGCTCATCCATGCTCAGGACATACATTTGCATGTGTAAAGTCCCATTATCATTATGATTATGCTTTTCCTATTCATCCTACAGATTTTTCAACATCACTTACATTCACAAGAGGGAAGGAGTTTCTATAGAGTCAGGATGCAGGTGTCAGAATAGTGAGAGAGGCCTCAGAGAGGCACAGTTGGATTCCTGAGAGCCTGGGCTGAAGTATCTAGGAGTGGACTGAAGAGGTACTGGAATGTCCACTTAAGGATTTGTAGCAGATTCTCATATCTGAGAAACAAAAACAATATTGTCATCCCCTTTGGACAAGTATACCCAGTTTCAAATGGAGTGGAGCTTGTGTACTGCCACATCTTTTTATCTCTTTGGAGAAGTGGGGGCTTCTTTGGTGACTATGGAAAAGAGGGGCAGGGGAGAGAGACAGAGATCATGAGAGAGCGTGAGAGAGCCAGAGAGGCCACTAGGCGAGAGAAAGATTGGTAAACGAAAAATTTTTTCAGTCTTTTGAGAATGCATTTGAACAAGTATAGAGAGTACATATAGGTTAGTCTGGTTCTGACAATTGCTCTGTATGAAATAGAATTTCTGCAAAATATGGTTCATGAAATTATTACAATAATGATAAACATCTATTGAGTACATACTACTACTTACTCTAACTCCTTTAATCTTCACAAAGATATTAATAGAGCCTATTGTTACATTTGCATTATAGGTGAGAAAAATTAAGTACATAGAGAGGAAGCAACTAGTTCAAGGTCACATATCTGATTAGTGACAGAATCAGGATTCAAGGCCAGGAATGGCTATGTTTAATGCCTGTGCTTATAACCACTATGCACTACAGGCATCACTGGCAAGTCAGTGAACCATTGTAGAGACCAGAAACTCATCTCTCATCCAACTCACCTCTGCTCTGAATCACTCTACCCTTCTCTGTCCCCACCCCCCAGTACTTCAAATACTTATTTAAATTTATTTTATTTATTTATTCCATGAGAGATGAAACACACAGAGAGAGGCAATCCCAACAGAGTCTTCATGCCATGGTCCTATGCCTAGCCTCAGCCATCCAGGATCATGGGTATGTGCACACACCTGGCATGCACAGAGAGGTCAACATTATCCCAGTACTTTCTCATATGGCCTCAGCATCATGAAACAGCATCACTGTATTACCACCACACTAGTACAGCTAGCCTTTCTAATACTTTTTGAGAACTCCAAGCCTTAAGGAATAGGGAAGACTTGGAATAGAAATATAGTTAGTTCACAGAAAAAAAAAACCACACACACTTTGACATTTGTATTAAAGCAAGTATCCATGACTAAAGACTCACAAGCTATCATCATGTCAGACAATGCTTATTTTGTCCTTTTCTCTGAGAAAATTAAAAATCTATACAGCCTTTGGACCAGCAGTTGGCGTAATGGCTATGTTGCTGGACTCCCATCTAGTTGAGCATGGTTCAAGTCCTGGACCCAGTGGCTTAAAGTCACACCAGGCAGGTGTGCGTGCATGCCCAAGACCCTGAGAAGAGAATGGAGGAGAAGGGATTGAGGCGTGACTATCCCCCCTGGGGGGTGATTTCTCGCTTTCTGTCTCTCTCTCTTTCTGGCAAGCATATGCGCCTTATAGCAAAAATCTCTCCAAAAAAAAAAAAAAAATTTATATAGCCCTTCCATGTCTGCTCCAAGGCCAAGCCCAAGACTCCAAGCTGGATTTCTTCAAGTCTTTGTCCTTCACCTTGTCTTCCTCCCGTTTGCCTCAGCCCTGTCTCCTGCCTTCTCTCTTCCTTTCTCTGTATTTGTCTCTCATTTCTCTCACTCCCTTTTCATATTTACTTGCTAAGTCATAGTCAGACAAGAGTTGTATTTTTACTTTCCAGGGTAATTTTTCTGACTGGTCATATTCTCCTCTAGTGACTACCTCTGATCATTATATTCTCTTGGTAGCTACCCACACATAGACTTAAGATTCTGGAAGTAAAAGCGGTCCACTCATCTTAAGTATGGACAAAGCTGAAGCTTATAGTTCCTCTGTCAAAAAATAATGTGAAATGCCAATGAAAAATAATAGTGTCACTTTGTTAAAATACTACTTTAAATTTCTCAGATTTTTTTCTTAGTCTTTCATATTACAAGGCATAGTCAAGGTATGGCATGTGGAACTAAATATAGATTGTGTGTGTGTGTGTGCTTGTGTGTGTGTGACTCTCTTTGGCTACAACTGTGGGGTAGACTACGTAAGTATGAGTAACACCCATTTACCAATACACAAGTGACTTGCTCATGGTCACACTGTTACAGAGAGGCAAAATTATAAATAGAACCCAGATATCCCATCCTTAGCTCCAGACGTTTACACTGTGCCATACTCAGTAGATAGACTCCTCTCCCTTGTGTTCTGGGTTTTAGGAGGTTGCAGTTGGTAGATGACCCTCTTGAGTGGCTCATGGATAAAGAAAGATTATAGCATTCAATGCAATATCAAACCAACACAATATCAAACTCATATATTTCTTTGTTTGTAGCAGCACACATTTGGGCTAGATGCATTCTTAACTCCATTCTAGTGTTACCAGTCTAGTAAATCTAAACTTATGAGGCCTCTGTCCTGAGCCAGCTGGTAGGAAAATGAAAGGCAAACTGGTCTGCCTCTCTGCTTCTTTTGCAGAAGTATCCCCCTACACTGGCTGAGGAGCTCAGGCTCCCAAGATTCTCCTGTTTATAAAATCTTTCATATTTGAATTCTTTTTCTTTCTTTTCTTTTTTAAATTTAAATTTATTTATTTACATTCATTCATTATACATCATTACAGCATACAAAATGAGATTTTCCATCCAGAATACACTGTATATTGGCTCAATCAAGCACATCAACATATGTGTTATCATCAACAAATAATTTTCCATTTCTTGTTTCCCGTATATTTTGCTTTTTTTCCCATCCTTGATTCCCTATCTCTCACCCTCTGCCATCTCCCACCCTCCTCTCACACTATCTCTGGTATCTATGGTTGCTTTCTATGCCTTTTCCCCCAACATTTTATTGATTCACTAGATCTTAATTAATCTAAATATTTTGAATAGCAAGCACAGCTGATATATACATATCCATGAACACAAGTCTGGCTTTAGGCATAAACCTCAGTGAGTAGAATGAACTTACTATAAAGGAGCACCTAGCTGGGTTTATATATTTTACTGCAGTCATCAAATAGGTATTATTAATGCATATTTTTAATTTCAAGAAGAACAGTTTTAGTTTTTTTCTGAAACTTTTTTTAACTTCATTAATTTACATTAATTCCCTAAGCATCATCACAACATACAAAATGTGATTTCCATATACTGTATTGTGACTTAATCATGTATGTTATCATCAATAATTTTCCATTTCTAGTTATATATATATATATAATTTTAACCCCTATTTCTGACCCTCTGTCCTATCCCACCCTCTTCTCACACTATCTCTGGTGTCTACATTTGTCTTCCATTTCTTTTCCCCCCACATTGTATTGATCACACAATTTCTTTTTTTTTTTTTGGAGAGGTTTTCACCATAGGGCGCGTGCGCTCACCAGACAGACAGAGAGAGACATAGAGACAGAAAGTGAGAAATCACCTCCCAGGGGAGATGGTCACGCCGCAATCCCTTCTCCTCCATTCTCCTCTCGGGATCTTGGGCACGCACACACGCCTGGCATGAGTTTTAAGCCACCAGGTCCGGGACGCGAACCGCAGTCCACTACATGGGAGTCCAGCGACATAGCCATTACGCCAACCGCTGGTTCCCACAATTTCTTAAATAATATAAATACTTTCAATAGCAAGTTCAGCTGGTAATTTCAAGAAAAGCACTTTTAACTTAAATCAAAGAAATGCTAAGGAACTTTGCTTAAAACTTAAAGCCAGGAAACAGGTTAGGATTCTGTTCAAATGGTAGGTATATGAACCTTTTGACATCTCAAGACAGAAAACAAATTCTTAAAACCAGACAACAAAGCCTAGAAGAAGATCAGCAATGTCTTAGTCAAAAGTCATAAAATTCTATTTCACCAATTCAGTCTTATGTACTTTATCTTTTGTTGTGGTTTGATTTTCACAAATAAATTCTGGGATATAATATTTAACTCCAGACTTGTCCCTACCATTAAGTTGGCCATTTTCTTAGTTTTGAACTCTTATTTCTGTGTGTCTGCATTTAATTTTCCTGATATAGCACTCCCTTGAGAACTTCTTGGAGATCTGGTCTGGTGCTGGTACATTCTTTCAGGTTTTGTTTATCTGAGAATGTTCTTGTCTTTTCTTCCCACATGAAGGATAATCTTACTGGGTACAGTATTCGTGGTTGAAATTGCTTTTTCCCTTAACACTTTGAATATATTTGCACATTCTTTCCTTGCTTGCATTGTTTCCGATGAGAGGTCTGCAGTAAGCCTGATGGGATATCCTTTGTAGGTAACTTGATGTTTTTCTCTTGCCAATCTTAGTCTCTTGTCTTTGTCTGTGGTTTTGGTCAACGTGGCTGTAATGTGTCTTGGAGAAGATCTTCTTGGGTTGATTCTATTTGGGGTCCTTTGTATATCTTGGGACCAGATCTTTGAGTGCCTCTCTAGGTTTGGAAAGTTTTCTTGCAGGATTTTATGGACTAGATTATCAATGCCCTTATGAGTCTCTTCGCCTTCTGGGATACCAATTATCCGGATGTTTGGACATTTCATGGTATCTAGTATTTCTCGTATATTATTCTCATTTTGGGGAGCCATTTTCTCAGTCTTCATGTTGGATTTTTCTAGGCCAGCAATTTTCTCTTCTACATCTGAAATTCGATTTTCTGTATGATCTGATCTGATTTTAATAGTTTCAAGGGAGATTTTTACTTCCTGTATTATAGCCTTCATCTCTAACAGTTCCATTTAATTCTTTTTTAAAGTGTGTGATTCCTCTTTTAGATCTTGCAAGAATTTCCTCACCTCCTGGAACTCAAGCTCCTTTCTCCTGCCTCTTCTGCAGTTCATTGTCTCTCTTCTCTTCCATCTCTGTTAGCTTCGCCATTATGAGTATTCTAAATTCTTTATCAGACATTTCCATAATTTCCATTGAACTGTCTGTGGATGAAGAAGAGTCATTCTTTCCCTTTGGAGGAGAGGTATTTTCTTGCTTTTCCAAATTTGCTGTGGCCCTATGGTAAGTTCTAGTCATCTGATGGAGGGTGTGTTTCTTCCTAATTCTTGAAGTTCAATCTGAACGTTCAGGAGCGTGAAGAAAGAGTTCATCTGTAATCTCTTTGCCATTCCGTTGTGATCCCTTTGTGCAGCAGATTCAGTAGATATTGAGGAATATGTTAACCTTAATAGTATTTGGATGTTTGCCTGTAGTTCCCTTAGATCTGTCTAGAAACATTGTAAATGGAGATTGAGGAGTGGAGAGATGAGATAAAAGAAGAAGAAAAGGAAACAAAGAGAAAGAAACAACAACAACAACTACAACAAAGAAACAGAAAAAAAAGAAGGAAAAAATAGAAAATAACTTAAAAATTATTATTATTATTATTTTTTAAGCACAAAGTAGAAAACTGCATGGTGCGCTTGCACGCTACGTGAAATCACTAGTTCTCAGGAGCTAGGAGGAATCTTCTTCTGAAGGCCTGCCTCTTGCCTCTCCTGCCTGGGTGGGAGGGGAAGTGGAGATTATTAACAAGATAAAGGCAGGGCTGAAAGCAAGAGAATACTTAACCTTAAAAATTTTTAAAAAGGGGGAACCAGCAGTTAGCGTAATGGCTATGTCGCTGGATTCCCACGTAGTCGACCGCGGTTCACATCCCAGACCTGGCGGCTTAAATCTCATGCTGGGCGCGTGTGCGTGCGTGCCCAAGATCCTGAGAGGAGAATGGAGGAGAGGGGATTGCGGCGTGGCCATCCTCCCTGGGGGGTGATTTCCTGCTTTCTATCCCTCTGTCTCTCTCTGTCTGTCTGGCGAGTGCACGCACCCTATAGCAAAAACCTCTCCAAAAAAAGAAAAAAAAATGAGAAGACAGAAGCAGAGAGAGACAGAGACAGAGATACATAGATAGAGATAGAGAGAAGGCTGGAGGAGCTCCCTACCAGTTAAGTTTGTGGGCTGGAAGCTGAATTATCAGTAAGAAATCTTCATTTCTCTTTTTTTCCCTGAAATCACTAGTTCTCAGGAGCCATGAGGAATCTTCTTCTTTTCTTTTTTATTGTTAGAGGTTGTGTGTGGTCACCAGAGAGAAAGCGACCTTCAATGGAGCCTGGTCACTCTGCAATCCTTTTTCCATCATTTTTCCATACTGTTGGGATTTGAGGCACACATGTACATGCAGCAGGCATGTTTTTCAAGCCACTAGGCTTATATTGAAACAGTTGACTATGTGGGATTCCCTCCCTTAACCACTGGGCTATGACTTCCTTTTAAAGTTGTCCATTCCAATATTTCAATTATCTTTCACACTGGAAAGATGTTTGTGCATCTTTAAGTTTTTCTTTCTTTGGAGGATTATTTTAAATGCTGTATTAGAATGTACCCAGTATTTATCCAGAGAAGGGAAACTTGGAAATAGGAGAGCTGTGTTAGGACACAAATAATTGCCAGCCTGAATGAATGTGACTCTTAATTTAAAAGTCTTGAAATGTCAAGGCCCTTCAAGGGAATGTGAGTAGGCAACTTTCTTCATACCTGATATTTCTGAGTCCAGAATATCTGATGGAGAGGTGTCACTTGCTTCAATTATAAGTCTGGATTTGGGGCTGTGACATCAAATGTCCCCCACCCACTCTCAATTCCCACTTAAGAGCCAGAAGTACCTTAATTCCCATCTCACAAACTTGGAGAAGAAAACTCTATTCAAATTAAACATTTCCACTAGAAAAAAACATGGGGAAACAGCAACGTGTATACTGTAATTACAATACCAAAAATCTTACCTTTATATACTGTAGGAATTAAAAGTTTTGGAGGCAGGCAGAGCTGGGTTCAAATCCTTCCAGTTACTGGTTCTTGACCTTCATAGTCTGACTTTCCTGTAATCCAATTCTTCTAAAATTGGGGACAATGATAACACAACATCAGATTTTGTGAGAATTATATGAGAAAACACAGATAAAGTGCAGGAAAGCATCCAGAAACTGTTAGTGCTATTATCATAATTTTCATTGTACTTTTTCCCATTATTTCTTTTGACAAGCTCAGTAGCCATCCTGTGAGGCAGAGGCTGGGACAGAGAATGAAATGACTTAATCAGGATAATTCAGAGCCCTATGTGCTCTTTTGATAGGGCCCTTGACTCTATTAGGCTTGACCTCTCAGTTGCCTCAGCATGATATAAATAACTCCACTAAAAACATATGCACTGTATTCACCAACTCCTACCCTTTTTCCTTCTCCCTTCCTTCTCTCCTTCCTTCCCTTCTTTCCTCTTTTTCTTTCTTTTATTCTTTCTCTTTCTTCTTTCTCTCTTTCTTTTTTCTTCTCTTCTTTCTTCTTTCTTTCTTTTCTTCTTTCTTTCTCTTCTTTTTCTTTCCTTTCTTTCTTTTTCTTTCTTCTTTCTTTTTTATTTCTTTTTTCCTTTCTTCCCTTCATTCTTTCTTTCCCTTATTCCACGAGGAGAAATGAAAGTGCATGCTATAAGAATAGGGAACAAATTCAGTAAAGTTTTGTTTTGTGTTAAACTTGTATGTTTTATTGGTGGTTTCTTTCTTTCTTTTCCTCTTTCTCCAACTCCTTTATAACTCTAATGCCTTCATTCTTCATCTGTACTTAAATGGCCAAGGGGACCACATTCTTTAATGGTACCGGGAGTGTGGAATTTTCTAGATTTCTAGATCAGAACTGGGATAAACTTTGTGTTTTTGGAGAGTGGCTTTTCTTTCTTTCTTTTTCTTTCTTTCTTTCTTTCTTTCTTTCTTTCTTTCTTTCTTCTTCTTTTCTTTTTTTTTTTTTGCTGGAGTTGGAAATGTCTAGTCTCTTGGGCTTCACACAGTCTCAGGTTCCTTCCTTTAGAATCTCTGGGCCTCTGTTGGGGGAGGGAACAGGCCAGCAACCATTCTGGTCCCATTTCTCCCTCCTCCAAATACTTCCTTTATAGCAGCTGCAGCTGCTGGGTCAGCCTGGGAGTTGAAACTTTCTCCCCATACCCCTTTACCCCAGGTAAAAATAAATAAAATGTCAGTTAGCTGATTGCTTTTTGGATTGCGCCTCACCTCTTTTTCCTGTTTTGAGCTTTCTGGCTTCTTAGTGGAAACTGCAAACCTTGCCTTGACTCCAGTGTGGGTGTGATTTCCTTCTGCTTGGCTTCTGTCCCACTGTTCCCCCACTCCTTCCTTTCCTAGTTTGACTCTCTTATCTTTCTAATTGGGATGTTTCACTAGCAAAGGGTTTCTATCTTTTCCCAAATTAGTAGGTGTCTGGAAAGGATGATGGACCTAAGTTTTCTGTAACCCAACAATTGGAGCCAAGAAACAGAAACTTCTAATCTACATTTTATACATGACTTATGTGACCTTGAGCATTCTTAGTTGTAGTGCCATTTGGCTTAGGGAGGGAAGTATTAGCCCAAATTAATCAAGTTTCCCCAAATAAGTGAAAAGTGTGCTTGCTTTACAGACATGCCTTCAAGACAAATCTCTTATTTTATTCCAGTCTCACTAAGTCTCTGCATAAATAGGGAATGCAAATACAAATGGTAAAAGACATATGGAGCAGGTGAGCTCTTCCTATGTAAAAATCCTGCAGTGATACCTGGCCATTCACTTGATAGACTCCTGTCTTTCTCAAGACTACATAATACTGCCAACATTTAAAATCTTTGGGATGGACTGGGACATTTGTAGAATTTACTTGGTGTAAGAAGATTCAAGGTTGTGGCCTGGACATATCAACCAGAATAGCAAATTAGGGAAGAATTGGGAGTGGAAGGAAAGAGATAGATGAATGCAGATTAATGGAAACAAAATTACTGATAGGTAACAGGAACAACGTCTAGTATTGTAAAACACAGCAGGGAAAATGTAATTAACAACTTATCGTACATCACAGACTGCAAAAAAAGATGTTGTATTTTCTCAGCACAAAGTAATAAATGTCGAGATAATAGGTACAGTAAGCACTCCGATTTAGTTGTTTTCATGTACTGAAGAATCACACTGTAACCCCACAAATATGTACAAATATGATATGTTAATACCAAATAATAATAATAATAAAGAGGATAGTGGCCTGTGTAGTGCATTTGCTTGTTGGTGTCTGCCCCAGGGCTTTGATCTAGCTGAATCATGATCAGAGGGCTGCTGGTGAGGAAGAGAAAGAGGACAAGAAACAGAAAGCTCTCCATTTTGAGAGGACCGGGGAATTGGAAAGAATGAGACAAAGAGATAGAGTAGGAATGGACACAGGCAGCCTGAGCCTAGGTAGCCCAAGCAACTTATGCTGCTGCTTGAGCCACCCAGACAAATTGACCCTCTTTATTTATAGTACAAGGAGACACTAAACATGTATATTTTATGACACTTCATAGATTCGTTGCTAGGTTACAGACAATAAGAAGCAGGTAACAAATCTATAAGGGCTCAGTCATACTGGGCCAGGTGTATCCCTTGGTGATCAATAGAAAATCTCATCTTCTGCGGCGGTCGGGCGGGCCGGCAGGCCGCGGGGCTCTGCCTGCGTGCGCCGGGCCGGCCGGCGGGCGGGCGGGCCGGCGGGCCGCGGGGCGCGAGGGCGGGGCGCCGGGCACGGGGGCTCCGATCCGCATGCCTGGGCGCGGGGGCAGGGCGCGGGGGCATGCACTGGCGGGCGGGCGCGGGGCGCCGCTCCACGTGCCAGGGCGCGGAGGCAGGGTGCCGGGCGCGGGGGCTCTGCTCCGCATGCCCTGTCCGGAGGACCGGCCCAACCGGGGCTCTGCCCCGCGTGCCGTGGCCGGGGTCTGACCCGTGTGCCGTGGCTGGGGTCTGCCCTGCGTGCCGTGGCCGGGGCTCTGCTCCGCGTGCCGTGGCCTGGATCTGCTCTGCGTGCCTTGGCCGGAGAACCAGCCCAGCCGGGGCTCTGCTCTGTGTGCTGCGGCTGGGGTTCTACTCCGCGTGCCCGGGCCGGAGAACCGGCCCAACCGGGGCTCTGCCCCGTGTGCCGTGGCCGGGGATCTGCCCCGCGTGCTGTGGCCGGGGTCTGCCCCGCATGCTGTGGCCGGGGCTCTGCTCCGCATGCCTTGGCCGGAGGGGCGGCCAGGCCGGAGCTCTGCCCTGCGGCTGGGGCTCTGCTCTGCGTGCCTTGGCCAGAGAGCCGGCCCAGCCGGGGCTCTGCCCCCGCGTGCCGTGGCCGGGGTCTGCCCCCGCGTGCCATGGCCGGGGATCTGCCCCGCGTGCCGTGCCCGGGGCTCTGCCCCCGCGTGCCGTGGCTGGGGTCTGTCCCGCGTGCCGTGGCCATGACTCTGCCCCCGCGCGCCGTGTCCGGGGTCTGCCCCGCGCGCCGTGGCTGGGCCTCTGCCCTGCGTGCCGTGGCCGGGGTCTGTCCCGCGTGCCGTGGCCGGGGCTCCGCCCCCACGTGCCGTGGCCGGGGCTCTGCCCCGCGTGCCGTGGCCGGGGTCTGCCCCGCGTGCCGTGGCCGGGGCTCTGCTCCACGTGCCTTGGCCGGAGGGCCGGCCAGGCCGGGGCTCTGCCCTGCGGCTGGGGCTCTGCTCTGCGTGCCTTGGCTGGAGAGCCAGCCCAGCCGGGGCTCTGCCCCCGCGTGCCGTGCCCCCGTGTGCCGTGCCCCCGCGTGCCGTGGCCGGGGTCTGCCCCCGCGTGCCGTGGCCGGGGTCTGTCCCGCGTGCCCTGGCCGGGGCTCTGCCCCCACGTGCCGTGGCCGGGGTCTGCCCCGCGTGCCATGGCCGGGGCCCAGCTCCGCGTGCCGTGGCCGGGGTCTGTCCCGCGTGCCGTGGCCGGGGTCTGCCCCGCGTGCCGTGGCCGGGGTCTGCCTCCGCATGCCATGGCCGCGGCTCTGCCCCGCGTGCCAGAACCCGGACCGCCCAGCCCCCACTGCCTCTCCGACGCTGGATATGTCTCGCGCCCGGCACTGCAGCGGACTGGCGCCGCGGACCAGCTGAGGTTGCTGTCCTTCCTTTCTCTGGCTGGGCGGGTGGGGGGGGGGGCACTGGATCCCGCACGTATTCATGCGCTCGGGGCCCGCATGGGGCTGCCGGGCCTGCGTGTGGTCCCGGGCCTACGAGTGGCCGCCAGGTCCGGGCATGGCTGCCGGAGCTACATGTGACCCCCAAGCTTGCGCATGGCCACCGGGCCTGCACCCCCGCGTGGCTACCGACTGCGGGTGACGGGCTGGGACCGAGCACAGGGATCAAGAACTTACAGCTATGGGCAGCAGAGGGAGTCTTTGGCTGTCTTGGACCAATTGAGAGGTGTAGTGTGTGGGAGGAATTTCTCTGCCTATGGTCAGTGAGAAGATGATGGTTACCAGCTCTGCATTACCTTAGGGAAAAACAAGAACTACTCTACCATTCTTAAGGAATCCAGACACCTGAGGATGATTCACGCTGCAGATCCCCACAATGCCATTCCAGGTGACTGTGGGATGACTGCTGTGCCGCATCAGCTGATCGCCGTCTCTGCTTTCCAGAGCCGCGTCCCTGAAACTGGGTTCCATGGAGACTCACCTACATTTACGGGGCTGCATGAGACCCACCCTTAGTCCAGCCCTGAGTGAAGTCTACAGTCCCTATTGCTGGGAACTTTATGAACTGATAATTGGAAGAAAAAAGAAAAAAAAAAGGAATTGTATCTCTCAGCAAAAAACATCATAGACAATTCACACTTACTTGCAGAATCATCTGAGTGGGTTTTGAATGTTCACAACATAATGTTAATGTTGAAGGTGGTAAATATGTTTATATCTATTTGGTTAATGCACACTGTATATACATGCTTCTACAGACCATTCTGTACCCATTCTGTACAAATGTAATGATTGTATGCAAATTAAAAACAAAAAATAAGAAGGAAGGAAGGAAGGAAGGAAGGAAGGAAGGAAGGAAGGAAGAAAGAAAGAAAGAAAGAAAGAAAGAAAGAAAGAAAGAAAGAAAGAAAGAAAGAAAAAGGGAGGGAGGGAGGGAGGGAGGGAGAGAAAGGAAAAACATAAAAGTATGCTTAGTGGACAAAAAATGAGAAGTTATTTGCTGATGATAATGTTTACAGTAATATCTTTGTCTTGACTGTCATGCATAGTATTTGTGTTGGAAAAAGAAATGTATACTGTAAAAGACATGTGCTAAAAAGTAATAAATAAAAAAAAGTAAATTAGGGGGGCAAAACATATTTGTGGATGAACAACGTAATGGAAATAAAGATACGTGAGCATTTAAGCACTTTACATACATTTTATCCTCAAAAAAAAAAAAAAGAAAATCTCATCTTCTTTTCTAAGAGAAATATAGTTGTAGGTGTAGGGAAGAAGGCTAAAGAACTTCTCCATAAGGAGTGCACAACCACACCCAGAGAAGGCTAAACAACCTTTCAGATGCAGAGCAGGGATTGGACTTTGCTAATTGGGGTCAAGATCTTTTTTGAAGTCCATCAGATGTGTCTGTGGAATGCCCCTAGCAATTTCGACCCTTGCTCTGTCTGCAGTGAAGGTCAAGGAAAGGACAAGTTACAAGGTTCTGCCAAAGCCCAAAAGGACAGGTGGTGTTTGCTCAGAGCATGTCCCCACACTTCAGGTTCTCTCTCTAAATGTGTCTCTACATTTGCTGTTTGTAGTCTTGTAAATCTATACTCAAAATGATTCATAAGTGTTGATTGAAACCCTTATTCAGTATAGAGCCTTAGTCTGTGCACCCAAAGTGCACTCAGGCCTCTTTAGGTGGTTCTGCGATGCATTTAAGATATCAGTGGGAAGAAAAGTAGTAGCTGGAGACAGGCTTAGAAAGGTAAAGCATGTTGTCGTAGGGTAAGGTGGCTGAATAGAATGGGTCCATTGAAGGTGGTGTAGTAAATGTGGGCCCTCAAAACAGAGCTAGGGCTGAAAACCCTCCTCCCTATTTCCTGCTGGGAGCAGACCTGAGGGCTTTAGAGACTGTGAGCCTAACTTTTGGATGAGTGCAGAAGTATTCCCTGTGGAAGGACATCCCATGGATGGTAGAATTAATATAATCAAAATGGCAATTCGACCTTAATCTACATATTTAATGCAACCCCTATAAAACTACAAGAGACATTCTTCATAGACTAGAAAAGACAATCATAGAATTTGTCTGGAAACATAAAGGATCCTGTATTGCCAAAGCAATTCTATGCAGGAAGAATGGCGTGGGTGGCATCTCACTCTCTGAACCCAAAATTTATTACAAAGCTGTGATAATCAAAACAGCATTGGCACAAAAACAGAAAGGGGTACCAATGGAATAGAATAGAGACCCCAGAAATAAACTCTAAAACATACAGCCAACTGATCTTTTACAAAGGGTACCAGTCAATTCGGTGGGAAAAGGATAACCTCTTTAGAAAATTGTGCTGGAAAAACTGGATATCCACCTGCAGAAAGATGAATCTGAACCCCTATCTCTCGCTATTAACAAAAATCAACTCAAAGTGGATCAAAGATCTAAACCTACAACCACAAACTATAAAACTACCGGGGAAACTCTGGGAGACATTGGAGTAGGCAAAGACTTCTTAAGTAAGGCCCCCAAAGCACAGGCAATAATCCCCCAAATAGACAGGTGGGATTACATCAGATTAAGAAGTATCTGCACAGCAAAGGACACCATAATTAGTGTGAATCAATAACACTTGGAATGGGAGAGAACTTTTGTTAACTGATCCTCAGATAAGGGCCTGATAACCAGGATACACCAGGAAACTCAGGCGGCTTACCCAGAAGAAAATGATTAACCCAATTAAAAGATGGGAAAATGAGCCGAATAAACAACTCTCTAAGAAAGACATATCAATAGCCAAAAAGCATATGAAAAAATGCTCAACATCCCTCATTGTAAGAGAGATGCAGATCAAAACCACAATGAGATACCACCTAACTCCAGTTAGAATGGTGAAGATTAAGTAAACAAAAAAATGATAAGTGCTGATGGGGATGCGATGAAAGGGACACTCTCCTACACTGTTGGTGGGAATGTAAATTGGTTCAGCCACTGTGGAGAACAATATGGAGGTTCCTCAAAGATCTGCAAATAGAACTACCATATGATCCAGCAATTCCACTTCTGGGTATCTACCCAAAGGACAGGAAAACACTCAGTCAGAAAAGCACTTGCACACCTATATTTATTGTGGCATTATTCATTATTGTTAAAACATGGAACCAACCCAAAAATCCATCAACAGATGAATGGATTGAAAAAGTGTGGTATATATACTCCACAGAATACCATTCAACAAGACCCTGGCATTTGATAGGACGTGAACAAATATGGAAGATTTGTCTGAGTGAAGCAAGTCAGGCTATGAAAGAGAGACATTGTCTCCACTTGACGTATACTGACTGTCCGCACTCTATGGTAGAGACTGAAGGATTGGAGGACATAAAAGCACTGAAAATAGTAATGAACACTGGAGACAGTGTGGAAGAACAGTGAGAGAGAGAAGTGCACAGAAGATAATTAGGGAGAACAAATGGAGAGATAAGACATTTGTGGAACACAGAAATGTTTTATTACTTTTGATGATCATGTAGTAGGCAGTTAGTTAATCATGAGCGGGCAGCCCTAAGAGAAAAGAAAAAGGCTCATCTAGCTCTGGGTGCCAGGAAGGTGAGGCAATTTGCCATCTTCCTTCCTTGGGGCCTGAGGGAAGCACACAGGGATGATTTGTAGATTTTTCTCTTATCAAAAAGACCTAAGCAAGCGTTTTGGTCAATGCCCTAATTCCCATTAGGGCAATGGACTAATTGGGCAATATAATTGGGGCAACCTGGCTCTCATTGGGCGTGCACAATTAGGTGATCAAGTTCCTCATTCTTTACCTGTGAGGAAGGTGTGCAGGTGCAGGAAAAAAAGGTGTGGATTCAAATTCAAAGGAAGGGCATAGGCAGAGTAATGGTCCTCCCACTAATGAATATTCATGACCTCTAGTAATAAAATGATGGTTGACCTGTGCCAAGTGCTATTGCCACCTGGCAATCTGCCCACCCAAGAGCCTTTTGGGTGTACTTCCTTTCTTTCCTTTCCTTTCTTTCCTATTAAATCTTCTTTTCTACCTACTTTATTTGTGGCTGTGGTTTCATTTTGCGCCTAGGGACAGATCTCTAATTTTAGTGGTCTGGACCCAAAGAACCAAGGACTCCACAACGCAGCTCGACACATTCCTATCCACTAACAATAACATGTACAGTATTTTCAACTGGACTGGTCTAAGGTGTATTTCATGTGGGGTAAATTCTCTATACAAGCTAAATGATGTATAGTGATTGAATGTATAGCAAGTAATAATAATTATAATTAACAATTTTAAAAGTAGTCCCTTTCTTAGAGGAGTTCATATTTAATAGGGGTGAGAAAAGTGAACAGACGAACAGTGATTAAGAATGTGGCTTTGGTGCCAGGCTACATGGGGTCAACCAAATCCGCTAACCAATTGTGTGACACTGGACAAGTCATTTCAGCCTCTCATTATGTTGTCCTCTAGAATACAGAGGCAATAATTGTGCCTACCCTATGAAGACAGTGAAATGAGCTCATACATGTAAATTGCCTGGCATATATTGGGAGCTCAACTGATGCTTAGTTATGATTTATTCAGGGCCAACTATGTGCCATACTCTGTGGTACCTGCTATGCATGCATTGTCTCCTTTACTTCTTACACTACCCTGTAAAGTAGAAATGGTTATTACGCCCTATTTTTCAGATTAGGAAAAGGAAGCTAAAAAAAAATTAAGCAGGTGATTATAATTGAATATAGAAAGTGTTATAATTGGTGCAATAGGAATACAAAGATGGACATTTAATTCTGCCTGGAAAAATTGAGAGATGATATCATACAGGAGAGTACATTAAGGGTAGATTCTGAAGAACAAATAAGGGTTCATCAAGAGGAACAGAGAGTATGAAAGTCAAATGTATGGTAGTTTGAGCATAGTTGGAGTGTAAATGTTGGTAGGGCAGGTAAAGGCAGAAAATAGACCTGAAGGCTTGCTGTGATCAGTTTGTGTATGCCACAGTAAGGAGTTTGGATTTCAGTCTCTAGACAATAATCAAAGACTCTTGAGTTCGGACTGTGTACAGGGAGGGAGTTCAGGTGAATGATAATAAAGGTCTATACCAACATGCAGGTTGAGTTTCTGAAGTGTTTTGGATTTCAGATGTTTCAGGGTTTTGGAATATTTGCATATACATAATGAGATATCTTGGGAATGGGACCCAAGTTGGAACATGAAATTCATTGATGTTTCATAGACACCTAACAAACATAACCTGAAAGTAATTTTATACAATATTTTTGTATTGCAATGTTTCAACTGAGACCTGTCACATGAGACAAAGTGTGAAATTTTCCACTTGTGGCATCATGTCAGTGCTCAAAAAGTTTTAGATTTGAGGTCATTTTAGATTTCAGACTTTTGGATTAGGGATGCTCAACCTGTAGTGACAAGTGGGAATAGATGAATCCAGTTGGAGAGTTTGACAGTAAAGCACTTCTATATTTTTCATTAGAAATAAACTGACTATATAGTATATACCTGCTTGGGGATTGCCATGCGTACTCCACTTTACCCTCAAGTTACTCAGAGTAGGGTACAGGAAACAGATCTCACATCAAAAGCAAACCACCAGGTACAATACAATGTGGTATGCTCTGTGAGAGAAACACATGCAAGGTGCTGGAGTACCACCAAGAAAGAGCATTGTTTTAGGGGTTGGGAGGGTCAGGAAAGGCTAAAGATAAGAGGGACCTCTGGAACTAAGTCACGAGGAGTAAAGACGAGTTATTTAGGCAAAGAAAGCATAAGGGAGAGTCATTCAGTAGTAAGAATAACATAAGCAAAGACACAGAGGTATCCAACAGTGCCAGAATGCAGAAAGTACATCAAGGGTAAAGATAGGAGAAGTGGTGCTAGAAAGAAAGGCATAGATCAAGTTTAGGGGACCCTTGTATTTCATGCCAAGGAATTTTAACTTAACTCCAATAGGGAAAGGGAACCATTGAAATAATTCAATTAGGGACCTACCGAGATGTGCAGATGTACCTATTAGACTGGTATTAGTATGGAGGGTGGGATTGGAGAGGGTGAGACTAGAAGAGGCAAGATGAGAAATAGGGAAATGTGGTAGAATTTATTATAACAGTTCACACTAGACTAAGGCAAGGCTAAAGTGATACAGAAGGGAAACATTTGGAGAATTAAAAGTTGCAAGATTTGGGATCTAATTTAATATGGTTGGTGGTTAAAGGAAAAGAAGTTTAGTACTTTTGGCCTTAATGATGAGTAAATTTTGGCTTCATCAACCAAGATAAAGAATAGATCCTGAAAAAAATGATTAGTTTAAGTTTAGGCATCTTGAAGTCCAGATGGTTATGGTTATCTCCACTTGGATGTCCACTGGATATTTGTTGATATACATCTAGAACTCCAAGGAGATGTCAAGTAGGAGATATAAATTTGGGAAGCATCAGCATATAGATGATAGTAAAAGTCATCAAAAGGGATGAAATAATCTAGAGAGAAGATATACAGTGAGAATGATGAAAGGCCAAACATAAAAACTCAGAGAACTGTTAGCCTTCAATGGGCATACAGAGGAAAGTGTTTAAGAAAGGTTGATGCTTGCTCTGGTCTATGCTGTTTAGGACCTGTGAGATTGAATGAGAACCTCAATTTAGTAGCCCCTATCTTTCCTCTTGGAATTTTCTAAAACTATTCTATGACCTAGAAAATTGAAGATATTGGGACCAGCAGTTGGCTTAATGGCTATGTCGCTGGACTCCCATGTAGTCGACCGCGGTTTGAGTCCCAGACCCAGTGGCTTAAACTCACGCCGTGCGCGTGTGCATGCGTGCCCAAGATCCTGAGAGGAGAATGGAGGAGAAGGGATTGCGGTGTGGCCATCCCTCCTGGTGGGTGAGTTCTCGCTTTCTGTCTCTCTGTCTCTCTCTGTCTGTCTGGCGATTGCACGCGCCTTATAGCAAAAACCTCTCAAAAAAAAAGGAAATTGAAGATATTAATAAACTTTAGGACTGGTTATTTTCCAACTTTTAGTATGGTACCTTTATCTGATTATTGTTGCAAATTGCTTTGAGGTAATATTCCTAATAAAATGTTTCAAGTTTCTTAACTAAAAACCTCTTTAAGTATTTATTTTCTTGTTCCATTAACCTAAAATATTTTTGAAATGTCACATCCTCTTTTTTTTTTTTTCTTTAAAGGTTTTTTTTTTTTTTCTTTTCAATAGGGCACATGCACTCACTAGGGAAAGACAGTGAGAGGAAAAGTGAGAAATAACCCCCCAGGGGGAATGATCATTCCACAATCCCTTCTCCTTCTGGGATTTTGGGCATGCAAGCACACATGCCTGGTATCATTTTCAAGCTGCCACGTTGGGGACTCAAAACATGGTCAGCCACGTGGTACACAACACCGTAACCACTACGCCACCTGCTGGTCCCTCACATCCCTTTAGACCTATTGCAGTATCTTAGGCAGCTTGGGCTGCTATAATAACTACCACAGACTGAATGACAAACAACAAACATTTATTTCTCTTAGTTCTTAGAAGTTCAAGATCAGAGTGTTGACCAATTTGATTCATAGTGAGGGTCCACTTTCTGACTGCAGACTAATACCTTCTTGTTATGTACTCACATGATGGAGAGAGAGATCATCTTTCTCATATTTCTTCTTATAAAGGTACTAATTCCATCATGGAGGCTCCATCCTTATGATCTAAGGCCCTGCTTACAAACACCATCACATTGGGGATTAGGGCTTCAACATATGAAGGGGGGGGGGGGCACAAATATTAGTCCAGAGCACACAATGTGTCTTTTCTTCCTTTCAATTTTTATCTTTTTAATTTTTGCCAGGAGGTTTGTGTCCTCACCAGAAACAGAGAGAGAGAGAGAAAGTGAGAAAGCACTCCTCATAGGGGACGGTCATACCACAATGCTTTCTCCTCCATTTCTCTATCCTTTCAAGGATTTTGAGAACTCATGCGCATGTGCCAGGTGTGGGTTTTTTTTTTTTTTTTTTTTTTTTTTTTTTTTTTGAGAGGTTTTTGCTATAGGGCGTGTGTGCTCACCAGACAGACAGAGAGAGGCAGAGAGACAGAAAGCGAGAAATCACGCCCCAGGGGGGATGGCCACGCCGCAATCCCTTCTCCTCCATTCTCCTCTCGGGATCCTGGGCACGCACGCACACACGCCCGGCGTGAGTTTAAGTCACTGGGTCCAGAACTCAAAACGCGGTCGATTATGTGGGAGTCCAGCGACATAGCCATTATACTAACTGCTGGTCCCCCAGGTGTGTTTTTCAGGCCAGATCCAGAGTTTAAACTGCACAGTGGGTCACATGGGATCCAGTTGCCTTAATCACCGTGGTATTGGTTGGCCCATATTCCTTTAGTTTTAACACATATAAGGTACCAAGCACTGAGTACAGTGCCTAGTGGTCCACACAATGTAAGTGGTATTACTCAAATTCATTGTCATGACCTAAATATGTACGTCCTATCCTATAGTCACAGACAGACATGCAAGTAATGTAAGTCTTTCTAAAATAGTGATTGCTCAAATGAAGTCTGGCCTTTCAGGTATTTGTTTTAATTTTTTTTTGGTACAGAAGGGAAAATTAGAAAAGGAAAAGAAATATTGATACATCAATTCCAGGGTCTGTTTCTCCTTAGATTGTTACAACATGTTAAAAAGTGATCACAGTTGATATACAGCAGCTTGCATGAGTCTCTCCAACATGCTTCAAATGCAAAAATCCCTGGTGATGGACGACTGTGGCTAAAAACATACATGCATCAGATTTCTTCTCTGATAGCTTCCAGACCCCGTTTTAGTGGGTTTGGTTCTCAAGACAAACTCCATTTGACAGCACAGGAGTAGTACTCAGTCATTTTTCCCACACTTGGCCTCTATTCAGCAGGCGGGTCTGACTAGCTGCTTACATCCTTTCCTTCCTAAGGGAGAAGGGAAGTTGGAGAACTCCCCGGTGAGCACTGAGTTGTGATCTATGCGTAGGGTTTTATAGGGGAGAACATAAACCACTCTGCTTTCTTTCAATTTAATTGTAATAAATATCTAAAGAGATTTTCTGCTGTATTGTCTCAAATAGAGACTGACCAAGTGAAAAAGAAAGAAAGGAGAAGGAAGAGGAAAAGAAGAGGAAGAGAGAGGGGCATAAAGAGAGGAGATAATATTCATTGTCACTGACATGCACGGCTTCTTTGTGCTTTGTACCTACGATGGTTAATATGCAGATGTGCCCTAAATTCCATGAAGCTATGCTCTTCTCAATGACTAGTAGTAATAGTCCAATCCAAATGTGATTATTGATTTTTCATGAGGAGAAGATAAACTCCTTTGTTTCTTTACATAGATTTTTATAAAAATACACCATTAAGTTGAGTAGAATTTTTTATTGCGGGGGGGGGGGGTGGGGGTTTGCTATAGGGTGTGTGTTCTTGCCAGAAAGACAGAGAGAGACAGAGAGACAGAAAGCGAGAAATCACCCCCCAGGGAGGAAGGCCACACTCCAATCCCTTCTCCTCTCCATTCTCCTCTCGGAATCTTGGGCACATACGCACATGTGCCCAGCGTGAGTTTAAGTCACCGGTTCCAGGACTCGAAACTTGGTCGACTACATGGGAATCCAGTGACATAGCCATTACGCCAACTGCTGGTCCCAAGTTGAGTAGAATTTTAAAAAATGAAACAAAGAACTTGAGTAAATATTCCAATAACCTATGCCTCACTATTATCCCTCTGTAAAACTGCTTGTCTTTGATGCTCCACAGATTTGCTTATATCCAAGTTAAGACAGCAAAAACCCCTCCAAGAAAAAATATTGCTCTATTGACATGACTGTATTCCCCTCGCAAGACTAAAAGTTACAATACTGGATAGATTTGCCTTTAGTGCTATTGCACTTCTGTCTCTAGGAGAAGAGCACAAGGGGAATTGTTCTTTCATATCCTTTGGCAAATAAACAAACAAACAAACAAACAAATAAATAAATAAATAGAAGGAAAGGGAAGGGAATGTGAAGAAAGAAAAGAACAGGAGGGCCAGAGGGTGGTGCAGGGGTAATGCAAGTGGAACCAGATGGGAAAATCCTGGGTTTATGTTCTAAGACCTCCCTGGTAAAAACAAATCCAAATGTGGGGACCAGCAGATGGTGTAATGGTTATGTCGCTGGACTCCCACATAGTCAACTGTGGTTTGAGTCCTGGACCTGGAGGCTTAAAACACACACAGGGCATGTGTGCATGTGTGCCCAAAATCCCGAGAGGAGAATGGAGGAGATGGGATTGTGGTATGGCTATTCTCCCTGGGGGGTGATTTCTCGCTTTCTGTCTCACTGTCTCTGTCTCTCCAGCGAGCGCACACACTCTATAGCAAAAATGCTCTAAAAAATTTTGAATGTAACAAAAGATATACAATAAAAGGTCTTTATTCCCTCCTCCACAACAATGCTTAGTTCTTCTTGCAAATGTCACCACTGGACCACTGTTAACTGTTCCATGTTTGACTAGTATACTTTACCATGGAGGAAAGGTTGGTGCAGATTGCTACTGCTTGGTGCAGGATGCTGAAGTAGAGGGTCCTCAACAGTTTAATATTGGAGGCATTAGGGTCTTGAGCTCTCATGGGTATAATAGCCCTGAAAACAGATAAAATGGGAGGATGGGAAACATTACTTGCTTTATAGTCTTGATCTTTTCATAGTGTGACTCCTGGATCATGGTATAGAAGGGTCCTATCAAAGGAAAATCTGAGACCCAGAAAAAGAAGGGTCTTGTCCAAAATCACAGACACACAGACATTTAGAGGCAGAGCTGAGATACCAGTCCCTAGGCCTCCAGCTTTCTAGGACACTGTTCATCCTCTAATTCCCTAGAGCCTCTACCAGTGGAACAAACCAGGCTAGGATCTCTGCTTCTGAAACCTCCCTCTTGTGTCTGGACTGTGAACCTTACAGGTCTCCTAGGTATCTCAAAGGGAAGGCTTTTTTTTTTTTTTCTTCCATTAGTGGACATGATAGCTTGCGATAGTTTTTAAACTGTAGAGTGAATCTGAATTATCTGCGTTGATCGTTCAACATGTCACTCTTTCCCAATGCTTACTAAATCTTACTTAAACTCTCTCTACCCTTTATAAAAGGTCTAAAACACTCAGTGGAATTTTTTTTGTTCTCATGATGACTTTCTACAGCAACCTTGAGTCTAAAGGAAAAACATTATCTAGTTTTAACATTTTTGTTATGATGTTTCTGTTAAAATTATAGAACTAATATACATTTATTGGCAAAAATTTAAATTACAGAAGGATATTAGAAAAGATATGGATCAAGCAGGTGCTGTACTTTTTTCTTTACTCATAATGGAACACATGTGAGAGAGGGAGAAAGAGAGAGAGAGAGAGAGAGAGAGAGAGAGAGAGAGAGAGAGAGAGAGAGAGACCTCCTACAGGGTCTGGTCACACAGTAATCTCCCTCCTCCAGTCCTCTAGTTCATTAGATCCTAGATACTGGCTTCCATGCCCATCATGCTTCAGGTAGACTGGGCTGGGGATTTGAATCTCAGTTGGCATGTGGGATCCAGCTAGTCTTTTTTTCTTTTTTTCTTTTAAAATTTCTCTAGCGTACATGCATTTGCCAGAGAGGGAGAAGAGAGAGAGAGAGAGAGAGAAATTGAAAGCTCCCCATCCCCCAGAGGATGGCCACATTGCAATCTTCCCTTCTCTTCCATTCTCTTCTTGGGATTTTGGGCACATATACACACATGCCCAGTGTGTTTTTCAAATGACCAGATCTGGGACTTGATTCACGCAGCCAGCTATATGGGATACAGGTGCCTTAACCACCATGCCATGGGCTGGTCTGAACCAGCTTCTCATTCACATTGAATGACTATGTGAACTGTGCATTACCACTGTAACATGGAGCAGACCAGATGTTGGTCTTTTGCCAACTGTCAAGAAAATCCCTAAGATGATGGGTATGTTAATAGTACTGATTTATTAATTACACACTGCATTTTGGAACTAAAAAGTCAAATTGTACCCTTGCAAGTATGTACAATTATGTTAATATATTTTTAAAAAAATAGAAAGAAAAATCCCAATTTTGGACACAAGAGGGAGCTTTTAGCTAAAATGAAAAGTTTAGTTTAATGTAGAGTCTATAATCTTTATTTTGTTTTCATTTAAAAATTAACTTTGTTATGTTTGAAAACACATTAATTAACTGGTTATGGATTCTTAATCATTGTGACTTCTCTACAGCAGTTGATATGGTTGCCTCCTCCTTTCTTTAAAGATTTTCCTACCTTGGCTCCTGGAGACGCCCCTCTCTCCCTGGCTTTGCTACTAATTTTTTTTTAACCATTTCTCTTCTTTGCTCTCCCTTTAAGTGTGGGTGATTTCCTGAGTTCCTCAGTCCTTTTGTCTTCCCATTCTGCAGTATGTACACACGTTTCCCTGACTGACCTCACTCAGTCTCATGATTGCAACAACCACTGTGTGCTGATGAATAAGTCAGCATGTATATTTTCTGCTATTAAGTCTATCTTGAGGTCCAGATCTGCATATTCACTTGCTTAATGGGAAAGCCCAAAAATGAAAAAGTTTCTCAGAGGACGGTCAATTGGCTGACCCAAAGATATTAAACTTAAAGACTATATAACAAGTTGGTGAAGGAGTCTGAATTTTCAAAATCCACAGGGGATCACGTCAAATAATCAAACAAAATAAAACATCAATAACAAAACATTTCTAAACACTAGAACACAAGAAAAAGTATCCCTCAGGCTTGGTTGTTCAATAAAAGTGGTTTTGATCATCTGAAATGTGGTTTGCTTGAGTAGAGATGCAGAGTAGATGTAACATACATACCAAATTTGAAAGAAAAGAAAGCATCTCATTAATAGTTTCTTTCATTATTATTTTTATACTGATTACATAACTCCTGGTTCATACAAAGTGCTTGATAAATGTGATAAATGTTAATTGCTACCATTACTAAATATTCTCAGTTCTGATCATTCTAAATTTCTTGATGTTCCCCAAATCTGTCAGGCACATTGATGCTTCTCTACTTTTGTGAATGCTGTTTCTCTTATTCTATCTCAAATTCTTTACCTATTTAACCACTATGCATTCTTCAAGACCTGGCTCAAACATCATCTGCTTTATGTTTTCCTCAGTAAGAGGGGTCATTTCCTTCTTTGTGGAACTGTGTACATATTGATATTGTTGCACAAATGGTAGTACATTTACACTTGTAGTATAATTTATGTGTCCATTTTCTCCGCTAAACTCTTTAATGCAACAGAAATAGGGGCTCATAGGCTTCCTGTTGCTACCTCTGAGGTCTACCAAAACAATTACCACACAGGAGATACTCAATAAATGCTTTCTAAACTGAAATACAAATAATCAAATCAAACAATCTATTTTTACAAATGAAGAAACTGAATCATAAGAAGTGATAAAACTTTTCACACAAGATTATACCTTGCATCCCAGAGGATCAAGGGGCTTTTACTCTTGCTTCTGGAAAAAAATAAAAACAAAAACAAAAACAAAAAACAGGCAAAAAAAAATGACCCCAGAATAAGTATAAGTAGAACTTAGATTAACCTAGATCTCTTTTCTTTACCTTGTGAGAAAATAATCATGAGAATGAATTCCAAACCCTGATACTAAATTAAATATATAACCTGTGTCAAAACTTTCACTAGTTTCATGGGAACCAGCAGTTAGTGTAATGGCTATGTCGCTGGACTCCCATGTAGTCGACCGCGGTTTGTGTCCTGGACCCGGTGGCTTAGAACTCACGCCGGGCGCGTGTGTGTGCGTGCCCAAGATCCCGAGAGGAGAATGGAGGAGAACAGATTGCGGCATGGCCATCCCCCCGGGTGGGTGATTTCTCGCTTTCTGTCTCTATGTCTCTTTCTGTCTGGTGAGCACACGCGCCCTATAGCGAAAACCTCTAAAAAAAAAAAAAAAAAAAAAAAAGCCTTTCACTAGTTTCTGATATCCAGATACTAGTTAAGAACTCTTTGTTATTTACTATCTCTTTTTGGCTGACCAGACAACAGAACCTGAAATTAAGTGTAGGGCCTAATATTGTCAGTGGAAAAATACTGTGAATTGAAGGGCCGGGATACAAATCCTTATTCCATGAAATCCTGCAAGAAAACTTCCCAAAGCTAGAGAGGCATTCAAAGATCCAGACCCAAGAAATACAAAGGACCTCAAATAAGATCAACACAAGAAGATCTTCTCCAAGACACATTATAGTCAGATTGACCAAAACCACAGACAAAGACAAGATACTCAGACTGGCAAGAGAGAAACACTGTCCCATCAGGCTAACAGCAGATCTCTCATTGGAAACAATGTGAGCAAGAAAAGAATGGGAAAATATATTCACAGTGTTAAGTGAAAAACAATTTCAACCAAATATACTTTACCTATCAAGATTATCCTTCATATGGGAAGAGAAGACAAGAACATTCTCAGATAAACAAAACCTGAAAGAATTTACCAACAACAGACCAAGAAGTTCCGAAGGGAGTGCTATCCCGGGAAAACTAAAGTCAGACACACAGAAATAAGAGTTATAAAACAGCTAAGAAAATGGCCAGCTTAATGGTAGGGACAAGTACAGAATTGAATGTTATCTTCCGAATTCAAGCAAAGAGATTGGGCCACCGCAGAAGATAAAGTACATGAGCTTGAACTGATGAAATAGAATTTTATGACTTTTGACTAAAACATTGCTGGTCTTCTATGCTTTGTTTTCCAGTATTAAGGAGTTTTGTCTTTCCTTAAGTTGTGGACAGGTCTATGTACCTACTATTCAAACAGAATCCTAAACTGTTTCCTGGATTTAATTATTAAGCAAAGTTCTCTTAACTTTTTTGATTTTGATTTATTAAAGCTAAAACTGCTTTTCTTGAAATTAAAAAGTGTATTTTAAAAATACCTATTTGGTAACCACAATAAGCTATATAGCCTCAGCTATGTGCTATTTTATAGTATATTCATTCTATCCACAGAGTTTCATGCTTAAAGTCAACTTTTGTTCACAGATATGTATATATCAGCTAAACTTACTATTGAAAGTATTTAGATTAATTAAGATATTTTGTGAATCAGTACAATATGGGAAAGAATAAAAAGCAACTGCAGAAACCAGAGACAGGGTGGGAAGAGGATGGGAAATGGCAGAGTGTGAGAAATAGGGGAGAATATATATATGTGTATGTGTGTGTGTGTGTGTATATATATATATATATATATATATATATATATATATATATATAACAAGAAGCATATATATATGGAAAGAAAAAAATATATATGGAAATAAATGGAAAATTATTTGTTGATGCTAACATGTATGTTTAAGCCGTTCACAGTGTATTCTGGCTGGAAAATTGCATTTTGTATGCTGTTGTGATGTCCAATGACAGTATGTAAAATAAACAAAAATAAATAAAAAATAAAAAAATGAAATAAAAAAATCCTCTGTGAGGAAAGCAGATTAGTTGTTGTGCCAATTCACCAGATGATAGTGATAATAATGGTGAAAATGATCAGAGTTATCACTTTATTGAGTGTGCCAGACATTATTCTTAGAAATCTGCAAGTACTACCATATTAGGATATTCTAGATGAGGATTTTAAAGCTCCGAAAGGTCAAGTGAATTGCCCAAGTTAGTAATGACAGAACCAGTATTTGGATCGAGATCGATTTGCTTTAATTTCTGCATTCTATATCTATTGCTCGCCTTCCTGCAATAGACTCTTTCATTTGTTTTGTACACCACTGAAATAGATAACGAATAGATATCACCTTTTATGATAGGAATTCACAATTGGAAACTTTCCCATTATATTTTTAACTTTTTCTTCTTTCTTCTTCATTTTTTTTTCACATACCAGTCATCTTTTTATTGGATGTGAATTCTCGACTGGGATATGAAAGGACTCAACAAGTTCCTTTGGAGGGGTGCTAAGCCAAGGAGATGAAGATCTGGTTCAGTGTATGACCTCCATGCTGGCCCTCTTCAGTGGTATTTGCATCACTGTTCATGATTGAGTTCCTTATATGAAAGGCAGTAGCTGAAGAACACGTAAGTGGCCAGCACCATAGGAGCCCCAGCAACACCCCCTTTCTTCATGTTGATGTACTTGTAATACCGATGGTAACCTCTCTGAAATGCTCCAGCAATGCCTTTAGGGGTAAAATCTCGCATCAGTATCCAGCTTGACAGCCCCTCAAGTTTGACATCCATGAGTTTCTTTTCCTTCACTTGTACGACTGATGCCATCATGGAGTCCTGGTGTCCGCTGCACAGACCGCACAAGGGCTGCTCAACTTTTTCTTCTTGATGAATTACATCTCTAGTCAGAGATCTGCAGCTGGGTCACACCGTCTTGTGAGAGCCAGTTCTGTGTATCTCTTTCCAATTTTGCATTCAGTGACACCACTTTGGTGGCTTAAAATCAGCCATGGTGGGAGACTTTTACACCCTGGAAAATTGTAAATATGTTACAAATTGAGACCAGTTTTCTCTCTAGAAAATCAGCTGTTAGAACTTTACCAGCATGTGCCTGGTTCTAAATGAAACAAAAGTACCCATACCTTTCTTTAGATTCTGTTGAGTAAAGTGGACATTTGTGTTTGAGTAAAGACAACAGTGTAGACCATAGCATCTTTCTTACTTTGGAGAAGGAAAATAATTTCTCTTTCTCTGAAATATCTTTGCTATGTTTTAAGATATACGTAGACCCAAAGAGAGCCTATAAAATTGCATCAAATTTTTGCCATTTTTCTTTATGTAGGATCCTGAGAACTATAGAGTTCCAAGCTCTGATCCTTTCTAGAATTGACAAAGATTTTTAAATAATTTGCTTCAAACGTCTTACATTGGCCTATGGTGCCATAGCTAGTGAATGACAATTCCTTGGTTTCTCAATTACTAGCTCATAGCTCTTGTTTTATTACTGTGCCTATACAAGATATTATGTGGAAATATTTACAGTAGGTATTGATCATAAGTTAATGTGCATGAACAAATTTGTTCATCATATAAATAAACATTCTGAGTATTTTTACTTAGTGCTTAGTCATCCGAATCTCTAAATGTACAGCTGTTATACATACTCACATTTGTTTATTTATTTATTTTTAGATTTTTGCCATAAGGTGTGTGTACTTACTAGGGAGAGACAGAGAGAGACAGGGAAAGAAAAAGTGATGGCCACACCACAATCCTTTCTCCTCCATTCTCTTTCTGGGATTTTGGGCAAGCACACACATATGCTCGGCATACTTTTCAAGCCTCTGGGTCCAGGACTCAAACTGTAGTCAGCCATGCAGGAGTCTAGCACCTTAACCACCATGCCACCACTGGTCCCATACTCACATTTAAGAACTCTATGCACCTTATAATATACAGTATTTGGAATTTTTTATAAACTGAACCTTAGGTTCCTTCAAAAATCTATTCTAGACCTATTCCCTGAAAACTAAAAACCATGGATTCCCCAACATAGTCTCAACTCCAAAATCTCTGGTTGCAATTCCTTGTCAGAACATGTGTACCAATTTTTGGGTAATGAAAATGCCATTGCTGCTTACACTGGGAATGAGACTATTTTGCTGGAAGAGAGTAAAACAAGTCATGATTATTTACATATTTCATTAGGGTCCCAAGTTGGGGAACCATTGTATAGTCTGGATGAATGGGCAGAATTATTCAGCTGGATTGTTGGAAATGTGATGGAAACTAGAAGAAAGAGCCACTAGAGTTCAGACCGCAGGCATATCTCTTCTCAGCAGCTCCCCTAAAGAGGTGTGACCATAGCTCACCACTTAGAACCAGCATGTTTAGCTGTATATGTGTCCGGAGGAGAAAACCACCTGTTAGACAATTTCTATGAAACTCCTTAACTAAAACCCAATCCTCTATTGCCAGTGCTACAGCCTCTGAGAAGCCTTCTCTTAGGGTACTGTCTGTGTTCAAAGCTCTGAAGGAGAGGTCAGACCTCTTCACCTGTGGGAAAAGGAAAAACCTGAGTGGAAATGGTTGCAAGGGCAGGTCTGTGGAAAGTATCATGGATGAGATGTTAAACTAGTAACCAGAAAGTGATTTATTGAAGTATAATTGAATAGAACTCCCCTTCCCTGGGAATTTTTAGAAGAATCGGGGCATGAAGAAAAAACAGTCTGGAAGAAGCAAATGGTGGTAGGCTGGGTCAGACATATTTGTCTGAAGGACAACTGAACTAATTTGTGTGAAGATGGAGAGATGAGGACAGAACTCTCTGGAAAAGAGCTATGTGATAAAAGGCAGAACTTATCAGAAGCTCTTCTTGGATGGGGACTACTATGGTTGAATATATCTCCTCCAAAATTCAGGTATTGAAACTTAATGGCCAATGTGATAGTACTAAGAGATGGGGCCTTTAAGAAGTGATTAGGTAGGGAGTCAACAGATGGCATGGTGGTTAAGTGGACTCCATAAGGCTGACTGTAATTCAAGTCCCAGACCTGGCAACTAGCTTTCTCACTTTCCCTCTCTCTTTCTGTCTCTGGTCAAATTAATAATAATAATAAATGAAATTGAATAAATCATTCTTTTTTTTTTTTTTTTTGGAGAGGTTTTCACTATAGGGCGCGTGCGCTAGCCAGACAGAGAGAGACATAGAGACTGAAAGCGAGAAATAACCCCCCAGGGGGGATGGTCACGCCGCAATCCCTTCTCCTCCATTCTCCTCTCGGAATCTTGGGCACGCACGCACACGCGCCCGGTGTGAGTTTTAAGCCACCGGGTCCGGGACACAAACCGCGGTCGACTACGTGGGAGTCCAGCAACATAGCCATTATGCTAACTGCTGGTTCCCAATCATTCTTTTTTTAAAAAAGCAATAAATTTTAAAGAATAGTAATTAGGTCATAATACCTCCTCTTGTGAATGAGATTAAGGTATTAAAAAGGAAGTTTCAAGCAGTGCTTGATCTCTTAGCATTCTGCCTTCTGCCCTGTGAGAACACAGCATTCCTCCCATCTAAAGGATATAGCAATAAGGCACCATCTTTTTTTGTCCATCATGAATACACGGTATATTAGTTCAGTCAAAGATATTACCATACACATTATTATCAGCAGATAATTTTTGATTTTTGTGTCCCATAAATGTTTTGCTCCTTTTTTTCCACTTTGAATTCTTCCTTCTCACCCTCCTCCATTTCCCACCATCCTCCTGCCCTGTCTCTAGTATCACCATTGATCTCCATGCTTTTATAAATTTGGAAGATTTACTGCCAAGTAAATCAAGCCAGACAATGAAAGAGAGGGATTGTATGTTGTATGTCCCTGGTCTCATCTTTTACTTGTGCCTTGGTGAGTCTAGGAATGGGAGGAGGCCTCTTACTTCTTGATAAGAGCCTCATGACCCCACTTTAAGTCCAACAGTGACACACTGGACTTCTCAGGCTGGGATATCCATGGCTGTCACTCAGCCTAAGCCTCCATCTTTTTTTGTTTTAGAGAGATTTTTGCTATAAAGCATGTCTATTCACTGGAGAGACAGAGAGACAGAGACTGAGTAATAACCCTCCCTGGGGGGATGGTCATGTCACAATTCCTTCTCTTTCATTCTTTTCTCAGGATTTTGGGCACACTCACAGACTCCTGGTATGAGTTTCAAGCCACCGGGTCTAGGATTCAAACTGTGGTTAACCACTGGAAGTCTAGCACCTTAACCACTGCACTACCCAGTGGCCCTGAAGCACCATCTTGAAAGCAGCCCTCACCACACAACTGAACCAACTATCACCTTGATCTTGACTATCTCAGTCTCCATAACTGTAGGAAATTTTTTTTATGGCAGCACAGACAGACTAGGACAGAGAGAGACTGATTATCATATATGATCATGAGTCTTATAGGAGTAAATAGATGATGGACCAACTACTTTTATTATGTGGAGTTCCTTTCCCTTCTTTATCAAAGGTGGCACTCTTCAGACCTTTTCTGATTTTAAGCCACATTAAGGAGCCAGCTTCTTCATACTATCTTGCTTTCCTTTTGTCTCTCCTTTTTCTGTATTTTTTAAAAATGGACTCTGGTCCCTGTACCTGATGCCATTAGATTTCTCTGGGTCCTGACCATAGTGCAGAGCTAGCCACAGTGGGACTGATGGAGCTGCAGAGAGAGCATGGCTCACCTTTTCCCATCCATCTTTAAACCCACAGTTACAACTTCGAGCTCAGCCTCAGGTACACCTAGTCCTGAGGTTTTGGGGAAGAACAAACACCTCAAGCTGGTTATTTATATCTTTATCTGATTAAAATACAAGGCCATCTCTGAAGAACACACCTGAGAAATAGAGTTCTTCATCCCCCGACACTACATAATCATCTCCTAGAAATTTGGAAGAAATGTATAATTCACCACATGATGGATTATATCATCAGTGCAGAGGCACAAAAATAATGAAAAATTAAGGAAATATCTTTCCCTTGAGGGAGAAGAACAACTCTTTATCATCCACAAGCAGCACAATATTACTCGTGAAGATGTCAGAAAAAGAATTCAGAATATTTATACTGACAAAACTAAATGAGATGGAAGAAAAAACAGACAACCTACTGCAGGAGATGAGAAAGTCCTTTCACAATTTGAAGGAGGAGAGAGATACAGTAGAAATGAATCCAACAGAACTGTTAGAGATGAAGGCTATTATACAGGTAATTGAGACTCCCTCAAAATACTGTAATAGGGACCAGCAGTTAGTGTAATGGCTATGTCGCTGGACTCCCATGTATTCAACAATGGTTCGCGTCACGGACCTGGTGGCTTAAAAGTCACGCCGGGTGCGTGTGCGTGTGTGCCCAAGATCCTGAGAGGAGAATGGAGGAGAAGGGATTGTGGCATGGCCATCCCCCCTGGGGGTGATTTCTCGCTTTCTGTCTCTCTGTCTGGCGAGCTCACGTGCCCTATAGCAAAAAATCTCTCAAAAAAAAAATACTGTAATACAAGTAATCAATACTCTCTTAAAAGTATTAATAACAGATTAGACATACAGAAAATCAAATCTCAGATCTAGAAGATGAACTACTAACTTGGACAAAACCACCAAAAAGAATAAAAAGATAACACTCCCCCCCCCCCCCGCTAAATGGAGATAACATATGGGAAATACTACATACCATTAAATGCCCAAACATCTGAATAACTGGTATCCCAGAAGGTGAAGAATCTAATAAGGACATTGAAAATCTATTGCATAAAATACTTGAAGAAAAATTTTCAAACCTAGAGAAGCATTCAAACATTCAGACCCCAAAAATACAAAGAACCCCTAATAGAATCAACCTAAAAAATCCTCTCCACAGCATATCATAGCCAAACTGGTCAAAATCACGAGACAAGATTATAAAGATGGCAATACAGAAACACCAAGTTACTTATAAAGGTTATTCCATTTGGCTAACATTGGACAAGAAATGCACCTCATAGATAAAGACATACATAGGCTAAAAGTGAAGGGCTGGAAGTAGGTATTTCATGCAAATGGAGACCAAAAAAGGGCTGAAATAGCAATACTGATATCAGGCAAAAATAGGCTTTAAGATGAAAACTGTAAGAAGAGACAAAGAAGGACATTATACAGTACTAAAAGGGCTAATCACTAAGAAGATATAATACTTACAAATATCTGTACACCCAACTTGGGAGCACCCAAATGCATTAAAGACTGCTATCTCTAACAGGAAATATAGACTGCAAAAAACACTAATTATTGAGGATTTCAGAAACCCACTATCTCCTTTGGACAGATCATCTAGATAAAAAAAAAATAAGCAAAGGTATTACAGGATCTAAATGATACCATAAATGAAATGAACTTGAAAGACATCTATAGAACCTTCTACCCAACAACCACAAAATATATATTTATCTCACCACTCCCCATGGAACCTTTTTGAAGATTGATCACAAAACAAGCCCTTACAAATTCAAATTCAAAAGCATAGAAACTATATCCAGCATCTTCTCTGACCATAAAGGAATTAAACTTTAAATTAATTTCAGAAAAAATCCTCAAGAATACACAAATACATGGAAATCAAACACCCTACTCTTGAAGGACTCTACAACCACTAAAGAAATCAAGACTGAAATAAAAAGATTCATAGAAACCAATGATAATGAATACATGAGTTTCCATAACCTATGGGACACAGAGAAAGCAATCATAGGAGGGAAATTCATAGCAATTAGTGCACATAAGAAAAAGATGGAAAGGTGGCAAATAGACAACCTAACAACATACCGTAGGGAACAGGAAAAAAAACCCAACAAAATTCAAGGATAAGAGAAATAATAAAGATTCAAGATGAAATAAATGAAATAGAAAATGGATGAACTATAGGGAAAATACATGAAACCAAAAGCTTGCTCTTTGAGAAGATAGACAAAATTGACACACTGTTAGAGTAATTAAGAAGAAGAGAGAAAAGAATCAGATAAATCAAATCAGCAACAAAACAGGCAATATTACAATGGATAAGAGAAATACAAAAGATCATTAGAGATGAGCAACTATATGTCGACAAACAAAACCTGGACACATAGAATTTATCAAGATTAAATCAAGAAGATATAGAAAGCCTGAGTAAATCAATAACAAGCAATGAGACTGAATCAGTAATAAGTAAACCTCTCAACCAAGAAAATCTCAGATCCCAGTGGTGTCGTTTGAATTCTACTTTTTTTTGGAGAGGTTTTTGCATTACCTGACATACATACACACACACACACACACACACACACACACACACACACATATATATATATATATATATATATATACTTCTTTTTGGAGAGGTTTTTTGCTATAGGGAACATGCGCTCTCCAGAAAGACAGAGAGAGACAGAGAGACAGAAAGCAAGAAATCACCTCCCAGGGGGGATGGTCACGCTGCAATCCCTTCTCCTACATTCTCCTCTTGGGATCCTGGGCACGCACGCACACACGCCCGGCGTGAGTTTTAAGCCACCGGGTCCAGGACTTGAACCGTGGTCGAATACATGGGAGTCCAGCGACATAGCCATTATGCCAACTGCTGGTCCCATAAAGAATTATTTTATTGAACTTTATTTGTTTCATTTATTATTTAGAAAGAGAGAGAGAAGCACCCCCAACAGAGTCATTATGCTGTGATCTTCCCCAAGTTTCCATTATGCTGATCATAGACATATGTGTGCATACCTTGCATGCTCAGGGAGGTCCTGGAACATGAACCCATGACCTTCCCATGTTGGTCCAGTTGAGTTACTGCTGTTACACTGCCTGGCCCAAGATTTCAGCCAATTTCTACCTCTATATGCTTAAAGACGTCTTTTGCTACTCTCCACAGATTACTTGAGGATAGTGATTATTTCACTGAGAACACCAATGGCTAAACTCCTTGTTAAAGCAAGTCAATATAACTGATGCTGAATTATTTTTGTGATAATGCTACATATGCCTGCACTAAAGAGTACTGATACTACATAGGGTCAGCAGGTGGTGTGGAGGTTAAGGTACTGGACTCCCGCATAGCCAAACATGGTTCAAGTCCTGGACCCAGTAGCTTGAAAATCATGCCGGATGTATGTGTGTGCATGTGTATGTGTGCCAAAAATCCTGAGAGGATCATGAAGGAGAAGGGATTGTGGCATGGCCATCCCTGTACAGGGGTGATTTCTCACTTTCCTTTTCTCTGTCTCTCTCCAGCAAACCACACATGCTATGACTAAAACAAAACAAAACAAAAAAATCAAACAAAACAAGAGTACTGATATTGCATCAAACATAGTGTATCACATTAATATCAAAGTTGTTAGCACCAATGCTATTGATTCTTTGGCTTTTGAGATCCTACCAGAGATTTATTCTTTTTACTGAAGCCTCTTTACTAAAGAATTCAGACTTAAGTGACTGGGAGGTGTCCATGTGCCAGTTTGTTCTTATTTTCCTCCTTTTTGTGGTGAATGGAAAGAATTCCTATTGTTTAGTTATATCAAGCACCCGGCACTCATCAATTAGTAGGTACAGTTTCCTCACTGATGACTACACATTCTTCAGCCTTGTTCCAGTGTCTCAGTTGGCTCTTTTCCTTGAGTCTCCATCTCATCTCACCTTTTGGTTATGTGCTTAATATTCCTTTCCAAACATGGGTTTTCTAGACCTACACTAATCGCCTTCTGCTAATCTGTATCTTGTTCCTAGTATCAGCCCTTAAGGCCAAATGACAAACAACAGTCATACAGTCCTAAAAAATGAAGCCTACTACCATTATAAATGACTGGGAGGCTACATGTGGCATATCAAAGCATTTAAAAAAGTAATTTACTAAGCTTTTTTTTGGTAGCCTTTCCTTTCTCTAGCACCACCTAGATTCATGTGGTCACCCAGGTTGGAACCTCTATAAGCAATGTTTACCTTTGCTGTAATCTTTCAATGACAGTGTACTGCAGGCCTTGAGTCTATCCAGCTGAATGACCCTTCTATAGACAGCCTGCTCAGTTTTTAGAGCAAGATGTAGAGGAGTAAAATCTAAGGCTTTCAAGGGGATCCCCTTTGAGTGTTATTTCACTAAGAAGACCTACATCAGAGTTGTTTCCAGTTGTCATATATGTGGTAATGGTTAAGGCCTCAGGTGTTTCCACGAGCTGAGAAAGAATCTGGAGCCTCCTCTGAACCTTTCACATTGTATGCCAGCTCTTGATCCCATTCCCCAATTTTGTGGTGATTCCTCATGGAGGATGAGTAGATTAGACTGTTTCTATAACCAGATTTGAGATGAGGTAGTAAGACGTCCACACCTGTCTTAGGGAAGCCCTTTATTGTTTGGAGAGCAATGTAGAATATGAATAGCCCTTGACCCCTGGCATCACAGTCTCAAGATTGTGGCAGAGTTTGGTACCGACTTAAGTCCATCAGAAGGACCATTTACTGCAGGACAGACAGCTGAGAGCCATGCTACTTGGGATGTGTTCTTCGGAACCCACTGGGGACCACCATGACATGTGCTATTGTCCAAAATATAGATGCAAACAAAAAATAAATGTAAAAATTAAATAGCAGGGTAATGTTGAGAAAAGAACCTTTAAAAATTTTCTCCTTCATAAATGTAAAATAGGTGTGAATTGTCAGAATCAACATTTTCAGAAGTCCATAAATTAACAAAAGTTTTATAAACAATTCTAGAAATACTTATTCAAGAAAAATAGCTTAACCTTGATTGTGGTGACTTATTGTTATCCTGCTCTCTCCAGGCCAGTTGTACTCTTAAATATCAAGAGATTACAATTACAATAAAAATTAACATGGTCACAGAGGAAGCAAGACAGCATTGGCATTCTTTAAAGCCTCATTCCAAGAAAATAGCTATTATTGTTCAGAAAGATCCCACTTACAATCCTGTTTTTATTTGACTTTAGTCAGAGCTTACAGTGCTAAATGCTTTTTTCCTGTCTTTTTTGGGGGGAAGGGTCAAAATGTTTAAAAGCAGTTATTTAACTTAAGTGTTGCCTGAAGTGATAGATAACTTTCGAACAAATAAATAAGTTAACAAAAAGCTTAAAATAAAAACCTGGGTAATAGGATGTCCATATAGGCTTTAAGAATCTAACAAATTCATCAAAGGCCATACACATGCTCAGAGCTCTGTGTGTACTCAGCAAGAATCTGAGAAAACCCTAACCTTTTACCTCTGGCTAACCTGGAAGGTATCTTTGCAAGCAGAAAGAGAAAAGCTAAGAAAGAGAAAATTAAGATCTTAGAAAGCTCAGTCAGAGTTGTAAAATGCCTGGCTGAATATTGAAGGCATGGCCCAGTATACACATAGAGCCTTTGGCAAAGAACAGGAGACTTAGTTACAGGCGTTTAATAAAATCTTTGTTGCCGGCACCATAATATAGCAGTTAAACGCTGTGCATAGAAAGTTAGATAGCACATGGCCCACAACTTTTTTTTTTAAAGGTTTTTGCCATAGGGCATGTGTGAGACACATAGAGAGAGACACAGAGAGACAAAATGAGGAAAAGTAACATATCACTACTCAGGGGTTGGTTATGCTGACATCCCTTCTTCAGTCCTCTTGGGATATTGGGCATTCATGCACATGCACCCATTGACCATGTGGGGGTCCAGTTAATTCACCATTACACAATCTACTGGCCCCCATTTTTAGAATCTTGGCCTTGGTGGCTTGAAAAGCATGCAAGCCATGTGTGTGTATGCCCAAAATTCTTATAGGCTGGAGAAATGGAGGGAAAAGGATTGTAACATTATGAAGCCCAATTGAGGGGTGCTTTCTCCCAATTCTTCATCTTTCAATCTCTCTCTCTCTCTCTCTCTCTCTCTCTCCCGCCCCCCCATCCCTCTCTTGCTTGACCACTGATGGAAAAAAAAAAAAAAAACAGAAGAAGAAATTTTTATCCAGTCATAAGCTGGCTATTAACCTAATTGTTTAAAGACTTCAGTGGCCACACATAACACAAAATATAGGCTTTACAAAAGTACTTCAAGAAAGTTACCAAAGAAACAAGAACAAATGTACTCCATGGTTCCTGAGAACTAGTGATTTCAGGGAAAAAAGAGAAATGAAGATTTTCTACTGATAATTCAGCCTCCAGCCCACAAACTCAAGTGGTAGAGAGCCCCTCTAGTCTTCTCTCTGTCTCTGTCTCTCTCTGCCTCTGTCTCTGTTTTCTCATTTTTTGGTAATTTTTTCTTTAAAAAATTTTTTAAAGTAAAGTATTCTCTGGGCTTTCAGCCATTTCTTTATCTTGTTAATAATCCCCTTTCCCCCTCCCATCCAAGAGAGGCATGGAGCAGGCCTTCAGAAGACAACTCCTCCATGGCTTCTGAGAACTAGTGACTTCATTCAGCACACTCATGTGCTGCGCGGTTTCTTATTTTTTGTTGTTTTGTTTTCTTTTTTAATTTTTTTCTTTTCTTTTCTCTATCTTCTTCTTTTTCTCTCTCTCTGTTTCCTTTTCTTTTTTGTTTATCTCTTCACTCTGCTACTCAAGCTCCATTCACTGTGTTTCTAGATGGATCTAAGGGCACCATAGCCAAACATCCAAATACTATTAGGGTTAACATATTCCTCAATATCTACTGAATCTGCAGCACAAAGGAATAAAAACAGAATGGTAAAGAGATTCCAGATCATCTCATTCTGCAAGTTTCTGAATACTCAGATTGAACTTCAAGAATTAGGAAGAAACACAACATCCACCAGATGACTAGAAATCACCACAGGGCCACAAGAAATATGGGAAAGCAAGAAAATACCTCTCCTCCCAGGGAAAAGAATAACTCCTCTTCATCCACAGACAGTTCAATGGAAATGTCTGATAAAGAATTTAGAATATTCATAATGATGAAGCTAACAGAGATGGAAGAGAAGAGAGACAATGAACTGTGGAAGAGGCAGGAAAAAGAAGCTGATGAGTTCCAGGAGGTGAGGAAATTCCTCCAAGATCTAAAAGAGGAATTAGACACTTTAATAAAGAATCAAATGGGCCTGTTAGAGATGAAGACTATAATACAGGAAGTCAAAATCTCCCTTGAAAGTATGAAAAGCAGACTAGATCATACAGAAAATAGAATCTCAGATGTAGAAGAGAAAATTGCTGGCCTAGAAAAATCCACCGCAAACATTGAAAAAATTGTCCCAAAAATTAGAATAATATACGAGAAATACTAGATACCATGAAACATTCAAACATCCATATAATTGGTATCCCAGAAGGCAAAGCGACTCATAAGGGCTTTGATAATCTATTCCATGAAATCCTGCAAAAAAATCTTTCCAAACCTAGAGAGGCATTCCAAGATCCAGTCCCAAGACATACAAAAGACTCCAAATAGAATCAACTAAGAAGATCTTCTCCAAGACACGTTATAGCCCTATTGACCAAAACCACAGACAGAGAAAAGATACTAAGATTGGCAAGAGAAAAGCAGCAAGTTACCTACAAAGGATATCCCATCAGGGTAACAGCAGACCTCTCATCAGAAACAGTGAGAGAGAGGAAAGAATGGAAAAATATAGTCAAACTGTTAAGGGAAAAGCAATTTAAATCAAGAATACTGTACCCAGCAAGATTATCCTTCATATGGGAAGAAAAGACAAGAACATTCTCAGATAAACAAAACCTGAAAGAATTTACCAACACCAGACCAGATCTCCAAGAAGTTCTCAAGGGAGTGCTATACCAGGAAAATTAAATACAGGCACACAGAAATAAGAGTTCAAAAACTAAGAAAACGGCCAACTTAATGGTAGGGACAAGTCTGGAGTTGAACGTTATATCCCAGAATTTAATCGAGGAGATTGAACCACGACAAAAGATAAAGTACATGAGACTGAACTGGTAAAATAGCATTTTATGACTATTGACTAAAACATTGCTGATTTTATTCTAGGCTTTGTTTTCTGGTTTTAAGGATTTTTGTCTTGTCTTGAGGTACCAATAGGTTCATGTACCTATTATTTGAACAGAATCTTAACCTGTTTTCTGGCTTTAATCTTTGATCAAATTTCCTTAGGATTTCTTTGATTTATTAAAGTTAAAACTGCTTTTCTTGAAATTACCAGATTAACTCGCTATTGAAAGTAGTTAGATTATTTAAGAAACTGTGTGATCAATAAAATGTGGGGGGAAAAGGAATGGAAATATGTAGACACTAGAGATGAGGGCAGGAAAGGGCAGAGGGTCAGAAATAGGGGTAAATATATATATGAAACTAGAAATGGAAAATTATTGATGATAACATACATGATTAAGCCATTATGCAGTATATTCTGGATGGGAAATCACATTTTGTATCCTGTGACAATGCTTATGGAATGAATGTAAATTAATTAATTAAAACAAATGTTTCAGAAAAAAGAAATCTGATGGAAATACGTGTAATGGGGAAACTATATATGAATTTTGAAAAGTTATCGTACCAAAATAAATTCATACTTTAGTTGTAAAAAAATAAGAGAGAGAGAAAAAAAAGAAACAAAAACAACTGCAACAAAGGGCAACAGTAAAATTTCTAAGCAGATGAGAGAAAATTATTTCAAGGTCTGCCATATTATATTATTTAAAATGTCTAATTTTCAACAAAAGAGTACAAGTCATGAAAATATGCAAAAATATATGGCCCATATATAGGGAAAACAAAGCTATTGATAGAAATGGTCTTTGATGAAGCTCAGATTTTGTATTTACTAGATAAAAATTTTAAATCAGGCATTATATTTTCAAAGAATAAAAGGTAACTATGATTTCAGAACTAAATGAAAGTATGAGAATTATATCTCATTAAATAGAGAATGGTGGTAAACAAAAGTTATAAAGAAGAGCAAAATATAAATTCTTAAGCTGAAAACTACAATAAAAGAAATGAAAAATTTAATACAGAGATTCAATAATACCTTTGAACATGCATAAGAAGAATCAACAAATTTGAGGAGAGATCAATTGAGATAATCTAGCCTCATAAACACAAAGAATAATAAAATAGAATATAGAACAGAACCTCAGAGACTCAAAAACTCAGAGATCTGTTATGGTTTGGATCATGGTTTGTCCCCCAATATTTATGTTTGGAATTTGATGTTTGGAGGTGGTGAAGCCTAGTGGGGAGTGATTGTTTCATGTGATTGCATAATGGATGCAACATTCTCATAAATAGATTAGTGATGCTTCATGAGACCCAGTGAGCTTTAGGTCTCATGAGAAGAGGTTAATTCTCATAAGAGCTGGTTGCTGTAAAATTGAGAGCCAGCAGTCTGCTTTCTCATTATTATAGACTGGCCTGATACTGGGGTTATGCTTTTGGACTTTTCAGCCACCACAATTGTGAGTTAATAAACCCTTATTTATTTTATTTTATTTACATTTTTAACATTTAATCAATGTACATCTATATATCATACAAAATGGCTTTTTTCAGCATGTATGTAGTTCATATCAATTAAGTAAAAGATACTACCAAATACATCTTCATCAACAGATAACTTTTCATTCATATATCTGTTAAATATTTACCCATTTCTTTCCTCCCAACCCCTGTCATCCACCCCCTCTTTTTTTTTTTTTTTTTTTTTTTTTTGAGAGGCTTTTGCAATAGGGCCCGTGCGCTCGCCAAACAGACAGAGAGACAGAAAGCGAGAACTCACCCCCAGGGGGGATGGCCACGCCACAGTCCCTTCTCCTCCATTCTCCTCTTGGGATCTTGAGCACACCCGCACACGCGCCCGGCGTGAGTTTTAAGCCACCGGGCCCGGGATGCAAACCGTGGTGACTACATGGGAGTCCAGCGACATAGCCATTACACTAACTGCTGGTCCCTCCACCCCCTCTTACACTGTCTCTGGTATCTACACTTGTCCTCCCTGCTATAATACCTTCCCATATTTAAATTTCTGTCATATTTAATGACAGTGTAGTCATTTCAGTATATATTGATAAGGGACATAAAATATCTCTCTTACTTTGACTTGGTTCACTTAACATTAAATCTACCATATTAATCCACTTCGTATCAAGTGTCAGAGTCTTACTGTTTTTTTTTATGCCTGCATAGTATTCCATAGTGTATATAGGCTGCATTTTTCAATCTTGCATCTGTTCTTGGGCATTTGGGCTGATTCCACATCTTAGCAATTGTGAATAATGTTGCAATAAACATGGAAGTGCAAGTGTTCCTCTGACTATTTTGGATAAATACTCAGCAGTGGGGTTATTAGTTCATATGGTAGTTCTATTTGCAGATTTTGAGGAACCTACATATTCTTCTTTACAGTGGCTGTACTAATTTACATTCCCACCAATAGTGTAGGAGTGTTCCCTTTTCACCACAGCCTTCCCAGCACTTGTCATTCTTATTTTTTTGAATCTTAGCCCTTTTGATAGAGGATGTTGATCATTTTTTTTTCATGTTTCTTGGCCATTTGTATGTCTTCCTTGGAGAGTTGTCTGCTCAGTTCATTTACTCATTTTTTAAATTGGATTTGGGTAAGAGATGGTAAGCTGCTTGAGTTCCCCGTAATTGTGGTTATCAGTCTCTTATCTAAGACATAATTTGAAAATGTATTCTTCCATTCTGAGGGTTGTATCTTACTCTAATTATTGTTTCTTTTGTTGTACAGAGCTTTTTAGCCTGATGTAGTCCCACTTGTCCATTTTTGGGATTATTGCCTGTGCTCTGGAGGTCTAACTTAAGAAACCTTTGCCTACTCCAATGTCTCCAGGAGTTTCAGTTGTGTTTCCCACCAGTAGTTTTATAGTTTGAGATTTTATGTGTAAATCTTTGATTCATTTTGAGTTGATTTTTGTTCATGGTGAGAGATAGGTGTTCAATTTCATTTTTATGTAGGTGAAAAATACAATATCCTTTCATGATTAAGTATATCAGCACAACTGGCATAGAAGGGGTTTTTCTCAACAAAATAAAAACCATATCTAACAAACTCATACTTAACGTCAAAATGAAAAATTTGAACAAGACAAAGCTGCTCACTTCCACCACTCCTTTTTGACATAGTACTGAAGTCCTAGCCAGTGAAATCAGATAAGAGTAAAATAAAATCTGTATGGTAATATCTTTACTGTACCAATATACAGTGTATTCAGGATGGGAAAATTTATTTTGTATATTGTAATGATACACAGTGATTAAATGTAAATAAATAAATACCGAATGTCTGTACTCTATGGCAGAAAATGAAATATTGGATGGTATAAAAGTATGGAGAGCAACTGTGGATAGTAGAGACAGTGTGGGAGGAGGGTCGGCATGGTATAGAGTGAGGCCAAGGGAATGAAGGAGAAAAAGAAAGATGCAAAACATGTAAGAAAAAAGGAAAGTTATCAGTTGATAATAATATGTATGGTAATATCTTTGATTGAGCCAATAGGCAGTGTATTTTGGATGGGAAAATTCATTTTGTATGCTGTAATGATATACAGTGATTGATAATAAAAGAGAAAAAATAAATAATTTTTTGAAAAGCATTTAAATAGGAAGAAAAGTGAAATTATCCTTATTTGCAGATGATATGAATATATACACAGAAAATCTAAAAGAATCTGCAAGAAAACTCCTGGAAATTAAAAATGAATACAGTTAGATGGCAGAATACAAAATCAATACATAAAAATTCATACCATTTTTATAAAACAACAATGAATAGATTGAAGCAATATTGAAGAAAGGAATCCCATTTACAATAGACACAAACAAGAAATGAAGATCCCTAGGAATAAATTTAATCAAAGAAGTGAAAGACCTCTGCAAGGAAAACTATGAAAAACAAAACAAAAGAGGTTAAATGGTCTACAAAAGTGAAAAGAAATACCATATTCCTGGGTTGGAAGAATTAATATAATAAAAATGTCATTTTTATCCAAACCAATTTACAAATCTAATTCAATTCCAGTCATATTACCAGAGATATTCTTCACAGAAATAGGAAAAACAGTGTGGCGCGCCCCCGCCCATCACCAGTATCGCAGTGCCCAAGATGGCGCTGGGCGGAAGCCCGCGGACGGCCATAGATGTAAACAACTTTGAGGAAGTAGGCAGGAGTGTGCATGATCAGCACGGGAACAGTGCATGCGGCCAATCCCAGAGCTGAGGTCAACTTCCTTACGCGTGGACAGTATGCTGATTGGCTAAGGGCCCTATATAAGGCCCTGGGAGGGAGCGGGAGAAGAACTTCTGTAATATAACCTGGAAGAATAAAGTGCGGAAGAGAAGACCGTCTCCGGGTCGTCGGTAACGCGACAAGTGGTGGCCCGTACGGGGACCCTCCCTCAACGTTTGCGGAGCGGCCAGAACTCTTCCACTCCAGGGCAGCCGGCTGGAAAACCTCGGTGAGAGAGGTAAGTAAAACCTCGGTAAGAGAGGTGAAGCACCTCGGTAAGAGAGGTGGAGAGGCCTCGGTGAGAGAGGTCCAGAAGCCTCGGGTACAGAGGCAAAACCCCGCTCCTTTTCTTTTTGTTCATTCCATCCGTGAGTGGTTCCGCTGGTCCGGAACACTATGGGTAACTCTCCATCTCATCCTTTATTTCAAGCCCTTAAGCATCTGTTAAAAGTGAGGAAACTAAAATTGAGGGACAAGACCATAGCAGGGTTTGTCGAGGACCTTGACCTGGCGGCTCCTTGGTTTGCTGTCTCGGGTAGTCTTAGTTTGCCCAGTTGGGATAAATTGGGGAGGGACCTCGAGCGAGCTCAGCGACAGGATATAATTGGAGGGGGGACATACTCCCTTTGGAGGATTATCCGAGCCTGTCTTGAAGATGCAAAGTATGCTCCAGTTGCTGAGCAGGGTCAAGCCGCGCTCGAGGAGGTTAAGGGGGAAAGATCAGTCCGCTGGGAACCCTGCGAGCGTGACCGCTGTGAGAGGAATTTGGACTCTGGCTCAGAGCCTGACTCAGCTGACGAAATGGACACCACACGGAAACAGTGTGATCGGCTGAGTATTAAAGATTCCTACTCGGTCCCCCCGCCATATAATCCAACCACCCCTGCGGAAGGCGGGGGGGACTCTTTTCATCTCAATACCTGGAGAGAAGCTAATGTTAGTGGGGAGCTGGGGACGTTTCCGGTGTTTGTGGATAACGCAGGAACTAGATATCATGAGCCGCTTGACTTTAAACTAGTAAAGAACTTGGCAGAGGCTGTCAGGGTGTATGGCATCAATGCGGCCTTCACGGTAGCACTGGTTGAGTGTTTCGAGCAATTTGCCATGACCCCAGGCGATTGGCAACGCTTGGCCAAGGCAACCCTAAATCCAGGGCAGTATTTAGACTGGAAAGCTACAGTCATAGAAAAGGCCAATGAACAAGCAGCCCAGAATCGGGCCGCGGGGGACCCTGCAGCACAGTGGGATGCAGATATGCTCCTTGGAATGGGCCGCTTTGCGAACAATCAGATAGGATTCCCGCAACAAGTGTATGAACAAATTAATCGTGTCTGTGTCCAGGCCTGGAAGGCGCTGCCAAATTGAGGGGAGGTCTCAGGAAACCTTACAAAAATCATACAGGGCCCTACTGAACCATTTTCTGATTTTGTTGCCCGCCTCATGGAGGCCGCTGGCCGTATCTTTGGGGATGCGGACGCAGCCATGCCGTTGGTTAAACAACTGGTGTATGAACAGTGCACCAAGGAATGCCGGACAGCCATTACCCCTTATAAGATAAGGCCACTGGAAGTGTGGATGAAAGTATGTAGGGAGATTGGGGGACCATTAACCAGCTCGTCGCTGGTGGCTGCCATTTTAACCGCTACCCACAGGGACAAAAGAAATGCTCCGGGGGTATGTTTCTCTTGCGGCCGGCCAGGACACATGAAACGCGACTGCCCGTTCCCTAGGACCCCCAAAGCTATGATAAGGGGACAAAATAACCAGTCACTTAACACCCTTTGCTCCCGATGTCGAAAAGGTAATCACCCACCTTATGATAACCACCTGCCTAAACACCCACTTTTGACCTTCGCTCAACAACATCCAGTCATCTTCCCCCACGTCACAAGAAAACAACCTATTCCAGGAGCTCACAACATTTTCACTGACGGGTCCAAAACGGGAATTGGAGCCTTTGTTACTGATGGTCACTCACCGACCACTATCCAGTACACCTCTAGTTCCCCGCAGTTGGTTGAGCTTTCCATCATCCTGCACGTCTTCCGACGATTCTCGAGCCATTCAACCTCGTTACTGACTCTCAATATGTGGCTAACTTAGTTAGCTCATTGGAGACTGCAGGCACTATTTCCCAATCCACACCAATCCATTCACTTGCGATAGAGCTACAACACCTCATCCGAGCTCGAAAAAACCCTTTTTTTCATTCAACATATCAGAGCCCACACTGGCCTCCCAGGCCCTCTTAGCGAAGGAAACGCCCAAGCTGATACACTCACCCAAATACAACAGGCATACTATCTAACCCCCCTACAATGTGCCACAAACTTTCATGCTCAGTTCCATGTCAATTCTAGGACCCTACAGCAAAAATTCAACATCACCCGTCGGCTTGCCAGAGACATAGTCAAAGCTTGTGGAGCCTGCTCCCCTTTTCTGCATCCCCCTCATTGGGGAGTCAATCCGCGAGACCTTCGCCCTCTGCATCTCTGGCAAATGGATGTCACCCACATTGCTGAATTTGGGACCCTGAAGTACGTCCACGTGTCAGTGGATACCTGTTCAGGTGTCGTACATGCCTCCGCCCTTGCTGGCGAAAAAGCCAATCATGTCATCACTCACTGCCTTGAGGCATGGGCAGCCTGGAATGCACCTCGGGTCCTTAAGACGGACAACGGCCCTGCCTACACCTCACGGACCTTTGTCCACTTTTGTGACCAACTGCGAGTAACCGTAAAACACGGTCTTCCCTATAACCCACAAGGTCAAGGTGTCGTAGAGCGTGCCCATCGAACCCTCAAAGAAACATTACAAAAACAAAAAGGGGGAATGGGGAAAGGTCTCAGGCCCAAGCAACAAATTTCCTTGGCCCTGTTCACCTTAAATTTTTTGCAGCTAGATAACAATAACAAGTCCGCTGCTGACAGGCACTTTGGACCATGGGATCAGAAAAGAGGATTCGTCAAGTGGAAGGATGTCCTAAGCGAGCAGTGGTGGGGTCCCGATCCTGTATTAACTTGGGCCAGAGGCTCGGTTTGTGTCTTCCCCCAGGACGGACAAGACCCAGTGTGGGTACCAGAGAGATTGACAAGGACTACTCCTGCCCCGGAGGAGGATGGAGCTACACCTCTTGATTTTGATAAGTATACTGGGACTGACACCCCAGGAGGTGCGGACGGCACCTCAACGGGGCATTCTGTCAGTCTTCCCCCGACCTCTTCCAGTCACCCATTCGGCAAGGACGCTCCCACGCCTGTTCACAACTAATGAATCTTGGCACAACTGGGCTGTGAGTGGCATACCCGCGCTATCTGTGTGACCGGAATTCCATATGATAACATGTCTCAGGCTGCTAATCTCTCTCGAGCCTTCTCCCGACACCTTACAGGTAACTGGTCGTTGGAGTTTGACACACTGACCGAGACCCTGCGGTACCAGATCGCCGGCGTCAATTCCACTCGCGTCAATCCTGACATTGCTCGAGCATTGTCCTCATGGATTGCACAGGAAGCTGCTCACCTGAAGGAATGGGCTGGAATGGGCTCCCTTGCACTGCTCATCGTGTTTTATGTGCTCTATGCCTATTCTGCCTAAGTAAATGGTCCGTCAACAGAGACGTGATCGCGCGCTTGTGGTACAAGCCTTTGCCGCTATTGAACTCGGGCAATCGTCGGAAATTTGGCTCGCGGCCTTGGGCAAGCCTTGACAGCAGGATGACAGCATTGTTACTGCACTCGGGGCCCCTGAAAGGGCCGTCCCGAGGAGGGCATGACCAGCTGCATATGGGTTGACACCGCTATCCCCCATCCCCAGAAAATCGGTGCCGGACGGGTGGACACCTGGTTCGATGCCCTAGTGCATGGAGCCATGCGTCTTACATGGTCCCAATTCTCCTGGGGGCTGTGTCCTCTACCCTCTCCTGCTTTATAAACACAAAAAGGGGGAACTGTGGCGCGCCCCCGCCCATCGCCAGTATCGCAGTGCCCAAGATGGCGCTGGGCGGAAGCCCGCGGATGGCCATAGATGTAAACAACTTTGAAGAAGTAGGCAGGAGTGTGCATGATCAGCACGGGAACAGTGCATGCGGCCAATCCCAGAGCTGAGGTCAACTTCCTTACGCGTGGACAGTACGCTGATTGGCTAACGGCCCTATATAAGGCCCTGGGAGGGAGCGGGAGAAGAACTTCTGTAATATAACCTGGGAGAATAAAGTGCGGAAGAGAAGACCGTCTCCGGGTCGTCGGTAACGCGACAAAACAGGGGAATAGCAGGTGGTGTGGTGGCTAAGGCACTGGACACTCCCACATGGCCGACAATGGTTTGAGTCCTGGACCTGGTGGCTTGGTTTCTCACTTTCTCTCTCTCTCTCTCTCTCTCTCTCTCTCTCTCTCTCTCTCTCTCTCTGTCTTTCTCTGGTCAAATTAAAGTAAATTAATAAATAAAAGTAAATAATTCTTAAAAAAAGAAATAAAAAAATAAGCATAAAATTTCTCTGGAATCATAAAACTCCCCGTATCACCAAGGCAATACTGCGCAAAAAAGAATAAAGTAGGAGACATCTCACTTCCTGACTTCAAATATATTACAAATCTGTGATGACTCAAACAGTATGCTATTGGCACAAAAAACAGGTATGTGGACCAATGGAACGGAATAGAAAATAACCCCCCAAATATACAGCCCAGATTTTTGGCAAAGGGCAAAAAACAATCCAATAGGAGTAAAGAAAGTTTTCTTCAGCAAATGGTGATGGAAAAGCCTCTATTTCTTTATAAACCATCCAAGCTCAGATATTTCTGTTAGCAATGCAATATCATAGTACGGCAAGATCCAAAGCAGATATATCATAATTGAACTGTCAAAAGGCAACACTGAAGAGAGAATCTTGAAAGCAGCAAAAGAGAAATAACTTATCCTATATGGGAGTGGGGTGTCTTTAAAATTTTTATAGAAGGAGCCAGCAGGTGGTAAGGTGGTTAAGGCACTGAACTTTAATGTGGACGATCATAGTTTGAGTCCCAGACATAGGGGTTTGAAAATCATGCTGAATGTGTGGGAGTGCATGCTCAAAATCCTGAGGGGAGAATGGAGGCTAAAGGATTGTGGCATGGCCATCCCCACTGGGGGGATAAATTCTCATTTTCCCTCTCTGTCTGTTTCTGGTGAGTTCATGGACCATATGGCAAAAACCTAAAAAAAAAAAAGTTAATGGAATATGCATATTATAAAAAGTGCATGGATTTAAAAATTATTTGTGCTAAAATTAATTTGTACTTTAATCCCATTTTTCCATTAAGTTTTTGAATTCCCCTTGTATAGTGAATCCTCAATACAACAAACTGCTGATTTCTAATTAGAAAGCATGCATGGATGCCAATAAGAAGCAATATGAGTAATTCAAAGCTCAATAGAAAAATGCATATAACTAATGCTACTATAGTTGGAAAAGCTATATTTCAAAAATGAAGAATAAAGTAAGACAATCCCAGATCAAATGAACAAACGAAACAAAGCAAAATAAAACAAAAACTAAAAACTGAAAAAAGTCATTGTTTGTAATCTACTATATGAGAAATACTAAGCATAGTCCTCAATGCTGAGATTCTTTATATATTTTTATGTTATTTTTTTATTTACGTTTATCACTGTACATCTTTGCACCACACAAAAGAAATCTTCCCAGCATGAATACACTGCATATTAGTCCAGGTCCAGTCAAAGATATTACCATACACATTTTCTTTAACACAATTTTACATTTTAGTTTCTGTTAAATGTTTTCCTTTTCTTTTTGTCCCCTTGATTCCCTCTCTCCTGCCCCCCACTGCCTACTGAACTCCCACACTGTCGCTAGTATCCACTGTTGCTCTCCATTGCCTTTATATCTTCCAATCTTTCAGTTTCTGTCATAGATATTCAGCTATATATAGAGTTCACTTAATAATATATTTAGTATATATTAAGTGGAGACATGTAATCTGACTTACTTGGCTCAACATTAAGTCTTCTATATTCATACATTTTCTATCAAATGCCAAAGTCTCATCGTTTTTATGGCTGAGTAGTATTCCACAATGCATATGTGCCACAATTTTCAGTCCATTCATCTGCTCTTGGACATTTGGGTTGATTCCATGTCTCAGCAACTGTTAATAATGCTGCAATAAACATGAATGTGCAAGTGATTTCAAACTGAGTGGATTCCTATCCTTTGGGTAGATATGCAGGAGTGGAATTGCCAGAATGTATATTCTGCAGAAAAAGCATTTGACAAAATATAGCATCCCTTTGTGATTAAAACACTTAGAAAACTTGGCAAAGAAGGGACAATTCTCAACATAATAAAAGCCATACATGGAAAACCCACAGTGAACATCATAATGAATGGGAAAACACTGATAGCTTTTCCACTAAAAACTGGAACAAGGCAAGTCTGCCCACTCACTCCCCTTCTTTTCAATATAGTACTGGAAGTCACAACTAATGCAATCAGATAAGAGAATAAAATAAAAGTCATTTGAATATGGAAAGAAGTGAAATTATCTATACTTGCAGACAACATTATTATATACACAGAAAACCCCAAAGAATACACACACACACACACACACACACACAAAGATAGAAATAAATAAATAATAAATAAATAAATAAATACTCCTGGAAATGATAAATAAGAACAGTAAAGTGGTAGGATACAAAATCAGCATACAAAAATCTATAGCATTTCTATACACCAACAAGGAGCAGACTAAGGTAGAACTGAAGAAAGTAATCCCATTTACACTAGCCACAAAAATATAAGATACTTAGGAATAAATCTAACCAAAGAACTGAAAGACCTCTACAATGAAAACTATGAAACACTTCAAAAAGAAAATGATACAAAAAGTGTAAAGATATTCTATGTTCCTGTATTGAAAGAATTAACATAATTATAATGTCAATTTCACCCAAATTAATTTATAAATTTAATGCAATCCCAATCAAATCACCACAGACATTCTTCACAGAAATGGAAAAACAATCATAAAATATGATCATAAAAGGCCCCATATTACCAAAGCAATATTGCACAAAAAGAATAAAATAGGAGTCATCTCACTCCCTGACCCCAAAATATATTACAAAGCTATGATAATCAAAACAGCATGGTATTAGCACAGATGACATGCATGTGGACCAATGGAACAGAATAGGGAACCCAGAAATAAAATCCAAAACATAACCACAAATTGATTTTCAGCAAAAGGCACAAATTAACCCACTCAAGGGGAAAATATCTTCAGCAAATGGTGCTGGATAAAGGATATCCACCTGCAGAAAATGAAACCGGACCCCTATTGTTCACCATTAGCAATAATCAACTCAAAATGGATCAAAGATCTAAACATAAAACCTCAAACTATATATCTACTGGTGGAAAACACAAGGAAAACTCTTGGAGACATTGGAGTAGGCAAAGACTTTTAAAATAAGACCCTCAAAGCACAGGGAAAAATTTCAAAAACAGATAAGTGGGATTATACTACATTATTACTGCAAAGTCAAAGAAACAATAATTATAGTGAAGAGATAACCCTTGGAATGAGAGAATGCATTTACATATTATGTCTCAGATAAGGGACTGATAACCAGAATATAGAGGAAACTCAGGCAACTTACCACCTCCTCCCCAAATAATCCATCCAATTAAAAGATGCAAAATGAACTGGAAAGACAACTCTCCAAGGAAAACATATGAATAGCCCAAAAGCATATGACAAAATGCACAACATATCATAAGGGAGATGCAAATCAAAACCACAATAAGATACTATCTAACCCCAGTCAGAATGGCTAAGATTTAAACAATACAGAATTAGTGCTGGTAAAGGGAACTCTCCTGCATTGTTGATGAGAATGTAAATTAGTGCAGTCACTGTGGAGGACAATATGGAGAGTCCTCAAAAACCTACAAATAGAACTACCATAGGATCTAGCAAGGCAGACATTCTTAAAGGCACTACATGGTATTCAAATTCACATGAAGAAATTAAGAGCACCAGAAAAAATGACTACATTGGTAAATATAAAGACAGTTAAAGGTCTTTTTTGTTTATTATTTTTCTATTTATGACTTTTAAAACAAATACAAGAAGCAATAATTATTAATTTATGTTGTTAAACTTTGTAATTTGTATGACAATAATTGCTTTGTTTTTGCCACTCACTAGAAAGAGACAGAGAGAGACAGTGAAAGGGAAAGTAAAAAATCATTTCCCAGGGGGATGGCCATGCTGGAATTCTAGCTCCTCCATTCTCCTCCTGGGATTTTTTGACATATATGCACATGCACTTGATATAATTTTCAAGCCTCCAGGTCTGGGACTTGATCTGTGTTCAGCCACGTGGGAATATAGTACCTTAGCCACCATGCCACCTGCTGGCCCTGACAATAATACATATCTCTGACGTGTGTGCACATGAACTCTCTATTATTTTTTTTAAAAAAGGAAGTTCATTAACTTGGTATAGGGCATATACAAAAAACCCAGACTTAATATATTTAATGGTAAAGGACTGAAATTTCTTCTAAGACCAGGAAGAAGAGATGAATGTTTGTTCTTGCTCCTATCCTTCATTGCATTGTAATTCTTTAGGTTCTAGTCAAGGCCATTATGGAAAAACAACAAGAAAAAATAAAAACACCCACAATAGAAAAGAAGTAAAACAAACTCTATTTGGAGGTAACATGAATTTTTATAAAGAAAAACTTACAGAATTTATACACACATGAAAAAGTTATTAGAATTCAGCCATGTTTCATGATACAAGATCAATACATAAAAATAAGTTTTACGGGGACCAGCAGTTAGCGTAATGGCTATGTTGCTGGACTCCCACGTAGTCGACTGCGGTTCGCGTGCCGGACCCGGTGGCTTAAAACTCACGCCGGGCGTGTGTGCATGCGTGCCCAAGATCCCAAGAGGAGAATGGAGGAGAAGGGATTGCAGCGTGACCATCCCCCCTGGGGGGTAATTTCTCGCTTTCTGTCTCTATGTCTCTCTCTGTCTGGCTAGCACACGCGCCCTATAGCAAAAAAAAAAAAAAAAAAAAAAAAAAAAAAAAACCTCTCCAAAACAAATCAGTTTTATTTCTATATACTCACAATGGAAAAGTCAAAATGATATTTTGGAAATGTTTTTATTTCTGATATTATTTAAAGGTAGTATATGTCTTCACCCAATATATACTGAATGTCTGCACTCTAAGGCAGAAATTGAAAAATTTGAAGACATGGAAATAGACAGGATAACTTTAAATAACAGTGACTGCATAGAGGTGGGCGATGGGGTGGAGGTGATAAGAGAGAATCAGGAAAAAAGGCATTTAATAGACACAAGAATTAAATAGACAGGACAAATGGACATGGCATACTACAACTGAGTGAAAAAAATAGGCAGTGTCAATCTCAATTGTTGTGCTCATATATATCTCAAATGTAGTGCTTTTTGTTGAAAATAATGACCATGGTATTATCCTTGATTCGATTGTCAAAAACTGTATGTATACTTTGAAAATCCATGTTGTACTTGGGACCAGCAGTTGGTGTAATGGCTATGTCTTTGGACTCCCATGTGGTTGAGTATGGTTTGAGTCCCGGATCTGGTAGTTTAAACTCACTCCAGGCATATGTGCATGCGTGCCCACAATACCAAGTAGAGAATGGAGGAGAAGGGATTGTGGCATGGCCATCCCCCCTTGGGGATGATTTCTTGCTTTCTGTCTCTCTGTCTCTCTCTGTCTTTCTGGTGAGCACATGTGCCCTATAGCAAAACCTCTCCAAAAAAAAAAAAAAAATCCATGTTTTACCAAACAAATATGTACAATTAAATATAAATAAGGAATCATAAAATAAAATAAAGTAAAACATTTTACTTCAAATGATGGCATCAAGAAATTTAAAAGACAGTACATAGGGAACCAGCAGATGGTGTAATAGTTACATCGCTGGTCTCCCATGTAGTTGACCGGTCCCACTTCCACTCCCTCATAGTGGTTCGTGTCCCAGACCTGGTGGCTTGAAACTCATGCTGGTCCTGTGTTTGTGCATGCCCAAAATCATGAGAGAAGAATGGAGAAGAAGGAATTGTGGTATGGCCACCCTTGTGTGGGATGATTTCTCACTTTCTGTCTCTCTGATTCTCTCTGTATTTCCTGTGAGTGCATGTGCCCTATAGCAAAAACCTCTCTTAAAAAATAAAAGAGAGTGGGACCAGCAGGTAGCATAATGGCTATGTTGTTGGAGTCCCATGTAGTTGACCACGGTTCGAGTCCTGGACCTAGTGGTTTAAACTCATGCTGGGCGCATGTGTGTGCATGCCCAAGATCCTGTGAGGAGAATAGAGGAGAAGGGGTTACAGCATGGCCACCCTCCCTTGGGGGTGATTTTTGTCTCTCTGTCTCTCTTCCTGGTGAACACACGTGCCCTATAAGCAAAAACTTCTCAAAAAAAAAAAGAGAGAGAGAGAGAGAGAAGACTGACTTCCCCATTGGAGTTGAGAACTAGTGCTTTCAAGGACTAAGAGTAATGAAAATTTTCTTCTGAGTCTTAATCCTCCAGACCCCATTCTTGACTGGAGAGGAAACATTGGTGGCCTTCAGAAGAAGACTGACTTCTCCATTGGACCTGAGAACTAGTGGTTTCAGGGACTAAGAGTAATGAAGATCTTCTGCTGAGATTTCACCCTCCAGACAACATTCTTGAGTGGTAGGGCCCCCTGTATATTTCTCTCTGTCTTTCTCTATCCCTCTCTGTGTTTCCATTTTTATAATTTTTTTCTTTTTTAATTTTTTTAAGATGAAGTATTTTTTGACTCTCTGATCCTCCTTTATCTTTATAATCCCCTTTTCCTCCTCCCATTTAGGAGAGGAAAAAGGGCAGGCCTTCAGAAGAAGACTGACTCCTCCATCAGAGCTGAGAACTGCACCATGTGGTTTTCATTTTTTGCTTTTTAAAATAAATAAATAAATTATTATTTTTTCTTTTTTTCCTCTTTCTTTCCTCCCCTCTCATTTTTCCCCCTCTTTCTCTGTTTTCTTATCCTTTTTTTAACCTTCATCATTTTTCTGCTCAGCCCCCATGCACTGAGTGTCTAGACAGGTCTAAGCGAACCGTAGCCAAACATCTGTATACTATTAGGGTCAACATATTCCTCAATTCCCACTGAATCTTCCACACAAATAGAGAGAAGAGGAATGGCAAAGAGATTGCAGATCACTTTCTCCAGCATATCTCTGAATTCTCAGATTGAACTTCTAGAAATTACGAAAAAAATGTATAACCCATCAGATGACCAGATATCACCACAGAAGCACGAGATACATGAGAAGCCAAGAAATTACCTCTCCCCCAAGGGAAAAGAATAACTACTATTCATCCACACAAAGTACAATGTAACTCATGGAAGTGTCTGATAAAAAATTTAGACTATTAATAGTGACAAAACTAAGAGAGATGCAAGAGAAGAGAGACAATGAACTCCAGAAGAGGCAGCAGAAAAGAGCTGACGAGTTCCGGGAGGTGAGGAAGTTCTTGCATGATCTGAAAGAGGAAATTCACACCATAAAAAATAATCAAGTGGAACTTTTAGAGATGAAGGCTATAATACAGAAAGTCAAAACTTCCCTTGAAAGTATTAGAAGCAGACTAGATCATACAGAAAATCAAATCTCAAATGTGAAGACAGAATAGCTGGACTAGAAAAATCCACCATGAAGACTGAGAAAATAGCCCAACAAAATAGCCCATGAAAAGCTTTCCAAACCTAGAGGGGCATTCAAAGATCCAGACCCAAGAAATACAAAAGACTTCAAATAGGATCAACTCAAGATGATCTTCTCCAAGACACATTATAGCCACATTGACCAAAACCACAGACAAAGACAAGGTACTAAGATTGACAAGAGGGAAACATCAAGTTATCTACAAGGGATATCCCATCAGACTAACAGTGAATTTCTCATCAGAAACAATGCGAGTGAGGAAAGAATGGGAAAATATATTCAAAGTGTTAAGAGAAAAACTATTTCAAACAAGAATACTATACCAGCAAGATTATCCTTCATATGAGAAGACAAGAACATTCTCAGATAAACAAAACCTGAAAAAATTTACTGACACCAGACCAGTTCTCCAAGAAGTTCTGAAGGAAGTAGAGCCAGCAGGTGATGTGGAGGCTAAGGGGGTTGGATCTCACATGGCCAGCTATGCAGTTCAAGTCCCAGACCTTACAGCTTGGAAAATATGCCAGGCATGTGTGTGTGCCTTTGCAAAAGTCCCAAGAGGAAAATAGAGAAGAAAGGATTGTAGCATGGCTATCCCTCCTGGGGATGATTTCTCATTTTCCCCAACCCCTGTCTCTCTCTGGTGCACACATACATTATAGAAAAACTAAAATAAGGGCAAAAGAGTCAAATAGATATCTCTGTATTAAAGATATGTAAATGGCCAATGTATGCATTAAAAGATGCTCAAACTCATTAGTTATAGAAACATGCATACTCAAATGACCATGAGACACCATTTCACATCCACTAGAATGGAGATAACAAAATATATGAAAAATAACATGCTGCTGAGGATAAGGAGGAACTGGAACCCAGATACATTGTTATTGGAATGCAAAATTGTGAAGTAGCTGTATAGAAGAGTCTAGTAGTTCTTCAGCATGTTAAACAGAGTTGTCATATGACCCAGAAATTCCACTCCTAAGTATATATCCAAGAGAAATAAAAACATGTTCACACAAAAACTTTTACACAAATATTCATAGCTGCATTATTCAAAATAACTAAATAGTGAGAGCAACCTAAGTGCCCATCAGCTGATAAATGGATAAGCAGAGGAACATTATTCAGTCACAAAAAAGAACAAACTTCTGAGACATGCTACTGCAAGAATAAGCCTTGAAAACTTTATGCTAAATGAGAGAATCCAGACAAAATGACCATCTATTATACAATTTCATTTATATGGTTGTCCAGAATGGCAAATGCATAAAGTAGATTACTGGTAACCAAGAGCTTGGCAGGAGGAGTAAAGAATGGGGAGTGAGTGCTGAGATGTAAAGCATTTTCTTTTCCCTCCCTCCCTTCCTCCCTTCCCTTCTTTTTCTCTTTCTTTCTTTCTTTCTTTCTTTCTTTCTTTCTTTCTTTCTTTCTTTCTTTTCTTTCTTTCTTTCTCTCTCTCTCTCTCTCTCTCTCTCTCTCTCTCTCTCTCTCTCTCTCTTTCTCTCTCTCTCTTTCTTTCTTTCTTTCTTTCTTTCTTTCTTTCTTTCCTTCTTCTTTCTCTTTCTTCTTTCTTTCTTTCTTTCTTTCTTTCTTTCTTTCTTTCTTTCTTTCTTTCTTTCTTCTTTCTTTCCTTTCCTTCCTTTCTTTCTTTGCATCACATACACAGTGGGGATGTTGCTGCTGCGTCAGTACTTGAATCCTGATTGCCCATGTGGGATTCAGCTCCTCCATGAGCACAAAATCACTGTGCTGTGAGGCCAATTCCACATTGTGTTTTTATAGTACAGTATTTTCTTGGAAATATAATACATTAATCCCACCACACTATTCCTTGGTACCTGAATAGTTGACACTAAAATTTATGTTTCAAGTAGCTCAGAAGGAGGCTTAGGGGGTCAGTTGGGAATATTGATTCCTGTGGTGGTGAGTGGGGTGCAAAGCATGAAGATAATGGAAACAATGTTAATTTCTAATTATAAAAAATAAATTGCTTGGAAATGAGATTACAAGAGCCTCAAAATGCAAGAGTACTATTCATTGGTTCATTGGCCAGAATAAATTATTTAAGAAGTCAAGATTACTAATTTAAATTAATTTATGGCTGAAGAATACATAGAAAAAAGTGAAGAAATCTTTAAAACTCACAAACACAGGCCATGTTTGCAGTACCGAACAGAAATCAGTTCTTCTTCTCAATGAGATAGGGTAAGGATAAGTGAAAAAATGGGCTACCACGTTGAGACCTTTCAGCAATTTATACCTCTATGAAATTAACTTCTTAGAAAGTTTGCTGAAGAAATATTTTTATTTTCTCTATGGTAGATACCTCATAAGTAACAAGCCTAAGAATGTAACAGTTATCCTAAAAAGGGTCAGTTGGCCTGACCCAAGGGTAAAGGTATAGTATTATTGATAAGGGACAGAACAGGCAGATGTTGATGAATGCACTTCCTTGCTTTCAGAACCCACAGCACATCACCTTGGCAGACCACACAATTTAATGGGCTATTGATGAAATAGAAGAAGAAAACAAAAATACCTTCAAAAGTCTATTTTTAAAAGCTGTTATTTAAATTCTACACAACAGGTAGATTCTGGTAAAGGCATTTCTGGCTTTTAAGACCCACACAGGTTCACCTTGGTTGGCCACATAACTTAGGGGCTATTGTTTAAATAAAGGGTGAAAAAATTTTTAAAAAGAATGAAAAATTTAAAGATTATGAAAAAGTATCTCTATGGGGGGCAAAGACCCAAAAAGGCTATCTAGAACCACTCTTAGATGTGGTTCTAGGACTTATTACATGTTTGTGACTCTGGTAGCTTCTGGAAGTTGATGGTGATAGTGGTGCTGGGGTCAGTTCGTAGTACTGAATTCTGTAGTTATTGGTAGAGATGGCAAGGAAAGGGTAAAGTAAACAGTTTGCTTTTTCTTAATAAGAAGCCAAAATTTAATCTTTCGTAAAGGCAAACTTTCAGTTCTAAATGTCTATTCATTTGACTCATCCTTCAGGAAAGCAGTATTTTCAGATTAAAAGAGTTAAGGTTGTAAAATTTGAAACCATTGCTAAGATCTTCCCACCTGAAAAAAGATGCTTCATATTTTCTCCAGTCCTTTTTTTTAAAAAAAAAAATTACTAATTCATTTAATTCCACTTGTTACTATTATATTTTAATTTGACCAGAAAGAGACAGACACAGAAAGGGGGGAAAGCAAGCTGCCAGGTCCGAGACTCGAACTGCAGTCAGCAATGTGTGAATCAGTGCCTTTAACCACCATGCCACCTCCTGGCCCCAACAAAGTGATATTCTTTTAAAAAGTATATAAGATGGGACCAGCAGATGGTGTGATGGCTATGTCCCTGGACTCCCATGTAGTCGACCGTGTTTTGAGTCCCAGACCCAGTGGCTTAAACTCATGCTGGGCGCATGTGCATGCGTGCCCAAGATCCCAAGAGGAGAAAGGATTACGGCGTGGCCATACCCCCCTGGGGATGATTTCTTGCTTTCTGTCTCTCTGTCTTTCTGGCAAGTACACGTGCCCTATAGCAAAAACCTCCCCCCTCCAAAAAAATTATGTATATATAAAAGATAGGAATCCTTTTTTTAAATTATTTTTATTTTCGCTATAGGGCATGTATGCTTAGGGGAGAGACAGAGAGAGATAAAAAACAAGAAATCACCTCCCAGGTGGGATGGCCATGCTGCAATCCCTTCTCCTCTATTCTCCTCTTGGGATTTTTGGGGTATGCGTGCACGTGCCCAGTGCATTTCAAGCCCCTGGGTCTGGGACTTGTTGATGGTGGTGGACCACGTGGGAGTCCAGTGCCTTAACCATTACACCACCCACAAGCTCAGAATTCCTTACTTTTACCATTGAAGGAAGAATATAAGAAAAAAAGGGAGGCTACCATAGGGTACTATCCCCATCATTTACATCCCCCAGGGGAGGGTCACCTCTGTTTGACCCAGAGGCCGAACATATTTTTCTGTTTGAGAATATCTTTAAAGAGTCAAGGTAAAAAGACAAAACTAACCAACCTTGTTTTCTATTTAAAAGGGAAACATAACACACAAAAAAAGAGGAAGGAGGAAATGATTTGGGGGTTATGACATTCAAATTTATGAGTCATTTATCCCTGCATCTTAATTAATTTTTATTTCTTAGAAAAAATGTTTACTTTTTAAAAGATTTTGGTAAAGGCTTGAAGTAAGAAGCCTGATACTGAGATGAAAAAGTGTAAGAAGGGCCAGAGACAGAAGACAGAAGAGGGTTAGCTTTGCCAGACCCAAAAGGACAGTATGTGCTGCTGTTTTAGGATTACAGAAAATGGAGATACAGTTGAGGACATTTCTAAAGAAGCAACAAGGAAAAACATGAACTTAAATGGAAAAGAAAACATGACACACCCTCTCCAAATACATACTTCTCTTACATCTAGAGAAAAAGCACCCAAAAGGGCTCTCATATATGGTTCTTTTAGTCTTGTATACCCATAAGCATGTGAAAAGGTTTTATAAACTTCCTGAGGACATGTGTGTGTGTGTGTGTGTGTGTGTGTGTGTGTGCTTCTTTTGGAGCAAGGCTGAAAATAAGGTCCAAGCAAAGAGCAACTATTTTAATTTCTGGAAGCCGAAGTGGTTTGTAGCTTTTGTTCATGGGGTCAAAGGGTCAGGGCATGGTGCTAGCAGCAGGCAAGCCCAAGAGGAAGAAGACTGCCTAGAGTAAAGTCAGTTTGGCTTGAGCCAGGAGAAAAACAACAGAAACAGACATATAAGAAATACAAGACACAAAAATAAGAGAGTAACTAAAAATACGCATTGACAAATTTCAAGAAGGCTCTAGAGAATAGCAAGTGGTGTTTAAAAGAATGATAACACATGAAGTCCACCAGTCTTGGGTGTGGTTTGGTCTCAGGGCATTCACTGTATAGCTCAAGTGGTTTAGGGGAAATCAGAAGAGGGTATCATTTCTAGTCCATTTTGTTGCTAATAACAGAATAAGTGAAGCTGATTGATGTATAAAAATAGAGGTTTATTCAGCTCATGCTTCAGAGGTCCAAGGTCCAAGGGCCACATCTGGTGGGTTTTCCTGTTGGTGGAGTCCTAAGACCATGCAGGGAGATTGTTACATAGTGAGAAAACAAGAGCATGTGTCTCTGTGTTTTTGTCAGTCTCTATTTTTGTCTCCTTATAAACCCACCAGTAGCTCATCATAGAGGCCACATCCTAATCATCTAATCACTCTCAAACGCCATATCTTTCTTTTTGTGTGTGTATGATTTTGCCAGAGAGTGTGTACAAATCACTCTCAAACGCCATATCTTTCTTTTTGTGTGTGTATGATTTTGCCAGAGAGTGTGTACACTTCCCATATATATATATATATATATATATATATATATACACACACACACATAGAGAGAGAGATACAGAGACAGAGAGATAGAGAGGAGGGAGAGAAAGCATAACTCATGGGGAATGGTCCCATCACAATCCCTTCTTTACCATTTTTTCCACCCTGCCAAAATTTAGGGCATGCACACATATGTCCAGTATGTTTTTCAAGCCACTGACACTGAGACTGGGACTAGAACTATATATCACACAAAGGCACCACATTTCAACACCATGGAAGTATAAAGTTTCCTTTAAATACCTTCATAATACAATGAAATTCCAACGTCGGAATTTTGAGGGGACACTCAAACCATAGTATTGTCAATCAGCATCACTATGATCCCTACACCAAACAGATGGGGAGCACATAGATCTTCTAGTATGGTGTGTCATCATTATGCCCTCTCTTGTTGCCTCCTTGGTTTCATTCCACTGAACAATTTCTTCTCATAGACTTTCTGGTTATTATTTCTTTTCAGGGACCATCGGATAGTGTAATGTTTACATCGCTGGACACCAATTTAGTTGACCGCAGTTCGAGGTCCAGATTTGGGGGCTTAAAACTCACACGGGGCACACACACACAAAAACTTAGTATTCCTTCTCACCACAAGACTCTTCCAGATAAGTTAGGCCTGATGTGTGTGAATAAAATTCAGTATATTTCTGTGTATTTTCTGGCCATGTTCCTCAGTCAGAAGGCAGAAAGAAAGCCAATGCGAGTTTCCCCAATGTGTCTGTGGGGTGTTGCTTCTGACTGTCTCACTATTTCACTATTTTATATATATATATATATATATATATATATATATATATATATATATATATTTTTTTTTTTTTTTTTCTTTTTTAAAGTGATTTTCCTACTTACATATACTCACTCAATACAGCACAGAACAGTGCCCTGACCAGATGTGTGTGTGGGGATGTTTCCCCACATACCCTGTCATTCTCTCCTGAACACTGACTAAGCATCCTCTAATTCAATTCCATTCTGAAAGAATCTACCTTGGGTTAGTGTCAGATTCTACAGGTTAACGGTTCAATTCTCACAAGATTGCCCTTGATATCAGATGCCAGTCACACATAGTAGGTTGCACTTCTGACTGATGGACTATAAAATGGGGGCACCCATGGCCTCCTCCTCAGGTCTGGTTAATTTACTAGAGTGGCTCACATATCTCAGCCTAACACTTAACATTTACTTACCCATTTATTATAAAGGATTATTACAAAGAATACATATGAACAGCCAAATGAAATAGATGCGTGGGGCAAAGTGTGAGGGTGGGTTGAACTTCCATGCTTCTCCTGGTTTGCTACCCTCCAGATATCTCAGTTCAGTAACCAGCTCAGAAACCTGGAAGCTCGCCAAACCATGTTCTTTGGTTTTTATGAGACTTCATTAAGTAGACACAACTGATTATATCATGGGCCACTAGTGATCAACGAAACTTCAGACCCTCTCCTCTCCCCTGAGGTTAGGTGGATGTTTAAAAGTCCCAATCCTTTAGTCATGCCTTGGACTTTTCTGTGACTAATCCCAACACCAAATCTACCAAGGGGCCCCAAGATGCCAGTCATCTCATTAGCATTCACCAAACACTCTTAAGGGCCTAGTGGTTAAGGGAGTTAGATCCCACATGACTGACCGTGATTTGGATTCTGATGCTGGCTGCTAAAAAAACATGCCAAGTTCATGCATCTGCATTTCTTAAATACCAAAAAGATGGAGAGGTGGAGAAGGGATTGTGACATGATTATGCCCCATTTGGGGGAGAGTACTTTCTCTCTATATTCCCCTTCTGTCTATCTCTGGTGAGCACACATGCCTTCTGACAATTAACAACACCAACAAAAAGATACTCTTACCACTCTGGAGACCCCAAGGGTTTTAGCTGTGTGTCAGGAACCAGGAGAAGAATCCAAATATATATATATATATATATATTATCATATTATAGTAGCACACTCATTCTCTTTTCTCAATATAAAAAACTCATGGATCAGCAGGTGGCATGGTAGCTAAGGCTCTAGACACTCCCACATGGCCAACCATGGTTTGAGTCCCGAACCTGATGGCTTGTTTTCTAAATTTCCCTTTCTCTCTGTGTGTCTCTCTCTGGTCAAATTAAAATAAATGAATAAATAAATCAAATTAAATAAACAATTCTTAAAAAGAAAAAAAAAACTCATGAACCTCACTGTCTTTTCCTATCCTTTGTGGTGAATCATTTCTCCTGACTATACTCATGTGACATTTTGCCAGCAACTTAGAATCTTGTCACTTCCCTACCAAGGAAATGGTGTTTTTCTTAATCCTTGTTGCCCTAGCAATCTCCTAACCTCCTTCTCAGGTTTCTTTCAGCTTGTGCTTAAGGCAAGGGATCATATTGTCTACTCTCTGATGGGGCTAGGGCTTCTTTTGAGATCCTAGACTGCTGGAAAAGTGAAGAAAGCTAGTATTAAATATCACTGAATTTCTGTGTACTTTAAATTGATCTTTGCCTTGAAAGTACTCTCACTTAGCACAGGTCTCAGGTACACTTCTTCTCATCACCTGATGAGCAGCAGCCATGGCTTCTTTTGTACATTCTTGGATGTTAAGATACATGCCTTCCCAGAGGGGAGAACTTTCCAGAAATAGAAAATTGGACACAGGGGTAGCAATGAATCATTATTTAAAGATACAGGTAGATATTGGTGAAGGATATACTTTTAGGACATGCATTGTTTTACTTTGACCAACCAAGTGATTGAGATCCTGTTGTTGAAATAGAAGGGTTTTTTGTTTGTTTGTTTTGAGATTTTTGCTATCAGGTGCACGCGCTCGCTGGAGAAACAAAGAGAAACAGAGAGACAAAAACAAGAAATCATCCCCCAGGAAGGATGGCCACACTGCAATCCCCTCTCATCCATTTTTCTCTTGGGAACTTGGGCATGCACATATATGCACCCGCTGTGAGTTTTAAGCTGCTGGTTCTGAGACTTGAACAATGGTCAACTACATGGGAGTACAGTGATGTAACCATTATGCCATCTGCTGGTCCCTAGAAGTTTATTTATTTATTTAATATAATAGCCAGTGGTGTCGTAGTTAAGGTGACTAGATCTCACATGGCCGACTTTGTGGTTTAAGTCAGACCAGCATCTTGAAAAACACATCGAGTGTGTGCATGCATAAACAAAATACTGAGAGGAGAGTGGAGAAGAAGAGATTGTGGCATGGCCATTCCTCCCTCTGGGGAGTTTTCTCACTTTCTCAATCTCTATCTATCTTGTGAGTGCATGGGTCCCATAGCCAAACAACAACCACAAAAACAACAACAAAATTGAAAAATATAACTGTATCATTGTGGGATAACACTAGAAGGTCATTGCCACTCCTTTGTGTGGTGCCAAGACACTTGAAATGAGACTCCATGGCTTAAGTGGGTAATGGAGTGAGACCTGGGTGGTGATCTGTTAGAAATAGTTATTGTGGTAGTGCAGGCAAGAGGTCAGTCAAATCTCTGGTTTATGATCAATTATAAAGCCAAAACAGTCCTAGCCGCAGTAGTGTATGCTGGTTGATACTGCTACTTGGCAGGCCAAGGCCACATGGGATGTTAAAGTTCAGTTCCAGACCCACCCTACAAGATGGTCATGGTGACATAGTGAGACATTGTTGGGAAAAAAATAAATCCAAAGTCCAGAGTACCTTCTGGGAAATGAAGCTCTTTGTTTAGAGGGTCCATTGGCTAGAACTGAGGTTAGGGCTCAAGGGGGAGCAGAATGCTCAGATTAAAACATTCAAGTTTCCAGAATATGCAGCCATTCGAGACAAAATCTTCAACCTCAGTAATAAGAGGGAACTTCAAAAAAGTTCATGGGAATATGGAATTATAGTATGAGTTTATTTTGGTGCAAGAACACCTGAAATCCATGCATAGGTTATTTCACAATATGCATTTTCTATGAACTTGTAAATAACCTTTGTATGTGCTCTCCATTTGCTCTAACTACATAGTCCTATTCTGTTTTAAGACAAGAACTCTGTTCCTCTGCCAAAAAGGGAAAGAATGAACATAAGGGGAGTCTATCATATTGAGCCCTCTCAGTTATTCATATTTTACCTCACAAAGCCCAATTGCCAAGTCTTCTCTGAGAAGGGATCCTTGGCCTGACCCAGGAGATAGATAGAGTACACTGTTAGTTGAAGAGGAAAGAACAGGTAGATGCTTGTGAGAAAGTCTTTTAAATTTTTAAGAAATTCAGGGCTGCTTCTTGCTCAATCACATGAAATACTGCTGGTTAAATAATGGAAATAGGTTTGAACAAAAAGAGAAAGCAAAAATTTTCAAAATAAAACAAAAAAGCAATCAAAATGATCAATTCCAGGGATCACACATGAAGTTCACCACTCCTTTGTCTGATGCCAGCACATGTAACAGAAAACTTTATGGCTTCAGTGTATCTCATAGTGAGGCCTGGAGAGTCCCTCAGAAATACTGACTCCTGTGTACGAGGGAGAAGAGGGTTCTTGAAAGAGGCCTACCAAAAATCTGGTAAAAGTAGACATAGAAAGGCTCCAGGTAAGGCCAAATCTCTATTAGAGTGTCCACTAGCTAGACTCAAGGTCTGGGGTCCAGAATAGGTAGTAATCAGTAAAAAAGTCTCTTAACCTATCTGATCTATCCTGAATGCTTACTTAGCATACCCAAAGTGATTATGTTCTATTAAAATATATTCATAGTTTCCTCTCACCATAAAAGGAAAAGAAAGAAAACACAGTGAAAGATACCAACAAAACCTCTGTGCACCACTGAAACTCTAAATATGGGAGCTACTGCATGGAAATCTACGAAAGACAGTTTTATTTCCTAATGATGTCTTTTTTTTTTTTTTTTTTTTTTGTCTCTTGTGGCAAGCTTACCAATAGTTTATTTTTTGGCAATCTAACATTTTAATTTAGGGCTTACTTTTCTCCCAGGGTAAAAATACTAGGAATCTCTCATCCCTGCCCAAAGGAAGAAAATAAATAAATAACAGTGAGAAAAGTCAAGAAAGAAACCAGGAGGTTATATACAAGTAGCTCAATAAACCCTACATTTTGTGTACTCTGAGTTCTATAAGAAAAGGCCAATTTGTTTAAAAATTTCCTGGGGTAAGAGTGAGCATCTGGAGACCAGACATTTGGGAGTTCCACAAAGAGGAGAAAATAAGGTTATACACATGAAGGATCAGCTGATCTTTTGGGAAACATGAAGAAAAGCTGATGCCAGTCCCAGTTAAAGGTATACTCCATCTGTGAGTCAAAAATTTGATTGCCATCTCATATTCTGAGCTAAAATGGAAGCTCTGAAAGAGCAGCTGTTGCTTTGGGTAACAACCCACATTTTGATGTTTTTCAGCCAAACTCAAACCAGATGACCTTCAAGACAATTGGCCCATTAATCGACAAGATGTCTCATGCTTATTTGATGTCATTCAGCTCTCTACTTTCACACAAAACTGTATTATTAGGCTTATTTCTATCAAAGACTTACAAGCACAAAGCCAGCTTTGGCCAACCTGAATATATGCATTTGCGAGAAGATGCTGCTTTGCAAAGAATGGAAGTCAGAACTGAAGCAGACTAGGACATGGAGAGATAAAAGTGGGTTTGTGTCACTGGTACAGTCTTAGCTATAGCAGCCAATTCTACAACAATTGCCCTAGCTTCTGAATGGTTTTCTCTATAGTCAGTGTTCCCAAAGAGTATTTTTAAAATTCCTTCTTGGTAGAAGGCCTAAGAACATCCTTGGAACCCAGGCACTCAGATATGGGCAACAAGGCTAACTCTGAAGGCAGGGTGTTATGTTCGTTCAAAGGAACTGACTTTCAGAGATGTTGTTTACAGATCTGGTGAGAATTTTCATTTTTCTTCTTCTGACTGCAGAGATCTTCACTGTCCTTGACCACAGCTAACTCTGAATTTTAAGGTCACAAGGTACTCTTCGCAAAAAGTAAGGAGACTGAAAGGGTCAGCTCTTTAAGCTTTGTTCTATTTCAGTGCTAAGCAATATCATACGTTTTAGAAAAAGCTATGAGTATTTGAACCACAATCTCATTGGTCCCACTATTTGAATCACAATCTCATTGGTTACACAGGAATGGTGAAAAGTTTTAGAGAAATAGCCTCATGAATGCATACGAAAGCCTCTGATATTCTACAGATCTCCTTGCTTGAAGGGACCAGCCACACTCCTTGATGAACATATAACTTGCTCATTAGTCTGTTCTCTGGATGTATAAGAGAAATAATAAAAGATCTTAGAAGCTTATTTCTAACTTCAAGAAGAAGCTAAAAGCTCCCTCTCTTATTCCACTAGAGAAAATCACAAAAAAAAAAACCCAGAAGGGAGACAGTGGAATGTGGGAGGATAAAAACAAGATGCAAATGGTAACTAAAAAAGAGTAGCAGTGACCATAATAACATCAGAAAAAAATATACTTTAATCAAAAAACTGTGACAAGAGACAAAGAAGAGCATCATATAATAATAAAAGGTCAATTATATGGCATGTAAATATGTTCAAAACCTGAGAGCTTCTAAATATGTGAAGCAACCATTGACAGAATAAGAGAAATAGAAAGTGACATAATAACAGTAGAAGACTTCAATACTCCACTTTCAATAACAGATAGAACAGCCAAATAGAAGAGAAATAGGAAACAAAAGGACATAAGCAACACTACAGACCAAATGTCTAACAGACATATACAGAACACTTCACCTAAATAACATCAGAATAAATATTTTTCTCAAGCATACGTGGAACAGTCTTCAGGGTAGACCGCATGTTGAGCTACAAAATAAGTCTTAAATCAGTAAGATTGAAATAATTCTCTCTCTCTCTCTCTCTCTCTCTCTCTCTCTATATATATATATATATATATATATATATATATATATATATATATATGATATTTAAATCTGCCATAGAGTACATGTGCTTGCCAGAGAGCAACAAAGAGAGAACAAGAAAGCATCCTTCAGGCAGGATGGCCACACCACCATTCTTCTCCTCCATTCTCCTCTCAGGATTTTGAGCATACACTCACAATACTTGGCATTTCCTTCATGCCACAAGGTCTGAGATGTGCAACCCACATGGGAAGGTCCCATGTTCTCATCCTGAGACCCTTTTATGCATGCTGGGTGTGCATATATGTATGTGATAGGGGCTGGCTGAGATTGGAGATAGACTTTGACATGAACAACCTCTTATGAGTGTCTATTTCTCTCTGTGAAGAAACAGATGAGCTCTAAAAAAAAAAAAAAAAAACCAAAAAAAAACAAAATCCAAAACCAGCAAAAGCAAAAAAAAAAAAAAAAAAAAAACCATAAAGACCAAAGGAGAAAAAGGAAATGAAAAATACAATAAAAATCGATAAAATTCAGAGTTCTTAAAGAATTATTTTATTAGCTTTATTTTATTTATTTATTTATTTTAATTTGACCAAAGAGGAACAGAGAGAGAGAGAGAGAGAGAGAGAGAGAGAAAGAGAGAGAGAGAGAGAGAAAGCAAGCCACCAGATCCAGGATGTGAACTGCAGTCAGCCATATGGAGTCCAGCACCCTTAACCACCATGACACCAGCTGGCCCAAGAACTTTTTCTTTTTCTTTTTCTTTTTTTTTGGGGGGGGGAGAGGTTTTTCGCTATAGGGCATGTGCGCTCGCCAGACAGACAGAGAGAGACATATAGAGACAAAAAGCGAGAAATCACCCCCCAGGGGGGATGGTCACGCCGCAATCCCTTCTCCTCCATTCTCCTCTCGGGATCTTGGGCACGCACGCACACGCGCCCGGCGTGAGTTTTAAGCCACCGGGTCCGGGATGCGAACCGCGGTCGACTACGTGGGAGTCCAGCCACATAGCCATTACGCTAACTGCTGGTTCCCCCAAGAACTTTTTCTAAAAGACAAACAAAATTGACAAACCCTTAGCTAGATTAACTAAGAAAAAATAAGACTAATCAAATAACTAAAATCAGGAGTGAAAGTGAAGGGCTGTCCTTGTGGCCTAGTGGATATGGGAGCCAGATTCCACATGGTCAACCAAGGGGCTTGAATACCTTCCCTGGTACCTTGAAAAACATGCTGGGTATGTGGGTATGCATGCTTAAAGTCTTAACAGAATGGATAAATGGAAAAGAAGGGATTGGGGCATTATTACATCCCATTGGGGAGTGATTTCTCCCTCTCCTTCTCTCTCTCTCTCTTTCTGGTGAGTGCACAAGCACTCTGGCAAAAAGAAATAAAAGAAGTAAAAGTGAAGACATTAAAACTGATGCCACAGAATTACAAAGAAATTATAAGAGATACTGTGTACAATTGCAAGCCAACAAATTGGATAAACTAGAAGAAATAAGCTCCTAGATACACACAACTTACCAAGACTAAATTGTGAAGAAATAGAAAATATGAACAGATGAATAATTAGTAAGGAGACTGAATAATTATTAAGAGCCTACCAACAAGGAAAACTGATGAGCAGATGGTTTCACTGTACAATTCTACTAAAGATTAAAGAAGAGATTACACCAATCCTCCTAAAACACTTCCAAAATAATTGAAGAGGAAGAAACACTTATAAACTCATTCTATGAGGTCAGAATTACCCTTATATTAAAATTAGACCCTGAAAGAAAAAATAAATACAGATCAATACCCTTGATAAATATTGATGCAAGAATCCTAAAATAATAATAATAATAATAATAATAATAATAATAGCAAACCAAATTCAATAGTACATTAAAAGGATTATACATCATGACCAAGAGAAATTTTGTTCTTGGAATGCAAGGATGATTTGACATGAAAAATCATTGTAATAAATGTTAGCATAGTGGAGGAAAAAAAAAACACATGATCATCTCAATTAATGTAGAAAAAACATCAGACAAGGTCAACACTCTTCTAAGATAAAAAACAAACAAACAAAAAAACATACAAAAAAACCTCAACAAACTAGGAATATCAGAACATGTATTAAAAAAACAGACTGGGACAAGCAGATTGCATAATGGTTACATTCCAGGACTCCTACATGGCCAATCACAGCTTGAGTCTTGGACCCAGTGGCTTAAAACTCATACCAGGCATGTGTGAATATGTGCCTAAAATTCTAAGAGGAGAATGGAAGAGAAAGGATTACTGTGTGGCCATCCACCCACCAAGGGGTAATTTCTTGCTTTTGGTCTCTCTGTCTCTCCAACAAGCACATTGCCCTATAGCAAAAATCTCTCTCTAAAACAAAAGAAAACAAAACAAAACCCACACCAACATCATACTTGTTGATATAATGAAAGCTTTTCCTTTAATAACAGAAATATGACAAATATACCTACTCTCACAACCATTATCAAACATAGTTTTAGAAGTCATCTTTGCCTAGTCTTAGGCAATAAAGAAAACTAAAAGGTATCAAAATTGGAAAGAAAGAAGTAAAATGATCTTTATTCACAGATGACATGATCATTTGTACAGAAAACCTTAAATATTTCACAAAAATACTTGTTAGAACTAAAAAGTGAATTTATAACATGGCAGAATACAAAATCAATACAAAACAAGTTGTATTTCTATACAGTAAGAATGAACAACTTGAAAAGAAAATGTAAAACACTTCCATTTGCAAAAGCACCAGAAAGAATAAAATATTTAAGAAGAAACCTAAGCCAGGAGGTGGAAGACTTATACACTTAAAACCACAAAATAGTGCAGAAAAAAAATTAAAGACACAGAGAAATGAAAAGGTATCTAATGTTCATGGATTAGAAGACTTAATATTTAGATATTCATACTACTTAAGGCAATCTACAGGTTTAATGCAATCATTATCAAAATCTCAATATTATGTTCTACATAAATAGAAAAATCCATCCCCAAATTCATATCTAATCTCAATGGATCTTGAACAGTCAAAGCAATTGTGAAAAAGAACAAAGTTGAGAAGATTCACATTTCCTAATTCAAAACATATTACAAAGATGAAGTAATTAAAACTGTGTGTACTAGCATAAAGACATGGCTAGACAAATAGCATAGAATAGGAGTCTGGGAAATAAACTCTCATGTGTATAACAAATCCTCAACAAGTTTATCAAGACCATTCAATGGGGGGAAAAGCAATATCTTCAACAAATGGTGTTGGGGAAAACTGGGTATCCACATGCAAAAGAATGAAATTGGACCTTTACCTTATGGCATGTACAGAAATTGACCCAAACTGGATTAAAGACCTAAACATAACACCAAAAAATATACAAATTCTGGAATAAAATATATGATAAAAACTTTAAGACGCTGGACTTAACAATGATCTCTTGGATACGACACCAAAAGCACAGATAGCAAAAGTAAAAATAGATAAATTGGACTATATACAACTTAAAACTTTTGTTCATCAAGGGACACAATTAGCAGAGTGAAAAGGCAGCCTCTGAAATGGCAGAATATACTTCCAAATTATATATGATAAGGAATAATATCTAGAATACGTATAAAGAACTCCTACAACTTAAGAAGAAAATGCCAAATTGCCAAATTAAAAATGGATAAAGGACTTGAGTGGACATTTTTTGAAAGATGATATATAACTGGCCAAGAAGCATATGAAAAGATTCTCAACATCACTAATTATCAGAGGAATGCAACTGAAAACCACAATGAGATTTTGACCTCTTACCTATTTGGGAAGGCTATTATTGAAAAACAAAACAATGTGAATTATAATATGTTTGACTAAACTGAATGCATTATATAATGAATTCATGCTGGGAAAATAATTTTGTATGCTGCAAAGATGTGCAATAATTTAATGTAATAAAACAAGGAAAAAAAGAAAAGAAAAAAAAAACAAAATGAAAAAACCTCAGAGTGCCATACAGAGGTACAGCAGTAAAACATGATGTTCTATGAAGCAATCTCATGTGGCAACATTCCTGGTTGGTGTATGGAGACCTCCCTGAATACACTGGGCCCATGAGCTAGGACTAGCTAAAGGTTGGAAGTGGATTGTGGTGTCAAGACTCTGTTGAAGGTACTGTCTGTCTCTGTCTCTGTCTCTCTCACTCATGGAAGATATAAATAAATTATCTTTTTAAAAAACTCAGAGGGCTGTCTCTCTAGTGCAGCAGTTAAGTACTGTATATAGGCAGCTGGATTCTACATAGTCAACCATGGTTCAAATTCCACCCCAGTCCCAGCAGCTTGAAAAACATGTCAGGCATGTGTGCATGCATGTTCCAAATCTTGAAAGAATAGAGAAATGGAGGAGAAGGGATCACAGCACAACTATGCCCCTTTGGAGGTCTCTCTCTCTCTCTCAGAAAATAACAAGTGTTAGCAAGTGTCAGCAAGGATGTGGAGTATTTGGAACCCTTGTGTGCTGTTAGTGGGAATAGTAAATGATGTAACCACTATGGAAAACAGTATGGATGTTTTTCAACAAATTAAAATGAGATATATCATAAGATTCAACAATCATTTCTGGATATATATCCAAAACACTTGAAAGCAGGATTTGAAAGAGAAATTTGCATACTCATGTTTATAACAGCATTATTCATGATAGCTAAGAGGTAGAAACAACCCAAATGCCCAAATGCCCATTAACAGACTAATGAACAATATGTGGTATGTGTACCTTCCTATCCTTTTTCTTCCCTTCCCTTCACTTCCCTAACGATACACACACATGCATGCACACATTTGATAAGAAAGGAAATCCTGTCATATGCTACAACACTGGTAAACCTTGAAGACATGTTAAGTGAAATAAGCCAGTAACAAAAGACAAATACTGCATGATTGAAATTACATGAGGTATCTTAAGTAGTCAAACTCCTAGAAAGACAAAATGGAATGATGGTTGCCAGATGCTTGTGGAGGAGCAGGGAGGGAAGTTGTTTAATGGGTATAGAGTTTCAGATTTGTTAAACAAAAGAGTTCTGGAGATCTGTTTTGTAACAATGTGAATGTCCTTAATAGTACTGCACGATACACCTCAAAATGGTTAAGATGGTATATTTTATGTTTTGTTCTTTTTATCACAATATAAAAAGTTAAGAAAAAAAAAGGAGGGCTTTTGTTGTCTGACTGTCCAAAAGTGGACATCAATGTCAGCAGTTTTATAAATTGAGAAAGCTAGGACAAATTTGTTGTGGCTAGGGTTTTGTTTTCCCAATCATAAAAAGAGAATGATAAAATTGTACCTTTTACTCAGGCTTGTTGTCAGGATCAAAAGTGATAAAAGTGTATATAAAAGCATTTACCACAGTGCTTACTAGAGAGTAAGTAGTTAGTATTTCTTAGCTATGATTGGTAGCTAAGATACCTTTAGGCTACATTTCTAGAGGAATGGTTTTCATGTGAGAAGGGAAATAAAGGTTGAATCCTGCTGACAAACACACACTTCCTCTCTTCTTTCATGAATCTCTGGTGGATCAGAGATGTGGCTTCATAAAGGAATAGAGACAAGATATTTCTCTTATTTATTTATTTATTTATTTATTTCTCATACATTAAATTACTATACATCATTTAGATTGTGAAGAGACTTTACCAAGCACGATATATACCTCAGTCCTCCTCTAAGGGGGCTAACTATATCCCTTGTTGACCAAAATTTTGTCTATTTAGCCAACTAAATTCATCAAAGATTAAAAGGTGATAGAAGCATACCTTTAACTTCTTGAAGAATTTTAAAGCTCTCTCTCCTAACTCTATAGAAGAGGAGCACTCCTGGGGTCAAAAGAAACAGACAAGTATGATGTGATGCTCAAGAGAAAGTTTAAATTGGAAGAACTTTCATACCAGGTTTTTTTTTTTTTTTTTTAAAGTTTGTTTACTGCATGAGTGAGAGAAATAAAGTCATAGACAGCACCTTCACTAGGATCTTGACACCTCAGCCAATCTGGATCATGGGCGTGAGAGTGCTTGGTGTACTCAAGGAGGTCTCATGATGTGAACTGATAACCTTCCTATGTGGACCTGCGTTGCAAAGTGTTGTGTTTTACTTCTGCACCACTGTCTGGCCCCAGATATTAATTCTTATTATCTATGAAATCTAAGGGAAGGTATCAACCCAGCTGCACCTCAGTTTCCTCAGCTCTTGAATTGGAGGCATAAATGTATAAAACTCTCAGTAGATTGTGTGAATCAAATGAAATAATCTAGGTCAACTAACCTAGCGTAATACCTGTCAAACAGAAAGCATTTAAAAAAAATGTAGGTGTTAACATAGCCAAAGGGACCTTTGGGTCATAATTCTAGAGAGAAGAGCTTTCTATCTCTCCCTTTTTAAAAATTTTCCAGAAGGTATAAACACTTGCCAGAGAGGGACGGAGATACAGGGAGAGGTAGAAAGCACTCCCCAGTGGACGTGGCCACATGGCAGTTCCTTCTCCTCAATTTCTCAACCTGTGGGAGTTTGGGAATAAGGGCAAATGTGCCTGGCCTGATTTTCAAACTACTGAGGTCAGGGTTCCAACTGACTTCCTTAACCACTAGGCAACCGGCCAGACCTTGCTTCCCTGCTTTCTTTTATTTCTTCTTATTCCTTTTTTCCTTTTTTTTTTTTAGGTTTTTGTCATAGGGTGTGTGCACTTGCCAGAGAAAGACAGAGACAGGGAAAGGAAGAAACCACTCTCTAGAGGAGATTTTTGCCACAGTCTCATCTCCGCCAGTCTCTCCTCACGACTTTGGGCATGCATGCACAAGCACCTGGCATGATTTTCAAGCCACCAGGTCCAGGACTTGAACCACAGTTAGCCATGCAAGAGTCCAACAAATTAACCACCATGCAACCTGCTGACCCTGCCTTTTTTTATTCCCCAAAGTTTATTCATTTCTTTCTTCTATGTGTAAGTGAGGAGAGAAACAGGCACCCATAACAGGGTCTCCATGCCATGATTGATTCAGCCAGCTCTATGTCACGAGCACGTGTGCTCTCAGCATGTTCAGGGTGGGTCCCTGTACATGACTTGAAACCTTTCCATGTGGGTCAGCCTCAAAACATTGTGTTAGTGTTGTGACACTGTATGGCCCCTGGAGAGGAGAGCTTTAGATTTGATTCAGGAAGTCAATGTCCTTTGGCAAGAAGGACATTCTATCTTTCTTTGATTCCTCTTGTGTACCTGCAATGTTTGAGGTGAGATGCTAAAAGGAACATCCCACCTTGCACAAGTCTTGGGCTACTTCTGCTCAAGATACTGGTACAAATATTCTTTTCCCCTGAATTGCTACAGAGTTTCTGTTTATTGCTTTTGAAGTGCTACTTTTTAAAGGTTATGTTATATATTGATTATCTTTTCACTCTATTAATATTGCTTTTTGATACACAAGATATAATTTTGATGAACTCCAGTTTATCTTTTTGTTGCTTCCACTTTTGGTGTCACGGTCCAAGGTCATGGAAATTGCTGCTGCTTCTGTTTTTGGTGCCATAATCCAAGGTCATGAAAATGCATACCTATGTGTCCTATGACTTTTATAGTTTTAATTTTGAATTAATTTTTATATATAGTGTGAGATGAGTTAAAGGCTCAACTTTATTCTTTTGCATGTGGATATCCCATTGTCCTTAAACTGTTTTTTATTCCTTAAACATTCTGATAATTTTTATGACTTGAGACTTTTTCATTTGTTGTTTTCTCCACATGGAATTTTCTTACTTTAGTTCTTTGTATGTATGACTTCTTCTGATCCTTTAGATCTCATGGTTTTTTTTTTTTTTTTTTTTTTTTTTTTTTTTTTTTTTTTTCGTTTTTTTTTTTGGAGAGGTTTTTGCTATAGGGCGCGTGCGCTCGCCAGACAGACAGAGAGAGACAGAGATAGAAAGCGAGAAATCACCCCCCAGGGGGATGGCCACGCCGCAATCCCTTCTCCTCCATTCTCCTCCTGGGATCTTGGCACGCGCGCACACACGCTCCCGGCGTGAGTTTAAGCCACCGGGTCTGGGACTCGAACCGCGGTCGGACTACGTGGGAGTCCAGCGACATAGCCATTACGCTAACTGCTGGTCCCGATCTCATGTTAAATATCATTGAAGTCTATCCTAATTACTTCATCTATCTAAAGTTGCCCTTGTTTCCAATCCCACACCTTATCCTATGACCAAACTTTATTTTTGTTTTAGAATTTATCACCCTGCTTTATAAATTGTTCACTGTTCTATTGTCTCTCTTCCTTAGTAGAATGTTAGCTCTGTAAGAGCAGGTACCTTGTCTATCTTTTTATCACTTTATCTTCAGTGCCTTAACATAATAAGTGGTCAATATATCATTATAAAATGAATGTAGTGGTCTTGTGAACAGTAGTAATATTAATAACAATGTTTTCCAAATCTTTTGCAACTTAATGAATGGTCTGTTCACAACACTATATGAGGATGGTTTTAAGTTTTCTAAAATTTTCTTCTAGATAGGAAAATTAAACTCTTGAAAGTATGAAAATGATTGCCCAAGGTCAAAAAGAGTCTTTGATTCGTGGAGCCATTCCTACAGTATTAATTTAGCTTGTAGTATCTCACAAAAGTGAAGGGAAAATACATAGGAGACACATGGTTTAGAGCTGTTCAAGGCCTTTACTTGAACATGCTTTCTGCCTCCATGTTGTTCCTCAAAGTTTGTCTAACTTGAAGAAAACCAGATGGTACCAGAGTTGATGGTTTTTTGACAAGCAGAGCATGTGCCAGCTGCTGAGTAGCCCCTGAGAATTCATTAAAAATGAAAAAGACCTGTTAAACAGGATGGAAATACAGTTGCATTTCTCAGTGAGCTTGGTTTCTTACAGCTCATCAGTGGTTTACCCTCCGGACAATGGTTGGTCGATAAAGCACTTAAAACTGGAAGGAATTTTAACCACTGCCCTCCAACCCCTTACCTCCACATCCCCACATCCTTCCTGAGTCAGTTCTTCCTGAGCCAGCCTATGCCCTTGAGAGACCTGTGGTGTATGGGAAATAGGATGCAGAGGGAAGGCTGAATAATCTTTGTCTCCTTCACAAGTCCTTGTCTCTTTACCCATCCTTTGAATGTGGATGTTTTTCAAGGCCCTTAATGTCTTTGGCCCTCATATTTGACAAAGACCTTGGTCGTGTCATCTACTCTTAGGGCTAATGTCTTTCTTTCTTCCTTTCTTTTCTTCTTTCTTTCCTTCTTTGCTTTTCTTCTTTTTTAGAGAGAGCTTTTTGCTATAGGGTATGTGCACTAGCTGGAGAGACAGAGAGAGACAGAGGGACAGAAAGCAAGCAATCACCCCCCTGGGGGGATGGCCACACTGCAATCCTTTCTTCTCCATTCTCCTTTTGGGATCTTGGCATGCAATGCACACACACCTGGTATGAGTTTAAGCTGCCAGGTTCAAGACTTGAACTGTAGTCGACTATGTGGAGTCCAGCAATATAACCATTACGCCATCTGCTGGTCCCAAGGCTAAAGTCCTTCACAGATCAACTTTCGGCCTAGAGCTTTCTCCATAAATCTAGACCCAAATAGCTATCTGTTTACTACACATCTCCACTGGATATTACAGAGATGCTACAACCTAAAAGTCAAATTGAACTGAATTATTTACTGATCTTCATGGTCCATCACCAAGGAGAAGGAGTGTGAGAAGGCAGGGATACTGCTATGTACCTTTATTCTTGTCTTAATGAAGGATCACTATATGTTCTAATTTTCTCAAAACAGAAACTTAGAATTCAGACCATATTTTCACCTTTCCCTCCTTCATTTTCCATTTGGTTCTAACTTACATTCCATCCAGTCTGTTCTATTTCCAAGGCTTTTTGTAAAAAATACTTTCTTTCTTCATTCCTTTCTCTAATTAATTTCTTTTCTTTCTTCTTTACTTTTTTTCCTTTCCTTTCTTTCATGAGAAAGGGAGCAAAAAAGAAAGAGTCATGTTCAATAGGGTCTCATGCTACAATCCTCTTCTCAGCCAGCCACAGTCATGGGTATACATGTATGTAGTGTTTACAGGTCAACAAGGAAATCAAATTCTGATCTTCCATATGGCTCCAGCTTTGTTGAGTGGCACATCACTGTTGTGCCACTATGATTGGGCCTCCGAGTTTTTTTCTGAATTTATCACCTAGTAGACATAAGAGTTCTGTGGCTTTGAGATAGTCTTTTAGGGAACCAGCAGTTAGCGTAATGGCTATGTCGCTGGACTCCCACGTAGTCGACCGCGGTTCGCGTCTCGGACCCGGTGGCTTACAACTCACGCCGGGCACGTGTGCGTGCATGCCCAAGATCCCGAGAGGAGAATGGAGGAGAAGGGATTGCGGCGTGACCATCCCCCTTGGGGGGTGATTTCTCGCTTTCTGTCTCTATGTCTCTCTCTGTCTGTCTGGCGAGCGCATGCTCCCTATAGCGAAAAAAACCTCTCCAAAAAAAAAAAAAAAAAAAGAGAGATAGTCTTTTATAAGTCTCAGCTACCTGCTCTGAAAATGGAGATAGTTCTGTGAGAACCAACTTTACTATTCAAACTTAAGGGATGTTTACTCATTAAAAAGTAAGTCCTGCTTACAGAGATTAGGCAATGTTTGCCTATTATTCCAGTAAATATACTTTTTTTTTTTTTTTTTGGAGAGGTTTTTTCTATAGGGCATGTGCGCTCGCCAGACAGACAGAGAGAGACAGAGAGATAGAAAGCGAGAAATCACCCCCCAGGGGGGATGGCCATGCCGCAGTCCCTTCTACTCCATTCTCCTCTCGGGATCTTGGGTACGCACGCACATGCGCCCGGCGTGAGTTCAAGCCACCGGGTCCGGGAGGCAAACCACGTCGACTACGTGGGAGTCCAGCAACATAGCCATTATGCTAACTGCTGGTCCCATTCCCCGTAAATATTCTTGATGACAGGCTCCACTGCAGGTCTTTTAGATAGATAACATTTTAGAATCACTGATGTGCCTATGATGTCTCCAGAAAGCAGAATTTTATTCCAGGAAGATGCAAAACAAAGTTTATTCAGTTGTCAATTGTATTTCACTCAGTGCTGCCAAAAAAATATGGTTAAATTGCAGGTCACTAGGCAAATGTTCACATGTACCTTGGGGTGGTCTTAACCCAGCACCCAAATACATACTCAGAGAACAAAGCTGAGGCTTACCAAGTAGGGCTTTTCCTATTGTGTGGTCTTTGCTTCCTGCAGCTGTTGCTTCATGAGATTTTTGTGGGCAAGTATCTGTCTTGTAGTGCTGTCTCCACTGTTGAGCCACTGGCTCTATCAGATTACCCCTATAGAAAAGACTATTATATATTTCCTGAGCTTTACATCTCATTTCCTGATGAAATTTTGGCTATCCTCATTTTTCCTCAGCCTCTGAGGCAGCACTGAAATGGCAGAAAACACACTCATCCTCAGCTCTTTTGGTGTCCTTTTTTGGTGTGGTTGTCCAGGTCCTAAGCAACTGCTTGGATGGCTACAACAGTCAGCAAAGTAAGGAAAGTATAATAAAGACCAGGATGCCTAGAAACCAAAATCTTTTTGAGTGAGATCTCCAAATTGACAAGGATCTGTGAATAATTTCTTGGTTTTGCTGTTCCTTCTCTAGTTTCATCGAATTTTCTAGAACACAGATTATCCTCTGGGAAATAAATCAGGGTGGTTTGGAAAATCAGTTGTGCTACCAGCAGCCATTGCCCTCACATAGTTTGTCTGAGAAGATAGAGGTGTTAGTGTCAGAAAGGCTTCAAAAAACACTGATGACTTCATGGTGAGAGAGGTAGGATGGGGAAGAATGGCAGAGCTGTTGAGAGAATTGGGAGACTATTTTTTCTTTCATAGAAAAAACTCTCTATACCATCATTTAGGGAATAGAATTCTACTTAAACCTTGATTAACTGGGCCATGAGAGAATGGACTTGCTGTTCCCAGCACAGTTTAAAAAATATTTTATTTATTTGTTTATTTATGGGACTCAAACCTTAGTTGGCCATGCAGGAGTCCAGCACCCTTAAATGCCACACCACTTGCCAGTCGTGTGTTTCCAGCAAAATTACTCTTATAGTTTGTTCAGCATCGGGTTACTTTGAATGCGGGGCCAAAAGGTATAGAGAATTCCAGTACATAGGACTTTTTAAGAGTGTCATTTAACTTTGGTGAACATTTTTCCTTATTTTAAAATTTTATTTCAATGTAAATATACTTACAGAAGGATAATCATAGTGGTTAATGTACTGCAATTTAGTTTAATTTGCACTCTACAATTTGGACCAAAATTTAAATTTTGGCACACAATTTAAATTTTAAAAAATTGCAATCTGGTTTATTGTTATATAAATATAGTAGAACTTCTTCCTTACAAACTACTAAATCAGGAAGCAAGATCTATGAGCAATTTAATTTTGGTTTATATCTGAGTAATACACAAATTGCACTACAAATGTTTAAAAGTTGGTGCAGCAAAAACCATTTTTTTCACACAAGAGTAATTTTATTTGTTCAAGGGCTCACATTGCAAGCATTAAACCAAGCATGGGCTTTGATTCTGTGGGATCACATTCACATATTAAGATAAAAGCAAATTGTGATCCACATACCTGGATAGAAACTAAAGGCTCATGGTTAATCATATTATAATTTTTAAATTTCTCCAGACTAGACCTTAGTAGTCACAGGTCTTTCAGGTCATTCTGGATGTCAGTGTATCTGCACTCATTTTGAGCTGAGCGACCTTGTCATCTTTCAGCTTCTGGTTGACAACACTGGTCAATCCCCCAGCGTTGAGGATACATGGAAGGCTCAGTAAGACTTCATTTTCAGTGCCATGCATTCCTTTCACCATGGGTGACACTGGATGAATCCTGGACAGATTTTTCACCATGGATTTAATGAGATCAGCCACACTTAATCCAGTTGCCCGGTTGGTGTATCCTTTTAGCTTGATGACTTCATAGGCACTTTCAACCACCATCGTATGCACTTCCTTCAGATTTTCACTGTCATTGTCCATTCTCATTTCTGGATTCAGTTCCTGAAGAGAAACACCTGCCACATTCACTGTACTCCACACGGCCACACTTGAGTGGTCATGGTCTCCCAAAATCCACCCGTGGCAGCTGGTGGGGTGAACGTCAAGTTTTTCAACCATGAGACAGTAAAATCTAACAGAATCCAGAGTACGCCCACTTCTAATCACATGGTGCTTGAGAAAGCCACTTAGTTTCCAGGTAACATACATAAGAATGTCCACTGGATTGGAAACCACAATTATGATGCAATCAGGGCTGTACTTGATAATCTGGGGAATAATGACTTTGAAGACATTTATGCTTTTTTGTGCCAGGTTGAGACAACTCTGCCCCTCCTATTGATGGACTCCAGCAGTCACCAGCACAATCTTGGAATTGGTGGTCACAGAATAATCTTTATCTGTCACAATTTTAGATGTCTGAAGAAATAAGTTCCCTTGCTACAGATCCATCATTTTTCCTTTGAGCTTATCTTCCAAAACATCCACCAGGGCAAGTTAATCAGCCAGAGACTTTCCCAGAATGCTGATTGCACACGCCATACCAACTGGTCCAACACTCACTACAGTGTTCGTATTGTTGGTGACCATTGCTGCTTCTTCTGCAACTGGGACAATGAATTTATCCTTAAGAGTTGCCATTGGGCACAGGGCAGAGAAAATTCTCGAGATGCCTGAAACAGTCGCTCAAGGAGGACAATGTCAGCTGTGTGCTTCTCCACTGCCGCAAAAACCATTTTTGAAATGGTTCGGTGCCAGCAAATACATTGTGTAGTGGAGAGAAGCCTATGTGTAACAAACAATATGCAACAAAGTGGGATAGCTATTATCATATTATATGTAGTTTATAAATCTACACAGACCCCGACTGAAGCAGTTCCTTGAATTTGAGTTCCAGTGTTTGCTGGAGCTGGCTTGAATCAGCTCATGAAAGCTGATTGTGGATATATCAACCTCACTGTCTGTTTGAAATTGATCATGGTAGGGGTCCACAGTTGGTGGTATGGTTAAGGCACTGGACTACCACATGACCAACCACTGTTTAAGACCTGATTTTGAAAATCATTCCAGTTCACTTGAAAATCACTCAGGGCATTTATGTGTGCATGCCCAAACTCCTGAGAGGAGAATGGAGGAGAAAGAATTGCAGTGTGGCCATCCTCCCCAAGGGGTGATTTCTTACTTTCCCTCTCTCTTACTTTCTCTAGTAAGTGCATGCACCCTATGGCAAAAACCTAAAAGGAAAAAATAAAGAAAGAAAAAGAAAAAGAAAAAAGAAAATGAAAGAAAAAGAAAGGAAGAAAAGAAATTGACCATGGTAGGAGTATTTATACTACAAAAGTCATCAAATGCCACAAATCAAGGCTCTCTTGCACCCTTCTCTACTCTGAAGGCAGTTATTAAGCATTTCCCAAAATACCATACCACTGGTTAATACTACCAGTTTATCCTCTGAGCTTGATAAGGAAACCTAACAAAAAGAGTTGTCAGTTTTGATTTTTATAGACTAAAGAAATATAATCTCTAGGTTGTCAATATAGAACAAAAACTATACTACTGACTAGGAATACCTTCTATATTCAAACTGCATGGGTACAGGCATGGGATCTGTTTTCAAATTCACAAGCACTTATGTGCAAACTTCCCAAAGTTTAAAAGCAATGGCACACTGGATATGACCTTAAAAATAAATAGGTAGTTCTTGGAAGACTAGACCAGAACATGCATCCATAATAATAACAAAAAAATTATAAAAACAAAAAACAGTTAGTCGCTAAAGAAGCAGCTTTGACTGAAGAGTAAACAAACAAACAAACTTCAAATATATTGAAAAATAACACCAACACAAGTTCAAAGAATGGTTAACAAGAAATCCTTTTTGACAAGACTATAAAATATTTGACTTATACTGAACTCTAGTATGTTGTTAACTTATAGGCAGTAGATTTTAGATTTTAAACAATCGGTAAGGTTAACTAACACCTTAACAAAGCTAAAAGCAAAGAGCATTTTTCTTTGATTCATTTTTCCCTTCCTTTTCAACCTCTTTCTCTTATCAATTAACATAATGTCTCTACTATAATCTATCAGTGTGGGTCTAAACCAGGGGTCATCATTCTTTCTTTGTAAAGTGCCAGATAGTAAATGTTTTAGGCTTTGTATATGGTAAGATCTCTGTCACAATGACCTAACTCTGTAGTTGTAGCATGAAAGCAGGCATAGATGGTACATAAATGAATAAGTTGTGGCTGTGTGCCAATAAAACTTAACAAAAACAGACAGTGTACTGAATTTGGCATGCACAGGGTCTGACTTGCTGACCGCGTGTCTGGGCTGCAAAATGTAGTGAAGTGTTGATCTTGCTTTGGAAATGCTATTGTGTAGAGCCATGTTTAACAAACTGGGGATGGGGGTGGAGATATGTATTAGATTCACCTGTGACCTATATCTTATCTTTGTAGAATCTCTTATTCTAAAATGATCAAAGGCAGGATTCAGGTATTCCCTGGTTTCCTAGCCAATACCCATTTTAGCATTAAAGACATACTGTACTAGATATCATTCTAGGCCATAAATATATTACAAGTGTTTCCTTCTTGGTTATTCCCACATATCTCATAAAAACAAGACTGAAGAGCTTTTCTTATTTTTTCTTTTTTACTAGTTTTTTTTTTCCTTTTTTGAGAGATTTTTTGCTATAGGGGACATGCACTCACCAGAGAGACAGAGAGGAAAAGCAAGAAATCACCTCCCCTGAGGGGATGGCCACACCTCAGTCCCTTCTCTTTTCTCTTCTTGGGATATTGGGCTTTCCTACACACATACTTGTCATGAGAGTCAAGCCATTGAGTCCAGGACTCAAACTGCCTTAATCACTTTGCCACTAGATGGCACTTTTTTTCTATCGGCTCATGTGTTTGTCAGAAAGAGACACAGAGAAAGAGATAGCAGGGAAGTGAGAAACCATTTCTAAGTGGGGATATAATGCCCTTTTCTTCAGTCTCCTCTCAAGATTTTGGGCACAAATGAACAAGCACACTGCATAATTTTCAAGACACCAGGTCCAGGACTCAAACTCCATAGTCATTCAGTCATGTGGAATTCAGCACCTAAATAAACCTCCACAGGACCCAGTGGGCCAGAAGTGCATTTTTTAAAAAGTAATATCTAGCAGTAGGTATATTAGTTTCTTAGGGCTGCCTTAACAATGACCACAAACTGGGTGGCTTAATACAACAGGAACATATTCTCTGACAGTTATGGAGACCAAAAGTCTGAAATCAAGGTGTTGGCACCATTTTTTTACTCTGGAGTCTCTGAGGGATCTGACTCATGCTTCTTGTCATGCTCCTGGTGGTTACCAGCAATCCTGGTGGTCCTTGGTGCAGCTGGATCACTCTAACCTCTCTGCCTCCATAATCATGGGGATTCTCTCTGTGTGACTGTCCCAGGGTCTTTACATGGCCTTCTCAAGACACCAATAATTTGAATTAGAGTACACTCTAATTAAATATGACTTCATCTTTTTTCTTCTTGTATTTTTTGAATTTACATTTAATCACATATCTCTTTACAGTGTACAATGTTTCTTTTTCCAACATGAATACTGTGCATATCAGTCCAGACAAAGACATTACTATATATATTATTATCAGCAAAGAGTTTCTCATTTCTTGGTCAATTAAAAGTAGGTCTACTTTTTCTTCTTCCCCTTTCCCTTTCCTCTTCTGAAAAAATTTTTTTTCTTTTGAAACATTTATTTCTCTCCAGTCCCCCTTTTACTAAAGAGAGGCATAAACTAACTTATTTGCAAAAAAAAAAAAAAAAACGTCTAGTCTCTATTTGGTCTGTTATTCGCAAAAGCCCAATAAGAATTCAATTTCTGATGCAAGGTAACAGATATTATTATATTATTGAACCTATGAAAATAACCATTCTGCCTCAAAATAAGAATGCTCACAAATATTTTCCAACTGCAGAGGGATCAGGAAGGGAGAAAAATTTATGTTTCAATTTTAAAAAATTAACAAATTGCTGAACCTATAAACAACTCAAAAGAAAACAAAAATCCTTAAATCTGAAAGACAAAGCATAGAAGAAAACCAGTAATGTTTAAGTCAAAAGTCATAAAATTCTATTTCATCAGTTCAGTCTTATGTAATCTTTCTTTTGTTGAATTTTCAGTGTTACTGTTGTCCAATCTTTCAGTTTAAATCCTGGAAGTTAACATTAAACATTATTATTGATATTTTCAGATTTGTCCCTACCATTAAGTTGGCCATTTTCTTGGTCCTTTTTTTTTTTTTTTTTTTTTTTATGTTATTGCCAGATAGAGACAGGGGGAGGGAGAAAACATCCCTTCCTTCACAATGTGGTCATATTGCAATCCCTTTTCCTCCATGTCTACCTCAGGATTTGGGGCACATATGCACACACGTCTGGTGTGTTTTTCAAGTGATGGCTAGGATTCAAACGGCGATTGGCCACATAGGATCCCGCTCCCTTAACCGCCACATTATGCAGATGGTCAAGAAGAGCATTTTTAATTGAAGAAATATCAAGTGCCACAAGATATAATCTTTTTTTTTTTTTCTGAGAGAATAATCAACTGTTAAATTAAGAAGAGGATATAAAATGTTGCCCAATAAAGTAGGACATTACATAGTATACACATAATTACCCATATTGCTTCACTTAAGGGGCTTGGAAACACAGAGAAAGGAGAATAAAAAAGAAGGAAGTAGAGACCAGCAGTTGGTGTAATGGCTATGTTGCTGGACTCCCATGTAGTCAACCACAGTTCAAGTCCCAGAGCCAGTGGCTTGAATTCATGCCGGGCATAAGTGTGTGCATGCCCAAGATTCTGAGAGAAGATTGGAGAAGGGATTGCAGTGTGACCATCCCCTCTCAGGGGTTATTTCTCGCTTTCTGTCTCTCTGTCTCTGTCTTTCTGATGAGCGCATGTGCCCTATAGCAAAAACCTCTATTAAAAAGAAAAAAAAGGAAGTAAACACGTACTCTTCTTAGAGTTCTAAATAGTGATAGGTTCCCCAAATGACAACTGAACCACTAAGCAATGGGCAATAATTTCTCGTGCACAGAGCGGAATCAACCTTTTCTTTTTTTTTGGAGAGGTTTTTGCCATAGGACATGTGCGCTCGCCAGACAGAGAGAGACAGAGACAGAAAGCGAGAAATCACACCCCCCCAGGGGGGATGGCCATGCCGCAATCCCTTCTCCTCCGTTCTTCATGTACAATGTGCATGTTAATATTGACTTACTTTTTTTTGAGAGTTTTTTTCTATAGGGCGCGTGAGCTCTCCAGACAGATAGAGAGAGACAGAGAGACAGAAAGCAAGAAATCACCCCCCAGGGGGGTGGTCACGCCACAATCCCTTCTCCTCCATTCTCGTCTCGGGATCTTGGGCATGCACGCACACGCGCCCGGCTGAGTTTTAAGCCACCGGGTCCGGGACACGAATCGCGGTCAACTACATGGGAGTCCAGTGACATAGCCATTACAGTAACTGCTGGTCCCAATATTGACTTACTTTTGATGAAAGAGGGCCTAGCATTTCTCTCATATAGTCCTACATCTGAAGCAGTGCTTCTTAAGAGGACAACCCCTGGGAGATTATAAAAATTATCTGGAGAGCTTATACTGCCCAAAGTCTGATAGACTACCTAAGGAGTCATCTGTCCCTCCTCCCTAACCTGCCTTGGTGAGCCATTATTACAGATAGGAATGTGGTTTTTCAGTTCATTGGTGCATAAAAAATGGTAAGACATTGCTGATAGAAAGTAGCTACAAGAAAAATGCATGCATAAATGTGAGACTATATATAGGCTTACACTGATAAAAGACAGGATGCATACTTATATTCATAAGAGGAAGGAAAACTTCAGTAACTTCATTAAATAATTAGAGTATAGTGAGTGTGTTTTAAACTGGTAGGTGTTATTTGTATTACTGTTACAAAATTCTAGAAAACAGCCCTGATAACCTTTATAGCTTTCTCAGAAGGCAATTGGGCTATTATATTATAGAAGCACAAATACTTTGGATCAGTCTCGTATGCTCTATTAAGTTAGCTACCCCTTCTCCTTCCAACTCATTTGGATTTGTTTAGCCAAATTTCCTGTTCTTAAGATATCTAGGAGGAAAAATGAGACACATATGCAAATAAACTAATACACTAGAAGATAGAAGGTGATATATTTCCTAAAGCAAATACGAAATGCCAGGGACACTCAGAGGTGGGAGAAATAACATCAGGCTAAGAGGAAAGCATTGATCTCCATTTATCTCCAGACCCCTCCATTTTTTTTTTCTCAAGCAAAAAATCAGTTATTGGTGCTTTGGGATAAGTTAGACACCGACTTTTTGTGGTACTATTATTATTAAAAAAATACTTAGCCCTTTTTTTTTTAAGAGGAATTTTGCTATGGGGTATATGTGCTCACTGGAGAGAGACGGAGAGACAGAAAGCCAGAAATCACTCTTGGGGGACAGGGGTGGCCATGCTGCAATCCATTCCCCTCCATTATCCTTTTGAGATCTTGGGCACTCATGCACATGTACCTGATATGACTTTTAAGCCACCAGGTCCAGGACTCAAACTGGTTGACCATGTGGGAGCCATTATATCATCTGCTAGTCCCAGTCCTTTCAATATTTGATTCTGACAGTTTCTGAAATGTAAGATTTTGCACCTTGGAGCTAAAGATTGCTCTGTTGAAGAATGTTCCCCATTATACAGCAGAAATCTGAGAAAAAGATGTTATTCTGTCTTACTCCGTTCAGACATGCGATCTCTCAGTCATTTCCAGTCATAAAGGTTGCTGTCTAATCTTTATGGGTGTAATTATTTAGGGCTTTCAAGGGAAGTTAAGCAAAACCTATCTCCATCAGCAAGCATTCAGGCAGCAGGTGAAGAAGTAAGATAGATAATATAGTCCAAGCTCAGGCACTCCTACACTCAAACACACACACACAAACACACACACACACACTTGCATATATGTGCACGTGCACACAACACACACACACATACATACACATACACACACACACACAACTGACTTGGAAGCTATGTGGTTGAAAGTGGGAGATTCAGGGCCCACTAAGATGTTTACTTCTAGTACTTGTATATATGAGGCTGAGTTTGAAGCCTCCAGCATGTTTGGAGTTAATTCCCATTAGGTTGGGACTCCGCCCCCTCTCTCAAAGGTAAAGCAAGGTTTTCAGGCATCACTGCAAAGAGCAGCTGGGATTCCATCCCCATCTGACAAGCTGTGAGGAGAAGTTATTTCTCACATCTGAGCCCTGAACAGAGGGAAGAAGTCAGTCAGCTTCACGGTCAAAGGTAAATATGCAACTTGGGCCAAATGCAGTTGAAACAGCTGAATAAGACACTGTTTTGCTCTCCCCTTGCTGAGCTCCCCTCTGCCCTTACTTTCTCAGGCTTCCTGTCCTTTCATCTCAAAGCTCAGCAAAGCTGTTTTTTTCCTAAAAGCAGCCTGGCACATTTTTACTTCCTCATAGTCTGTTATTCGCACAGAGGCTAAGAGGAATCCTGACTGAATTCTTATTTCATTCTGACAAGGTTTGAGGACCTAAGGGTTAAGTGCTGGCTGATTTCTCCAGGGGAGTTTGTAACCTGAGGAGAGGAAGTGCAAGTCTTTGGGAGTGGAGAGAGGGATTTTGTTCTGACCTGTCTATATAAGTAAAAGTGGATCTGGTTTGCTGAAGTGCTGGATTAATCTTAGACTTGCCTAAATTGGGGCTATGGGACTGAAACAGGGTGATGAGGTTAAACTGAAATGCAGATGTTGTGGCCTAAAAGACCACATTATTCAGCAAATATTCATGCATTCCTACTGTGTGCCAAGCATGATGATTTTCGGAAGAACCTAAAATAGATTTACTATAAATCTATTATTGCAAAAAACACTTCACTAAGTGGTTCCATTTTGTGGTAGGAAACTAAAAGCAAAAATAAATCTAAAGGTGAGAAGAAAATCACTGATATAGTGAGGTTCCACTTTTTGGGTGACTTCAAGTCTTCTGTATTACTTATGAGAAAATAGGGTCTTCTTCAATGGAAGGGAGAACTGACACCTATGCTTTCTGTTAGCTATGCTACTGATGTTACTTCATTTGAATTTCAAGCTCCATCATTACCATTTTATAAATGAAACTGAAACTAGCAGTTTTAAGTGATTTTTCTCAAGTTTACATGCCCATAAGGGGCAGATCTCAGGAACCTGTTTTAGATCTGATCCCCAAATCTGGAATCTTTTCCATGAAAACAGTATTCTTCAATCATTAGTTCCCAGCTGAATCAATGATTTTTTAAATGCAGATTCTGTTATGATATATATTTTGAATAAGAATTGAGGTTGATCCTGATATAGGGAGGTTAGAGCCCCCACTTTGAGAAATGCTTGGAATAAACTGTGCTGGCTCTCAACAACTCTGAAGTGATTGGGGTAACATTCAGTCTGCCTTCTTCCTAAACTGGCCAGATTAACTCAATGGAGGTAGTCACCTGTGATGGCATTTTATTCCCAGCTGAGGCCATGGAGTATTGGAACTAGTGGGTAGCAATCGTAGGCTGGAACTATGAACCTAAGGGGAGATGTTTTGTCCATTAGCCTATTATTGATAGGGTTCAACAGTGTTTTGCCAGGGCAGCTGGTAGGGACAGTTTCAAATTGACTTGAGGGTGTGAGCTCCTAGACAACTGATTGATCAATGAAGGTGGTGGCACCTGTTTAGCCAGACTAAGAGATGGAATGAAGATCTCTTGTTGACACCACACTTCCAAAACCACAAGACAGACAGAGGAACTCAGTGAGTAGCATTTTTTGGGTAAGGAAGGGATAAACTCATATGAAATTCAGAGAAATCCTTGTTTCCTTCTTTCCAATCTCAAACTCTTAAGAAAGGAAATAGCCCCCAATGTAGAAGTTCTTTTTACAAGCTCTGTCTCTACAAACCCAACTCTATTTAAAGTCGATCTAGGTTTTCAATTGTTCAGTTGGTTTTCTCTCTCCACTTACTCTCTGATTTCTTGCTTTTTAATACCTTACCTGTGTGTGAGCACCTCCCCCTCAGGAGGAAGAAATGAAAATAAATTAATTAACCCAACACAGATAGTGTTGCTAGTCTTTCCAACCCTGTTTAAAAGTGGAGAAAGGACCAGTCATTGGTGTGGTGGTTAAGGTGGCCAGATCCTACATAGTCAACTGTGTAATTTGAGCTTTGGACCCAGTGGCTTGGAAAACACACTGGGTGCATGTGCATATGTGCTTGTAATCCCAAAAGGAGAATGGAAAAGGGATTGTGGTGAGGTAATCACCCCTGGGGATGCTTTCTCACTTTCTCTTTCTCTGTCCAGGGAATGCGCCTATGCTGTAGCAAATAAAAAGAAAAACGTAGAGAGAAAGAGAAAGAAGGCTTAGAAAGAGGCTCAGGAACCAAGACAACAGAAGAATTTGAAAGAAAAGGCTTAGGTCAGAAGTAGGTTTCCTTAGGGCCTAGCAATGGCTCAGTGGTTATACAACTGAACTCACATGGGAAAAGTCCTATGTCCAGAACTTCCCTGAGCATGCTAGGTACATGTATACTAGGTGTGCTTGTGCTTGTGATTTGGGCCAACTGAGACAGGATGGATTGTGGCGTGAAGACCCTATTGGGGTTACCTGACTCTGTCTCTGTTTCTTTCTCTCTGAAGAAATAAATAAACTAAAAAAATAATAAAATAAGTCTTCTTAGGGCCATTGAGAAACAAAAAATAAAGCCATTTGAGTGACTACATCATGAGATAATTTTAGGCACAGAAGAACCTGAAAAAATTCCCATTTTGGAGCTATCCAGAGGAGGAGAAACTTCTGAGGGACAGGTGGCAAAAAATCAGGAGAGAAATGTTTAGTAAGTGGTAAGATTTTGTTTTTTTTTAGTCTATGTGTGAAATAGAAAGATCTAGAATGATCAGATCACTTACATATCCAACTTGATAAAGGGGTCACATTAGTCAAACAAATTTCTCTGCAGGTAGACTCCACTTACTGGAAACATATGCCTCAATATCTAACTCATTTCCTAGGAAAGTCTAAGATGTCTTGAAACAGGATTGGCTGATAGGCAATGCAAACTGGAGGCATGAAGAGAAAGTACTGTTAACATTTTTTTGCCAACACCAGTGCCAATAAAGTTTCATTAGAGACCAGTCCTAAACTAGCAGTCTTGCAGCTGCATTTTCCTTAGCAGCTGTGACTCAATGGCACCATTTCTGCCACTTTATGTTCTGGTCTTTAACTCACTGGCTGTTTTGCCTGGGCCCTATTACCCTTAGTAATGTGGTACTTTCCTTAACTCAGATGTTGTGCAAGAAGTTTAAATGAAAACAAAAGGATTTGTCTTTTTCTGTGGGGATTATGGAAATAAAGGAATTGGTTCGGTTTTGTTCACCAAGAAAAACATAAGAGCAATGTTTCTAGTTTCTTGGATACTAAGTAAGTGCCCATTTATAAGACGGTACACATATAAGAGGACTTCAAAAAGTTTGTGCAGTGGATAAGCACTGTGCATTGGGAGCTGGATCACACATGGCCAACCACATATTGAGTCCTAGCCCCAGTAGTTTAAGAAGTATGTTAGGCACATGTACTTGCATGCCCACAATCGTGACAAGAAGGAGAAATGGAAGAAAGAGGATTGCAGTGTGTCTGTGCCCCATTGGGAAGTGCTTTCTCTTTCTCTCTCTGGCAAACACATGCACTCTCTTGCAAAAAAAAAAAATAATAATTTTTAAAAATGTTTTTGAAAAGTGCAATTAAAATATGAATTTATTGTAGTGAAAATTTGAAATCCATGCATTTTTTTCATAATACTCATTTTCCATGAGCTTTTTGAGAATTACACATAAAGGTAAAAATGTGCAAACAAATTATTAAATGCTTAACAGTGGGAGAGAGACATCGCTTATTTTGGGGAAAAAGGCTATAGGCAACCAATCAAAAATCTGAGTTGATGAAGGGCTCTCATCTGGAGGACAGTGACCAGCTATTCTCCATTCTTTCTGAGAATGTAACAAAAGAAACTGACCTTACGCTGTTTTTTTTTTTTTTTTTTTGAGAGGTTTTTGCTATAGGGCGCGTGCGCTCGCCAGACAGACAGAGAGAGACAGAGAGATAGAAAGCAGGAAATCACCCCCCCAGGGGGGATGGCCACGCCGCAATCCCTTCTCCTCCATTCTCCTCTCGGGATCTTGGGCACACACGCACACGCGCCCGGCGTGAGTTTAAGCCGCCGGGTCCAGGACTCGAACCGCAGTTGACTACGTGGGAGTCCAGCGACATAGCCATTACACTAACTGCTGGTCCCAGAAACTGACCTTACGTTGTAACAGCAAAGTTTTATAAAGGAATAAAACACATGATTTATTGACAATAATATTTTTAAACTACTGAGAAAAACTTTAGATTTCACTTCTCTAGAGATTTTGAAAGTAGTAGAGATAACCACTTGACATTCATGGCTTAGGTGGATTTCCTGAGTCAAATAAGTTGAGATAACCTCTACCCGTGAAGCTGTGTTAGAATGACTAGCATATCTCTGAGATTAGTGAACATTAGGCTTGAGTAAAGACAGTAAATTCAGAACACACCTTATGCTTACACCCTTATTTTTACAACTTTCTGGCCACACTCACTGCCTCTCATTAAACAGGTATGTGACTGTGAGAAATAGGCCTATGACCCATTTAACGGATGGAGAAACTGAGGAATGAGTGACAATGTAACACCTAAAGAGAGGTTCAGCTGCAATTTTCTTGATGCCTTGTTACTGGACCACTCAGCAGGAGAAATAGAGTGAGTTCTTGGTTCCTAAAATCCAGTGTGGCTGTGTAGCTAGTTAGTCCAGAGCAGGAAAACAAAGCTATTGTGCCCATGAAGTATACAAGAGGAATCGAGGTAAAATGAAGTACAGTATAAAATTGTTTTTGATTTATTTATATGAATACCAAGTAACTTAGACAGTTCCTGGGAATAAACTTGGCTTGCTTTGAAGGGCTGTCATGAAGGCAATTACTCCATTGCAGGCGAGGAACTGAAGGCATTTGTTAGAATTCACTTCTTTGTCCAGCACATGTGAACATATGGCAGTGTGCGTGCTTGAATTCCACCCACCCTGATCCCTGTCTAGCCATAGGAGAAGGTAGACTGGGACTCATTTTGTCCTCAGAAAATATGGAACAACTGGATCTCTGAGATCTCTTCCTTGACTATATAATGTCAAGTCTATGATTCAGAAAAATGTATAGGCTTCATCTCTAATGTTTAAATTTATGATTGATTTAAACTTGATATTATTTGAATCCTAGAGAGAGAACATTGGAGAACTACCTGTGGCATTGAGTCCAACCTGCTATCCATGGATTATGCTGGCTCACAACCTAAATTGGGTGACCATCTCATCCAAGATTAAGACTTTCCTGGTTTTATCACTTAAGAGCTCTACATCCTCAGTCCCAAGAAAACTGACATGGTTGGTTACCCTAGTCCTATGTGAAATAAGGACAAGGAATTCTTCCTAAAGTTGAAAGTACTTAATCTAAATTCTGAAGGACAATGAATTTTTTTTAAAAGCTGAATACATTTAATTTAAACTGAATTTTAAGATTTTGCCTTCTTATATCTTAGCTTGAGTATGCCACTTTTAAAATAACATCATGGTGACAGTAGTTGGTAGTATTGTAGTTTATTTAACAGCTTTATTTGTCACTGATGAGGACAAGCTTGAGTCAGAACTCCTTTCCTTATTTCAGTTATAGTCTGGGTACTACCAACTGACATAGTCTTTTCTTCTACCTTAAGTTCTCTGCCCCTCCTACTGGTTTTTCTTTCCCTTCCTTTCTTTGTTTCCTTCCTTCTTTCCTCCATCCCTCATTTCCACCCTCTCTCTCTTCCTTGCTTCCTTGCTAGAGGTGTGTGCATGGCACAAAACAGGGAAGAAGAGAAAGAAAGCCCCATTCAATGGGTCCTGGTCATGCCACAGTCCTTTCTCTTCTGATTGTCCATCCTATCAGGTTCCTGGGCATGGTGCACATGGCATGAAGCTGATGGTGACTGAACTCGAACCCCTTTCGGTCATGTGGGATTTGACTTCTTCTGAGCAGCACCTAATCTCTGTGCTCCTAACCTCTGTGCTATGGGGCTGGCCCCTTCTACCTGTATTTGTACTGAGATTCTTGATTTTGAAGTGATGACATCAATGGGGGTAAGATATGGAATTAGTTCTAACTACAGGTGCTGAACTTGAAACAGCTAATGCTCTTTTTCTACTGATTTACACACTATGTCTGGAGAAATTGGCTTTCCTCCTATCTTCCTTGTCTTCTCTAATTCTTTATTTTTCTTCATGAAATAGCATGTGTGTACATGTGAGAACAAGAGGGTAGAAAGGGAAAGAACCTCTACAGGGTCTGGTTATGCTTCAGTCCCCTTCTTCCAGGCCTCCCGTCTATTGGATCCTGGGTACTCAGAGGATTTCAGCCCAAATGGGCCTAGAGATTATAATCATAGAGACTTTGACTTCTCTTAAGCAGCACATTATTGCTGTGCCACAGAGCCGACCCTTGCTTTCTCATTCTTTCCCTATCCTTAAACACATTTTGAAATTCTGGATGGGAAACCATGGAAGGTTTTAATTGTAATTCTTTTGGGGTAATGATGTAACACTATTGAGGTTGTACTATGGGAGAAGGTTGTATGTGATGTAGAAGTGAGAAAAAAATGGCTCTGCTATTGATTTACTGTGTACCCTTGGGCGAGTCACTTGACTTAAATATTTTTTATTTGTTTCTCCCATGAACAAGAGAGAATAAGAGAGAGAACATCCCCCAAAAGATCTTGATGCCTCAATCCACACCCAACTATAATCAAACCGAGATCATTGGTACACACATGCACTGAATACTTAAAGAGGTCTCCAGGCATGAGCATGGAACCTTCCCATGTGGGTCAGTCTCACAGAACATTAGTTTTTGCCACTGTACCACTGTCTGGCCCCAAGACACTTGGCTTTCTCAACCTCGGTTTGCTCATTTATAATTGTAGATAATATCTTTCTAACCAACCTACGATTTTTGGGCACAGCACATGGAATAATGGATTTGGCCTGGATTGTGATGATGCAACCAACAGCTGTTTATCAGGTTGTTTCTTCTCCTCCTCTGGCCTTGGCTTCTTCAACAGGAAATGAGTCCATTGCAGAGGTCTGCTTGCACTTTTCGTAATCTTACAAACTCTAATATAACAAGCAGAGGCATTACCTCATTGTGGCAATGCATACCTGCTTTCTAACAGCAATTGCTCAAGAGTAGTTCCACTTCTCCCCCTGTTGGCCTTCAATACTTCAGCACATCTTTCTTTCATTCCCCCACTCTCAGGCATTGAACTTCATTCCCAGGGGGCCAGCTCAGGGCACTTTTTTCCCAAGCCCTAACATTCCAAAGTAAACACCTGCAATTTATGATCTCTGCTCCCTTCCTGAACAAAACACATAGCACAAAATACATATGTATCAAGATGGGAATTGTGGTGGAGTGAATAAAAGAGTGTAATAATAAGAATCAAATAACTGAGCTCTGGTCTAGCCAGTATACTTCACTAGCCATTTACCCTTGGGTAAAATCACTTCCTTTCCATATTCTTGTCTATAAAGTGATGAGGAGGATGTGCAGTTAACACTCTGGTACAAAAGCACTGGCCTAGAAATCTACAGATTGAGTTTCTGATTCCAGTGTTGCTGCTTGCTAACTTATTCTGTAGCTTGGGAGAAAATTACTTCTCCTTTTAATGAGTCAAACTCCTTACACGTAAAACAAGAAGGTTAGATTATGTGATTCATTAAGGTCCTTGCCAGTCTGGAAATTGGATGAGTCTATCAATCAGTTTCATTTTTTTTTTTTTTTGGAGAGGTTTTTGCAATAGGGCGCATGCACTCGCCAGAAAGACAGAGAGAGACAGAGAGACAGAAAGCAAGAAATCACCCCCGAGGGGGGATGGCCACGCCACAATCCCTTCTCCATTCTCCTCTTGGGATCTTGGGCACGCACGCACATGCGCCTTGTGTGAGTTTAAGCCACTGGGTCCAGGACTCGAACCGCGGTCGGCTACATGGGAGTTCAGCGACATAATCATTATGCTAACTGCTGGTCCCGAATCAGTTTCATTTTTAAAAGCATGAATTATAATCTTTATGGTAATGTCTGACTGAACCAATATGCAGTGTATTCATGATGGGAAAATTCATTTGGTATGCTGTACTGATACACAGTGAATTAATGTTTAAAAATTAAAAAAATAAATTCATAAATAAAAATAAAAAGCAAGAATTAGAGCCTACTTTACTGTTTGGTGACAGTTGTCAAAGGACTTATGACTGATACCTTGAGACCCTGAGTACAACTGCTGCTTGCTTCTGTCAATGTCAAGACTGGCAATATGGTAGCCATATATAGCCAGTTCATGAGCTTCCCCTTCCTGGATCCTTTTACCTTTATGCCCCTCCCCCATACCATCATCTCTAACTAAGTAATGGTGATGTATCATAGAAGAGTTTCTGAAATATACTTCATAATCTTCCTGCTGAAGACATTCACAAAGCTGTCATCACGGGCAGTGTGGTCTCTAGCCATCCTACTAGAGAAACAGGCTGGAAAGCAACGGCAGATTAATGGAGTTGGGAGGAAGGTCGTTGATTTTTGACAGAGGAGTCTGTGAAAGCCATTTGTGAGCTAGGCTAAGAACCTAGTTCTGGAAAGACTCTCAGCATCTTGACTCTGAGATTACTTGTTCCAAAAGGAACCTTGAAAGGTCCCTGAATCTATGATGGGTCCTCAAAAAATTAATGGAAAATGTATGTTATGAAAAAATTATGCATAGTTCAATATTTTTTTCTTGCACCGAAATAAACTTGTAATTCAGTACCACTTTTTTTCACAAACTTTTTGATGTCCCCTCATATGTATTCCTGCTGCAAGGCAGGAAGTACCTGATCTGCATCTATTTCTGAGAGATGAGAGGCTTTATTGACTATAACCAGTCAAGAACAAGAACACTTTTCTCAGTAGCCAGTCTAGAGTTAACCTTCACTGGTTGGAAAGTTGCCTCCAATTTCAGTTATGGGAAAAACTCTCAGGGACAAGTATAGGGTAAAAATTCAGGCACCCTTTATTTACTATTTTTTGTTTATTTATTTCTTCCATGAATAAGAAAGAGCGAGTGAGATATAGTGCATGTGAAAGAAGAGGGTCTGAGGAAGGACATTTAGAAGAAAAATAGGGAGGCAAAGCATTAATGGCACAAAGAAATGTGGTATTATCTGTTGAAGATATTTTGTAGTTTTATCAATGGTACTGGGGAGAAATATCCACCTGTTGAAATATCCATTTTGTAAGACAAATAATAATGTGATTGAATGTATAAAAGAAAATGAAATGAAAAAAATTAAAATAAAGGAAAAAAAAACAAAGAGAGAGAGTGAGAAAGCATGCTCTCAACAACATCCTGATGCTACAACCTACCCCCAGTCTCAGAGACGCCTCGGTGGCACCAGCATGCTTAGCTTACCCAGGAAGATCTCTGGATGTGAACCTGGAACCTTCCCATGTGAGTCAGCTTTACAGAGCTATACATTTTACCACTGTACTGCCATCCAGCCCTGACATTCCTTATTTTATTCTACCCATTTCAAGCTAGCTGATATATCTTGGTAAAAGTTGGACAGCTTACCTAAGTCAAATGGAAACCTCCTATATCTGTCCTTCCTGCTCACCTCTTTTTCTTTTATAAATTATTTATTTATTTATTATCATTATTATTTTTAAAATTCAAGGAGAGAGAGAGGAGAGAGAGAGAGAGAGAGAGAGAGAGAGAGAGAGAGAGAGAGAGAGAGAGAGAGAAAAGGAAAGTGAGATAGCAAGCTACCAGGTCTAGGACTTGAACCATGGTTGACCATGTAGGAGTCTAGCGCCCCAATCATTATGCCACCTGCCGGTCTCCTACTTTTCACTTCTTATGCTTGTCATCCTTCTTTCTTCACTCTATGAAAGTTAATTTTTTCCTGATCCTCTTGAGATATCATCTCTTTCCATTTCCCCAGTCCAATATACCATTTAGCTGAAGCCCAGGGGCTCTTATAGCAGCATTGTTTAAATTTAGGCTATCTTACTGCCACTTGTTCCATGCTATAAGTGGAGTTAAAATCTCTGGTGAAAACGTACCCTATAGCAAAAATTTCTCTCTCAAAAAACAATCTGTTTGATCAGACTTCATTTGCATTGGCAGAGCAGTTACTAATTCAGTTTTTGGTTCTTCCATTGCAGGCTGGAGATCATATAACTCAGAATCAGGGAGAAGGAAAAGAAGATGGGAAAAGTACCAGAAAGCAGAATCCCACAGGGACTCAAATGATCCTCAGGAGAATAATCTTATCCAGAAGCAAGGTCCAAGTGGCATATAAATAATTCCTAGTACTGTCCAACCAAATGAAAAATAGGCTGGTGGAGCCTAGATGGTAACTTTCCATATTTGGTGTTGTGACCCAACTCACCTCCCCATCCCTGCAGAGAAGCCTAAGACTATGAGGAGCAGTCTGACCCTGGTGGGGACCCTCTGGGCCTTCCTATCCCTTGTTACTGCTGTGGCCAGTTCTACCAGTTACTTCCTGCCTTACTGGCTCTTTGGATCCCAGCTGGGGAAGCCAGTGTCATTCAGCACATTTCGGAGATGCAACTACCCTGTGCGGGGAGAGGGGCATAGTCTTATCATGGTAGAAGAGTGTGGGCGCTATGCCAGCTTTAGTGCTATCCCAAGTCTGGCCTGGCAAATGTGTACAGTGGTGACAGGTGCTGGCTGTGCTCTGCTGCTCCTGGTGGCATTGGCTGCTGTCCTGGGCTGCTGCATGGAGGAACTCATTTCCAGAATGATGGGACGTTGCATGGGAGCAGCACAGTTTGTGGGAGGTAAGACTATGTCCTTGGGATTGGGTATGTTGGGGAACTTTGGGGTGGGGGAGTGGGAGTGTGGCCTGATGGGGGAATCTACTCTTAACCTCTTCTGTTTGCTCAACTCTAAAGCTATGAATGGGGCCACCTTTGAAATACCTAGTCTAAGATTTGTAAAAGTACAATTTACATCAGGGCTTTATTCCCAGAAAAACTGGCTAATGGGCAGAGTTGATATCCATTGTTTAGCCTCTATTTTCATCACTTCTGTATTCAGGGTGCTCATTTAAGAATGTTATTCAAGTTTACCTTCCAGAGGCAGCAACATATACTCTGATATTACCACTTCAATATAAACATGATCTCTACAAGCCCTTGCTCTCTGGTAGTTACCACAGAAGACAGGGATTTAAAAATCACATCCCTGTGAGTTCTGATTACTAACAGTCCTCATCAAAGAAATACATCTCTACTAGTGAAGTGCTATGTACAAGACAGACTTCGTTGACTTATTTGACCTACATCTAAGGCTACCTTTGTCTGGCAGCCATTAGCAGTCCATCCAGATTTCTCATCATCCTCACCCACCCTTCTTGCCCTTTCCTTTATTAGACTCTTCCTAATTTTAGTGCAGGGAATCTAAGATCCTGACAGTGTGCGTATGGGCCAGGAAAGGGCAAAATGCAAAGATGGCAGACTATGGGAAGCAGTGGGGGTGGTTTTATCTGAACTGTCTGAGAAGGAAAAACAAGTTTAGACAGACAGGTAAATATGTATGTGCATACTTAAGTTCTTTTGAACACCTGGATGGAGCATTGGAGAAAAATTGCTGACAGAAACTACTGTCAATGTTTGTGCTGTTACAGAGTTTTAGGACCATTATCCAATTTATTATTATTATCACCTCCATTGTCATCACAGTGTGGGTGACTAGAGCCAGGAAACTTGGGTTCCATTTCTGGTTCTTTCATCTAGTTGCTCATTGGTCATGGGCAAATGACATGATTTTGCCCATATTTCACCCCTTTTGAATTTTCCCCTGGGTGCTTAGCATACATCTGAATTTTCTTCTTTTTAATGGCTGCCTTTGAGTAGTCTTGGAGTGGATGCTAGTGCTGAGTTTAGGCAGTGGTTTTTAACCTAACCTAATGTTCTCTTTCAACCCTCTACAGGTCCTGGACTAATGTGCCATGCTTTTCTAGAGTGCTTATGAAAAGCACCAGATTCTGAGACTAGCAGATGGTTTAATGGTTACGTTGCTGGACTCCCACATGGCTGACCAGAGTTCAAGTCCCAGACCTGGGGGCTTGAAATTCATGCCAGGTGCATGTGCATACTTGCCCAAAATCCCGAGAAGAGAGTGGCAGAGAAGAGAGTAGCAGGAGATGGGATTGCTACATGACCATCCCCCCCCCCCCCCCCCCCCCCCCCCCCCCCCGTCCCAGGGGCAATGCACATGCCCTATAGCAAAAATCTCTCTTAAAACAAAAACAAAAACAAAAGCACAAGTTTCTTTTGGTGGTGCTCTGAAGGTGTTGTTTTTGGTTCTCTCTTTCCTCAGACTGCTTGTAAAAGTTTTAAATATGAATTACTTTGTAGCCACCCTCATCTTTGAATGTCCTGACCACACTGGAAAATAGAATTAGACTGGTTTCTTTCTTCCTTTTGAAAACTATAGTACCACACCAGAGAGTAAGGCTGACCTAAGCCAGTGATTTTTATCTCCCTTTGGTTGTTCTGTATCATAAGTAAGTCATAGGCTCATCTCCTACTTGTATTCTTGTGCATATTATAGTTAACTCAGCACTTCCATGGACACATTATTTTAGGAAGTGACACCTCGCTGGCAAGAGAATGAGGTGATCTTTGTGATTCATAATTATAGCCCCTGGTCCAGCTTATTGCCTGGCACATAGCAGCTGCAGAAACTGTAGAAAGAATGAGTACATGAATAAGCAATACCTAGTGTGTGTTGGGATGTTAGACATGTGAGACTTTGGTTAGTTCACATCCTTTCCTTTTTTCATACTTCTATTGAGAACTGCTAGAATCCTGAGATGTCTTCTCTTCTTCTTTTTTTTTTTTAAATTGGAAGAAAAAGTATTTTATTTAAATACAGTATTTTTTTCATTTTCTTTTTTTTGCATACAATCATTATACATCTTTACAGCATACAAAAAGGATATTCCCAGCATGAATACATTGTATATCAGTCCAGTCAAAGATATTTCCATATACATTATCATAACCAGATTCTTTTCCATTTTTTGGTTTATTGAATAATTTTTCTTATTCTTTCTTTCTCCCCTTGATTCCCTCCCTTTCACCCTACCCAATTGTCCATCTTCCTCTTGCACTGTCTACAATCGCTCTTCATGCCTTTATACCTTCCAGTCTCTCAGTTTCTGTCATAGAGTGCAGGCGTTCATATATATTAAGCAGAGACATAGAATATTTCTCTTTCATATTCTGGATTGCTTCACACAGCATTAAATCTTCCATATTCATCCACTTTCGATCAAATGCCAGGATCTCAATTTTTTTTTTTTTTTTTTATGGCCAAGTAGTAGTCTGTGCCAACTTTGCCTCACTTGTATTTCTAAGGGTTTCCAGCTGACAGCAAGGAGGGGCTTACTGGCAGGATTCAGAAAGCCGGTAGCAACAGCTTCCATCAGACTCTAAGTATTAATAGTGACTGCTACTCCCAGCTTGCTTCTTCTTTCGGCTTGGCTGAAACTTTTACAAAATATTTGTAATTCTTGATCTGATGCATTTTAGTTGATATCACTTCCTAGGTCTAGAAATTTAAAGGAAATTGTTGAGGGGTAGTGCAGGAAAGGAATGGAGATTTGGACACTAACAGGCGGGGTAGGACAGAATGTTGACGGAGTGGCAGGTGTCATGTAAAGGAGTCAAACATGAGTACCATTTTAGTCTTGAGTGATTGGACCATCCTGTTACCACCATGACCCTTGCTCATAGGAATATGGTCACAGTGTAAACATGTAGTGAAGATCTTTAAAGTTGAAGAATAAAATACCATTTGACAGTAGTCCTAGAAAGAATCAAGGCTTAACATTACTGATTTTCTTCTATGCTTTGTTTTCCAGATTTGGGGATTTTTGTCTTCTCTTGAGCTGCCAATAGGTTCATGTACTTACTATTTGAACAGAATCCTAACCTGTTTCCTGGCTTTAAGTCTTAAGCAAAGTACTCTTAACATTTTAAAATTTTGATTTATTAAAGCTAAAACTGCCAGAAAAAAATTGATACCTGGTTTACCCCTGGGCAGGGGAATAATACTGGGACAAACTGCTAAATCTCCACCTCTACAGCTACTCCATCTGTAAAACCAGCCAACTAACAGCCATTCGTGCCTCCTTTTTAGAGACCGGTGGCTGTTAAAGTTTTATCAGTTATAAAGATATGGTGAAGACTGCTTGGATGCACCATATTTTTTTTTTCTTTTTTTGGAGAGGTTTTCGCTATAGGGTGTGTGCGCTCACCAGACAGACAGAGACATAGAGACAGAAAGCGAGAAATCACCCCCCAGGGGGAATGGTCACGCCGCAATCCCTTCTCCTCCATTCTCCTCTCGGGATCTTGGGCACGCACACACACGCGCCTGGCGTGAGTTTTAAGCCACCGGGTCCGGGACTTGAACCGCAGTCGACTACGTGGGAGTCCAGCGACATAGCCATTACGCTAACTGCTGGTTCCCGATGCACCATATTTTCAAGGAGCCCCCTGGCATATCACCATTCCCTATGGCTCTTTGGAAATCATGGACCTGACCTTCAGGAACATGCTTTGCCAATGGTAGCAAGAAAAGCCTGGGCAGCATTTTGAGTTCCATGGATAAAAGGCACAAGAGAAAGAGCTGCCGGGGTTAAATTTAAGCTTGTTGTTCAGCTGAGGGGAATTGATTTTGTTGCTCCAGGCTTTGCTGCTTCTGGGCAGCTAGTGCATTAACCAAAATACATTAGGGGGAGGAGCCAATCTGTTTCAGGTCTGGTTTATCTCTGCCAGACCCCAAACCACTGAAGAGATGGAGTATCCATTAAGAACTCCCCTCCCCCTGCCAGACTCTCTCTCCTCAAGCTGGCGGCTGCCCACAGAGATGAGTGGTGGGAAGTGGGAGAGACAGGAAGAAATAAGGAGCTGCTGGCCTGAGTCATACTCAGCAAGGTGACCTGATGGGGCCCTTGGGTCCCATTTGCTTCACCTGCAGCTGATCCAGCTGGACAAACCTAGAGTCCAGAGAGCCTTCCACTGGGACTTTCATGCCCTGTTCCAATCAATGAAGGAAACATCTGGCCAGGAGATTATTTCAGCCCTGGGGATGCTGAGGTTTCCAACCAGCTGGCTCTCGATTCATGAGAACATGGTCATTATTCACATTCCCTTGTGTGTACACATATGCAAGATGCTTGTGTATTATCCTCTATCTTTAGTGAGTGCTAAACAAAGAAGAAATAGGTGAGAAGTAAATATAAAGAACTTCTTGGCAGGAAAAAGCATAAGATCTTGGATCAGATTACTCAAGGGAGGCCAACAGTCTTTCTAGAGTAGAGAATGTATTAGAATCACCTGGAGTGTTTTAAAAAATGTGAACTCCCCAACTCTCTGGGCTCCTTTCCCACTCTGATATACAACAACAGGTGGAAGGCTTCATGTTTTGAAAAATCTCTCCAGTGACTCTAATATCTATGCTGTTTCCTTTCCCAATCCAAAGAAGGACTACCACCTTGGACATATGTGTGTGTGAGAGAGAAAGAAGGGGGAAACATTCAACACTCCCAGACAGGCAGAAATGCTTCGTTTCCATGTAAGGTTATAATGCTACATGCTTAATTTTGAATGAAAGTTGCCTCTGGAGATAGATCCCTGAGAACTTGATTCCAGGGAGGGTGATATCTTTCCAAAAAAATATTATCTTCTCTGAAAACCATACATTTCCTGGAAAGTCCTCTAAAGTCTCACCAGATAGCATTTCCCTTATCCTCACCATGCTGAGCAAGGATTATAAAGGTAGCTTTCTGTTTGGGAAGTGGTATTCAAGAAAGTTAACCTACTAACAAAGACTCATGGAGCAAAGTAGAGCAGAGACTATGGTCCAGAGCTTCTAACTCCCTGCCCTAGGCTTTATGCTTTTAATGTTTCTGTTTTTCTTTGGGAAAGAATTGATATCACAATGTTTTTCAGAGTGGTCTATAAACTATTTATTTGTATAAGGATTACCTAAAGTGCTTGTTTGCAAATTCCTTAGTGCTATGGATTTGACTTTGGGCCTGCTAATTTGCATTTTACATAGCCTCTCAGGCTGGTGTATTTTTATTTATTTATTTATTTATTTATTTATTTATTGTCATAATCTTGTTTACATTACATTGACTCACATATAACTTCACAGTGTATTACATTTCTTTTACTAGAAGGATTATCATGCATATCAGTCAATACAGAGTCAGGCTAGTGTATTTTTGAAAATATTAATAAAATATTTCAGATGTGTACACAACTCAGCTTACGAAATAGAGTATTACTGAAATAGTTGAAGCCTTCCTTGTACCCTGATCACATTCCCTTGTCTCCACAGCAAAAGTTATTTATACATTTGTTATTTATTATTCCCTTGCATTAAAATTTGAGAAATTCTACTCAACTTTACTCATGGTGTTCCTTCTTTCTCAGATTCTCTTCTCTTTTATCTCTGTCTGTAAATATCTGTCCATCTGTCAAAGATCAGGTCCAATGTAGTTCCTGTGAAGCCACCTCTAATCTCCCATCAGCATGTCTGGCATATGTGAACTATCCTTTAACTCTGAGAGAGATTATGGGATTGAATGAATGGGGAAAGTGAGTAGGGGGTGTTTCCTGACAAAGGAAAGCTGACATATAGGAAGACAGGCTTGTAGATTTTCAAGTTATGTTAGAGTTTACATTGCTATAAGAACAGCAAACTGAGCACATTAATAACAAATTAACCTATATTGGGCTTCTGCTCAGGCAATAAATTCAAATGACTTAATAACCATATTTGAAAAGGGGGCTTGGCAATCATGCAAAGAGAGAGGACTTGAGGATGTGGGTGGGGAGCGTAACAAAATGGTCACCAACTCAACAGCTGTACTTATAAATTGAAGAGGAGGGGTTGTGAGGGAGTTGATAACTCCCAGTGAGGAGGCTATCTATGCCCAGAGACAAAGATTAGATATCTACCTAATTGAGAATATGTACTTGGGAGGGGGTTATATAGCTATTGGGATATGTGAAAATACTGATTGTGAGAGCAGGAAAAGGTTGAGGGTAGCTGGGATAGACATAGCTGGAGAGAGGATTCCAAGTTCTGTTTGAGATTTTTGTACCTGAGGGTTTTTATTGATGTTGAGTTGCTTCAAGTGTCAATCTAAATAAAGTGTCTAAACACATGGCTCTGCTTGATCAGTGCAATGAATTCAAACTGCAGAAGTTTAGGAGGCCATTTAGTACATTTTGTGGTAGGGAATTCTAATGGAGGGGAATAGTTGAGGAAAGGAAACAAGATAGCAGCTTACTGGATATCTGCCCATGTACAGGAGGAACAGAAGGACGGTAACATGTTCTACATGGCTTTCTTGCCCTTCGTAGAGGCAGGCAAGCATAGGAAAGTTCCCAGTCGAACATGTGCAGTTGGGAATTTTCCAAGGGCATATGTGATTGGAAAGACAGTAAAACTGGAGTTGGCAATGACATGTAATAGAAGCAGGAGCCAGGACTAGAGCTCACATGTGGCAGGACTGGGATTTTAAGGAGTTTTTCCTGCTATCAGAGTTCCAGCTCTTAACAGTTTTAATTGTGGCTTTCTTAAGTATTGGTACCAGGACCAGATGCATAAATATTGCAGGGTACTTTTATTTTGCTTTACTTTATTTTTTTAATTGTCCGAGAGTACATACATTCACCAGAGAGAGAGACAGAGAGAGGGAAGGGAGCACCAATAGGGTGTGGTCATGTTGCAATCGGTTCTCCTCTTTTTCTCCACCATGTCAAGATTTTGTGCACACATATTCACCCAGCATGTTTTGCAAGCTGCCAGGGCCAGGATTTGAATTCTGGCCAGCCACATGAGATCTGGTTCCCTTAATCACTAGTCTATGAGTCTAGCTCTCACAGGGTGCTTTTAAAATGCATATTCTTGGACTCCAGTTACTGAATTAAATACCTAGGAGTGAAGCTTAAGAATCTTCATTTTTAATAAACCCTCATTTTCCCAGAAGAGGACAGGGCAAGATACTAACAAATGTCTTTCTTCCCTGTTGTTATTGAAAGCACATCTTCACAGCCCCAAATTGATGACAGAAAGTGTTAGGAACAAATATAATTGAGGACAAACTAATTACTCTATAACATTAATTTATTTTAGTTTATTAAGTTTACTTATTTCTTTCTTCTATGAGCAAGACATATGTAAAGAGACAGAGATCCTCCCATACCTTCAGCCAGTCCTGGATCATGGGCATGCATGCATCTGGCATGTTCAGGGAGTCCTCCAGATGCAAACCCAGAACCTTCCCATGTGGGTAAGCCTCACAAAGTATTGCCTTATCACTGTGCCACTGTTCATCTCTTTCAATGTAAGTTTAAAATTTTATTTTTTTAATACCAGAGGGCATATGTGTGCAAGAGAGAAAGTTACCCCCCATAGAACAGAGCCCAGTCGTACCTTATTCCCTTTTCTTCCAATGCTCTATCATGTTAGGATCTTGGACACATGTGAACATATGCATGTCTCATGTGTTTTTCATGCCACTGAGACTCAAACCTTGGTCAGACATGTGGAATCCAGCTTTCTCTGCATAATACTTGCTGTGATTCAGAATTTGCCCCCATTTTAATTTTTATTATTTTTATTTTTATTGATTATTATATGTTATTATATTTTAATTTCTTTTATATATTCAATCACATATGTTACTTAGCTTGTAACGTGAATGTTCAAACATGAATACCTTTCTTACCAGTCCAGTTGGGGATACTATTATCATCAACACATTATCATAAACAGATAATAACCCATTTCTTTGTCCCATAAATGTTTATTTATGGCTGAGTAATATTCCATAGAGTATATGTGACACACTTTTTCAATCCATCCCTCTGTTCATGAACATTTGGGTTGATTCCATGCCTTAGCAATTGTGAATAATGCCACAATAAACATAGATGTGCAAGCACTTTTCTGATTAAGCATTCTTCTGTGCTTTGGGTAGATACCAAGGGGTGGGATTGCAGGATCATATAGTAGTTATATTTGTAGATCTTTGAGGAATCTCCATATTGTTATCCACAGTGGCTGGACCAATTTACATTCCCACAAGCAGTGTAGGAGAGTTCCCCTTTAACCACATCTTTACTAGCACTTATCATTTTTTGTTTTTTAATCTTAGCCATTCTGACTGAGGTTAGGTGTTATCTCATTGTCCTTTTGATCCGCATCTCCCTTATGATGAGGGATGTTGAGCATTTTTTCATATGCCTTTTGGCTATTCATATGCCTTCCTTAAAGAGTTGTTTTTTCAGCTCATTTTCTCATCTTTTAATTGGACTGATCTTCTTTCTTCAGGTAAGCCGCTTGAGTTCCCTGTGTATTCTGGTTATCAGTCCCTTGTTTGAAGCATAGTTTACAAAAATATTTTTCCATTCCAAGGGCTGTAGATTCACACTAATTACTGTGTCTTTTGTCATGTGGAAACTTCTTAATCTGATGTAATCATACTTGTCTACTTTTGGGATTACTGACTGTGCTTTAGGGGTCTTATTTAAGAAGTCTTTGCCTACCCCAATGTCTTCTAGAGTTTCCCTGCAATAGTTTTATAGTTTGAGGTCTTAGGTCTAGATATTTGATCCAATTTGAGTTTATTTTTGTCAATGATGAGAAGTAGGGGTTCAGTTTTATCTTTTTGCAGATGGATATTCAGTTTTTCCAGCACCATTTCCTAAAGAGGTTTTCCTTTTTCTACTGGACGGACTGGTACCCTTTGTCAAAAATCAGTTAGCTATATGTTTGAAGTTTATTTCTGGGGTCTTTACTCTGTTCCATTAGTCCTCCTGTCTTTTTTTTGTGCCTTGCTGTTTTGATGATCACATCTTTATAGTATATTTACAGGTCAGGGAGTGAGATGCTGCCCACTTCACTCTTCTTGTCCAGGATTACTTTGGCTATATCAGATCTTTCATGATTGCAGACAAATTGTATGACTGTCTTTTCTAGATTTGTGAAGAATGTCTCTGGCACTTTGGGATTGCATTAAATATGTGATTAATTTAGGTAGAATGTCATTTTGATTATATTAACTCTTCTAATCCAGGAACATCGGATATCCTTCTACTTTTTTGTGTCATTTTTCAATTTCTTTTTTTTAGCTTCTCATAATTTTCCTTGTGGAAACGTTTAACTTATTTGATTAGATTTATTCCTAAGTACTATATACTTTTTGTGGCTATGGTAAATGGAATTACTTTCTTCACTTCTATCTCTACCTGCCTGCTGTTCATAAACAGAAATGCTATAGATTTTTGTATGTTGATTTTGCATCCTGCAACTTTACTGTATTTGTTTACTACTTCCAGAGTTCTTTTTTTTGTGTGTCTACTTGTGGATACCATTGGATTTTCTATGTATATAAGCATGCCATTTGCCAATAGAGATAATTTAACCTCTTCTTTTCCTATTTGGACACTTTTTATTTTATTCTCTTTTCTGATTGCATTGGCCAGGACTTCCAGTACTATATTGAAAAGGAGTGGAGAAAGTGGGCATCCTTGTCTTGTACCAGTTTTTAGCAGAAAAGCTTTCAGCTTTTCCCCATGCAAGAGTCATGGAAGCCAATGATAATGAGTACAGGAGTTTCTATAATCTTTGGGACACTGCAAAAGCCATCGATAAGTAGGAAGTTCATAGCAATTAGGGCATATAAGAAGATGGAAAGAAGGCAAATGGACAACCTAACATCATGCTTCAGAGAATTGGAAAAGAAACAATAAAAAATTCCAAAATACTCAAGGAGAAAATAAATAATAAAGATTTGAGCAGAAATAAATGAACTATATAAAAAAATAAATGAAAGTAAAAGCTGATTCTTTGAAAAGATAAACAAAATCGACACACCACTAGAGAGACTAATTAAGAAGAGAGGAAGGAACCAGATAAATGAAATTCACAACGAAGCAGGCAATATAACAACAGACATAATAGAAATGCAAAACATTGTTAGAGGATACTATGAACAACTATACACCAACAAACAAGAAAACCTGGAAGAGATGGACAAATTCCTGGACACATGTAGTCTACAAAGATTGAATCAGGAGGACATAGAAAGTCTGAATAGGCCCATAACAATACATAAGATTAAAACAGTAATAAACAACCTCCCAACAAAGAAAAACCCTGGTCCTGATGTCTTTACCTCTGAATTCTACAAAACTTTTAAAGAAGAGTTTACCCCCATTCTTCTCAAGTTATTTCTAATGATAGAAAAGGATGAAACTCTCCCAAATTCATTCACTGAGGCTTTCATCAACCTTATTCTAAAAACAGACAAGGGCATGCCAAGGAAGGAAAATTATGGACCAATATCTCTGATGAATATAGACACAAAAATTCTCAACAAGATACTACCAAATCATATCCAACAACATATACAATAGATTATATATCATGACCAGGTAGGCTTTATTCCAGGGATGCAAGGATAGTTTAACATACACAAAACCATAAACATAACACACATATTAACAGAAACAAAGATAAAAACCATATGATCTTATCAATTGATGTAGAAAAACCATTTGATAAAATGCAGCATCCCTTCATGATTAAGACTCTCAGCAAAATTGGCAAAGAAAGATCATTCCTGAACACAATAAAAGCTATCTATTTCATTTATTTTTATTATTAGTATGTTTTTATAATTACTATATATCCTTATAGTGTACATAATGATTTTTTCCAGCATGCACATATTGCATATGAATCTCAACTAAGGCATTACCATACACATTAGGGCATCTTTCTCCAGCTATGATTAAATGTAATGGAACCAGCTCTCATGTACAAGTCAAATATCTTCATGAAGTATGTGTACAACCTAATGTGCTCATCTGTCCAAAAGGAAGATTAGAGAGTTAGAAGTGACGGGAGGGGCGGGAAAGCAAGTTGGACAAAGCAGGGAGCTATGTACATTGGGACAAAACACATGCCTGACAAAGCTTTTTAGTCTCTGTCCAGATGCCTCTGCAAAATTGCAAAATAACAACTTCAATCAGACAGCTTTAAAATAGAGCCCTGTTCTGCTTTTGGCTTTTTAGTTGCTTTTTATGAGGACAAAGAAGTAAGGAAGAAATTAACTGGGGAACATATGTAGAGACTAGGTGAGGGGACATAGGGAAAGGTTTAATAATAATAATTATTTGTTGAACAATTTCTATATAACAACAGACACTTTATGTATATTAATTCACTAATTCTTGCAACAGGTACTGAGCTGGCACTGTAGCCTACTGATTAGAGAAGCTGGCTCCCACATGGACAACTATTCTTGAAACCATGGCCTGATGGCTTGAAAAACACGCTGGATGCATGCACATTTATGCCCCAAATCCTTATAGGAAGGAGAAATGGAGGAGAGGGGATTACAGCATGACTATGCCCCATTGGAAGGTGTTTTCTACTTCTCCCTCTCTCTTTCTATCTTTCTGCACAGTAAGAGTGCATGGTGAGTACATGCACCCTCTGGCAACTAAAAAATAAAAGATAGGGTTCTGTACTGGTATTATTCTCATTTTAAAGAAAGAAACTAAAGCACAGAGTTTAAATAGTTTGCCTAAAGACACTCAGGTTCTAGGTGATAAAAAGCTGGAATTTGAATTTAGGTCTAGGTTGACTACAGAACCATCCTTCCTCTCTCTCTCTCTCTCTCTCTCTCTCTTTAAAGAATTGTTTGTTTATTAATTTATTATTAAATTTGCTCTAGAGCACATGTGCTTACCAGAGAGAGATAGAGAAAGAGAGGAAAAGTGAGACAGGAAACTGCCAGATCCAGGACTTGAATCACAGTTGACCATGTGGGAGTCCAGCACCTTAACCACCATGCCACCTGCTGGCCCCCAGCACCATTTTTTTAAGCCATAACATTGTGTTGTCTCTCCAGATCTAATGCCTGCAAAATTCCTAGTGCCTTCTAGAGATATTGTTGATATAAGGTAGTCATTCCTGGATACCTGTCTCTGAAGGACAGAGCCTCTAAAGGTTGATGAGCTCTCTGATCAGTAAGAAAAAGTGTTGCAAATACCTGGCTATGTGACCTTGGGTAAATTACTTTCTAGATCTCAACATCTACATCTATAACAGGGGAAGATTAGAGTAGGTAACGTCCAAAGGCCTTTTCCTTTATAAGCCTCTTTAACATCAGATGTCTAAGATTATTTTGCAACCCTGCTATAGAACTCCCTTTCAGAAGGCTTCCTCCTTGGGCAGCGTGGGCAAAGGAAGATGTTACATAGGCCGAACATACTCTGAAATAGATGCATTTATTGAGCACTTATTTTATTACTAGTTTCCAAGGATACACAGAATTGAAGATAAATATGGCCTTTTCCTTTAAGGAACACACTTTCTAATGAGGGAATCTGATAGGAAACCATTGTGAAGACTATTTAACAGGATATTTCAGTAACAGGAATAAGCACAGGTGCTATGAGAGCAGAGAGGAGGAGCATGTAACTTAGCCTGGGGTTAAGGATGGTGAGGAAAGACTTCTTGGAGGAGGTAACCCCTGACCTGAGTTCCTCAGTGTGATGAGGTCTAAGAAGTAGGGAGGCAGAAGAAGGTGGAAGGTTCATCCTGCTACACCAAGAAAGGCCCTTGGTCAGCCCTGGTTCCTACTTGGCAAGTCAGAGTTCATGCCAGTTCCAGGGATCTGAACGGGGAGGTTGAAGTAGAGCTGATGCCCTTTTGTAACCTTGTTTTCTTTTTTCCTTGCCTGTGTGGGAAAGATTGGTCTTTATTAACTCTTCCTCAACTGGCTACAGAAAAAGGCTTAGGTTTCATTTAGAGTTTTGTCCTTACCATATTGCAGGGTTTTAGTTCATCTGTAGTAAAAAAAAGAAAAACACAAAAAACAACAAATAAAAAAGAACAAAACAAAACAAACGGGGATGGTGTTCTATGGCCACTGGATAAATTCCAGAGCCTAGAAAGGACTTTGATCAGTTTCATTTCCTGTAAGGCTATGAGACAGATAAGAATGCTTTCTAATTTTAAGTATTCCAATGAAAGTAATTACTAACCTTCATAAGTCATTCTTTTAGTCTCTAAAACATTTCTTACTGTTACTAAGTCCTCTCTATTTCCTTGTTCAAACTCTTCTTGCTTCGTAAGGTCCTTGGCTTCTCCCAGGGCCTCACTGAATATTGAGAAAAGCTGTTTACGATGTGGCAGATAAGCTTGGAGACTACTTTGAGTTCTTGCTAAATTATCTGAAGGCAAAATGAGATTATTAACTTCTTAAAAGCATGTACAAGGACCAGCAGATGGCTTAATGGCTATGTCACTGAACTGCCATGTAGTTGACCGTGGTTTGAGTCCCGGACCTGGTGGCTTAAACTCACGCCGGGCATGTATGCGTGTATGCCCAAGATCCCGAGAGGAGAATGGAGGAGAAGGGATTGTAGCATGGCCATCCTCCCTGGGGTGGGGGTGTCTTCTCGCTTTCCGTCTGTCTGGTGAGCGCATGCAGCCTATACCAAAAGCTTCTCCCCCCACCAAAAAAGAGGTATGTACAGAATCCTCCTCATTGAAGAAAGAAAAGTAAAGGTAAAACAGTCCCTGGGGGACCAGCAGTTAGTGTAATGGCTATGTCTCTGGACTCCCATGTAGTCAACCGTGGTTTGAGTCTCGGACCCGGTGGCTAAAACTCATGCTGGGCCTGTGTGTGTGCGTGCCCAGGATCCCAGGAGGAGAACGGAGGGGAAGGGATTGTGGCGTGGCCATTCCTCCTGGGGGCTGATTTCTCGCTTTCTATTTCTCTGTCTCTCTCTGTCTTTCTGGTGAGCACATGCACCCTATAGCAAAAAACTCTCCAAAAAAAAGAAAAATAAATCCCTGGAGCAATCTGCTGTATTACACCGTCCATTTGGGCCCCAGTTCTCCAGAACCTATTAATAAGCCATTCATCCATCGTTGATTAATTATGTATTCTGTGGTAGTTCTGTCTGCTGTGTAACTTTCTGCATTTACACTCATGTAGGTGTTCCTTTCATGACCTTTGGTGTGATACCCAAGTATAAATTTCTTGTAAGGAAGGTTTTTTAAAAAATGCCAGAGGGAGCATGTGCTCACTAGAGAGACAGAGATATATATAGAGAGAAAGAGTAAGAAAAGCACCCCTAATGGGGCATGATTATGACATAATCTCTTCTCTTCCATTTATGCATCTTGTTGGGATATTAGGCATTCATGCACATGCTCCCAGAGTGTTCAGCAAGCCACAAGGGCTGGGATTGATTTTTCTTTTTTGATATTTCATTTTTATTTTTTATACATTCAATCATTGTATATCATTAAAGTTTGCAAATGAATTTCCCCAGTGTGAATATAATGTATATTAGTCCAGTCAAATATATTATCATACATGTTATCATCAGAGATAATTTTCCATTTTTGTGTCCCTTAAATATTTTGTTTCCTTTTTTTTACCCTTGATTCCCTTCTTCTCACCCTCCCCCATTTCCCAGCTTCCTCCAACACTGTCTCTAGTATTCACAATTGTTCTCCATGCTTTTATATCTTCCAATTTTTCAGTTTCTTCCATAGAGTGCAGACATTTGATATATAGTGAATGGGGACAAGCAATGGTTCTCTTTCATAATCTGGCTTGCTTCACTGAGCAATAAATCTTCCATATTTGTCCACTTTCTATCAAATGCCAAGGACTCATTTTTTTACGGTTTAGTATTAGTCTATAGTGTATATGTGCCACACTTTTTCAATCCATTCATTTGTCTGTGGACATTTGGTTTGGCTCCATGTCTTAGCAATTGAGAATAATGTCATAATAATTATGGGTGTGCAACTACTTTTCCAACTGAGTGTATGCTGATCCTTCCAGTGGAGTGGAATTACCAGATTATATGGTAGTTTCTATTTGTAGATCTTTAAGGAACCATCATATTGTTCTTCACAGTGGTTGTACAAATTTACATTCCCACCAACCTTGTAGAAGTTCCCTTTTCACCACAGCTTTGCCATCACTTACCATTCTTTATTTTTAAATCTTAGCCATTCCGAATGGGGTTAGACAGTATCTCATTGTGGTTTTGATTTGCATCTCCCTTATGATAAGGGATATGGAGCATTTTTTCATATGCTTTTTGGCAGTTCATATGTCTTCCTTAGAGAGTTGTCTGTTCAGGTTAGTTGCCCATCTTTTAATTGGGTTGATCTTTTTTTGGTGAGGGGAGTTAGGTGCTTGAATTCCCTGAATATTCTGGTTATCAGTCCCTTATCTGAGGCATAGTTTGCAAATATATTATTTGATTCCAGAGGTTGTCGATCCATTCTAATTATTGTTCCTTTTGCTGTGCAGAAGCTTTTAACTTGGTGTAGTCCCATCTGTCTATTTTTGGGATTAATGCCTGTGCTTTGGGGGTCTTATTAAAGAATTATTTGCTTACTCCAATGTCTTCAAGAGTTTCCTCTGTGTTCTCCACCAGTAGTTTTAGAGTTTGAAGACTTAGATTTAGATCTTTGATCCATTTTGAGTTGACTTTTGTTAATGGTAAGAGATAGGGGTCCAGTTTCATCCAGTTTCACCCAGTTTTTCCAGCATTGTTTGCTAGAGATTTTCTTTTCCCACTGGCTTGACTGGTGCCCTTTGTCAAAAATCAGTTGGCTGTATGTTTTGGGGATTATTTCTGGTGTCTTTGTTCTGTTCCATTGGTCCTCATGCCTATTGTGCCAACACCATGCTGTTTTGATTATCACAAATTTATAACATATTTTGGGATCAGGTAGTGAGATGCCTCCTACTCTACTCTTCTTGTGCAATATTGCTTTGGCAATGCAAGGCCTTTTATGATTCTAGATGCATTCTGTGTTGTTTTTTTTTTTTTCTAAATCTGTGAAGAATATTTCAGGAAATTTAAAAAAATTTCTTATATGCATTCAATCACTTTAAATCACTAGAGCTTGTAAAATGAATTTACCCAATATTCACACCAGTACAGTTGACGATACTATACACATTATTATCAACAGATAATCATCCATTTATGTATCCCATAAATGTCTTGCCTCACTATTTTTCTCCTTGATTCCTTTCCTCAGACCCTACCCCTTCTCCCACCTTCTTTCCACACTATCTTCAATACCTATAACTGTTTCCCATGCTTCTATATCCTTTACTCTTTCAGTTTCTGCCAGGTATATATTAAGTGAAGACATACAGTGTCTCTCTTTCACAGCCTGGCTTGCTTCACTCAGTAGTAAATCTTCCATATTCATCCACTTTCTATCAGATGCCAGGGTCTTGTTTTTTTTTATGACTGAGTAGTCTATGTATGTCTTTATCCATATGGTGAGTTTCTTGTAGGCAACAAATAGAGGGTCTCTGTTTTTTTTATCCATTCAGCCAGTCTGTTTCTTAATTGTAGAATTTAATCCATTGACATTCAATGTAATTATTGATATTTCCATACTTGTTCCTATTATTAAGTGAGCCATTTTCTTGATTGCTTTTTGTTCTCATATAACTGTCCATCTGACTTTTTAGTTTTCTTGATAGAGTGCTCCCTTCTAAACCTCTTGAAGAGCAGGTCTGGAGTTGGTAAATTCCTTCAAGTTTTGTTTATCTGAGAATGTTTTCATCTTTTTTTCCTATATGAAAGATAATCTTTCTGGGTATAATATTCTTGGTTGAAATTGTTTTTCATTCAACACTTTGACTATAATTCCCCATTCTTTCCTTGCCTGCATTGTTTCCACCAAGAGATCCGATGTTAGCTTGATGGGGTGACCTTTGTAATTAACTTGATGTTTCCCTCTTGCCAACTTTAGTATCTTGTCTTTGTCTTTTGCTTTTGCCATTCTGGCTATGATGTGCCTTGGAGAGGATCTTCTTGGGTTGATTCTACTCAGGGTCCTATGGATTTCTTGGGTCTGGATATATGAATGCTTTTCTAGGTTTGGAAAGTTTTCTTTCAGGATTTCATGGAATAAATTATCTATGCCCTTATTATTTTCTTCCTCTTCTGGGATACCAATTATCCGGATGTTGGGGCGCTTGATAGTATCCAGTATTCTTTGTATATTATCCTCATTTTTCTTGGTTGTTTTCTAAATCTTATTGATATTTTTTTCTAGGTCAGATGTTTTGTCTTCTACATTAGAGATTCGATCTTCTGCCTGATCTAAACTACTTTTAATATTTTCAAGGGAGGTTTTGATTTCTTGTATCACGTTCTTTGATTCTAGAAGTTCCATCTGGTTCTTGTTTAAGGTATCTATCTATCTATCTATCTACCTATCTCTTCTTTCAAATCATGAATGAACTTCCTCATCCCCTGGAGCTCATTGTCTCTTTTCTCTTCCATCTCAGTTAGTTTGGTCACTATAAATATTCTGAATTCCTTATCCGACATGTCTACTACATCTATTGTATTGACTGTGGCTGATGTAGGCTTGATGATTTCCTTTCGGGGAGAGTCCTTTTGTTAGTTGCTCATACTTCTTGAGCCTCTGCAATTGTTCCTAGTCATCAGGTGATCTATATGTTCCTTCCTAACTCATTCAAGGTATCTCTGAGTGTTAAAAGGTGTGCAGGATTAGAAAATTGGTGATTTCTCTTATCGTTGGCCTACCTGTTGCTCACCAGTACCATGCACTATTGTCACTGGTTCTGGGTGACCCAAAGTCCTCTCTTTTTTTAAGGAGTGGTGAGCCTCCAACTGACCTAATGAACTACACACCTCAAGCGAACAGAAAAAAAATTGTGTGTTGCGCGCTGTGCGCTATTCAATACACTTAAATTTCAGAGAGTCCAAAGGCAAGTGGAGAAGTAGCAGAGGATGAGCGATGGGTCCTGGTCATTAGGGCCTGCAGCCACAGGCAGACTGGTGTCCGGAACTGCTCGCTGGCTTGAACTGGTCTCGAGGTGGGGTGGGGGGTCCATGTTCATATTAAAGTCCCGAGAAACCAACCTGAAGTCCAGAGACAATTAGGGGTTGGGATGAGCTACTGGTCCTGGCTGTTAGGGCCTGCAGCTACAGGCAGCCTGCTGTCCGGAACTGCTCGCTGGCTTGAACCAGTCTCGAGGTCTTCATTCAGTTTTTGTTGTATGAGAATGATTTTATTCCTTTTGCTATTTGAAGGATAATCTTGCTGGGTATGATCTCTTGGTTGAAATTATTTTTCTTTTAATATTTTGAATATGTCTTTCTATTCTTTTCTTGCCTGCATTGTTTTGGTTGAGAGGTTCGACATTAGCCTAATAGGATAAATTTATAAGTGCCAACTTTTCTCTCTTGCCATTTTTAGAATCTTGTCTTTGTGATTTTTACCAATCTGGCTATGAGGTACCATGGAGAGGATTTCCTTATGTTGATTCTATTTTGCATCCATTGTATTTCTTGTGTCTTGATGTCTGAATGCTTCTCTAGATTTGTGAAGTTTTCTTCAAATATTTCATGGAATAGATCTTCTATGTCTTTGTCTGATTCTTCATCTTCTGGAATACATATTATTCTTATATTTGGACACTTAATAGTGTCTAGTATTTAGTATTTCCTATATGTTGTCCTCATTTTTAAAATTATTTTAAACTTATTTTTGATGGTTTTATCTAAGTCAGAGGTTTTGTCTTCAGATCTGAGATTCTGTCTTCTTCGTGGTCCAATCTACTATTAATACTTTTAAGTGAGGTCTTCATTTCTGGTATTACTGTCTAAATTTTTATGGCATCTATAACGTATTTCAAATTTTTGAAAATTTTCCTCATCTCTGTCACCATGAACATTCTAAATTCTTTTTCTGACATTCCTGTGAATTTTTTTGTGCTGTCTCTGGTTGGAGAAGAGTTATTCTGCTGAGAGAGCGATATTTTCTTGTTTTCTCATATTTTTTTGTGGCTCTGTGCTGGTTTCTAAGCATCTGATTAATTATACACTTTTTTCTTTTTCTGTTATTGATCCTGTAGTGTCAGTGAGGCAGCAGAGCTCTACTTCTCAGACATGTTCTTGGCAGAGGACCTTGTCTTCCAATCGGAGAAGTGGGTAAACAGTCAGCTTTAGGTGTTGGTTCTTTTCCCATTGTTTTGCAATCAGGTGCACCTGGGGCTGAACTGAAGAGATTCAACTGGAAAAGGGAGTAGTGATTATGTGCTGTATGGTTCAGTAAACTATGAAATCTCAAAATATTCCTGGGTTGGCAGAAGGTCGCTCGAATATGAGGCCTGCCTCAGTTTATCTCATGACTGCTTCTGCTCCCTGCTCTGTGGTGCAGGCTTGAAAGATTAATGTCTGTAAAGGAATGTGGGAGGGGCTGGTCTGGGATGTACCTGGGGCAGTTGGAAGGCAGTGGGATGTCTGAGGTAGTCTTCTTCTCTCAGTTTGTCTCACTGCTGCTGCTCTCTCTGAGGCTGGGATTTAAACTGTGATTGGTTATGTGAGATCCCGGTTCCTTAACCACTAGGTTACAAGGCCAGCATATAATTAGGCTGTTTTGGCAGCAAGTGAGAGACTCGTTTGAATTCTCTTAAAGAAAAGTGAGTTGATTAGCTACCTAGACTTCACCCTCCTGACCCCAAGATCTAGCCAGCACAGACCAGTCACAAGTTATCTACACATGAGCTCTGAGTAGCTTCTTTCAGAGACCAGGACAACTGAAGATTTTCTGCCCAGACTTCACCCACCTGACCCAAACATCTATCCATGACAGACCAATCACAAGTCATCTACATTTGAGCTCTGAGCACACCCTTTGAGGGAATGGGACACTGAAGATTTTCTGCTCAGACTTCACCCCCTGACCCAAAGATATAGCCAGGGTCAGAGTAATCCTCAATTCCCATGGAATCTGCTGTACAAAGGGAGAAAAATGGTACTTCAGAGAGAATGCAGATCATCTCCTCTGGCACACCTCTGAATGCTCAGATTTAACTCCAAAAATTAGGTAAAAATCTATAATCCACCAGGTGATGAGAAACCACTATAGAGGCACAAGAAATATGAGGAACCAAGGAAAATATATCTCGTCCAAGGGAAAAGAAGAACTCCTCATCCTCCACAGACAATACAATGGAATTTGTGGAAATGTCAGATAAAGAATTTAGAATATTCATAGTGACAAATCTAACAGAGAAGCAAGAAAAGAGAGACAAAATACTCTAGAAGTACAGGAGAAAAGAGACAATGAGTACCAGGAAGTGAGGAAGTTCTTGCACGATCTGAAGGAAGAAATATACACCATAAAAAAGAATCTAATGGAATTGTTAGAGACGAAGGCTGTACTACAGGAAATTAAAACCTCTTTTGAAATTATTAAAATCAGGCTAGATTATGCAGAAGATCAAATATCTGCTGTAGAAGACAGAACCTCTGACCTAGAAAATTTCATCAAAAAGACTGAAAACATAAACCCCCAAAATTAGAATAATATACTAGTAATACTAGATACCATTAAATGCCCAAACATCCCAGAAGGTTAAAAAACGAATAAGGACATTGATAGCCTAGTCCATGAAATCCTGGAAGAAAATTTTCCAGACCTAGAGAGGCATTCAAATATTCAGACTCAAGAAGTACAAAGGATGCTACATAGAATCAACTCAAGAAGATCTTCTCCAAGGCAAATCATAGTCAGATCGACCAAAACTACAGAGCCAAAATACTAAAACCAGCAAGAGAGAAATGTCAAGTTACTTTCAAAGGATATCCCATCAGGCTAACTTCAGATCTCTCATTGGAAACAATACAATCAAAGAAAGAATGGGAAAATATATTCAAAGTGTTAAGTGAAAAACAATTTTAACCAAGAATAATATATCTGCAAAATTATCCTTCATTTGGGAAGAAAAGACAAAAACATTCTCAGATAAACAAACATCTGAAAGAATTTACCAATATCAGACCAGCTCTCCAAGAAGTTCTGAAGAGAGTGCTATACCAGGAAAACTAAAATCAGATACACAGAAATAATAAAAATTTTTTAAAAAGCAGTCAAGAGAATGATCAACCTAATGGTAGGGACATATCCAGAAAGATCAATAATAGCATTGAATGTTAAATTCCAAAATTTAAATGGAAAGATCATATCACAGTAAAACTGCAAATTCAACAGAAGAGAGATTAATTACATGAAACTGAACTGGTGAAATAGAATTTTATGACTTTTGACTAAAACACTACTGATTTTCTTCCATGCTTTGTTTCCAGATTTAAGGATCATTTGTCTTCTCTTGAACTGTTGATAGTTTCATCTACCTACTGTTTGAACTGGATCCTAACCATTTTCCTGACTTTAAATCTTAAGCAAATTTCTCTGTTTTTCTTAAAATGAAAAAACTGCATTAAAAATACCTATTCAATGACTACAGTAAGCTATATAGTCTTAGCTGGGTGCTACTTTGTAGCATGTTCATTCTACTCACTGAGGTTTATGCCTAAAGTCAGACATGTGTTTATATATATATATATATATATATATATATATATATATATATATATACACACACACACACATATATATATATATCAGCTGCACTTGCTATTGAAAATATTTAGATTATTTAAAATCTTTTGTGAATCAATAAAATGTGAAAAAAGGCATGAAAAGCAACTGTAGATACTGAAGACAGTGTGGGAGGAGGGTGGGAAATTGCAGAGGGTGAGAGATAAGGGGAATCAAAGAGGAAAAAAAAGAAGCAAAATGTACAAGAAAGAAGAAATGGAAAATTATTTGTTGACAATAACACATATGGTAATGTCTTTGATTGAGCCAATATACAGTGTTTTCTGGATGGAAAATCTCATTTTGTATATGGTAATGATATACAGTGAATTAATATAAATAAATAAATTTAAAATAAAATAATAAAAATATTTTTTAAAAAAGGGAGTTAATTATAACATTAAAAATGTGGAATTGAAGACCATCAGAAGGACTACTGTTTCTTTTCTTTAGTTCTTCCATGAACAGTATAGACTTTTTCTTTTTTCTTTCTTTTTCTCTTTCCTTCTCTTTCTCTTTCTCTTTCTCTTTCTCTTTCTCTTTCTCCTTCTCCTCTTCTTTCTTTTTCTTTCTTTCTTCTTTTTCTTTCTTTTCTTTTTTTCTTTTAACATTTTGCTATAGGGTATGTATGCTTGTTGGAGACAGAGACAGAGAGAGGGAAAGTGAGAAAGCACCCTCCAAGGGGGAGTGGGGGTGGCCATACCACAATCCCATTCTCTCAAGACTTCGGGCCTGCATGCATATGTGCCCAGCATGTTTTCTAAGCTGCCAGATCCTGGACTCAAATTGATAGTCATCTATGTGGGATGCAGGCATCATCTGCTCTTTCATGCCATCTACTGGCCCTAGTATGGACTTTTTCTCTTGGTTTATCAGATCCTTCCCAATTTAGTAAAGGGAGTTACTTACCTAGAATTTATGTCCACTCATAACTTTGGATTGAGCTTGGCTTCAGCTTGACACAGACTTGAAGATACTTCTCAGTGTTTTTTTCCCCTCAACTTCTACATTATCTGTTTATTAGTTTGGCATTTCTGTTTCTTGGTTAAAATCTAGAAACAAAACATGATACAACACATCTCTTCATGCCAAGCTACAACATTATCACTGACTAGACAATTAATTTGATTGCTTTTGTTTCAGATGCCTAGGTTTTTTGGCCAGAGGCAGGATAGGGTCATAGATTATAAAATGTAAAAATTTAGGCAGTAAAAATGTGTCATGGGTGAGACAGTTGCTCTTAGAAGGTAGTGTTAGTAAGTGGATCTAGAATTGTATTTCCAGTTGGAAGAGTAAGGTCCATGAAGTTTTCCCATAGTGACTAAATGACCTAAACCAAAGGGAAAAAAAGGCAAGGAGCATAATGAAAGGAACTCCCCAAAGAAGGAAGGAATACTTGGCATGAAGCTGGAATAATTTCTTAAAGAAGAATGAGTGTGGTGCCCTACTGAGCAGAAACCTACTCAATAGGGATGCTTTCTGTAGATCTCAGCCCAGCAGCTGACTCCTTTATAAAAATAATGTCCTACTTTCATCTAGTAGGAATATATTTGACAAAGAGAAAAGTTGATTTTAGAAAAGAGTAGTAGTCTGTATATCGTTTTTCTTTATAAACCAGACCAAGATAGAAGAGGTTGGTGAAGCCAGCCTAACCTCATAAGCCATTGTCAAAAATACTGTGACTGCAAAAAGTATATTGACTTGGCTCAGTACTCAATACTGCACTTGATTTATGAGTTGTCACTTCTGCTGTCTACTGAGCACACCTATGGCATGGTAAATTAGTTCTTAAACTTCAAGTGGAATAGGCTGAATTTGAGTTGAGCCAATCAAGGGGGAATGTTGCAGTGACAGAAAATCTGTGTTATATTTTTCTGCCTATGTGTATGCTTTTCTTTCTAGGACTGCTGATAAGCTCAGGCTGTGCATTATACCCCTTAGGATGGAATAGCCCGGAGATAATGCAAACATGTGGGAATGTCTCCAATCAATTTCAATTGGGTAAGGTGGCATGGGCAAGATGGCAGTGATAGTTAATGGGAAATCTGTTTTCCAAAGTGCTTTGACTCTTGAAGGGGCCTCTGCTCACTAGTGGCACTTGTCTGAACCTTTCTCATTCTTAGTTTGAGGGAAATGGTGAAGTGGTTTGTGAAAAAGCTTGTCTGACTTTACAAACTTGGAAGGGTTAACCATAAATTCTACTTTTTACACTGTGTCTCAACACTGTTTATGCACTTTTACCCGAAGTCCTTTGAACAGTTTGGAGCAACCTTATCTACAGGGGGATTTAAAATACTTGGAAACTAATGGTCTGCCATATTCTGAATAAACCCTAGTTCTTACTAGTATTTCCCTCTAGGCACTATTTTCCAAATGCAAAACAACAGTCTCTTGCATAATATCAGTCTCTACTGATATTATTTCTGGTTGTAAGAGTAAAATTATCACTAAGGCCCCATAGAGTTTCACTTTAATGACTAAATGACCTAGAAAAAGGGAGATAAGGGCAAGGAGCATAGTGAAAGGAACTAGAAGCCACTTTGGAGATATTACAAGAGATAATTTTATTTTTATAAAGCATGAAGAAAGTGGATTAATTATTGCAATTTTTTTCTAATTATAAAAGCTGTTAAATACTAGAATAGGTGACAGACATAGCTCAGGACCCTTCTGTTGTTGCCAGTTCTCACTAAGAATTACTTGGATTTACTGTTGTGAATTGGTAATAGATTAGACTCTAAGTGAAAGACTTCAAAGTAATTCTCCTACTTGTATTATGGAAGAGAGTAGGAGGTAAATGTCTAGGTTTTTGGAAATAATTCTATCAATCCACAAAAAACTTCACTTTTTCTCTGTTGCTTCAGGCTGGTGTTTGAGTCTTGCCTAACTCTTTTTTATTAACATATAATAATTATACATATTCATGGGACACAAGTACAAAAACACAATGACTTTTTCAGTACAAAAACACAATGTGCAATGATTGAATCATCGCCTGACCCATTTTTGAGTAAGGAGCTGTTCTCTGTGTAAACATAGAAGCTATCTAGAAGACAAGTGTGGATCCTGGAATGTGTAGTGTTTTTGACTTAGTGCAGCATTCACTGGTAATTATAATTATTTTGCCACAGATAGAGAAATAAATAAACATTTGAGGCAGGTGCCAAAGAAAATGGAAGCAAGCTAGTTCTGTTAGCTAGGGTAGAGGCAGGTGAATATTTTCCACATTTCTTTACTTTGCTATTGGACCTGTGGTGGTTTCTACATTTTAGAAATAACAGTTTTATTGATATGTAGCTCCCATCATAAAGTTCACCCTTTAAAAGTGTATAATAAGTGCTTTTTAATATATTCACAAGGTTGCACAACCATCATCACTATTCAATTCCATAATATTTTCATCATCCCACAAAGAAATCCCTTACCAATGAGCAGTTGGTCCCTATTCCTCTCTGCTCCAAGCCCCTGGCAACCATCATTTATATGGACTTATCTCTTCTGGATATTTCATATAAATAGAATCATACAGGGACCAGCAGTTGGTGTAATGGCTATGTCATTAGACTCCCATGTAGTTGACCGTGGTTCAGGTCCCAGACCCAGTGGCTTAAACTCACACCAGGCACATGTGAGTGTGTGCTCAAGATCCCGAGAGGAGAATGGAGAAGAGATTGCGGCATGGCCATCCCCCGGGGGGGGTGATTTCTCGCTTTCTGTCTCTCTGTCTTTCTGGTGAGCGCACACGCCCTGTAGCAAAAACCTATCCAAAAAAAAAAAAAAAAAAAAGGAATCACATGGTTTATTTTGGCATGAATTTTTTCACTTAGCATAAAGTTTTCATGATTCATCCATGTTGTAGCATGTATCAATGCTTTATTCCTTTCATGACTGAATAATATTCCATGGTATAGATAAAACACATTTTATTTATCCATTTATCAGTTGATGAATACTTAGGTTGTTTTTTGTGCTGTTATGAAAATATTGCTATAAATATTTGTATAACCATTTTTGTGTGGATATGTAAATATTTTCACTTCTCATATATAATGTATATACATATATATATAGGAGAGGAATTGCTGTATCAAATGGTACCTCTTTGTTTAAGCCTTTTGAGGAACTGCCAGGCTGTTTGCTAAAGTCACTGTACCATTTTACAGTTTCACCAGCAATGTATAAGAATTCTACTTTCTCAACATCTTCTCCAACACTTATTTTCCTTTTTTTTTTTTTTTTTAATTAGAGCCTTTATAAGGGGTATGAAGTAGTATCTCATTGTGGTTTTTATTTGCATTCCCCTGGTCCCTGGTGACTGATGAAACTGAGCATTTTTTAATGTACTTATTGACTGACTATATATTTCTATATATACTTCGGAGAAATGTATGTTCAAGTCCGTTGCCTTAACTATTTTATTTTCTGGTTTAGTATTAAGAGTTATTTACATATTATGGATACTAGATGTTTTCAGATTCATTATTTGCCAACATTTCTGTCCATTCTGTGGGTTGTCTTTACTTTCTTGATTACATTGTTTGAAGTACAAAATTATTTAATACATATTAAATTAATCTATTTTTCCTTCATTTTTGTGTTTTCTGTATTATATCTATGAATACATTGACAAACCAAAGTCATAAAGATTCACTCTTATTTTCTTTTAGGAGTTTCACAGTTTTAGCTGTTATATTTAGATCTCTGTTCTGCTTTAATTTTGTATTTCATGTGAAGTAGAGGTCTAAATTCATTCTTTTGCATGTGGTTATCCAATTATTCTAGTATCATTTATTGAAAAGCTTATTATTGAGTCCAGCAGATGGCTACTTGTTAAGGCACTGTAATCCCACATAGCCAACTGTGCTTCAAGTCCTTGACCTGTTGGCTTGGTTTCTCACTTTCTCTCTCTCTCTCTCTCTCTCTCTCTCTGTCTCTCTGATAAACATGCATGTTCTGTAGCAAATTAAAAATAATACAAGTGATGATAAATAAAATTAAATAATTCTTTAAAAACAGAAAAGCTCATTATTTCCCCCCATTCAATAATCTTGGTAGGTACCCTTTTTGAAAATCAATTTTCCATAAATATAAGGGTTTATATTTGAACTCTCATTCCAATCCATTAATCTATGTGTGTATCCCCATGCCAGTGTACCACACTGTATTGATTTCCAGAGCTTTGTAGTAAGTTCTGAAGGCAGGAAACATGAGTCTTTTTTTTTTCAAGATTCTTTTGGCTATTCTGGGTCCCTTGTATTTCTATGTAAATTTTAGGTTTAGCTTGTTAATTTCTGCACAAGATCAAGCTAATATTTTGATGGAGATTGTGTTGAATCAGTATATTATATTTTGGTGGTAATATTTCTACTAAAATGATAGTGTATATTTTTCCTTAATTCTTTCAATATGTTCATTTTATTAACTTATTTTCATAAGTGAAACCAACCTTATTTCCAGAATAAATTATAGTTGGCCATGGTTTATAATCTATTTTATATGTTACTGGTTTCAGTCTGCTACTATTTTGTTAAGGGTTTTTACATTTATATTAATTAGGGATATTAGTCTAGACTTTTTTTCTTATTTGTTTGATATGTTTGTTGGATTTTAGTATTCAGGTAACACTGGACTCATAGAAAGAGTTGCTGTTTTGTGCTTTGATTAATGTAAAATATCAAAGTACAAATAGTGGATATATGAGTTTCATTGATTTTTTTTGGCAGTTTCCCAGCATTGTTTTCTGTCCTAATCACAAACCCTAGTAACCAAATTCACCAATGGACAGTTCAGTGTGTTACTTTCTATGTTACAAATTGTTGCAACAAATCTTCCATATTCATCCACTTTCTATCAAATTCCAGGGCCTTGTTTTTTATGGCTGAATAGTATTCCATGGAGTATATGAGAGTATCCAGGTTTATCTGAAATCCTTATCCCTCACATCTGTGCTGGTCTATAACTGGTTTAACTTAATCTAATTAATTCCAGTTAGAGAATTACACTTACTACTCTAGTTAGTTCCTTTAGAAAGGCTAAATAAAGTATGGCAAAAGTGATATAAATCTTGTTCTAGGCCTACCCTCTTAAGAACTTGCAGTTTCCATCTTGATTTCTTGGAGCTTTGAGCCATCATGTCTGTCTATTCTGTTAGAGAAACCACATGGAAGTCCTATAGAAATTAGACAGAGAGGGGCTCAGTTGAGTCCAATCTTTCAGCTACTTCTGCCAAGGCACAAGACATGTGAGTGAAGCTGTCTTGGACCCTCCATGCCAGCCATCTGAGTGCCACTGAATGACCCCAGTTAATACTGTGTAGAGTGATGAATTGCCCAGCTGAGCCCTGACCAAATCATAACCTACAGAACCATGAGATATTAAAAAATAGTGTTTGTTTTAAGCCACTGTGCTCAGGGATTGCTTTTTATATAGCAATGGATTACCAGAAAAATGCAAAATGATACATTTTTAAGATTGTTATTTTTAATAAAAAGTAATTTATGTATGTAACAAAATAAAACAGTACATATATAGAGGCTTAAAATGTAAATTCAATATTTTTTTCTGACCTCAATCCTGTTCCCAAAGGGACCATTAAATTCTTCATGTATTTTCTGGAAATATTTTTCTTTTCTCTCTTTTTTTATATTTATGTCCTTCCATATTTCTTTCTTGGTTTGTTTGTTTCTTTTTTTTTCTCCAGAAAGCAAGAACACATCTATGTGTTCACCAGATAGAGAGAGAGAGAGAGGCAGACAGACAGACAGAGAGACAGAGAGAGAGAAATCACCCCTTAACAAAGTATGGTCAGGCTGCAAACACTTCTCCTCCAAGTCTCCATCCTATCGGGATTTTGAGCAAACACACACACACACACACACACACACACACACACGCCCAGCATGTTTTTCAAGCTGCCAGGCCAGGACCCAAACTACAGTTGACCATGTGGGATCTGGTTGCCTTAACCACTAGGGTATGGTTTCAGTCCTCTAAAATGTTTAATAAATTTAAATGTGTTTATAACTGAGGTGATATTGTCTAGCTGTGTAACTATATGACTCTTTAGCTTGCTATGCAATTCTGCACTTAGAGTTTCTCACTTACCTATAACTCTTGGGAAACTATAACTACATATTAGGTGTATTGTATTTTTCCATTGTATGGATATAATATGCTCCATGAGAGCTGGGATTTTTGTCTGTGTTGTTAATTGTTGTCTCCCCAGTCTTTGGTTAAACAGTAGCAAATAACAGGCACTGAATGTTTGTTCAATGACTGAGTCATATAATTTTTAACCTCTCTTCTATGCACATTTAGATAACTTCCAGTTTTTGGCTTTTCCAAACTTGTGTATATGTCTTAGCATACTAAAATATCTGTAGGACAGATTTCTAGGAGTAGAAGTACTCAGTTAACAGCTTTGGATTGTAGTTTTAAAAATTTGTTAGAGGGTGTGTGTGCTTGCTGGAGAAAAATTAAGAGAGAGAGAGGGAGAAAAAAGAGAGAAAGTGAGAATGCACCCCATGAGAGATGGCCATGCCACAATCCCTTCTCCTCTATTCTTGCTTTGTGGATGCATGCATATGTGCTTGTTGTGTTTTTCAAGCTGGCGGGTCTAGAACTCGAACCATATAATTCACGATGTGGGATTCAGCTGCTTTAATGACCACACCACTGGCTGGCCCAAGAGCTATGAGTGTTTTAAGTTTACAAACGTTACTGATTAATTAAATTCTCTCCTAAGAATCTGTACCTAGTTATTCTCCAACCAACAGTGTGAGTTGGCTCGTTGTCCCACAACCTCATCAAAATTGGGAGTTGTTAATATTTCTTTGTTTTCCAATCTCCCATCCTGTTTTATCTGCATTTTAATAATTATGAAGAGGATTAAACATGTTTTCATTTTCATTGGTCATTTCAAACAATATGGTATATTAAAGCAACCTTAAGCCCAGCTGTGGTAGTATACACTAGATACTGCTGCTTGACAGGCTGAGGCCACGTGGAATCCCAGGTTTGATGCTTGTCATACCCTAAAAACCGGATATAGTGACATATCCCTATAGTCCAAGCTACTTGGGAATCTGAAGCTGGAGGATTTTGAGCTTGAAGTCAGCTTGGGCAACATAGAGAGACCCTATCTAAAAATCACCACCACTTCCACCACTACCCCCCCCCCCCCCCCCCCGCCACACACACACACAGAAGAAAAATCCACTGTAAAAGATTATTGTCTAATTTTCAAATACAATTCTTACATTCCTTAACTTTTATCTATTTATTTAAAAAAAAAAGTCTACTTTAACTTCAGACTGATTTCTGGCTAAAGACACTGATCAGAACATTTCTGAGATTTGCTTTGGCATGACTTAGCTTGGGGTCAGAATCCTTCCTAGCAGCCTCATCTCAAGTCCCAAGCATGCTTGCCATCAAAGAGGGCCATGCTGGTTCTCTTTTAGAGGCCAGTTTTTGGCACATGACATCTTTCATCATCTGGAAAAGTAGAAAGAAAAGTGACAAAGCATGAGAGGTTTACTTCATCGTCTCTATTTCCTTGGTCTCAACACTTTTTGTCCTTTCTATACATGGGATTGAGAAGAATAAAAACAATGTTAACAATTACAATTAAGATGTTTCTGAGAGACCATCAGACGGCATAATGTTTATGTCTCTGGACTTCCACATAGTCGACTGTGGTTAAAGTCCCAGACCCAGCCGGTGGCTTAAAACTTATGGGGAGGAGGGCACGTATGTGCCCCAAATCCCAAAAGGAGAATGGAGAGAAAGGACTGTGGCATGGCCATCGCCCCATGGGGGTAATTTCTCATTTTCTATCTCTCTGCCTCTCCAGTGAGTACATGCACCCTATAGCAAAAATCTCCTTATTAAAAAAAATGTTTCTGAACACTGGGGCAGCCAATGGTGTTAAATTGCTGGATCCTACATGGCCAACTGTGTGGTTTGTGTCTTGGACCTGGCAGTTTGAAAAACATGCTGAGCATGTGTGCCGAAAATTCTGAGAAAAGAATAGAGGAGAAGGGATTGTGGCATGGCTATCTCCCTTGGGGGGTGATTTCTCACTCTCTCTCCTCTCTTTTTCTAGCAAGTACACGTGCCCTATAGCAAAAAATCTAAAAAAAAAAAAGTTTCTGAACATTTACTGTATTTCATGCAGTATTTCACTAACTCTTGATGACAGGAAGATAGGGGATAATTGAAAGAGTAAAGCTCTAGAGAAGGTGATTATTAACTTGCTCAGGGGCATAGAGCTTGTAGTTGACAGAACCAGGATTTAAACCCAGGCCCAGTAGTCTCCATGGTCCCAGCTCTTAACTACTACTGAGGTACCATGATCATTATGCATTAATAATTGCTGTTGTTTATTGAACACTTACATAGAGTTATCATGTTAATTACTTTTGAAGATTATTGTGCAATACTTAAACTATTTTAAAAGATAAGGAATGATACCATGAATACACATGAACCTATTATTGATTAAATAGCTACACAGGTTATGTAGCTTGCCTCAGCTCAGTCAGCTGGCAGAGTGGCAGAGACAAGGTTTGAATCCTAGCTTATTAAATATAACTTTGTCAATATGATTGAATTCCTTTGTATAAAGAGCCTTCAAAAAGTTCATGGAAGTATGTATTATGAAAAAATTATACATGGATTTAATTTTTTTTTTTTTTGGATTTGTTTTTGTTTTTTGGAGAGGTTTTTCCTACAGGGCGCATGCACTCGCCAGAAAGACAGAAAGACAGAGAGACAGAAAGCAAGAACTCACTCACTAAGGGGGATGGCCACACAATCCCCTCTCCTCCATTCTCCTCTTGGGATCTTGGGCTTGCACGCACACACGCCCGGTGTGAGTTTAAGCCACAGGGTCCAGGACTTGAACCGTGGTCGGCTACATGGGAGTTCAGTGATGTAGCCATTACACTAACTGCTGGTCCCAATGGATTTAATTTTTTTACACCAACAAAACTATACTTTATTTCTATTTTCCATGAACTTTTTGAAGCCCCCACATATACCCTGCCCAATTATATCTCTCTACCTCTAGCAGAGATAAACTATTGGGTCATCAGGAAAGTTATGATACATTTTCACATAGAAAAACAGAAAAATAGGGACCAGCAGATGGCATAATGGCTATGTCGCTGGACTCCCATGTAGTCGACCGTGGTTTGAGTCCCAGACCTAATGGCTTAAACTCACGCCGGGCGTGTGTGCGTGTGTGCCCAAGATCCCGAGAGGAGAATGGAGGAGAAGGGATTGCAGCGTGGCCATCCCTCCTGGGGGGTGATTTCTCGCTTTCTGTCTCTATGTCTCTCTCTGTCTTTCTGGTGAGCGCATGCACCCTATAGCAAAACCTCTCCAAAGGAAAAAAAAAAAAGAGAAAAAAAGAAAGAAAAACAGAAAAATGCATCACGACTTTCCAGACAACATAATATTATTCTGAATTTGCTGTTCTTAAACGTCATATACTCTTAATATGGTGATTAAAGAATTAGGTTATAAACTTTATATTCATTATCATATTTGATTCTAAAAACAATTCTATGAGGTTGGTTTTATCTATTGGTATTGTAACAGGGCTAAAATAACTACTATCCTTTAGCTTGTTTTCTTCCTTTGGCACATAAGTCTCAGATGTGCTCGAGGAAGTAAAAACTTCTGCCCTGATGATAAGGTCCAGCGGACATGGTGGCAACTAAAAATAACAACTGATGTTAACAATCTTTTCCAAGGGACCAGTCAAGGAAATGATGAATTGTTGTACTGGGCAAAATAGCACATAATCCCCCTATTTTTTCTGTTTTAAAAACCTTCTTATTAGACTGAGTCTGGGAAGATGGTCTTTGGACAATAGGCTGCTATCTTCTCAGGTCACAGATCATTAGATCATTTGAGTAAAGCTATCTTTTCTTTCTACTATACTTGAGTCTTGAGTATTGGCTTTCAAGAAATGAGAAGTTGAACTTTGGTTCAATACTGGTTTCATCCAGTCACAATATTATTCTGAAAGGAAGATAAGACCCTTGTATTCTTGCACTGGAAACACAAAGCTCCTTGCGGCACATTCAAATAAGCAACATCCTCTTTTATATAGCTTGGCATATTTAGCCATATGTAATATATTTTTACATAGAAACAGAATGCCTGAACAAAACGGATTTTAGCTGTCATTTGGGTTTGACTGGCTTCTCATTATCCTTCATTTTAAATATCACCACCTCAAGTTCTCCTACCACTGTACTTCTCTATCACAGCGATTTTTGGGTTTCCTTTGTAGTAATAAACATAATCTGCAATTATAGCTCATTGGTGAACAATGCAGGGGCTAGAGGTGCTGACCCTCCCCACATTTGAAAATCTGCTTATAACTTTAAGATAAAGTTGATTCATTTATTTATTTTAAGAGAGAGACAGAAATACCCAACAGTGTTTTAACACCCAGTCTCAGCCAGTCTAGATCATGTGCATGCAAGTGTACATGCCCAGTGTGACCAGGTTGGTTCTGGGTTGCAAACCCAGAAACTTTCCCGTGTTTGTCCAATTGCATTGCTGCTATACCATTGCTTGGGCTTCATCAAGTGTAACTTTTGTCTCCCCCAGAATTTAACTACTAATAACTTACCATTGACTGGAACCCTTACTGATTATATAAATAATCAGTTAACACATATTTTGTGTGTTACACACACACACACACACACACACACACACACACACCGTATTTTTACAGTAAATTAAACTAGAGAAAAGAAAATGATATTGAGAAAAATCACAAAGAAGAGAAAATACATTTACAGTACTTACTGAAAAATATCTGTGACTAAGTGGACCTGCACAGTTCAAATCTCTGCTGTTCAAAGATCAACTGTATTTGATTTTCTTATTTGACTCATAGTATCCCTTATTAGAATGGAAGCTCAATGCTGGCAAAGACCTTGTCTGTGCTTTTGCATATTCAGCAGATACTTATTGAGTGAACAAATCTGGTCCCATCTCTTCCCTTTAGAGACAAGAACCTGAGGCCTGGAAAAGAACTTGCTAAGACCATACAGTCTTAGGTTCCTGATTCTCATTGGGCAGTGTCCTAGGAGGGGCCAGGAGGACTACAGTGATTAATAAAATGACAGATGTATTTATGGTGCCTAATTACAGTGATAAATAAGTACTGTGAAGGAAAAACATAGAGTTCTACAAGAAAGAATAATAGAGGAGCATCTAACTTAAATTTGAGGAAAATTAGAGAGGGTCTCTTTAAGAAGGTTAAATTTAAGAGGTATGTGTAGGCTTAATCAAGTGAAATACAGGAAGAAGAGTGTTCCACACAGGCAGACAACATGAGCTATAGGCCATAAAGTGGGTAGGCACTTGTTGTGTTAGGGTGCTGTAAGACCAGTGATTCTAGAGTAGAGTGAGTCAGAATATGAATTGTATTCTAGGAAGGTTCCCCTGGCAGTATTGTGGAGAATGGCTATGGGGATGGCGGTGAGAGTAAAAGCAAGAGGCCAGTCAGGATGCTAGAGCATAGTCTAGGCAAAGAGATGATGGGGGCAGAGATGACAAAGGAGTTGGGTAAAATAGACTGGTTCAAAATATATATTAAAGGTTTTATCAATTTTACAGAGTGGTGAATTTGATATGGGTAAAGGAAGGGATATTAAGAAATGTAAAGGATTAGGAGCTGGGATAGAGAAGAGAAGGAAACAACTTAGGCAGGTTTTTCAGATATCTGTGTGAGAAATCTCAGTAGAGATGACAAGCAAACAGTCTAGAGTTTAGAAATTTGGAGAAAATAAACTTAGTGTGTATAGACAATTTTTTTCAAAGGTTTTGCTATATAGGAGACCAGAGAAACTGAGCAGTAGCTGGAGACAAAAGTGGGACAAAGAGAGACTTTTTCTAAGATGGATAAATGCTTGAAGGTTGATAGGAATGATCCCATAATGGAGAGAGATTGATGCAGAAAAACAGGGTCCTTAAAAAAGTGAAAGTGAAATGAGGAGGAATTTTTCTTTTTATATTATCAAGAAATCTAAGTAAGAGTCTTAAAAAGATATTTCAACTGATTTCCTAATTCACACATTTCATCTTTGTGAAGATTTTCAAAATCTTCTTAAATCCATAAACTAGAATTCCTTTATATCCAATGGCCTATAGCTAGGGGACACGCAAAAACGTTCCATTAAAAACTTAGGGAAGCTAAATACTTCTTTTTTTTTAAAGTTTATTTATTTTTCCATGAGAGACAGAAGTGAGAGAGAGAAAATGTACACTAGAGAAACTCCCCAAACAGTGTCTGCATGATGCAACCATATCCTCAGTGTTAGCCAGGCAGGAACATGAGCAGATGTCCATGTCCACTATATACAGGAAGACGTTGGGATGTGAACCTGAGGCCTTCCCATGTGGCCTCAGCATTGTGGAGTATTGTGTTACTACTACACCATCTGTTTGGCCAGAAAAATAAAATACTTATAATGGGACATATCTGTTTTCAAGCAGTCTTATACAAGCCTGCTTTTATAAGACTTATCAATACCACTTAATTCTAAGGTAACGTCTATACTGCCTATCAACAGATCATTTTTTAGCATGTTCTCATAAATAAAATCTAATCTGATCCTAAAAAAAACTCATGCATAGCTGATAGTAATGTGCTGTATTTATAATGAGGATCCTGAGATATGGAGAGTGAAAGTGATTTGTGTAAGGTGACACAGCAAATTAAAGGCAGAACGATGGATGGAGCCTATCTCTTAATCCACTGTCCTGTGTGTGCTACAATGATTTTTTGCCCCCTCTCCATTGGTGAGGGTTTGTCTGGAGTCATTTGAGATTTTTTTAAAGACACATTTTAGTCCTATTGTTTGCAGAAACAAACATCTGAAATATCATGGAAAGTACTCGATTTCGCATTCTATTTTCCCACCTTAATCCTGATCCCCAATCCCCTGTCAATCTTTTAGTATAATTAGAGTAAAAATAAATAAAGCAGCGACTGGATCTGATAGGATTCTGGGAGAGGTCTCCAGTAGAATAGATGTTAAAGTGCCTCTCTAGATTTGATTTGCATAATACAGGCACCTAAAATGATCATAGAAGGAAGATGGGATTGTCAGAAAAGTCACGATGCATCGTTGCATAGAAAAACACATCATGACTTTTATGTAGGCCCAATATGTGGTGTTCCACATATTCTAAGGTCATATGAAATCTATTTGGGGCCTCTCTCCGGCTTTCTGGGATGTTTGCTCCTTATGTACTCCTTCTTAAGAGAAAGAGAATAGTGTGTTTGGGGGGGTGGGAAAGATGAATGATTGAAAGATATATAGAGAAGACACAGCTCAAAAGACAGAAACATACAATTGGTAGGAAATCCCTAAACCCTTGCCCCACCAGAGTGTCCTGCTCCTAGGATCTCCTTACATATCTCCTGGTTTATCGTCCAGGTGCTCTGCTGTCCCAGTACTCCCTTGGTACCTGTTTCTTCTCCCAGGAAAATCACTTGTCTCTCACCCACCAGAGAGTCTTCAGTTGAACTGTTTAAGAAATGGATCCCTTTCTTATTTTATGTATTTAAAAAAGAAACTAACCATCAAATATTTAAAACAGAAAATGAACAAACATTAACCATAAGCTTGCACTGAAACTTACAGTGGGAAGGACCTTACAGATCAAGCAGTGGGCTCATTTTTTTTTAAGAGAGGTTTTTGCTATAGGATGTGTGCACTCTCTAGAGAGACAGAGAGAAACAGGGAGACAGAAATCACTCCCAGGGAGGATGGCCACACTGTGATCCCTTCTTCTCCATTCTTCTCTTGGGATTTTGGGCACTCACACGCACATGCCTGGTGTGAGTTTTATGCCGTCAAGTCTGGGACTTGAACCGCAGTCTAATATGTGGGAATCCAGCGATGTAAACATTATGCCATCATCTGGTCCCACAGTAGGCTCATTTTTGAAAAGTTTATTTCTCTCTTCACAGAGAGAGAAACTCCCAACAGGATCTTCATGCTGTGATTCAACTCCATCTTGAGCTGGCCCTAGATTATGAGCACAGGAGCACCTGATGTGTTCAGGGAGGTCTTTGGATATAAATCTGGAACCTTTCTATGTTAGTCTCACAGTATTGCATAACTGCTGCACTACCATTTGGCCCCCTTAGTGGGCTACTTTATAGATACTAAGGCCCAATAAGGACAGGTGACTTTCTCAAGACCCCGCAACTAATGACCTGGTACTAGCTTCCTGACTCCCATGTACATTTTATATGTTGCCCAATAGCAATCCAATATCTATTCATTGGATGAATCACCAGTTTAATAAGGGGAAAGTCAGGCAATAGTACCCAGCAACAGTCCTATCAAGTGCAATGCCTTTCCCATGTTTTAATTTTATTAGGTAAATAAAGATTTAGGTTGAAAAAGGTGCTTTGCTGTTTGTTAATTGAACTCTAGCCAACAAATGAAGATTTCATGGACTCAATCTCATACAGATAAATCCTTGAGAAGTATAGTGCTAAACTGAGGTGTTTACCTCTTCCTCCTACCAAACCTCTAATTGTCATCAAAAACAATAGAAACCAAGGAACAGAAAAGAATCCATGGGAGGAGAGGTTGATATAGGTTGCTTTGTGGTAAGAGTGGGCTTTAGCATGGCTACAACCTTAGCTCTGTGACCTTGGGCAAATTATTTAGCATTTATAACCTTCTTGCTACCTCATGGGGTTGTTACAAGGTTTAAATGAGATCATGCATGTGATACACTTAAGTCGTGTTTGGTATGCACTAATCAGTCAATAGTTTCCATCTTATTACTATATTATCATCATCATTATACTGACACCAGTTGTCAACATGAACATGTTTCCAGTGCTTTAGTTTTTTTTTTTTTAAATAGAGACCTATAATAGTAAAGACCTAATAAATATAACATGAAGGATAAAAGCATAAAGTTAATAGTAGAAAGGTCTGAGTTCAAACTTGCCACTTACTAGTTGTGCATACCTGGGCATGCTATTTAACTTTTCCATGTTTTCATTATTGGGGATTGATAATAGTATAAGGGGACTTCAAAAAATTTGGGAATAAATGGAATAAAAGTACTGTATTTTTAAAAATTGTTTCCAAGGTTTATTCCAGAGGGCATGTGCACTCACCAGAGAGAAACAGTGAGAGGAAAAATGAGAACTCATCCCCCAGGGCAGATGGACATGCCACATTCCTTTCTCTGCCATTTTCCTCCTGGGATTTTGGGTACACATACACACACACACACACACACACACACACACACGTGTCTGAAATGATTTTCAAGCTGCCAGTTCTGTGACTCAAACCACTGTTGGACATGGAGGAGTCTTTGGATGGAAATCTGGAACCTTTTTATGTCAGCCTCACAGTATTGCATAACTGATGCCCTACCATTTGGCCTCTTAGTGGGCTAATTTATAGCTACTAAGGCCCAATAAGGACAGGTGACTTTCTCAAGGCCCCGCAACTAATGACCTGGGACTAGCTTCCTGACTCCCATGTACATTGTATATGTTGCCCAATAGCAATCCAATATCTATTCATTGGATGAATCACCAGTTTAATAAGGGGAAAGTCAGGCAATAGTTCCCAGCAATAGTCCTATCAAGTGCAATGTCTTTCCCATGCTTTAATTTTATTAGATAAATAAAAATTTAGGTTGAGACTTAGATTTAGGTTGGACTGTGGGAGTCTAGTACATTAAGCAGTACACCTTCTGTTGGCCCCAAAGCACTGCTTTATTTTTTATTTATTTATTTTTTAGAGTTTTTTGCCATAGGGAACATGTGCTTGCTGGAGAGAGACAGTGAGAGGTAAAGAGAAATCACTCCCCAGAGGGTGGTCACATCTCAATCCCTTCTCCTCCATTCTCCTCCCAGGATCTTGAGCACACATGTACACATGCCACTGGGTCTGGGACTTGAACCATGGTCGTCCATGTGGGAGTCCAGCTGCTGGCCCCAGAACTGGTTTATTTTAATGAGGAAAAAGAAAAACTTTAAATTCCTTCATAGTTTGTATTTTACAGGAACTTTTTGAAGATTACTCATGTTTCTCCGTACAGGGTTATTGAGAAGATTAAGTGAAATAATAGATGCATATAAAACACACAGCCTGCATTAAATATAACCTATTAGTAGGTAGACAGTCCAGTTCTCAAGTGCCTCTTTGGAGGCTATGCCCTAACTTGATTTCTAAGAGGGAGAAGAGTGGAAAAGAGGGACCTACCAACTTGGCAAAAAACCATAATAGAGGCTACCCAAAGCTCTTGTGTGTATGTTCCCTGTGTTTCCTCTCCCAGAGTTTCATTTCCTTTGTCCTCCCATCATTTCCTCTCATTCTTGCCAGTTCAAAGCCTATTATGGTTACTTGAGGTTTGGCCTTGGTGGGTTCAGTTTCCAGGCATTTCCTGTTACCTTTGCTTTCTGTCAGTTTCCTTCTTTATGAGCAGTCTGCTTTCAGAGCACAGTAAGATGGCTTAACACAGTCTTATGCCCACAGTGGGACAGCCAAGTGTTGTAGAAATGGTCCTGACCAGGATATCAGGACACCTGAGTTTTAGTTTTCCTAAGCTTGCTTGCACACTTCACTTTCCCACTCTGAATCTTGGTTTCTCTAATTTTACGTCAGAGCATTTGATTGGATGGATGAGTAACTGGAGGCCCCACATGCCTACTGAGCTCCCAGTTGAGACCTGCCTGCCTTTATGGTGAAGCCTTTGATTTAATTTTTGTTTATCTATTTTGTTCTTAAAAAGCAGAAAAACAGACTTCAAGTTCTTTTACCACACATACATGCACAAACACATGCACACACCCACAAGGTAATTGTGTCAATTTGCTTGGCTATAATAATCATTTCAGCATATTATATCAAAACCTCATCTTGCACACCTTAAATAATATAAAATTAAGAAATAAAACCAATCTACTTAAAACATCCCTCTTAGAGTAGAGGGGCCTTTTAGTATCACTCTCACAGGGAATGACCAAGGAGAGTGCCTAAAACAACTCATCCATCGGGCCAGCATCAGCCAGGATGCCCTGACAACTAATCCTAGAAAGTTCTGGCTCAGGTATTACTTAAGAAAAAAATCTTTTTTCGGAGAGAAAAATCTCTATAGGGTACATGTGCTTGCTAGAGAGACAAAGAGAGATAGAAAGTGAGAAATCATCCCCCAAGGGGTCTGGCCACGCCATACTCCCTTCTCCTCCAGTCTCCTCTATGGATTTTGGGCAGGCATGTACATGTTCCCAGCATGAGGTTTTAAATATATATATATTTACTTTACTTAACTTTATTTATTTATTTTGACCAGAGAGAGATGGGCAGTGGAGTCAAGGAGGAGTGAGAAAGCAAGCCACCAGTTCCTGGACTTGAACTGCAGTCAGACGTGTGGGAGTCTAGCAATCTTAACCACCATGCCACCTGTCCTCCCCTCCCCATGAGTTTTAAGCCGCCAGGTCCTGGACTCAAACCAGGACTATGTGGGAGTCCAGCGATGTCACCATTTTACCATCTGCTGGTCCCTTACTTAAGAATTTTTAGTTGCCCATTTAGCTCACACAGAAAGGAGTCTTTGGTCCGAGGAAAAGCTGGGTTAAGTTAAAGGAGGCAGGAGTTAATTAGAGTGTCAGAGAGCAACTGAATTTAGTTGCTTATCTCTAGTAACTGGCATACCCTTAGTGCTTTCTAAATGTTACATTGAATAGAATGAAAAAAATGTAGGGCAGCTCAGTTGCTATTTTATTGCATGACCATAGACAAGTCATTTCACCTCTTTCAAGCTGTCAGACTGTGATTGATCATGTGAGACAAGGTGCTTAAAAATGTGCTTTATGAAAACAATACCATATACATGTCTGGGGTAAGAAACTAGATTTTCTCATTGATTATCTTTTTTATTCAGCACAAAGTGAAGCACTTAAAGTAATGAGATTCTATATATACCATGGAACTCTGTGTCATTTTCATTTTTAAAAAAGTTTATTCAGTTGTTTCTTGAGAGAGACAGACACAACATCCACCCCCAACAGAGCCTTGGCACTGTGACCCACCTCGAAGCCTCAGCCAGCCCAGATCACGGCCACACATGCACCCGTGTTTAGGGAAGTCTCCAGATCAAAATCTGGACCCCTCCCATGTGGGTCAGTCTTGTAGAGAATAACATTCTCACTGTGTTACCATCCAGCCATCAGTATTTTCCTTTAGAACAGGGAAAAAAAATGACGGTGCTTATAAGCATTTCTACCTTTCTGGAAATAGTCTGCATCAAAAAAGGGTTCTCATGTTGGGAGCAGTAAACACTTAAGGTGACTTCCGCCTTGGTGACTCCAGAGGAAGACAAAGCTCTTACAGAAGTCTCTAGGAAAGGTCCTCTGCTTTATGTGACTGTTTTGTCCTTGTGTCTTCATAGGGTCTAGCAGGCACAGTGACTGAGACAATGAATACAGAATTGTGAACCAGTTGTCTATACATCAGGCCACCACGCGATGGCAGTAAAGTCAGGCTAATTCATTTTGTTTTCTGCTTAGTCCTGCCTCTGGCCCTCAGAATGTGAAGAATGGAATCATAATTTCTTTGCTTCTATGTCTTCCCCTGGAATTACCGTTTATAAACTTAGGAATTGACTTCCTTTTCCTGCTTTACCTTTATTGAGTGTTCCTCTTCTCCTGCCTACTGTGGAATGATACTGTACCCTAAGCCTTTGTTTAAAACCAGAATCTATTTTTAAATGAGGATGATTAATACTGTAGCACCTATTTCACAGAGCTCTTGGAGGGTGGGGGGGGGTGGTTAAATGAAATGATGTACCTAACACATTTAGTGCAGGAACTACACCTCATAAACATTATCAAGGGTGGGGACCAGCAGTTAGCATAATGGCTATGTCGCTGGACTCCCACGTAGTTGACAGCAGTTTGAGTCCCAGACCCAGTGGCTTCAAACACGCTGGGTGCGTGTGCATGCGTGCCCAAGATCCCGAGAGGAGAATGGAGGAGAAGGGATTGCGGCGTGGCCATCCCCCCTGGGGGGTAATTTCTCGCTTTCTGTCTCTCTGTCTCTCTCTGTCTGGCGAATGCACGTGCCCTATAGCAAAAACCTCTCCAAAAAAAAAAGTTATCAAGGGTGTATATCATTACTATTGTTATTATGATTTAGATTAACCCAGAAGGTTTTTTAATGAAATAAAACAGGTTTCAAAGGCAGGAAGAAACCAGGAGGAAAATCAAGGACACCTGTAATCTTAGAATCAATTCCCTGAAAAGGTTAGAGTTACAGGAATGAAATATGTCTGTGTTCTGTGTCATATGACTTTTTCAAACCATTGCCACCAATTCCCCGCTCAGATGAGTTGTAAGGAAGATCCAAATGTATCTTTTAATGAAAACCCAGAACACTGCATCAAGCACAGTGTAGTTTCTCAATAAATGTCAGTTTCCTTTGTTGTTCCTCTAAAAGCTAGACCACTATGGTCTGATGATATGGTCTAGTTCGGTTCGGGCAGTTCTTAACTGGTCTGTGTGTTAGAATAATCTGAGCTCTATCCCCAGAGATATTAATCCTATAGATCTGGATTAACAGACCAGGACCTACAAACTTGCATTTTAAAGCTCCCCCAGACATTTTTGGAAACTAGAGAACCAGTTAACAAGGTTCACACAGAGAAACAGGAGCTGAGAAATACTGAGAAATATTGATTATTCCAAGCACTGTGTTAATTGCTTTATATGTCATTTTATTTGACCATATCACTTTGCCTCATTTGTTGTATCACTTCCACTTTACCCACGGAGGAGCTGAAACTCAGAAAGGTTAAATGACTTGCCCCAGAAGTTCAGTTTGTAAGTGATAGGACATAGTTTCAAACACAGTTCCCTGCAATTCTCAAACCAGGCAGTCCTCCCTGTACTATACTGACTTATGAGGACATAGGCCTGGGCCCTGCCTCTGTACTCTGACCAAGTGGGGACTAAAGTCAGATACTGCATCTTGCTGCTCAACTCATTCCTTGAGAATGATGTTTTTGCCTCTGACTAAGACCTGATAAATAAAATGAAAGGAAGAGAATTAAATGATAAAATGGATGGAAAAAAATACCTTTTACATTGTAAAGTGCTATCCTTATATTGGGTAGTATTATTTGTGACATTTGTTATTACCCAGTGACCTTAGACCTTTGAAAGATTTCTCTGGCGTGTATATCTTGGCTTATGGAACACGAATGGAAAGAACTAATACATAAAGCTGATGTTGCTGGAATGAGGCTAAGTCAATGACTGGAATGAGGGAGCACTCACTACTAAGCCCTGAGATAGGTGAGCTTACTGGGTCTGACTTTCTAGCATTCTCGATATTTGAGAAGCAAATAAAAAATGGGCAACAGTCACTTAATATGCAAATTTGGGATACTCACTATATACAAGATACTGAATAAAGCAGTGGGAAATGTGCAAAGAATTTAAGGATATAGTCTTTAAGGACCTTATAGTTAATTTGAGGATATATATATATATATATATATATACACATATATACACACACACACACACACACACACACATGTATGTGTGTATATATATGTATATATGTGTATATATATGTATATATGTGTATATATGTGTATATATATGTATACACACACCTATATAGTCTTCAAAAAACTCATGAGAAATGCATTTTATGAAAGAGTTATACATGGATTTCAACGTTTTTACACCACAATGAACTTGTACTTTAATTCCATTTTCCATGAACTTTTTGGAGTCCCCTTGTTTATGCATGTGTGTTGTCTATGTGAATGAAATACAACTATAATGATATCAATCTCAAATATGTGGAGGAGTAAATACTATTGTAATATGAAAGCACACAATGCGAACTCTAGAATCTATCTTCTCTCCCTTAATTATGAGTTCTTATCTGAATTACTGAAAACAGACCCTGACCCTCTGTCCCTATTCCCAAAGATACTGCACACTATTCCCTTGATCTGTTTTCAATTCTGTAGCCAAAATGACATTTCCAAGATGCAAATCTGATGCCATTGATTTTCTTCAACCATGGTTCCCTCTTGCCTCTAAGATAAAGTCCAGACTCCTTAGCAAGACCTACAGGGACCCTAGCCATCAGTTCTGTTACTGCTCTATCTTATTCTCTTGTCCAGCCACTCTGAAAGTATCATGTTTTTCCCAACCTTGTAATTTTGCATGTGTTACTACCTTTACTAGGAATATCCTTTCCTCCTTTCTTATCTAATTTCTTAATCTTCCTTGAAAACTCCCTATTCTCTATAAACTGGATTTGATGCTCCTTATTTATATCCTTGTAGCACTCTATAATCTTATAGCACTTCTCACACTGATAGTCTACTTACTTGTCCTCCTTCCTCCACTGGCTCCCTTTTACCCATCTGGTTTGTTAATCTTCCCTATGTGAGAATACCACATTTAAAGAGCTTACTACAGTGCCTAATATGTAGAAGCATTTGGCCAATATTAAGTGTTACCATTCAAGTTACTGATTTAATTAGCTGAGAAAGATACAAGTGGATGCAAGTAGAGAGCTACTGAGCAGATGTTAGAAGAAAAGGGGGCCAAATTTTTAGAGGCGAGTGACCTGGAGTTCACATTGAATCAAATAGATCCAATACTTTAGTAGATGTTGCTTCATAAGAAACTGCATTGGAAACTGCTGCCATAACAAGAAGAGACTCTGAAGTTGGAAATTTCAGTTATTAAGTCTAATTTTTTAACTATAATGGAATGGCAGTTAGCATCATAATCTTGAAAGGCTGATTTCTAATGTTTTCTCTTTAATTCATTAATTAATCAGTTGATTTTCAAACATTTGATCACTATACATCACTTAGCTTGTAAAGAGAATTTACACAACATGAAATACATCTAAGACCAGTCCAGTTGAGAATGCTATACACGTTATCATCAACAGGCAATAAACCATTTCTGTGTCCCAAAAATGTCTTGCCACTCTATTGTTTTTCCCCTGATTTCCTTCCCTGTACTCTTTTCCCTTCTCCCACCCTCCCTCTACACAATCTCCAGTGTCCACAACTATTTTCAATACTTTTATGCCCTCCAATCTTTTAATTTGTACCATAGATTGCAGACAATTGGTATATATTAGGTGGAGACATACAGTATCTCTCTTTCATAGTCTGGCTTGCTTCACTCAGCAATAAAACTTCCATATTTGATCACTTTCTAACAAATGCTAGAGTCTTATTGTTTTTTTATGGCTGAATAGTACTCCATAGAGTATATGTGACATACTTTTTCAATCCATTTATCTGTTCATGTACATTTGGGTGGGTTCCATGTCTTAGCAATTGTGAATAAATGCCACAATAAACATTGATACACAAGTGCTTTTCTGATTGAGCATTCTCCTGTCCTTTGGGTAGATACCCAGCATTGGTATTGCTGGATCATATGCTATTTCTATTTGTAGGTCTTTGAGAAACCTCCATATTGTTCTCCACAGTGGCTGGACCAATTTACATTCCCACTAACAGTGTAGGAGAGTTCCCCTTTCACACAATCTCACCAACATTTCTCATTATTTGTGTTTTTAATCTTTGCCATTCTGACAGGGGTTAGGTGTACCTTATTGTGGTTTTAATCTGCATCTCCCTTATGATGAGGGATGTTGAGCATTTCTTCACATGCTTTTTGGATGTTTGCATGTGTTCCTTAGATAATTTTTTGATCAGCTCATTTTCCCATCTTTTAATTGTGTTAGTCATTTTTTTTTTTCAGATAAGCCATTTGAGTTCCCTGTGTATTCTGGTTATTAGTCACTTATCAGAGGCATAGTTTAGAAAAATATTCTCACATTCTGAGGGTCATCAATTCAAACTAATTACTGTGTCCTTGGCAGTTTAGAAACTTCTTAATCTAGTGTAATCCCTCTTGTCTATTTTTGGGATTATTGCCTGTGTTTTGGAAGTCTTATTTAAGAAGTCTTTGCCTACCCTAATGTCTCCCACAGTTTCCCCAGTGTTTTCCTCCAGTAGTTTTATAGTTTGAGGTCCTAGATTCAGGTTTTTTATTCATTTTGAATTGATTTTTGTTAATGGTGAAAGCTGGAGATCCAGTTTCCTCAGGTGAATATCCAGTTATTCTAGCACCATTTGCTAAAGATTTTTTCTTTTCCCCACTGGATTATTTGATATCCTTTGTCAAAAATCAGTTGGCTATATGTTTTGGGGTTTATTTTGGGTGTTTCTATTCTATCCCATTGGTCAACCTGTCTGCTTTTGTGCCAGTACCATGCTGTTTTGATTTTCACAGCTTTATAGTATATTTTGAGGTCAGGGAGTGAGATGCCGCTAACTCCACTCTTCTTGCACAGGATTGCTTTTGCAATATGAGGTCTTTTATTATTCTAGACAATTTTTTATATATTTATTTATTTATACATTTTTCCACATTTACTTTACATATCAAAAAACTTTAACTCATACTCCATAGTTCTTGATAGTTAATAAACAACTTTCAAATTTTAAAATAATGAATTTTAAAGATAATGTTCAAGGGACCAGCAGTGAATGTAATAGCTATCTCGCTGGACTCCCACGTAGTCGACCAAGGTTCGCGTCCCGGACCCGGACCCGGTGGCTTAAAACTCACGCCGGGCGCCTGTGCGTGCGTGCCCAAGATCCCAAGAGGAGGATGGAGGAGAAGGGACTGTGGCGTGGCCATTCCCCCTGGGGGGTGATTTCTCGCTTTCTGTCTCTCTGTCTCTTTCTGTCTGTCTGGCGAGCGGACGCACCTTATAGCAAAAACCTCTCCAAAGATAATGTTCAAAATATTTCTTATAATTTTATATGATTTTGTTTGTGACTCTATAACAACAGAAACAGTATGGTTTCAAATATTTTTGAGAAAATATTTACATGTCAACTGCTCAAATTGTTGAAAAGCAAATGCCCAGCCCACTAGTCACACATGAACCTTCTATGACTGTCTTTTCTGTATCTGTGAATCATGTCTCTAGTAATTTGATTGCAATTGTGTTAATATGTAGATTAACACAATTGGGTAGAATTGCCATTTTGATTATATTAATTCTTCCAATCCAGTAACATGAGATGTCTTGCACTTTTTTGTGTCCTTTTCAATATCTTTTTAAAGATTTTCATAGTTTTCTTTGTAAAGGTGTTTGACTGACTTAGTTAGGTTTATCCCTTAAATATCTTATACTTTTTTGTGGCTATGGTAAAAGGCATTCCTTTCTTTAGGTCTACCTCAGTCAACTTGTTGTTTGTATATAGAAATGCTATAGATTTTTGGATGTTGATTTTGTATCTTGCCAATTTAATTTTTATTTATTACCTCAAAAAGTTTTCACATGGAAACCTTTGGGTTATTTAAGTTTATTATCATGTCATCTTCAAATAAAGATATTTTCAACTCTTTGCCTATTCAAATGGCTTTTATATTATTCTCTTTTCTGATTGCAATAGCTAAGACTTCCAGCACTATATTGAAAAGGAGTAGAGAGAGTGGGCAGCCTTGTCTAGTACCAGTTTTTGGTGGAAAAGCTTTCAACTTTTCCCCACTCAGTATAATGTTAGCTACAGGTTTTTTATATATAGCATTTATTGTGTTAGAAATGACTCTTCTATGCCAATCTTGCTAAAAGTCTTAATCATGAAGGGATGTGATATTTTATTGAATGCTTTCTCTACATCAACTGAAATTATCATATCATTTTTATCTTTCTGTTAATATGGTGTATTAGGTTTATGGTCTTGCATATGTTGAACCCTGGAATAAAGCCTACCTGGTTGTGATGAATAATCTTTGTTATATGTTGTTGGATATGATTTACAAGTATGTTATTTAGAATTTTTTCATCTATATTCATCAGAGATATTGGTCTGTAATTTTACTTTTTTGTCATGTCTTTATCTGTTTTGGGAATGAGGATGATGAAGGCTTCAGAAAATGAATTTGGGATGATTCCCTCCTTTTGGATCTTTAGAAATAATTTGAGTAGAATCGGGGTTAATTCTTCTTTAAAAGTTTTGTAGAATTCAGAAGTGAAGTCATCAGAAGCTGCGGTTTTCTTTGTTGGTAGGTTATTTATTACTTATTCAATCTCATGGCCTATTATGGGTCTATTCAGGCTTTCTATATCCTCCCGATTCCATCTTGGTATTTGTTCATCTCCTCCATGTTCTCTCATTTGTTGACATATAGTCACTCATAGTATCCTCTGATGATGTTTTGTATTTCTAGTGTGTCTGCTGTAATATTGTCTTTTTTATTCTGTTTTTGATTTATCTTGTTTCTTTTTTTTTCTTCTTAAGCAGTCTAGCTAATAGTGTGTCAATCTTGTTAATCTTTTCAAAGAATCAGCTTTTGCTTTCATTTACTTTCTGTATAGTTTGTTTATTTTCTATTTCATTTATTTCTGCTTGCATCTTTATTATTTCTTTTCTCCTGGCAGATTTATTTATTTATTTATTTATTTATTTATTTATTTATTTATTTTTTTGGGTGGTTGTTTTTCCAATTCCCTGAGGCATGATGTTAGGTTGTCTATTTGCCTCCTTTCCACCTTTTTCTTATGAGTACTAATTGCTGTGAATTTCCCTCTTATTACTGCTTTTGTGGTGTCTCATCGATTATGGAAACTCATGTACTCATTATCATTTGTTTCCATAAATCTTTTGATTTCAGACTTAATTTCTTCGGTACCTGAGAAGTCACTCAGAAGTAGGTTGTTTAGTTTCCATGTGATTGTGTATTTTCAAGGATTTTTCCTGAAATTATTATCAAGTTTAATTCTATCATGGTTAGAGAAGATGCTGGGTTTGATTTGTGTCCTATCATATGGTCATTCTTTGAAAAGGTTCCATACAGAGGTGAGAAAATGTATATTTTGTGGTCTTAGGGTAGAAAGTTCTGTAGATGTCTGTCAAGTCCATTTGACTTAAAGTATTGTTTAGGTCCATTCTGCTTGTTTTTTTGTCTAGAAGATCTGTCTAAAGGAGATAATGGAGTATTGAGATCCCCAACAATTATAATATTGCAACCTATCTCTACCTTTAGCTTTAGCAGTCTTTCAAAAATATGGAATGCTTGGGAACCAGCAGTTAGCGTAATGGCTATGTCGCTGGACTCCCACGTAGTTGACCGCGGTTCGCGTCTCGGACCCGGTGGCTTACAACTCACGCCGGGCGCGTGTGCGTGCGTGCCCAAGATCCCGAGAGGAGAATGGAGGAGAAGGGATTGCGGCGTGACCATCCCCCCTGGGGGGTGATTTCTCGCTTTCTGTCTCTATGTCTCTCTCTGTCTGTCTGGCGAGCGCACGCGCCCTATAGCGAAAAACCTCTCCAAAAAAAAAAAAAATATGGAATGCTTCACGAATTTGCATGTCATCCTTGTGCAGGGGGCCATACTAATCTCCTCTGTATCATTCCAATTTTAGTGTATATGTTGCCAAATCAAGTATCTAATGTTTTCTCTTATCTGTGAGTAAAAATCTTTATTATATCTAAATAATAAAGAAAAATAAATCAATGAAAAGGTCCAATATTCAGTTAGCTGGTATTTGACCTGTTTCATTGGGGAGTGCCCAAAGCTCTCCTGAGAAGATGTTCCAAGGGTAGCTGATGGGCTATAAAAAGAGAACTACAGAGTGACATGATAGCATTTGCAAGGCCAGGTGGGGGACAATCTAGAGAAAGGACCAGAAACATAATTTCACTTTATTTGAGACACTGTACCCCCATGGGGGAAAAAATTAAAAACAGAGTGACTAAAATTCAGGGTAGCTATACAAGAAAATAAATAGGAAATACAGTTTGGCAAAGCATAAAGAAAGGCCAGAAACAAATGCGCAGAAGAGATGGAGAAGATTTCAACAGAACAATGCAATTTGCTTGACAGAAAAATGTGTGGGAGAAAAAAATATAGCCAAATCACTACACCTCTGTCTAGAGGTCTTGATATTTCACTGTGTACTTCTATGACTTTCTCATAAGTATCTTAGTCCTTTATTACCCTTTGGAACATCAAGTTGGACCAAAATAGAGTTGGAAACCTAGAGCCTACCTCCCTAACAGACCTGATTGAGTTTAAGTCAGTGGCTACTAGTAGTAACATGTTTTCCTGAACAGCTGAAGTTTTCATAAGGTGTTTTTCCCCCTTGCTTCCCTGGAAAGTGAGCCTGAAAGGCTTCTATGATCTTCAGTAGATTCTGTGCCTCCAATCTGGGCTGCTGTTGACACTCATACACAGCCTAAAGAATGAGAAGAGAACTGTTCTCACAGCTTTGGCTGTCTTCTTGCTGCGGGCCATGATGGGAGTGGTATGATGTTTGGAAGTTGCTCTTGAATTCATTCACTTTGCTTTATCTTTGAAGATTATTCATCTGTGTTTGCTAAGCCTAGCAGAGAAAATTTTCTGCTCATTTAGCTTGGTTGCATTGAAAATGTTTTTATGTTGCTACCTAAGGAGACTCTAAAGTCAGCAGTATCTCTGAATGGATGGAATGATCAGCTTCTTCCAAACCCCTGCTGCTCTTGCTAACACAAAATTCAGGTCCAAAGGCAAAAATATGTTGAGTCAGCCAATATTAATCCTTCCTCTTCCTCATCCCCACCATGTACACCAAACAGCAGTTTGGGAGAGGAGTTGTAGCCTGGTTTCATGAACCTAGATGGTACCACAGTGATGTGTAGAGAAGCTGATTTTTCTGAGCTGTGTTTGCTTTGGAAAAAAATTAGTACTCTTACTAGGAAGAGGTCTGATAAAAAGATCAATTCCCCCACCCCATCAGTTATCATGTACCATGATCTCTAGTGTTCTATTCTTCTACCTACCTCATTGACCCTCCTTTAGTCTCTTTCTCTTCTTTGCTCTCTCTCTGCCCCTTCCCCCTAACTTGCTATTCCATTATTACTATGCATGTCTCTGTATCCTCTAGGATAATATAGACACCCTGACTTGATATAGAGAGGTTGTGTAGGTCCTTAAGGTGGTCTCTGAATAGACATCTCTGCGTGTCTGTTCTACTCCTTTGCATTGGAGGACAAGATCAAAGATGAACTGCAGGTTCTCATTGCAGGGCTTCCTCCATCTCTGGGGCCACTCCTTCCTTTATTTTGCCTATCTAAGGCCAGAGCAGTGAGAAAACAAATATCAATAGAGCTCTTTTTGCATTCTACCTAAAACAACTCTCTTCACGATCTTCTGACTCTAAGAATTTCTAGAATTTAGATCTCATCTTTTTAGAGGAATAAAGCTTCCCTCTCCATCGCTGAACTATTCACATTTGTCAAATAGATTTATCCGTTCTTGCTTCACTCTGAGACTCCAAGCTACTTCCCAGTTCTTACCCCTCACCCCATTAGCCTCTCCTCTACCACACCAATATCCAGAGCTTACCACTAATCCTGGGTCAAAAGCATGGGACCAGCAGTTAGTGTAATGGCTATGTTGCTGGACTCCCATGTAGTTGACTGCAGTTCGAGTCCCGGACCTGGTGACTTAAACTCACGCTGGGCGCGTGTGCGAGCGTGCCCAAGATCCCGAGAGGAGAATAGAGGAGAAGGGATTGCGGTGTGGCCATCCCCCTTGGGGGGTGATTTCTCACTTTCTGTCTCTCTGTCTCTCTCTGTCTCTCTGGCAAGCGCATGTGCCCTATAACAAAAAAAGAAAAAAAAAAAAAACTCTCCAAAAAAAAGAAAAAAAAAAGAAAAAAGCATGTTTTTCTTTGTTTCGTTTTGTTTTGTTTTCTTAGAGTAGATGCTCTTGTAAGTTTACTGATGGAAACACTTGTGTCAAATCAAACCTTCATATATCTGAAAGGTCCATTTCATTTCATCCAGACCTAGTCAGTTTGGGAGGCATTAGTTGTCACTACACACTTGCTATATTCCTACTTCCCTGTCTCTTCCTCCAGGGGCCTGAAATTCTATCAAATAATTGTCTGAAAAAGAAGACTTGAACAACTCAAAAGGTAGACTTACCTCACTCTTTTTATGCCTTTGCTTTTCAACATTGTTTTCTCCTCTAATCAAGGGAGATTCCTAATTTTCTTTCTTCTCTTTCTCTCCCTCTCTCTATACACACACACACACATACACACACATATATATGGAGATTGAGTCAAAGTAAGTGGCTACTAACAGTAATATGTTTTCTTGAACAACTGAAATTTTCATAAGGTATATATAGATATATACCTTATTAGAATATATTAGATGAGAAATCTTATATATATAGGATTAGTCCTTCAGTAATCTTGATGTCTAAGCTGGCATTCTGAATATGCCCCTTTAAGAAGTCTTTCTTTTAGAATCTGCCCTATTTTTATTCCTAACTCTGATCCTCACACCGTTGCTATGCCCCAACACAAGTAATGGTTTCAAACTAACTCTTCTCAGTAACTCATCATGACCCATTGACAGCTGGCCAGACACCATGCCCCTAAAGGGTATAGGACTGGGGATCTGGGAAGGGCGGTCTGTTTAGGTGACAACCAGTGACAATTTTTCTTTAAACAGCAGAGCTGTAATAACATAACTTAATGCTGAATCAAAGGAAACAGAGTGAAACTCCAAACTAATTTGATTTGCAACTTGGAATAAAAGCAACATGTCTTGATTTAAATGTCAGGCCCACTGCTGAGTGATGATTTAATAACTTTTATGAGGGATTCTGTCACAGCAAATTCAACACTGGAATAGAGTGACTCACAGATAGGGTGTTAGAAATGATACAGAAGAGCACAAAAAGGAGCAGGCTTATTGCAGGGCTCATCCAGAAGCTTTGCATAAAGCTAATTTGCAGTTAGAACCGCTTATCTCCCCCTATCCTGCTACCCAGTCTTTCTCTTCAGAGACATCCATGCGTGGATGTGCAGAAAATCTCTAAGTGTGATGTCAGTTCACGGCAGTATTTTCTGAGGACTCAGGCTCTTGAACAATTCTAGTATGGAGGCTGAGTCAGTGCATTCAACCTGAAGACAAGGCAGCAGTAAACCTGACTATTTCTTAAGGAACTTCAAAAATCATCTGGCCTAGGGACCAGCAGTTAGCGTAATGGCTATGTCGCTGGACTCCCACGTAGTCGACCGCGGTTCGAGTCCCGGACCCGGCGGCTTAAACTCATGCCGGGCGCGTGTGCGTGCGTGCCCGAGATCCCGAGAGGAGAATGGAGGAGAAGGGATTGCGGCGTGGCCATCCCCCCTGGGGGGTGATTTCCTGCTTTCTATCTCTCTGTCTCTCTCTGTCTGTCTGGCGAGCGCACGCGCCCTATAGCAAAAACCTCTCCAAAAAAAAAAAAAGAAAAAAAAAAATCATCTGGCCTAGTGCCCTGTCTTTGGGCAGGTACTTTATTATATTCCCCCCATTCTAAGGGTGAGAGAGCTGGGGTTAAATGTTTTTCCAAAGACTCTACTCTCTTGATTCCCAGGGAATTAGTGTTTCCTCATCAATATCTTATGAGGTCTCTCTCCTTGTCCTTTCCCAGCTTTCCAGGGCTAACATGTCCAAATGCTCAAAGGCTGACCATGCCTCAGTCCCAGTCTGCTTCTCAAGTCAAGAGGACCATGCCTGGCCATTCTTAAGGAGGAAATTCCATTCTTTTAGACTAATCCTTTGGTCACCAAGATTCATTTTAAAGGAAATTTGAAGTGTAAATATCTGGTGTTTACCTAAGTGAGAGTTGCTCAGTCTTGACAACTTGACATTTTTTTTTTAAATCAGATTATTCTTTGTTGTGGAGGCTGTTTTATGTATCCTTGCATGTGTAGCAGTATCCCAAGCCTCTGATTAGTCATCTCTGCCTATAGTGTCCACTTACTTCCAATCTTTCAGATAGAGCTTTCACATTAACCTTCCCAAATTGTATCTCTAAGCTAGTGGTTTTCAAAGGGAAGCAACCCCTCCCTCCCACAGGGACATTTGAAAATTTCTGGCAATATTTTTGGTTTTCACCAAATAAATTGTCCATAGCACCAAGGTTGAGAAACCTTGCTCTATCATATAATCCCCTGGTCAGAAATTTTTCACTGTTCCCCTCTACTTGTGGGAAAATAATTTCACGGGCTTTCTTGATTCAGCTTATTATTTGGGAATAATAGGTTCTTTCTTAAATAACACTGAATGGTTGGTGTTTCTGAAACAATGTCATCTACTTTTCCATGCATATAACTTTGATCACATCAACTACTCCCTCTGCTTGGAATGCTTACTTCCCTCTACCAAATCCATATTAAAATATTACCTCTTTTCAGAGCCTTATTTGAGCCTGAATTCTCTTAGCTATAAATAAGCCCTCTTTCCACAGATGTTCCTGTAGTATTTTAGAATTGCAAGGCGATTTTAGAAATATCTCCATTAAAATTTCTTCTTAAAGAAAAAAAAATTGAAGCCCCAAAAGGTGAACTGATTGGTTGAAGGCACCATGTTTTCCCATAAAACTTGGGCCATAGTAATTTATGCTTTTGACTTCATTCCTTGGCATAGTTGAAATGGATGATAATGAACTTTGAGGTAGGCCTGTCATTCAAATCTGAACTTTGACACTTATGAGGATACTTCAAAAAGTTCATGGAAAATTGAATTAAAGTATGAGTTTATTTTGGTGCTAAAATTGAAACCCATACATAGTTTTTTCTTAACACAGAGTTTTCATGAACTTTTCAAAGACCGCTTGTATAAGTTGACCAAGTCACTTACCTTTCTGAAACTTCTCTCAGTTATAAATGGGAATAATCATGGCTACTGTGAGAATCAAATGAGATTGTATATTCAACATGCCTGGTCCATAGTAGGCACTCAATAAATATTTGTCAGAAGAATATATATATCAACAGTACTTCAAAGAATAGGATTTAGTGATCGATGATGGTCCATAGAACTTCACTAAAAGGTGACTGAAGGCAAAGCATACATGGTAGTTCATAGCACTGTTCCCTCCTTTTGCACCCTTCCACAGAAGATTTCTCTGTAGGCCATCAGACTACTGTCTGAGCTTTCTGTGGAGTAGCTTAGTACTCATTGCAGGTTGTAAGTTAGAAAGGTAGTTCCTAAAAGATCTGCATTTTCCCTCTCTCTCTTTCTTTCTTTTTCTCTTTCTTTCTCTTTCTTTTTTCTTTTTTGTAATGCCAGTAATGTAACCTCTCTGTTCCCCTGAGCACATAAAAGGTGGGATTGTGGGGAGGGCATTGGATAGATGATATATGTCTTCTGTTTCTCTTTAGATTCCTGAGTGGAAGCTGCTTAGGGCTTAGATGCTTTTCAGTGGCACAACAGGAATCTCTGTGAGAGGAAACCACAATGCACATTGAGTGGCAATGGAAGCACTTTGGTGTTGGCTCCTAGTCCAGTGATACTTGTTCTGATTTCAATAAGGATTACAAAGACCTTTCTACCCAGGCCTTTACTCTGATACCTTGCCTAGATAAGAGCGAGAATATGCTGAGGATGAAGAAGTTGCCTGACAGTGGGCTCACATCAGAAGTAGCTCCTGTCTACTCTGCAATGTGAGCACAGGAGATTTTGGTTGAAGCGGCTAGGGGAGAAGCTCAGGAAAGTCTACTACAAATTTATTTAAAAGCCTCTCCATCTTTAGTGCTTGAAGGTCAAAGGTTCTGTAAGAGGAAAATGGTTTTTAAAGGGATGAGAAAACCAGTAGAGGACAGAACACTGGATTGAGAGTAAAGAGACTGGGTCTGGATCCTGCCTCTACCCTTCTGTTTGAGAGGATGCCTAAAGCTTTTGCCTGAGCCTCACATTTCAGACTGAAATGGATGCATTAAAATCTGTAACCTTATTCTCAATGATGGCAGAAGTAAAAGATTTATCAGTCTCTAGAGTTTTCACTCCATAAATCTCAAAGCATCATATACAACCTTCCATTTTAAGTAGTTGCATGAGTATGTGTGTGTTTACAGGAAGGTGTAACGAAAAGGGGGAAACAGACTTAATGGCTGCTTGCCTCATATAGCGTTTTTTAATCTACCCTTCCCAGAGTTTACCATTGTGCATGTTGAGGCCACTTTGGAGATAGTTGGAGTCCATTCTCTAAAGAGGCTTCTCTTTCAAATTATCCCTCTCTCTCTGCGATTTGCATTGTGTACATAGTTATTGTAAGGTAGTTTTCACCATGATTTTGGGTGGGGCCAAAGGAGTTGTAGAAGTTATATGGCTTCCTACATCTATTGGTGAAGTACTATTTCCTCTGAAAGACTAACACTTGACACTTGTCATAGGACGGCATAAGGAATTTATTCATCCATTCAAGTACAAAAGGAAGGATACATGATACTATGAGAGGCTAGGAAGAGGGAATTGACCTATGGAAGACCAGGAAGACAACAATAAGAAATTAATGATTGAGCTGATCTCTGAAGAATAAACATTGACTAAGAAAAGAGAATAGTGGGATGGGTACGTGTGTACCTTGCACATGCTGTAAGCGTTTTAGGCAGAGAGAACAGAATGTGCATAGCCCTTGTGGTATAAGGGACCATGATGCATTCCAGAAATAAATAGAATACTGTTTTAGCTGGTTTTGCAGCTTTAACTTAAAATGTAAGCCATAGTTTTAGGTACTGAAGGTTGAAAATGCAAGTGCACCTAGCTTCAAAATACCATTAGACAAAATCACATGTACTGAAATTGTAACCACTCTGGATAGAGCATGTGAAGCACTGTCAAGAAAATAAAACAAATACATTTGTACTGTTGACTTAACAATCTGGAAAGGGAGAGAGTGCAGACTTAAAAATATGTGAAATTAAAATCTTCATTTCAAGATTTTATCCAACAGGTGCAGCTGTGTACGGGATGTACAGAGGAATTCCTGGAGGGCTACTTGGTTAAAGTAATTTGAGCTTACGGAGTGAGGAAAAGCTTATAGCATGTGCTGAGTCCTAGATAGTGTTCAGAAGAAGAAATGAATTGGTGAATAAAAGGAGAGATAGGGACCAACATATGGCATAATGGTTACATCGCTGGACTCCCATGTAGTCGAAAGCGATTCAAATCCAAAACCCAACGACTTAAAATACTCCAGGCGCGTGTGCCTGCATGCCCAAAATCCGAAGAGGAGACTATAAGAAAAGGGAATGCAGTGTGGCTATCTTCCCTGGGGAGTGATTTCTTGCTTTCTGTCTCTCTGTCTCTCTCTGTCTTTCTGGTGAGCACACATGCCCTATAGCAAAAATCACTCTCTTAAAAAAAAAAAAAAAGAGGAGAGACAGTGTTTCTGGCAAGAGAGACAGCATAAATGATGATTTTGTGGTAGCAAGACTATTTCTATGGTGGGAAATTTGGGTGGCCTGAATGGAATAGCAAAGTAGGCTAACATGGGACCACCTTAGCCTTCTTGTATGACATACCAACTAGTCAATTAAAAGAAGGACAATTAAGGTTCTCTGGGTACTATGTGAATAGAAGTAATTGATTATTTCACTGGGTTTAGCCTTTTATAAATGAAATTGTTTTGAAGATCAGTCTTTCAGTCTTAGCATCCTCAACTGATTGTAGTTGGAACTAGTTTTCTGCGAGTCTGTGAAAAGAAGGAAGGTTTCTATCTATCTCTCTTCTCAGGACCTATTTGCAACTTTGTATAACTCAGCCCCTACCCCAATTTCTGGAGTCTAGTTTGCATAAGCACTTTATTTTAGTAGTTATTCTGATATCTCATAAAATAATAGCTCCTTTTCCTCCTTGTGGCCATTTATATTTTCTGCAAGATTGCTAAAAACAGAAACAAAAACACCAACCCCCCCCAAATCCTTCAAACTAAATAATTTGCTTCTAATAAAATGGCAAGTGATAGGGACAGTTTGAACAGGTTACCCTTCAAACCTGAACTACTCCTTTCTCCCTCCCCCGTTTGAAACTTGGCTTTGATTTCAATGCATATTTCTTCTGTGGGTGTTGACAGTCTGGTTTGGGATGGAGACATGTAGTAAGGAGAAAAGAACTTGATTTTGCCTGTCAAATCTCCTATTAATACAGGATATGGCCCTTGAAAGGCTCCTGAGTGGTAGCATATCACTGTGGTTAAAACTGTGGAGCTCTGGAGTCATGATGATCCAGGGCTGGTATCCTGACTCTACCACTTTATAGATGTGTGATATTTCACAATTAACTTAGCCTGTGCTTTGGTTGCATCATTTGTTCTAAAACAAGGTTAATAAGAGTACCTATTTCATATTGTTATTGTAATGATCAATGAGATACATGAGGGGTCTTCAAAACTTTCACAAAAAATGCATATTTATGAAACTTCTGTGCATGGATTTCAATTTGTTCTGGACCAAAATAAACTAATAATTTAATTCCATATTCCATGAACTTTTAAAACTCTCCTCTTATGTGTAAAGAGCTTAGCATAATGCTTGACACTTGATCAAGTTGTTCTTGTCATCATTGTCATGAGCATCACAACACCCATCACCACCCACACCACTCCCAGGTTTCTACTCTGGTAACAAGAAAATAAAATCTTATAGCCTCTTGTTAAAGCAAAGGTCAGCAGTTAGCAAAGGAAGAAAGGAGGAAACAGGAGATCCTGTGATATTCTCTGTTTCCTATTCTTACCCTGCTCTTAATAGTTTCAAAAGAATGTAAGAAGACTGCACGTTCAGGGATAATTACTATAGCTTTTTATCTAAAAGAACATATGAAAAGACAAACCAACCCTCATGTTGCTTTTCCTGTTTCCACAGGTACCTGTCAGCTTGGCTGGGCCTATTATTGTGCTGGAGGTGGAGCAGCTGCAGCCATGTTGATCTGCACCTGGCTCTCTTGCTTTGCTGGAAGAAACCCCAAGCCTGTCATGCTGGTGGAGAACATTATGAGGAACACCAATTCTTATTCCATGGAGCTTGACCACTGCCTCAAACCTTGAGCTTTGAAAGAAGATTTCAGAGGGTGGGAATGGGGAGGCCAGGAAGCCCTAAATAGAGGTACAAAGATTAGGCCAGTTGCTATCCACCTACCAGTAGTGGAGCTTAGAGTTTGCATGATTTTCAACCCACCTGTCATTCATTTTCACTTTCCTGTAAGCCAGTGGGTTGGTGATTATTTACAAAATTCATCTAGAACAATGATTTTCTCAAATGTTTACCCAACCAGAAAGCACCCACTAACCCTCAAGTCCCAAAGTGTTCCTTAATACAAAACAGAGATTCTTCACTTGAAAGAGATTTACACAACCAAATAGCTCTTCAGAGTTCTACAGATTTGTCTCTCACTTACCCTAAAGCTCAAAAGCTGTGTAAGACCAGTTGTGCAGGGAGGGACCAGCAGATGGACAGGGCTGGTTCCTACAACTCCATTTGTACAGTCCTCCCCTCAGTATTTATTGCCTCCTCCCAACCCCAACATCTCTGGAGTACCACTGCTGAAATATCTGTGACTTTCTCAGGACTATACATTGGCACTTCTTTTTTATTCTGTTTTTCTTTCTCCCTAATTGTGAGGAAATTTGGGTGGAAGGTGACTCCCAGAGAAGAAAATATTAATCAAGGGTGCTTGTATATATTCTTGGGTCCCCTTCCTCATTATGCTTTAGAATATTCACAGCAGTTCATTTTGTGTTCTGGCTGAGTGACTGGCATCAAAATATAGTGGCAAGTATTCTCTAGTCCCTGACAGATACAGAAATGGAGTTTACCAAATGTTCTGAGAAGATGCTGACATTTGTTGGGCGCTTAATAAATATGAATTCACAATGATGATGACAAGACTGTTTCTGCTGGCTCTTTATTGAAATTGCTCTTCATGTTCATTTTTATTGACTAGAAAATCCACAGTAGCCTTTTGCCTCTAGGCCAAGTTAGACAGAAAAGAGCACAGTCCTGATGTCACCTAGGGCTGATGTATTTTTAGACTTTGTCTTCCTCCCACTTGTGTTCAAGGTTGACTAATGGTGTAGAGGAACTTAGTGTCTCCTGAGGGCAGAATTTGTCTCACCCTTCATGCTACCACTCCCCACTTTCCAGTTAATTCAGGCCAGTGCTATTGTTCCAATCCCTACAGCTTTAGGGATTGAGGAGTTCCTGTGACTCAAAAGTTCAACTCTACTGTTTATATTCCTAATTGTTTCAGCACAATTTGGGTTCAACCTTACCTAGGGGAAGAGAAATGGAGAAAACCAGCTTCATGAGTTACATGCTATCTTCAAAGGGCCAGAGTTCTTTCGTTGACCTTACATAGGTAAATGAATCAAACATATACTCTGCTCATCATTCATTCATTCATTCATTTAGTCACTCATTCAGGAAACATTTCTTGAGCATTTTAATATATACTTCATTCTATGCTAGGAACAGAGGATAAAAGGAAGAAGACTCAGTTTTTCACCCTGAAAAAAGATAGAGGTGAGGTATTGACAATTTGATAAATAATTTCCAGTGTGGTAAATGCTAGGAAAGTGAAGAAGGAGTGCCAAAGGATCACAGAGGGGCTATTAAAACAATTTAGAGAAGAAGGGGTTCATGGGAAAGTTTCCTCGAAAAGAGGATACCCCTGAGGGTGGGGGTGATTTCTCACTTTTCTTCTCTCTGTCTCACTTTTGCTCTATGGTCAAAACAAACAAACAAGGGACCAGCAGTTAGCGTAATGGCTATGTTACTGAACTCCCATGTAGCTGACTGTGGTTCAAGTACCAGACCTGGTGGCTTAAACTCCCGCTGGGCACGTGTGCATGCATGGCCAAGATCCCGAGAGGAGAATGGAGGAGAAGGAATTGTGGCATGGCCATCCCCCCTCAGGAATGATTTCTCACTTTCTATCTCTCTGTCTCTGTCTTTCTGGTGAGCGCACGCACCCTATAGCAAAAATCTCTCCAAAAAACAAAACAAAACAAAAAAACAGAAAACCACCTAAGATGGGTTAGAGAGTTGAAAGGGCGGTTAGTATGCACATGTAAAGAGTGCACTAGATAAGATGAAATGCAAGTAAAGGCATGCAGGCCACATGATAGTGACAAATGAGTGTGAAAGGGGAGGTGGCAAAAGCTGAGGCTAGAAAGAGAAGCAATAGCCACATTCTGGGGGACCGTCTATGCCTGAATATGGAATTGGGAGTTTATCCTAATAATAGACCATTGAAAAAGAAGTGACATGAACATATTTGTGGGTTTTGCAAGGATGAGTTTAGCTAAAGTGAGAAAAATGAAAGCAAATAGGGAGAGACTGGAGATATTTTGATAATCTAGGTGTAAAAGGATCAAGTCTTTTTTAAAGGAGTTATTTTATTTAACTTTAGTTATTTATTTACTTTTTAATTTGACCAGAGAGGGACAGAGAGAGAGAGAGAGAGAAAGTGAGAAAGCAAGCTGCCAGGTCCGGGACTTGAACCATGGTCGGCCACATGGGAGTCCAGTGCTCCTAATCACCATACCACCTGCTGGCCCCAAAGGATCAAGTCTTGAACTAAGAAGTAACTGTGGGACTGGAGCAGAGAGGTTAATTTAAAAGAAGACATTGGGTTGTCAGAAACATCATGAGACATTTTTGGTCTGTGAATGGCTCCTACCACTAATGTGGGAAATACAAGAGGTATAACAGATAATACAGAACTGTTGGTTTAATTCACACCCTGTATTATCACCCTCATGGAATTGGATTAAGTGCTTAAGGAAAGTTGAACATACCTCACTGAGAAAGAAGCAAAATAATTGGGTCTACAGTATCCTCTTTCCTCCAGAAAGATGACTGAGAACAGGTAGAAAAAACATGGAACTGGCTTCATCTTCATTTTTATTGTATAAACACAGTAATGCAACCTTAATTTAGGAGAGCCCAGTGTAGGGAGAATGTATCAAATATTTGGGAAAAGGCAGATCAGTCTCTTTAGAAAAGAAAGTTGGATCTGGTGATCTCTCCCCTCAGGGTAGGGAATCTTCTGAAATTCAGTGGAACAGAATTTGTGGAAGTGAATACAAGTCAGGGTCTTGGCAGGAAATAGATGGTATACTCGAGTTTAGCTGATACGAGCTTAATAAAGGTGTTATATATGCAGAATTAAGGGACTCTTCAGGTGACGGTAAGCCATAGGAAAGCCAAAGTAGGAAGCTATATCACCCCTAAGACTAAAAGGCCAAAGGAAAGAAACAGTGTTATTGGAGCTCAGCAAGAATGGTAGCCCTATAAGAGGGGCTGCCTGGCAGGAGCTATGACTTTAGGTAGCATGAAGTAGTTTCTGTCCACATGCAACGTAGTAAGGAGGGTGACAGGGCAATAAATATCAGTATCTCACTCTCTTCTCACTCTCTGATCTCTTGCCAGTTCTCACCATTAGCCAGACCCAGCTTGATGCCAGCTGGCGAAGAAGCCTATTGCTGTAGTTCATTGAGGTCAGCCTCTTTTGGCACCAAGCATGTCAGGAAAGGGCAGAGAGTGAGCTTGGGGGTATGAGGGAAAAATGGAAAATCATAGCTCAGTGAGTGTGTTTAGCTGCCCTGCTCCCTGCCCTCACTTCTACCACCACGCACATCACCATGCCTTCTGCACTCCTTCTGGGAAGTATGTGCTTCACTGTCTTCCATGGCCCATTTCCCTAAATACCTTGTGAAGTAGTTACACCCTGGAAAGGGTACTAAGAAGGAAAGGGTAAATGTAAAAGAAATATTCAAAATGACTATCACCTTGTAGCAATCTGTTGTAGGTAGGAGTAAGAACACTTTTTTCCCTTTTCTAGAAAAAGGGTACTGCATTTTAAAAGGATTGGGGGGCAGCAGGTGGCATGGTGGTTAAGGCACTGGACTCCCACATGACTGATCACAATTCAAGTCCTGGACCCGGTGGCCGGAAACTCATGCTGAGCATGTGTGCATGCATGCCCAAAATCCTGAGAGGAGAATGGAGAAGAAGGGATTGTGGCATGGCTGTCCTCCCTGGAGGATGATTTCTCAATTTCCTTCTCTATGTTTCTCTCTGGCAAGTACATGTGCCCTACGGCGTAAACTTAACAGCAATAAAAATAAAAAGGATTTTTTTTTTTCTGCAGGGGCATATATTCAAAGTGGAAACATGCCCCATGTCAATTTGAACTTAAATTCCTCCCTGCCTATGTCTGGTTTCTTTCCTGCCAAGCCTTGCTTTTGCATGGATGTCTGACTATCCTAGATTTTTGTTTGTTTGTTTGTTTTCCTGTGGCCTGGAGCAGACATTTGGAAGCTAAGTATGCCTCGTCTGGTGACTGTTGTATAAAGAGAAGGGGGTGATGCAAGTGAGCTCTGAAGAGTCTCTGCAGTTTGTCCCCTCCATGACCATCTGTTCTCCCCTCCTGTGCATGCAAGCTGAGTGACTGTCCATAGGTCTTTGCTGACCCTAGAATCACTTAGGTCTTAGAGAGGGGATGAGAGGTGGGAAGCTTTTTATCTGCACTAACTCAACAATCAACTTAAGTATTCCCCAAAAGTCCGTCAGGTAGGATACTTCACTCAGAAAAGGAAACCAAATGGGCAGCCCGAGAGACTTGTCTTTGTATCCATAAGATTGAAATTTCTACACCTGAGTGTCATAGGTTAAGTCATGCAGGTCTATCTTGAGTGATGTCATCTCTCTAATGTCACCCTATTATCCTGTTCCCAGGGCAATAGCTGCTCTATTCATGCACAGGTGCAGCTGACTTCTAGACAGTGGGTTCCCACTTTGCAGGAGCATATACCTTGCACCAAGAGAAGAAAGCCCAGGCCTTTGGGAAAGGGAGTTGTGGCTTCTGCAAGAGCAGGTGGTACTATGAGATTTTGGCTGAATGACAAAAAGCCAGGGAGGATGACACAATGTAGAAGCTTCTGAGAAGTAGAGGCTCATATAAGTTGTCAAACTTGGGGACCAGCAGGTGGCATGGTGGTTAAGGCGCTAGACACTCCCACATGGCCGACCATGGTTTGAGTCCTGGATCCTGTGGCTTGCTTTCTCACTCCCCCCCCTACTCTGTGTGTGTGTGTGTGTGTGTGTGTGTGTGTGCACGCGCGCGCATGCGTGCGCATGTACGTGCATGCATGTGTCTCTCTCTGGTCAAAGTAAAATGAATGAATAAATAAAATTAAAAAATAGTTTTAAAAAATTGTCAAACAAGCTCCACTAAGAGGGAGAGTCTGGCCTCTTCAGAATGTGATAGGGGTCACTTTTTTCAGAGTAGTCTGACATTCACTATCTGTAGAAATACTGATGTGAACTTTCAGGAACGTATTTGGTCCCAAGGCAGCATGGTGATGGGAAAAAAGGAAGTTTCAAGAAAACTAATAGTGAATATATTTTGTAATAGATGGAAGACATCCCACCTGGTGGCTGCAAGGTAAAGGTGTGCTATTTCTAGTGCTCACTATCAATTTCCAACTAGACCTAGTAAAGATTTCTTAGTAGATAAGAGGCAGGACCCTTCTGAGGAGTCCGCTCTGTCCTGTGTTTCCCATATAAAAACATTTTCTGAGCTGGAGGGGACTGGAATTGAAGGGTATTTGTTACTGGCCTCTCCTTCAGATGTAGAAAGATGCATTTTCAGCTTCAATTTTCTCTTTGTCTATTTAGGAGATTAGGCTCTCCCAAAGTTGATCTCTTCTCTAAATGTATTGAACCCCCACTGAGTTCTCAAAGCTAATAGCAAATAAACAGTTGCTATGTGTGCACACAAATAATTTAGATTTTTCGTTGTACAGAGCTACCGATACGTTTGGAGGCAGAAGTACAGGTAGACAAAAAGCTTGGCTTTGACTGCTGTGCCATAACCTGCTCCTTTCTGTCTCTCCAGAACGGAGGCCTCAGACAACAGTACTTGGGAGAGGAGGGCATTGAGGCCAGCTGGCATCCATGTGGGCGACACTCTGATGCTGGCTCTGTTTCATGTAGTGCTTCTGCTTCCTGAAGAAGTGGTGACAGCTACAGATGGGAAACAAAACTGTTAGAAAGTACAAGAGGGATAAAAAGGGCAAATACACAGGTAGTATTGGAATCACTCCAGTACGATGCTTCCTTTCGCTGTGGCCTTTTATAAAGAATTTCATTAGGGACACTTTGACTTTCTTTTCAAGGATATCTTTGTATTTTCTGTGCTAAAATAATGTCCTCCTAGGCAACATTGTAAGGTGAAAATAGTCCAGGCATTGGCATTAGAAAAATTAGGGTTTGAATTCCAGCTTAAACATTTCTTAGCAGTGTGTCTTTGTTTGAGTTCCTTAAGTTTCCTGAATTTCCTACATGTCCTATCTTCTGTTGTTTGGCCTTCACAATCCCCAATAGCTATATAAGACATTAGTCATTCAGTGGCCCTATTCCTTTTCATTTAAATTCATTGCCAACCTTACTCTAATGCTGTGATTTTAAAATATGGTTCATATTATAATCTGCCAGGAAGCTTTTAAAAATGTTTGGGGTTGGGGCTGGCAGGTGGAGTTCTGGTTAAGGGTACTGGATTCCCACATGGTCAGCCAACCATATTTCAATTCCTGGACCTGGTGGCTTGCTTTCTCACTTTCTCTCCTCCCCTCCTCTCCTCTCCCCTCCCCTCCCCTCCCCTTCCCTCCCCTCCCCTTCTCTCTCTCTCTCTCTCTCTCTCTCTCTCTCTCTCTGGTGAGTACACGCATCCTATAGCAAATTTTTTTAAAATAATAAATAAAATTAAATAAAGAAAGAAAAATAATATAAGGTTTTTTTTTAAGTGTTTGGTGACTTTATCCCATCCCAGTTGAAGTGAGCCAGAATCTCTGGGGATCACTAGATCATATCATCCCTATCTTGATTGTGCTACCATCTGCTGACACTAAGGCACCCTTTCTTCACTGAGGACTTTAGTACATAGCTCACTCTCTTTTGCATTTCTATTTCTAATCATCCTTTTGGAAATTTTCACATCCATGCGAACCACTCTCCCAACTTCTTGGCGTCTAAGTCTTTGACTTTCTTACCTCCAATGACGTTTCTTCTCTATCCAACCTCTGTCACTCCTTTCTTTGGCATCACCAATAAATATACTATCACCAAAATCCTGATTTTAAGTCTATCATTCCTGACCAACCCCTCTTTTCTTTTACTTGTTATTTAATATTTCCACTTTAGTAACTCTTTGATACCATCCTACTTCTCCGATCTAAAGTCCATAGTTTGTTATTATAATCACCCCTTGCATAAATAGTCCACACTTTGGCCCCTTATTCACTGCTGCATTTTTATCTAACCAAGTTCTGATCCTGATTAAGTGTAATCATTTGCTTGCTCTATGGTTACACCAATTTCTCAATTATTAACAGGGTAAAACAATAGCTATCCTTGGACTTTTTGACTGTGTACATCCACTTCCCTGATGAATTCATCCAGTGCCATTGCCTTAAACATTGTTTATATCCTTAGTATTCAAACTGTGGGTTATGCTCTGAAAGCATCAACATCACTTGGGAGAGCATCAGAAAGGTAAAATAATGGGCCGCACACCAGATATACTAAAACAGAGTCTGCATTTTAACAAGATTCCCCAGGTTAATTGTTTGCATTAAAGGAGGAAGGTAACTGATGTCTATTAATGATTGTCATCTCTGATTGTAAATCAGAATCACCTGGAGAGTTTATACTTTGCTAAGCTCAATGCCCACTTCTAGAGGTTCTAATGTAATTGGTCTAGAGTAGGGCCTGGGTATACATAAATGTTATAAAGTCACCCTATGATTTTTAATGTATAGCTGTGATTGAGAACCACCGACTTAAATACTGACTACTCCCAAATTAATATCTCTAGGCCAAACTTCTCTGAACTCTAGGGTATGTCCAACTACCTACTCTACATCTCTACTTGAATATCTAGTAAGCTTGACAATTTGTATATATCCACAACCAAGATTTCAATCTTCCTCCCCAAACCTGTTCCTTGTAATTATCTCCATCTTAGCAAGTAAATTGCACCATATCTGGTATCCTACCCCACCCCCACCCCCCGCTACACACACCTCCTTGGGTGGTTCTTCTCAACTTTTTCTGACCCTTCTACCTCCATTCAACCTTTTTTTTTTTTTTTTTTGAGAGTTTTTTGCTATAGGGCGCGTGCTCTCGCCAGCCAGACAGAGAGAGACAGAGCGACAGAAAGCGAGAAATCACCCCCCGGGGGGATGGCCACGCCACAATCCCTTCTCCTCCATTCTCCTCTCGGGATCTTGGGCATGCACGCACAGGCGCTCGGCGTGAGTTTTAAGCCACCGGGTCTCAGACGAGAACCGTGGTCGACTACGTGGGAGTCTAGTGACATAGCCATTATGCTTACTGCTGGTCCCCATTCAACCCTTTTTTGTCAGCAGGTTCCAGGGCACATTGCTTCTCCCTAGGTGATCTCATCGAAATGGTGATGATGCTCTGATTTAAACATGGTCAGGTTGCTCAATTTTAATCTATGCCAAAGGAAATTTTAGATTTTCTCTTCTCCTTGTCCAGCTAGTTGCTCTGCAAAAAGGCTGAGAATAATCTTGGATTTCTTTCATTTTCTTGACTCCTCCAATCCATGGATAAGTCCCATTAATCCTACTTTCATAATACATTCCTTATCTGCCTTCTTCTTTTATCTCTGCTACTACCTAAGACAATAATTTTTTAAAGTCTTAGCAAACTGAGACGAGTAGGGGACATTCTGCACAGATAACTGGTATCTGACAAGTCTTCAGTAAATATCATACTAAATAATAAACATTTGGACACATCCTAATTTAAATCAGAAAAAAAGTCAAGGAAAAGTATTCCAGTCCACAATGGCAACCCAAAATAAAAGATACCTAATATTAAATCTTACATAAGATGCAAAACAAGTTACAAACATTGGTAAAAGCCATGCAATAAGACAAAAAGGAAAGAATGAGTTTTATGAATGAAAAAGCTTAGTGTCTTAAAGCATGTCAATTCTCTCTAAATGAATTTGTAAATCCAACACAGCTTCAATAAATATCCTATCTTTTTCAATTTAACTTTGCAGGTTGATCTTTACTTTTGTATTTAGGTATCAAGATTTAATGTAATGCTATAATGTTAACAAGTGTGATAGTGACACAGGGATAAACAAAAACCACAAATGAATAAAAGATCAAGAAATAGATCTATGATTATAAGGGAACTAGATATATGACCAAAATTGCCTAATAAATCAGTGGAGGAGGGAAGGACAATTCAACAAATGGTACTGGGAATAGATGATCTGTTTGGAAAATAAAATTATATCCCTATCACATCACATTTTTTAAATACCTCAATTTCAGATGGATTAATGACCTGAATGTTAAAAAAAAAGAGAGAAAGAAATATTTGAAAAGATAATATAGGAAGATATTTTTATGACTTTAGGGTACAAAAGGATTTCTAAAAGGACACAAAAGACATAGGCTATAAATCGAAAGAATAATATGCTTGTCTACATTAAAATGTAATAACTTCTGGCTATAGTTTGAATGTGTCCTTTAAACTTGCATGTATTGGGAACTAAATTGCTGGGATCAGCAAGTAGTGTTCCAGACCTTCAGGCTTGAAAATCACAATGGGACGATGTGCCCGAATGCCCAGAATCCCCAGAGGAGAATGGAGAAGGAATTGTGGTATGACCATCTCTCCTGAGGGGTGATTTCTCACTTTCCTTCTCTCTGTCTCTGTCTCTAATGAGTTCAGGCACTTATGGTAAAAACCTAAAAAAAAAAAAATAGGAAAAAATTAATTGCCATTGTTGCAGTAAAAGGGGTGGAGCATTTAAGAGGTAATTAGGGTGTGATGATACTGTCTCCATGAATAGATTAAGGCTGTTATTGAGAGTGGGTTAGTTATGAAAGGGGAAAGTTTGGTTCCCAATTCCTCTGTCTTGTGCACTAACATCCACTTATCCACCTTCTGCTCTTCTGCCATGGATGAAGCACTCACTGGATACCAGTCATACTCCTGGATTTCCCAGACTCCAGAATTATGAGCCAAATAATTTCCTATTGTTTATAAATTACCCAGTCTATGGTATTAACAGTAAAAAACAGACTAAGACACTTCTGTTTTCTGAGAATGTTTGACTGACTTTTCTGGTCCCTTTGTGTTGGGAACAGCCATAATATCAGTTTAACCAGTGAGTTGTGAGCAACAGTTACATGTTCCACTTTTACCAATGAACATTATCATAAACAAAATGAAAGGGCGAGCTTCAGACTGTGACACAGTATTTGTGAAGCTGTAACTAACAAAAGATTAATATCCAAAATTATTTAAAGAAGTACAAATCAGGAAGTGAAACAAACAACTCAATAAAAAAGAAAAAAACACCGGCAAATGACATGATTGAGTAATTTACTGAAGAGGAAGTCTGATAAGATGCTGACTTATCTGGAAGTCAGGGATATACAATCAATTTTAAAAATTTAAGTAATTTTATTTTTTTTCATTAAAGATATTTTATACATATTGTCATCAACATTTTTATACATAGAGATTATACATATATTTAATGGCTACATAAGTTTGATTGTATGAATCTACCATAATATTGAGTAACAAGCCAATATTGATCAATATTAGTAAATATTAGTCAACTATTGATAATATCCCTGACTAATAGCCATTTATAGTTTGTTTTCTTTCATATTTTATTGATTCACAAATGATCTTAACTAATCTAAATACTTTCAATAACAAGTACAGCAGATATAAGCATTTCTATGAACACATGTCTGACTTCAGGCATAAAACTCAGTGAATAGGATGAGCATGGTATAAAGTAGCACCTAGCTGAGGCTATATAGCTTCCTGCAGTCATTATATATATTTCATTTTTTTCTTATTTATTTTATTTTCATTTTAATTTATTTATGTATTTCATTTTAAAAAATTTATTTATTAGACATGCTGGGAGAAATGAAGATGTCCCACTCCTAACTGGGCCTCCATCATACAAAACCCACGTGAACAGCCCTTCTTCAAGAGAAAGCCTGCTCAATGGCTCCTGAGATGTAGACATGCTGGGAGAAATGAAGATGTCCCACTCCTAACTGGGCCTCCATCATACAAAACCCACGTGAACAGCCCTTCTTCAAGAGAAAGCCTGCTCAATGGCTCCTGAGATGTAGACATGCTGGGAGAAATGAAGATGTCCCACTCCTAACTGGGCCTCCATCATACAAAACCCACGTGGTAGGAAAACCCCTTTCATATCTCCTGTCTCTGAATCAATCTTTGTCTCTCTCTACCTCTCACTCTCTCTCTCTGTCTGTCTGTCTGTCTGTCTTTTTTTTTTAATTTTTGCTTTTTAGAATTTTTTAAGATGAGGCTTCTTACAGGGCCCTTTGGCCCCTCCCTCCTAGGCCTTTGTTTTGTTAATAATCCCCTCTGCTCCTCCCAGAACAGCCCTTCTTCAAGAGAAAGCCTGCTCAATGGCTCCTGAGATGTAGACATGCTGGGAGAAATGAAGATGTCCCACTCCTAACTGGGCCTCCAGCATACAAAACCCACGTGGTAGGAAAACCCCTTTCATATCTCCTGTCTCTGAATCAATCTTTGTCTCTCTCTACCTCTCACTCTCTCTCTCTCTCTCTCTGTCTGTCTGTCTGTCTGTCTTTTTTTTTTAATTTTTGCTTTTTAGAATTTTTTAAGGGGAGGCTTCTTACAGGGCCCTTTGGCCCCTCCCTCCTAGGCCTTTGTTTTGTTAATAATCCCCTCTGCTCCTCCCAGAACAGCCCTTCTTCAAGAGAAAGCCTGCTCAATGGCTCCTGAGATCTAGACATTTCCACGCGCCGCGCGGTTTTCTAATTTTTGATTTTTATTGAAATTTTTTAATATTAATTTTTCTTTTTTAGATTTATTCCAAAGCTTTTCTCTTTTTTTTTTTCTCTGTTTCTTGTCTGTTTTTTTTTTGTTGTTGTTGGTATTGTTTCCCTCTCTCTGCTTCCTTTTCTGCACACTTCCCAACCCTCATATTAAACTTCAAAAGTTTGGGAAGAAACCAACCATCCACCAGATGACTAGAAATCGCTGCAGGACCACAAGAAATATGGAGAAGCAGGAAAATGCCCCTCCTCCAATTGAAACGGATAGTTCCTCTTCATCCACACACAGTTCAAGGGAATTCATGGAAATGTCTGATAAACAATTCAGATCATTCATAATGGCAAAGCTAACAGAGATCAAAGAGAAGAGAGACAAGGAACTGCTGAAGGGGAAGGAGAAAGGAGTTGAAGAGTTCTAGGAGGTGAGGAAATTCATGCAAGATCTAAAAGAGGAGTTTCACACTTTACAAAAGAATCAGATGGAGCTGTTAGAGATGAAGGCTATAATACAAGAAGTCAAAATCTCCCTTGAAAGTATTAAAAGCAGACTAGATCATTCAGAAAATGGAATCTCTAATGTAGAAGAGAAAATGGCTGGCCTAGAAAGGTCCACCATAAAGACTGAGAAAATGGCCCAAAACTTTGAGAATAATATGCAAGAAGTACTAGATACAATTAAACGTCCAGGGGTGGCAGGCGGGGGCTCCGCTCCGCGTGCCGGCGCGTGGGGGTGGGGAGGCGGGCGCGGGGGCTCCAATCCACGTGCTGGGGTGCGGGGTCAGGGCGCGGGGGCTCTGCTCCACGTGCCCTGTCTGGAGGTCTGGCCCGACAGGCTCTGCCCCACGTGCCTTGGCCGGGGTCTGCCCCGCGTGCCGTGGCTGGGGCCCTGTCCCGCGTGCCGTGGCCGGGGTCTGCCCCGCGTGCCGTGGCCGGAACTCTGCCCCGCGTGCCGTGGCCGGGGTCTGCCCCGTGTGCCGTGGCCGGGGCTCTGCTCCGCATGCCCTATCCGGAGGTCCGGCCCGACCGGGGCTCTGCCCCGCGTGCCGTGGCCGGGCTCTGCCCCGCGTGCCGTGGCCGGGGTATGCCCCCGCGTGCCGTGGCCGGGCTCTGCCCCGCGTGCCGTGGCCAGGGTATGCCCCCGCGTGCCGTGGCCGGGTTCTGCCCCGCGTGCCGTGGCCGGGACTCTGCCCCGCGTGCCGTGGCCGGGGCTCTGTTCCACGTGCCGTGGCCGAGGTCTGACCCTGCGTGCCATGGCCAGGTTCTGCCCCGCGTGCCGTGGCCGTGGTCCTGTCCCCGCGTGCCGTGGCTGGGGTCTGCCCCGCGTGCCATGGCCGGGGTCTGTCCCCGCGTGCCGTGGCCGGGGCCCTGTCCCGCGTGCCGTGGCCGGGGTCTGCCCCCGTGTGCCATGGCCGGGGTCTGCCCCCGCGTGCCGTGGCCGTGGTCCTGTCCCCGCGTGCCGTGGCCGGGGTCTGCCCCGTGTGCCGTGGCCGGGGTCTGCCCCCTTGTGCCGTGGCCGGGTTCTGCCCCGCGTGCCGTGGCCGGGGCCCTGTCCCGCGTGCCGTGGCCGGGACTCTGCCCGGCGTGCCGTGGCCGGGGCCTGCCCCCGCGTGCCGTGGCTGTGGTCCTGTCCCCGCGTGCCGTGGCCGGGGTCTGCCCCGCGTGCCGTGGCCGGGGTCTGCCCCCGCGTGCCGTGGCCGTGGTCCTGTCCCCGCGTGCCGTGGCCGGGGTCTGCCCCGCGTGCCGTGGCCCGGGTCTGTCCCCGCGTGCCGTGGCCGGGGTCTGCCCCATGTGCTGTGGCCGGGACTCTGCCCCCGCGTGCCGTGGCCGTGGTACTGTCCCATTGTGCCGTGGCCGGGGTCTGCCCCGCGTGCCGTGGCCGGGGTCTGTCCCCGCGTGCCGTGGCCGGGGCCCTGCCCCGCGTGCTTTGGCCGTGGTCCTGTCCCCGCGTGCTGTGGCTGGGGTCTGTCCCCATGTGCCGTGGCCGGGGTCTGCCCCCTCGTGCCGTGGCCGGGTTCTGTCCCACGTGCCGTGGCCGGGGCCCTGTCCCGCGTGCCGTGGCCGGGGTTCTGCCCCGCGTGCCGTGGCCGGGGTCAGCCCCCGCGTGCCGTGGCCGGGGTCTGCCCCGCGTGCCGTGGCCGGGACTCTGCCCCGCGTGCCGTGGCCGGCTTCTGCCCCGCGTGCCGTGGCCGGGGTCTGTCCCCATGTGCCGTGGCCGGGGTCTGCCCCCTCTTGCCGTGGCCGGGTCCTGCCCCACGTGCCGTGGCCGGGGCCCTGTCCCGCGTGCCGTGGCCGGGGTTCTGCCCCGCGTGCCGTGGCCGGGGTCAGCTCCCGCGTGCCGTGGCCGGGGTCTGCCCCCGCGTGCCGTGGCCGGGTCTGCCCCGCGTGCCGTGGCCTGGACTCTGCCCCGCGTGCCGTGGCCGGGACTCTGCCCCGCGTGCCGTGGCCGGGGTCTGCCCCCGCGTGCCGTGGCCGGGGTCTGCCCCCGCGTGCCGTGGCCGGGGTCTGCCCCGCGTGCCGTGGCCGGGACTGTGCCCCGCGTGCCGTGGCCGGGACTCTGCCCCGCGTGCCGTGGCCGGGGTCTGCCCCCGCGTGCCGTGGCCGGGGTCTGCCCCGCGTGCCGTGGCCGGGGTCTGCCCCGCGTGCCGTGGCCGGGACTCTGCCCCGCGTGCCGTGGCCGGGACTCTGCCCCGCGTGCCGTGGCCGCGGTTCTGCCCCGCGTGCCGTGGCCGGGGCTCTGCTCCGCGTGCCGTGGCCGGGGCTCTGCCCCGCGTGCCGTGGCCGGGTTCTGTCCCCGCGTGCTGTGGCCGGGGCTCTGCCCCGCATGCCGTGGCCGGGGTCTGCCCCGCGGGCCGTGGCCGCCGCGGGCCGTGGCTGGGATCTGCCCCGTGTGCCGCAACCGCTGATGGTCGTCTCTGCTTTCCTGAGCCACGTTCCTGAAACTGTGTTCCATGGAGATTCACCTACGTTTGCGGGGCTGCACGAGACCCACCCTTGGTCCAGCCCTGAGTGCAGTCTACGTTTCCTATTGTTGGGAACTTTATGATCTGATAATTGGAAAAAAAATCATGTTTATCATAAAAAATAATTAGAAAAATAATAATAATGATTGGGGGAAACATAGGAAAGATATTGAATGTTGAAGCGGGGAGATTAATGTCTCTGTACTGACTGACATGCATGGCATTCCCTTTTGAAAAAGCAATGTAATACACTGTAAAGTTGTATGTAATTCAATGTAATAAAAAATAGATAATAAAAAAAAAAAGAAATCAAATTAACCAAAAAAAAAATTTATTTATTATTATAATCCTGTTTATATTACATTGAATCCCATATTACTTTACAGTGTATTACATTTCTTTTTCCAGAAGGAATACCGTGCATATCAGTCAATACAAAGACGTTAAAATCCCCATCATCACCATCCAATAGCTTTTCATTTTTTTCCAGATTATTATTATTTCAATTATTTTTTTAAACATTCAATCACTATCATTTTGCTTGTAAAAAGACTTTACCCAACATGAAATACTTCTCAGACCAGTCCAGTTGAGAATACTATACATGTTATCATCAACAGGTAATAAACCATTTCTGTGTGTATTTCATTTTGTAATTTCAAGAATATATATATATATATATATATAGTATTTTTTTAATTTCAAGAAAAGTAGTTTTAGCTTTAATAAGTCAAAATGCAACAACATTAACAAAATTTGCCTAAGACTTAACCCAGGAAAAGGATTAGAATTCTGTTCAATCAGTAGGTAGATACTAAAAATTCAAAAAAACAGGGGCAAAGGTAAAATCTTGCAATAAGTGCACTGTAATTATCTTCCAAAACTTTTTTTTTCTCTCTCCAGTCCCCCTTTTACCAGAAATGCATGAATTAACTTATTTGTAATAAATAAATATAGTCTCAATTTTTTCTGTTATTTGCACAAAGCCCATATGAATACTAATTGATTTAGTTGGCATTGCTGGAACCTTTTATAAGGAACTTCAGACTAGATTCCTCAAAAGCTTCCCGTTTACTGAGCCAAGTCAGAAACTCAACATCTGTCTCTGCCTTTAAGTTCCTGTATTTGAAAGTTTTTTGGGCCTGTCAGGAAGTGACATTTTTACCTATCTGACATGAGGAACTGTTTTTAGTACCAGGCAATCTTTCCAACAGTTTCTTTACAATATAAATGATGTATAGCAATTGAATGTATTAATAATAATAAATAAATAAATAAAATAAGAAAAAAAGAGAAAAAAAAGAAGAAAAATTTATAGAGAAAGAGCAGCCCCAGACCTGGGAACCACAGACCTGGGAACATGAGAATAAATGCATGTTGTTGTATGACACTAGGTTTAATATACAGCAAAACCTGAAGTATGAAATTCTTTATCATGCAACAATCATTTTTGTGAGTGTAATAAAAGAAGAAATAATAAATAATAAATTGAGGAGAGTAGTTATTTTAGAGAGCAGAGACAAGGAATCTGTATCCCACTTTATCCTGTTTTATTTTTCTTCATAGCATATGTTTGTTTATTGTTTCCCTCTCCTTTCCTCTAAAATGTAAATTTTATAAAAGTAGGCCAAGTGATTTACGTGTTGACTACTGTGGCTCAAGCTTCCAGTATATTACTTGGAACACAGTAAGCACTCAGTAAACATTCACTGAAAGAATGAGATTGTCTACTCATCTGTAAGTAAGGAAAACATTAACAATTTTTCAGGGTTATAGTGAAGGTAAAAGAAGCATATTCCTGCAACCATGCATAGTATTAAACTTGGCATCTATGCACTAAGTATGTTTTCTTTTATCTTTATATTCCAGATATGTGTTTTCTCTACTAAATATCTCAATAATGTGTAGACCACTGAAGGTATAGATTCCATTGCTTACTAGCTATATAATCTTGAACAAGTTATTTAATCTGTGTCTCAGTTTCCTACTTGGTAGACTGGGGACAATAATATCCACCTCTTAGGTTGATAAAGGATTAAATGATACAATGATAGAAGCACTTGGCACAGAGGTTAACACATAGTAAATGCTCAATAAATGTTAGAGGCTTACTACTGCTAATACTACAAAATAGTAGCCTGGGTGGTATAAGTTCAATAACATTGGGAAGGGTGCTCTACTAAAATAAAATGTTCCACACTAGTTTGTAATTTTCATCTCCAATTTCACCATTATAAAGTTACTCTTTTCGTTGATATCTTGTTCATTCCTGCTGCCTTATAAAAATCACTGGGAATGTGTTCCTAATCATCTAGTGTGATTATTTTTATTTGATATCTTGTTTTACTATTCCTAGATAGATTAGCAACATGAGGGCTTTGGGCACAGGTTTGGGAAGAAAAGCAATGAAATGAATTCTCAAGACAATTTTGATCTGCTTGCTCTTTTCCATTAAAGATGGCCCTGCTCAGAATTGCTCACTCTCGGGACCAGCAGTTAGCGTAATGGCTATGTCGCTGGACTCCCACGTAGTCGACCGCGGTTCGAGTCCCGGACCCGGCGGCTTAAACTCACGCCGGGCGCGTGTGCGTGCGTGCCCAAGATCCCGAGAGGAGAATGGAGGAGAAGGGATTGCGGCGTGGCCATCCCCCCTGGGGGGTGATTTCCTGCTTTCTATCTCTCTGTCTCTCTCTCTGTCTGTCTGGCGAGCGCACGCGCCCTATAGCAAAAAAACCTCTCCAAAAAAAAAAAAAAAAAGAACATACTAATCAGAATTGCTCACTCTCTGCCCAAGCAGGAGCCAGCTCTCTAATTTTGTTACTTATAATGTAGGAAAGAGGTTGAAAATCTATGAGAAGTGCTTTATATTTCTGTTCCCAAGTGTTCCATGTTCTAAGTTGTTCTATGCTCCATCTCTAGTTGTTTTATGCTCCATCATCTGCCCCCATTGTTGAAGATCTGCCAAGGGGAACCAAGCTCAAATTTGCTACATAGGTGTTATCGGCAAGACTACTGCCAGGGCCAGTGGATACTATCATTACTATCATTAACTCTCCTGATTATAAGGCTATGTTATTGGGCTCACACCGTACTTTATGGACATGTGCTTAGGAATCCTTGAAGTAAATTTTAGCTGGTGTATAAACATGTACAAAACTTTGTGAAAATGTCCATCCTTGGTTGACTTTTTAAAGAAATAGCCATATTAAATTATAGTTCAAATATAAAATTCACCTGTTTTAAGCATACATTGAATTTATTCTTAGTAAATTTATAGAATTGTAACCATCACTATAATCCAGTTTTAGAACATTTAGGGTCACCTTCTGAATGTATTCCTTGTACTACTGCTCTCAGTATTCTTGTTGGGAATCCTAGAAAATACCTAAACTTTAGCTACATAGTTTTATGAAATAAGTACCTTCCAAAAATGATATAAAATGAACTTCTGTAGAATTAATACAATTTTACCATCAAATTTTCATGTAAGTGGAAATGCATTTAGTTTCATGTGTGAGCGAAATACAGAAATCATACAAAAGACTGAATTGGATGGTTTAATGAGAAGAATATTGCATTAAATTTAATAACTGTTAACTACTACAAAAGAAAAATAAAAACTTCACTATCTCAACACAACAAAAGTTTATTTCACCAAGTTTAATGCAGGTCAGTGACAATTCTCATCCAAGCAGTAACTTGGATATGCAGGCTCTTTCCATTTTGTGACACTACCATCTCCATATACAGTTTCAAAGATAGAGGAAGGGTAGCAGGATACCAATTCTTAACTTCTGGACCCAGAAGTGGTTCATATCTCTTCTATTGATCAGAATTAGCTATGCAGCCCCAACCTAATTGCAAGGAAGTTTGGAAAATGTAGGTTATTTAGTAACACTGTCTTAGCTATGGTGGTGAAGCATGTGGTATTTTTTTCTTCTTCCTCAATGTCTCACAGTCTTATAATTCCACATTCTTCATTTCTGGAAATTAAACTTGCTCTTGGTCATTTAAAATGTGCAGTTTCAGCTAGACTGCAATCCCGTAGTTCACCAAGAGGTGACACAAGTGAACATACCCTTCAGCTTGCAAAATCTTCATTTAAGATTGTCCGTTTGGTACATACACTGTTTTACTTTATTAATTTAGTAAGATTAATTATTTGTAAAATAAATATATGTGGGGTCCAGCAGGTGGTGTGGTGGTTTAGGTACTGGACTCCCACATGGCCAACCACAGTTCAAGTTTCAAACCTAGTGGCTTGCTTTTTTGCTTTTCCTCTCTCTCTCTCTCTCTCTCTCTTTCTCTCTCTCTTCTCTCTCTCTCTCTTTCTCTCACACATATGCCCTGCAGCAAATTTTTTAAAATAATAAATAATTCTAAATATATGTGTAGAAATAGTTAACTATACATTTATAAATCTTTTTATTTATTTATTTATTTAATCTTTTATATACATTCAATCACGTTGTTTAACTTACAAAGTGAACATTTCAATATGTGAACATTTCTCCCCAGTCCAGTTGATCAAAATATCTTTAACTGATAACACCATACCTGCCCATCCCATCAATGCTCTGCCTCCATATCCCTCCTCCAAATGTCCTTCCTAGGCAGGGGTGTGGTGAAAGGGGAACTCTTTTGCACTACATTTATAAATCTTTAGATTCTCATTCATTACTTTTTTTGATTTTTTAAAAATTTATTTATTTACATTCACTCACTATACATCATTACAGCATACAAAATGAGTTTTTTCCATCCAGAATACACCGTATATTGGCTCAATCAAGCACATCAACATATGTGTTATTATCAACAAATAATTTTCCATTTCTTGTTTCCTGTATATTTTGCTTCTCATTCATTACTTAGCTCAATGAATCACTAATAATTTTGGTTGCTATTTGATCACAGTTCTTTAGTGTTTGTGATATGTGTAATGAAAGGGTCTCTTTCCCTGTTGTTTAATCTCCTTTTTCTCAATCTTTGCCATGATCCATAATAATCTTACAATAGTGTACTCAAGATTAAGACTCTAGAAATGAAAGCTACCCAAAGGACCAGGAGACAGGGATGCCAACCATGACTCTGGTGCTAGGTAATTGTATGACTTTGGTCAAGCCTCTTAACCACCATGAGTCTCTATTTCTTTTCTTTTTTCTTTCTTTTTTTGAGAGGATTTTGCTATAGGGCGTGTACGCTTGCCAGACAGACAGAGAGACAGAGAGAGAGAGAGAGACAGAAAGCAAGAAATCACCCCCCGGGGGAGATGGCCACGCCGCAATCCCTTCTCCTCCATTCTCCTCTTGGGATCTTGGGCACGCACGCACACGCGCCCGGTGTGAGTTTTAAGCCATCGGGTCCAGGACACGAAGCGCGGTCGACTACATGGGAGTTCAGCAACATAACCATTATGCTAACTGCTGGTCCTGAGTCTCTATTTCTTTATATGAAAATAAAATTGTCATATATGCCAATGAAAATGAGTAGTCATAGTGATCTAGAAAGAACATGTTACAGAAAACCAGACATGGAGGAATAGAATGCAGCCCATGGAGAGATTAGGAGAACTGTTTATTACACCAGTGGTTATGGAGGAGTTAACACTCTAAATCTCTGGATCCCATTAGGGGTTGGACAAGGTCTTTCATGGGGGAATTGGGGAAGGGGAAGTCTTGGGCTCAGAACTCACCCTACTCAGTGTCAATGGGAGGAGGCAGAGAAGGAGGAAGACTGATCTATTCAAGGTTTTTAGGTTACCCTGTAGCTCTAGGGAGGGGCAGTAAGTTTGCCTGAGGGCAGAAACCTCAGGCAGTTATCAGCCCTGGGTTATTCATAGGAATTTAACAGTTTATAATGGAGTCACTCCTCCAAGATGGAGTCTCACCTGCTTCAAACAGGCATGTAACCTCTGTTACTATTTAATTCTCCTTTTCTCATTCCAGGAATTAATTTGCGGTCAAGGGTGCTAAAACAGAGTTGTGGCATTTCTTCTCTGAAAGCTTTGCTCCTTGGGTCCCAGTCATTCCCTCAATTTCTGTGGCACTTCCTCTCCAGCAGTTTATGTGGAGATTCTGACTCAACAGGTCTATGGTGTAGCCTAGGAGTCTGTATTTAATAAGACCCAGAAGGGTTTTATTTTTTATTTTTATTTATTTATTTATTTATTTTGGAGAGGTTTTCGCTATAGGGCACGTGCGCTCGCCAGAAAGACAAGAGAGAGACAGAGAGATAGAAAGCGAGAAATCACTCCCCAGGAAGGATGGCCACGCCGCATTTCCTTCTCCTCCATTCTCCTCTCGGGATCTTGGGCACACACGCACACGCGCCTGGCATGAGTTTAAGCTGCCGGGTCTGGGACTTGAACCGCGGTCAACTACGTGGGAGTCCAGGGACATAGCCATTATGCTAACTGCTGGTCCCTCCAGAGGGGTTTTAAATTATCAGGCTGATATCACTTCAAGATTATCAGACTCTACTATAGAGTGCACATTCTATATGCCTATCTTTCATAAATATCTCAGGGTACAAGATAAATGCCAATTAAATAAACTAAAAGTACATAGTATTTATTTTGAATTCAACTTATTGCTGATTGAAATATAAATTGTGTTCTTACAGTTTTTATTGGTTAATCAAATTTCTTATACTTACATGCCACAGTCTAGTGCTAAAGGTCTATTTCAGTTCACTTGACCCCAAGTATGCAAAGTCCTTGTTTTTCTTTTTAGTTATTTTATATATTCAATCATTATACATAACCAAAGCTTGTAAAATGAATTTTCCCAGCATGAATATACTGCAAAGCAATCCAGTTAAAGGCATCAGTCCTTTTTGTATGAATTTTCTATACTTCATTTTTCCTTTCTAGGTTAGACATGCTCTCATTATTTATACAAAATTCTGATTCAATTGCATTCCAGAATTCTGAACCAAACTTTAAACTCTTTGGCATACAACTTGGGAAAAAGGACCTTTTCTTACTGTTATGCAAGCTTTCCTCCTCTCCCTGATACCACACTTCCTCACTCTTTCACAGTTCTGTGAAAGATGCCATACTTTTAGGTCTGAGTCATCAGTCCTGTAGAACATTAACTCATTAACGACACAATTGTTCTTCCTTACTCTAAACCTTTACCAAATTAAGTTTTTTTTCAATTAGCAAATTTTGAGGGAATTTAATTTTTTTTCATTGCCTTTTTTGTTTAACACAGTCATAGGGAAGTTCAAAGGAGTTCATGTAAATATACACTACGATAGGTATAAGGCAAAACTCCAATATATAGTGGATGTACAAATGGGACCATCCTGTATAATTTAACATTGCCTGGTTGCTTTTAGAAAGAAAAAGGCTAAAATCCTCATGCACCTTAAATTTCAAGAACTTTTGGAGCAGCAGGTGATGTGGTGGTTAAGGCACTAGACTCCCACATGGCCAAATATGGTTTGAGTCCCGGACCCAGTGGTTTGAGGCTCATGCTAGGTGCGAGTATATGCATGTCCAGAATCTCAAGAGAAAAATGGAGGAGAAGGGGATAGCCCCCAGGGGGTGATTTCTCACTTTCTCTCTCTCTCTGTATCTCAGGCAAGCATAGGCACCCTATAGAAAAAATCTGTAAAAGAAAAAAAAAATGCAAGGACTTTTGCATTGTTGGCATACTTCCATCCAAACATAATTATATTTATTTTCCAGCTCTTTTGATTTTTAAAGAATAATGTTTGTCATAGTCTGTTGGTTTTTTTGCCGATGTAACAAAATACCACAGACTGGGTAATTTATAAAGAACAGAAGTTATTTGGCTCACAGTTCTAGAGGGTAGGAAGTCCAAGAGTGTGGTACAATCATTGATGAGGTTAATCCCATGTCAGAAGGTGAGAAGACAGAAGGGCAAGTGAGTACAAGCTAGAAAAAAGAAAAAAAAAAAAGGTGCCAAATTTTTACTAGCCCTCTACCAAGTTAATGGTGTTAATCCATTCATGAGGACAAAATCCTCATGACTTAGTCCCTGTTAAAGGTCCCACTTCTTAATATTATCACAATGACAACTAAAAAATTTTCCAGAGGGCATATGTGCTTGATATAGAGAGACAGAGAGGGTTAAGAGGAAGAATGTACACATAATAGGGCATGGTCATGCCACAATCCTTTCTACTCCATTTCTCTTTGTTGTTGGATTTTTTAGGGGCACACATACTCATTCAGTGTGTTTTTCAAGCTGCTAGGGCCAGAATTCAAACCAAGTGGTCATGCATATGGGATCTGGCTTCCTTAACCACCAGGCCATAGGGCCAGCCTGACAACTGAATTTCAAAATGAATTTTAGAGGGATTATTATAACTATATCAAAGGCACCTCTTTTCTTCTGAAAATTGTCATAGCAATGTATGGACATTACTTACCCAAACTCATTCTCAGCTGCATCACCTAACTAACCTATTCTGTTTTCATGTATTCACTTATGAGCATAATCTTCTATGAATTTATGTTTTCAATTGTCAGATGGGACCATAGTCAGAAACTCATTATATTGCCAAATGGTAGGAAACATTATGAGCATTCAGATAAGCAGAAATATTCTCAAAATCAGCAACTCAGGGCAAGTTGGGGTTCCAGGTAGCTTATGAAATGTAAATGGCACCACACACGTTACACACTGTTGAGCACTTTTATAATAAAGCCCAGCAAACAAAAATGTCTTCTACTCTTTTGGACAACCGTGAAGGAGAATTTTTCTCAAAGTAGTGTTCTGCCACAGCTGTAAATTCATTTGTGGTTTAAGCTCAAGGACTTTACTGGTTTCTGAAATGATGGGGACAATAATATCTACATATTTCAAGAGTCATGACAAGAAAAGGAGAGGTTGATGAAATTCTGGTTATTGCTAGCTCCTAGTTGAGTATTGATTTATAGACTTGAAGGTCTGAAAATTTGTGTATGGTGATGAGAGAAGGGTGAATGTATGCATTGTGTACATACATGTACACATTTCATTTTATTACTTGTCATAGGTAGAATTCCAAAAATTGCACTCCCCACCCATATCCAGATTTCATTCTTGAGTATGATAAGATATATTATATCATGTGGTGCAGCTGACTTTTAGATAACAAAGATTATCACGCTGGACCTAATCTAATCCTACAAGCAAGCTCCTTAAAAGCAGAGAACGTTTTTCTGGCTGGTAGCAGAAGTCAGAGAGGCAGAACATATAAGAGTGACTTAAAGTGCTGTTACAGGTTTGAAAGTTTCCTATGGAAGAGACTATGTGAACAAGAATGCAGGGGTCTCTGGGAGCAGATAGTGGCCCCTCTTACTGACAAAAAGGGAATAGGAACCTCACTCCTGAAACTACAAAGTACTGAATTCTACCACAACCATATAATATTGGAAAAGAACCTGGCATCTCCAGATGAGAATGCAGCTCACTTGACAACTTTAGTTTAGTCCTGGGAGATCCTGAAGAGAGATTTCTGTCACACAGTAGTTTACTTCTGAGCTACAGAATTATGACCCAATAAACAGGTGCTATTTTAAGCCACAACATTTGTTGTAATTTGTTAGGTAGTAATAAAAAAAAAAAAAACTAATACAGGTTGAGTATCCCTTATACAAAATGCTTGGGACCAAGAAGTGCTACTGAATTTGTATTTTTTTTTATTTTGGAATATTACCATATACAAAATGAAATGTTTTGGGAATGGGATCCAAATCTAAACAAGACAATTATTTATGCTTCATTACCTGAATATAATGTTACATGATATTTTTGTATTGCAGCATTTTGACTATGACCTGTCACATGAGGTCAGGTGTAGAATTTTCCACTTGAGATGTCATGACAATCCAAATACAATAAAGTTTGGATTGGGAGCATTTTAGATTTGAGGTTTTTGTATTAAGGATGCTGAACTTGTACATTATTGAATTAGTTTTGTCCCAAAATCATAGAGTTGCTAGAATTATAGATCATGCTGTCTCCATGGAAAAGGTCCACTGTCTGTCATGCAAATCTGTTTCCAGGAAGCAGTCCAGAACTGTTAACTTGACAAATAAACTCACTGATCCAGGTGCAGTTGCTCAATATGCTCATTGGGCTTGAAGTGTCATTGAGTTGCTTCTCTGGTACAGGCTAGTATTAAACTGCTTGCTGTCTGGAAGATGAGGACCACAGAGTTAAGGTGTTCACTCAGCTTATGTTCTTTCTCCCCTCTACAACATACAGGCAAGGTCCCTTGGGCACACATGAGTTTAACATCCAAATTGTATGGTCTTAAATAAGCCAGGCTGGGCTCCCTCTGGCATCAGGAAGATGATATCATGAATAAAATTAAGCTACTAGGTACTTGCTGCTTTTGTTGTTGGGCTGATGAAGAACCAGATGATGAAGTTACACTTTTAGCATGATCCCATTAGGGCCTTTGTCCAGAGAAAGGCTATATGTACAGATGCCTTGTAAGATACAGCTTCCTTCCTCTTCTCATCAGGAAGGGCATAAATGGCCACTGTTACTTTTGCTCATCTTTCCTTTATATCTCCACTCACTCTTTTTCTTCCTCCTTCTTTCCCTTCTCCTGCTCCTATTCTTAATTTCACTTTTTTTGCTATGGAGCTGCTTAGTTAGGAGTGTGAGAGCCTCAAAGCAGTGTAGAAAAAACTTCAGCCTCTCAGAGTGAGATAAATGCCCTTTATTCTTATTTGAGTTTCTCACTGCCTAGAGTGTAAGGGTAGAAAATAGAACAGTCTAACAGAAGCAGAGAGCAAGACCTTTTCCATGGTGTTTGAAAAGTCTTGCAAAAGGGGGGAAGAAAGAAGAATGAGGTGACTCTGTTCCTGTCCCTCGGCAGTCACTCAGTCAACATTTCTGTAGTGTCATGACATTTACTGTCATTTTGTGTCATTAAACAGGGTATAAAGGGGTTTCAGCACATGTTTCCATTGTGCCCAGACATTTGCTATCTGTTTTTGGGAGCCTGAGAAACATATTTTGTCCCTGCCCTTAAGGGCCTTTGCTGCGGAACATAGAACCCATATATTAAAAATACATGTAAAACTTACAGACGGACCCAGGATCTTGCAGAAGAACTGAGGGGAAAGAGCGTTGTAGGGTTGGAGAAGATGAGGCAGGATATGACTTAGTAGAAACAACGATGATAACCATAGAGGCACAGAGGAAGATTCTTCGTAGCATGAAGTTGGAAAGGAGGAATGAAATGTAGTTTCGTGAATGCAGAGTGAAGTGGAAATGAACATTCTTTGTGCCCAGTTTCATTGAGCTTTAATGTATTTATAAGCTGAATTGTGGTCCCGAAACACAACATTCATATAAAGTTCTAACTCAAGTTCCTCAGAATGTAAATGTATGTGTTGAAAGTACTTTTAAAGAGGTAATTAAGTTAAAATGTGGTCATAAGGGTGGGGACCTGATCCGATATGACTGAAGAGGAAGAAAAGCAAGAGATTCATATATACAGAGGAAAGGACATGTGAGGACACCATAAGAAGTCAGCTGTCTGCAGGCCAAGGAGAGAGTCTTCAGGAGAAACCAAATCTGCTGATACCTTGATCTTGGACTTCCAACTTCCAGAACTGTGAGAAAATAAGTATCTTTGTCATTTAAGCCCCCAGTTTAAGCCCCCAGTCTATTGTATTATGTTATGGCAACCTAAAATGATTAATACATATGTTAAGAAAGATTGTTCTTTAACCAAAGTTTTCAGTGTTGAGTCAGGTTGCTCTAAGTTAGTTATTTGCATGCTCAAAGCTTTTAGTGAGCTAACAGTCATGGGTGTGTTAGCACTTGAGGAGACAGGCAGTTTCTGGCAGGGCTCTCAGCTGGGTGACCTTCTGTAGGTCATGTTACCTTTCTAGGTCATTTTTATCTCTTCAGTGAATTAGGAAATTAATGAGTGACTTAGCAATGCATGGATACAGAGTTCAAGGTAGGGATCATAATAACTGGTAGACTTTTCAAAATACATTCTATTACTTTGCTCCCTGATCCTCTTAAGAATCTCTGTTTTTGTTTTGTTTTGTTTTGTTTCAATGTGATAAGAACACATGACATGGAATCTAGACTCTTAAAAATTTTTAAGCTAAGTGATATAAGCCAGACACAGAGAGACAAATACTGCATGATTCCACTTACATGAAGTATCTAAAGGAATCAAATTCACAAAATCAAGGAATGGAACTGTCATTTTCAGAGGCTGAAAGGAGGTAGAAAAGAAGAGTTTATTAATCAACAGTCATGAAGATTCAGTTAAGTAAAATTAATTAGCTCTAGAGGTTCTGGTTTTTATATTGAAACTATTTAAGGTCAGTATGTCTGCCAGTCTTACATACCCATACACCACTACTTCCTGCTATTGCTAAGTCTTTTCCTAAGAAATAACAATATCTTCTGATTTCTGGCTGGATAGACATAAGAGCTTAATTCATTCTGTTCTACTGAGACAGGAGATGGACCCCATTTACAGGTAGATAGAGCTCCACTGCACAGAGGAGAGCCACTGCTGTGTGACTCCTGACAATTCCTTTTCTCTTAGTCACCATGTTCCTTTGACCTTAGACAAGTAAAATTTGTTCTTGAATTCATAGCCCAAAGCTTCTAGACAAGGAATCTCCTGACCTTGTACCCACTCCAAAATTAAGAGAATAACTGGACCTATCCACACGAGGGGAATGCATGCACAAGTCCCACCTAAAACAAGTTCAAAGATCTTCCTTTCCAAAAGAGAAAGCCCTGACCACATTTCTTCCTGGGCAAACCATTTTCCAAGACTTCTTCCTCCTTCTTAGGAACTCTGTTTTTCCTTCCCTCTCTTTCAATAAACTCCCTACTTTGCTATACATACTCTCTGTGTCTGCATCTCTAATTCTTCCTTAGCATGGGATAAGAACCTGTGTCTCACTGTGAGTGTGGGCCTAATCATTCCTGCACCACTGCATTCCTGTATCACTACCATCTAGATGCTAGGTGGGAAGCAAGGATTGAAAGAAGCCATGGGGGTGCTGAGTTGGGGTTTTTTCAGCTCTCAGCTATCTGAGTTTATTCAAGAGATAAGAAAGTCTTGGAAACACTTCACCTCCTTCTTCATGTTTACTCTTATGAAAGACGTCTGCAGCTCTGAAAGATGTGGTATGGAGTTATACAACTTCCCATGATCAGAAAGGAGCTCACATTTTTTGCTTCCCATTAGTTGGGTATATATGTCTTGACTGCAGTTGTACACTTAGATGGTCTGAATGTGAGAATATAATAAGGACCTAGGGCCTGAGTATGAAAATGAGGTTTTCAACTCAAGAGCACAGACCTCCTTATATCTTCCTTGCCATTAAGCCAAGTTACCTTCTTTGACTTGTGCTCAACCTACATCGTTCAAATGTACACAACATCCACCTGAAATGGGGAGGCCCAGAATACCCTTAAGCACATACTAGAAATCCCAAGTGCAGCTGAGTAAGTGGCAGAATGATTGAACATTTCTTTGTTTTGCTTTGATGAACCTCTAACCCTGGCAGGAGATTAATTTCTGTTGTCAATGTTATTTCAGGGCTCAGAGATCAGTTGTCTACCTGGCTCTTCAGCCAATCATATGCAGGGGTAAAGAGGGGACTGGCAAGCAATAAGGTCCACTGGGGATAGTGCAGGTTATTTTGAGCTTATCTTATTTTTAGCCAACAGCCTAGGGCATTGGTGTCTGCACATGATTCAATTTTGCCTGGTGGTAATGGCAGCAGGACACTTTGCTTCAGGTACTTGGCGTTCATTATTACAGAAATGAATTATGGGAAAAGCTCTTTCCTGATTCAAACTTAGTCTCCCAGTAGACTCCTGGAGGGTCAAAAGGAAGATTTTATGTAGACAGCCTGCTATGTAAACAGACACAGAAATGCCAGTACCCACAGGGGAACTTGGTGCTTAAAAGGGAAAACAACCAACCCACACCCCAATGTGTCTGAGCTGATTTAGAAATGCGTGAAATAAGGCTCGTTAGTGAGGAAAGACTGACAAGGGAATGGGCAGGGGAAGAGGGACTAGTAGACAGGGTTAGACATGAAGAGTAGGGTGTCCCAGGACTGGGAGTGAATGCCTTACATTTTGTCCTCACCACTTCGACAGAATAGTAATGGAGAGTACTAGGTGATAAGTTACTGTTTCTCAGAACTGTCTTGCCCATTGTCCCTACACTCCCAAATGCTTTGCATGTAGAATTCCTCAATAACTCTAACCCTCAGGTATTTTGTTCTCTTAACTCCCCATAGGGATGATCAATGTAGTTCTGGTTACATAGCAAATGTTTAATAAATGTTGAATGAATAAATGGTTTATATAGGTAGCTTATATACTTAAAAACACAGCAGAACCTTCTTCAAATATAATCTTAATTGGAAACTCAACACAGAATGTAGTCAAAGTAGAACACTAATCACACTGGGGATGGATGGTGTGTGTGTTGGTGGCTATGACTCTATTTAGACTTCCTCTCACTTAATGTCGTACAGAAAAGCAGTCAAAAGTTCTGAGATTCTCTTAGCAAGTGTTCATTTATATCTATGATTTGCCCAGTCCATGAACATTATGGAGTATTTAAAAGAAGAAGAATGTTTTATTGTGGGAGGATAAAATTTAGGGTGGACAATAAAATATATACCTTACAGATATATGAGAGAATCAGAGAACAATGAGGAAGGAAAATACTATAGTGAGATGAATTCCACAGAAAAAGTCAACTTTAAGCTAGGCCTTAAAAGAAAATGCAAGATTTCAATTTACAGGAACAGAAGAAGGTGCTCAAGTTTGAGGTAACCATAAGGCACAGAAATGGGTACTATGATTTGAATATCATTTGTCCCCTCAAAGATTCATGTGCTGGAAGCTTGGTCCTTCATGTAATTGTGGTAAAAGGAGGTGGGCTCTAGTGGGTAGTGTTTGGATCACAGGGACATTGGCCTCATGAATAGATTAATGCCATCTCCTGGGAAAGTGGAGCTCTTGTTTTGTGGGAATGGCTAATTCTTAGGAAAGTGGGTTGTTATAAAAGTAAGATAGTGGTCCTTTGCATGCTACTGTTGACCTTTCCACTTCCTATCCACAATGTTACAATGTCTTTAGAATTTCTCATTACCCGAATCATAAGCCAAATAACCTTTATTCTTTATAAATCACCCAGTTTCCAATATTTCTGTTTAGCAACACAATAACAGATTAAGACAGTGGGAATGAACACAGGAATACTGGTATCAGAATGGAATAAGGGCAGTAAAATCAGGGTAACCTGACTATGTAAGCTGTGTGTGTGTGTGTGTGTGTGTGTGTGTGTGTGTGTGTTATGTTGAGAGGAGTGGGAGTGGGTAGCAAGTTGAAATTGGATGATGATGTAGTGGCCTTGAAAAGCTTACCAAAATAATTTAGGAGCTGATAGGCTACGAGGGAGATACTGAATGTTTTAAAATATGTGAATAATCCGATGAGAAACTTCACTGGCAATGACCTAGAAAACAAGCATGAAAAGAATGAGAGCTTTTAAATTCACATAAGAAATTCCTGAATTAATCCAGGTGGGAGGCTTGTTGTTCTTTAATTTTCCATTTAATATGGCTCAGTCCTTCATGACTTGGGTTGGGTCAAACCAACCTAGAAAATTACTAGTTGTGTTCCATTGCAAGCTGTATGACCTGCTCAATAGCAATTCATTTTTAGAGAAAGTAACACCTTTTCTGCATAGATCTGACTGTTCCAGGCAGTTTGGTACATTTCTGATGAAGGGAAAAAGCCCAGGGAAGGTGGCTTCCAACTGCATTGTCACTGAATATTGGCTTGAGCCAATACAGCCTTGCTTTAAGTCATTAACTGATTGTGGCATCATGTTTGGTGACACAGATTGGACATGCGATGAGAATCTGTTGTAAAGTATCTGAAATTAATTATATGTTATAATTGGATTAGAAAGATCCTGGGAACATTTGCTGGAGTTACAAGATTTAGAAAACAGATTTAAGCAATCCAGTCTGCACAAGCGGTGAGCTGCATTTGACTCAAGGGGTGTGCTCAAGTTTGGTGTTAGTACATTTATCCTTTCTTGCCTCTCCAGCACTGCAGGCAGCTCTTGCTGACTTTGAACCTGACCATGATTCAGATACCCATGAATAGGGTCTAATTTTGGGCATTTATAGTATTAGGGGCACAGAGGTAGAAGTAGTCACAAGTAAAGGGGTAAAAAGGTCTACGAAAAAAGCTTGGAGGGAACACACAAGAAGCAGATGTGACCAGTTAAAAACTGCCACTAGGGCTGGCCCCATGGCCTAGTGGTCAAGGGAGCTGGATCCCACATGGTCAACTGTGGTTTAGATCTCAGTCCCAGCAACTTGAAAACACACCAGGTACATGTGTGCATATGCCCCAAATCTCAACAGAATGGAAAGAAGGGAAGAGAAAGGGTCACAGTGTGACCATGCCCCATTGGAAGATGCTTTCTCTCCTCTCTGCCTACCATGACTCCATCTCTAGCAAGTACATGTGCCCTCTGGAAATTTTTAAAAATTAAAAAAAAGAAAACTGTCATTGGACCTTGGAAATGTGACAGCTCTCATTATGAGTGAATATGACTCTTTATGAGAAGAACAAGAAGGAATAAATAAATGAAGTTAGGTTGGGGCCAAATGTGAGTATAAAAGCCAATGGGAGAATATTAATGATACACTTAAAATAATTCATTCTACATATTTACTGATTTTTTTAAATAAGTGAAATTAAAGGTACTTGAGAATCATAGTAAATAGAAATAACTACCATCATGGAGTTAAGTGTAAGACAGGAGACAGGCCAGAAACAAAATAAACAAATAGAGTCTTTCTCTGAATGATTTCATCCAGATCCATGACTTCATTTACTATCTCTATCATGAATCCTCAATTTACATATCAAGCTTTGATATCTCCCCAGGATTCTAGGCTCATTTCTCCAATTGCCAACTTAATATTTCCACATTCGTCTGTGGGTTCCTCAAATTTAACATGATTCCAAAAATACTCTTGATATTGTTCCTTTCACAGCCTACCCCATCTTTATAAATGGCTTCCCCACTCCTCCAGTTCCTTAGGCCAAAATCTAAATGTTATCCCTGATTCTTTTTTCCTTCTCTCCCTGCCTTCAGTCTGTCAGCAAATGATTAGTTCCACAATCAAAAAACTTGCTGATTCTGACCATTCCTCACTACATGATTATCACCCAATGCAAGCTATTATCATCTATCACCGGAAAAACTGTGAAATTTGATCTCCCTGCTTCCACTTTCTCCTTCATCTAATCAATTTTTCACATGGAAACAAGAATCATCTTACATACTATGAGTTAGATCACATCACTCCCTTAACAACTAATGATTTCCCATAATTCTAAGAATTAAGTGGAAACAAATTTTTAAAGCATCCGTAAAGTCTGGTCAAGATCTGGCCACAGCTTGTTTCTACAACTTCATCTTCTATCATTCTCTCTCTTGCTCACTAGGCTCAAGGTGTACTGGTTCCTCTTTATTGATTCAACTATAAAACCCCTCCCTTCCTCCTGCTCTTTGCCATTTCCATTTCCTCTACCTGAAGTTTTTTTTTTTTTTTTCCTGGCTCTCATATGACTCACTCTATCCTATCTTTCCACTATCACCACCCCAAGGAGATTTTCCTTGATTATTTACAAGTAGACACAACTCTATTTTTCTCTTTCATGGCACCTTATTTGTTTCCTTCATAATACTTAACACAACTTGAAATTATTTCACCTGTTTGTGTGTATGTATGTGTGTGTGCATATGTTGGCTTGTATGTGTTTCTGTCTCTCCCCTTAGGCTGCAAGCTCTATGATTTAGTGGCAATTTCCATCCTGTTTGCCACTGTATTTATAGTTCCCAGCGTATTAGCTGCTCAATAAAATTGTTTTGAATGAACAAATGAGAGTGGGGAAGGATCTTGGAACTGGAATAGAGGTATAACGGTCTTAAGAGACTAAAATGATATATCTTCTTGGCCCCAGATCTCCGTATAAAAGACTGTGGGGTTAGGCAAAGCTTTCAGGATAGAGTAAAGGTCAGAGGTTATTGTGGCCAAAAAACTTGGTGGAGGCCAGAGCAGTAATTGCATCTGTATTAGGTCAATAACAAAATATTGAAAGAACAAATTCAAGTCCAATAAAACTGGCCCTAATAATCAGGGACACAGAACTTTCTCTCTCTGGCAGAATCCTACCTAAAGGGAAGAAATACTTTGGCAATGGACAAATCTCAGTTTGAATACCAGCTAACCCACTAACAAGTTAGGTGACTTTGGGCAATTAAATGTACCTAAGCATCAGTTTTCTCATCAGTGAAGTGAATTTGATAATGTTACAAACTGTGTAGGCTTACTGAAAGAGCTAAATGAATTAAAAATATGCAGCACATTGAACAGAACCCAACACATGATAGCAACAGTGATAAACAAGAGGAAGAGAAAGGAGAGGGAGAAAGAGAAGAAATGAGTTCTCCTGAGTGTATATAGTCCTTGGATTTTCTTTCCCTGTATCATTGCCATGGCCTGCCCTCTCAGGAAGGTGATTGTGATGACTTGAGCATAACTTCATGGGTTATATTCCCAAAACTATGACCCTAGCTCCATTACCACACTAAAACCCAGTGGATTCATCAGGAAAAGGGAATCATTCAAGCTAATTTTATGTTACAGGACCCAGACAATTACTAGCACTGGCTTACTACCCCAGCAATTCTATGTCACTCATATTTATGTGAGTCATTTTAAACTAGGACTTTAGATTAATAAAAATTTCTTTTTCTAGCATCCACAAATGTTCTCCACGCTTTTATATCTTCCAGTCTTTCATTTTCTTCCATTGAGTGCAGACATTTGGTATATATTGCGTAGGGACATGCAATGCCTCTTTCATAGTCTGGCTTGCTTCACCTAGTAGTAAATTTTTCATATTCATCCACTTTCTATCATATTCCAAGGCCTCATTTTTTATGACTGAGTAGTGTTCTGTAGTGTATATGTGCCACATTTTTTCAATCCATTCCTCTGTTCTTGGACATTTGGATTGGCTCCATGTCTTAGCAATTGTGAATAATGCCACAATGAACAAGGATGTGCAAGTACTTTTATGACTGATTATTCTATGGATACTTGAGGCATTGTGGGAGGAATGTGGGAAATGGGAGAGGGTGAGAGGAAGGGAATCAAGGGGATTAAAAAATCATATATTTAAAGAACATAAAAATGAAAAACTATCTGTTGATGATAATATGTATGATAATATCTTTGATAAGACTAGTATACAGTGTATTCATGCTGGGGAAATTCATCTTCATGCTGTAATGATATACAGTGATTAAATGTATAAAAATAATGAAATAAAAAGGTAAAAAATCATAAAACAAAATTTTTAACTACTAAATTTAAAAATTAAATATTAAATAAAAAAAATTTTTTCTCATTACATTTTAAAGTAGAGCTATACTGATGTAGCATAGATTCCCAGGCTTGCATGTTAAGAAAGGCTTCAGTATGACTTCCTTCAAACAATGCCACACATAAAGTACAATTAAAAGATGTGGCTTTGGGACCAGCAGTTAGTGAAATGGCTACGTTGCTGAACTCCCAAAAGCACAGTTAGAGCAAGAGATAGAAGCTGCATGCTCCATCGAAGAGGACGACTATCCCCAATAGAGGACGACTGTTCTTAGGTCAAGAGTATATGAATAATGCATGTTACACAGGAGGTTTCCTATATAGGGCAGGCATTATTAATCTAATTCCACTTGAAGGGACAAATACATTAACAATGCACTGTGCTATTGTTAGTAAATGACTTGACCACACTCTGCCTCAGTTTACTTATCTGGAAAAAATCAGGGATTAAAACCATTTATCCCATCCATCCATTATGAAAATAACTAAGAACACCTGCAAAATTCTTCCAGCTCCCAGAATGCAACTACATAAATTATTGTTATTATGTCTTATTATCTATTTGAAAACAAGATGAATCTTTTGTCATTTTGAAATACTGAATTCAACATCAAGGAAAATTGAAAAATATATAGGAACTAATTTTATCTCTTATTCTTCATGCATATTTCCCACTAACTTTAAAGTGAATTTGGCTCTGTGTATACATAATTATACAAAGTAACCATAAAATTTCATATTTTAATACTTTATAATGAGCTTCAAAAGTCAATACTAAACTACAAATATTCATAGAAGATATTCCCTTCTTTTTATTTTTTTTCCTTTCATTTTCTTTTATACATTCAATCACATTATTATTTGGCTTACAAAATGGATATTTCAACAGGTGAACATTTCTCCCTAGCACACTTGATAAAACTGCAAAATATCTTCAACAGACAATACCACATTTCTTTGTGCCATTAATGCTTTGCCTCCCTATTTTTCTTCTAAACGTCCTTCCTCAGACCCTTCTCTTTCACACACACTGTTTCCTTCTAATTTTAAGATTGATAGTTGACTGCTGCTTCTATTTTGACCAACTAATGGTTTGATTACTTCTCAGAATTATGCTGTGATTCAATAGCAAAGCCACATCTTTTTTTTTTTTTTTTTTTTTTTTTTTTTTTTGGAGAGGTTTTTGGAATAGGGCGCATGTGCTCACCAGAAAGGCAGAGACAGAGAGATAGAAAGCAAGAAATCACCTTCCCAGGGGGGATGGCCACGCCAAAATCCCTTCTCCTCCATTCTCCTCTCGGGATCTTGGGCATGCACAAACACACACCCGGCGTGAATTTAAGCCACTGGGTCTGGGGCTCGAACCGCAGTCGGCTACATGAGAGTTCAGCGACATAGCCATTACACTAACTGCTGGTCCCTTGTTTCATTTCTTATCCCTCTTTCTGGCTCCCTAGAATTGCCTCCTAAATACACTACCCACCTGTAATTCTTTACCTCAGGTTCTGCTTTCAGGATTATGAAAGGAAGACAGAGTGGCATGCAGTAAGTTCTATGTAATACTGTTTTTTTAAGAAAGATTTTTTGCTATAGAGCACATGTACTCACCAGAGGGACAGACAGACAGAAAGCAAGAAACCACCCACCAGGGAGGATGGCCACACTGCAATCCCTTCTCCTCCATTCTCTCTAGATTTTGGGCATGTCTACACATGCTCGGCGTGAATTTCAAGCCACCGAATCTGGGACTCAAACCATGATTGACCATATGCGAGTCCACTACACCACCCATTGGCCCTGCTATGCAATACTATTATCATGACATATATTGGTAGCTTTTATACCAGTTCTAACTATCATAATTAACACTTAACACTCACAATGAAACTATTAAAGAATTGAATAAAAATTGGCAGATCTTTCTGAAAACCTGGAACCACCATAAATCAGCAGTATTCCTTTTCCTGGAAAAACACGAGACTTCCTAGAAAGTATTCAGAACAAGAAAGACAGACTTTATATGTATGAAAGATAGACTTTATATGTTCCCACTCAATATTTAACGAATGTCTGTGCTCTATAGCAGAAACTGAAAGTTTGGAAGGTATAATAACAGGAAGGGCAACTCTAGATATTAGAGATAGTAAGGATGGGTTTACACGAAGGTGGGTAATGGAGGGAGGGAGGAGAATGATGGGGGAGAATATATTTAATTAACACCAAAATGAAAAGTTATTTACTGATGATAATGTATATGACTGACATGCACCATATTTGTGCATGAAAAAGCAATGTTGTACACTGTAAAGATATATAGTGATTAAATGTAAATTTAAAAAAATAATTATAATAAGAAATGGAAACATTTCAAGAAAGAGTCCTCTGAGAACAAGTCAAAGAAAGCATTAGAAAGAAAGAAATTTTGTGGGCTCTCACTAATAACCCTGTAGCTTCTCTACATGTGATGTTAATTTCCACATTAAAAATGACCTGATAAAAGCAGAACATCTACTTATGCAGAAGTGTAGGATGAAATATTTCTAGAATGCTGTCAAGTATGTGATGCCCAGAACTTTAGAAAACCAGTTTCATTTAATTAGGGGAAAGAAAAACAAAAACAACTTCCTCCTCAGCTGATAAGCTATTCTAAGTATGTCAAATGAATAATTATAAGCAATACTTTTGACAATAAAAATAAATTACTAACCTATCTATGTATAATAATTCTCAAATTCTACCATGAATTTTAAAGACACTTCTAGATTTAGAGTAGAAAAATAAAATTTGGCATGTAAAATATATGGGTGTATGTATATATCTGTATGTCTGCATGATTATAGTCCATGAGACAAATCTAAAAAGTATAATTTCAATTTTTTAGTTTGTTTTTAACTTCTTTTTAAAAATAGCTTTAGATTTTCTCTTTGTAATTAACACTTACTATATTAGTCTCGGTTTTCCAGAGAAATAGAACCAATAGGATATATGTATATACAATATATATGTAATGTATATATAATGTATAGGATATATATATATATATATGTGTGTGTGTGTGTGTGTGTATGTGTATATACATATATATGCATGTATATGTATATAAAATAATTTGAGCAACAAAATAAGTAACAACAGTACTGGATCATAGCACAAAGAATAAAAGAAATATCATGGGTTATATATATGAAGATTTTTGTAAGAAAGATGGCTCACGTGGAGCTTGAAAAGTGTCATGACTTTCCATCTGCAAGCTGGAAGCTCAGGAAAGCTGCTAGTGTCATTCTAGTCCAAACCTGAAGGCCGAGAATGAATGGAGCTGATGATGTAGGTGCCAGTATTAGTTCAAAGGCCTGAGGACTAGAAGTGATGATATCTGAGGGCTAGAGAACTCAGCTTAGGTGGAGTTCTTCTTCCACTTTTTTGTTCTATTTAGGTTCTCGACAGTTTGGATGATGCCTACCCGTATTTGGTGGTGGTCATACTCTTTTCTTAGTCTACCAATTCAAATGCTAATCTCCTCTGAAAACACTCTCATAAAATACAACCAGAAATGATTATTTACACCAGATATCTTGGCATCCTTTATACCAGTCAAGCTGACACATAAAATTAATCATCACATGTATATTAGAGTAGATACTATGAAACTACACAAATATCTTGTTTCTTCAGTTTTGCCTACTAGTTTTAACATCCATTAGTGGATCTTTGCAATAATGATTATTGTGGTGTTTCTAAATTTCCTTGATTCCTTCTGCACTTATTAATTGGAATTGTTCTGTACAGACGAGAAGTCCCTTCTCCATTTAGTTGTTTGTTTATTTATTCAATTATGTATTTATAACAACATAAATTTATTATATTTCCTTTATTCTCAGAGTCATAATCCAGTGTGGTTGTTACTTATTTTGTTGCTCAAATTGTTATGGCTTCAACCATTGGGATGTCAAATAATAGGAGGAGAAATCCCTTTGAATGTCAGATGGTTGAAATCATTTGCTTTCTTTTCTTAACTATGTATTTTATTTATTTATTTACTTACTTACTTATTATTTTTCATTTGCTACAGGGCATGCGCACCCATCAAAGAGACAGTGAGAGAAAGTGACAAAGCATGTTGCCAGGTCCAGGACTGGAATCTCGGTTGCCCATGTTGGAGTCCAGCTCCTCAACCTCCACACCACCTGCTGGCCCCTTATTTGTAAATAAAATCGAAGGACTAGTTTAATTATCAGCTGATTAATTATTTTTAAAATATTGATGATAGGCTCAGCTGTGGCGCTCTGTGCTGCTGAGATGTTGTGTTCCACAGGCTGGGATCATGTGAAAATTCCAGGGTCCATTCCCAGTTCAACTTAAAAGCCAGACATGGTGGTGAGTGCATGTAATCTTAGTGACCTGAGTGGCTGAGGCAGGAGAATCTTGACCATGACACAGCCCTGGAAACAAAGTGAGACCCTATCTGAAATTAAAAATAATAATAATGATATAACACTATGCAATTTCTTACATGTAACACAAAAGATAATCAAAAAATTTAGTGACATTGTAATAAGAAAACAAAAAATTATCTAGTGATGATAATGTATATGGTAATAGCTTTGACTTGACTAATATACACTTTCTTCATGCTCAGGGAAACCATTTTGTATGCTGTACAGATGTACACTGATTAAATGTAAGTAAAATATATAAAATAAGAAATAAACTTATTATATACTTATGTGAACAAGAGTTATCAACATGTTCTCCATCAAAACTAAAAGTTTAAAAAGGAAATTAAACTGATTCTGAGATTATCTACATTTAGTAGTTTTTAATAATATTCTGCTTTTTCATATTGAGCAGTTTTAAAAACTGTTTAATGTATTCACATAGTTTTATCAATTATGTGCTACTTATAATTGTGACAATAACTTATTCCAGAAGAAAAAATAAAATTAGAGACTCATAAAAAATTCAATATATAGAAATATAAGTGTGTGAGGATGATCAGTAAAATACTTTTAAGAAAGGCCTTGCCATATTACAATGCATTGCTAAGATGCTGTGCCCTATAGGCTGGGACCACGTAGAAAGCACAGATTCAGTTCTGATCTCACTTGAAGGCCTGGTGCAGTGGAGCGTACTAGTGAACGAGGGAAACTGAGGCCAGAGAATTATGAGCTTAAGGCTGGCCTGGGCAACATAGACTCCTTCATGAAATAAAAATAAATAAAAATTAATTGATCACGGTGGAATAGGCCAGCTAGGAGGCTGAGGCAAGAGGATCATTAAAGTGAGATGCTGTCTGAAAACAAAACAAGACAAAACAAAAAATTTTTAGGCAGAATAATATTTTATGATAGTATTCTATGAAAAATAACAGAAATAAAATTTCAGGCGAGCAAGCAATGTGGTGGTTAGGGTGCTGGTCCCCACATGACTCCATGGTTCAATCCCAGACTCAGCAGCCTGAGAAATGTACTGGGCATGTGTGTTTGAGTGCCAAAAATACCAAGAGGAGAATGGAGGAAAAGGGATTGTGGCATGGCCATCCACCCTGAAAGGTGATTTCTCACATTCCCTCTCTCTCTGTCTCTGTGCCCTATGGCAAAAAATCTAAAAAATATATAAATAAATAAAATAAAGAAATACAAGTTCAAGAAGAAAGTGTTCACATATTTTTATTTTTCCTCTTGAAATGATCTTTTATGTTTTAATTTTGCATTAAAAATTATCATATCATGAAATTGAATTACTTTTGAGAATATAGGTCTATTAAATTTAACACATATATAAATGGATACAACCACCATCATAATGATGCTACAAACCAAGTACATAAGCCCCAAATCCTCTCTTATGCATCCCTTTATAGTCATACCATCTTCCCATGTCTAACCTATGTGAACCATGAATCAGTTCTTCATCACATTATTTATTGTGTATTTGAGAATGATGTAAAAATAGGGGAATACAGTATGTAATGTTTTGAGAATGGCTCCTTTTACTCAGCGTAATGCATTTCAGATTCATTTAAGTTGTTGAAAATACATTTATTTATTTACATTTCTATTTTATTAAAAATTACTCTTTTCTATGTAAATAAGTATAGCCATTATGAAAAACAGTATGGAGATTCCCCAAAAACCTTAATACAGGATGCTCTAGGATACAGCAATCCCACAGCTCACTATAAATCCAAAGGAAAGGAAACCAGTACATCTTAAAGGTATCTGCACTATTGTGTTTATTGCAGCATTATTCATCATAGCCAAGGTATGTAAATAATCTAAGTTTTCATTAATAGGAAAAATGGATAAAGAAAATGTGATACACACATGTATAAAATAGAATAATATCTAGTCATCGACAAGAATGTAATGTTGTCATTTGAGGTAACATGGGTGAGCCTAAAGAACATAATGTAAAGTGAAATAAACTAGGCACAGAAATATAAATACCTCATATTTTCATTAATTTGAGCAAACTTCACAAAAGTTCATGGAATAGTGGAATGAGAATATGAGTTTATTTTGGTGCAAAATTTTAAAAATTCTATGCATAGTTTTTTCATAATACACATTTCCCATAAACGTTATGAAAACTTCTCAATGTGGAAATAAAAAGGATGGCTTTATATGAGTAGAGAACTGAAAAATAACTGTAAGAGGCTGAGAAGACTAGTGGGGAGAGGAGGATATTGATTAACAAAAACAAAATTATAGGGGATGGGAGGGACAAGTTCTAGCATTTTAAAGTACAGTGGTGTAAGTATAGTTAACAACAATTTACTGCATATCTTAGAGTAACAAAAAAGTGAATTTTGAATGTTCCCAACACAAAGTAATGAGAAAAGACTGAGATGATGGATATGCTAATTACCTTGATTTTATCATTTTGCATTACAGTCTTGTACACAAAAAAATCAGATTGTACTGCATAAATACATACAATTATTACATGTCAATACCTATCATTTTCTAGTAAATTGATTAGCATTTTTTGTAAAATCAGTATCCTAAGTTTTTTTTTTTTTTTTTTTTTTTTTTTTGGAGAGGTTTTTGCTACAGGGCGTGTGCGCTTGCCTGACAGAGAGAGACAAAGAGACAGAAAGCGAAAAATCACCCCCCAGGGGGGATGGCCACGCCGCAATCCCGTCTCCTCCATTCTCCTCTTGGGATCTTGGGCACGCATGCACATGCGCCCGCGGGACTCGAACCATGGTCAACTACGTGGGGGAGTCCAACGACATAGCCATTACGCTAACTGCTGGTCCCCAGTATCCTAAGTTTATGTGGATCTATTTCAGGAATGTTTTTGTTCTGTCTTATTAATCCATAGCTATGTTTTTGTCAATACTATACTGTTTGAATTCCTATGGCATTATAGAAACTCTTAAAATGAAGAGGGTGATTTATTTCTCTTTTTCAAAACTGTTTTAGCTATTCAAATTCTTTTGCTCCTCAATATAAATTTTAGAATCAGCTTGCTTTAATCAACAGAAACCTGTAGGGATTTTGATTAGCATTGCATTAAATCCATAGGTCAATTTAATGCAATTTGACTTATTGACTATATTGAGTCTTCAGACCAAAAACATAATATAAGGGTACTTGAAAAAGTTTGTGGAAAATGGAATTAAAGTACAAGTTTATTTTGGTGTAAAAAAATTGAAATCTAAGAACAATTTTTTCATAATATACCTTTTTCATGAACTTTTTGAAGAGCTCTTATATCTCTATGATTTGTTCAGATATTCCCAAGATGATGTTCAATATAGTAGTTCTAGAAATATATATTTTTTCTTTTATTTTCTTCTTATTTTTTTTTTTTTGGAGAGGTTTTCGCTATAGGGCGCGTGTGCTCGCCAGACAGACAGAGAGAGACATAGAGACAGAAAGCGAGAAATCACCCCCCAGGGGGGATGGTCACGCTGCAATCCCTTCTCCTCCATTCTCCTCTTGGGATCTTGGGCACGCACGCACACGCGCCCGGCATGAGTTTTAAGCCACCGGGTCTGGGACGTGAACCGTGGTCGTCTACGTGGGAATCCAGCAACATAGCCATTATACTAACTGCTGGTTCCCTTATTTTCTTATTTTTTACATGCAATCATTGTACCTCTTTACAGCATACAAAATGGATTTTCTCAACATTAGTACATTGTATATTATTCCAAAAATATTATCATAAACATAGTCATCACCAGATAATTTTCTGTTTTTGTAGCCCTTAAATGTTTTGCTTCTTTTTTTCCCTTTGATTCCCTTCCTCTTACCCTCACCCATTACCCACCCTCCTCCCACACTGTCTGTAGTATCTACAATTGTTCTCTACGCTTTGATATTTTCCAATCTTTCACTTTCTGCCATATAGTGTGGGCATTGAGCATATACTAAATGGGGACATGCAATTCCTCTCTTTCATAGTCTGGATTTCTTCACTTAGCACTAAATCTTCCATATTCATCCACTTTCTATCAAATGCCAGTGTCTCATTTTTTTTGGCTAAGTGGTATTCCATACTGTATATGTGCTGTAAAAATTAATATAAACTAATATATGTGCTGTATAAATTACTGTATAAATTAATCTGTTCATGCATATTTGGGTTGGTTCCATGTCTTAGCAATTGTGAATAATGGTGCAGTAAACATGAATGTGGAAATATTTTCCACCTGAGTGTATACCTATCCCTTGGGTAGATAGATACCCAGGAGTGGAATTGTTGAATCATATGGCAGTTATATTTGTAGATCTTTGAGGAACCTCCATATTGTTCTCCACAGTGACTATACTAATTTACATTCCCACGAACTGTGTAGGAGAGTTCCTTTTTCACCACAGCCTTGCTGGTATTTATAATTTTTTATTTTTTTAATATTATTCATTTTCACTGTGTTTAGGTGATATCTCATTGTGGCTTTGATTTGCTTCTCCAATATGACAAGGGAAGTTGGAAATTTTTTCATATGCTTTTTGGCTGTTCATATGTCTTTCATAGAGTGTTGTCTGTTTAGTTCATTGGCCCATCTTGTAATTGAGTGGTCATTACTTTTCTAGGGGGTGGAGGTAAGACACTTGAGCTCCCTACTTGTTCTGGTTATCAGTCGCTTATTTGAGGCATAACTTGCAAATACATTCTCCCATTCCAAGGGTTGCCAATTCACTCTAATTATTATTTTGTTAGCTGTGTAGAGTTTTTTTAACCTTATATAATCTCATTTGTCTATTTTTGGAATTATTGTCTGTGCTTTTGGGGTCTTATTTAAGAGTCTTTGCCTACTCTGATGTCTCCCAGAGTTTCCCCAGTGTTTTCCACTAGTAGTTTTATTGTTTGAGGTCTTATGTTTAGATCTTTGATCCCTTTTGAACTGATTTTTGTTAATGGTGAGACATAGGGGTCCAGTTTCATCTTTTTGCAGATGGATACCCAGTTTTTCCAGCACCATTAACTATATTTTCTTTTACCCATTAGATTGTCCAGTGCCCTTTGTAAAAATGCAGTTGACTGTACGTTTCAGGGTTTATTTCTGGGGTCTCTATTCTGTTCCATTGGTCCACATGCCTATCATTATGCCAAGACCATGCTGTTCTCGTTATCACAGCTTTGTAAAATATTTTGGGGTCAGGGAGTGAGATGTCACCTACTCCAATATTCTTGCACAGAATTACTTTGGCAGTCTGGGTCATTTATTATTCCAGATAGATTCTGTGACTGTTTATTCTGTTTATTCTGAATCTGTTAAGAATATCTGTGGTTAATTGATTCAGTTTGTGTAAAATTTGTAGATTACTTTGGGGAGGATTGACATCTTGATTTCTTAATTATATTAATTATTTTAACCCAGGAAAATGAAATGTCTTTCCACGTTTTTGTGCCATTTTCAAGTTCCTTCTTTTTTTTTCTTTTCATAGTTCTCCTTGAAGAGGTCTTTGACTTCTTTGGTTAGGTTTATTCCTAGATATTTTATTTCTTTTGTGGCCATTGTAAATGGAATTTCTATCTTCAATTCTGCCTTGGTCTGTTCACTGTTGGTGTATAAAGATGCTACAAACTTTTGTTTGTTGATTGTGTATCCTGCCACTTTACTGTACTTACTTATCACTTTTCGGAGTTTTTTTTTTTTTTCAGATTCTTTTGTGTTTTCTATGTATATAATCATGTCATCCGTAAATAGAGATAATTTCACTTATTTTTTTCCTATTTGAATACCTTTTATTTTGTTCTCTCATCTGGTTTCATTGATTAGGACTTCCAGTACTACGTTGAAAAGGAGTAGAGAAAGTGGGTAGCCTTGTCTTGCTCTAGTTTTTAGTGAAAAAGTTTTGAGCTTTTCCTCATTCAGTATGATGTTAGTTATGGGTTTTTCATAAATGGCTTTTATTGTGCTGAGAAATGTCCCTTCTATGCCAATTTTGCTGAGATTCTTAATCATGAACTGCTGTCATATATTTTCAAATGTTACTCTGCATTGATTGATATGATCATGTGGTTTTTATTTTTATTTCTGTTGATATAGTGTATTACATTTATGGTTTTGCATATGTTGACCCATCCTTACATCCCTGGAATAAAATCTACCTGATTGTGGTGTATAATCTTTTTCCTGTGTCATTGGGTACAATTTGCTACTATCTTGTTTAGAATTTTTGTATCTGTATTCATCAGACATATTGGTCTGTAGTTTTCTTTCATTGTTTTGTCCTTGTCTGTTTGGGTGATAAGGGTGACAGAGGTTTCATAAGATAAATTTTGAGGGTTCCTTCTTCCTTTTGGATCTTTAGAAATTGTTTGAGTAGAAAAGGAGTTAGTTCTTTGAAAGTTTTGTAGAATTCAGAAGTGAAGCCATCGAGATCTGGGTTATCCTTTTTTGAGAGGTTATTTATCACCGACTCACTTTCATTGCCTGTTATTGGTCTATTCAGGCTTTCTATGTCTTTCTCATTCAGTGTTAATAGATTGTATGTGTACAGAAAATTTTCCAACTCATCCACTTTTCTTGTTTTTTGGCATATAGTCGCTCATAGTATTCTCCAATGACCTTTTGTATTTCTGTTATATCTGTTGTACTGTAATATTGCCTGTTTCATTGTGAATTTGATTTATCTAGTTCTTCCTCCCTTCTTCTTAAATAGTCTAGCTAACAATGTACTTATTTTATCTTCTCAAAGAACCCACCTTTGGTCTAATTTATTTGTCGTATCATTCATTTATTCTCTATTTCATTTACCTCTGCTTGAATTTTTATTATTACTTTTCTCCTGGAATTTTTTTTTGTTTTTGTTTTTTTTAGTTGTTGTTTTCCAGTTCCTTGAGGTTTGTAGTCAGATTTTCTATTTGCTACTTTTAAATTTCTTTTCTTATGTGCAATAATTGCTATGAACTTCCCTCTTATGACTACTTTCCATAGATTATGGAAACTCATTGTCATTGGTTTCAGTTAATCTTTTGATTTCGGTCTTAATTTCTTCAGTGGTTGTGAAACTATTCAGGAGAAATTTTTTTTTTTAAATTGTATAGCTCTTTATTACCAACTAAAATACAAGGTATCTGTTGTACAACATGGGTAGTAATTGACTATAACTGGAGATTTATGATATTCTAGTACAGATCATTTATAAGTGCGATTTCTTTATTAAAAAGCTTCCACCCATTTTTTTTGTTTGTGTACAATTTGCAAAACTATTCCTTTTTTTTTTTTGAGAGGTTTTTGCTATAGGGCGCATGTGCTCGCCAGACAGAGAGAGACATAGAGACAAAAAGTGAGAAATCACCCCCCAGGGGGGATGGTCATGCCGCAATCCCTTCTCCTCCATTCTCCTCTCGGGATTTTGGGCACGCACACACACGCGCCCGGCGTGAGTTTTAAGCCACCGGGTCCAGGACTCGAACCGCGGCCGACTACGTGGGAGTCCAGCAACATAGCCATTATGCTAACTGCTGGTTCCCAATCAAAATATTTTGATGCCAGTCTTCCTTCCACTGCCCTAAACTATAAAGCATTTTTTAATGATTTGAAATTAGAGAAGGACTACACCTACTAGAAAAGAAGAGAAGAAAGTTCTATTAGTTGAAGGTTTCAGATCCCCCCAAACCAGGACCAGTATCTCACTAAAGGCTAGACTGAGACCCCGGCCAGAGTATGAGTATGTGTAGGTGGTATCCTTGAGTATTCAGAGCTTCAGTGGACCATGAGTGCTCCAGCTATGTAACTCACTGAACTGTCTTGCCAGTTTCTACACTGGCTTGACTGGGCACAATTCAAAAAGGAAAAGCTCGTATTCATTCCATTCTTCTGGAGCTCTGTGATAGCGTTTAATAATACCCCAATGGGATGTCTTCCACATATAGTATTATAGTTTTTCTTCAAGTAATTGCTGAAAGATACAGGGTTTAATTGTTTTATAATACTCATATCCATTTCATCTAGATGTTCAATGGATCTATAAATCTCCCCCTGGGATTCATCATAGTAACTGTAACGGAACCTTTGACCCCAATGGCAGAAATCAGAAGAAACCACAAAGAGATTACTAGGATCTGCTAGATTTTTACTGAAGAGTTTTCTGAATTCCTATTCTTTTGACTCACTCAGAACTCCAACCAGTATAGGAATAATGGTAAACTCATCCTTATGGGTAATAGATGGATCCACTTGTTTGTAAGCATGGGCAGCATAAGACCCACAATATGTATATCCTGCATGGGGTGCAATAATGGCTCCAGCAGGTCTTTTTATAGACTGTACTTGCGAAAGCCAACTTTCCAGCTGTGCATTGAGCTGTGGTCCTGAGGCTGTGTACCAGCTCCTGGCATGACTGGCTTCCTGTCAGACCACTTGGTTGGATATCGTGGTGCCTGTGCGGCCTATGGTGCATGAGGATGAATCAAGATTGTTTACCTTTTATATATTTGTGTATTTTGAGGGATTTTTATTAAATCAATTTTCAGTTTAATTCCATCATGGTTGGAGAAGATGCTGGATATAATTTCTATGTCTTTGAATTTGTAAAAGTTTGTTTTGTGCCCTATCATGTAGTCAGTCTTTGAAAAGGTTTTATGTGGAGGTGAAAAAAATGTGTGTTTTGTGGTTTTGTGGTGAAAAGTTCTATAGATGACTGTGAAGTCCACTTCATTTATGGTGTCATTTAGATCCTGTATCTCTTTGCTTATTTTTTGTCTAGATGATCTGTCCAAAGGAGATAATGAGGATTGATATCTCAAAATATTAATGTTTTGCAGTCTGTCTCTCCCTTTAGATCTAGCAGTCTTTCTTTATGTATTTGGATGCCCCCAAGTTGAGTGCATAGATATTTATAAGTATCTTTTTTTTTTCTTTTGGAGAGGTTTTTGCTGTAGGGCGCGTGCGCTCACCAGAAAGACAGAGAGATAGAAAGCGAGAAATCACCCCCCAGGGGGGATGGCCACACCGCAATCCCTTCTCCTCCATTCTCCTCTTGGGATCTTGGGCACGCACACACACGCGCCCGGCGTGAGTTTAAGCCTCCGGGTTCGAGACTTGAACCGCGGTCGACTACGTGGGAGTCCAGTGACATAGCCATTATGCTAACTGCTAGTCCCATATAAGTATTTTATCTTCTTGTTGAATTAGCCCTGTTAGTACTATATGATGTCCTTCTTTGTCTCTTCTTAGTTTTTGTCTTAAAGCCTATTTATCCATTGAGGGAGTAGTGTTTCCTTGTTTTCCCATATTTCTTGTGCCTCTGTGCTGATTTCTAGTCATGGATTATACACTTTTTGTTACTTTTATGATATTCATTCTATATTGTCAGGGAAGAAGAAGAGCTCTACTTCTCAAACATGTTCTTGGAAGAGGGTCTTGTCTTCCAGTCTGAAAATTGTGTATATAACCAGCTTTAGTTATTGATTTCTTTTCCCATCTCTTGGGATCAGGTGCACCTAAGACTGAACTGAAAAGTTGCAACTGGGGGAGGGAGTAGGAAACTATGAAATCTCAAAATATTCCTGGATGGGCAGAAGGCAGCTAGAGGTCTGAGCTGGTCTTCCTGCCTCAGTTTGTTTCACTGACTGCTGCTGCTTCCTACTCTGCAGCACAGGCTCCAAGGATAATGTCAGTGAAGGGATTTGGGAGGCACCAATCTTCGATGTACCTGGGGCTGTCAGAAGGCAGTGGGAAGCCTGAGATGGTCTTCCTGTCTCAGTTTGTCTCATTGACTGCTGCTGCTCCCTGCTCCAAACATGGGTTCCAGGGGTAATGGCAGCAAAGGTGCTATGAATTTTTCATATATGGCTTTTATTGTGTTGAGGGAATGTCCCTTCTATACCAAATGGCTTTGATCTTTTCTTCTATTAATATAATGTATTACATTTGTGGATTTGTGTATGTTGAACCACCATTGCATCCCTGGAAGAAAACCAAGCTGGTCATGGTGTATGATCTTTCTAATGTGTTATTAGATTTGATCTAGTAGTATCTTGTAGAGAGTTTTTGCATCTGTATTCATCAGGGAATTGGTATGTAGTTTTCTTTTTTTGTGATGTCCTTATCTGTTCGGGGGATAAGGATGATTCAGGTTTCATGAAATAAATTTGGGAGGGTTCCTTCCTTTTCAATCTTTACAAACAGAATAGAATCAGCAGGTTTTTCTTGGTTAGTTTTTTATTCTTTTTTGTGGTTGATCTATGCTGGAGACTTTGTCTTCAAATTCAGAAATTCTTCTATATGGTACAATCTGCTATTAATGCTCTCTAGGGAGATTTGCATTTCTTGTATTTTTCATTTCCAAAGATCCTGTTTGATTTTTTTTAGGATATCTATCTCTTTATGGAATTTCTTTCATGTCCTGGAAGAATTTTCTCACATCTTGGAATTGATTGTCTTTTTTTCTCTTGTGTTTCATTGAGTTTTGATGCTATAAATGTTCAGAATTCTTTTCATGACATTTCTGTGAATTCCTTTGTGCTGTCTATTATTGGTGAAGGCCTACTTCACTGACCTGAGGGTTGTTTTCTCATGTTTCTTCCATCTCTGCCCTAATTTTTGGTTATCTGATGCAGTATTCACCTATTTCTCTTTATTGGAGTAGATTCTGTAGTATTGAAGGAGGGAGTTTCACTCTTAGGTCCTAGGTTTGTTTCTCTTTCTTTCTTTTCTTTTCTTTTTTTTTCTGCTTTGTTGTTAAGTTTATTGTTTTATTTGAATAAAGTCATAGAAAATTGGTTTAGCTCTCAGCAGCCCGCTCCTGAGCTGAGGAAGCTTGCCTTCTTCTGGGCTACCCAATCTTTCTTCTGGGCAAGGGACATCTTGGGATGATTCTACCTCTTCTTTTTAACTTCTTTCTTGGGTTTCTTTTCATAGACTGGGTTCTCTTGTATAGCAGTGTGAGCTTTCTTATACATCTCCTCCATCATGTCTGGAGTTACATTGTTCTTTATGTACTGAGAGGACTGTTTCTTGTAGGCATCTTCATCTTCTTCCATTAGGTTACACATGTAGTGTGCAATATTCTGGCCCACGATGTGCTTCTGATGGACTTCTACATAAAATTCCTTGCTTTCAGAATCATAACCAAGGAATCCTTTGGTACTATGAGGGATAGATAAGCCTCCATCCACGGCTCCCTTGAGGGCCCAAAAAAACTTTATGGCCAGTGGTAGTTCTGGCAAGGCCTCCATCCAAATAGCAGGTGAAGGCACCAGGTTGACTGTCAATGCTTTCTACATTGTATTCATCTCCTGTCACTTCCACCTGGCCTTCATAGATGGTTTCATTCATGCCAAACCTATTGAGAAGCCTGCGGCCAGCAGCAGTCCAGTACAATATGCTGCAGCATAATTTGTCAGGCCAACCTTCACACTGTATTTTGGTAGTTTGTGTACATAAGCTGCACAGACTATTATATCCCCTTCTACATGGGCATAAGCTATCTGACAAATGATATCTGTTAGTTACACGAACTATCATCCTGTATTTGGGTGTGTTGTACTTGTTTTTATCCTGGACCACCAAGAGTTTCTGAGTGTAGTAATCAGTTTTACCCTCTTGTTGTCTTCTAAATTTCACTTGATATCTCTTAAAGTAGGCCTTATTCTTGACAACTTTAACAAATCCTATCTTGCGGAACAGACCCATGCCTGCGGTCAACCTGCAGGCCCACAGGAACTACTGGGGGTGGGGGGGAGCCTAGGTCTGTTTCTATTAGAGGGCTTTGTCTCTCAGATCAGAGCCAATAAAGCTTATACAGGTAACTTCAGGTGATTGGCTCATCTACCAAACTTTCAGCTTCCAATTAGGTGGGAATAAGCTAAGGATAAATAACTTAGTGAAGAGGTATGCAGGGCTATATTTCCACAAGTTCCAAAGATAACCCTGGGAGATGGGGGTGCACTAATGAGAAGAGGCCTGCTGAGACCAAGCCCAAGTGTCCTGGTGGGACGTTGAATTCCTATTTCTTTTCTTTCTTCTTTCTTTCTCTTTCTTTCTTTCTTTCTTTCTTTCTTTCTTTCTTTCTTTCTTTCTTTCTTCTTTCTTTCTTTCTTTCTTTCTTTCTTTCTTTCTCTCTCTTTTTTTTTCTTTTTTTCTTTTTTTTTTTTTTTTTTAGATTTTTGCCATAGGGTGGATGTGCTTGCCAGAGAGGAGAGACAGTGAGAGGGAAAGTGAGAAATCACCCCCACTTCAATCCCTTTTCCTCCATTCTCCTGGGATTTTGGCATGTATGCACACACACACAGCATGATTTTCAAGATTCCAGGACCAGGACTTTAACTGTGGTCAGCCATGTGAGAGTACAATACCTTAACCAGTATGCAACTTGCTAGTTCCCCATATACTTTTAAAAATTAATTATTTAATTTTATTAATTCATTTATTTATTTCAATTTGACTAGAGAGAGACAGAGAGAAAGTGAGAAAGCAAGCCACCAGATCTGGGATTCAAACTGTGGTCAGCCATGTGGGTTTGTCCAGCGCCTTAACCACCACGTCACCTGCTGGTCCCCCCTCCCGCCCCATATACTTTTAAATGGTTTAGGTTGGGCATAAAATCTCCATAGTGGTTAGATTTTATTAGATACATTTAAAGGGGTTACATCATAATTTTATTTAACAAGTCAGTATTTTCGATATGCCAGAAAGCATATCCTTTCCATATAATTAGATTTATCATAGAGGTTAGATGCTAGCCTAAACACATACATTGAGACTACATTGCTTTTCAAAAGTCTTTTATAGGTTCCATGAAAGAAAAAAAAATTGCTATAAATGATTGGCAAAAGTTTGAATGTCTTGTCATTGGGTGTTTCCTCCTCCAAGTGTAAAATCACTGGTAGTTTATAACCCAGCTTAAGTTCACAGACGTGCTCTTGGGTAGATTATGGCTGTGAAAGGTTTAAGGGAATCCCTGTGGCTGGTCAAGTGGGTTCTCTAGGCTACTTGAAATTCTTGGTCAATTGCCCAAAGGGTCATTCCTTTCAGTAGGGCCTGCTTGAGACAGCTCTGTGATATAGGATATAGATGACTTTGCCAGTTATAATTCTTTTCCCCAGACTCTTCTTATTACCACCTTCTCAAAACTCCATTTGTCCAAAAGTTTATCTTAGGAAAGGAGATCCTTTCTTTTGTACAGGGCATAAAATCTCTTGAGTGATCCATTGTGAGTTATAGCACATCTAAGATGGAGTTAAGATAGGCTTTGCCCCTAAGAATTAAATGGTTAGCTTCAACAGCATGTAGGAAAGTTAATAGCGAACCTTTCCAAGAATCACACAAGGAAGAGCGAACCTTTCCAAGAATCACACAAGGAAGAGCTGACTCTTCAGCCTTTCAGCCATTTCTACTTCCATCTGGTATGTTGGTGGTAGGAGCTTAGTGGATATAGTTTGTTTTGTTTTTTTTATTTTCAAAAAGTTTATTTTGCACCAAAATAAACTAATAATTTAAATCTATTATTCCACAAACTTTTCCCCTTATATTTTATTTGAATTTCATCATTGTACATCTTTACAGTGTACAAAAATGGTTTTTCCCAGTATTAGTGCAGTGTATAGTAGTCCAGTCAAAGATATTACCATATACATTATCTTCACCATATAACTTTTCTTTTTTTTCTATTTTTAGAGAGGTTTCTCTTTTTGCTATAGGGTGTGTGTGCTCTCCAGAAAGACAGAGAGAGACAGAGAGACAGAAAGCAAGAAATCACTCCCCCCCCAGGGGAGATGGCCATGCCGCAATCCCTTTTTCTCCATTCTCCTCTTGGGATCTTGGGCACACATGCACACACACCCGGCGTGAGTTTAAGCCACCAGGTCTGGGACTCGAACCTTGGTCGACTACATGGGAATCCAGCGACATAGCCATTACGCTAACTGCTGGTCCCTTCACCATATCACTTTTCACTTGTGTGTCTGTTTTTGTTGTTTTGTTTTTGGAGATATTTTTGCTAAAACGTGCATGTACTCCCTGGAGAGACAGAGATGGAGAGAGAGAAAGTGAGAAATCACTTCCTTGGGGTATGGCCATGCCACAATCCCTTTTCCTCCAGTCTCTTCTTGGGATATTTGGGCGTACATGCACAAACACCCAGCGTGAGTTTCAAGCTGCCATGTCTGGGACTCGAACGGTAGTCAGCCATTTGGGAGTCCAACACCTTAATCACTACGGCATGAACTGGCCTCCACTTTTAAATTTCTTAAATTTTAATTTTTCCCTTGATTCTCCACATCCCCTATTGCCTACTCCTTCCTATAATGTCTATAGTATCTACAGTTGCCGTTTTATACTTTCTAAACTCTCAGATTCTGCAACAGAGTGCAAACATTTGGTATATATTAAATGAGAAGATACAATGCCTCTGTTTCATAGTCTGGCTTGCTTCACTTAGCATTAAATATGCCACACTCATATACTTCATATCAAATGTCAGAATTTCATTATTGTTATTTTTTTGAGAAATTTTTGCTATAGAGTGTACGTGCTTGCCAGAGAGACAGAAACCAAGGAATCTTCCCCACCCCTAGAGAGGATACCAACACTGAAATCCCTTCTCTATTCTCCTCTCAGGATTTTGGGCACACACGCACATGCACCTGGTGTGAGTTTAAAGATACTAGGTTCAGAATTCGAATTCAGGTCAACCATGTGGAAGTTCAGTATCTTCACCACTATGCCACCTGCTGGCCCAATGTCTTACATGTCTCATTATTTTTTATGGCTAAGTAATATACCACACAGCGTATATGTGCCACATTTTTTAAATCCATTCTTCTGTTCTTGGATATTTGGGTTGATTCCATGTCTTAGTGATTGTGAATAATGCTGCAATAAAATGGATATACAAATATTTTTCCAACTCTTCCCCTAATCTTTGGTAGATATTCAAGAGTAGAATTCTTGGGTCGTATGGTAGTTCTATCTGTAGGTATTTGAGAAAACTCCATAATGTTCTCTAGTTTGGCTTTACTAATTTACATTTCCACAAAGAGTGTAGGAGGGTTCCCTTTCCACCACAGCCTAGCCAGCACTTATCATTGTTTCTTTCTTTTTACATTTTATCCATTCTGACTGGGGTTAAGTAGTATCTTATTATGGCTCTGATTTGCATTTCCCTTATGATAAGATATATTGAGCATTTTTTATGCTTTTTGGCTGTTCATATATCTTTCTTGGAGAGCTGTCTGTTCAACTTGTTTGCCCATTTTTAAAATGGATTGTTTGTTTTTTTTATGAGTAAGCTGCTTGAGTTCCCTGTATATTTTGGTTATCAATCCTTTATGTAAAAAATAGTTTGCAAATATATTCTCCCATTCTGAGGGATGTCTCTTCACTCTAATTATTGTTGCTTTTGCTATACAGAAGCTTTTGTAGCCTGATGTAGTTCCACTTTTCTATTTTCTGAATTATTGCCTGTGCTTTGGGGTCTTATTTAAGAAGTCTTTGCCTACTCCAATGTCTCTAAGACTCTCCCCCGTGCTTCCCACCAGTAGTTTTATAATTTGAAGTCCTAAGTTTAAATTTTTCATCCATTTTGAGTTGATTTTTGTTAGTGATGAGGGATTGGAGTCCAGGTTCATTTTTCTGCATGTGGATATCCACTTTTTCCAGCACCATTTGCTGAATAGATTTTATAATAGATTTTATGTTCCCTACTGGATTGTCTTGTGTCCTTTCTCAAAAATTATGCAGTCAGCTGCATGTTTTGAGATTTATTTCTGGGTTCTCTATCCTGTTCCATTGGTCTGCATGTCTGTTTGTGCCAGTACCATCCTACATTGATCATTTAACAGAGATATAGGCTACAGCACACAAATCATTGGAGAGTTCAACACCCCACTATCTCCTCTGGGGAGATCATCTAGAGAAAAAAAAAGGAGCAAGGAGATACAGGGTCTATGTGATACCAAAAATCAAATGGACTTGACAGATATCTATAGAACTTTTCACCTGCCAATCACAAAGTGTTCATTTTTCTCACTCCCACATGGAACATTTTCAAAGATCAACCACACACAATAGGGCACAAAACAAGCCTTTACAAATTCAAATGTATACAAATTATATCCAGCATCTGTTCTGACCATATGGATTAAACTTGAAATTAACTGCAGAAAGAACCTTCTAAAATACACAAACACATGGAAACTAAACAAATTACTCCTGAATGATTTCAAAACCACTGAAGAAATTTTGACTGAAATAAAAGGATTAATTAAACCAATGAAAGTGAGCACATAAGTTTTCATAGCTAATGAGACACAGCAAAAGCAGTTATAAGAGGGAAATTCGTAGCAATTAGAGCTCATAAGACAAAAAAAGAAAGGTGGGAAATAGACAATACATCTCAGGAAACTGGAAAAACAAACAATAAAATTAAAACCAAAAAACATCAGGGGAAAAGAAATTGTAAAGATTCAAGTAGAATTCTGCTGAAGGGACCAGCAAGAGTGGTGTTATGGTTAAGGCACTGGACTCCCACGTGCTGGACCATAGTTTGAGTTAGACCTGAGGGATTGAAAATCACAGCAAGCACGTTGTGTGTGTGTGTGTGTGTGTGTGTGTGTGTGTATGTGTGTGTGTGCCCAAAATTATGAGACAAAAATGGAGGAGAAGGGATTACTGCATGGCCACCCTCCTTGGGGGTTTATTTCTCATTTACTGTCTCTCTGTCTCTCTCTGTCTCTCTAGCAAGTGCACATGCCCTATAACAAAAATCTCTCTCTCAAAAAAGAAAAGATTCAAGCAGAAATAAATGTAATAGAGGATAAAAGAACTAAACAGAAAATAAAACCAGAAGCTGTTTTTTTTTTAAAGAATATCAACAAAATTGACACACCTTTATCTAGATTTATCAAGAATAACAGAGAAAGGAACCAGATAAGTCAAATCAGCAGTGAAACAGGCAGTATTACAACAGATATAACAGAAATACAAAAGATCATGAGAGAATACTATGAGCAATTATATGCCAACAAACAAGGAAACATAGATGAGATGAACAAATTTTTGGAACCATAATCCACCAAGATTGAATCAGGAAGACATAGAAAACCCAAATAGACCCGTAACAAAAAATGAGGTTGAATCAGTACTCAATAGTCTCCCAACAAAGAAAAACTCTGGTCTTGATGGCTTCACTGCCAAATTCTTCAAAACTTTTAAAGAACTAATCCCCATTCTATTCAAACTATTTTTAAAGATCTAAAAAGAAGGAATCCTCCCAAATTCATTCTATGAAACCTCCATCACTCTGATCCCAAAGGCAGACAAGAATATAACAAAAATATTACAGATCAATATCCTGATGAATATAGATGTAAAAATTCTCAAGATACTAGCAAATCAGATCTAACAACACGTTAAAAATTTTATACATCATGACCAGGTAAGCTTTATTCCAAGGATGCAAGGATGGTTCAACATACAGAAAACAATAAATGCAGTGCATCACATTGGCAGAAAGAAAGATGAAAATCATGTGATTATATCGATAAATGCAGAAAAAACATTCGAGAAAACATAGCATCTCTTCATGTTTAAGACTCTCAGAAAAGGCAGCATAGAAGGAACATTTCTCAACACAATAAAAGCCACATTTGAAAAACCCATAGCTACCATCACATTTAATTGGGAATGGCATACAAACATGGAAAGAAATGAAATTATCTCTATTTGTAAATGATGTGATTATATACATAAAAATTCCAAACGAATCCATGAAAAAATCCCCTTGATAAGATCAATGAATACAGTTAAGTGGTAAGACACAAAATCCACATACAAAAATCTATAGCATTTTTTTTTCTTTTTTGGAGAGGTTTTTGCTATAGGGCACGAGTACTCGCCAGAAAAATAGAGAGAGACAGAAAGAGAGAAATCACCACCCAGGGGGAAAATGGCCACACTGCAATCCCTTCTACTCCATACGCCTCTTGGGATCTTGGGCATGCATGCACATATGCCTGGCATGAGTTTAAGCCATCGGGTCTGGGACTTGAACCATGGTGGACTACATGGGAGTCCAGCAACAGCCATTATGCCACCTGCGGGCCCCCAAAACATCTATAGTATTTTTATTTATGAACAATGAATATACTGAGTTGGAATTAAGAAAGCAACCCCATTTACAATAGCCACAAACTATAAACAAGATACCTAGGAATAAACCTAACCAAAGAAATGAAAGACTCATACAAGGAAAACTATGAATAACTAAAATAAGAAATTGAAAATGATACACAAAAGTTGAAAGGCATCCAATGTTCCAGTGTTGGAATCATTAATATAATCAAGATATCAATCCTACCCAAATTAATCTACAAATTCAATGCAATTCCAATCAAATTATCAGAGCTATTCCCCACAGAAAGAAAAAAAAAGTCATTAAATTTTTCTGTAATCATAGCAGGGCCTTTATTGCCAAAGCAATACTGTGCAAAAAGAATAAAGTAGGAGGAAAAAGATTTTTCAAACTTTGTCTTCTGTAGTCATTCTGCTGCTGTCCTGGTATTAAGGTACACAATGGCCATCTTTGCCCACTTTGCCAAGTGATAATTGACAGGACCAAACAGAGAACTCCCAGAGAGAGAGAGAGAGATGAAACTTGAACAAAGTAAACATAGCATTTTAGGTAAGAGAGAGATATCCTTTGGGAAGTATTACCAACCATATGAATTGGTTTATTCCACAAATATGTTCAGTACGTGATACATGCTAGGAATTCTCTAGGTATTTGTGATAGACATATTGGGGGAAAACAGGTCAAGATTCTTGATTTCCTGAAACTTATATTTGAACTAATAATCATATCTAGCAAGAATATTGTGCCTAATATGCCAGGTCCTGTTTTAAATACTTTATATGTATTTATTCTTATAAAATTCATTTCTGTCTTTTAAGATAGGGGCTGTTATTACCTCCAGTTTATAGATGAGAAAAATTGAGGCCTAGAAAACTTATATAACATATCTAAGAATTTTTACACAGGTATTACTACTATGAATATATTTTATTTATTTTACTTATGTTATCTCTCTTAGATAAAGTTCAGAAAACAGAGTAATTTTTTAAAATAAATGTGTCTAAGTGCTCTGAGTTGATTAACTGTATGTTAGTTTGACTTGTGGAGCAACTATAGGTCAAATATTATTCTGGGTCTGTGTATAAGGGAGTTTTGGATAATATTGTTTGAATTGGTAGACTGAGTAAAGCAGATTGCCCTCCCTCATGTGTGTGGGTCTCATCAATCAGTTGAAGGCCTGAGTAGAAAAAAAAAGCCTGACCATCTCTGAAATAAGAGAGAATTCTCCTTGCCTGATTGTCTTTAAAGTAGGACACTGTCATTTGTCTGCTTTCAAACTTGAGCTGAAACATCAGCTGTCTTGGGTCTTGAGGCTGCTGGCCTTCAGACTGGAATTATATCATCAGTTTTCCTGCTTCTCAAGTCTTCTGGCTCAGACTGAAACTATACTATTGAACCACTGGGTCTCCAGCTTGGTCACTATCCCAATACATACTGGGATTTGTCATCCTCTGTATTGGCATGAACCTATTACTTATAATAAATCTCAATATATACATAAGGGTTTTTGAAAAGTTCATGGAAAATGCTTTTATTTCATCTTTGCCATTCTGACAGGGGTTAGGTAGTATCTCACTGTGGTTTTTATCTGCATCTCACTTATGAGAGATGTTGAGCATTTCCTCATATGCTTTTTGGCTGTTTGTATGTCTTCCTTAGAGATATTTTTGTTTAGCTCATTTTCCCATCTTTTAATTGAGTAATCATTTTTTTTCACATAAGGCACTTGAATTACCTGCGTATTCGGTTACTAGTCCCTTATCTGAGGCATATTTAACAAAAATATTTTCCTATTCTGAAGGTTGTCGATTCACACTTGTTACTGTGTCCTTTGCTGTGCAGAAAATTCTTAGTCTGATATAGTCCTACTTGTCTATTTTAGGAATTATTGCCTGTGCTTTGGGGGTCTTATATTTTTTCTAATATGCATTTTTTTTTAATTTCAAGAAAAACAATTTTCATGTTTTTTTCTCCTGAAAGTTTTTTAAATTAATTAATTTACAGTCATCCCCTAATCATTGTTATGGCATACAAAATGTAGTTTCCCATCCATAATCTACTGCATAGTGGCTTAATCATGTTATCATGAATAATTTTCCATTTCTAGTTATATATATAAATATATATATATATATGTTATATATGTTTTATATATATATAACTAGAAATGTGTATATATGTGTGTATATATATATATATATATACACACATGCACATATGCATACATATATATATATATTTACCCCTATGTCTGACCCTCTGCCCTTTCCTACCCTCTTCTCAAACCACCTCTGGTGTCTACAGTTGTCTTCTGCTCTTTTACCCCCACATTTTATTGATCACACAATGTCTTAAATTATCTAACTACTTTCAATAGCAAGTTCAGCTGGTAATTTAAAGAAAAGCAGCTTTGAATTGGTAAGGAAATTTTTTTAAAACTTAAAGCCTGGAAACAGGTCCCAATAGTAGGTACATGAACCTATCGACAGCTCAAAACAGGATAAAAACTCTTAAAACCAGACAACAAAGCAACAAAGCCTAGAAGAAAAGCAGCAATATTTTAGTCAAAAGTCACAGAATGCTACTTCACCAGTTCAGTCTCATGTACTTAATCTATCTTCTGTTGTGGTTTGATCTTCCCAATTGAATTCTGGGATATAATATTCAACTCCAGACTTGACTCTATGATTAAGTTGGCTATTTTCTTAGTTTTTGAACTCTTATTTCTGTGTGCCTGCATTTAATTTTCCTGACATAGCACTCCCTTGAGAACTTCTTGGAGATCTGGTCTGGTGCTGGTAAATTCTTTCAGGTTTTGTTTATCTGAGAATGTTCTTGTCTTTTCTTCCCATAAGAAGGATAATCTTCCTGGCAACAGTGTTCTTGGTTGAAATTGCTTTTCCCTTAACACTTTAAATATATTTTCCCATTCTTTCCTCAGTCACATAGTTTCCGATGAGAGGTCTGCTGTTAGCCTGATGGGATATTCTTCATAGGTAACTTGCCATTCCTCTCTTGCCAATCCTAGTATCTTTTCTTAGTCTTTGGTTTTGGTCAGTCTGGCTATAATGTGTCTTGGAGAAAATCTTCTTAGGTTGATTCTATTTGGTGTCCTCTGTATTTCTTGGGACTGGTTCTTTGAGTGCCTCTCTAGGTTTGGAAAGTTTTCTTGCAGGATTTCATGGAATAGATTATCAATGCCCTTATGAGTCTCTTCATCTTTTGGAATGCCAATTATCTAGATGTTTGGACGTTTGATGGTATCTAGCATTGCTCGTGCATTATTCTCAAATTTTTGGGCACTTTTCTCAGTCTTTGTGGTGGATTTTTCTAGGCCAGCAATTTTCTGTGTCTGTGATTCTATTTTCTCTATGATCTAATCTGCTTTTAATACTTTCAAGGGAGATTTTGACTTCCTGTATCTCTAACATTTCCACTTGATTCTTTTTTAAAGTGTGTAATTCCTCTTTTAGATCTTGCAAGAATTTCCTTACCTCCTGCAACTCGTCAGCTCCTTTCTCCTTTCTCTTCTGCAGTTCATTGTCTCTCTTCTCTTCCATCTCCATAATTTAAGAAGTCTTTGCCTACTCCAATATCTCCCAGAATTTCCTCAGCATTTTCATCCAGTAGTTTTATTATTTGAGGTCTTAGGTTCAGGTCTTTGATCCAGTTTGAGTTGATTTTTATTAACAGTGAAAGATGGGGATTCAGTTTCATCTTTCTACAGGTGAATACCTAGTTTTTCCAGCACCATTTACTAAAGAGGTTTTCCTTTTCCCAATGAATTGACTGATATCCTTTGTCAAAAATCAGTTGTCTGTAAGCTTTGAGGGTTATTTCTGGGGTCTCTATTCTATTCCATTGGTTCACGTTTGTTTTTGTGCCAATACCATGCTGTTTTGATGACCACAGCTTTATAGTATATCTTTGGATCAGGGAATGATAGGCCTCCAAGTCCACTCTTCTTGTGCAGGACTGCTTTAGTAATACAAGGTCTTTTATAATTCCAGACAAATTCTGATTATCCTTTTTAGATCTGTGAAGAATTCTTCTGCTATCTTGATTGGAATTGCATTAAATATATAGATTAATTTGGGTAGAATTGCCATTTTGATTATGTTAATTCTTCCATTCCAGTAACATGGGATGTTCTTCCACTTTTTTATGTCCCTATCAATATTTTTTTAAAAGATTTTCATAGTTTTCTTTAGAACGGTCTTTGACTTCCTTAGTTAGGTTTATGCCTAAGTATCTTATACATCTTGTGGCTACAGTGAAAAGGAGTTCTTTCTTCAGCTCTACTTCTTTCAACTTGTTCATATATATAAATGCTATAGATTTTTGGATGTTGATTTTGTATCCTGCCACTTTACTGTATTCACTTATTACTTTAAGAAGTTTTTTCATGGAGACCTTTGGGTCTTCTAAGTATACCATCATGTCATCTGCGAATAAAGATATTTTCAACTCTGCCTATTTGAATGTCTTTTATATTGTTCTTTTCTGATTGCATTAGCTAAGACTTCCAGTATTATATTAAAGAGCAGTGGAGAAAGTGGGCAGCCTTGCCTAGTACCAGTTTTTTTCCCCATTCAGTATAATGTTAGCTGTAGGTTTTTCATAGATGGCCTTTATTGTATTGAAAAATGACCCTTCTATACCAATCTTACTGAGGATTTTAATCATAAAAGGATGTTGTATTTTATCAAATGCTTTCTCTGCATAAATTGAAATGATCTTATAGTTTTTATCTTTCTTTTTGTAAATATGGTGTATTACATTTATGGTCTTGTGTATGTTGAACCACTCTTGCATCCCTGGGATAAAGCCTACCTGGTCATGATGAATAATCTTTGTTATATATTGTTGGATACAACTTGTGAGTATCTTGTTGAGAATTTTTGCATATATATACATCAATGATATTGGTCTGTATTTTTCCTTTTTTGTCATGTCCTTATCTGTTTTAGGAATGAGGATGATGAAGGCATCATAAAATAAATTTGGATGGTTTCCCTCCTTTTGAATCTTTAGAAATCACGTGTTTGATTTATCTGGTTTCTTTCTTTCTTCTTCTTGATCAGTCTAGCCAATGGTGTGTCATTCTTGTTAATCTTTTCAAAGAATCAGCTTTTGCTTTCATTAATTTTCTGTATGGTTTGTTTATTTTTTATTTCATTCATTTCTGCTTGAACCTTTATTATTTCTTTTTGCCTGGCATTTGTTGTTGTTGTTTTGTTGTTTTTCCAATTCCCTGAGGCATGATGTTAGGTTATCTATTTGCCATCTTTCCATTCTTTGCTTATGTGCACTAATTGCTATGAACTTCCCTCTTATGAGTGCTTTTGCCGTGTCCCATGGATTATGGAAACTTGTGTACTCATTATCATTTGTTTCCATAATTTTTTTAATTTCAGACTTAATTTCTTCAGTAATTAAGAAGTCATTCAGAAGTAGGTTGTTCAGATTCCATGTGTTTGTGTATTTTCGAGGGTGTTTCTTGAAATTAATCTTGAGTTTAATTCCATCATGATCAGAGAAGGTGCTGGATATAATTTCTATGTCTTTGAATCTGTAAAGGCTTGATTTGTGTCCTAACATACTGTCAGTCTTTGAAAAGGTTCCATGCTGGAGTGAGAAAAATGTATATGTTGTGGACTTAGGGTAGAACGTTCTATAGATATATATCAAGACCATTCGATTTATATTATCATTTAGGTCCTGTATCTATTTATTTTCTGCCTAGAAGATCTGTCTAAAGGAGATAATGGGGTATTGAGCTCTCCAATAATTATAGTGTTTCTCCCTCTCTCTCCTTTTAGCTCCAGCAGTTTTTCCTTCACATATTTAGGTGCTCCTGGGTTGGGTGCATAGATATTTATAAGTGTTATGTCTTCTTGCTCCATTACCCCATTTACTATTACATAATGCCCTTCTTTGTCTCTTCTTACAGTCTTTGATGTAATGTCTATTTTGTCTGAAATCAATATCATTACTCCAGCCCTTTTTTTTGATTTCCATTTGCATGGAATATCTTTTTCCAACCCTTCCCTTTTATTCTATGCATGTCTTTATCCATAAGATTAGTTTCTTGTAGGCAACAGATAGAGGGTTTCTGTTTTTTTATCCATTCGACCAGTCTATGTCTCTAATTGGAGAATTTAATCCATTGACATTCAATATTATTATCGATATTTCCAGACCTGTTCCTATCATTAAGTGAGCCATGTTCTTAGTTGCTTTTTGTTCTCTTATAACTGTCCATCTAACTTTTTAGTTTTCCTGGTATAGTACTCCCTTCTGAGCTTCTTGAAAAGCTGGTTTGTATTTTTTTAATCTTAGTCATTCTGACTGGGTTAGGTGGTATCTCATTGTGGGTTTGATTTGCCATTTTCTTATGATAAGAGATGTTGAGCATATTTTTATATGCTTTGGGGTATTCATAATATGTTTTCCTTGGAGAATTGTCTTGTTTGGGTCATTTGCACATCTTTTAACAGGATTTTATTTAATTTATATATTAATTTTTTTGCTGGTAAGTTGTTTGCATTCCCTGTATATTCTGGTTATAAATCCATTATCTGACACATAGTTTGCAAATATATTCTTCCACTCTGAGGGCTGTCTCCTCACTCTAATTATTGTTTCTTTTGCTGTGCAGAACCTTTTAACCTATGTAGTCCTGCTTGTGTATTTTGGGGATTATTGCCCGTGCTTTGAGAGTCTTATTTAAGAAATCTTTGTCTACTTTGATGTCTCCAACATTTTTTTTTGAGAGGTTTTCACTATAGGGCGCGTGTGCTCGCCAGACAGAGAGAGACATAGAGACAGAAAGCGAGAAATCACCCCCCAGGGGGGATGGTCACGCCGCAATCCCTTCTCCTCCATTCTCCTCTCGGGATCTTGGGCACACACGTACACACGCCCGGCGTGAGTTTTAAGCCACCGGGTCTGGGACACGAACCGCAGTCGGCTACGTGGGAGTCCAGCGACATAGCCATTACACTTACTGCTGGTTCTCATGTCTCCAACATTTTATGCTATGTTTTCCACAAGTAGTTTTATAGTTTAAGGTTTTTTGTTTAGATTTTTGATGCATTTTGAGTTGATTTTTGTTAACAGTGAGAAATATGGGTCCAGTTTCATTTTTCTGCATATGGATATCTGGATTTTTCAGCACTATTTGCTGAAGAGATTTTCTTTTCCCCACTGGATTGTCCTGTATCTGTTGTCAAGAATCAGTTAACTAGGGGCCAGCAGATGGCATAGTGATTAAATCACTGTATTCCCACGGGTCTGAATGCAGTTCGAGCCTGGTGGCTTGAAAGTCACATTAGGAACATGTGTGTGCATGCTCAAGATCCCAGGAAGAGAATATATGAGAGGGATTGTAGCATGTCCATCCTCCCAGGGGATGATTTCTAACTTTCCCTTTCATTGTCTATTCTTTCTCTTTCTCTAGTGAATGCACAGAAACAGTTGGCTGTATTTTTTGGATTTTTTTCCCCTGTTTTCTCTACTTTGTTCCATTGGTTTGCCTGCCTACATTTTGTGCCAACAGGGGTAGGATTGACATTTTGATTGTATTAATTCATCTAACTTAGAAACATGGGCTGTCTTTTCACTTTTTTGTGTCATTTTCTATTACTTTAAGTTTTCCTTGTAGAGCTCTTTCACTACTTTGTTTAGGTTTATTCCTAGGTATTATTTATTATATCTTTTGTGGCTATTATAAATGGGATTGTTTTCTTCAATTCTACCACAGTTTGTTTGTTGTTGGCATAGAGAATTCTGTAGATTTCTGTATGGTGATTTTGTAACCTAGCACTTTATTGTATTCATTTATCACTTCCAGGAGCTTTTTGTGGATTCTTTTGGATTTTCTATCCATAAAATAATATCCTATGCAAATAGAGATAATTTCACTTCTCTTCTCCTATTTGAATGCATTTTTATTTTACTCTCTTGTTTGATTTCATCGATTTTTACTTCCAGTACTATGTTGAAAAGGAGTAGAAAAAGTGGGCAGCCATATCTTGTTCCAGTTTTAGTTGGATTTGTGTGTCTGTTTTGAAATACTTGACTTAGAAAAAAGTTGAGTCATGAATAAACATGTCACTATGATGATCTAAAGGTTCACAAATAAATAGCTCTAATGTTTAGGTATAGTTAGCAACTGATTACTTAAATGGGTTTCAGTTTTCTTCTGGGCTCATTTTGTTTCCTCTTCTCTAACTGTGCAATCCTTCTTCTTCTGATATACTACTAAGTGTAGTGCAGGGCAGAGCTATGTTGGTGGTCTGAACAGCTTCCCCATCTGAGCAGCCAGAGACAGGCTTTGGACACATTTTAATATACACCCAGTGGTGAAGCAGAGAAGTGGCCAACTTTGGTTCTTACCATAGAGTAAGTAGATGCACAGCTTTGTTGAAGCTCTTGGTTTAGTATATGCCTTGTCTTTTCCTGATGGGTTTACCCCAGAGGAGGGAGGAGCCCACTTCACTTTTGGGGATTGAGAAGGCCTTGTTCACACAATGGAAATGGGTGAGAAGTGATACAGCCAAAGGCCAAGTGATTGACCAAGTTTCCACTATCCTTTTCTTTTCACAAGCACAAAACTTAAAAGGCTCAAAGTAAACTAAAATTTACAACACAATTAATATGACACAGATTTTATAGTAGATAGATGCAATACTATTGTTCCATCCATAGGCATATATATTAAGCCATTCACAAAAATGAACATAATTGGAATTGCTCTTAGATAGTTACACAAGTATTTCTGGTGTCAATTTTTAAAAAACCCAAATCACCATGGTTTGGTCCCATATTATACCACACTTAGGATAGTATAAAAATCATCCATCTGTTCTCTTCACTTCCATTCTCCCCACCTTCCACGGCACTGAAATTATAATGTTCTTCTATTCAAAACTGCAAATGACTTTCTTTTGCCTTCAAAAATCTAATACCAAGTGATGCTTCTTGCCTTCTCTGTGTTTTATTTTCTTTACTTGCCAGAGGGCACATGTGCTCACTAGAGAAAGACAGAGAGAGAGGGAGAAAGCATTCCCTAATGGTGTGTGGCCATACTTCAATCTTCAATCCCTTCTCTATTTCTCCATCCTTTGGGATATCATACAGATACACACACACACACACACACACACACTTGCACACACTTGCACACACTTGCACCTGGCTTATTTTTCAAGCCTCCAGGACAGAGATTTGATCCACAATCAGATTGTGGGATCCAGGTCCTGTAACTAGTAGACTATGGGGCTGGCTCATTCCTGCCCTATCTCTTGCTAATCCCTTACTGGTACCCTTTCCTCTAGCTCTAAACAGATGATTATTTTATGATCATATTATTTTATGCCAAATTTTGCATGGTTTATGTATCCTTCTATCTATAATGCCAAACTGAAGATCTAAAACTCTTACCATAAGAGCGGAAAGAACACTGGGCCAGTAGACAGTAGGTCTGGATACTGGTCATGGCTCTGCTATTTAACTTGCCATGTGACCACAAGCAAGCCATTTCACTTCTCTAAGATTCATCTCTGTATCTGAACTTCTTTACAATTTGAAAAATATAAAGAGAAAATCAATGGGAAACAATAATAATTCTACACATTTTAAAAGTTTAGCTCAAGTACCATCCAAAGCTCATAGTTTACAATGGTTTTTCCTGTCATAAGGTTCCATAGTGCTTCTTTTCTGAACTTGAATACATATCTGCATGTGTCCTCAAAATTTAAGAAGAACTGCCAAAGGTGAAAAAAGAATAAAATCTTTCTCTTTCTCTCAACATTCCCATAAAAGTCCTGAGATTTACTCTGTACCAATTACTGAATCAATAATTATGGTCAGAGAAATATGATAACACTGCTTGGCTAAGGCCCAGGTCACATGTTCCACCCTCTAAGACTACATATGGAAAGAAGTTGGGAGAGCAGAGATCAAGATCATTGACCAAAAAAGGGAAAAATGGATCCGGGAAAGGCAAACGCCCATAACACTCATTGTATTTGTTTCATACTGAATTGTACAATGGTTATTTGTGTGTGTACCTTACCATCTCGTTCATTCATTCAACACATATTTTTAAGCAACTAATATGTCCTAAACATAGCGCTGTTGGGAATTCAGTGGTTAGCAAAGCCATTGGGGATTCAGTGGTGAGCAAAACTCAGTGGTCAACCCCATAGTATTGACGTTATAGTGGAGAAGACAAACAAAAACAGAAAATAAATAAAAAGATTGTTAGTTTTAATAATTTTTCTGAAGAAAACAAATGAGATGCTGAAAAAAAGGATAATGGTAATGAACTACTTTAGACAGCATGCCTAGGGAAGAGCTTTCTGAACTGGTGATAACAAAGAGGAACCATTTAGGACACGGTTGGGAGTAAAAGATTCCAGGTAAAGGAAAGAGAAAATACAAAGTACTACAAGAAGAACAAGTTTAGTGTGCTCAATGAAAAGAAAGAAGATGGAAATATCTGTTGCATAGTGAAAAGAGTTGTCCAGAATCAGTTGGGAAAGGCAGGCCGGATAATGGAAATCCACTTATCTTCAAACTTCTTGAAAGCAAGATTATGTCTTATTTATTTCTGTAACTCACAACCACCTTTTTTTGTGATTTGAAATAGGATTTTATTGTTAAATCCTCAAGCAAGAAAGGCTTTTGTGATTTATTGTGGCTACTGACAAGCTACTTTACATCCTACTTTTCTACCATGGCTGTCATTCACCCGGGTCTTCCAAAGATATCCCAAGCCAGGATACTCTGTCTCTTGTGAATTCTATTTTGTTCTTGGGCAGAGGTTAAGATCTTTAGAGATGGGGGGCCGGCAAGTGGTGTGTTGGGTAAGGGCGGTGGACTTGCACATGGCCTACCACAGTGGGAGTCCTGGACCTGATGGCTTGCTTTCTCACTTTTCATCTCTCTCTCTCTCACTCTGTTCCTTTCTGGCCAAATTTAAATAAATAAATAAAGTTAAAAAAAATAATTCCTAGAAAAAAATCAGTTATGTTTTTAAAAAAATCTTCAGAGATCAAAATCTCTTATATAGGCAAAGTACCATTGGCCTGTTGATATTAAGAAATGGCTGTTGACACAATCGCACAAGAAGTAATTTAATGATTTTTAAAATACCAAAGGAAGTATTTAAGACAGAGCATAAAATTAGTGAATAGAGTTGGGCGGCTTTCCAAAAATAGGCTTGAACAATTTCTCACAATTTTGAGAAGCTAGGGTGGCAGGTTTAGTGCTAGTCCCTTTGGAAAAAGTGAAATAAGGGTGATAAGACTCCACAAATCATTCAGTAGAGGCAATTGCCCTTTACACATGGAAATTCAGCTTTGATTAGGACACATGGAAAAAGATAAGTCAGTTACCTGTCGTGGCTCTTGATTATTGCCTATACAGAATTAGGAAACTGAATTTTATAGTTTCTCAGGCACAACCTAACCTATATTGTCTTATATATAATTACAGCTTTAATTCTCATCTGTGTCTCTGGCTGGGGCTATTTTCGAAGCCCTGCTTGGTGAAAAACACAGAATTTTCTTTTAACCTGGAAATTAGATGCTGACACATTTCTGCATGTTGTCATTTACACATAGGTAGTTCTAAAAAGAAGCTCTTGCTTTAAAATTCAGGAGTCCCTCCAACTTACAAAGGCCTTCACTTGAATTGCAATCTGTTAGCTGTGCTCCCAAAATAGAAATTCAAAAATGTGATATTTGTGGTTTGCAAGGTTGGGGGTGTGTGGGGACAAGAGAAAGAAAAGAGAGAAAGGGTGTTCATGGAAGAAGATGCTTCATTCTAGCTTTCTATCACCTACATGTCCTTGAGAAGAAACAACACAGCAAATGACAAGGTGAAGTTGAAAGTTCCTTGTGGATATTTCCACCAGTCATTAAAACATTCATTGAGTGCCTACCATGTGCTGTTCATCTGAAAAGATGGGGGATTTCTATCAGTAGAGGGAGAAATTTATCTATTGAGAGATAAAAAAATGGTTATGTCAAGTGGTTGATGCAGCTAAATAAATGACATCTTGATGCATTCTACTTGGAAGGTTCCTGTTTGTGATTTGTGCTTGACAAAGCAGATTCTCAATACGTCAGTTGCAAGTTACTGTCAGGCATATCCCCACATTTGCAATGCATCAAGGCAGCTAGATGTGTGGAATACATTGTAATATTTGAGGGGCTGCCAGCATAAATGGGCCTCTACACCAAGTTCTGCTCTAAGGGATTCTACCAGATGAAGTCAGGTAGATAAGGCTTTCCCCAAAGCTCTGGAGATAGAGCTCTTCCAAGGTTTGCAATGTATCTGTGCAGACAGAAGTAGGTGCCGGGGTCCAGCCTCGGCGTGGGTGGGTTATGTCGTTGGAGGTGGTGAAGGTAAACAGAAGACAAAGGCCTCGGTGCCTTTTCATTCACATCCTATGCCTGATACCCCCAGAGATTGCTCTCTGAGGAGTGACAACTGCTAGGAATCATCATGCGTTTTTATTGAAAATGTGATACATGCAAATAAAGGGAGAGGGGCTACGTGTTTCAATTATCAGCTCATAAAGTTTTTAACAATAGGGAACATAGATTCTATTCAGGGTTGGATTAAGGGTGGGTCTCGTGCAGTTCCGCAATTGTAGGTGGGTCTCCATGGAATGCAGTTTCGGGAAAGTGGTTCCGGTAAGCAGAGATGATTATCAGCTGATGCGGCGCAGCAGCCATTTTGTGATTACCGGGAATGGTGCTGAGAAAAGAAAATCTCAAGAATAGATATTAGTTCCTATGGATCTTAATAAAGAATGATACTTATACAGTTTTGCAGGGATCTAAAACTTGATCTGAGGAGTCCTAATATATTTATCTATTTCACTTGGTGAGGGCAGGGGTGTCCTGGGCCAGTTTTGGCCTAATCCTATTTTACATAAAGAAAGGATTAAGTTTACCTTAAATGTATTTTGAAGGGCCTCCCAAAGGTCAAGATTATTTCTGCCTAGAAAGAACTTCAGCCCACCCTCTATTGTGACCATGGAGATAAAGCATTGTAATTAACAGTAGGTGATTAGAGCAAAGGGGAGCAGTGGGGGAGGGGGACTTCCTGGAAAATTTTATCATATACTCAGGATGTATAAGAGAGCTACGTAATTCTTTTACAGTAGTATATTGGGGAGTCAGAGGGGGGTCGTTTCCCAGCAAGGCTACCAGTCTCTGGAGTATACAACAAGCGGCCTTGCTGAACATGTTGAGTGAACCCAAGCTTTGTTCCTAGGTCTGGGGGGCATACAACAGTGGCCTTGCCAACGTGTTGATCCGACTGGAAGCGGAGCTCGAAGGTCGGGGGGTTCAGACAGATCCTGGGGCCTCGCCGGGTCGGACTCCTCCAAGTAGGGACTACAGAAGGAATAACCATGGCTCTACTTAGCCACAGGAGAGTTGCCACTGAACTGCATTTATTCAATTATTCATTCATATTCTTTGATTATCTATCATATGCAAAGCACTGGGTGAAGTACATAGTGAGGAATAAAATATGCTATTGATCCTTACCCTTGTGGAACTTGCAGTTTCACCTGGGGGAGATAATTCCTTAAACACATCATCACTGTGGCGTGGTAATTAAGGCAGCTGGATTGCATGTAGCCAACCATGTAGTTTGAGTCCCAGACACAGTGGCTTGATAAACAAGCCAGACTTGTGTGCATGCGTGCCCAAAATCCTGAAAGAAAGGAGAGATGGAGGAGAAGGGATTGGCATATGACCATTCCCCATGAGCAGTGTTTTCTGACTTTCCCTATATCCATCAAGTGCACATTTCCCCTGGGGGAAAAAACAATCCCATGTGATGCCAATGAAATATATCAACAATTCAAGGTGCAATAATAATGGGAGTAGGGGAAAAGGCATAAAGAAACATTAGGAAAATTAACTGACCAAATGTGGTGACTTGGTTTTGTGAGCAAAGAATGGAATCTCATTTTGTTTTATTCATCAATGTACCTCTAACAGCTTTCAAGAAGGAAGTTGGCCAGAGGACTACTCCTCTGTCCTTTCCCCTGTAATTAATTATTTCACTCAGCTGGCCTCTTCTGTACCAAATTCTATGCAAAGTACTAGTGAATAAAATGTAATCTCTGTCCTTGGAGATCTCACAGTATAATGAGCACAGCATAATGAGAGAGAAAGAAGAGTGAACAAATAAATATAGAAATGGATCATTGAGACAGCACTGTGTATGATGGACTGAAAGAGTAGCTGAGGAAATGATTACACTAGATGAAAACTACTAATGGCCTAAACTGAGGCACTAATACTAAGGATGAGTATAAGGGAAAGATAACTGAAGCATTTAGAACATAGAACTGATAAGATGTAGCAAATGATTGGAGTGGTGGCAAACGATGGTGAGAAAGAAGAATAAAGGTTGGGGATCAAATGAATCCTGGGTTTCTAGCCTTGGTGACAAAATGTTGTTATTAATATAGAGAGAAAGAATTCAAAAGGAAAAACAGATTTGTAACAAGAGTTCAAAGAAACTATTAAGGGTTCAGCTACACAGTTGTTGAGTTTGATGTTTTCATAGGATAATCTAGGCATAAATGGACAATCAGCTTTTAGATACTTGAATGTGATGTCTAGAATAACATCTGAGCTAGGGATAAAGACTCAGAAATAGTTTAGCTTTTTTTTTTTTTTTTTTTGGAGAGTTTTTTTTTTTTATTTTTTTTTTTTGCTACAGGACACATGTGCTTACCAGAGAGACAGAGAAAGACAGAGAGACAGAAAGTGAGAAATCACCCCCCGGGGGGGATGGCCACGCCGCAATCCCTTCTCCTCCATTCTCCTCTCGGGATCTTGGGCACACATGCACATGCACCCGGCGTGAGTTTAAACCACTGGGTCCAGGACTTGAACCATGGTCGACTACATGGGAGTTCAGTGACATAGCCATTACACTAACTGCTGGTGCCAGAAGTAGTTTAGCTTTTGAAATAAGAGTTGGAGCTGTAACAGTGGAAAAGAGAACTTAAGTAAATTATGTGGCATGAGAAGAAAACCTGGGAGAATAACAATTTCATGGGAATAATTCAAAAAGTTCAAGTGGAAAATGGAATTGAAGTAAGAGCTTATTTTAATGCAAAAATTAAAATTAATGCATAGGATTTTTTTAACTTTTTACTATTTTTTTTTTGAGAGGTTTTTCGCTATAGGGCGCGTGCGCTCGCCAGACAGACAGAGAGAGACAGAGAGACAGAAAGCGAGAAATCACCCCCCAGGGGGGATGGTCACTTCGCAATCCCTTCTCCTCCATTCTCCTCTCGGAATCTTGGGCACGCACGCACACGCGCCCGGCGTGAGTTGTAAGCCACCGGGTCCGAGATGCGAACCGCGGTCGACTACGTGGGAGTCCAGCGACATAGCCATTACGCTAACTGCTGGTTCCCACTTTTTACTATTTTAAGAGAGAAATATTTTTATATCAGGCGCCATGCACTTGCCAGAGAGACAAGAGAGACAGAGGGACAGAAAGCGAGAAATCACTCCCCAGGTGTGATGACCACACTGCAATCCCTTCTCTATTCTCTTCCTGAGATTTTGGGCAAGCATGCCAATGCCCCCAGTGTGAGTTTTAAGTCGTTGAGTCTGGGACTCAAACCATGTTTGACTATGAGAGTCCAGCGTCATAACCATTACATCATCTGCTGGTCTCAATGCATAGGCTTTTTAAAATATGCATTTTATGAACTTTCTAAAGCCCCCTTGTTTAAGCAAGAAAAAATAGGGGAGGAATCAGTGAAAGACACTAAGAAGACTACCATACTTCACTTTCTTTGCAAAATGCTCCTTCACTCTGGAAAAAGAGAAGATAATAGCTACCAGGAGTCAGTAATTCTCTGTGTAACTTGGGATTCAGTCTGCTGTTTGTGTATGGTTCATGACTTAGTCTATACCACAATACTTCAGTCCTACCTCACAAATCTGCCATGATTATCTCTGATTCTCAGTAAATGTGAATTTTTTAGAGACTGGTTGAACCCAGAGATCAGCTCTGAGAAGGTTTTGATTTTTTTTTTTTTCTGACACAAAAGTTGTTTTCTTTTTAAAGGAAATCCCAAGAAGAGATAATATGGGGCGGGGGGAACATGATTGCGGTGAAGAGGACTAGGACTGGGTGGTTCAACCATAAATGACTTGGCACACAGATCAAAGGATCTTTTGGTCAGGGGTGAAACTGGAGCTTTCTTTTCACATGGGATAGAATGTAGGTCTGTGCATGCACATGCATGCGTGCACATCTGTGTCCTCATGTTTGAGACGTTCACAAAACCTGTTTCTCTTCTTCTGAGTATCAGTTTGGGGTCTTGTCCATTCTTTATGGAGGGATTGACAGCCTGGCAGTCATCTGGATGTCTGGAAAAAAGCACTTTAGTCATCCAAAGGCTGGATTACATAGGTCTTGCTTGCAAAACCTCTAGTGAACATATAAATAAACAGGTGTGATAAAATCACTTCATGCATTACCATTCTCTCTCTGAATAGCTGATATCTCTTTAGCAAACTTGGGCCTTACACAAGTCGAATAAATTTCCTTAGAATTTCAATAGAACATGGTTGTGTTCACATCTTGCTCTTTACCAGAAAGTATATTAGCTAAGATAAATTGTAATTGTTTTAACTTATTAAAGTACAATGTACAATAAAACACACAACACTTAAGTTCAGTTTCATGAGTTTTGAAAATTGGTACATCCAAGTTGTTCTCTACTAGTTAGGGACTTCTCACTAGTTAAAGGCTTTGACTAAAACCTTCAAATATATAGGTCAGGGTATGCTTGTTACTTTCTGTGCTTGTTCTAGGGGTCTAGGTTATCTAAATTTCATGTGCTCAGTCATCATTCTTGTTATGCTACAGCCTCTTTTTACTTTTTATTTTTCCCATAAGAGCCAGAATGTCCACCTCCCTTTTTTTTTTTTTTTTTTTTGGAGAGGTTTTTGCTATAGGGCGCGTGCGCTCGCCAGACAGACAGAGAGAGACAGAGAGATAGAAAGCGAGAAATCACCCCCCAGGGGGGATGGCCACGCCGCAATCCCCTCTCCTCCATTCTCCTCTCGGGATCTTGGGCACGTACGCACACGCGCCCGGCGTGAGTTTAAGCCGCCGGGTCCGGGACTCGAACTGCGGTCGACTACGTGGGAGTCCAGCGACATAGCCATTACGCTAACTGCTGGTCCCTCCACCTCCCTTTTTAAGTTGTGGTTTTGTTTGTTTGTTTTGCCATAGGGCATGTATGCCTAATGGAGAAGAGAGAGACAGAGAGAAGGAAAGTGAGGAATCACCCCCTGGAGAGATGGCCATGCCACAATCCCTTCTACTCTATTCTCTCAGGATTTTGGGCACACACATATACACACTGATTGTGACTTTCAAGTTACTGAGTCTGGGACTTGAACTGTGGTCACTTCATGTGGAAATCTAGCTGCCTTAACCACTACACCATCTGTTGGTCCCCAGAATGCCCTTTAAAAGACAAAAGACATGATTTGCATTATGTTTTGATCAGACCACATGCTTCTATAGAAAGTAAATAGGCCCTCCTTTTTCGCTTTCATGGCACTCTGGCTTTTTTCTTCACAGTATTTAACACTATCTATAATTACACTGTTTGTCTTTATATGTCCAACATCTAGCACAATAACTGTCATGCAGGGGTTTTTAAATACTTATTTGTTGAATGAACACATTAATTCAATAACTATTTCATTAACAAGTCAATTGCTGTACATCAACTCTTATGTTCCTCTGATCCAGTCATCACCCTGTAGTCAGAGTGATTTTAAAAGATATATAGTTGGGTCAGCGCTGTAGCTCAGCAATTTAGGAAGCCAGACTCTACATGGTTGACTCCAATTTGAATTCCAGCACAGATGACTGGAATGTTGAATCACCATTGTACCCCTGGAATAAAGCATACCTACTCATGGTGTATAATCTCTGTAATGTGTCATTGGATACAATTTGCTAATATCTTGTTAAGAATTTTTGCATCTGTATTCATCAGGAATATTGGTATACAGTTTTCTTTTTTTGTTATGTCCTTGTCTGTTTTTGGAATGAGGGTGATGTAGGCTTCATAGAATTTATTTGGGAGGGTTCCTTCCTTTAGGATCTTTAGAAATAACTTGAGAAGAATAGGGGGATGACCTTTAAAAGTTTTGTAGAGGGACCATCAGATGGCACAGCAGTTATATCACTGGACTCCCACATGGCTGACCATAGTGGCTTGAAAATCACGCTGAGTCCCACAAATGTCTTACCTCTCTATTTTCTTGTGGGACACAGATATGGTTTATTATCTGTTGATAATGATATGTATTGTATTCTCAACTAGGATGGTCTGAAGTGTATATCATACTGGGTAAAGTCTCTTTACAATCTAAATGATGTATAGCAGTTGAATGTATAAATAATAATAATAAGGGAAAAAAATCACACTGAGTATATGTGTGTGCCTGCCCAAGATCCTGGGAGGATAATGAAGAAGGGATTGTGGTGTGGCCATCCACCTGGGGGGTGATTTTTCCCATTCCCTCTCACTGTGTCTGTCTGTCTTTCTGTCTGTCTCTCTTTCTCTGGTGAGCATATGTGCTGTAATGCAAAAAATCTCTTAAAAAAAGTTTTGTAGAATTCTTCATTGGGAGACTATCACTGATTCAATGTAATTGCTTTTTATTGGTCTATTCAGGCTTTCTGTGACTTCCTGATTCAATCTTGGTAGACTGTATTGTCCACAACTTTGTCCATCTCATGTAGGTTTTCCTGTTTGTTGGTGTATAGTCGCTAATAATATTCTCTTGTGATCTTTTATATTTCTGTTATGTCACTGAAATGTCGCCTGTTTCATTGCTTATTTGATTTATTTAGTTTCTTTTTCTGTTCTTGATTAGTCTAACTAACAATGTGTCAATTTTATTTATCTTCTCAAGGAACCAGCTTTTGGTTTCATTTATTTTCTCTATAGTTCATTTATTCTCCCTTCCATTTATTTCTGCTCTAATCTTTATTTCTTTTCTTTTTCTTTCTTTTCTTTTTTTTGGAGAGGTTTTCTCTATAGGGCACGTGTGCTTGCCAGACAGACAGAGAGAGACAGAGAGACAGAAAACAAGAAATAACCCCCCAAGGTGGATGGCCATGCCTCAATCCCTTCTCCTCCATTCTCCTTTCGGGATCTTGGGCACGCATGCACACGCGCCTGGTGTGAGTTTAATCCACCAGGTCCAGGACTCGAACTGCGGTCGACAACTTGGGAGTCCGGCAACATAGCCATTATGCCAACTGCTGGTCCCTAATCTTTATTTCTTGTCTCCTGGCATTTTTAGGCTTTGTTGTTGTTTTTCCAGTTCCCTTAGATATGGAAGGTTGTATATTTGCCATCTTTCAATTTTTTTTTCCTATGAGCACTTTTTGCCATGAGCTGAACTCTTATGACTGTTTTTGTTGTGTCCCATAGGTTATAAAACTGATGTGCTCTTTACCATTGCCTTCAAGGAATTGTTTGATTTCAGTCTCAATTTTTTCAGTGGTTTTGAAGTCATTCAGGAGTAAGTTGTTTAATTTCCAGGTGTTTATGTATTTTTGAGGGTGTTTTCTGCAGTTATTTCCAATTTTAATTCCATTGTAGTTGGAGAAGATGCTGGATACAGTTTATATACATATGAATTTGTAAAGACTTGCTTTGTATTAATTCACGTGTTTAATCTTTGAAAATGTTCCATGAAGAGGTGAGGAAAAATGTAAATTTTGTGGTTATTTGGTGTAAAGTTCTATAGATGTCTGTCAAGTTCATTTGATTTATGGTATTGTTTAGATCCTGTATCTCTTTGCTTATACTTTGTATGGATTATCTGTCCAGAGGGGACAGTAGGGTAGTGAGTTCCTCAACAATTTACATGTTGCAATCTACTCCTTTATATCTAGCAGTATTTCTTTCACCTATTTTGGTGCTCCAGTGTTGAGTGCATAGATATTTATAAATGTTATAGCTTCTTGGCGAAATAGCCCTTTTAGCGCCATATAGTGTCCTTCTTTGTCTCTTACAGCTTTTGTCTTAAAGACTACTTTGTCTGATATCCGTACTGCAAATTCAGCCTTTGTTTGATTCCTGTTTGCTTGGAATATCTTTCTTCAGCCCTTCACTTTCAGTCTATGTATATCTTTATCCACGGGGTATTTCCCATAGGCAGCATATAGAGGGCTCTTTTATTTTATTTTTTCATTCATCCAGTTTATGTTTTTTAATTGGAGAATTTAATCCGTTAACATTCAGGGTTGTTATTGATATTTGCAGACTTATTTCTGCCATTTTGTTAGCCATTTTCTTGGTTGTTTTAATTCTCTTATTTATTTTTGTCTCTCTTTAGTTTTCCTGATAGACTACTTCCTTCAGTCCTTCTTGAAGAACTGATCTAGCATCAGTGAATTCTTTCAGTTTTTGTTTATTTGAAAATGATTTTTTTTGTTCTTTCCAAATGAAAGTAAGTCTTGTTGAGTGTAGAATTCTTGATTGAGATTCCATTTAGGTAAGGCACAAACCCAGGCCAGGCTCATCCTGAGATGGATACCAAACTTCAGCTGTGAAATATTGATTTCCTTGACCAAAAATGGAGTTTTTCTGCTGAGACTTCTTCCTCCACATTCATTTCTAGTGGGAAAGGCACAAACCCAGGCCAGGCTCATCCTGAGATGGATACTGAACTTCAGCTGTGAAATACTGATTTCCTTGACCAAAAATGAAGATTTTCTGCTGAATCATCTTTCTCCAGATTAATTTCTAATTGGGTAGGGCTACCACTGTCTCCTACTCCCCATATCTCTCTGGCTCTCTCTGTCTCACTGTGTCTCCCTGTGCTTTTAATTTTTTAAATTTTTTTAAGGTAAAGTATTCTCTGGCTTCTCAAAGCTCTTCCTTTATTGTGTTAATTGGTGCCTTTCCACATTCCATTTAGAAAAGGCACAAACTCAGGCCAGTTTCATCCTGAGATGGATACTGAACTTCAGATGTGAAATATTGATTTTGTGCAGTGTGCATGTGTGGCTCCCAGTTTTCATTTTTAAAATTAAAATCTAAGTTTTTTTGTTATCTTTATTTTTTTCACCTTTTTATTTTATGTTTTCTTCTTTCCTCTTCTTTAATTCTTTTTCTTTATCTTTATTCATTGGCTGTTCAGCCTCTATGCACTAAGTGTCTAGACAGGTACAAGTGAACAGCTTCCAAACATCTGAATGCAATTAGGATCAGAATATTCCTCTATTCCCACTTAATCTGATACATGAAGAGTGAAAACGGAATGAAAGAGAGATTGTAGATCACCTCCCTCTGCACACCTCAGAATGCTCAGATTGAATTTCAAGAATTAGGAAGAAACACATCATCCATCAAATGACTAGAAATCACTGCAGGATCACAAGAAATATGGGAAAGTGAGAAAATTCCTCTCCTCCAAAGGAATTCATCCTCAGACAGTACAATGAAACTCATGGAAATGTCTGATAAAGAATTAAAAATATTCATAGTGACAAAGCTAATAGAGATGGAAGAGAAGAGAGATAATGAACTGCAGAAGAGGAAGGAGAAAGGAGCTGATGAGTTCCAGGAGGTGAGGAAATTCTTGCAAGATCTAAAAGAAGAAATACACACTATAAAAAAGAATCAAATGTAACTGTTAGAGATGAAGGCTATAATACAGGAAGTCAAAACCTCCTTTGAAAGTATTAAAAGCAAACTAGATCATACAGAAAATTGAATCTCAGATGTAGAAGATAGAATTGCTGGCCTAGAAAAATCCATCACGAAGACTGAGAAAATGGCCCAAAAATTTGAGAATAATATACGAGAAATACTAGATATCACCAAATGTCTAAACACCCAGATACTTGGAATCCCAGAAGGTGAAGAGTCTCACAAGGGCATTGATAATCTATTCCATGAAATCCTGCAAGAAAACTTTCCAAACCTAGAGAGGCATTCAAAGATCCAGTCCCAAGAAAAACGAAGGACTCCAAATATAATCAACCCAAGAAGATCTTCTCCAAGACTCATTATAGCCAGACTGACCAAAACCACAAAGACACGATACCAAGATTGGCAAGAGAGAAATGTCAAGTTGCCTACAAAGGATATCCCATCAGGCTAACAGCACACCTCTCATTGGAAACAATGCAAGTGAGAAAAGAATGGTAAAATGTACTCAAAGTATTAAGGGAAAAGCAATTTCAACCAAGAATACTGTACCCTGCAAGATTATCCTTCATATGGGAAGAAAAGACAAGAACATTCTCAGATACACAAAGCCTGAACGAATTTACCAACACCGGGAAAATTAAATACAGACATAGAAATGAGAGTTCAAAAACTAAGAAAATGGCCAACTTAATCATAGGAACAAGTCTGGAGTTGAACATTATATCCCAGAATTTAATCAGGTAGATCGAAGCACAACAGAAGATAAAGTACATGAGACTGAACTGGTGAAACAGAATTTTATGGCTTTTGACTAAAACATTGCTGATTTTCTTCTAGGCTTTGTTTTTCTGTTTTAAGGACTTTTGTCCTGTCTTGAGCTGCCGATAGGTTCATGTACCTACTATTTGAACAGAATCCTAACCTGTTTCCTGGCTTTAAGTTTTAAGCAAAGCTCCTTATCATTTCTTTGATTTATTAAAGCTAAAATTGCTTTTCTTGAAATGGAAAGAATATACTAAAAAAGACTTATTTAGGGGCCATAAGTTGGCATAAAAGCTGTGTCGCTGGACTCCCATATATTCGACCATGGTTTGAGTCCTGGACCCCATGGCTTAAACTCACACTGGGTGCATGTGTGTGCATGCCAAAGATCCCTAGAGGAGAATGGAGAAGGGATTGCATCATGGCTGTCCCTTCTGGGGGGCTGATTTCTCTCTTTTCTGCCTCTCTCTCTTTTTGGCGAGTGCACGTGCCCAATAGCAAAAAACTCTTAAAAAAAAAAAACAAAAAACTATTTAATGACCATAGTAAGCTATATGGCATCAGCTAGGTGCTATCTTGTTGTATAATTCTACTCAGAGTTTATGCCTAAAGTCATACATGTATTCACAGATATGCATATACCAGCTGAACTTGCTGTTGAAAGTAGTTACATCAATTAAGATAATTTGTGGATCAATAAAATGTTTGGGGGAGAAATGAATGGAAAACAACTGTAGACACTTGAGATAGTGTGGGAGGAGGGTGGGAAATAGCAGAGGGTAAGAAATAGGGGTAAAATATATATATATATGAAACTAGAAATGGAAAATTTTTGACAATAACATATATGATTAAGCCACTATGCAGTACATTCTGGATGGGAAATCACATTTTGTATGATGTGACAATGCTCAGGGAATTAATGTAAATTAATTAATTAATTTTAAAAAAAGTTTGAGAAGAAAATTACAGTGCACTTGTCACTAGATTCTATCTTTGTCCATATTTTTAGTTTAAGTTATTTTGTGAATCAATAAAATGTGGAAAATAGTTTAGTATGGGAAAGAAGGGAAAGGGGAAGGAAAAACAAGTAAAAGTATGCTTAATTGACAAAAAATGAGAAGATATTTGCTGATAACTTACAGAGTAATATTTCTGGCTTGACTGTCATGCATTGTCTTTGTGCTGGAAAAGGAAATGTTTTACACTGTAAAGATGTGAGTAAATGTAAATTAATTAATTAATTAAAAGATAAAAATAGAATTTTTGGTTGAAATTGTTTTTCTTTTTTGCATTTTGAATATATCTTTCCATTTTTTGCTTGCTTTCATTTGCATTGTTTAAGTTGAAAGGTCTGATCTTAGCATAATGGGATAACTTTTTAAGTAACTTGATGTTTATTTCTTTCCATTTCTAGAATCTTTGTCTTTGATTTTTACTAGTCTGGCTATAATATGCTGGGAGGAGTATCTATTTATATTATTTCTGTTTGGAGTTTTTTTTTTTTATTTCTCTGATCTCAATGTCTGAATGTTTCTCAAGGCTTAGAAAGTTTTCTTCAAGTGTTTTATGGAATAGATTTTTCTATTCCCTGATTAGATTCTTCACCTTCTGATGTACCAATTATTTGGATATTTGGGTATTTAATGGTATCTAGTATTTCCCATATATTATCCTCGGTTTTTTTTGTTGTTGTTGTTGTTACTTTTTTCATTCTTTTTGGTGGTTTTGTCTAGGTCAGAGGTTTTGTCTTATAGATTAGAGATTCAATCTTCAGCATGATCTAATCTACTACTAATACTTTGAGGGAGGTTTTGATTTCCTGTACAATAGTCTTCATCTCTAGAAGTTATGTTTGATTCTTATATATGATATCTATCTCCTCCTTCAAGTTGTGGAAGGAATTCCTCATCTTCTGAAGTTGGTTATCTGTTTTCTTTTGCATCTGATTTGATTTTGTTACTATAAATATACTGAATTATTTTTCTGAAATTTCTGCGAGTTCTATTGTGCTGTTTTTGCTTGATTAGGAGTTGTTTTGATCCCTTGAGGGAGAAGTGTTTCCTTGTTTTTTCATATTTCTTGTACCTCTGTGCTGGTTATTAGCCATCTGATGAAGTATATGCTTCTTCCTACTTAGAACAGCTCTTCTTCCCAGGTATGTTCTTGGTAAACAGCTGCATCTTTCAGTCAGAATAGGTTGAGTCTAGCTAGGTTCAGGTGCTTGGCTCCTCTAACATCCTATCTGGATAAGATTCACTAGACACTGGGCTGGAAATATGTAACTAAAAAAAGAAGCCCAAGTCACCTGCCATGCTGCGTGTGGCTTGTAGGTCACTGAACTGTGAAATCCCAAAGTAGCTGGCTTCTTAGGTTTCTGCTATGCCAGTGGTTGGAAATTGGGAAGGCAATGCTGAGTACAGGACAGGAAAAGAATCCAAAAGCAAACCTGGGTAGCAGGGGAACACCAGTGAACAATTTATCAGCCATTCTCCATCAGTAGCTGAATCCCTGGGTTTCAGCTATGGTGAAAGTTGGAACTTGGAAAAGCAATGGTGGATGAGGGACAGGAAAAGATTCCAAAAGCAAACCTGGGTAGCAGGAGAACACATATGGGGAATTTACCAGCTGCTCTCCATCAGTTGTTAGCTCCCTGAGTTTCTGCTGCACCAGTGGATGGAACTTGGAAAGACAATGGCAAGTTCAGGACAGGAGTCTCTCACGTTAAAATCTCTTTACCTGTCAACCTTTAGAAACAATCTGAGGTTTTACCTGTAGGGCGCTGCAGATTCCTTGTGAGGTCTACTCATTGGGCCTGTCCAACTCCACTGCTGGATCCCATAGCCTCAGAAGGAGGAACGCAGCCACCTACTACATATTTCTGATGTTGGTGGGAAGACAAAGAATGGGGCCTACTTCACACAATATCTTAGGGGACTGGGTAGCTGTAAGTAACATGCTGAAGCTGAACCACCTACAGTATAGACACATTTTATTTCAGAAACTTAGTGAGTTCCTTTCAAATTATTTTTGTACTAGTAGCCTTTATCAATCCTGAGAGAATTAAGTCTCAATGCCCTAAAGCAACTGTTGTGTGTTGTATGCAATAGATTTACTTCTTCCCTATGTATCTATAATGGTGTTTACTATATACCCATCCTTGGGAGAATTGAATAAATAGTCACACAAATCATTTATGTACTCTGTGGTGTGGATGAGAAAATCTGCAAGCCTAAGAGAGTTCAGAGTACATAGTAGGTAACGGAACTATGTCTCTTTATGTTTTCCAAATAGAAAAAAAAAAAAAAACATAAATTTAGGTCTGTGGAGGATACTGTAGATTATCTTATCTAATGGTTCTAGACATTAGCTATGCATCCGAATCAGTTGAAGAACTTGTTAAAAATTCAGATTTTTTTTAAAAAAATTTGTTGTTATTGCCAAGGGCATGTGCACTCTCCACAAAGAAATAGAAAGAGAAGAAGAAAGCATCCCCCTCAATGGGGTATAGTTATGCCACAGTCTCTTTTCTATTTCTTCATCCTGTTAAGATTTGGGGCATGCATGTACACAGATCCAGCATGTTCTTTCAAGCTGCCAGGATTTGAACTATGGTTGGCTTTATGGGATCTGTCTCCTTTAATCACTAGGTAATGAGACTAGCCCCAAATTCAGATTCTTAGTTCCATTTCTAGATAGCTTGATTCAGTATGTCTTGCAAAGAGAACTAGAAATGCGTATTTTTAAATATGCCCCTTAGATCATTTTGAAGTAGCCATTTAATTACTGCTTTTGGCATATAGGCAGCCATGGGATTATCACCTCTGTAGTAGTAAACCCTTCATTTTCACATTTGGAGTAGGCTTAGTCACCTAGATGAAGAACACAATTCAGAGGAAGAAGTTAGCTAATTTTTTGGGATGGGGGCAAGGTGTCCAGTGCCCAAGCCTGCCTCCTGCAAAGCACTCTTACCTCTGAGGTTTGTGGGTGTATTTGTTGGTTTAAAGTTTATTTTTATTTATTACATCATGAGAGAGAGAGAGAGAGAGAGAGAGAGAGAGACAAAGATACAGCATCCCAACAGGGTCCTGACACTACAATCCATCCCCCAGTCTCATCCAGCAGCCCTGGTCAATGATACATCATATCTCAATGAGGCTTCCTGGATGTGAAGTGGCAACCTTCCCATGTAGGCCAGCCTTGTAGAGCATCATGTTTTATCATTGTGCCACCCACCCATGAATTTTAAAAACAATTCCTCCTAGGATTAAATAGAACAATAATGGACCAGCCTGTGAACTTGTGGTTAAGGTAGCTGGATCCCATATGATTGACCCACAGTTTGAGTCCCAGATTAAGCAGCTTCAGAAACAGGCCAGGCACATGTGTCTGCCTGTCCAAATCTTGAAAGAAGAAGTGGAGGAGAAAGGATTGCGATGTGACCATTTCTCACTGTGGGTAAGGAGAGTGCATTCTCATTTTTCTTCTCTCTAGCTCTCTCTCACACATGTATCCTTTGCAAAATTAAAAACAAAACAAAACAAAAACACAAAACAAAAACAAAAAGCAGAAAAACAAATTGAACCATAACAAAGCTAATACTATCCAAAGTATTCTTCACCTCTGATATTCTGGAAGGTTTTTGTTTTGTTTGTTTTGTTTTGTTTTTATTTAGAGAGTTATAGGAGGAGAGTACAGGGTGGAAAGAGGAGAAGAGAGAGAGAGATTTTTGATAAGGTTTCACCATGTCCCAATCTTCTTGCTCTGGCCTCCTAGTTAGCTAGAATTACAAAGCCAGAGCTACTGTATCTGGCTGTTGTACGGCAAAACAATGAAGGGAATAATTAGTACCAAGGAAGCATGACCTTAGAGATTTGGTTCACTCTTACTAGTTGCCCAAGTACAGCCAGTCTGTGCTTGAGCCCATGGCAGGAGGACAGGATTCAGGTTTATCTTTCATGTTGCTTTTAATCCCACAGGGTAAAAGGGGGAATGACACAGAGTGAAAGGGGGATTGCAAGTCACAAAGAGATGAGAGGCACTGTGTGTCCTATGCTGGCATGGCAATGGGGAGTGCAGTCCACCAAGGCCCAGAGGAGGCCGAGCGCTGAGCATGCTATCTACGAGGCACAATCAGTGAGCCAGAGAGGAGCTCCATGAAGATCTTAGAGAAAGTAAGTGGCAGCTGCCACAAGTTGACCAAGCGTTGGGTGGCCGAGGGCGAAAATGATAGAAGAGCAGTCCACCCGGTGATCCTTGAATACAGTGGTCGGGACTAGTGGCCGACAGAAGAACATCAAAGATGGTGGAGCAGGGAACCAGCAGTTAGTGTAATGGCTATGTCAGCGGACTCCCACATAGTTGACGGCAGTTTGCGTCCTGGACCCGGTGGCTTAAAACTCAGGCCAGGCGCGTGTGCGTGCGTGCCCAAGATCCCGAGAGGAGAATGGAGGAGAAGGGATTGCGGCGTGACCATCCCCCCTGGGGGGTGATTTCTCGCTTTCTGTCTCTATGTCTCTCTCTGTCTGTCTGGCAAGCACACGCACCCTATAGCGAAAACCTCATAAAAAAAAAAAGACAGTGGAGCAGAGGACAGTCTGGGAGAGGAGGAGTTGGTGTGTGAACCGGCAGAGCCTCCAGCAGCAAGTGAGGTCTCAGATGCAGGGAGACAGGATCTGGCCCAATAGAGGACAGAGCCGATGATGTGCTCAAAGTCCAGGGCTTTTACAGGCAGTTTTTGTAGTTTCATGGTTGGCAAGGAAAGTGGACTTCTGTGGCCCTATCATGCCCACATAGTCCTATGGTTACCATTTGGTTTTTGCCATCATTCCAAGATAGGCACCATCCTGGGTAAGGTGCCTTATCCGGATGAGCAGTATTTGGGTTATGGCCAAGTCATTTTGGTTTGAGTCCCAAACTTAAAATGGCGTTACTTTGGTTCACACTGTATATAGCACTTCAAACTAGAAATATAACACACTGAAAACAATAACAACCAAGGTTAAAAATTATATGCTAAGTATAACACTGGCCTTTTTACATTGTGCTAGGAATTGAACCTGGCCTCCCATGTGGTCTCAACCACCTCAGCCACCACACAATGGCACCCTCCTACTTGCACCACTGTAGCTGGGTTGATATTGAACTTAAATATATATATATATATATATATATATATATATATATATATATATTATTTTTAATTATTATTATTTTTAAATTTGTTATGGGGAATGCACACTCACCAGAGAGAGAGAGAGAGAGAAAGTGAGAAAGCAAGCTGCCAAGTCCAGGACTCAGACCACAGTTCCCATGTGGGGGTCCAACATCCTAACCATCATGCCACCTGCCAGTCCTGACATTGCACTTTTAAACAGAGTTTCACTTCCCAGTGAAGAAAAAATGAGACAATTGCTCTTATGAATTTTACTTTTGATTTTTTTTTCCCAGAAAGATGGGAGTAAGACCAGGGATGAAGCTGATTGTGTTAGAAAACACTGTGTGATAAAGCTTATTTCTAATCTCAGATGGACTGAGAATTTCAGAAAATCACACAAAGACCCTTTGGAAGTCTACCAAGACAGCATATGCCTGTGCTCAGCTCCGCAATCTGACAACATTAAATAAAATTCTAGGGTCTGGGGCTCACCCTGTAGCTCAGTGGTTAAGGGAAACCAGATCCTATGTGGTCAACTGAAGTCAAATCCTGGCCCTGGTGGCCTGAAAAACATGCTGAGCATGTGTTTGTGCATGCCCCAAATTCCAACAGGATGAGAAAAATGGAGAAAAGGGGATTGTAGCATGACTGACTCACTAGAAGGTGCTTTCTCTCTCTTCCCTTTCTTTCGCTTTCTCACACATGCCCACAAGTTCATGTGCCTTCTGACAATAAAATAAAATTTTAAACATTAAAAAATTCTATGGTTTTATAGGTACATTCATTGGCCTAACATAGTATTTCTCCTCTCTTTTAAAAATTAGTTTGCTATAGGCCATGTGTGTATACCAGAGACAGAGGAGAGAGATAGAGACATAAAGTGAGAAATCACCCCCTGCAGGGGATGGCCATGCCACAGTCCCTTCTCCTCAATTCTTCTCTCAGGATTTTGGGCATGCACACACATGTGCGCAGTGTGATTTTCAAACCACCAGGAGTGGGACTCAAACCACATAGTTGGCCATGTGGAATTCAGCTACTTTAACCTCTGCATTACCTGCTGGCCCTCTTTCTCTCTTTTTTGTCTCATAGGGTTATGTCTTTCAAAATACAAGTGTAGAACTTTAGCCATGTTCTAAAACTTCCTGCAATATTTGACTGAATAATGGAGCCTAACCTGGGTTATTTACGGGCTGCACAATGTGTTGTAGAATGCCACTGAGCGACCAAAGCCAGATTAAGTTTAAAGGGAGTCTTTTGGAGAGGCTTTTTTTGTGTTTTTTTTTTTTTTGTTCGTTTGTTTGTTTTTGCTATAGGGCGCGTGCGCTCGACAGACAGACAGAGACAGAGAGACAGAAAGTGAGAAATCATCCCCCGGGGGGGATGGCCACACCGCAATCCCTTCTCCTCCATTCTCCTCTCGGGATCTTGGGCACGCATGCACACGTGCCTGGCGTGAGTTTAAGCCACCGGGTCCAGGACTCGAACCGCGGTCGACTACTTGGGAGTCCAGCGACATAGCCATTACGCTAACTGCTGGTCCCTAAAGGGAGTCTTTATTAACTGGCCAGGAACTACAGTCTGAGGCTCGGGTTGGGGCAGGGGGGCCGAGAGTCAAAATTGCAGCTTCGACCAAAGTTTCAGTAGTCTTTTTATAGGGGGTCAGTTACTAGAGGTTTCTATGCAAGCAGTTACAGAAGCTGAATCAAGCAGGTTTATTTCTAAGGGGAATGGGGTTTCCATGCAAGCAGTTACATTGCTAAACCAAAGGGTTTGGGGCTAGTTAGCAAAGATAGTGGCAGGTACAGGATGTTGTCCTGGATATGGTTTTCTATATGGCTAGCACAAGCTATTTTCTCATGGGAAGAGCAAGCAGGTTTACAGAAGCAGACAGCCATGTTAGGGTAAGGGAACAAAATAGACAAACAAGTGTTCATGTACAAGATCTAATATGCAGCCTTCCACAAAAGAGCTCAGAAAATATGCTGGGGTAGACAGGTGCCAGCTCAGTGGAGAGTGTAACTGTTTGCCTCATTTTTCTAAACTCAACTCCATTTCACTGGGAGTTAAGAGAGAAGGCTTTTTCTTATTATTGGATGTAAAACAGGTTTATTTGTTATTGGATGTAAAACAAATGGCACAGTTCCAATGTACAATTACTTCCATCAATCCCAGCAAACCACAGCCTAGAAGAGTTTTAAATGTGTTCGGTGCAATCATTCTTCCTTCATAGATTCTAAGACAGAATATATATGTGTTAATATAATAAATATATAAAGCACATTTTATATAGTCAATGGAACAAAATTTCCCAAACTATATTCTTATGTGTAGTAGTCCCTCAGGATGCTCTGAGAAAAATGGGCCCCATTATAAAATAAATTTTGTAAAGCTATATTTCAAGTCTGATTTTCTCAATTTACCTTGTATGCAATGTTATTAAAAGCTCTGAGAAGTCCTGAAGTTATGAAACCCATTTACTTTGTTAGACTCGTCATCATTTTCCAGTCAGAAACATTATGTTCCAGTCACAAGTCCAGTCATGTTCCAGTAATGTTTCTTGTGGGGACACCTTTTTATATACTGCGGATTGCCATTGCTTTCAAAGACTAAGAGACATTAATGAAGAGAACTCTAAAGGTCGTCTAATGCAACAGAAAATCTGCTTTTCTGTCTAATTTGTCTTATGTATATGAAACCATTTCTGTCATTACCTATGCTAGCATGAAAAAACAAATCTTTCGTTCTTGAAAGGGCCAATATAATTGTACAGCAATGAATATTGACATTTTGGTAACACTTTCTTCTCAAAGCATTTCTGAAGCAGAACAAAATAATTTTTTAAAAGGATATTTCATTAGGATTTCAAAGATCTGCTTCCCACTAACTAGTGGTGTGTCTTTATACTAGTCAGTTAACTTCCCTGGTTATCACTTTCTTCACTCATAAAGTAGAAATAATAGTGCCAGTATTATCCACATCATAAGGTTGTTGTGAAGTTCAAACAACAAAATAGACTAGATATTTCTTAGTATTGTGGAAGGGCACAACTGACACAGGGGTAGGCTACTAAGATGAGAGCTAGAACTGGAAGAGAGCTGGCATTATAGCAAGATTTGTGATGGTGTCATCATTGACTGGAAATACAAGACAAGGCTGAGGAAATGCATCCTCTAAAGCCCAAGTTTTGCAAAACTCTTCCACTCCACTCCACCTCACACTCCATATTTTGATAGACTAGAAAGATCAGGGTCCAGTCATGGTGGTATATAGGTAGTGTCACTGCTTGGGAGGTTGAAAACCTCATGGGACGCACAAGTTTATCCCTGAGCTATCCTGAACATGCTGGGCTCAGTTGCACGTATCTATAATTCTAGCTATTTGGGAGGGTTGAGCAGAAACATCATGACATAGTGAGATCCTCTAAAAGAAAAACAAAAACAAACAAATGAACAAAAACCACACACACACAACAACAGAACAACCTATCCCTGTCTCTCTCCCTTTTCCTGTCTGTCTCCTCCTGCTCTCATAAAGGAACAAATAAATAAATAAATAAATTAAAAAAACAAGAAGGAAAGAAAGCTCAGTGCTGAGAGCCATTAGAGCACAGGAAATGGAAGCATCTATATGATGTCTCAGCTCTGAACTTCATCCTGACACATGTCATGTTCCTAACTGCTTTCTCAGAAATAACTCACAGTCTTAATAGCTATTTGCAGGCACCATACCTTCTTCTCACCGTCTTGCGCAGGTTAATAAATATTCTTCCTTTACCTCCTGACTGACTTCCTCTACAATTCACTCAGCAGATCTCCGAAGTTACAAACATAATAGGGGCCTTTTGTTAACACCTTTCCAAACAAATCCTTGCTGTTTTAGTGAAGACTTGAAAAGGAGGTAACAGAGGAGATTTCTGTCCCCCCAGGTCTCTGGTAAAGATAGATCCCTGGGCTGACTAGACCATGAGACTGACTCAGGCTCCTAATTCTTTCAAGTTTCTGAGTTTTGACCTTTCTAGAAATTTTCTTCTTTGTGTCCTTGACTCTGTCTATATTCTATGTCCTTGGTAACAACAAGACCTTGTTTTTACAATAGTCACCCTCCCTACTGTGTTGTAACCATCAGTACTGTAATATTTCCTGTTTCTTGTAGCCACAAAGTGTTATATAGCCCACATCACCTTTACTCCTGCCAGGCATGAGACCAGAGGCTCCTTTTCCCTATTGTATTAGTTACCTATCATGCTAATGAAGTATCACAAATGGTAGTGGCTTACCTCGCCAGACATTGCAGTGTCTGGGGAAGTCAAGAATCTGCAGAAAGCTTAGTTTGATTCTCTAACTCAAGTCTTACAAGTCTGCAAACTATGTGATGGCTAGGACCACAGTCACCTTCCAGTTCTATTGAGACAGGATGCACCTTCAAGCTTATTATGTGGTTGTTGGATAGATTCAGCTTCTAGGGAGTCATTGGACTAAAGGTTTCAGTTCTTCATTGGCTGGCCATAGGATGCCCTCTGTTCTTGCTACATGAAATTCTCCATGGGTAGTTCACAACACAGAAGCTGACTTTATCAATGTGAGTAAGTGAAAAAGTGAATATACAAAACAATGAAGTCACAATCTTTTATAACCAGATCTCAGATATGACATCCCTTTGTTTTTGTTATTATCTATTAGTCAGAAATAAATGACTGGATCCAGTTTGCAAACTTGAGTACATCTTATTAAGGTAGGTAATTGCACACTGATGTGAGGAACTATTGGAGAGGATGGAGAATCTTTGAAGGCTACCTGCTATAACTGTCCTGTATTGGACACAGCAAATTTTGGCATTGGGGCTCCCCATTCTAAGACATCCCAATCCCACAGTAATTTCTGCTCACTATTTCTTAAGACTTCTTATTTCTTTAAACCAGCAATTTCCTCTTTAGGTCAATGATATAACAGCTGTATTGATCCCATGTCCAGATATCCTGGGTTCTTAAATCAAGCCGGACTTCTTATCCCTCTCACCACAATTTTTTTCTTCTGAGTTCCACTTCCCTTGCAGGATTCTTAATCCTTACTTTTTATTAGGTGCTCTTTGAGCATGTCCTACTCCTACTTTGCTTGCCAGTTTTTAGTACTTCATCCCTGTGTGGCCTCTCACTATTCTTTGAAATAAGCTAAATTCCTGTTACTGTTGTTTATCAATCAAGAAATATAGGACCTAAAGTTTATTCCACAGCTTTTAGTTATTTTGCCTTGATTAAAAAGAAAACATAAACCATCAGTTATTTCACTGAGTGATTTTATGTCACCTGTTCCAACTCCTGCACCAGAAGTAGATACACTTTTTATAATCATGACAGATTTGCTGTTCCACCAGGCAATGAAAAACAATCCCCAAAGGGTTACAGGTCTATTTGACATGAGATTGGACTAGCTTTGTATTCAATGAAGCCAAATTAAAACTGTTTCCAAAGGAAAGGGATTATCTCCAGCATTCTGCAGGATTACTTTTCTATTCACTACAAAACATACAAATAATTAATATTTATTAAGCTCTTATAGTGGGCTCATCACTATTCTAGGTGCTCAGATAATCCAGAGAGAAACATAAGTCATGGTGATTGACATTGAAGACATGATAATCTGTGGTTCCCCAAGGTAGGGCTTTTTGAATTAAGAGCAGACACAAGACATAAATTCCAGCATTATGGAGTTCTGTGGAACTGTGCCTTAAGGCATAGACAGGATTTCATACATAGGAAGAGGAAGATAGGGAAAATAGTATAAATGCATACATTTATATGTAAACAAGCAAAGAGCAAAGAATAAGATGATATTTTCCTTATCCTCAATGTTTTCTTATTAATTTTTTTTTTTCTCAACAGGCTGTCACATGAGCAACTTGAATTCCCTTGTGATTCTTAATGGTAGGGAAATACCACTTTCAGCTTAATTGCTGGGTAAGTATGCAGTCTGTCTACTTTCATGCTTTTTTGTTTCCATTTCTTCTAGTCTATAACTGCTTATGTCTGCTTTGAATTCAGCTGCTCATACTTGATTCTGATTTGAAAGTTGCCCCACACTTCCTCTTTTGTTGCCCATCTCTCTGTATCCTGTCAGTACTTTTGTAAATATTTATACAGTGCTTACTCTAAACCAAGTCTTATTCTAAGTGCTAGAAGTGAATAATAGATGAATTAGAAATAGTCTCTACCCTCAAGCAGTTCACAGTCCAGAGAGGCATGGGGACAGGTAATATGGCACCAATAACTTACGTACAAGACAAACAGGTTAGTGCTATGGAGAATCCTAAAACATATTACTACAATAAATGTTGGGTATATGGTATTTTCTTTTCATCTATGAATTTTGTAGACCTCAATTCTGCCACATGTTTTGCAATTAAAAGTGTGCATGTTGGACTATCTTGATGGTACAGCAGTAACACACTACTCAAGTGGTATTGGATCCATATGGAAAATTGCAGTTCACTTCCAAAGTCAACCTGTTTACACTGGGTGTGCACATGTGTCTGTGATCCTGGCCGATAGGGAAGGCTGGAAGGATTAGGATTACAACATGAAAAACTGTTGAGGGTGCCTCTCTCTCTCTCTCTCTCTCTCTCTCTCTCTCTCTCTCTCTCTCTCTCTCTCTCCCCCCCCCTCTGCCTCCTTCTCTTGTCATGAAATAAACTTTTTTTTTTTGCTATAGGTCACATGCACTTGCCAGAAAGACAGAGAGAGAGACAGAAAGTGAAAAATCATCCCCTCCCAAGGGGAGAAAGCTACGCCACATTCCCTTCTCCTCCATTCTCCTCTCAGGATCTGTGCACGAATGCACATGTGCCCAATGTGAGTTTAAGCTACTGGGTCCATGACTCGAAATGCGGTCGACTACATGGGAGTCCAGCTACATAGCCATTATGACAACTGCTGGTCCCTGAAATAAACTTTTAAAAAATGTGTGTGTGTGTGTGTGTGTTTGTTTATATGTATGTTTTCCTTGTCTATTGCATTGCCTTTATTCTCTCCTACCTGCAGCAAATTAATCTCTGGAAGGTATGGACTGTCAACTTTACAATGAGGTGATGCTGTGGACTCTGGTCTACTCAACAAAGGGCTTTTGTGGTACTGGGACTATGGGTGGGGAAACAGCTATGACAAAGCATTCTTTCTTGGCTAGGAAGCATCTCTGGGACAACACACCTGGGATTGGTGAGTAGTAGTAATTCAGCTAAACCATTGGCACCAGTGTTCTCTGTCAGGCCATCCCATGAAAAGGTGTTCCTTTTATCTTTGGAGGATGAGAACTGAAGTCCCTTCAGAATAAGTAGTTTCTTAATCCATCAGAGAGAAAACTCATATGCTGACATTTGGGTCATAATGAAAATGTGATAAGACCATAGGTAGGAGGCAGAGCCCAGCTGTGCTTAGCTGATAACAGCACTATGCAATAGATGGTGTGTGGCCCTGCAAAACAAGACCTGTAAATACAGCCCACACTTAACATTATGGAAACAGGGAACTTTCAGGAAAATGGATTCAGCTATCTATCCAGTTTTCTCAAGCTAGTAAGCACACAGCAGTGCCTACTAAGACCTTGGTAATCACCATGATGAAAAAACAATGGCCACAAGGCTGGTGAAGTATAGAGTTGCTTGCTATTTGTACTAATAGAGAGAACCTGTTGGACAGGAGAAGAAAAAGGCTGGTGGGAAATAGTGAAGAAATTTGCTATCTGCTGAGTTAGGCTACAAACAATAGGCATTTTTCATGTAATGACCTGACTGAATTTCTGTTCTATTTATAGGCTAAGGTTCTATGAAACTGGTTTTCAAAATAAAGGCAGAGGAGTGGTATTGTAAATATTACATGAAAATGCTTTTTGAAAGAAACTCATTCACTCCTGAACCCTCCTCTTATGATTCATTAGGTGAGGCCCTATCATGTGTATTATCTATATTTTTGTAGGAAATCTCCTTTCTGCCCATTGAGAAGCATTTCTATAAGAAATGTCCAGACCTTGGGGCCTTTTTGAAGGGTCCTGGTTGGCTAAGTGGAAGTCATTTGCCTCTGCCTCATGTCCTACCCTGTTCTGCTCCAGTGCAAGTAAACTAGACCCTTTGTTCTAGACAGGGGAAGAAAAAGGCTGGTGGGACAGCCATTCTCTTTGACTAAGTCTCTTCACACTCCTTTTTAATAACTGCATCTTTCTCAGGTTTCCCTGACACCATTTTGGAAAGATAGTTTGCCCACAACATAAGTTCCTCTAAAACAATGGTCCTCTAACTTCAGAGTACATCACAGTCAGATGTACTCTGCCAGAAAAAATATGGGAAACCCCATTAATTCTGAATTCATATAGACATAAAATAATTTTAGTGTGTGTATGTATATATACATGCATATATATATATATATATATATACATATTTATACACACATGTATATATATATATATACACACACACACACATACACACACACATATATCACTTGTGATATTTGGAACATATTTACAATAGAAAATGATCTATAGGTCCAGCTACATGCATGATGATTGGCCCTGCTATTCAGCATGCTGAGGCCACATGGGAGGCCAAGGTTTGAATCTGCGTATACTCGAAAGCTGGGTGTGGTGGCATGTCTACTGTCCCACATTCTAGGGAGGCTGAAACAGGAAGATTGTCATATAGCAAGACCCTGTCTTAAAAAGAAAATTGTTGTTCATCTAAACAAGAAATTGGACTGCCTGTTTTTTGTTTGTTTGTTTTGTTTTATCTTTTAAACCTGGTAACACTGGATCATCCCCATAGCCTAGTGGTTAAGGGAGATGATGGATCCTGCATGGCTGACTGTGATTACAGTTCCAGCCTTAGTGACTTTAAAAACACAACAGTTGTCTGTGCCCACATGCCCAACAGGATGAAGAAATAGGGATTGTGATGTGACCACACCCCACCAGGGGGTATACTTTCTCTCTCTTTCTCATTCTCTCTAACAAGTACACTCATCCTCTGGCAACTAAAAAAAAAAAAAAAAAAAAAAAAAAAAAAAAAAAACCAAAAAACTGGCAATTCAGATTTCTAGGTTCCCCCCAACCCAGAATTCTAATTTGACATATCTTAGTAGATAATTTTTAACAAGTACATGAAGATAAGTAGCTGAAAAGCTTCCTGTGGCTGTAGGCCCTAATGGCCAGGACCCGTGGCTCATGCTCCCACCCCCACTTGCCTTTGGATCTCAAGTTTGTGTCTTAGGACTTTAAGATGAATTTGTGCCCCTCCCCACTCCATCAGGATATCAGTTCAAGCTCACAACATAGCCTGACACCAGACTGCCTGTGGCTGCAGGCCTTAACAGCCAGGACACTTGGCTCATCTCCCCCCCCACACACTTGCTTTTGGACTCTCAGAACTTTGGTATTTTGAATGGCACTGCATGAACTTTTCTTTGCTGCTGAGGTGAAGCTCATTAGCTCAGTTGGAGGCTCACCACTCTTTAGAAACAAGGAGGACTTTTCATAACCCAGGACCTGTGACAACAGTGCAGGGTATTGCTGAGCAACAGGGAGGCAGACCAGAAGAGACATCGCCAATTTTCTACTTCTGCACACCTTTGAATACTCAAAGGTACCTTGAATAAGTTAGGAAGTAATGTATAGACCACCAGATGACTAGGAACAATCACAGAGGTACAAGAAGTATGAGCACCCAACAAAATGTCTCTCCTCCAAAGGAAAATGTGAATCCCACATCACCCACAGACAACAAAATGGACATCATGGATATGTCAGATAAGCAATTCAGAATATTTGTAGTGACCAAACTGACTCAGATTCAAGAGAAATGAGACAATGAACTCCAGGAGATGAGGCAGTCCTTTCATGATTTGAAAGAAGATATAGACACCTTAAAAAAGAATCAGATGAAATTTTTAGGGTTGAAGAATGTGATATAGGAAATCAAAACCTCCCTCAAAAGTATTAAAAGTAGATTAGGTCAGGCAGAAGATCGAATCTCGAATGTAGAAGACAAAACATTTGACCTAGAAAAAAGTATCAAGAAGATTGAGAAAACAACCAAGAAAAATGAGGATAATATATGAGGAATACTGGATACCATCAAGTGCCCCAACATCCGGATAATTGCTATCTCAGAGGAGGAAGAAAATAATGAGGGCATTGATAATTTAATCCATGAAATCCTGGAAGAAAACTTTCCAAATCTAGAAAGACATTCAAATATCCAGACCCAAGAAAAACATAGGACTTCAAATTGAATCAACCCAAGAAGATCCTCTCCAAGGCACATCATAGCCAGATTGGCAAAAACAACAAAGACAAGATACTAAAATTGGCAAGAGGGAAACGTCAAGTTACTTACAAAGGTCATCCCATCAGGCTAACATCGGACCTCTTGTCAGAAATAATGCAGGCAAGGAAATAATGTGGAAATATAATCAAAGTGTTGAATGAAAAGCAATTTTACCCAAGAATAATATACCCGGCAAGATTAACTTTCATATGGGGAAAAAGATGAAAACATTCTTGGATAAACAAAACTTGAAGAATTTACCAACTACAGACTAGCTCTTCAAGAGGTTCTGAAAGGAGTGCTATACCAGGAAAATTAAAAAGTCAGAAGGCTGGTTTATAAGGCAACAAGAAGCAACCAAGAAAATGGCTTACTTAATGATAGGAACAGGTCCGGAAATATCGATAATAACATTGAATGTCAATGTATTAAATTCTTCAATTAAGAGACATGGACTGGCCAAATGGATAAAAAAAACAGAAACCCTCTATCCGTTGCCTACAAGAAACACACCTTATGGATAAAAACATACATAGGCTAAAAGCAGAGGGCTGGAAAAGATATTCCATGCAAATGGAAATCAGAAAAGGGCTGAGGATGCAATATTGAGTTCAGACAAAATAGGCTTCAAGACTAAGACTATAAGAAAAGACAAAGAGGGAATTATATAATAGTAAATGGGGTAATTCAGAAAAAAAGACATAACACTTATTAATATCTATGCACACAACTCAGGAGCACCTAAATATGTGCAGGAAAGACTACTGGAGCTAAAAGGAGAGATAGGGAGAAATACTATAATTGTTGGGGATCTCAACACCCCATTATGTTCTTTAGACAGATTTTCTACACAAAAAACAAATAGAAAGATACAGGACCTAAATGATACTAAAAACAAAATGAGTTTGATTGCTATCTATAGAAGTTTCCACCCTGTGATGACAAAATATGCATTTTTCTCAACCCGACATGGAAACTTTTCAAAGATTGACCATATGATAGGACACAAATCAAGCCTTTACAGATGCAAAGGCATAGAAACTATATCCAGCATCTTCTTTTTTAAATTTAAATTTATTTATTTACATTCATTCACTATACATCATTACAGCATACAAAATGAGATTTTTCCATCCAGAATACACTGTATATTGGCTCAATCAAGCACATCAACATACATGTTATCATCAACAAATAATTTTCCATTCTTGCTTCCTGTATATGACCACGATGGAATTAAACTCAATATTATTTTAAAGAAACACCCTAAAAATTACAAAAACACATGGAAACTGAACAACCTACTTCTGAATGACTTCTTAACTACTGAAGAAATTAAGTCTGAAATAAAAAATAATTATGGATACTAATGATAATGAGTACATGAGTTTCCATAATCTATGCGAAATGGCAAAATCAGTCATAAGAGGGAAGTTCATAGCAATTAGTGCATATAAGAAAAAGATGGAAAGGTAGCAAATGGGTAATCTAACATCATGCCTCAGGGAATTGGAAAAACAACAACAACAAAATTCCAGGAGAAAAGAAATAATAAAGATTTGAGCAGAAAGAATAAATAATAAATAAAATAGAAAATAGAAAAAAATGAACCATACAGAAGATAAATGAAAGCAAAAAGTGGATCTTTGAAAAGATTAACAAGATCAACACATCATTAGCTAGACTGATAAAGAAGAAGAAAAAGAAATCAGATCAATCAAATACGTGATAAAACAGGTAACATTACAACAGACACAATAGAAATACAAAATATCATTAGAGGATACTATGAGCAACTATATGCCAACAAACGAGAGAACATGAACGAGATGGACAAATTCCTTAATGCGTATAACCTACCAAGATTGAATCAGGAGGACATAGAAAACCTAAATAGACCCATAACAAGCCATGAGATTGAATCAGTAATAAATAACCTCCCAACAAAGAAAAGCCCAGGTCTAGATGGCTTTGCTTCTGAATTCTACAAGACTTTTAAGGAAGGGTTAACTCCTATCCTACTAAAATTATTTCTAAAGATTCAAAAGGAAGGAAACCTTCCAAATTCATTTTATGAAGCCTCCATCATCCTCATTCAACAGATAAAGATATGAGGAAAAAAGGAAAACTACCAACCAATACCTGATAAATATAGATGCAAAAATTTTCAACAAGATACTTGCAAATTGTATACTATAACATATAATAAAAAGTATTCATCATGACCAGGTAAGGCATTATCCCAGGAATGCAAGGGTGGTTCTACATATGCAAGACCATAAATATAATACACCATATTAACTGAAAGAAAGATAAAAGTCATATGATCATTTCAATTGATGCAGAGAAAGCATTTAAAAAATACAACATCCTTTCATGATTAAGACTCTCAGTAAGATTGGTATAGAAGGGTCATTTCTAAACACAATGAAATCCACATATAAAAATCCTATAGCTAGAATTATACTGAATGGGGAAAAGCTAAAAGATTATCCAGTAAAAACTGGTACTACACAAGGCTGTCCCCTTTCTATACTGCTTTTAAATATAGTGCTGGAAGTCTTAGCTAATGCAATCAGAAAAGAGAACAATATAAAAGGCATTTGAATAGGCAAAAAAGAGTTGAAAATAAAAAATCAAAATACCTGAGATATTCTTCACAGATCCAGAAAAGACAATCATAGAATTTGGCTGGAATCATAAAAGACCTCATATTGCTAAAGTAATCCTGCACAAAAAGAGTGGAGTGGGTGGCATATCACTCCTTGACCCCAAGATATACTATAAAGCTGTGATAATCAAAACAGCATGGTATTGGAATAAAAACAGACATTTGGACTAATGGAATAGAATAGAGACCCCAAAAATAAACCCCAAAGCTTACAACCAACTGATTTTTGACAAATTATACCAGTCAATCCATTGGGAAAAGGAAAACCTCTTTAGTAAATGGTGCTGGAAAAACTGGGTATCCAGCTGCAAAAAGATGAAACTGAACCCCCCATCTTTCACCATTAACAAAAATAAACTCAAAATAGGTCAAATATCTAAACCTAAGACCTCAAACTATAAAACTACTGGTGGAAAATTCTGGGGAAACTCTGGAAGACATTGGGTAGGCAATGACTTCTTAAATACAACTCACAAAGCATGGGCAATAATCCCTAAAATCGACAAGTGAGACCATATCAGACTAAGAAATTTCTGCACAGCAAAGGACACAGCAACAAGTGTAAATCAACAACCCTCAGAATGGGAGAATAGTTTTGTAAAATATGCCTCAAAGAACTGATAACCAGAATACACAGAAACACAAGCAGCTTACTCGGAAAAAAATAAATAAATAATCCAATTTAAAGATGGGAAAATGAGCTTAACAAAAATCTCTTTAAGGAAGATATATGAACAGCCAAAAAGCATTTGAGGAAATACTTAACATTTTTCATCATAAGGGAGATGCAGATTAAAACCACAATGAGATACCACCTAACCCCTGTCAGAATGGCAAAGATTCAAAATATAAAAAGTGATAAGTGTTGGCAGGGATGTGGTGAAAAGGGAGCTCTCCTGCACTGTTGGTGGGAATGTAAACTAGTTCAGCCACTGTAGAGAACAATATGAAGGTTCCTCAAAGATCTACAAATAGAACTACCATTTGATCCAGCAATCCCACTTCTGGATATCTACCCAAAGGACAGTAGAACTCTCAGTCGGAAAAGTGCTTGCACATCAATATTTATTGCAGCATTATTCACAATTGCTAAGACATGGGACCAACCCAAATGTCTACAAACAGATGAATGGATTGAAAAAGCGTGGCACATATACTCTATGGAATACTACTAAGCCATTAAAACAATATTCTGGTATTTGATAGAAGGTGGTCAGATATGAAGATCTATTGCTGAGTGAAGCAAGCCAGGATATGAAAGAAAGGTATTGTATGTCTCCACTTAATATATACTGACTACCCGCAGTTTATGGTAGAGATCAAAATACTAGAGAGTATAAAAGCAGTAAAAACAGTCATGCTGAAGACAGTGGAATGGGGTGGGAGAAGAGAAGAGTATAGAGAAGGATAGCAAGAGAACAAATAAAGAGATATGACACAGAAATGGTTTATTACTGGGGACCAGCCGTTAACGTAATGGCTATGTTGGTGGACTCCCACATAGTCGACCTCGGTTCGTGTCCTCGACCCAGTGGCTTAAACTCATGCAGGGCGCGTGTGCGTGCATGCCCAAGATCCCGAGAGGAGAATGGAGGAGAACAGGTTGCGGCATGGCCATCCTCCCTGGGGGGTGATTTCTCGCTTTCTGTCTCTCTGTCTCTCTCTGTCTGTCTGGCGAGCGCACGTGCCCTATAGCAAAAACCTCTCAAAAAAATGGTTTATTACCTGTCGATGATAATATGTATAGTATTCTCAAATAGATTGGTCTAAGAAGCATTTCATGTTGAGTCAATTCTTTTTACAAGCAAAATGATATATAGTGATTGATTGTTTTAAAAAACAATAAGAATAATAATAATCTTGAAAAAAATGATGTAAAGCTATTTGATGATGATCATGGGGATTTTAATGTCTTTGTCTTGTCTGATATAAAAGGTATTCCTTCTGGAAAAATAAATGTAATAGACTGTAAAGATGTATGTGACTTAATGTAATATAAACAAGATTATGATAATAAAAAACATAATTGGCTGAAGAATACACTTTATGGAACCCTTATCTAATACTACAGACTTGTTTGCATCTTCTGCTCTCTGATACTTCTAGGGCCTAACTATTACCACAGAATCATATCCCTGTATCTTCATATTGCTCCAACTCCAGGTATCCCAAATTTGCAGCACTTATATGCTATGAAAGGAAGCAACTTGGCACAGAAAAGTTGTTCGCATAGCCCGTAGCTCCAGGGAGTAGAGAGAAATGATGTGAATAAATTAATTTAAATACTCTCACTGACAATACTGTAACTCCTCTTACTACTAATTAGGACCTATCTACACAGCACTTAGTATGTGGCAAGCACTAAGTTCTTTTACATATGTTAACCCCTTTAATCCTCATAACAATCCTACCTTATTGGATTGTTATGCCCAAGTTAAGATGAAATAACTAAAGTATAGAGATTTTAAATGGCTCATTCAAGGTCACACAACACGTGAATGGTAGAGCCAAGCAGTTTGATCTCTTTACTATCACTTATACTGAACCCTTAGAGGACAGGGTCCAGTAATGTCCCTAAAAAAAATGTGAAATGGACAATTTGTTTTCATTCTCTCTCCTCCATAGGGGCCACTCTCCTCCAGTTCCACATCATTTTTCGATATTCTCTAACTTCCTCTTCATGTCCATCAATCTAACTCAGCTCTCTGGTTTCCCTCAGCAGCACTAAAAACCCCAAGGGCCAGTTACTAATAAAGCACTCTAACTCTCAGAACTACTGTAATAATAGCTACCTTGTTGAGCAAGAGATCTGGAGAAAGAGAGTGAGGGGAGGAAGGGAATGTTGTCTCTGTGTCTGTGTGTTTGTGTTGAAAGTAGAATGAGAGGAAATATCCAAATAAAATTTTTTAGATGAATACAGGCAGCTCCAAGGGAAATGAATGGCCAGTTATTATTGTTAGAATGAATTCCATCTGACAGTTCTTGTAAGTGATTTAAATAGGAGGCTGTCCCTGCTGCACCCACCTCTCCCCAAAAATTGGAGGTAAAATTGCCTATTGACTATAGGATCAAGCCTGATGTTATTAAACTAAATTCTATGTATTTCCTCTCTGCTCACAGGAAACAGGCACAGACTCAGAGGAAACCTGCTCCTTTAGCTGCAGGTCTCAGTATGGAACACTTCCTTCCTGTCTATCTCCTAATTAATACTTCAGTTCAGCTGAGTATAATTGGCCTAGAATTCAGAGCTATGTTCAGTGTCTCTTGGGCTGGTTGCACAATAAGGGTTCAGCTGAAGCTATGGAATAACTTGTCAGCACCAAGCTGAGAACCTAAAAAATAAAGCTATTCTTGAAAGGTGGGAAAGCAGTAGAATGCTTTTAAAAGAGACAGAATAACACAAGAAATAAATCAGTGAAGCTAGGCAGTTGTTTCTTTTCTTTTTTTGGAGGGGGAGGAGAGGGAGTCTCTTTCCATAAGGAGAGGGTGTTGGAAGTGATGCATGACTGTAAAGATATATGTGATTTAATGTAATATAAACAAAATTATGATAAAAATAAAAATATAATTGGCTAAAGAATAGACTTTATGGAACCCTTATCTAATACTACAGACTTGTTTGCACCTTCTGCTCTCTGATACTTCTAGGGCCTAACTATTACCACAGAATCATATCCCTGTATCTTCATATTGCTCCAACTCCAGGTATCCCAAATTTGCAGCACTTATATGCTATGAAAGGAAGCAACTTGGTACAGAAAAGTTGTTCGCATAGCCCGTAGCTCCAGGGAGTAGAGAGAAATGATGTGAATAAGAGGAGACTTCATGAGGAGACTTCAAATTTAGTGAAAAATAGAATTAAAGTATGCATTTATTTTAGTGAAAAAAATGAAATTCTTCGAGAAGATTCCGCATGGATACTGGGAACTAGATATTTCAGGGGACAGGAGAAATGCAGATTTTCTACTCATAATTCAGCCTCCAGCAAGCAAAGCTAGTGTGGCAGGAGAGTTGAGCCCTTCCTTCAGAAGATTCCGCATGGATACTGGGAACTAGATATTTCAGGGGACAGGAGAAATGCAGATTTTCTACTCATAATTCAGCCTCCAGCAAGCAAAGCTAGTGTGGTAGGGAGCCCCTCTGGCCTTCTATCTCTGTCTCTGTGTCTCTGAGGTCTCTGTCTCTCTCTGCTCCTGTCTCCTCATTTTTTTTTTTTTGGTAATTTTTCCTTTTTACAATTTTTTTAAATGTAAAGATTTTTCTCTGGCTCTCAGCTCCACCTTTTTTGTTTTGTTAATAATCCCTTCTGGTTCTTCCAGGCAGGAGAGTTGAGCCCTTCCTTCAGAAGATTCCGCATGGATACTGGGAACTAGATATTTCGCACAGCGCGCTAGCATGCCGCGCGGTTTTCTATTTTGTGATTTTTTTTCTTTTTAAAAAGAACTGTAATTATTTTTTAATTTTTTTTGTCTTTTTTTTCTCTTTTTGTTGTTGTTTCTCTCTCTCTTTTTTATTTTCCTTTTTCTTGTCTCTCCACCCAATATCTACTGAATCTGCTGCACCAGCGATCACAACAGAACAGCAAACAGATTCTAGAACACCTCTGTCTGCTTGCTCCTGAACATTGAGGGTTAACTTCAAGAATTTGAAAGAAAAGTACCATCCATCAGATGACAAGAAATCACCGTCGGATCACGAGAAATATGGGAAAACGAGAAAATACCTCTCCTCCAATGGAAAAGAGTAACTCTCCTTCATCCACAAGCAGTTCGGTGAAAGTCATGGAAATGTCTGATAAGGAATTTAGAGCATTCATAATGTCGAAGCTAACAGAGATGGAAGAAAAGAGAGATAATGAACTGCTAAAGAGAAAGGAGAAAGAAGTTGCCGAGTTCCAGGAGAAGAGGAAATTCTTGCAAGATCTAAAAGAGGAATTACACACTTTACAAAAGACTCAAACGGAACTGCTAGAGATGAAGGCTATAATACAAGAAGTCAAAATCTCCCTTGAAAGTATTAAAAGCAGACTAGATCATTCAGAAAAATAGAATCTCATATGTAGAAGAGAAAATGGCTGGCTTAGAAAAATCCACCACGAAGACTGAGAAAATGGCCCAAAAATTTGAGAATGATATGCGAGAAGTATTGGATACCATCAAACGTCCAAATATCCGGATAATTGGCATTCCAGAAGGTGAAGAGACCCATATGGGCATTGATAATCTATTCCATGAAATCCTGCAAGAAAACTTTCCAAACCTAGAGAGGCATTCGAAGATCCAGTCCCAGGAAATACAAAGGACCCCAAATAAAATCAACCCAAGAAGATCTTCTCCAAGACACATTATAGCCAGGTTGACCAAAACCACAGACAAAGACAAGATACTAAGATTGGCAAGAGAGAAACATCAAGTTACCTACACAGGACATCCCATCAGGCTAACAGCAGATCTCTCATCGGAAACAATGCGAGCGAGGAGAGAATGGGAAAATATATTCAAAGTATTACGAGAGAAGTAATTTCAGCCAAGATACTGTACCCAGCAAGATTATCTTTCAGGTGGGAAGAAAAGACAAGAACATTCTCAGATAAACAAAACCTGAAAGAATTTACCAGCACCAGACCAGATCTCCAAGAAGTTCTCAAGGGTGTGTTGTATCAAGAAAATTAAACACAGACACATGGAAATAAGAGTCCAAAAACTATGAAAGTGGCCAACTTAATCATAGGGACAAGTATGGAGTTGAATATTATATCCCAGAATTTAATCAGGAAAATTTAACCAGAACAGAAGATAAAAGTACATGAGACTGATAGGTTCATACACCTACCATTTGAACAGAATCCTAACTTGTTTCCTGGCTTTAAGCAAAGTTCCTTGACACTTCTTTGAGTTAAGTCAAAACTGGTTTTCTTAGTAGTAATGAGTGAACTCACCATTGAAAGCAGTTAGATTATGTAGGAAATTGTGTGATCAATGCAATGTGGGTGGGAAGGGAATGAAGGACAATTGTAGACACCGGAGGTGGTGTGAGAGGAGGGTAGGAAGGGACAGAGGGTCAGAAAGAGGGGTGGAAGTAATTCTAGGAACTAGTAATGGAAAATTTTTTGTAATGTGCATGATTGTGTCTCTATGCAGTGTATACTGGATGGGAGATTGCATTTTGTATGCTGTGATGAAGCTTAGGGAAGGAATGTAAATTGAGTTACAAAAAAAAAGTTTCAGAAAAAAATATATATATCTATTCAATGACTGCAGTAGGATATGTAGCCACAACCAGGTGCTACTTTATAGGATGCGTAAAGTAAGACTTGTGTTCATGGAAATGTGTGTATCACCTGTGTTTGCTATGAGGGTATTTGGATTGATTGGGGTCTTTGGCGATACAATAAAATGTGAGGAGAAAACAATATAGAAAGCAAACATAGATACCAGAGACAGTGTGGGAGGAGAGTGGGAGATGGGAGAGGGTAGGAGACAGGGAATCAAGGATGGGGGGGGGGAAGCAAAACATACAGAAGACAAGAAATGGAAGATCATTTGCTGACAATAACATGTTTGTTGATGTGCTTGATTGAGACAATATATAGTGTACTTTGGATGGAAAATCTCATTTTGTATGCTGTAATGATGTTCAGTGAATGAATGCAAATAAATAAATTGAAAAAATAAAAAAAGAATAAAAGAAAGAAAATTAAAGAGAAAAAAAATGAAATTCTTCCATATTTTCATAATATGAATTTTCCATAAACTTTCAGAAGTCCCCCGTCACACTTACTAATCCACTCATTCATTCATCCATTCATTCAGCAAATATTTAATGTGGGTCTATTATGTATCAACTACCATTTAAGAAGCTAATGATGCAAACATGAAAAAGAAAAGTTTCCAGCTTTTATGAAGCTTACATTCTAGTGAGGAAAGATCTGGTACAGAATCTTGTAGTTTGGAGTCAGTAACATGGACAGAACATGGCTTGTTGAGCCATTGAGGTTACCACAAGCAGGAAGCCTAAGGTCATTAATGGCCTAAAGTCACTGTCTAAGGTCATAACTGAGGCTGAACTGACCATCCTCAATTGCATGTCCTTTTCCCTCATTGCTCCAGAATTAAGGCTTTCTTATCCCTTAAAGTCTACATTCACTCACTAAAGTTTTCTCCAAGGACAACAGCCCACAGTATTTCCTTCCCCAGCTTTCTAAGTCTATAGTCTTACATTCATCTATGCAGGTTCTCATTTCTTAGCTACTTCTGTGTCTTTGTCTAACATCTGTTTTTATCTTGCTGGTAGTGAAGGGATGTAGCTGAAAGAACAATGAGAGGTTAAATCTAGTTCTTACCCCGCAGCTGCTAGCCCATCTTGAACATTGAATATGACAGTGCACATCTGAGGAGTCATAAAGGCAATTCACTCTTTCAAAGAATTCAGGAATTCTTCACTTAACATTAGACTATATATACAAATCTATCTATCTATATATCTACCTATATATATATACATATATATATATATATACACACACACATATATATATATATGTATATATATATATATATATATATATATATACCTTTATATAGATAGGTAAATAGATTTGTATATATAGTCTAATGTTAAGTGCCCCAATTTATGTTGTTCTGAGAGATGAGCTATAGAAGTAGAGGTGATGCATATCAGTCCAGGGTTTTTAGCTGTAAAGAAACAAAACTCACATCAGACTAATTTAAGGAGAAAATGAATTACTGAAAATAAATGATTTGTGACTCTGTAGACTTTCACACAATCTCTGAGACAACCAGAATACCAAACTTGAAAATAGTGCAATAAAAAGAAAAATGAAAAAACACAATGCAGAAATGGAGATATCACTGACACTTACTGCTAGGTATAAAGACCAGAGTTTTAACTGTGAGAAGGTAAAAGGCATACACTGTCTTGAGGGAGCTAGCCTGATAATTATCACTCAGACCTTGGTGTTTCTAGGAGCTGGTCTGGAATTCATACGTAGGCCGTAGTGTTCTGTTGTTGGCCATGAACAATTTCTCAGACTGTGAACATCACACAGGGGCACTCTATCAGGGTGATGTATCAATGCAAAAATATAAACATTTCCTAAAACTACAAAAAATGACAAGATATCCCTCTGCTCTGGCTAATATGAGGGATTGCTGCATCTTTACCAATTACAAACTATCCCTTGAGCTAATCTTCCTTACCCCTAGGTAAGATTTATTGAAATACCCAAGCATAGGATTAGTCCTACTTCCTGACTGCATCCAATCTAGAGCAATATACATATTCAATCACTATATATCACCTGACAAGAGATGAATATTAAAAATATACAGGAAATCCAAATAACTCAGTAAAACTCAAACAACCTAGTTTTTAAAATAGACAAAGGATCTTAATGACATTACCCTAAAGAAGATGTATAAGTAGATAAAATATGTAGTGATTGAATATGTAAAAAAAAAAAATATATATATATATATAGCCTATCAAACTCTGCAAGGGCCTGAATGCAGTATTCATCCACAGGCTCTGTGATTAGTTCATAGCCCTTTTTCAGAAGTTGCTCAACAAACGGAGAGTATTCGACCTCTTTTCTGCTGGACCCAGTCATGAAGTAGATTTTGCCCTGTTTTTCTTTCATTCTTTCCACATACTGGTCTAGACCATTAATGTCAGTGGGATGATGAGAACACTGGAATCTAAGAAATTTAGAAAGATGTGTTAAATTCGATTGGTCTTTGATCATATCAAGCTTGATGTTGGTACCAAATTCTTTCCAGAAAGTATAATTTTATATCTCATCAGTGATCTTCTTTATCATGTCCAGAGTTTTGTGGACAAGCTTCTTTCTATCACCTTAAGTAGTTTATGCTGCTGCAGAGTCTCCCAGGAAACATTCAAGGGGAGATCAACAAGTCCACAATACCCTTGAAAAAATTAAGATACTTGGACATAGTATCACGGAAGTCGTCAGTGATGAATACTCGATGTACATATAGCTTAATGTAAGCACTGCTCATAGATCCATATTCATTAAACAGACCACGTGGATCAGATGTGGGTATGAATAAAATTGATTTGAAGGTAACCTCATCTTCACTGGTGAAGTGGATATAAGTCATGGGGTCATCACTTTTCTTTGAAAAGGACTTGTAGAAAGCTTTGTATTTATCTTCTATGTTTTTTTGATGGTCTTTGACATATAGGTTTGAAATCATTCTTAAGTTCCCAGTTTTTTTTCTTACTTTTTTTGTTTTGGGTTTCTTTTCTTCTTCTTCCTCTTCTATACCAATTTCATCATCAGATTCTTCTTTTTCCTCTTTTGCTACTGCTTCCTCTTCCATGGGCTCCTTGACAGTCTCAGTCTTTCTAGCCCACACATAAATAGGAAAATTTATGTACTGTGAATGTTTTTTGACGAGATTTTTAATTGTATCCAATTCAAGGTAATCAGATGCTTCTTCTTTTAAGACAAGTGTAATTGTTCCCCATCCCAGAGTGTTTCCTCTTGAGTCAGCAATTACAGAAAATTCATCATTAGAGTCAGATTCCCATATGTGCTGGTTATCATTGTTGTGCTTCACATGACAATACCCTTATCTTTTTTTTTTTTTTTTTTTTTTTGGAGAGGTTTTTGCTATAGGGCGCGTGTGCTCACCAGACAGACAGAGAGAGACAGAAATCACCCCCCAGGGGGGATGGCCATGCAGCAATCCCTTCTCCTCCATTCTCCTCTCGGGATCTTGGGCACGCATGTACACACACCCAGCGTGAGTTTTAAGCCACCGGGTCCGGGACGGGAACCGCGATCGACTACATGGGAGTCCAGCGACATAGCCATTACGCTAACTGCTGGTTCCAATAACCTTATCTTCTACAAGGAAGGTGGAATAGAAACTGCCACCAAACTGGCCAGTCACTTCAGAAGTTGGCTGACCATCTTCTTGCACCTCAGTCAGATTTGGCTATGGTACCAAGATTTTTAACCCACTCTTCTCTGGTCATTTCTACACCTATGTCTCTGATATGCAGGAGGTTCTTCTCCTTGTCACACTTAATTTTGACAGTTAATTCCTCATTTCCAGAAAGAGCATTTTCATTTGTCAGTAATATTAGCCTTATCTTATCTAAAGTGTCAGAAGCATTTAAAATAAGTTCTCTCAAGAAAATCTATATTTTTATATAGTGAGTTGATGATAAGTTTCATCATCCTGTTAACTTTGGCTTGGAAGGCAAACTTTTTTGATTTCTAAGTTCTCTTATTTGTGATGCATTTAATCCATCCAACTGAATAGTTACTTCCTCTCTCTGTATTACATCATTCACCCTCGAGCCTTCTCTGCTTTTACCCAGATCTTCTTCTGTACTATCCACATTAACTTCACCATCAGCCTTGACAGATCTGAAGGTCAGTAGGGCACAGCAGAGGCCTGGCACCCACAGGACCCTCATGATGCATGGCTAGTGAGTCTCAAGTCCATTTTGATCACAGGAGCTGCCTCCACACCCAACCCCTTGGCTTGGAAGCTCACACCTCAGTCCATGCTGTCCACCCACTCCTGAAATTTTTAAATATATATATATATATATATATATATATATATATATATATATATGTTGTTTTAGAGAGAGAGAGAGGAGAGAGAAGAAAAGACCTTTGACAGAGTCTTGCTGTAACCTCTCATTCATCCAGGATCATGGCCACATTTAGCTATGCCTGGCATGTTCTGAACTACCCAGGATTTGCACCCTGGCTTCCCATATGGCTCCAGTATCATGTAGTAGCACTCTATGATCTGTACACCTGTGGTTGGGCTCGATCTGAGCTTTTAAAGGATATACTATAGTTTGAATGCGTCTCCCCAAAATTCAGGTGCTGATATTAGGTTGCTATTATGATGGGACGCAGAGAGTGAAAACATAACATGAGTATGAAATTAAGAAGTGGGGCATTTGGGGGCAGATTAGGAATGCTTTCAGAGTGGGACCCCCATGACTGAATTCTGGTAGGAATGTTCTTGCTTTATCTTACCACATGATGGCCTCTGCCATGTTACCCCAAAACAAGTAGACCCTCACCAGAGGCAGTCCTTGGACTTTGGACCTCCAAAATGATGAGTTAAATAAACCTTTATTCTTTGTAAGTTACCCAACTCAGGTTTTTCTGTTATTAGTCACACAATGGACTAAAAGTTATGGATGGGGTTAAGGGGTAAAATGACCTTTCAGTAAAACTGCTGGTTTTGTTGTTATGCTGGTTTCTATAAGTAATCATCGTAGTTATAGAATGCTCCATTCTAGGGGCTGGCAGGTGGCATGGTGGTTCAGGGCACTGGACTTCCACATGGCCGACTGCAGTTCAAGTCCGGGACCTGACGGCTTGCTTTCTCACTTTCCCTCTTTCTCACTCTCTCTGTCTTTCTCTGATCAAACTGGGAAATAACAATAATTAAAGTTAAGTAAAATAATTCTTTTTTAAATTGCTGCATAATACACATCCTCAATCTGTGACAGAAAAACACTCATTCTGGCATTGAATATCTGGGACATGCCATTCTCAAGATCTTGGCTCTCCAGCAGCTTACAGTTAGAGCAGCAGGTGACATTGTCACATGTTTCAGATAACAACAAGCCAAAGAAACGGGGGCTTTTTTGGCCAAAGCCCTCTGTGTTCCTAACTTCAGCATTTGCTTTGAGAAACTTTGCTCCTTCTTTCCAACAGAAAGATCACATAAATATCAAGAAACAGAGCCAAGATTTGCACCCAGGCTGTCTAATTGTCCTGAATTTAGATTGTGGCCAAATCTCTGCTTGTTGATATTGGAAACACTGTATGAATTGGCAGCCTTCTCCATTTTGCAAATTTCCACTCAGACTTACAAAAAAGCCTTCAGGTTATTTTCTCAAGAGAACATCCTTTCCTCAACTCTGTATCTCTGCATTTCCTATACATGGACCTGGAGGTGTTTCTTTTTTCCAGGCCTCTTTTAAAATTGCATTACAGGGAACTAGTACAAATCACTTCTTGCTAAGAGCCAGTAGAGTCCAGCTCTGCAGATTTTGTATCTGAAAGACAGAATTTTCAATTACATTCTCTGCTCCTGTGTCCTGCATTCCAGAGAATCATGAAGTTCATGAAGCTTCACAAAGCTCCTGGGGATTTAGCCATTAGTTGCCAGGGCTGGAAGCTTTAATGTGACTCTACAGAGCAATAAGAGATGCTGAGGATGCTGTACGTATTTTTAAGAGACACCGAGGATTCTTACTGTCCTTTACACTGAGACTAGAATGCAGTGTCAATACACAAGGATTTGTTCAGCAAGCATTGCTGTGCACAACCATATGCTAAATGTTATGCAAGATTAGAAGTCCAAGAAATGGTTCTGAATCTTAGGACAATTAAGTAGAATTGAGAAGATATGACAGATCAATAGAAAACACTTCATGGTTAAGTAAAATATTCCATTTAATCTTATACGAAAGGTCTTATAGAAAGTCAGAACAAAGAGGGATTAACGTAATAATAATACCTAGTGTTTACTGAGCACATATTTTATACATACTTAAAAGTATTAACTCTTATAATCCTCCCAACAACTCTACTGAGTATGGTTTCTGTTTTATCTCCATTTTAAAGATGACAAAATGGAGATAGACCATAACTGAAGAATTTGCCCAAAGTCACAAAGTTGGCAAGTGGTGGCACTTGGATTTCTATCATGTAGTGTGACACTAGAAACTTTTCACTGTTAACTAGCATTCTAGTGTGCCTTCATTCTGCTGAATTAGGATAGCTTTCATTAACAGTGTGTTACTATCTTCCAGCTGTAAAGTTCACACTACAATAAGGCTTGAAGGATAGTGAAGATTGGGGCTATATTGAAGTTCAAACATGGCAACAGATTGCTCACTTGCATGGTTGGAATCACACTGATACATTGTGACATAATAAAAAGAACACCAGCTTTGGAGTCAGACAAACCTTGTATCTATTATTTCCTAGCTGGGTAACTGTGGTTTAGTTATTTAACCTCTGAGTTAAATACAAAATCACATTGGTTTTAACCAGCTATATTCTTGTTTTTTGTTTGTTTGTGTGTTTCTTTTTTTGTATTTTGTTTTTCAGCTTTATCGAGGTATAATTAACAAATAGAACCTGACTATATTCCACATATAAAATGTGACATTTTGATGTATGTGTACATACATTATGAAATGATTACCATGATCAAGTTAACTGACATATCCATTACCACATACAGTTACCATTTTTGTTTGGTATTGTTTTGGATAATGAGAACACTTATAATCTACTCTCTTAGTAAATTTCAAGTATATCATATATTATTATTAACTAGAGTCACCAGGGTGTACATCGGATCTCTAGAACTTACTCATTATAAAACTGCAAGTTTGCCCCTTTGTCTAACCTCTCTCATTCCCTTTCTTCTATTTTTTGTAACCATTCTTCTATTCTTTGTTTGTTTTTTTTTTTTTTTTTTTTTTTTTTTTTTTTTTTTTTTTTTTTTTTTTTTTAGATTGCACATATAATTGAGATACTGTAGTATTTGTTTTTCGGTGTCTTTAATCCACTGTCATTTATTGAGCACTTAGTAGGTGCCATAAACTTTACCTTTATTAACTTATTTAACATTCATGGCAACCCATGAACTAGGAATTATTCTGAATGTATAGATAAGGAACTGTCCAAGGTCTAATTATTAGCAAGCAGCAAAATAAGAATTTTAGTCTCGGTTTGCAATTATGCTCTAGGACTTTCTGTGATTCCTATCACTCCAGATATGACTATGATCTTAGCTGAATGGCCAGAGTTAAGACTCTGTTTAAGTAAGAAGAATATCAAGCATATTCTTTACCAAACCCAAATATTTTGGAATGTCACACAAATTAAAAGAGGAACATAAAAAACATTATATTTACTTATAAAAGTTATTAAATATTAACCTAAATGTTTATTGATGTTATTAAATAGCCTTATTATTTAAGGCAATAGTGCAATGAGAGGAGCAGGAGAAGAATAGTAGTAAGAAAAGACAGGCCCTTCCAGATATAAAAACAACTACTGTAAGGCTACAGGAGTTAAAACATGGTGGAAACATGGTGGTATGTGGGGACCAGCAGTTGGCATAATGGCTATGTTGCTGGACTCCCATGTAGTCGATTGTGGTTCAAGTCACAGATCCAGTGGCTTAAACTCAAGCTGGATGTGCATGCGTGCCCAAGATCCTGAGAGGGGAATGGAGGAGAAGGGGTGCAGCATGTCCATATCCCCTGGGGAGTTATTTCTTGCTTTCTGTCTCTCTGTCTCTCTCTTTCTGGCGAGCGCATGCCCTATAGTTAAAATCTCCCAAAAAATAAAAATAAAAAAAACCCCATGGTGGTATGTGAAAAAATAAGTAAATCAAACACATAAAAAATTACATATCACTGAAGACCAGCAGTTAGCGTAATGGCTATGTTTCTGGACTCCCATGTAGTCGACTGCGGTTTGCGTCCCGGACCCGGTGGCTTAAAACTCACGCCGGGCACGTGTGCGTGCATGCCCAAGATCCCGAGAGGAGAATGGAGGAGAAGGGATTGCGGCATGGCCATCCCCTCTGGGGGGTGATTTCTCATTTTCTGTCTCTCTATCTCTGTCTGCCTGGCGAGCACACGTGCCCTATAGCAAAAACTTCTCAAAAAAAAAAAAAAAAAAAAAAAAAACTACGTATCACTCAAATAGACCCCTGTATGAAAATAATTATTGATAGGTAAACTATAGAAGATGCATATTACATTCAACAACTATTTATTGACTAAATGACTGTGAATAAATAGATGAGGGACTATTAATTATTAGAAAATAGGCTGATTATATGAAAACTTCCTCTTTATATGCTGAGCATCTTTACATATTTTATTTCTTATAAACTTTACAACCCTAGAAAGTAGGTATCATTTATTTTCGTTTTGCAAATGAAAAAATGGAAGCCAAGAGAGATAAAGAAAATAGACCAAAGTCACATAGCTCACTGACAAAGTCAGAACTTGAACTTAGGTTTGTCTGAAGCCACAGCAATTTCCTCCTAGTATTCCATAGTGTCTCAATATGATTGCAACCATGAAAACAATACACAAAGGCAAAAGTGAGCCACAAAGAGACTATATAGAAAAATTGTAGTAGGGCTTGTGTTAGGGAACTTTTGCTAAAGATTTTAATTTTTGTCTTACCTGTTGCCTAAGTGTATAATTAAAAAACAATTACTTGCAAAATAAGACAATATTAGAGAGCAAAAGAGGGAAAAAGCAAGGAAACAAACCAAGGTAATAGAATAAGAATTATTTCTAACTGTAAGAAAAGTTCAAAGGACCAAGAACATGGCTCACTAAACTGCTATGCTGAATTTTATTACTGGAATTGAAGCCTTTCCTGAAATGGCAAAAGATTTTAAGAGTTTTCTAGAAAATAATTTAGTGAGTGGTTAAGGGAACCTGATCTTGCTTGCAACAGTTTGTCTACTGCCTCTAGCCCAGATTAAAGTGTTTGTTTATTTATTTATTTATTTATTTATTTATTTATTTATTTTGCTATAGGGCACCAGAAAGACAAAGACAGAGAGAGACAGAGAGACAAAAAGTGAGGAATCACACTCCAGGGTGGATGGCCACAACGCAATCCCTTCTCCTCCATTCTCCTCTCGGGATCTTGGGCACGTACGCACATTCACTTGGCATGAGTTTAAGCCACTGGGTCCGGGACTCAAACTGCGGTCGACTACATGGGAGTCCAACGACATAGCCATTATGCTAACTGCTGGTTCCAAAAGACTTTTCTTTTTTGAAGAGAGTTTGAAGACAAATCTTTTTCAAAACAAGTCGATAATATCATCATCAGCAGCAGCAGCAGCACTATTTTCTTGAATACATAATATGTGCCAGACCTATTATAATTGATTTACTTGTTTTTTAAACCTCATAGCAACTCTTGTAAAGTCGGTGCTATTATCATACCCACTGTACAGAGGAGGAATTTGAGTGCCTAAGAACTTGCCCATGGACACACAATTGCTTAGTAGAGATATCTCTTCTGCCTTGATCATTGGTAAATATTGGTACCTAACTGAATCTGAGTGAAACCTGAAAGGACAGTGACACAGGATGATTTTTCTCTCCCCCTCATCAGTTCACTGTCTGTAGGACTGATTTTTGTCTGCAAAGTTCTAGCAGCCAAAGACATGAGGGTTTAAAATTTAGCTGTTGAGTATTAACTGGCCTTTCTTGCCTTAAATTCCTACACACTTTCTGCCTGGCTCTCAAAGATGGTTTTATACAGGTGGTCTTTTCTTCATATCATGGTCTGTTTTATCCTTTGAATGGATGAAACATCAATCATGATTTCCACCCTCAAGGTGCTTAGACAAATGATAATGATATGTGTGGATAACATAACCATCATTCACATAGTGAAGAAAAGCACAAAGATGCAACCCTAAATCCAATGAAGAAAAGAAGGAACATTTTGTACAAATTGGAGGCTTGGTGAGAGTTAGTGTAAGGAGGGTTTACCTGTTAAGAGTTTAGTAGATTACCAGTTTGGAAAGACAGTGACCAAAGAGATTTTGCACTAACCTTTCTGACTGACAGACAATAATGTACATATTTTAGGGTACAATGCAATTTTTCAGCACATGAATACAATAGATAGTGATTAAATGTAGATAAATAGTATATCCATCATGTCAATCATTTGTCATTATTTTTGAGTTGGGAACATTCAAAATTCTCTTTTTGACTGCATGAAGGAGGTCAATTGCACAAGCCATTTGTGAAACAGAAAATGATAGAGGAAACAAGGCAAGTAAAGTTGTGAAATAAATCTTGATATTGGAAACATGAGAGAAGGCTTGGAAGAGGACATAGAAAACCTGAATATGGGAGTATTAAAGGGAGAACATATGTAGCTCAGAATTCACTGAATAATCAAGAACTCGCTTTCATAAAATAGAAAAAGCGGGGAAAAAAAGGTGAGAAACCATTAAGAAAATTCTCTTACTCAGGCTTGGAGGTAAATGTGGATGTTGGGTGTTTTAGAATGGAAGGAAACCAATGAGGCTCCCAGAATTGAATTGGTATACTATTGCTTCTGAAACTACTCTTTGTAGGTAAAAGCTAACCTCTTATGTTGAAAACCGCTAGCATTTATTGTATACTTTCCATGTGTAGGAATCTGGCTAAGCCCTTTATATTTATTAACTCATACAATTCTCAAAACAGCCCTACAGATATAATTGCTGCCCAATGGAAAATTTAAAGCCTGTGAGGATTAAGTGATGAGTCCAAGTTCATACACATTGTAAGTGGCTGGTCTTAGGACTGCATAACTCTAAAGCACACATTCTCTACAAGATTTTCCACTTTTGACAATGTACCATTATTTCCACTATTTATATCAATAATATGGGATGACCTTAATAAACAAGTACATATACCAATGCAATTAAATTACTATCAAAATCCCAATGGCATTCTTCACAGAAACAGAAAAAAAGATCCTAAACTTTATAAGAAGACAGAAAAGATTTTAAATAACCAAAATAATTCTGAGAAAAAAAGTAGGAGGCATCACACTTCCTGATTTAAAATTATATAGCAAAGTTATAGTAGTTAAAACACTGTAGTACCAGTATAAAACAGACACATAGACCAATAGAACAGAATAGAGAGCTCAGGAATAAATTTATTATCTGTATACAATATGCATACATATAAATACACATAATCAACTAATTTTTTACCAGAATGCCAAGAGAACACAATGAGAAAAACAGTGTCTTCAATAAATGGCACAGGGTACACTGAACTTCTACATGTACAAGTATAATTTTAGACCCTTATTTAATGCCACATACAAAAAACAACTCAAACTAGATGAATGATCTAAATGTAAGATGGGAAACTATAACATTTCTAGAAGAGAACATAGAACATTTCCTGGACATTGACAGTGATACTTGGATATCACATCAAAAGCTTAGGCTGCAAAGTCAAAATAAATGGGACTATATTAAACTAAATAACTTCTGGATAGAAAAGGAAATAATCAAGAAAGCAAAATGGCGGCAGCCTATGGATTGTGAAAAATATTTTGAAACCATATATTTGATAAGGGGTTAATGTTCAAAATTTATATAGAACTCAATAGTAGAAAAAAAGGCCAGTGCCATAGGGCAGTAGTTAAGCACTGTACAATGGGGCTCTCTTAAAATTTCTATGAAAACATGGCCAACTGTAGTTGGAATCTTGACTCTGGTGGCTCGTAAAACATGCCAGGTGCATGTATGTGCATGCTCCAAATCCTGACAGAATGGAGAAATAGAAGAAAAAGAACTGCATTGTGACTATGCCCCAATGGGGAGTGCTCTCTGTTTCCAGGAAGCACATACACCCTCTTGCAATTAAAAAAAAAAAGTAGAAAAAAAGCCCTGATTTAAAAATGGAGAAAAGACCTAAATAGACATTTTTCCAAAGAATACATTAAAATGACCTACAGATTTATGAAAAGTTGCTAAACATCGTTAATCATCAGGCAAATGTAAATCAAAACCAGTTTGAGATCCTACTTCATACCCATTAGAATGGCCATTTATAAAGTCAAAAGATACCAAATGTTAGTGAGGGTGTGGAGAAAAGGGAATCCTTGTTGATAAGTGGTGGGAATGTAGTCTGGCACAATCATTATGAAAAGCAGTATGGAAATTTCAAAAGATATTAAAAATAGAACTACTATAATATCCAACAAACCCTCTCCTGGGCATATATCAAAGGAAAGGAAACCACCAACCTATAAAGATATTGGCATTCCCCTGTTCATTGCAGCATTGCTCACAATACCTTAGATATGGAAACAACCTAAATGTCTGTCAGTGAACAAATGGATAAAGAAATTGTGATACACACACAGACACACACACACACACACACACAGTGGAACATTATTCAGCTCTTCAAAAGGAGACTGTCCTTTGCCAAAAAAAAAAGGATGATCCTAGAGGACATTATGCTAAGTGAAGTAAATCAAACACACAAAAAATATTGCAGAATATAACTTATATGTGGAATTAATTAACAGAGACAGAGAACAAAACAGTGGTTACTGGGGGTGGGGGCATGAGTGCAGAATGGGGAGATACCTGTCAGAGGACACAAAGTAGCATATATTAGGGTAAACACACCTGGAGATCTAATGCATATCATGAAAACTATAGATAATAAAGTGGTATTGCATTTTGGATTCATGCTAAATGAGTAGATTTTAGCTTCTCCTCCCACAAAAACAAAAAATAGGTAACTATGTGAGATGATGAATATGTTAATTTGCTCCACTATACTAACTTTATTACTATTTTTATCTTATAAAATAATGTTATATACTTGAAATGTACATAATAAAATCTATTTTTAAAAAATCCCAGATCTGTGCCAACAGGTAACATGGAGTTTAAGGTGCTGGATCCCATATGGCATGCATGCACATGTGCCCAGCATGAGTTTAAGCCACCAGATCCAGGACTTGCACCATGGTCGACTACATGGGAGTCCAGCAACATAACCATTATGCCATCTGCTGGTCCCTGGATCATTTTAGAAAAACTTTGTTGCTCTTTGCATTAGAAAATGATATATCTGAGTCTGAGACCATGTCTTATCTATACCTACACACCCTACACTTGACTTCACAGTGCTTTGCTAAAGTCTCTCAGTTAGAAATAGAACAAAGAATGGATATAAATGAGATGAGAGTTCCTGTCTGCCAAATTCAGATCTAAAGTTTATTTTTTCAGTCGTGCTGGTATTAGCCCGTGATTTTTGTTTTGTTGTGTTTTGTTTTAATTGCTAGAGAGTGCTTGCACTTGCTAGAGAGAGAGAGACTCAGGAAGTACCCCGACTCGGGTGTGGTCACACCATAATCCTTTCTCCTTCACCTCTCCTTCTTTTGGGGATTTAGGGCATGCTCCCACACATGCCTAGTGTGCTTCTCAAGCTGCTGGGACTGGGATTCAAATTGCACACTTGGTCACACGGATTCTGGCTCCCTTAACCACCAGGCCACCAGGCCACCAGGCCAGCCCAGTCAGTGCTGTGAAGTGTGTGAATACCAGTCTGTTTTGGTTTGGAGATGACCTGGAGAGGGCACTGAAAACACGAGGTCAGGGAAGCTATCTTACTTTGCTCCCTACATTGATTTTCAGAGCACAACATGGCCTCCTCAACACTGTCAACTGGCACTCTTCAGTTTTTGGAATTCTGATTGGCTTTCATCTCTCCCAAGTCCCTCTGATTTGAGAAATAGTCCAACTAGTTGAACTTTGAAGAACTTTTCCAGATTTTAGCCACATATAGCATCTTAATTCCTCTCACTGAGGTGTCTTATGGGCTGTCTTGTGGTTTACTTATTTATGTCATCATATTTAAAAGCAGAGGCTTTGGAGTCTAGGATACCTGGGTATGAATCTTGGCTGTGTAACCTTTATGTGATGTTGTGTGACTGCTTATAGACTCTTAACTTCTCTTTCTGCATCTACAAAATAGGTTTAACTGAACATACCTAATAGAGTTCTTGGAAGAAATGAGATAATACCTATAAAACGCTAAGTACAATACTGAGCAGGTAGTAAGTACTCTTAAAGGTAGCTGTTACCTTCATAATAGTTATCATTATCAGCAAACAATTCACTTTTTCTGTCATGTTTTAAGCCCCCTAAAAGTAGGAGTCGTGTCCTGGCTATTTTTGCATCCCCAGTGTGTCTGGTATATAATGTGCTCTTAATGTACAATAATTGCTTGAATTGTATCCTGTCATCCTCAATAAAGCTATTGGTAGGGACACAGATGTCAAACTCCACTTTACCTCACACTCTTCACTGTCTGCATCCCAAGGCATCTGGGTGTTAATCAAGGCCATATATCAAAAATAGGTACTGACGTGTGTGATAAGCATACCAGCCTTGGGGCAATCCAAAATTAATTTGTCTACATTCCCCAGATGAACTCTATTAAAATTCCCATCTGTGACAAATACATGGTGAATTTCATTTTTCTTATATAAAGGAACATTCACTGGAGTGGTAGTTCCAAAAAGCTTGTCTCAATAAGTGTAAATTGTTAAGACAGTGCTTAGAATCAAGTCTAGAAGACATGCAAATGGCCACACTTTCAGTCTTTGACAAGAAAGGGGAATAAAATAGGCATTTTAAAGCTGGCAATCATTTTTCCTGATGTAATACCGAATCAGGCTGAGGAACTGCTATGTTAGCCTGGGAACAGTGCACTCCGTTCTGGAAATATAATTGTTTATATTAATAAAATGCCACCATATAGAGGCTCAAAGCATACCTGTACTTGGCCACTTCCATTAATTTATTTAACACTGTCCTCAGGAGGACAAATGGGATAGATGACATAGCTAGTAAGAGATGACTGTGGAGGCATCGTCAAAACCATTGTCAGGTCGGGAACCAGCAGTTAGCGTAATGGCTATGTCGCTGGACTCCCACGTAGTCGACCGCAGTTCGCGTCCCGGACCCGGTGGCTTAAAACTCACGCCGGGCGCGTGTGCGTGTGTGCCCAAGATCCCGAGAGGAGAATGGAGGAGAAGGGATTGCGGCGTGACCATCCCCCCTGGGGGGTGATTTCTCGCTTTCTGTCTCTCTGTCTCTCTCTGTCTGTCTGGCGAGCGCACGCTCCCTATAGTGAAAAATCTCTCAAAAAAAAAAAAAAAAAAAAAAAAAAAAAACCATTGTCAGGTCAATAGCAATCAGCAGAAAATTTGTAATCTTGATTATAGGTCAAGTTCTGGGTAATCAAGGCCAATGGCAAAACTCAGGATGGAGAAACTTTGCTTTCCCCAACTCCTGCCTTCTCTTTTGGTGCTCTTTGTGGAGACATCACCTCAATCCCACATTGGGTGATACATTTATTTAGAAAAGAAATTTTTTTTACTTAAGAAATTATTGAGGTAGGGGCCAGCAGATGGCATGGTGGTTAAGGCACTTGATTCCCACATGACTGACTGTGGTTTGAGTTCCATATCCAGTGGCTTCAAAATCATGCCAGGCATGTGTGCATGAATATCCAAAATCTTGAGAAGAGAATGGAGGAGAAAGGATTATGGTGTGGCCATCCCCCAGGGGATGATTTCTCATATTTCCCTCTCTCAACCTCTCTTCAGTGAGCATACACACCCTATGGCAAAAGCCTAAAAAACAATTATTGATAAAAAATTAACATTATATAAAATAACCTTTAAAAACAGCTTTACTGAGGTATAATTGATATGTTGAAAGCTGCCCATATTTAATGTGTATAATTTGATGAGTTTGTAATATGGGGACACTTGTAAAACTATCACTACAATTATGGTATTAGATATACCTATCACCTCCAAAAGCTTCCTTGGGTCCCTTTGTATTTTATGGTAAGAATGCTTAATATATGCTCTACCTGATTACAAAATTTTTGTATGTACGTCACAGTAACTAAGGCTTGAATGAATGGCAAAGATTAATGTGGGCCTTTACTAGGGGAATTTTTAACACAGAAGTTATTGGATTCAATACAAAATAATGATGTTATGGTTTGGATAATTGTTTGTCTCCCAGAGTTTCATGTTTTTTATTATTATTTTTTAAATTTTCTATAGAGTGTATGTGCTCACCAGAGACAACGATAGAGACAGAGAGAGAAATTGTACCCCCTAGGGGCATGGTCATACCACAATCCCTTCTCCTCTATGCTCCTTAAGGATTTTGGCACACACACACACACCTGTGCCCAGTGTGATTTTGAAGTCATGATTCTGGGACTCAAAGCTCACAGTCATCCATGTGGGGTCCAGCTGCTTTAACCTCCAATGCCACTTCCTGGCTCCATGTGCTTGAGTGTGGATGTCTCCCAAAAAATCATCTATTGGGATGTGATTACATTGTAATGTTGTTGAATGAAACCTTAATTCCTCCATGGTACCTAGGGTGGTGCCATTGTGTTTGATAATATCATCAGGGTGGGACCCGTATAAGCAGAATAAATGAGACTAGAAACAGAGAGAAACTCATGGATGTAGGCCATTATTGATTCTGCTCAAGGTTCTTCCTCCCACCATTTTCTGATGCCGTTGGACATCCCAGCCACTAGAATAGTGAGTTAATAAACTTCTATAACTTTATAAATCACCTATTCTCAAATATTACTATTACCAATGCAAATAATGCACTGAGACAATTGACATGGTAATGGTATAATTTTAAAGATAGAGAAAGGTAGTTTGGGAGACAGGGCAGGGTTCTTATTGACCACTATTTCATTTTCTCTTTTTGCAAAATATAGTGAGATGTCTTAATGGATATCAGTGATTTTAAGTGGACATAAATTAAATATAACTAAGGTGAACTTTGGAAAAAGCCAAGAAAAATCTGAACATATGTTGGTATTTCTAGGGGCTACTGCTTAGTTTCATAACTGTGTAGCAAAAGGACTGCAAATGAAAATGATCTTACAGAATTGAGGTGAAGGGAAGTTACTGGACAAGGCTAAAATGACTTTTTCTAGAGGTTTCTTTGAGAACAAATATCCACTGGGTGAGTGATAAATGGTGCTGGCTTTAGAGGGCTGCAACCATTGTACTCTTATGAGGTGCTACCCTGAGAAGGGCCACATACTTGGTGTTTAATGCTCTGCAGTTGCTGTCTTGAATCTCCTTATTCTTTCTTTGAGCTTGTGCTTTGTATGTGAAGTCTGATGAGAAAATAAAGTATGTGCTGGGGACCTATAGCCTTGGCTTACATGTGCTTTCATCTCCCATACCTCCCCACCTCTCTGGAAAGGGTTCCTCTGCTCTCTAGGACCCTGGGACTTACCTAGGTCTCTTTCTTCCTATCTCTGTTTAGTTGCTACCTCCCTTCATCCCCACAGGAGCCTTGCACAGGCAAGTGGGGAGTCAGAGTCAAGTGTGTGTGCCCTGCAGTATCCTGGAGAAAGGCATGGCACTCTGATGTGACAGCTTCATGCTACATTTTGCAGGTGGCTTGGTGGAGGGTAAATATCTCACTTTCCTCAATCCAAATACCAAGAATGTCCCATTGCGAAAGTTTGCAATCCCTTGAAGGTTATCCAATCGCTGTGGATTGGGGTGGCAGACATGTAGATAAAAGGAGACATTTCTGTTCCCTGATAGAGCACAGGATGTCCATTTGGTGGCTGGTGGGAGAGCGAATCTCATGGGTCATGGCCTTCAAGCACTTGTGAAAGTTTGCACTCACCCAGCATTTATCTGCATGTCCAAGGGACCAGGGAAATAAATAGCAAAGAAAAAAAACCCATGACAGAGGACCTCAGTTTTGGATAAAGATGGAACAGATACATATTTTCTTATTCTTCCCAATAAGGTCAACTAACAATCCTGCGCATTATATTTAAGAAAATATAAAACTGTAAAAGGTAGAAAGAAGAATGCAAACCAACTAGGAAACTCAGGGCTTGAAGAAATATGTGGCAGTGAGTTCCCTGGGTTTTCTTTTTGCCTCATATATCCCGGACTGGGTGCTAGAGAAGCCACCAACTGGGAAACAGCAATCCAGAAACACCGGTGGCCACAAGCAAAAAAAGAGATCATAACAAAAAGGCTGCTCTCTGTAGCCCAAGGACCAGAAAAGGGGAAGCCCAACATGACAGAAAACTTTCAAACAATTAGTACTAAGCTCTACTCCAGCTGTAAAGCACATAAAAACAAACAAACAAAACAACCCTGTGGTTTCACCCTACCCATGCCAGCAAAGGCAGAATGAGCAACCTAACCTATACTTCCATTCTCACCTGGTTCCCAACTGCCCACTTTCCAGAGAGCTGTTAGATATAGCCAAATAACACAATGAGCCCCCATGGTGTCATAGAAATCATATGGAGAGTCTGGTCTTCTATTCTAAACCAATAGTAATGAGACACTCTTCTTTGCCTCACTGGGGTTGTGTTGGGAAAGGTTAAGTAACAATCCAGGAATTTGACCACTGCCCTGTGGTAATGGAGTACATTCCCTACACCTTATTATCAGCGATTTCTATGTGAGAAGAAGTAGAAGACATCTTCTCTCTCACAGCCAGAGTGGTATCAATAGAAGCCTAGTGGAGAGCCTGAACTCCCACCCACACTCAGCAGTAAGGAGGCACTCTTTACCGTGCAAGTTTCTGGAAAAGCCAAGTGGAAACCTAGACGTGTACCTTCATGTGCCAGTAATAAGTAATCATCCCTGATCACTACTGTTGCAGAATTGGAGGGCACTCCCTAAAACAGAGTGCTGAAATATTTGGTCGTTGGAAAAGTCGTGAAACATTTTTTGTGTAGAAAACTACATCATAACTTTTCTGACAACCCAATAGAACCAAAAATGCCTAACATAATGACCTAAATGTCCAGGATACAATAAGAAAAATAGCTCACTTTGCCAAGAACTCAGAAAATTTCAAACTGACCAAGAAAAAACAGGTAAGCAGATGCCAATACCAAGATGACAGAAATGTTAGAATTATTTAACAATAATTTAAAGCAGCCATCATAAAAATGAATTAATAAGCAATTAAAAGCATGTTTAAAATAAATAAAAAATTAGAAGAAAAGAAATAAAAGACATAAAGAATAATCAGAGAAATTTTAGACTTAAAAAATACAGTAGTACACGTTAAAAGAAAAAAAAAAATCCCCAACTCAATGGATGTACTCAATAGCAGACTAGAGAGCACACAGGAAATAAGCAGTGAACTGGAATATAGAATAGAAATTACCCAGTCTGGGCAGCAGACAGAAAATAGACATAAGAAATGAACAGAGCCTCAGGAACCTGTAAAATGATGACAAAAAAATCTAATATTCACACTATTGGAGTCTCAGAAAGAAAGTACAGATTATTAGGGCTAAAAATATACTGAAAAAATAATGGCTGAAAACTTTCCAAATTTGGCAAGGACATTAGTATACAGATTCAAGATGATGAACAATCTCACACAGGGTAAAACCAAAGAAATTCATTCCAAGACACATATAAGTCAAACTTATGAAAACTAAAGAGAAATAAATATTGAATGCAGAGAGAGAGAAAAACACCAGTTTATGTAGGATGAGGCGGGAACCAACTCAAATGACAGTAGTTTTTCCATTAGAAGCCATGGGGGCCAAGTGGAAATGGCATAAAATTTTTTAAATGCTGAAAGAACTCAATCACAAGTCTCATATCCAGCAATGAAAACATATGAAGAAAACTTGTCAGGTTCTCAAACAGAAAAAAATCTGATAAAATAAACACCAGGAAAGGAATAGAAAGAAATGAAACGAAAAGGAAAGAAAAGAAAAACCCTCATATTATGCTGGATAGTAAAAGAATTCTTGGGTCTTATAATGATAGGAGAAAGTGGAAGCTCTTATTTATAAAATAATGGCAGCGAATAAATGTAGAAAGAATGGTAGTAAATTACCATTTTACATTTCTGCAGTGTAATAGCAAGTGCAAGCATAGATCATCATTGGAGGTTAAAACCATTGGGTAAAGAGTTGTTTGGTAGATATTCAAAAGCCTTCAGGATATTATCCCACAATTAATTTTAATTATAAAAAAAATTACAGTGTAGAGATCTAAAGAACTTCCAACCTAGCTATGGGATCAAATGCAGAATCATAAATATAGGGACAAACCAACCTTCTAGGCCCACTTCTATGATACATTGGAAGGTCTTCTTAAAAAACATTTTACTTGAATATAATTATAAAGAAACTTAGAAAATTCAAGAATGTGGGATACTCTACATAAAACTGATCTGGATGTTTAAAAACTATCAATGTCATGAAAAACAAATTAGCAACAAAAATAACAGGGCACTGTTAAAGGCTAAAAGCAACTGAAAGGATTCACAACCCAAATACAACGGATAATCTTCCATCAAATCCTGAATCATAAAGCTAAAAAAGACAATTTTAGGAAAAATAAAAGAAATATGGACTTAGTGATAGATGATATTATTGTGTTAATGCTAAGTTTCCTAAGTGATATATAGAAAACTTCCTTATTCCTAAAATATGTTTGTTGAAGTATTTAAAGTGTGGTATCTGCAATTTGTAGATTAGAGGAATTATAGAGTCAAACAGAGAAACTGTATCAGGCAAAATATTAAAAATTGGCAAATCTAATTAAAGAGTTGTAGTTGGTTAAACAGTGCTCCAAACGCCCACCCAATGACATGTCCAAATCCTAACTCCTGGTATCTGTCAATGTATACTTATTTGGAAGAATCTTTTCATATATAATTAAGTATAGGATCTTGATCTATTGATCTATGATCCAGTATCATACTGGATCGAGGGTAGATCCTAAACCCAATGACTGGCGACCTTATTAGAAAAAGTGGAAAACACAGAGGCCCAACAAATAAGGCCATGTAAAGACAAGCAGAGATTAGAGGTGTGCTGCCACAAGCCAAGGAACACCAGGAGTCACCAGAAGATGGAAAACACAAAGAAAGATGCTATGTCCTTATAGGGAGCCTGGCTCTGCTGTCACCTTAATGTGGTGCATTTGAAAGTTAGATAACTTTCAAAACCATGAGAGAATACATTTCTGTTGTTTTAAGCCACCAAGTTTTCAGGAAACTAATACAATTATATTCCAGGTTTCTACCATACTTTCGAGTTTTCTGTAGATTTAAAAATTGGAAAAAATAAAATAAAATAAAGCCAACCCTGTGACAGGTCAAGAGAGAGACTGCAGAAGAAATTTTTTTTTTAAAAAGTGGCTTATTTTAGAATTTTTATGGTACCTTTACCTGCATTTTAAACTATAAGCTCCATATCTTCATTTTTGTACTGGTCCCCATAAATTTATACAGCCCTTTTTGGTGTTGAAGGAGTTACTGCAGCATTATGATAGATCTCTTTAAGCCTCTCCTATCTAAGGTCAGTATTGTTTGGTGCAGGCCTGTATATGTATATGTATATGTATATGTATATGTATATGTATATGTATATATGAGAGGGCAAGGAAACTCAGCAGGTGTAATAGGACCAAGTGCCACAGGGGCCTGGTAACTGGGAAGGGCCTGATAGGGGACCTTGATGACCTTGGAAGTTTAGAAACAAATCAGATGTCTTGTTTTTGTTTGCTTTGTTTCCTTCTTGTCTCTTTAACCATATAGTAAGATTTTTGGCTCCAAAGACCATGCCTTATGTTTCTTTGAATCACTTACACTTAGTGGCATAGAGCTAGGAACAGGGTTAAGTATTCAATGATTATGTTATTAGGAATTGCAGTGCACTTGAGGGAGTATAGCAAACGTGAGTGACAATGGAAGAAATCTGAGAATCTTCAGCTTAATCTTTTCTAGGTGATAAAATGAAACAAAAGCAAATCTCTGAAATGACAACCCATGTCTCTTTGAGTAAAGAGAAAGAAGCAGAGGTGCATACTTAATTGGGAAAGGGAGAGATTATATGTTTAGTTCATATTGACCTTTGTCCACATGTAGTTTCCAAGAAAGATTGCTTCTACAACAGTCCTATTAGATAAAAGAAGAACCCATTACAGGAAACTGGAAGTTCTACAAGAATAACTTACCTGTATATCAAGTTAAATACCCGTTCTCATCCAAATATATCTGTGTTATAGTTTCCATAATGTAGTGTATGGTGTGAAACCATGTATATTTTGATAGACCCTCTACATATGTATTTATAATGTCTATAGTATTCTTTTTTCCATTTGTTGATTTTTAATGTAATAAAGACTTCTGCCGTGGTTATTGTGTACCAGGGACTATTTTAGTTTTGTATAAATATTAATTTATTTAGTCTTTGTAACAATAAAGTGGGAAAGAGAAACACAGAGGTTAAAAAACCTATAGAAGTTCATGCAGCTAGTGAGAGGTAGGGTCAGTGCTTGAACTCAGGCAATCTGGCCACGGAGTTTCCCACTCATTTTCCCCCTTTATTCATGATAGAGCATGTGCTCATTCATGAGAGAGAGAGAGAGAGAGAGAGAAGCACTTTCCACAGAGCCTAAACACACCTTGAGCCCATTTTTCCAGTTCTCCAGTCTGTTAGATCTTGGGCACTTGCATCTGGCATGTTTCAGGACAACTGGGCTAGGGATTTGAACCATAGTTGCCATGTAGGATCCAGCTTCCCTTCAGCAGCACATTATCATTGAATCATGAAGTGCACCCCGAGAGTTCCACACTTTTAACAATTCTACTTTGCTGTCTTGACATGTACTTGGAAAAAGTGCATGAGTTCATGGGAAAAGCTGTGGTCTACAATGTGTCCCCCAGTCATAAGCAGCCATGTCACATTTGTTTACTAAGTAATGGCAGGATTTGGGGGCAGATCTAGCAATCTTTTGGAGGGCAACTGGTCTATACAAGGTCAACAGGTTTCTACTCAGTGAACAAAACATTTATAAATCCAGGAGACTCTACAAAGATTTCCCTGGTAGAGAAGCTGAGAGTTTTTGTATTAGAGAGTTAAAAGTGGGACGAGGTGCATAAGATTGATGTTCTTTGCCCAACACCACCACTATGATGTAGGAACTTTGTGGCTGTTACTAGGCAACTAATAAGTTTTTTGCTGTCACTATCCAAGTTGATATAAGCGAATTGGCTAAAAATAGTATAGTTTCAATAGGGAAATCATTTTATCAGGGCTTTTTGGGTTGCAAAAAAGAGAAAATCTTACCTAATGTGTCTTTTATAAAACGATTTTAGTAGCTCACTTGGCTAAATTTCTTCAGGCACAGTTGGATTCTGTGATTCATACAAATATCTTCAGAATTGTGATTCTTCATCCCTACCCCTCAGTCACCCAAACAAAGGCTGTGAGATAATTGACTGAGGCTTTAACCCTAGGGCTGGGGGTGGGATTTTACCCAGAAAGGTAAACTGAAGTGGGAAAGAAGTTGAATCTCCACATGAAAATTAGGGAATATTGTTAAAAGTAGAATGCTTATTGGGGAAGCAAACAAAATGTGTCCCCCACAACTGTATCTGGCCAACTTACTACAGTCATTTGGCAGAAAGTATGTGTGTTGATAAAGTAGCACCAGAGAAATTTATTTTCGACCCAAAAGGTTTCAAATAAACCTCTGTACCAAGACTATTTAATCCTATAGTTTCATCATATATATGGGACCAATTTAGAGGCAAATAACAAAGAATAAGTATAAATAGGCTATTTAAAAGAAGAAATATAAACAATGAGGTGCCCTAAAGACTACTTTGATTTAGTACCTTAATATGCTACAGATTAAGGATTAGGAAATATTTTCTATAGGGGAACAGATACTAAATGTTTTTAGCTTTGTGAATCATAGATGTCAAGCATGAAAGCAGCCACAGATAATATGTAAACAAATGGATATGGCTGTGTTCCAATAAAGCTTTATTTATTTATTTTTGAGAGGTTTTCGCTATAGGGCGTGTGTGCTCGCCAGACAGACAGAGACAGAGAGACAGAAAGCGAGAAATCACCCCCCGGGGGGATGGTCACGCCACAATCCCTTCTCCTCCATTCTCCTCTTGGGATCTTGGGCACGCATGCACACATGCCCGGCGTGAGTTTAAGCCACTGGGTCTGGGACTCGAACCGTGGTCGACTACATGGGAGTCCAGCAACATAGCCATTATGCTAACTGCTGGCCCCACAATAAAGCTTTATTTATAAAAGTAAAACAAACAAACAAAAAACAAGCGGTAGACTGAATTTGGCCCACAGGTGATAGTTTGTTGACTCCCATTATAGATGGGTAGTAATGTACTACGTAGGAGTATGTCTCTAGTGTTACATACACAAGGATTTGAGTCCTACCTCTGTTATTTTCTAGTTCTGTGTTTGTAGACAATTTCCTTAACTACTCTAAGCCTCAGTTTCCTCATTTGCATAATAGTGATAAAAACAAGAGATACCTAAAAGGGTTATTGTTAAACCTGAAAGAGAAAATGCACATAAATCAAAGGACACAATGCCTGAAATGTAGTAAATGGTCAATAAATAACTGCTGTCATTGTTGCAATTATTATTAAGTGAGCAAGGGGGGAGAACATCTAGAAAAATCTGTAAGAGTGCTGAGAAGGAAGAAAAAATAATCTTCAATGTTGTTTTAAGGATATTCACTTATTAAAACATATTCCCAAATCATTTTTAGAGTAATGAACTTTGTTCCATCAATTATAACTCAGGCAAGATCATTGTGGCCACAATGACTCCTCTCTCAAGGTACTAATAAACACCTAAAAGGCCAAAAAAGTCACTGGAAAACGTTAAGAAAAAGCATCAGTAATGAAAAAGAAAATTGTATCTTGTTCAAATATATTTGTCCATACCTGAAATTCTAGGTACTTCCATAATGAACTGTACTTTACTAAAGACAGAGTAGAGCTGGAGAAGGTTTGGGGACCTTCTCCTTAGGATCTTCCTCCTCAATGAGGATCCTCTAAAAGATTAGGACTTTTTAGCCCAGGGCACCAATCTGGGAAAGACATGTAGCACAATTATCAAGAACATGACCTTTCAGTCAGTTACATCGGGATATGAATCCTAGATCTGTGATCTATTAGCTCGTGATCTTGAACAAGTTACTTATATTCTGAGAGTTCACTGTTTTCACCTGTAAAATAAAAATACTAATAATGCCTTCTTCATGGAAGGATTGTGGGAATTATACAGATAATCTGCTGGTCTTATCCTGGGCACATGGTAAGCACTCAGTGGCTGTAATTGTCTGAAGCCTCTATAATCATGTATGAGGTGACCAGCATCAACATAGACACTTTTGTATCCTGAGACAATTGAATGAGGAAGGGGATGACTTTGCATTAAACATAGGTGAAGTTAATGCATGTAAGGGGAAATCTGATTTCATTGGCAGGTAATAAATCTATGGTCTTCATTTCTTCATAAGATATTACAGACTAGAAACAAGTAACTTTAATAAAAGACTCATGGATGATAGAAACATCATGTATAATTAAGGGAAGCATGGTGTTTGATAATTGCAAACACATAGTAAATGTCAAGAAAAAAAAAAAAAAAAACAAGACTATTTTTCCATACATTCTCCTTGAGTGTCAACTCTTTGGACTGGATATTCCATGAGATTTATACAGTGGGGGCAATTCTCAAATTTAAATAGCTAACAAACTGCTGTCTGAATTAATCAAACTCTTTTTAAACCTGGGTTTTCTCATATCAGATAACAACCATCAGAAGACTTCAAAGTTGTTTCCTGACATTGTACAGACACTGTAAATATCATTGTCTGAAAGACACAATAGCTGTGAGTGAAGAGCTATGGAAATATGAAGCCTTTGTGTTAGCCAGAAACCTTTGTTACAATCCTAATACAACAAGCAAAAGCCCACCCAATCACATAAAACAGATGCAGGGTATTTTTAGATTTGTCGGGAAATTTTCCCCAACTCTTTAGAAATATAAATTAAATTTCAAAGTCTGAGAAGGCACTAATATGTTCTGTGCTTCCTTTATAGACTGCCATCCAGAACATGAGTTTCAACCTATGTTCATGTAAATACAAGTTCCTAAAGTAGCCTTTCTGTATGGAGTAGCTATGGCAGATGTAGTTGAGTCAGTTAGGGTAATCAGGCAGGATGTGACTTAACTTTTCTACTCTATAAAGAATCACAAGTGTCTGGCATCAAAAAGATAACCTTTTGAATTCTAGCTCAGTCATTTACTACTAGTTGTATGACTGAGGCAAGTTAACTGCTCTGAACCTTTGTTTAACCATCCTTAAATTGAACCTATAGCACCTACCTCACTAAGGTGTGGTGAGCATTAAATGCAAGAAATGTATGTTTCTTTTAGAAACATAGCAGTTAAATGAGTACCATTAACAAATTTTAAAATTTGGCAAAATGCCTGTCATAAAGTAAGTATTCACAAACCATCATTTCCCTTTGTCTAGATGTCCACAAAGTCATATTTTATGTCCAAATGGGTGAGTCATCTAAACACAGAGAAGACTGAAATTGTACATAGTCCTCCACTGGATTATTATGAAGCAAATGGGGTTGGTGGAATACAGCCAAAAAACTAGTTTGTCACTGAGCTAGATAGGTATGAGACCAGAAACATGTAGGGTAAGTGGTAGAAATAAATGATCCAGAAGCAAGTTCAAACAGAATTAAAGCCAATACCCAGAAGTAATACCAACAACTTAGTGCATAAATAAGGCACTCCTCACTTAATGACAAAGTCAGGTTCCTATGACCAAGTTGATAAGAGAATTGGTTGACAAGTGAGAACCATTAAGAGGAAGTCAAGTGTCGTGGTGCCATAGGTGACGTGATTGTCAAAAGATTTTACACAACATTTCACTAGAAAATATAATTCTATTCATACAAAAATCATACATTAGATAAACAATAGAAAGCAATAAGACACCACAACATGATAATATAAATCTGGTATAATCATTTTTATTTATTCTGAATACTACTGAGTGCACAAGTGCAAATTTATAAACAAAATATGTAGCCTTGCATGATTGCAATTGCTTCATGTAGTGGATAGTAAATGACTATGAGAATGAGATGAAGGGTTTCCCAAGACTGAAAAAGACTGAGAAAGGGGGCTTCCCACCACTGGAGAACTGGTCTTAAGAATGAGCAGTCATTAAACAGGTAAGTTAAGTGAGAAGTGGCTGTACTCAAAACCATAGTAGTAATCTATGGCTGGATAATGTGGTCTGGATACTAAGACATGTTCACAAAGATAGTTCTACTGGTTCTACTAAATGATGTAACTCACAGACTTAAAAAAAAAATTACATAGGCAGTGAGTTTTGTCCCAAAATGACATTTAAGATCCATGGCATCTCATCCTTGAGTCTAGATAAATTACTGATGCCATATATTTCTTTAATTGATTCCTTTTCTAGACTGTGCAAACCTTTCCCCTATTAATAATTTCTTTCTCAAACTTGTCATAAAATGACTAGATTATATCCTGCTCAGTGGCATCAATCATGGAGCAGATTTGCCTGCCTAAAACTACAACTTTCTTTAGATCTGGGGTTTCCCCAAACCTTTGTAGTTGCAGACTACATCTCTGAGCAGGTTCTGTCTCATCTGTTCTCTGAGGATTCTAATTAGTTTCACTTTCAGATAAATTCACTTAGCTATACATTCTGAGGACACACCCTTGTAACTCTCTTTATGAAAGGCAATGAATCATTCTAGTTGAAGTGGGTGGTGTACAGTGGATGGTGTCACTGTAACAAAATTTCAAAGTGGTAAAATGGTTGCTATCTAATTAGGCAGTAAAGCATTATCTTGACATCCCATTCATATGCTTAGTCTGGCTGCTGGATTGTATCACATAGTGTACAGAAGGTCCTTGATTGTGAATAGTTCAATAAGGGGCCTCCAGAAGTGAATATTTCCTGGGAAGAAGGTAATTTCGCAACAAAGAGAAAGTCTAAATAATAAATAAGATGACATATCTTTGTGAGAAATCCCACAATAATAAATTGTGATCCAAAAATAAGGAACAGTTGGTGATCAAGCAAATGGACTATGCCTGTCAGCATTTTAGGACCATACTGTGGTTGGAAAGGAAAGTGACTGGAGGTCATTGGGTTGGTACTTTATTATGGAATTTGTTATGCTAGATCAGGATATTTCAAGGTAATCCTAGAGTCACTCAAAGTTTAAATATTGGGTTGTCAGAAAAGTCATGATGTGTTTTTCTATGCAAAAATTTGTCATGATTTTTCCAATGACCAAATGGACAAACCTATTAGAGGATCTTATACAATCCCAGCACTGCAGTGGAAGCTTATTGCGTAACTGGAATATGTACACTCAGGTCTTATTGTTGCAGAAGCATGTGAATTAATGTGGTTTATAGCAAGCTGTTGATAAAGAAGACTCCTCATGGATGTAAATAAGCATTGGCATAGTACCTAGTGAGGAACTGTTGGGTGAAAAGATCTGGGTTTTTTTTTTTTTTTTTTTTTTTTTTTTTTTGCTACAGAATGAAAGTAGTAAGGTGTTAGCCAGGCTTAAACATTAAGTACGGTTAGCACAATTCTCAGGAACAAAGTCAAAGTACAATGGACTTTCATGTTCTGAAAGGTTCTGCTAGGGAATATGGAATGACTGATATTTCTTTAGGAGATCTATTATGGGGACATACATCAGCCCCAAGAAGCAGGGGACAGAGAGCTGGTAATTACCAGCAAACACTGATCATCACTGGATATCATTAAGATCTCCAGGAGTTGTGGCTTTCCAGCATGGCACTATTTTTTTGTGCAGAACTTTCAAGAATCTTTACACAGAACTTATATGCACCAAGAATAGAACATCAGCAGTAAACCCTTCACTTCTTGAGTTTTGTGCACAGATGGTGACAATGTATGTGCCCCAGGGTGTTTCAAAGGAGATGGTCCAAACATTCTCTGTTGTTCTTTGCTTTTCAATATCCTCAATTAGATGAGAGCCCCAGGAGAGTATAACTCAATAGTAATGGATAGTGATCCTAGATGGTGACCATATTGAGCTCGCTGGAGATGGAATCCACCCCAGGGCCAGGCTCCCAGTCTTCAGTGCAGAGCTATTTGGCCAGGTTCTCTGTCCAAAGCAGCAAGGACTTGCTACAGACACAGTAACTATGATGAGACATCTTCTCCAATTCTCACTAAATATCTTCTGAAGTCATTATTCTAGACCATTTTGACTTAACTATAAGATATACTGGAACTTCAGGTAGGGTCTAACACAAAAGAGGATCCAACTGGAACTAGGAAGGCTGGTCTACAAGTATGTGAACTGCCTACAGGGCAAAAAAGGGGGACCAACAGTTCTAAGTAGTGTTCAAATGAGCTATATAATCTGGTTTGTCTATAGCCAAGAGGTTTCTTGTTGGGCAAGTAAGGATCTTTAGATGACAACAAAATACGTGGAATATGGAAGGGTTGTAGAACTGTGGTTCCAGATATGTTAGGTTTTGTTGAAACTAGACTCTAGCTGATAAGGTTTGAGTGTCCCTGTCAATACTTATGATGTAACTTGACACCCATGCACCAGTGTTGAAAGGTGGGGCCTAGTGGGAAGCAATTGAGACCTAGAGGCAGGTCCCTACTGAATAGATTGAGACCATCTCAGTTATCCCAGGTTAGTTCCTGCAAAAGTGGATTGTTATAATAGCAAGCAAGCTACCCACAGTACTCTTTCTGCATACACTCACTTGCCTTTCATCTTCTCTTAGCCATATTGTGATGTAGCACCAAAAGGTTGGTCAGATGCCAGCCTCATGCTCTGGGACTTTCTAGTCACCAGAATCATGAGCCAAATACACATTTCTTTATAAATAGCCCAGTCTCAGTTATTCTGTTATAACAACATAATCAGAGGAAGATATCAGTCAAAAGGTGATATAGGAGCCAGCCTCTAAGAAGAGAATATTGGCAGGATTTGCATGCAATTAAGACATTGGCCAAAGGCCCCAAAAACCAACAGAGAACTAGAATATAGACCAATGAGGGTGAGGGTGAAAGGCTTGATTTCAATTCTAGGCACAGAAGATACAAGATTTGGTCCAAAAAACTCAACTCACATCTCACTCACTGGTAGAGATGGCATTTTCAGTGCAATGCCAGGGTTATTTTCATTGGTTAGACTGGGCAGAGCTTTGCCTTCAGGCTTTCAGTACTGTTTGCAGAATTTATCCCAACTGTAGAATGTGCCCATGGATTGTTTTCATTATCATTGGGTAAGGTTTGGTGAAAGGTCAGTTCCCAGTAAGAAAGTGTGGTTGTTTAAATTCCCAGAAGCACATTACTTCATTATTGTGAATTGGTATTACAGTTCCCCATCCACATTTGTAATGTTAGTGCAGGATATTAATCAGTAAGGCTGGGGGTGAGAGGAATATAAGTTTATAAAGTGACCTTCTTGAGCCTCTTATTGGTAGGCTGTGTTATTTATCTTTGCTAGGGCTCGAGAACGTTTGGCAAGGCAATCTCTTGTGAAGTGACCAGCCTGGCTGCAGTACAAGCACAACTGAGTTTCTTGCTGGTGAGCTCGTTTGGCTGGGGTTAGAGGTGGCTGGCATCCCCGAAGCTGTATAGGTTTTTCCTTAGGTGGCAGACCTGTGCAGCTGGAGAGGGCTTGGTAATGGATAAGGGGAGCCAACACTGGGAGCTGAGTCTCTGACTGTAAGAGCTCTGGCCTGTCACTACGTTTCTTTTCCAACTGAATACACTGAGTGATCAGATCTGGGAGGTTGTCCGTCATATCCGTTATACTCTCTTCATTTTGGATGGGGTCAGCTAGTCCCTCTTGGAATTGATCACTCTGATTGGCTTCATTACAATTCAGACTTTGCGCAAGGAGCTGGAAAGTAGTAGAGTCCTGTTGAGAAGAGTTGAATCCTTTCTTTACCTTAGCATTCATCAAAGGGTTCATTTCCTGCTTTATGGGTTCACCAAATGACTGCTGGAATTCAAGAACTAAGTTCTCATATTGCTTCAGCAGAGTTCTCTTATCTGGCCCAGATATAACACCACAATTTTCCGTCTCCTGAGATAGGTAGTCAAAAAAGAGCTTGACCTGGCCATTATCTGCAGGATTAGGGATCTGGAGATCTGTCAAGAACGTAGTCATCTGAGCAAGAAGCTCTGAAAGTCTGGCAGGGTCATCATGAAACTGAGTGAGATGCTCAAGTGAGCAAGGTACAGACATCACTGAGGTGGCCAGGGCAGGTGTAATTTGACCCTTTAAAGTAGGGTTCTCCTTGCTCAGACGCGGCATTTGTGGTTGCAGAATCAGATTCTCTGCCTGAAGAAAGGAAGACTCTCCTTGCAAGGTAGATGGTGATTTGGTGCACTTCTCCATTATAACTCCTGGAATCAAGTAGAACTAAGTAGAATTCAGTACCAAGGCTGGAGACCAATGGACAGTAGGTTTTCTCTGTGATCAGGGAGGCAGTGTCATGAGCAAGTATCCATAGCTGTTAACTATGAAGAAGACACGAGGGGATGTTGAGAAGTGAGTTGTAGAGATTCCAAAAGTTGCTGTCCACACTCAGTGTCCCCTCTTCTTCACAGAAAATGCCAATATTCTGTATAGTCAGAAGAAATAAATGATCTTAGAACACATAGAGGATTTGGAATTAAGATATACACAACAGTCACAGTAGTTTTCTCTTTTTCTTTCCTTTCCTTGTAATACAGGGGCTATTTGCCCTCATGCTAAATCTTGGTTCTAAAGTACCTCTTTTTCATCAGAGAGTCAAAGACTTTTACAATCCAAAGGTGATATGAGAGGTCATCCAGGCCAAATGCACAATTTCATGAATTTGAGAAAGTAGAGACCCAGAGAGGTCTCTACTTTTTATTTTTGTTTACCCAAGGTCATGCAGCTAATTAATATCATAGCTGACATACTCACGAGGGCTACTGTTCAAAATAGCACTTCCTCAAGGACCATAAATGTGCTCATTTGTGTAGACCACTTGGATATGATGATGGTTCATGCCCCTGGCTACCGAAAAATATTATCTGGAAACCAGTAGCATTGGTATCACCAGGGAGGTTGTTAGAAATGCAGAGTCTTGGGTCCCACTCCAGACTGAATCAGTTTTCGTACTTCAACTAACAAGATTTCCAAGATGATTATAATGTGAGCTGAAGTTTAAGAAGCACTGCTCTAGAGAGTATTTAGCCCAAACCTGAATAATCACTGATTGGACTTCACCCTCAGAGTCTCAAGCCTAACCTGCATTGTCAAGAGGACCTGATGGCCATTATGGAAGTTAATTCATTTTTTTTTTTTTCCTGGTTTCCTAGTCTCAGTATGAGGTCACATTTTGTTGCCATGGAAGTGATTAAGACATCACAGGCAAGATGAAGGGGCAAGGTTGAGAACCCAGGAAACATGAACTGAAAATTCTTGAAAGTATAAGTCAAAATATTTATCAGTCCTCCGTACACTGATAACAAGAATAAAGTAACCAGAAACGGTTTAAAATAACCCCCCAAACATAAGAGATAAGAATTGAACTATTCTGTACTTCATTTCCTCTCACTGCCCTTTCCTTGTGTAGCATATTATTAAAATATATATTAAAATTGGTCAATAGAGGGCAAAAATGTTGTATTTAAATCTTTTAAGATGTAAGTCTTGATTCCCTAGGTTTTATTTGATAGCTCCTCCTCTCTAGGCCTATGAAAAAATTTATCAGAAGAACTGAAATAGTATAAGATGTGAGGCCAGAAACTCTGATCCAAACACTGGCATTAATCAATTGGATGACCTTCAAGAACTCATTTGTGTCTGTCTTTCCTTTTTCATTTATTTTTTAAATAATTATTTTATTTAACTTTATTACTTATAAATTCATTCACTTATTTTAATTTGACTAGAGAAGGACAGAGCGAGAGACAGAAAGTGAGAAAGCAAGCTGCCTGGTCCAGGACTTGAACCTTGGTCAGCCATGGGGGAGTCCTGCACCCTTAATCATCAAGCCACCTGCTGGCCCTTTTTTAACCAATGAGGATGGCTATCTTATCTACCTTAGAGGGTTGTTGTATCAATGAGATAACAGGTGCTCCAAGTGGCAAAAAAAATCAGAGGTTTGTTTCAAAAGTTGTTCTAATGGAGCTTAACAATGCCCAGTAGTGGGGCTCTACCCTTTTTATCCTTATTACATATTGCTGAAGTAGGGAGACACTGCTATAATCTCTTCTCTTCCTTTCCATATATCACCCCTCTAGTCTCCTAATCTACTTTCCAGACATCTTCTATTATATTTTACAGGTATCCATACATTAGGTCATTCCTGCCATTCCAGCTTAATGTCAACTATGATGTTAGGCTAGTAAGGCTTAATGGCTGTTATTCCTCAGGGCATTTACATTTTACCCAAACTTTAGCGTGCGTAAGATCAACTCAGTCCTGATCTCTAGCAATTCTAGTTAAGTAGATTTGGATGGATCATGGAATTCTGTACTTTAATAAGATGGCCAGCTAATTTCTGATGCGGGTGGTCCCTGTTCAAAAAAGTGCTTAGATGTACTTTGAAGAATAAAGCCACATTAGTACCCTTACAGAAAATTACAGACAGGGAGTGGATGTATTTGGAAGTAGGAGGTTGACCCTCAAATGACACAGAATTGATGGTACCCTATTCTACCCTGCACAAAGCCTATGAAGAGCCCACTGTCCTTTACAATGGCTCATCTCTCTCAGGCAATCAAATTCAATAGTTAATGCATGTAGGTTCTAGATTAAAACTGACCTGGGCCTAAATCCTGACATAACCAAAAGCTGTGTGATTCTGGTCAAGTTATTTAATCTGTTTGAGAATCAGTTTCTAAACTTTAAAACAGTGATGATTATAATACCTACCTCACAGTATTGTGATGATTAAATGAGAAGAGAGCACAGTAGCATGGCTTCATGCATATGGCAAGTGCTCCATAAATATTACCTATCATTATTCTAGGTCCACAGTCTGTTATCTAACTGTGTCTTAGAGTTCAGAATTTAAGCTTTTTAGAATTTTAGAAAGGTAACATGGATTATGTACTGTTTATTACATAATACTTCTAGTGGTGTCTGGGGAAACATCCCATAATTAAGCCATTAACATTCCTGAAAGAAAAAAATGCCTGAATATTCATACTAAAAGGGATAAAGACTAAATTCATGTCAATTCAGGTCATGTTTTACTGCCAAATTAGTTTTGGCACCAAATAGATTTTAAAAAAGCTTCCATTATACAGAGTTTTTTATTTTTGAGGTGAGATAAAAGACTGTGGACCTCTTCTTTTGATTGCAAGTGTGTGATTATAACTTTTTATCTCTGTTCCTACTTTCTGCCCTTTCCCTCCACCCTTCAGAAGATCCAGACACTGTTGAGGTCTCCTGTTTCTTTATAGAGTTATGTATTCAAGGTCGCATAGCATTTAATTTTCATAATTATGTAGCACTGGTGAAACACTTGTTAAAATGATAAGCTTTAGACCAAATGCAAATCAAATGACAGCAATGCTGTCAATGGCAATTGCTTAAACCCTCAGAGAAAATCTACCTTGCCTTATCATTTTGGAAATTGTTCTCCTTTGAGAGACCAGTGGCCTTCTATTTTATTGCCTCAGAAGATTTGGGGGCAAAGCTTGCTACTCCAGAGGACTTCCAGACTACAGCCTTATGGAGACAAAGCAGAGATTGAGCTGGAATCTTAAATGTGTAAGCTTGAAGGATCAGACTGGTGAGTTTGGAACATAAAACTGCATCCATATAAGCTTTTACTTAATTGGTACTTAATAGGTGTGTGTTTCATCTACAAAAGCAAGAACAAAAATGGTTTTAGTATAGCACTTCAGAACATTTCGTGTTTGTGTTCATTTGTCTCAAAGCCACAGTTAAGTTTGCTTGGACATAAGACTTACTACACTCTGGAGTGTCCTAAAATCCCATTTTGAGAAGACCTAATTGTTTATAAGAGAGCTTTTGACCTTACACTGCTTTAACTGCAAACTGTTCTACATAACTTATTGTAGGAGGAGGTTTGACCTAGGATCAGGCAATCACCCAGAGCAGATGTACTTCTCGCCCTCAAGCTGCACCTTCTAAGAAACACTGTGCCTGTGGTAGCTAAACTGAGACATAAATAACCTTTGGCAGGGAGTGACTATAAGAGCATGTTTGGACTTGTCTGGCAACCTGGTTATGAGCCTAGCTCTGCTACCATCCAGATCAACAACCTTGAACAAGTCACTGCCTCTTGCTGGGCCTCAGTTTCTTTTTCTGCACAGTGAAAGGATTGGTCTTCTCAAACTTCAGCACACATAATTTCTGATTCAAGAAGGTTAACAGGAGAACCAGGAGGGGACCAGCAGTTAGCGTAATGTCTATGTCGCTGGAATCCCATGTTGTCGACCACGGTTTGCGTCCTGGACACGGTGGCTTAAAACTCACGCCAGGTGCATGTGTGTGCGTGCCCAAGATCCCGAGAGGAGAACGGAGGAGAAGGGATTGTGGCATGGCCATCCCCCCTGGGGGGTGATTTCTCGCTTTTTGTCTCTCTGTCTCTCTCAGTCTGTCTGGGGAGCGCACGTGCCCTATAGCAAAAACCTCTCCAAAAAAAAAAAAAAAAAGAAAGAAAAGAAAAGACAGAACCAGGAATTGAAATTTTTACAGAGACTTTAAATGATACTAGAGTAAGAAGTCTCCAGATTTTATATTGGTATTATTGGGCGACTAAACAGAGCTTCAACATTTCTCAGAGGTGCACACATTTTGGGGTATACCAGAATTTCCTTGGAGATAACAAAAATTCTTGGGCTTCACCCCTGGAGAGTGTGATACAGCATGTTTGTGATAAGATCCAGTAATCTGAATTTTAATCAAGTTCTGCAGATAATTCTGATACAGAAGTTTCCTTGACAACTTGTGAGAAACTCTAGGTTAGTACTCTCAAAACATCCTTTCAGTTTCAGCATTATTTGCATTTTGAAAGTAGAAAATATTCAGCACCAAAAGCTTCCTGTAAAATGCAATGATATGAGGATTGTTTCCTTCCAAGGCTCTGACTGAGGCTTCATGGCCCCCTCTAAACTAGTACAGCTCTGGCTCAGGCATGTGCTGTGTAGCTGGCCTGGGGGCAAAGGAGGGTAGCAATTGAGCCAACCCTACTCTTAGGGTTTTGTACTTCCTTCTGGGAGGTATACACTGTTCTTCTCTTTTCTGCCTATGAGTGAGGTAGAAAAGCCATCCTCATATCTATGTATCAGAGATAAAGCAGGCTTGCTGAGCTATTGCTGTGACTCAGACCTCAGACCTTCCTTTAAAGCTTCAATCTTCTTTCTGGTTCAGCTGGACCCATGGCCTAGCTGCTCATGAAGTGAAAAGCATTATAAACACTATCTACAAGTATTCTCTGTCATGGTTCCCTAGTTTTCCCTTCTTACATAAAAACAAATTTGTTCCTTCAACATTCCTGCTCTATGGGCTTTTCTGTCTATGTGTACAGATATTTAAATCTAAAAAAAAAACCCCACCTTCATACTTATTACTTTATAGCATTTTGACTGCAATTTTACGCTAACTGCTGGTCCCCTCCTGGTTCTCCTGTTAACCTTCTTGAATCAGAATTTATGTGTGCTAAAGTTTGAGAAGACCAATCCTTTCACTGTGCTGAAAAAGAAACTGAGGCCCAGCAAGAGGCAGTGACTTGTTCAAGGTTGTTGATCTGGATGGTAGCAGAGCTAGGCTCATAACCAGGTTGCCATAAAACCAAGGCACCGATGTACTATGTAGTTAGGGAGCAAGGGAGAAGCTTGACACACGAATAGCCATCTCCAAAGGACTCTCAAGTGGAACACATGTTCTCAGAGACAAGGAAGAAGGTACCTGAAGATGTAGTAGGGATGATAGGAAATGAGATGGAATGAGTATCTCCATGAAGATACGAGTTGTTCTATACCATTAGAGCATAAGTAGAGCTGAGATTACCACCTGGTGGAGAGTTAGGGTAAAGGATACCAATAATAAGGTAAGAAGAAGGAACCATAATGATGGTTCATAATGAGCCATAGGTTCTATTATTTGCCTCAGCATGAACTAAAAAGTGGGTAAAGAGCTGGTTGTTAGTCATGTGCAATCTAGTTTGACTCTCACATCCACAGTCAATCTGAACATTACCCATCATGCCCATCTACCTCACAGTCACTATTCCTGGATGAATGATCAGTGGCTAAGATATAGCAGAGTTTCTTTAGTAATTTGAGAACTTAGGTTGGTTTTTCTACCCATTCCCAATGCTCCCATCATTTCAAACAGTGCGTGCCGTTTCAAGTAAACAGGGGAAGAGTGGAAAAATTCTGATCTACAGATCCTAAATACTCATAAAATGAGTCCTTTAAATTTGAAATGAAAGGTCTTCTCCTGCATTCATGCTCCCTGCTGTCTATTTCATCTTTAATTCATTAAGTGCAATTCACTTAGGGCTAAACACCACTTGCAACTGATGAGCTGACAGTCTAGGCCCACTTAGAGTCAAACTTTTTTTGTGCACTGCCAGGTCCCTATGGTGCACGAGGAACCTGCAGCCCTGCTCAAGGTGGAGGAAGCTTAATTTAAGCAACACAGAATATATCATGTTTTTCAATTACAAGAAGCCTAATAGTCTCAGATTAGAGAAAGAAAAATGAAAAATTTGAAGTGCAGAAAATGGAAAATTATTTGGATCATGTTTATGGCTCTCTATGCTAAAATCCATCTCAAACTATCTCCATTTATTCTTTCTCTCCGCTCTAATCGTGACCATGACTGAACAAGTAATACAGGGATTAGAGAATCTGGTGCAGTAGCAACCTTTTAATGACATTTAATAATTGCTAACATCCACAACTATGAAGAGCATTTTATTTGATCTGAATATTTTCCTACTGTTCTCATTTATCCTTTCAATAAACTATAAAGTAGGCAAGGCATGTATTCATCACTCCCTTCCACAAAACAAACGAGTTGTGGGAACCAGCAGTTAGCATAATGGCTATGTCGCTGGACTCCCACATAGTCGACCGCGGTTCGCGTCCCGGACCTGGTGGCTTAAAACTCACGCCGGGCACATGTGTGTGCGTGCCCAAGATCCCGAGAGGAGAATGGAGGAGAAGGGATTGCGACGTGACCATCCTCCCTGGGGGGTGATTTCTAGCTTTCTGTCTCTATGTCTCTCTCTGTCTGTCTGGTGAGCGCACACGCCCTATAGCGAAAACCTCTCCTAATAAAAAAAATGAAGAGTTGTCTAAGGACATACAACATTTAGCATTAGATCTGAGACTAGAATCCTCAACACTTGTTCCTGACACCACTGTGTCTTGGACATATTTTGAAGCACTAACAAAAAATCATGGGTTGTGGAGTCAGACAGACTTTGGATTAAAATCTCAGTCTGAATTGAAAACCCAACCTTTAAATCATTGAACAGGGACTAGCAGTTGGTGTAATGGCTACGTGGCTTAAAACTCATGCTGGGCATGTGTGCATGTGTTCTCCAAGAGGAGAATGGAGGAGAAGGGATTGCAACGTGGCCATCCCCCCTGGGGAAGGGGGTGATTTCTCACTTTGTGCCTCCCTCTCCTTCCCTGTCTTTCTGGCAAGTGCATGTGCCCTATAACAAAAACCTCTAAAAAAAAAAATTGTGAAAATTACCTCTTTGAGGGAACCAGCAGTTAGCGTAATGGCTATGTCGCTGGACTCCCACGTAGTCGACCGCGGTTCGCGTCCCGGACCCGGTGGCTTGAAACTCATGCCGGGCACGTGTGCATGCGTGCCCAAGATCCCAAGAGGAGAATGGAGGAGAAGGGATTGCAGCGTGACCATCCCCCCTGGGGGGTGATTTCTCGCTTTCTATCTCTCTGTCTCTCTCTGTCTGTCTGGTGAGTGCACGCGCCCTATAGTGAAAAACCTCTCCAAAAACAAAAAAAAAATTACCTCTTTGAGCCTTGGTATTCACTTCCACAAAATTTGCATTGCAAAAAATTTTATGTATTTATACATGGTTGAAATAATATATGTAAAGCTCCTGGCATCCATCAGATATCAACAATGGAAGCCACTAATAGCACATATTTTCTGCAGAAACAAGAAGTTTGCCCACCATGTATCTTTGTCACTAGCTCATTTCTATTTGGGAAACCATGGTGTTCTGAGGAAGGTGATTCTACCCAATTCTCTTGATATGGAACAAGTGGCTTAAACTAAGCTACTTAGCATACTACCTGCCCTAGTGTGTCACCTTTCCAACACTGATACCTCTTGCAATTAATTATTACATGCCTATTTTCCCTATTAGACTGTGAGCTACATTCAATATAGGAATTATCCTATTTCATCTTTGTATCTCTGAGCCTAGCACACTTCCTTATACAAACAAATGCTCAGTAATTCTTTCTTGAATTTGTAAGATCTGTTCTTGGTAGCCATAATTAGAACTAGGTATTAGCAGAGGTGGTTTTACTGTTATCTATTACCTATGTTCTTTATCCCCTAACGTGAGTGGAAAACCTATTCATGATCCAGTGTATCCTGGCAGATTTTCCCATTATACATGCCAAGTTAACCTGATTTAGACATGCAGAAAAAGACTGGTGGCAGTGGAATCAACTCTCAAGATGCAGATGTCTCAGCCCTAGGGACCAGCGGTTAGCGTAATGGCTGTGTCACTGGACTCCCACATAGTCGACCGCGGTTCGAGTCCCGGACCCGGCGGCTTAAACTCACGCCGGGCGCGTGTGCGTGCGTGCCCAAGATCCCGAGAGGAGAATGGAGGAGAAGGGATTGCAGCGTGGCCATCCCCCCTGGGGGGTGATTTCTCGCTTTCTGTCTCTCTGTCTCTCTCTGTCTGTCTGGCGAGCACACGCGCCCTATAGCAAAAACCTCTCCAAAAAAAAAAAAAAAAAGATGCAGATGTCTCAGCCCTGTATTTCAGTGACCTTAGCCAGAGTAGTGAGAAGAAGCCGTCTTAAGAATACTTGAGAATGTGTTTATTTTGGGTGAATGGAACCTTTAGTTTGTGGCCACTCTCCTCTTGGAAGAGTTCATGCTGGGGAAAACAAAGAGTTGCAGATTATCCTGACCCTTAAATCAAGATTATCTAGCAGATTCCGAAAGAATACAAATGCAAAATAATCCAGATAGGTTCTTTAGAGATTTGGCATTTTCAATCACTCTTAAGAAAAGCCAGAAGAATTAGTTATGTTTTATATATTGTGCCCCATGCATAATTGGGCCAAAATCTTAAGCAGTGGAAAGATTCTAGGGTATATAAAAAGATAAGGTAGAAATGGGTGGGATTCTCTAACAGCCCATACACCACCAGCAGCAGCAAACTTAGTTCTGTATCTGTACTAAAGATCTCTCTCTCTCTCTCTCTCTCTTCCCCCCTCTCTCTCTTTCTCTTTTGGAGAGGATTTTGGTATAGGGTGTGTGCGCTTGCCAGAAAGACAGAGAGAGACAGAGAGACAGAAAGCAAGAAATCACCCCCCGGGGGGATGACCATGCTGCAATCCCTTCTCCTCCATTCTCCTCTCTGGATCTTGGGCATGTACGCACACGCACCCGGCGTGAGTTTCAGCCACCAGATCCGGGACTCGAACAGCATTCGACTACATGGGAGTCCAGCAACATAGCCATTATGCCAATTGTTGGTCCCAGAACTCTCTCTTTTTCTAGGCTGGCATTCTTCTCTCCCCCTCCCCCAAATAGGACATTGGCACAGATATAGGGTGGTAGAGCTTTGGGCTCTGCCAGTTGCTAGCTGTGTGAACTAGCTGTGTGATGTAGTTGTGTGACCTGAGGCAAGTTAATCTCTTCAAGCTTCATTTTGTTATCCATAAAATGTGGCCAATCACATCTACCACAGAAGGTCATTTGTTATTATAGTAAATCTTGATTTAATATCTAGTTTGTGCTAGGCATTGGGAAACAGTAATGAACCCTCACTGAGCATGAGCATTCTGGAATTACTAAAGTAATGTATGCAAACTGTTAATCTAAGTACCTTGTTCACAACGACCATTTAATAAATGATAACTGTTATTTCAATAGTCCAAGAAAGAAGGATGTGACAATTAAGAACCTAGGCTCTGGAGTCAGACCTGGAATTCAGTTCTAGTTTAGAATATTAGCTCCATGTATTAGCTGGGGGAACTTGACAAATTTTTAAACCACACCTACCTCAATTTTTTCATCTATAAATAAAAACTAATAATGATAACTTTTTTATAATGTTGGGAGGAACAAATAATAGTGGATCTGATGCTTTCACATGTCTCCTCTAAGGGCTAAAGACTCAAGATTTAAACAGATCTAGTTGGATCAAAAATAAAAAGCCTCTCAAGGAAAGTGTTTCTTGACCTGCCTGAAATTTATTTAGAGAAAAAAGGAAAGTAAATGGAAGAGCTATTGTTAGAGGGATCAATGGCTCTGGAAACATTCTAAGTACAAATAATGTAGGGAAATACTTTATAGGTAACAAGCAAACAGATCCCATCTTCACATCCATCTCAAGTGAGAAAAAGTTGTCACTATACTTATGGCCTTCACTTATAATAAGCTCAAAATGCCCCCTTTTCAAAGCCCTTCTGTCTTGAGTTCAGACTTCAGCAAGGCCGTGTCTACTTCTCTCATCTTGTCAATAGGTCATATTTCTAATAAGGCTTAGCTATTTCCACCTACATGTGTTTCTGTGTCCTTAATGACCTCTGTATTCAGGATATTGGTACTCAGAGTACCAGTAAGATGGCTGGGGTTGCAATGGGACTTGACACATTGTGCAAATTTGTCTTAAAAATCTACATATAGGACCAATTGGTGTTGTCGTAGTTAAGGCACTGGACTCCAACAAGATCAACTGTGGTTCAAGTCCTGGACCTGGTGGCTTGAAAATCATGCTGGCATATGTGTATGTGTGCCCAAAATTCCAGAAGAATTAAGGAAAAGGGATTGTGGCATGGCCATCCCATGGGGGTGGGTGATTTCTCACCTTCCTTCTCACTATCTCTCACTGTCTCTGGTGAGTGCACGTGCCCTATGGGACAAAAGCTTAAAAATATTCTATATACAGTGGGGACCAGTAAGTGGTGTAGTGGTTAAGCTACTGGATGCTGACATGGCTAACTGTGGTTTGAGTCCCAGACCTGACAGCTTGAATAACACACCGGGTGCATGTGTGCCCAAAATCCTGACAGGAGATTGGAGGAGAAAGGATTGTGGCATGGCTATTCCCCCAGGGGTGATTTCTCACTTTTCCTCTCTCTGTCTGTCTCTGGTGAGTGCACATGCCCTATGGAAAAAACCTTTTTAAAAAAATCTACATACAATGAAATCCATCCACTTGAAATATAAAGTTAATGAGTTTTGACATCTATGGACATCTATGTAACCACCTGAGGTGTAAAATATTTCCATCACTCCCAAAATTCCATTATGTTCTTTTGCAATCAGATTCCCAGCTCCAGACTCAAGCAATCACTAGTGTACATTCCATTTATATGGATTTTTTCTTTCTTAGGCATTTTTTATGAAAACATATGATATGTGGTCTTTTATGTCTGCTTTATTTATTCAGGATAATGTTTCCTTTTTTCTTTTTTTTCAGGATAATGTTTTTGAGGTTCATCTTTATTGTGTTATATCTCAGTACTTCAATTCTTTTTATTGCCAAATATTCCATTTTATGGATATACCACATCTTCTTTCACCTCGCTGATGGACATTGGGTTACTTACAACTTGGGACCATTACAAATAATGCTGCATTTATGTACAAGTTTGTATGCATACATACATCTTCTTTTTTTCCACACTTATGGCTGACAAATAGAATTATATATATTTAACATATACATCTTGATGTTTCAATATAGGTAAACATTGTGAAATGATCACCATAATCATTTATTTTGGGTTAAATGCCTAGGAGTGATCTAGTGGTAAGTCAATGTTTAACTTCATAAGATACTACAATGTGTTTATCAAAATGATTGAACCATTTTGCACTATCACCAGTAATATTTGAGTACATTCTTACCCACACTGATAATTTTAGCCTTTTAAATTTTATTTCTATGTGTTCTTACAAATGCTTCTAAAGGGACATGAGCCATTTTCTCTTTCCTTTATTGGCTGCTCTCTATCATCTCTATCCTCAAGTCTGAACAGAGCTCCCTATTACTAAAAGAGTTCAAGTAGAGATTATATGAACACCTCATAAGGATGTTTTGAAACAGATTAATGCACCAGATAAAGGATGGATGAATGTCTTCAAATGCTTCTATGAAGCAGACACTATAGAAATTTTGTAACTTCTGACTTCCTTTCTGTATCCTGCCCTTTTACCTGATTTCTGGCGGAATTCCATTTCTTAATGCTCTAGTACCATCTATAGCTGGAAATATATCTCCACCAAAGTAAACTGAAGGTTTCCCTTTCTCAGAGTATCTGAGTTATAGTATATGCCCCAAATAATAAGCTCTAATGGTAGAATTTCAAGCAAAGCATCAGTCAGTGACTAAGATACTTTTGTTAGAATGTTCTACCTGTCACTATTCGCATTAGGCAGAACACCTAGATTATCATCACATCTACCTACTGGCTAATAATGTAGGTCTTAAGGGAAGTCAAAGAGAGAGAAAGCAAAGCTTCCAAATATGATTCACAAAGCAGGGCAACAGATGAGGACTAACAAACTTCTCAGCTTGGTTTTCACATCCGCATAGACCTGACTATCAAAAATTGTCCATCTGCCAACCCTTTTTAGTATCCAACACCCTGTAGCCCTGATATGGTACTGTATGTTTTTAGAATACAGCTTACATAGACTGACAGCTTTTTTTATATACCCATCAGGAGTGATGTATCTTTTACTCATCTTCACACTTTAAGTGTCTGTCAGACTGTCAAGTCTTCCAATCTTCTGTAAGAATGTTTCATCATAAAAGAAGCTGGTTGTGACCTGCCACAAGGTCTCAGAGATTAAGCCTGTAGAAATATCCTGCAGAGCTGTGTCAGAGTAACCTGTCCTCAAACCATGTGATATCTTTCTTCAAAAACAAAACAAAACAAAACAAACAAAAACAAAAACAAAACACAAGAAAGAAACAGGTTGGAATTACATGAACAAAATGTTCATTTAGCTCTAGAGATGAACTTTCATTACACAAGTGGAAAAAATGGAATCAACATCCCTAGGGATAGCTAATACTCCAGTCATCAAATGTACTTCTGTTTATTTATAGTGGAGGCAGCCCACTGGGCTAGCTATCCACAAATGAATTTGTCACAGGTAGTGACAGCTGAATAGAGGACGCTGTGTTTCTCTTTCTGCCATCCAGTTTTCTGCCCAAATGGCCTTTAGTTCATTCTCATGTGTAAATGTCTTTTCTAGATGTACTGGTAAATTTTTTTTAATCCTGGGAGAAGTCTCTAGCATATCAGTACTATCATCTAAAAACATGGAGTCCCTTTGCTCTAGGTTATTCCAGGAAGATGATTAATACCCAGAGAGGGAGAGTGATAGGCTAAGTGATTCTAGGAGAAAGGAGTGGAGCTCTTAACTCTTTATCACATCTAAGTCTACTCTAAGCTCTAGAGACAGGGTTGAGAGTTCACATATCAGTGGTAGAAGTCATAATTTTGAGTAACTCAGTAAAGTTTGGCCATCTCTGAAGAGGATAAAGTGTTCTAGCAGCAAGATTATATTCTACCTCCCCATATAGCCTATCTTTGATTGGTGGTGCAGGTGAGAGTTTAATATGCTGAAAGCCCACATAACCTTATCAGTATTGACTCAAAAACTGATATGAGCTGAGGTCTATTGGTGAGGGCCACAAGAAGATGGAGCAATGAAGAACTAGAGAAAGCTAACAGTTACTTCCCTGATTCTGGACTCCATGTGGACACTGGTTGCCCTAAAGTTCATTATTTTAAAACTTACTAGCTTTCATGATTTCCCAAGTGACTGAACTTTGTTGAGTTTAGGACCCATGGTTTAGCACTCTATCTTATAGGACTTCCTAGTTAATGAAGGGTGCCTGCCATGAAACACAACCATTCAATTCAGTTTAGCTAAACAGATCCTTTGGTTCCATTAGCAGATTGTTTAGGAAAGAACTTTTGCTCAATGCTCTGGACAGTTAGTATGATAACTAGCTAAACATGACTTAAAAGAAATCTATTTATTGACATTCTGGGAAATCACTAAGATTCAGGGTCATTGCTTAAAATCAACTCATGTTCACAAAGATAAGTAGGAGTATGGCCAGTTCCATGTTCTGGTGGTTTAGGCAGCTGAATCTCACATGGCTGACAAAGTGGTTTGAGTACCAGACCCTATGACTTGGGAAACATGCTGTCATATGTGCATGCATGATAATTCCCCAATAGGAAGTACTTTTTATCCTCCCTCTCTTTGTCTCTCTCTGGTGAGTGCACGTACCCAGTCAGTAGAATTAAGGGTTAGGGCCTGCTTTGGGTCTAGCACACCAAAGGGACAGATCGAATATTATACTGGGTTTTACTTCTCACATCTGGGGTGCTGGAGAAGTCAGTAGACATTTACTCTGAATGTTCCATGATAAAAAAAATCCTTCATCCTCACACAATTAGAAGAAAAGTGATTTATTAGGGGCTGCCAAGGAATTTTCTGGTTATTCCGCATCTCCTATTGATTTGTGTAAATACACATGTAGAAGGAAACAACAAATCATATTTGCTTCCAGAAACACTGTTCTGTGCTCATGACAAGACTGGTAATGTTATGAGGCCTATTGATTTTTCAAAAAATGATTTAGCCTTAAACTCCCATGCCCATAGCTGAGAAGATGATGAAATAGCACCTTCAATTATTGAGACTTTTGTTTTTCATTGTAAGCAGGAGATCGAGAATTTTGCCAAATATCTGTGCCTTCTCTATCCTACCCATTCTACTCCACTTTCATATTTTCTCAGTAAAAATCTCTAACTTTGATAAAGGAGAAAATAAAGAAACAGAATGAACCTCATTAAAACAAACCTCTGGTATGGCATTTTTCAGAAAATAATATGCAAGAGCATGCAACTTGAACATGACTATTCTGATAAATTTCTTCCCTAAAGGGACAAAAGAGAAAATAAAGAATGTGTGTTTGGATTAAATCACCTAATGAGTTACATCCTTAAGGTGAAAGAAAGCAGCAGCTTAGAGAAACTTTAAAAGTTTTTGTATATGCTTTTTCAATAGTCCTCAAGATAATTTCATTTAGCTCATTTTGAAGTTTTTCTAGCTTTCTCCTCACACTGAATTTTCCTTCATACTCCTCTCTGGCACCTTCTGAACTTTCTATTTCCCTTCACCTCCATCTCTCCTACTGAGAATGAGCTCAATTCCAAGGAAAGCCAATTACTGGAGATGTGTCATAAGGGCACGGAGGTTGGGTAGCAATCACTTCTTTGAAATGTGTTTCTTTTACAAAATATATTTTTCCCACAAATTCTCCCCCAAAACAGTAATACTGTTTCATAAAACTGTCATGAAAAAAGGATAGTATCATAATTATAAACAATCACATAGACATTCCAAAAATATGGAACTGTATCCTTGTGAAAGCAATTGAATAGATATAAAGCTGCCCTTCAGTCTGAATACATTCTGATGAACTCAAACATGTATAAGGGATTATGAGTAGATAGAAAGATGCTTGGTAATGTTGGTGATAGGGTGGTAGACTAATATTAGTGTAGCTTTCCCAGGAACTCACTAAACTGGTACAAAAAGATCCATGGTAAAGCCAGAGTACTCAAAAGATAATAGTTTTGTTTCTAAAATCCCAAGGTTTGTATCTGGTTACTGATCCAGCATGTCAGGAGCTTAGAAGTAACCACTAGTTAATAAGTAAGAAGCTAAACAAACTTAAAACCCAGTTCTTAAATATGACAGAGAAGTAAGGTCATAGAACAAACTGTTGGTCCTCAAATTAGAGGTGCAAACATGAAGATACAAAAATGTCTAGTTTACCAGAACAGAAACCGACAAGAGGAAGCCCCTATAGAAACTAGTGCTGGGGTAAGAAAAACTGCATTACACTTGACAAATTACTGAAGGCTCATAGTGTATAACTAACAGTTATAAACTACATGGGTACTCAGTCATTGGGGGAGGGGGACTCCAAGATTTTTATGAGATTTACTTCCAGGAGCTCTAGCAAGACCTCGCCAGGAAAAAAAAAAAAAAAAAAAAAAAAAAAAAAAAAAAAAAAAATATATATATATATATATATATATATATATATATATATATATACACCTTTGTTCTTGTGGCAAGAGGAAGAAAAAAAATTTCAAACATACCAGAAAATTCTGTCTTTAACAAGGACTACTCTCAGGAGAAACTCCATTACTATTATTATTTTACCAGAACCTAATCTGTTAGGATTTTATCTGAGTTTAACCTCCCTAACCTCGTTAAATTAAGGGGAATACTCAAATCCAGTTTCTGATAGCCTTCTCAGAAAGGGGATTATGCAGATCCAGCCCTTCCTAGCCTTTCTGTCCCACATAAAAGGAGAAAAAAATAAAATAGAAAAACACTAGTGAAGTTCACAGTCCAGGGGCACATGCTTACCAACAGATTGAGACCTATTTATGGGATTATAGAATGTTTATCTTCCTCTACACCTTACCACTATATAATATTACTTAAGTTCTATTTACCTCAGTTCCTTTTACCCAATACATCTGTTCTGCCCTCCTACAAAACTTATAATACATATTAAAAGGCAAAGAACAGTTTGAAGAAACCAAGTAAGTAACAGAACCAGAATCAGACATGGCAATAATATTGGAATGATCAGAAAAAAAAAATTTTAAACTATGATTTAATATGCTAAGAATTTTAATAGCAAAAGCTGATAACATGCAAGAACAAATGCATAATGTTCCCAGAGAGATGGAAATTCTAAGAAAGAATTAAAAGTGAAATACTATTGCCAGCCTGAAATGCAGTCAAGGAGCCAGATTTCACATTGCTAACTGTGGACTGAATCCTGGCACAGTGGTTTAAAAAATACTCCAGGCACATGTGTATGTGTGCCCCAAATCCTGATGGGATGGAGAAGTGGAGGAAAAAGGATTGCAGTTTGATTGCATGCCATTGGGTGGCACTTTATCTCTCCACATTCTCTCAAGAGTATGTACCCTCTGGCAATAAAAGAAATTTTTAATTAGTTAAAAGAAATACTGCAAATAAAAAGCAGTGTAACAAATAAAACTTATCTTTGATGGGCTCATTAGTAGACTTTGAACACAGCTCAGGAAATAATCTGAGATTGAGCATATGACAGGTAAAACTTCCTAAATAAAATGTAAAGAGAAAACAGATTGAAAAAAAAAATAGAATATCCAAGAACTATGAGATAACTACAAAACATATAACAAAAATAAGACAGGAATGCCAGGAAAGGCAAAAGAAAGAAACAAAAACAATATCTGAGGCAATACTGAGAATTTCTCCCAATTGATTTCAGACACCAAGCCACAAATCCAGTAATTTCAGAGAACATCAACCAGGACAAATGCAAAACAAAACAAAACAAAACAAAAACCCAAAAAAGTAAGCATTTTCAAATTTTAGAAAATCAAAAGTAAAAATAACTTGAAAGAAGCCAGATTGGGGGAGGGGAGACTCACTTACAGAGGAGCAAAGATAAAGTCACCTAAGACTTCTCAGAGACTTCTCAGAAATTATGCAAGAAGAGAGTGTAGTGAAATATTTGAAGTATTATGACAGAAAAACACAAAACAAAACAAAAAACATACCAACCTAGAACTCAGTCCTGGCAAAAATTATACTTCATAATTGAAGAGAAAATAATTTTTTTGTTTGTTTTTCAGATAAACAAAAGTTAAGTTAATTTATTGCCAGTTGACCTACAGGGAGGAAAAGCATTAATGGCACAAAGAGGTGTGGTATTATCTGTTGAAGATATTTTGTAGTTCTATCAACAGTACTAGGGAGAAATGTTCACCTGTTGAAATATCCACTTTGTAAGACAAATAATAATGTGATTGAATGTATGGAAGAAAATGAAATGAAAAATAAATAAATAAATAAATAAAATTAAAAAAAAGCAATGCTAAAAGAAGTTATTCAGAGTGAAGGAACATGGTATTGCTCAGAAACTTAGATTCACATAAAGAAACGAAGAGCATCAGAGAAGTTTAAGTAAAGGGAAATCTTAAAAAAAAAAAAAACCTATTTTTTTTCTTTTTACTCAATTGATCTAACAGTTAACATGTTCGAAAATAATAGGAGTTGGGGGACCAGCAGTTAGCATAATGACTATGTCGCTGGACTCCCACGTAGTTAACCGCGGTTCGCGTCCCGGACCCGGTGGCTTAAAACTCACGCCGGGTGCGTGTGCGTGCGTGCCCAAGATCCCGAGAGGAGAATGGAGGAGAAGGGATTGCGGCGTGGCCAATCCCCCTGGGGAGTGATTTCTCGCTTTATGTCTCTCTGTCTCTCTCTGTCTGTCTGGCGAGTGCACGTACCCTATAGCAAAAACCTCTAAAAAAAAAAGGAAAAAAAAGTTCAGTTAAATCCACAAAAGGCAGGAAAATATAGAAGATAAAACTGACAAAGAAGAAAGGCAACAAACAAGAAACAGTATCAACTATGATAGATATTAGATATTAACCCAGTTATCTCGATAACCACCTAATTTTTTTAAGAATTATTTAATTCTATTTATCATTATTATTATTTTTAAAATTTGCTACAAGGCACATGCACTCACCAGAAAGAGACAGACCAAGAGAGAGAGAGAGGGGTTGTGAGAAAGTAAGCTGCCTGGTTCAGGACTCAAACCACTGTCAAACATGGGGGAGTACAGTGCCTTAATCACCACACCACCTGCTGCCCCTCAATAATCCTTTTAAATACCAAAGGTCTAAATACCAGCTAACTTCTGTGGGGCACTGTTCAGTGTTTTGGGGCCTTCCAGGCTATTGGCCAGGCTTACCAGTTCATTAACTGTGGGAGCCCACCACTGGAGTAGCTGTTCAACCAGGGCAGGCCCTCCTGAACCTTTCTGGAACTCTGGGTAGGGTTTAAAACTCAACTGCAGGTCAGAGCGTCAGAGTTGGTGGTGGTGGCCGAACTGCTGAGTGAGAAGAAGCAAGAACTGTGGGAGACTGAGCACGTGCTGTGCAAGGAGAAGGAAGATGTAAGGAAACTTACAGAGAATGAAAAATCTTTATGTCAAAAAGAATAACTCAATTGAAGAACCAGAAGTAACAGAAGAAAACTATTTGATTTTAGAGGTCACTGTAGGAGTTGGGGGTCAAGAGGCAATGTTATTTACTTCAGAGATATTTGATATATATAAACAATATGCTGCATTTAAAAGATGGGATTTTGAAACCCTGGAATATTTCAAAGTGAAATAGGTGGCCTTAGACATGCATTTGCAATCATTGAGTGTTCAGAAGCTCATAAGTAAATGAAGTTTGAAGGAGGTGTGCACAGAGTACAAAGAGTGCCAAAGAAAGAGAAGCAAAGCTGCATACACACTGAGCATTATGACAGTAGCAATATTACCCCAACCTACTGAGATTAATATGGTGATTAATCCTAAAGATGTGAGAATTAATACTGAACAAACCAGTGGAGCTGGGAGACAGCATGTAAATACCACAGACAGTGCTATTCAGATAGCTCATCTTCCAGCAGATGTTTCTGAATGCCAGCAAGAAAGATCTCAGCTGAAAAAGAGAGAGATGGCAAATGAAAAAGTGACATGCAAAACTGTACCCCATGCATCTAGAAGAAACAAGTAAAAGATACAATACTAGAAAGATTCAGAGTTCAACTAAAGGAAAGTCAGAGAAAATAAGAACATAACATTTTCCACAGAAACAGGTCACAGATCACAGAATAAACAAGTCACTACATGATCTTGAAACTTTTAAGCAAAAAGATTATCTACTGGATGAACTTGTACAGTCATTGAAGGATGATGGCAAATATGAATCTTTTTTTTAAGAGAGGTTTTTGTTATAGGGCGCTTGCGCTCGCCAGATAGATAGAGAGAGACAGAGAGACAGAAGGCGAGAAATCACCCCCCCAGGGGGGATGGCCACACCGCAATCTCTTCTCCTCCCTTCTCCTCTCAGGATCTTGGGCATGCACGCGCACGCACCCAGCATGAGTTTAAGCCACTGGGTCCGGGACTTGAACCGCGGTCGACTACATGGGAGTCCAGTGACATAGCCATTACACTAACTGCTGGTCCCGCAAATTTGAATCTTTAGTAGGGATTGTTTCTAAAAAAGTGTAATGTTATTTGCAATTATAACCTTTTATAATTTAGGTAAATTCTACTATAGCAAATCATATTATGCATAAATATTCACCAGTATTCTCTTGAGAAACATGATTAGTACAATTGAAAGTAATAGGAATATTCTTAATACACAAATAATTTATATAAATCTCTGTCATTATACAGTTAAAAAAATAAACATGACTGTAGTTGTAAATCTTGGATTCTTTATAAATAGACAAAGGAAAATTTAAAAATGAAATAAATACACCAATTAAACAACAGAGATTGCTAACATTAATCTAAAAGCAAGACTTAACTATATGTCGTCTATAAGAAATCCATTTTAAATATAAAGACACATTTAAATTAAGGGTAAGAGGATGAAGAAAGATATACCATGGTAACAAAAATTTAAAAATTCAAAGTAGCTACATTAATTTCAGACAGGACAGACTTCAGAACAAGAAAAGTTATCAGGGATAAAGATGCATAGTTAAAGATTAAAAGGGTCAGTAGTACAAGAAGGCATGGCAACCCTTAGTGTGTCTATGTTTAACAACAGTGCATCAAAATTGTTAAGACAAAAACTGATAAAAATCATAAGAAAAAAATAGAAGGGTCCATTGTTATAATTGGCAACGTTAGCACTTCTCTCTCAGAAATGGACAAATGTACCAGACAGAAAGTAAATAATGACATAGTTTAACACAATGACATCATTGATTAACCAAATATAAATGACATCTATAGACCACTTCATCCAACAACAGGAGGTTATACATTCTTCTCAAGTTCACATTGAACATTTAACAAAGCAGACCATATTTGATATCATAAAACATATTTTAACAAATTAAAAATATTAGAGACCATATATCTGTTCCCAGATCATAATGAAATTAAACCAAAAATAAATAACAGAAAGATAGCTGGAAAGTCTCACTATCAATAATGCATAGGTCAAAGAAAAAATATCGAGAGAAATTTTAAAATATTTTGAATTATGCAGAAATGAAAATATACCTTATCAAAATTTATGGGACCCTGCAAAAGCAGTGCTTAGGGAGAAATCCATAGCATTGAATCCATAATTAGAAAAGAAAGATCTAAAATTATTAATCTAACCTCTACATTAGAAAACTAGAAAAGAGGAAATTAAATCCAAAGTAAACAGGAGGAAATAAATAATAAATATTAGAGCAAAAATTGACAATTGGAAAATAGGAAATCAAAATGGAAAATCAACAAAATAACACCAAGAGCATGTTCTTTGAAAAGATCAATAAAATCAATAAATCCACAGACATGTTAACTTGGAATAAAGAGGAAGGACACAAATGTCTAATATAAAAAATGAAAAAAAGGACATTACTACAGAGCCTATGGACATTAAGAAAGTGTTGTGAACACCATGTTCATTAATTTAATAACTTACACACCAATATCTCTCACCAGCAGGTGGCATGGTGGTTAAGTTGCTGGACTCCCACAACTGCAGTTTAAGTGAAATAGCCCAATTCCTTGAAAAACTCAAACTGCCAGGAACTCACACAAGGAGAAATAGAGAATCTGAATAGACTCATATCTATTAAAGAAATTAAATCGACATTTAATAACCTCCAAAATAGCACCAGGACCAGACAGGTTCACCGGCAAATTCTATGAAACATTAAAGAAAGAAATTATACCTAGTCTCTAAAATCTCTTCCAGAAGATAGAAGCAAAGTGAATACTTCATAACTCATAAGGGCAATATCACCTCAATACCAAAACCAGACTAAAGCAGTTCAAGAAAACTACACACCAATATCTCTCACAAGTGGGCCAGCAGGTGGCGTGGTGATTAAGCTGCTGGAGTCCCACAATTGCAGTTCCAGTCTCGAACATGGTGGCTTGCTTTCTCATTTTCCTTTTCTCTCTCCCTCTCTTTCTGTCTCTCTCTGTGGTGAGAATATGTGCCCTATAGCAAACATTTCTTAAATAATAATAATAAAATGAAATAAACAATTCTTTTTAAAAAATATTTCTCACAAACATAAATGCAAACATCCTTGAAAAATCTTAGCAAATTATATCCAACAATGTATAAAAATAATTGTACATCTTGATCAAGTGGGATTTATCCAATACATGCAGGGCTGACTCAACATTGAAAAATCAATAATGTGATCCATCACATCAACAGGCTAATGAAGAAATCATAATCAAATCAATAGATGCAGAAAGAACATTTGACATAATCCAATACCCATTTATGATAGCAATTCTCAAAACACTAGGAATAAAGGGGGAAATTTCCTCATTTAATAATAAATATGTATAAAAGGTCCACAGCTAACATCTTACTTAATCGTGAGAAACTTTAAGCTTTCCTGCTATGATTAGAACTAGGCAAGCACTTCTCTTACCACTACTGTTTGACATCTTATTAGAAACCCTAGCTATTGCAGTAAGAGAAGAAAATTAAATAAAATATATACAGATAGGGAAAGAAGAAATAAAATAGTCTTTTCTTGCAGATTATATGATTATCATGAAGAAAATTTGAAAGAATTGGCTAAAGTGTTGCTGGAATTAATAAGCAATTGCAGCAAGGTTTCAGGATAAACCATTAATATATAAAATTCAGATACTTTCCTATATATATCAGCACTAAACAAGTGGCATTTAAAATTAAAAACACATTGCCATTTATACCCATCAGAATGAAACACTTAGGCATAGGTCTCACAAAATATGTACAAAATCTATATTAGGAACACAAAATTCTGGTATAAGATTTCAAAGAACTAAATCAATTATGATATTCTAGATTCATGGACAGTAAGAGTCAATGTTTTTAAAATGTCAATTCTTTAAAATTTGATCTATAGATTCTACAAAATCTCAGCAAGTTATTTTGTGGCTATCAACAAACTGATTTTAAAGTTTATAGAGAGAGGCAAAAAAGACCAAGAATAGTCAAGTTTATACTGAAAGAGAAGACAAAGTCAAAAGACAGATACTATCTGCCTTTAAAATTTACTATAAAGCTATATAGTAATTTAGATAATGTGGTATTGGTCAAAGAATGGACAAATAAATAAATGGAATAGGACAGAGATCCCAGAAATAGACCCATATAAATATAGTCAATGGACCTTTGATAAAGGAGCAAAAGACAATACAATGGAACAAAGATAGTGTTTTCAAAAAATGGTGCTGGACAGCCATGTGCAAAGAAAAAAAATGAGTCCAGACACAGACATAGCCTTTACAAAAATGAACTCAAAATGTATCATAGATCTAAATGTAAAATTCGAAACAGCGAAACTCCTAGAAGGCAACATAGAAAAAAACCTCTATGACCTTGGATATGGCAATGACATTTTAGATATGATATCAAAAGTATGATCCATTCAATAAGTAATTGATAAGCTGCACTTAATGAAAATTTTAGACTTCTACTCTGTGAAAGATGACTGAGATAATGAGAAGATAAGCCAAAAACTGTGAGAAAATATTTGTAAAAGACACATATAAAGAAATGTTATCCAAAATATACAAAGAATCTTTCAAACTCAACAATAAAAAATAATCTGATTTTACAATGGGCTGAAGCCTTGAACAGATGTCTGACCAAAGAAGATATTTATTAGTAATTAAATATATGAAAAGATGCTCAATGATACATGTCATTAGAAATTTGCAAATTAAAATGACAATGAAATACCACTATAGTACATACTTATTATAATGGTCATACTACAAAACACTGACAGTATCAAATGCTGGTCAGGATGTGTGTGTGTGGTAGGAAGGAGAGAACAAGGAGTATATAAGAACTCTACTTTCTGCCCAATTTTTCTATGAACCTAAAACTGCTTTAAAAATTAAACTTTAGTCATTTAAACAAAAGCAACCTCAGTAAAGAAAAAAAGAAAGAAAGAAGAAAATGAAAGAACAAAACATTTTAAAATTCCAGCTTTATTTTTTGCCTGTGTACCCCATATATGGGGGGTGGAGGGACTGAGATCCTATTTCCTAGGTAGACATGATAACATTAGTGCTTTTAACTTGCTTCTCCCATGGGGCTACTTTATTAAACCGCTACCCAGCCTGCTTCAGATTGGTTGCAACCTTAGCAGAACTGTGCAAATGGAAGATCCATGTACTGGGCATTGATCCAAAAAGGTCATTAACTGCAACCCTAGATGTTGCAGTTGCCAAAAGATTTATTTTCAACCTCCTTACACAATGATAATCAACCATTATGTTTTCAATGAGTGTTTTTCAATGCCTGAAAATTCTTCTATAACTCAAAGTCCAGAAGATAGATCAGATTGTTTGTAGATAAACCAAAGAGAATATGTAAATGGAAATAATTCTATCAAAGGCAAAGCTCCCCAAGGATATGTATTTGGTGCCCTGTAAATAGTATATTTATTATAATTTTTTCATCAGCACCTTCCATAGCATGTCCTGGGGTTGTTATAACTGTACTTGACCTAATTTATGTTCTTTAATTTACATTAAATATACAAGCATCAAGTCCCAACTGGAAAGAGCTCTCTTTTTGGATTTATATGGGTGATTCTTATTCATCATAAAAGGAGTTGGCAAAATCATATCAGACACTGAGTACATAAACTAAAGACTAGTGTTAGCAATGGGAACTGAAAGTCCAGATTTGGAAAGGGAACCTGGGTAGAGAGAAAATAGAGAAGTCCAAACCATGTAAATCAAGACCAGGTTCTAGATTTTAATATATTACATATGAAGCTATATTTTAAGCACAGAACCTCGGAAGGATGTCAATTAACAAATATACTAATCTGAATTAATTGATAGATATTTTGATATCATGGAGAATAAGCCATATATTGCACTTTTCCAAATTTGTATTCACTTCATCACAGCAAGACCATTTAAGAAACATATAAGAATGCCCCTGAGGCACTCTTGTAGAGCCCTAAGTAACTGAAGATTACAATGAAAACTACTGGACTAGATGACCAGGGCACTTTTGGGAAGCAGTGTTGACCATTAAATATTAAGAATCTCTGCTTTCTCTCCTGTCAAAGACACTATAGCTGAGGATGGGCTGGTCAATAAATTACTCCATTCTTATATATCTATGATCCGCTCCCATTGAGCAAGTCCCATTATCTATACTCTGATCTGATCACCAGACACAGGGTTAAGGAGTTAAGTCAATCCATTCTCCTGTGATTGAAAAAAAAATAATAAAGGAGGTTTTTAGTACAAAATTCAGAAAAACACCCCCTTTGAACAATGCAATAAAACAAAAACTAAGACAACAAAACATGCTTGTAATATTCCAGTTTAAATATCCTTTCTAGCCAAACCTAATCCTACCAACCAATGTGAGATAAGATAGTTGAGAAGTAGTGAAAAAGAGTTTAAAATAAAAGCAAATTAATAGTTTAACACTTTCACAATAAGCCACTTGCTAGTTAAGGCAGGTATTAATATCTCCATTACAGAGGGGGATGCTGAAGTTCAGGGGGGAGAATGATAAGTAAAGATGCAGAGGCAGGATTATAAACCAGGTCCATCTTAATCATAATCCAATGCTCTTTTAGCTATGTCTCAGGTCACCATGTGCAGAAGAGTATTGAAACTAAATGAGGGGGAGCCAGCAGTTAGCGTAATGGCTATGTTGCTGGACTCCCACGTAGTTGACTGCGGTTCACGTCCCGGACCCAGTGGCTTAAAACTCACGCCGGGCGCATGTGCGTACGTGCCCAAGATCCCAAGAGGAGAATGGAGGAGAAGGGATTGTTGCATGACCATACCCCCTGGTGGGTGATTTCTCACTTTCTGTCTCTCTGTCTCTCTCTCTGTCTGTCTGGCGAGCGCACGCACCCTATAGCGTAAACCTCTCCAAAAAAAAAAAAAAAAAAAAAAAAAAGAAAGAAACTAAATGAGGATTTTACAAACAGAATCCAGACTCTTCAAAGTTTGTATTCAGCAGTGTATTCCTAAGGCTTTTGCAGGCTTACATAGGCAACAGGTTGCCATAGGGCTGATCTTGATCCCTGAAATCCTCTTAAAAGTAACTCATGCTTTGGTTGGCATGGTGGATAAGGTGCTGGATTCATGTACATCCAATCACAGTCTGATTCCCAGACACGGTGGCTTGAAAAATCACACTGGGCACGTGTGCGTGCATGCCCCAAATCCCAGAAGAATGGAGGAAAAGAGATTGCAGCATGGTCATGTCCCCTGGGAGGTGATTTCTCACTTTTCTTTTCTGTCTTCTCTGGAGAGTGCATACACCCTTTGGGGGAACAAAACTACGTTATGCCTAGTAAAATTATCTTCTGTTGCTGGGGGAAAAAAGTGTTGTTGTTGGGTCAGGGATGACAGAGCAGCAATGGAAGATAGGGCCAGAGAAGGCAGCCTCCATTGCTGAGTAACATTGGATTACTGTAGACACAGTCATTAGTAGAGTTTGCTATCTTTGATGCCAGCTATCTTTTAGTTTGCAAATAATCTGTGTCCTATGGATCACAGATAGCAAACAGGTTTCATTTTACATGCCAAATCCAATCGATTGGTAGTGGCCATCTGCAGGGCTTTATCCAGAATGATTCTGAGTCCCAGCTGCAGTAGTGCAGCCATAGTGCAGTGAATGCTTTCTAGTGCTGAAGCCATGTGGAATATTAGAATTCAGTTCCTACATCTGCCTGTATACGCCTAGCATGTGCATATGTCAGTGATCTGATCTGTCTGAAAAAGACTTGCAGGGGTGGGAGATTGATCATGGTGTGAGATCATGTTGAGACTGCTTCTCTCTTTCATGCTCTCTCTCAATAAATAAATAAGTTAGTTTTTAAAAAAGAACAATTCTGGGCCAGAGGTGGCATGGAAGTTAAGACACTAGAACCCACATGACTGACTGCATTGTTTGAGTCCCAGACCTGGTGGCTTGAAAATCACACAGGGCGGATATGCAGGCAAAGTCCAGGGAGGAGAGTGGAGGAGAGGAGATTACAGTATGGTCATTCTCCCTGGGAGTGGGGTTCTCTCTCTCTCTCTTTTTTTTTCTCTCTCTCCCCAGGAAGTGCACATACCTTATAGCAAAACTTAGAAAAAATAAAACATGAAAGATTCTAAGACTTATTCCATACAATAACAAAGAATGCCATGACCTACTTGCAATTTTTGCCATAGACATAGACATGGAAAGGGAGAGAGTATGTGCCAGGCATCTTTAACTCTTAAATGGGTATGAACTTATGCAAAAAGATCATATAATAAAGCAGTTTTACAGAAGAGTCAAGTCACTCATACTGTTAGAATGTATTAAAAATGGATTATTTTAGAAAAAAAAAGTTCTCTCACCTTAAAATGGTGTCTTTACTTCTAGGTGAAGTTCTCATTTTAACAAGCCTACAAGTTCATTCTCTATAAATCACATACTGATCATACTCTACATTTTGTTCTTTCTTTTTTTTTTAACTAGAACATCTTAAATTTTTAATCCTTTCTTTACAGGTTACCTAGACCACTTTTGATTAAGAAAACTGTAGAAAGTTAGTAACTGCCACAAGTGAATGCCAGGCAATGGCATGTGTCAATTTCCCAGAGTCCTTCTTTGTGGGGTGTCTGAATACACTGCTCAGGGTCTCTTCTCACACTTGCTGGAATTACTCATGGCATATTTTAGTCCACAGATTGCTTTTCCCGATATTTCTTTGTAAACTTTTCAGCATTCTTACAGAATTTTTATGGTCCTTAGAGTATTCTTCAGTTAGGTTAGCCTGGAGGGGGTTCTCAGGCTGGGGGTTGTTCACCAGTGCTATGAGGGAATGGTTACTTCTTCCATTTTGGTAGCTGACTTCCAGTTTTTATTATTTTTTTAATTTTTAAAATTTTTATTATCATCATAATCTTCTTTATATTACGCTGGATTACATATAACTTTACAGTGTATTACATTGCTTTTTCAAAAGGGAATGCCATGCATGTCAGTCAATACTGGCAGACATACCTGCTCCTTTTCATTGATGTTCGGGTGACAGATCTTTATTTTAAATGTGATCTTCGGTGGTTTGAATGGGTACTCTGCTGGGAAGTTGATTTTGATTCTGAAGGCCCCCTTGTCATATAGAATATTGTCAGGAACAATGAGCCCTTGGAAAGTCAATAAATTAGTTTCATCAATCTGGATGTTATGAAAGTTTTTTATTCCACATTTGCGGATTTCTTCAAGCTCCTTCATCAGCCTCCTGCTGGCCACCATCTTGGATCTCTATTTTGTTCTTTCTTGACTTCTTGTTTTGGTCTGTTTTTTCTTGGTTCTTGTTTAAGAGGACCCTTAGTTTTCTATAATGTTCTCCTCTTCAGCTCCACACAAATATTCACCCCTCGCTGCCTCTTGTGCTGATAAGGAAAAAAAAATGCTGAGGGTGGGGTGCTGCTGCTTTGAATCAATTTTTCCATTTTGATTTTGAATTAATATTTGGTAGCCAAAATGCCATTCATTATTCTGATTAGTCTATTGTGAGCATTGTTTTACTATTTTCAAATCATTTTCTAGATATGAAGTTATAAAGAGTGTTCTCAAACATCTTTGTTTGGTTACTATTGTGGTATAATTTCCAAGTATATTGACTCATTCTTTTTTGGTCAATTACTAGCTTAAACTCAGGCAAATGAATTCAGCTCTCTAAAGCATCAGATTTTGCATCTGTAAAATGGAAATAATGGCCATACTGAGTATCTATTTCCACTAAGATTTGTTATTTTTAAAGAAATAGTTTGAGTCTACTTCATGAATGACAGAGTATAAAAATGCTGTCAGCAATAAAATTATTAAAGCATTACCAAGTTTGATAAAACTGATTCTGAGTGTTATCCATCTATTTTACCTTTTCTGTTGAGTTTAAACTATCTTTAAACTTATTTATTCTATGCATTAACTGCTTTACATATTTCTCTAAACTCTGTTACATTCAACCACCAATTGCCAAGGGTTCCAATGCTTCAAACACCTATGCTATGCACTGTTGTAAATAAATAGAAGACTAAAGTCATTGAACTCAGAGCTTATAGAGAGGAAAGCAAAATCACACAAAGCCATTAACAAAGAATGAAGATTGTATAGAACCAAATTCCAAACTGAAAAGCATCATCAACTGTCTCAACCCGGGAGACAGTCGAACAGGTTTCCTGAGGGAAGGAGTGAGAGACGGGACAAATGACGCAGTGTTACAACACGGAGACAATGCAGTATTACAACTCTTCAGGGTTGTCCGTTTATTGTGGGCAGCACGGAGATGACACAGTGTCACAACTCTTCAGGGTCTTCAGGGTCGTCTGGAGACTGTGGGCCAGAGATCGTGGTTATATACATGTTGGTGGGCTGTGATTGGTTGTAAAAGGTGGGTTATGATTGGTTGTAAAAGGTGGGTTATGATTGGTTGCTTTGTGGACCAATCATGAGGTGCTGGATATGCAAATCTGAGGGATTCTAGTAGCCAATCAGAGTATGGTTTTGAAGGTGAGGTTTTGAAGGGAAGCCAATCATGGCTTTTGGCATTGTGTAATTGTTTGCTCTCTGAGAAACCGGTGACATTCGCTGGTGTGCAGCCTCCCACAATCAACTATGTGTACTACAGACAAAAATTAGTGTGTTTTCCAAAAGGGGATGCCCTTGCATCATTCATCTCAGCCTTCACTATATATGCTGATGGTATTAGGTCACTGAAAAAATCATGATGTATTTTTGCATAGAAAAACTACATCATGATTTTTTCAATGACCCAATAGTTAGGCTGCTGACTTTCGCACTCTGTCTTATAGATGTCAAATCCCCATTTCTCCAAAGTAGTTAGGGATTGTGATATCTTGGTCTAATCGATGTTCCAGTTACATACAAGAGCTATATCAACTGTGTTGTCCACAAATTTCTCTGCCAAAAAATCAGACACATTTTTTATAATTCATGCAGGGCATGTATGTGTGTACCCAAGATCCTGGGAAGAGAATGGAGAAGGGATTGCAGTGTGGCCATCACCCCTATAGGGTGATTTCTCACTTTCCCTCTCACTGTCTCTGTCTCTCTCTCCTTCCAGCAAGCACATGTGCCCTAAGGAAAAAAAAAAACTTAAAAAGTACATCTTAATTTAGAAGATATTTTATGAATAGGAAATGTACAAGAATCATTAATACACATATTGATTATCATTTCACAGGACTAGAGAAGAATTCTCTTCATTGAAACTCTCCAGCATGAATTCTAGATAATTAATTGCTCACATTTGTAGAAAATGTCAAAGTTTTAGTGCTTCTACATACGTTATCACACTTTTATTCAAGCCATTCTATTATAAAATAGGTAGAATAGATGATAATAACCTTGACAAATTCAGTTCTAGTCAAGAAGCTTTTATAAAGAACTACAATGTGCCAGTTACTGTCCTGGTGATGTAAAAATACACACTATAGATTTTTTGTTTTCAGAAATGTATGGGGATTACTAAAACATGTATAACTGTCCATAATACTAGTATGGCACTTATGACAGTATAATTAAAAAAAATACAATGGGAAAATAGGCACACTTTTAGCTAGACTAATCAAGAAGAGCAGAGAGAGTAACCAGACACATAAAATCTGCAATGAAAGAGGCAATATTACAACAGACATAACAGAAATACAAAAGACTATGAGAGGATTCCATATGTAATTATACACGAACAAACAAGAAAACCTGGAGGAGATGCACAAATTTCTGGACACAAATAATCTAAAGAATGAATCAGGAAGGCATAGAAAGCCTGAATAGACCGATAACAAGCAATGAAATTGAATCAGTAATAAATAGTTTCCCAACAAAGAAAATCACAGGTCCTGATAGCTTCACTTTTAAATTCTATAAAACTTTTAAAGAAGAACTAACTCCAATTCTACTCAAACTATTTCTAAAGATCAAAAGGGAAAGAACCCTCCCAAACTCCCTTATGAATACAGATGCAAAAATTATCAGCAAGACACTAGCAAATTGTATCCAACAACACATTAAAAATTATTTGCTATGACCAGGTGGTCTTTATTCCAGGGATGCAAGGGTGGTTCAACATATGCAAAACAATAAATGTAATACATCACATTAACAGAAGGAAAAATGAAAACTATATGATCATATCAATTGATGCAAAAAGTATTTGATAAAATACATCTCATGATTCAGACTCTCAGCAAAATCATCATAGAACGGACATTTCTCAACACAATAAAAGCCATCTAAGACAACCCTTTAGTTAACATCATACTGAATAGAGAAAAACTCAAAGCTTTTCCACTAAAAACTGGAACAAGACAAGGCTGCACACTTTATCCACTCCTTGTCACATAGTACTGGAAATCCTAGTCAGTGCAGTCTGACAAAAGAGCATTCAAATAGGAAAAGAAGTAAAGTGATCTCTATTTGCAGATGATATGATTATACACATAGGAAATATAAAATAATACACACTAAAAAGTGGCAGGACATAAAATCAACATACAGAAATCTATAGCATTGTTATACATCAACAATGAACCAATTTAGAATTGAAGAAAGCAATCCCATTTACAATAGCCACAAAAACAAGATACCTAGGTATAAATCTAACCAAATAAACAAAAGACCTATGCAAAAACAAACAAAACAAAACCAAAAAAATATGCAAAACTTTAAAAATAAATGGAAAATAGTATAAAAAAGTAAAAAGACATCCCATGTTCCTGGATTAGAAGAAATGTAGTCCAAATATCAATCCTACCCAAATTAATCTACAAAATCATGCAATTCTGTTCAAGCTACTAGAGATATTCCTCACAGAAACATAAAAAGCAATCATAAAATTTGTCTAGAATGATAAAAGATTCCATATCACCAAAGCAATACTGTGCAAAAAAAATAAAGTAGGAGGTATCTCAATTTCTGACCTCAAAGTATATTACCAAGTTTTGATAATCAAAATAGCATGGTACTGGTACAAAAACAGACATGTAGACCAATGAAATAGAATATAGAACACAGAAATAAACCCCAAAACATACAACTGATCTTTGATAAAGGGCACAGGAAACTCCAGTGGGAAAAAGAAAATTTGTGCAGCAAATGGTGCTGGAAAAACTGGATATCCAGCAGCAAAATGAAACAGGACCTCTATCTGTCACCTTTAACAAAAATCAACTCAAAATGGATCAAGGATATAAACATAAAACTTCAACTAAAACTACAGGTAGAAAATACAGGGAAAATTCTTGGAGATACTGGAGTAGGCAAAAACTTCTGAAAGAAGACCTGCATAGCACAGGCAATAATTTCAAATATAGGCAAGTGGAATTATATCAGGCTAAAAAGCTTCTGCACAGCAGAATAAACAATTATAGTCAGGAGACAACCCTTATAGTAGGAGAATGTATTTATGTACTATGCCTCAGATAAGGAACTGATAACCAAAATATACATGGGACTCAAGCAGCTTACCTGTCAAAAAATAGTCAGTCCAATCAAAAGATGGGCCAATGAGCTGAACAGACAACTCTCTAAGGTACACATATGAATAGCCAGAAAGCATATCAAAACATGCTCAACATCTCTTACCATAAGGGAAATGCAAATCAAAACCACAATGAGATACTAATGAACCTCAGTCACAATGGCTAAAATTAAAAAAATAAAGATTGCTAAATGTTGGGGAGCCTGCAGTGGAAAGGGAAACTCTGTACTCTGTTGGTGGGAATGCAAATTAGTACAACTACCATGGAGAACCTAAAATCCCAAGAGGAGAAACAGAGAAGGGACAGCAGCATAGTCACCCCTTCTTGAGTGTGATTTCTCACTCCCCCTTCTCCCTCTGTCTCTGTCTCTATATCTCTCTAGTGAGCACATGCAACCTACAGTAAAACTAAACAATTTAAAAGGGGAAATCTTCACAAAACTGGTAAGACTTTAGCTGGGTCCTAATGGGTAGTTTTACCTGGTAGAAAAAATGGAAAGGATATACTAGGCAGAAAGATCAGCACAAGTAAAGAAAGGAAAATGTAGATATGTATGATGAAATCTGGGGCTAGCAACCAGTCCTGTGGCACATGTGTGACTAGGCAGACAATATGTGGCCAGGAGTGGGAAAATGAAGTTAGAAAGATAAGCTTGAGATAAATTGGGAAGGGCTTTGTATCCCCTGCTGAGGAATCCCTAGTAACTACTCTTACTCTGAGCACATCCTATGTACCAGCAACTGTGCTACATACTTTAAGTATGCATTCTTATTTTCTCCTCCCAAGGACTGCATGAGATCCGTATTTTCATCCCATTTTAAATTTGGTTCAGAACCTAAGTGGCAGATGCAGAATATGAATCAGATCTGCTTGATGTCATAGCTCATGCTGTTAATCACTCTGTTGCCCAGCTTAATAGATGGCATCCCTTGCTTCTTGTTGGGTCCCATGGATAATTCCATTTTATTCCCCCTCTCTCAGTTCTCTCTTTTGGATCTTTCCTATTAAAATGTCTCTTGACATAAAGTCAGTTAGAAGGAGCTTCTGGTGACAGCTTCTTTAATCTATCATCAATTCTAACTGGGAGAATGTTTTGTGGAACATTAGGAATCAACTCTCCCTCAAGTCTTAGAATTTATAATACTTAATACTTACTACTTGACCTAAATACAATCTGCCCTTGGTTCAACATGACCAGCCATTTCACTGGCAAAATACCCATGCCTATTTTATATCCATTGGATGAATTCTTTTATTTATCTGGGGATATCTGTATAACTCTGGGGTAGGAGGTAGAGGTGAGGAAGATATATAATAGAGATTAACAAGAATAATCCATTTCTAAACCTTTCTTAGAATTTTAGAAGATTCATCAAGAACTTCAGTAGAAAAAAGTCACAGCCACCTACCCACTCTCCTAATAACAGCTTAGCTCTTCTCAGAGAAAAAAATTTCCCATTTCTGGGTGTGAATGTAATTTTCTCTGCTTTGGAGGCCTACCCTGTAATCTAAGAAAGCTGACATTTTCCTTCTGTAATAGGTTGAGGACACTGGTTAGATGATTTTCTTTTGCCAGAAGCTCTTTTTCTTTCATGGCATATGGTAGCCTGGGTTGCATCTGTTCTGATTGCCAAGAACTTCATCATCCTCTGGGTAGACTTTACAAAGAGAATAAGTGAAAAACTATGAAAACACCCCCTCTCTTGTGACAAAAGTCTTATCCCCCCTTAGCACTTCTATGGGGCCATGTCTGTCATAATATATGGGGCCACATATGACACCTGATTGAGACCACTGATTTATATACTTGAGTAAACATATCTTACCTTATATGAAATTTTATACCACTCCAATTAGCTTCCATGCTTTCTTTCTTATTTGGTCTGGAAGGTAAGCATGGTAAATGCTATTGTCCTTCAGTATATGAGGAAACTGAAACATCAAAAAGTATTTTTTAAAGGGAATGCAATTTGGAGTGGAAAAAAAGATTAGAACACAGGCTGCCTACTCTCAGTATTGTGGATACTCTACTACATCATATTGTTCAAATGAGGCACAAACAGGTTGATCTCATGTCCTTAAACACTACAGCATTTCTATGCATATTTGCTCCCTCATCATTTAAGAACCTCTGAGTCTCAGGAGTTCTGGCTGATGATCTGTAGTCACCTAGACCCATTTTAGAGTCTACGGTCTAGGGTCTAGGACTCAGGGTACTGACTGAGTGCACAATCTCAGCATTGCTAGACTAAGTTAGATCTCTTCTGTGCCATAGTAGCCGATAATCCCCAACATTCATCCCTTGCTTTCCAGGTATCAGGCAAAGTGCTGTGTGAATTGCAAGGATTATATCTTTTATTTCTTCTAACAACATTATGAAATAGGTACTCTATTATTTATTTATTTATTTTTGGTGGGGAGAAATTTTTGCTAAAGTGTGCATGCAATCACCAGAGAGACAGAGAGAGACAAACAGAAAACAAGAATTCACCCTCCCCCCAAGTGAGATGGCCATGCTGCAATCCCTTCTCTATTCTCCTCTCATGATTTTGGGCATGTACAAACATGCCCTGGGTGAGAGTTTTAAGTCACTGGGTCTAGCACTCTAACTGCAGTCAACTATATGGGAGTTCAGCAATGTAACCATTATGCCATCTCCTGGTCCCAGAAATAGGTACTTTTTTTAATCTTTATTTTTTGTGCTCTTAACCACTTGAGTCTGCTGCCACCCCCAAAATTGCAATATTAGAGACCTTCTAGTAGTTTACTGACAAAAACTAGTATTAAGGAGTTGGCTCATTATTTGTGTGGCCCTCCCTAATTCTGATCTAACTGCTATTTAACAGCTTTTGGAAATATACCACATCTCATAATTTAGTAATTTAAAGTATACAATTCAATGGTTTTTTAATATATTCAAAGAGTTGTATGACCATCACCAAAATCTATTTTTGAACATCTCTGTCATTCTCCAAGGAATTAATCTCTCCATTTTGGTGGTATTTTTATCTTTTGTTTTACTTTAGTGGAGAGTTGTATCTGGCCCAATTCCACATCTTTCCTAGGTAAAGACGTAGAATAGAGACTGCAGACTCAAATGCTACAAAGGTCAAACAGATACCACCAGACTGATCAAGCATCAGCTCTGGAGGGGACCATGGGAAACCACAAGAAGCCTGCTTTTAAAAGGGAGTAGTAGTAACTGAAGCATGTTGGAATATGGACCCAATTGATTTTCAAAAACAAGCCAGAAATATGGACTTTTATATGAAACATACTGATTTTAATTGGGTGATAGCAAATGAATTAAAAATAAAACTGATCTCTGCTTCTGCTGCCCTTCCTGGGTGCAGTTTCACTGTTGTGAAGCCCCTTAGTCAGGGTTTCCCCTTCCAGACCCCAGTGCTAGTCAGGTAGGCAAAGTCTCTCTCTCCCTCTTGTTATTTTCTATCCCTTATAACTTTTTTCTTTTAAAAAACAGCTTTCTGGCCCCTTGTGCCTTTCTTTTCCTAATTTGCTTCTTCTCCCCACATCTAGGACAGAATCCTTGCAGGCATCTCTATCTCTGCCTCTGGGGCCCTTTCAAACTGCACACAAGCACACCTCGTGGTTTTCCATTTTTAACTCAATTTTATTTTTGCAACATGTTTTCTTCTTTTTTCTCCTCTTTTTGTTCCAATTCTTTCCTTCTTTTTCCTTTGATTTTTCTTCCTATTTCTGTTTTTCACTTTCTTTTTCTTTTACTTTACTTTCTTATTTTACTGCTCATCTCTTACCCACTGCCTAGAGAAGTCTAGGTGCATAGTTACAAAACATCTGAATATTGTGACAGTTAGAGAATTCTTTGCCCCTCACTGTACTGGTTGTAAAAGGAGTGAAACTCCCCTTCATAAATCCAATTTCAAAACTCCTCCTCTGATCACCACACTGGGGAACACAGTAGAAGGGAGAAAATAACACTGAATTATTACATAGCAAAGGGAAACATGAGAGCTCACAGTTACAGAATTCTTCTCTAACAAATTAGCCAAAAGTGAATACTAAAATACTAAAAATTGGAGAAGACCCTCAAGGACGAGAGAATCAAGTAATACATCTCCAACAAGAGAACATTGTAACTTGTCTCTAAGTAGAGAAAAATTAAAAGATATTACCAAAATAACAGGAAAATAATTTAAAATATTTATGGCAACAAAACACTGTGAGATGCAAGACAAAAGAGACATTGAGGTCTGAGAGACGAGGAAGTCTTTCCACGATATGAAATAATTGGACACTATAAAAAAAGAATCAAACAGAACTGTTAGATATGAAGGTTGTAATACTGGAAATAAAAACCTCCCTTAAAAGTATTAAAACCAGGTTAGACCATGCATAAGATCAAATCTCAGAAGTAGAAGACAAAACCAATGACCTAGAAAAAATTATTAAAAATACTGAGAAAAAAAAAAAAACAAGAAAAATGAGGATAACATGCAAGAAATACTAGATACCATGAAACTCCCAAAAATTTGAATAACTGGTATCACAAAAGATGAAGGAACTAATAAGGACATTGATAATTTATTTCACAAAATCCTGGAAGAAAACTTTCCAAGTCTAGAGAGGCACTCAAACATTCTGACCGAAGAAATACAAAGAACCCCAAATAGAATCAACCCAAGAAGTTCTTCTCCATAGCACATCATAACCAGGTTGGCCAAAACCACAGACAAAGACAAGATACTAAGATTGGCAAAGGAGAAATGTCAAGTCACTTACAAAGGCTATCCCATCAGGCTAACACCAGACCTCTCATCGGATACAATGCAGCAAGGAAAGAATGGGGAAATATATTCAAAATGTTAAATAAAAAAAAATTCAACCAAGAATACTACACCCAGAAAGATTATCCTTTGTATGGGGAAAAAAAGATAAAAAAAGTTCTCAGATAAACAAAACCTGAAAGAATTTACCAACTCCAGACCAGCTCTTCAAGAAATTCTGAAAGTGCTATACCAAGAAAACCAAAGACAGACAGACAGCAATAAGAGAACAAAAAACAACCAAGAATATGGCCAACTTAATGGTAGGGACAAACTTGGAAATATCGATAATAATGTTGAATGTTAATGGATTAAATTCGCCAATCAAGAGATACAGCCAGGGTGAATGGATTTAAAATCAGAAACCCTCTGGGACCAGCAGTTGGTATAATGGCTATGTCGCTGGACCATCATGTAGTCAAAAGCGATTCAAGTCCCAGACCCAGAGGCTTAAACTCATGCTGGGAACATGTATGTGCGTCCCCAAGATCCGGAGAGAAGAGACGAGAAGGGATTGTGGTGTGGCCATCCCCCCTGGGGGATGATTTCTCACTTTCTGTCTCTGTTTGTCTCTTTGACTTTCTGGGGAGTTCACGCACCCTATAACAAAAATCTCTCTCAAAAAAAAAAAAAAAATTCAGAAACCCTCCATCTGCTACCTACAAGAAACCCATCTCATGGGTAAAGACATACATAGATTAAAAGTAAAGGGCTGGAAAAAGGTATTTCATGCAAATGGAAACCAAAAAAGAGTGGGAGTCACTATACTCATTTCAGACAAAATAGGCTTTAAGACAAAATTCATAAGAAGAGACAAAGAAGGAGACCAGCAGTTAGCGTAATGGCTATGTCACTGGACTCCCATGTAGTCCACTGCGGTTCGCATCCCGGACCCGGTGACTTAAACTCATGCCAGGTGCATGTGTGTGCATGCCCAAGATCCCGAGAGGAGAATGGAGGAGAAGGGATTGCAGCGTGGCCATCCGCCCCTGGGGGGTGATTTCTCGCTTTCTGTCTGTCTCTCTCTGTCTGTCTGGCGAGTGCACGTGCCCTATAGCAAAAAACTCTTTAAAAAATCCAAAAAAAAGAAGAGACAAAGAAGGGCATTATATAGTAGTAAAAGGGCTAATTCATCAACAAGATATAACACTTATAAATATCTATGCACCTAACTCAGGAGCACCCAAATATGTAAAGGAAAGACTGTTATAACTAAAAGGAGAGATAGACTGTAACACACTAATTTCTGGGGATTTCAAAACCCCATTATCTCCTTTAGACAGATCAACAAGACAAAATATAAGCAAAGAAATTCAGGACCTAAATTATACCACAAGTCAGATGGACTTGACAGACATCTATAGAACTTTCCACTCAAGAAAACATAAAATATACATTTTTCTCAGCCCTGCATGGTTCCTTTTTGAAGACAGACCAAATGATAGGGCACAAAACCAGCCTTTACAGATTCAAAGACATAGAAACTATATCCAGCAACTTCTCTGACCATGATGGACTTAAAGTTGATATTAATCTCAGGGAAAACCCTTGAAAATACACAAATACATGGAAACTAAATGACTTACTTCTGAATGACTTAATGAATACTGAAGAGAATAAGACAAAAATAAAAAGATTCATGGAAACAAATTCTAATGAGTGAATGAGCTTCCATAATCTATGGGACACTGCAAAAGCAGCCATAAGAGGAAAGTTCATAGCTATTAGTGCACATAAGAAAAAGATGGAAAGGTGGCAAATGGAAAACCTAACATCACGCCTCAGAGAACTTGAAAAACAAACCAAAAAAAGTCCAAAAAATGTCAGGAGAAAAGAAATAATAAAGTTTCGAGGAGAAATAAATGAAATAGAACATAAACAAACTATACAGAAAATGAATGAAAGCCAAAGCTGGTTCTTTGAAAAGATAAACAAGATTGACACACCATTAACTAGACTAATTAAGAAGATAGAAAGGAACCATATAAATCAAAATTTGCAATGAATCAGTCAACATTACCACAGACATAATAGAAATACAAAACATCATTAGAGTGTATCATGAACGACTATGCGCCAACAAAGAAGCAAACCAGGATGAGATGGACAAATTCCTAGACACGTATAATCTACCCAGATTGACTCAGGAGGACATCGAAAGCCTAAATAGACTTATAACAAGCAATGAGATTGAATCAGTAATAAATAACCTCCCAACAAAGAAAAGCCCAGGTCCTGATTGCTCCACTGCTGAATTTTACAAAACTTTTAAAGAAGACGTAACTCCCATTGTACTCACACCGTTTCTAGACATCCAAAAGGAAGGAATCCTTCCACATTCATTCTAGGAAGCCTCTATCACCCTTTCCCAAATGGATAAGTATATGACACATAAGGAAAACTATACTTAAATCTCTGATAAATATAGATGCAAAAATTCTCAGCAAGATACTTGCTAACCATGTTCAACAGCATAAAAAAAGATTATTCATCACAACCAGGTAGGCTTTATTCCAAGGATGGAATGGTAGTTCAATATACGCAAAACCATAAATGTAATACACCATATTAACAGAAAGAAAGATGAAAGCCATATGATCATTTCAATCAATGTGGAAAAATCATTTGACAAAATATAACAATCCTTTATGATTAAGTCTCTCAGTAAAATCAGCCTAGAATGATTGTTTCTAAGCATAATAAAAGCCATCTATGGGACCGGCAGTTAGCATGATGGCTATGTCGCTGAACTCCCATGTAGTCGACCACGGTTCAAGTCCCAGACCCGGTGGCTTAAACTCATGCTGGGCACGTGTGCGTGCGTGCCCAAGATCCTGAGAAGAGAATGGAGGAGAAGGGATTGCGGCGTGGCCATCCCCCCTGGGGGGTGATTTCTCACTTTCTATCTCTCTGTCTTTCTCTGTCTTTCTGGTGAGCGCACATGCCCTATAGCAAAAACCTCTAAAAAAAAAAAATAAAAGCTATTTATGAGAAAGCTATAGCTAACATTATACTATATGGGGAAATGCTCAAAGCTTTTCCACTAAAAACTGGTACAATATAGGCTGCCCACTCCCTTCACTCCTATTCAATATAGTACTGGAAGTCCTAGCCAATGCAATCAGACAAGAGAATGAAATAAAAGGCATTCCAAAAGGAAAAGAAGGGTTGAAATGATCTCTGCTTGCAGATGACATGATTGTATACATGGAACACCCAACAGTATCCAAGAAAAAAATTTCTTGAAGTAATAAATGCATACAGTAAACTAGCAAGATACAAAATTAACTTACAAAAATCTATAGAATTTCTATATACCAACAAAAAGCAGACAGAGACAGAACTGAAGAAACTAGTCCCATTTATCATAGCCAAAAAAAAGTATAAGATACCTAGGAATAAATCTAACCAAGGAAGTCAAGAACCTCTATAAGAAAAACTATGAAAATGTTTAAAAATATAAAAAGAAATCAAAATGACACACAAAAGTGGAAGGACATCCCATGTTCCTGGATTGGGAGAATTAATATAATCAAAATGGCAATCCTACCCAAATTAATATACATATTTAATGCAATCCCTATAAAATTATGAGACATTCTTCACAAATCTAGAAAAGACAATCATAGAATTTGTCTGTAATCATAAAAGACCTCATATTGCCAACCTCATCCAGCACAGGACGAGTTGTGTGAATGGTATATCATTCTCTGACCCCAAAATAAATTACAAAGCTATAATAATCAAAACAGCACTGTATTTGTATGAAAACGGACATGATGACAAATATAACAGAATAGAAAACCCAGAAATAAACACCAAAACATACAGACAATTGATCTTTGACCAGAAGATTTAGTGGGAAAAGGAAAACCTCTTTAGCTGGATAAACTGGTTATTATCTTCAGAAAGATGAATCTGAACCCCTATCTGTCATCATTAACAAAAATAAACTCAAAGTGGATCAAAGATCTAAGATCTAAACCTAAGATTGCAAACTATAAAACTATTGGTAGAAAACATTGGGGAAATTCTGGGAGACATCAAGATAGGCAAAGATTTCCTAAGCAAGACCCCCAAAGCACAGGCAATAATCTCCAAAATAGACAGGTGGGACTACATCAGATTAAGTTTTGCAAAGCAAAGGACACAGTAATTAGTGTGAATTGACAACTCTCAAAATGCGTTAGAATTTTTTTTAACTAAGCCTCAGAAAAGGGACTGATAACCAAAATACACAGGGACCTCAAGTGGCTTACCCTGAAGAAAATGATTAACCCAATTAAAAAATGGGAAAATGAGCTGGATAAGCAACTCTCTAAGGAAGACATGTGAAAAGCCAAAAAGCATATGAAAAAATGCTCAGCATCGCTCATCATAAGGGAGATTCAGAATGGCGAAGATGAAAAAAAAAAATAATAAGTGCTGGTGTGGATGTGGTGAAAGGGAACCTCTCCCACATTGTTAATGGGAATGTAAATTGGCCTAGTCACTGTGTAGAACAATATGGAGATTCCTCAAAAACCTTCAAATAGAACTACCATATCATCCAGCAATTCCACTCCTGGGTATCTACCCAAAAAACAGGAGAACGCTCAGTTGGAAAAGTGCTTCCACAAGTATATTTATTGCAGCATTATTCATGATTACTAAGACAAGGAGCCAACCCGAATGTCCATGAACAGATAAATGGATTGAAAAATTGTGGCACATATATTCCATGGAATGCTTTACAGCCAAAAAAAAAAAAAAAAAAAAAAAAATACCTGGCATTTGCTAGAAAGTGGTTTAACATGGAGGATTTATTGCTGAGTGAAGCAACCCAGGCTATTAAGAAGAGACATTGTATGTCTCCACTTAACATATATCAACTGTCTACACTCTATGGTAGAGACTGAAAGACTGGAGGACAAAAAAGCATTGAAAATTGTTACGGACACTGGAGACAAAATCAAAGGAGAGTGGGAGAGGGGAAGAATGCAAGAAGGGAAATTTGGGAAAAAATGGAGAAGTAATACATTTGTGGTGTACAGTTATGTTTGTCGCCTGTTGATGATGCTATGTATAGTATTCTCAACTCCCCTGCTGTGTGTTGTATATCATGTTGGGTAAAATCTTTTTACAATCTAAATGATGTATAACAATTGAATGTATAAATAATAAGTAGAAAAAGAAAGGATGAAAGAGAAAAACCTATATGGGGTAAACAAAGAATGTCTATGGGCTAGATTAAAATCCTGGGTCACTATTTTAGGACTTTTGCATTTGGAGAATAAGGAAACTCTTCAAGTTATTGTTTTCTTGACACTGTCATCCTCTGTGATTACCCATTTATCTAAGTGGAATTTGGGTTCCCTGGCTGTATGGCTTTGAGTATGGTTTTGTCCTAATGTAAAGATATGGGCTAGAGGAACCAGCAGATGGCATAATGGTTACATTGCTGTATTCCCACAAGGCCAACCACAGTTTGAGTCCTGGACTTGATGGCTCGAAACTCACACTAGATGCATGTGTGTGTACCTGAAATCCTGAGAGGAGAATGGAGGAGAAGGGACTGCGGCATGGCCATCTCCCATGAGGGTTATTTCTCACTTTTTTCCCTGTTTCTTCAGTGAGTACACATGCCCTATAGCAAAAATCTCTCTCTCTCTGAAAAAAAAATTTAGGATGTGGGCTAGATAGATTCTTGAGGGTACATAACGGTTACCCTCCCTTCATACTGTGACATCTTTGATTTGTGCTCATCTCTGTCAGAATAGATCTGAATAGTATGTCTCTTATGACTCTCTAGAAAAATTACAGCTAAGACAGCTCCAGAAACCTCCAACAAATTAGCCAAATGTGAACATACCACCAAAGAACTAAAAATCAGAGAAGAGAGGCTACAAAATGAGAAGAAGGGAGAAATACCAAGCTGCAGAGAGAACATGGCTCATCTCCTCCCACATGGCTCTGATTTCTCCATTGAAATCCCACAGCTCAGCCCAGGTGCACCTGTTCTTTAGAAACTCTGAGGCCTTTGTAATATTCAGTTCCATCGACAAAAGTACAGGTTGCTTGGTAAGTAGCAGGGAAATGGAACTGCAGATATTGCAGGTCATCTCCTCCTGCACACCTCTAATGCTTGGAATTAACTCCAAGAAAGTAGGAAAAAAGGTATAATCCATCAGATGACCAGAAACTACTGCAGAGGCACAAGAAATATGAGAAACCAAGAAAATATCTCTCCTCCCAAGGGAAAAGAACAGCCCTTCATCATCCACAGACAGTACAATGGAACTCGTGGAAAAGTCACATAAAAAATTTAGGATATTCATAATGACAAAGCTAACAAAGATACAAGAGAAAAGGAGACCATAAACTTCAGAAGTTTCAGGATAAAAGAGACAATGAGTTCCAGGAGATGAGGAAGTTCTTGCATGATCTGAAAGAGGAAATACACACCATAAATATGAATCAAAAAGAACTGTTAGAGATGAAGGTTGTAATACAGAAATCAAAATCTCCCTTGAAAGCATTAAAAGTAGATTATATCATGCAGAAGATCAAATCTCAGATATAGAAGACAGAACCTCTGACCTAGAAAAATTCACCAAAAAGATAGAAAATAACACCCAAAATGAGAATTATATACAAGTAATACTAGATACCATTAGATACCCAAACAACCAGATAATTGGTAAGAAATGTTAAGAATGTTAAGAAACTAATAAGGGCATTGATAATCTATTCCATGAAATCCTGGAAGAAAACTTTCCAAACCAAGAGAGGTGTTCAAATATCCAGATCCAAGAAATGCAAAGTACCCCACATAGAATCAACCCAAGATCTTCTTTAAGGCACATCATAGCCAGATTTACCAAAACCACAGACAGAGACAAGACACTAATATTGACAGGAGAGAAATGTCAGATTACTTTCGGAGGATATCCCATCAGACTAACATTGGACCTCTCATTGGAAACAATGCAAGCAAGGAAAGAATGGGAAAATATCTTCAAAGTGTTAAGTGAAAAACAATTTAAATCAAGACTAATATATCCGGCAAGATTATTCTCCATATGGGATGAAAAGCCTCAAGCATTCACAAATAAACAAAACCTGAAAGAATTTACTCATACCAGATCAGCTCGCCAAGAAGTTCTGAAGGTAATGCTATACCAGAAAAACTAAAGTCAGACACACAGAATTAAGAATACAAAAAACAGTCAAGAGAATGGCCAACTTAATGGTAGGGACAAGTCTGGGAAGATCAGTAATAACGTTGAACGTTAACTTCCAAAATTTAAATGAAAAGATCAGATCAGAGTAACATTGTAAATTCAACACAAGAGAGAGTAATTCACGAGACTGAACTGTTGAAATAGAATTTTATGACTTTTGACTAAAATGTTACTGGTTTTCTTTTATGCTTTGTCTTCCAGATTTAAGGATTTTTGTTTTCTTTTGAGTTGTTGATATATTCAGCAATTTTTTGCATTTTTTTATTGAAACATAAACTTTTATCCCTTACTGAACTTTCTGCAATTGGAAAATATTTGTGAGCATTCTTATTTTGTGGCAAAATTGTTATTTGCATAAGTTAAATAATACAATAGTAGCTGTTGCCTTGCATCAGAAATTGAATTCTTATGGGACTTTGTGCAAAAAATAGATCAAATTGAGACTAAATTTATTTTTATTTTTTTATTTTATTTTTTTTGCAAATAAGTTAGTTTATACCTCTCTTTAGTAAGAGTGGAAATGGAGAGAGAAAAAAAATGTTTCAGAAGAAAATTTCAGTGCACTTGTCACTAGATTTTAGCTTTGCCAATACTTTTAGTTTAAGTAAGGTCTTTTGTGAATCAATAAAGTGTGGGAAAAAAATGAGAAGCTATTTGCTGATGATAATGTATATAGTAATATCTTTATCATGACTGATATGCATGGTATTTGTGCTGGAAATAAAAACATTGTACACTGTAAAGATATATGTGATTAAATGTAAATCAATTTTTTTTAAAAAAAGAAAAACTGCAGCTAAGAGATTTATTTTACTGAGGACCCAAGCCTGATACCCTGAATTAGAAACTACCTAGGAGTCAGTCTGATCAAAGTGCCTTAAGCTCACTCATTTCTTGACTATATTCCTAACATCAAGACAATGTGATTTGCCAGAGTATCCAATCCTTCTTTGGATTACACTATCCACCAGGTGTTCTCACCCACCTTTCACCTTTAGGGGTAATTTTAAGGGTTACCTACCTTAAAGATTGTGGCTTTTGACATAAAGTGGATGAACATGGAAGATTTACTGCTGAGTGAAGCAAGCCAGGGTATGAAGGAGAGACATTGTATGTCTCCATTTAATATATACCGAATGTCCATACCATATAGCTGAAACTGAATGACTAGAGGTATAGAAACATAGAAAATGATTATAAATACTGGATACAGTGTGGTAAAAGGCTGGGTGAAGGAGAAGAGACTGAGGAGGGACATTGGGGAAAGAAATGGAGGGGCAGGGCATTTGTGGGACAGAGAGTTGGGTAATTTTATGTTAAGGATGATGTGTATAGTATTTCCAATTGGATTGGTGAGAAATGTAGACATGTTGGAATATTCACTTTGCAAGCTAAGTGACATATGTGATTGAATGTATAAAAGAAATTGAAATAAAATATATATTAAAAAAGAGTGTGTTGACAATTAGATATGATGTGCACCAAATCTCTAGGATAGTGTATGACCCTTAGCAGGTGCTCATTATAAAACACAAGTACTGTTTTGATTACCGTGGCAAAAGACACAGTAATTAGTGTGAAGTGACAACCCTCAGAATGGGAAAATATTTGTGTAAATTATGCATCAGATAAGGGACTGATAACCAGAATATGCAAGGAACTCAAGCAGCTGTCCCAAGAAAAGATGATCAATTCTATTAGAATATGGGAGAATGAGTTGAAAAAAATCACTCTCTAAGAAAGACATATGAATAGCCAAGAGGCATATGAAAAAATGCTCAACATCCCTCATCATAGGGGAGATGCAGATAAAACCATAATGAGACACCACCTAACCTCAGTCGGAACAACTCAGATTAAAAAAAATATTTATAAGTGCTGGCAGGGGTGTGGTGAAAGGTGAACTCTCTTACACTGCTGGTGGAAATTTAAATTGGTCCAGCCACTGTGGAGAACAACTTGGATATTCCACAAAGATCTACAAATAGAATTACCATATGATCGAGCAATCCCACTCCTTGGTATCTACCCAAAGGACAGAAGAATTCTCAATCAAAAAAGTGCTTGCATATTGACGTTTATTGGCATCATTCACAATTGCTAAGACATGGAACCAACTCAAATGCCCATGAGCAGATGAATGGATTGAAAAACTGGCACATATACTCTATGGAATACTACTCAGCCATAAAAAAATAAATAAATAAAAAACAAGACCCTGGCTTTTGACAAAAAGTGAATGAATATGGAAGATTAACTGCTGAGTGGAGCAAGCCAGGCTATGAAGAGGAGACATTGTATGTCTCCACTTAATATAAACTGAGTATCTGCACTCTGTGGCTGAAACTGAATGATTAAAGGGTATAGAAACACAGTAAATCGTTGTGAATACCAGTGCTGGGAAGAGGGTCAGTGAAGGAGTAGAGAATGAGGATGGACATTAAGGAGAAAAATAGAAGCAAGTCATTTATGGGACAAAGAAATAGGTTATTATCTATTAAAGATAACTTTATAGTATTGTTAACTAGACCGGTGAGAAATGTGCACATGTTGGAATACTCACTTTGCAAGCTAAGTAACATGGTTGAGTGTATAAAAGAAATTGAAATTTAAAAATAAAGAAAAAGAAACATAAGTACTGATTGTGATTCTGCAGGTTTTGAGGAAAAATAGAAGTTCTGGAGAGATGAAAAAATAAAATAGAAGTACTTGGCCAGACCATCTTTCCAACAATAGAAGTGCAAGGTTTCTGAGATACTGTAGTCTCTCTGCAGAAATAAATAGGCACAGTCTTCTTTCGCCTGGGCTTTGACTGGTCTTTATATCTCTTTTTCCTAGACCAGATTAGAATTAGAATGTTTGTCTCCAATACAATACTAGCCAATGTTATGTATGTTTGGGTTTCTAAGCCCACCAAGTAAAAGGAACAGTAGCCCAGAACTGAACTTAGCCTAACCACTGCATTCTCTTGGCAAGTCACATGCAAGTGCTGCTCTTGCAGTTTTATATGTCACAGGCATCAGCTCTACAATAATAACACCTGTGATGATAACCAGCATGGTACTTTTTTGAACCACTATGATGAATAGGTTGAAATGAGATATAAAGGTGTTATGGGTTAAACTCTGTCCCCTTAAAAAAGCAATATTAATGTCCTAACACTTGGTACATCTTTTCATATGTAATCATGTTAAAATGAGATTATACTGGGGTAGGGATAGCCCTTTGTTAATTATCACAGATGTCCTTATGAAACAAGGAGAAGAGACCAGAGACAGGCACGCTTATAAGGAAGACAGCTATGTGAAAACAGACACACAGAAAGAAGATGGCCATGTGACAATGGAGGCAGAGATTGGAGTTATTTAGTTACAAACTAAGGAATGCCAAGGATTGCCAGTAATAACTAGGAACTAGGAGGGAGAGGCTGCCCCTGCCAAAACCTGGTTTCAGATTTTTTTAGCCTCCAGAACTGTAAGATGATAAATTTCTGCCATTTAAGCCACAGTTTGTTGTACTTTATTATAACAGTCCTATAAAACTAATACCAGGAAGTACAATAGAAGGGAAATGCCCTTGGACGTCAGACAATTTTGTGTTCAAATCTTGACTCTGCCTCTTTCTTTCATTTTCTTTCTGTTTCTTTCATTTTTTTGTTTGTTTATTTGTTTGTTAAGGTTTTTGCCAGAGGGTGGATGTGCTGGCAGGAGAGAAACAAGAGAGAGTCAATAAGAGAGAAAGTGATAAATCACCCCCCATGAAATGGCCATGCTGCAATCCCTTCTCCTTCATTTTTCTCGGAGGACTTTGGACATGTACGCACATGCATCCATTGTGATTCTCTCTTTTTTTTAATTCTTTTTTTATTTCATTTTCTTTTATACATTCAATCACATTATTATTTGGCTTACAAAATGTAAAAGAATTATGTATTTATCTTAATTCCACTTATTATTATTTAATCTGATGAGAGAGAGACAGACAGAGAAAGGGAGAGGGGGAAATCAAGCCACCAGGTCCGGGACTTGAACTGCAGTCAGCCATATGGGAATCCATCGTCCTTAGCCACCATGTCAACTGCTGGTCCCCCATTGTGATTTTCCAGCCACCAGGTTCAGGACTCAAACTGGAGCCAGATGTGGGGATGTCCAGGCTAGAACTAGTATGTCACCTGCTGGTCCTATGATTCTGCCATTTTCTAACTGTACTATTGGGTATTTAACATCTCTGAGCCTGCATTTGCTCATAAATAAAAATAATACTATTACCCATAGGGTTATTATGGCCATTATATAATTAATTAAAATTTAAAGTGTCTATAACATAAAAGTGGTAATTTTCTCATCATCATAAACATACTTTTCTGGAAAATGGTTTAAAAAATACATAAAATTGGGACCAACAGTTGGTGTAATGGCTATGTCGTTGGACTCCCATGTAGTCGACCGTGACTCGAATCCCTGACCCGGTGTCTTAAACTCATGCTGGGTGCCTGTGCATGAATGCCCAAGATCCCAAAAGGAGAATGGAGGAGAAGGGATTGCAGTGTGGCCATCCCCCCTGGTAAGGGGTGATTTCTCACTTTCTGCCTCTCTCTTTCTGGTGAATGCACGTGCTCTATAGCAAAAACCTCTCACAAAAAAAATAATAAAATAAAATAAACACAGGGACCAGTAGTTAGGGTAATGGCTATGTCGCTGAACTCCCATGTAGCTGACCGCGGTTTGAGTCCTGGACCTGGTAGCTTAAACTCACGCCGGAAGCATGTGTGCACATGCCCAAGATCCCGAGAGGAGAATGGAGAAGGGATTGCGGCATGGCCATCCCCCCTGCGGGGTGATTTCTTGCTTTCTATTTCTCTGTCTCTCTCTGTCTTTCTGGCGCTGAGCACATGCGCCCTATAGTGAAAACCTCTCCAAAAAAAAAAAAATACATAAAATCTTCACAAATGCATACCATATGATACAGTAATTTATTTTTTTATTTTTTTCACATTATTTATTATTATTGTTATTTTGTATATACTTTCAATCATATTGTTTGGCTTACAACGAGACCATTTCGATATGTGAACATTTCTCTCCAGACCCGTTGATCAAAATATCTTCAACAGATAACACCACACCTCCCCATCCCGTCAATGCTCTGCCTCTGTATCCCTTCTCCAAATGTCCTTCATTAGGCCCCACTCCTCCACATACACCTCATCTGACATTCACAGTAATTTATAAGGTATATTCACAATAGTAATTTTTAACTTTACACCCACAGCTAAGCATATACTCAAAAGAAATGCACATACCATAGTTTTCATTAGTAGCACCACTTATGATAGTGAAACCATGTCTGTCAAATGTTCGTTATTTTAAAAGTATATTTATCATTTCTTCAGAGAGACAGCACTCCTAACAGGTTCCCAATACCATGAGTCACCCCTACCTTCATCTAGCCCCAGATTGTGGACACATGTATGCCTGGTATGACCTCCTAAAGGAGGTCTCTGGAAGTGAAACCAGAACTTTCCCATGTGGGTTAGCCTCATAGAGTGTCACATTTTCCCACCATGTTACCACACAGTCCCTTGTCATATACCCATTAAAAGTAAAATGAATAAACTGTGGTACATTCACAATTAAATACTACATAGCAAGTAAATGAATGATCTATAACTATACACGACAAAAAGGATAACAATCCCTGGGACCAGCAGTTAGCGTAATGGCTATGTCGCTGGATTCCCACGTAGTCGACCGCGGTTCGAGTCCCAGACCCGGTGGCTTAAACTCATGCCGGGCGCGTGTGCGTGCGTGCCCAAGATCCCGAGAGGAGAATGGAGGAGAAGGGATTGCGGCGTGGCCATCCCCCCGGGGGGTGATTTCCTGCTTTCTGTCTCTCTGTCTCTCTCTGTCTGTCTGGCGAGCGCACGCGCCCTATAGCAAAAACCTCTAAAAAAAAAAAAAAAAAAAAAAAAAAAAAAAAAAAAAAATCCCAAGCAGTGTTGAATAAAAGAGGCCAGAAACAAACAAACTACATACTCTGGTTCTAAATAAAAAAGTATTTTTTATTCATGTGTTTATTTATTCATTTATTTATTTTTATCATAGGGCATGTGCACTTACCAGAGAAGAAAGAGACAGAGAGATACAGAAAGAAGGAAAGTGAGAAATCACCTCCCAGGGGGGATGGCCACACTTCAATCCCTTCTTTCCCATTCTTGGGATTTGGGGCATGCATGCACACATGTCTGGCATGATTTTCAAGTCGCCCACGTATGGGACTCAAACTATGGTCAGCCGTGTAGGCATTCAATGCCACCTGCTGGCCCCAACAAACTAAATTTAAAAATCAGGAAAAATTAATATATACTGTTGGAAATCTTGATGATGCATACACTTGGAAGAAAGTAGTGATTGGAAGGGGCATGAGTGAGGCTCATTTTGAGGTACTGGTAACATTCTGTTTCTAGATGTGGTGGGGTTATGTGGATGTGTTTGCTTTGAAAATGCATCAAGCTGTGTACACTTACGTGCATTTTCCTGTATATATAGATTGTATTTCAATACAAAGTTTAAAAAATTTATACTATTTCACCTAGTAATTTCAAATCTAAAAATATGACCTAAGGGAAAATAAAATATGTCTGCAAATAAAGAGCATGTGTTATATATAACAACTAGTACAGAGAAAGTTATGCTAATATCCACCAGGAGAGATGAGAATAATCATTTATTATATACCCATATAGTAGAATATTAGGTGAGGAAAGGATTTTATATCTTCTCTCAACAGTAGATTTATACATACATATTTTTTAAACAATTTTCATATACTGTTCATTAAAGGGGTTTTAGAGGTAGGTCAAAACTCTTGCCTTGTGCCTCTTGTTTCTCATTTAAAATGAGACAAAGTGACTTGTGTAAGTAATGTGTCTGCCCAAGTCACCTTCTATTTATGTCAAAAGCAGAAGAAAAATGAGGGTGAGATGAATGTAGATTGGGCCACACACTATTTGGGGTTGAAGAACAATAGAACATTAGTCATCTGGTAGATAGCAAGGGTTTCAACTTACGTGGAATATTCCATCAATAATGCTGGAGCCCCTGGCTAAACAATTGGAAAAGAAAGAAAGATAAATCACTATTTTACTTCATATAACTAAATAAAATTTAGCTGAACTAAAGAGGATAACTACAAAAGCAGTACAAGAGAACCTGGGAGATGTAAAAATATAATTTTGAAGTGGAGAAGGCTTTTCCAAGCAAGACTCAAACCCCTGAAATACTGATGGCAAAATATCATAAAGCATTTTAAATTTTTCCATGAAATGAATAGTCAAGTGCTGTATACCATCACTTTTCAGTGATGGACCACATATACTACAATGTCCCATCAGATGATAGTAGAGCTGAAAAATTCCTATTGCCTAGTGATGTACTTGTCATAGGACTGTCATAGGACAACACTTTACTCACATGTGTGTGGTGATGCTGGTGTAAACAAACCTACTGTGCTGTCAGTCATATAAAAGTATATCATATAATTATAGTACATACTTGGTAATAAAAACTATATTGCTGGGTTATGCATTTACTTATTTACTATACTATACTTTTAATTATTATCTTAAAAGATATTCCTTCTACTTATAAAAAAAATTACTGTAAAACGGTATGCCATGGAACAGCCTCCTCACATATCTTGTGTTTACAGTGTCTCTTAATTGCACCATTTTGTCTTGTGCTTAGTTTAATGGGCTGTTGGAAAAGTCATGACACATTTTTGCATAGAAAACCATATAAAATATGTCACAACTTTTCCAACAACCCAGTATTTAATTACATATTGTTTTGCTCATCATAGCCTTCCCAGTAGAACAAGATACAAAGGAAGATAGTGATATTGATGGACTTTTCTCTGTGTAGGCCTAGGCTAATGTATGTGTGTTTGTGTCTTAGTTTTTAACAAAAACGTTTAGAGTTTTAAAATTATTTTTAAAAAATGGAAAAAAGTCTATAGAATAAGAATATAAAGAAAGACAATGTGTTTGTGTTTTAAATTAAGTATTATTATAAAAGAGTTGAAAAGTTAAAAACATTCAAAAGTTTCTAAAGAGTGGGTCAGCCAGGTGTCATTGCGGTAAGTTGGCTGGATCCTACATGGCTGACAGTCTGGTTTGAGTTCTGGATCCAGTGGCTTGGAAAATACACTGAGTGTGTGTGTGTGCATCCAAAACCCTGAGAGAAGACTGGAGTAGAAGGGATTATGGCATGGTCATCCCCCCTGGGGAGTGATTTCTCACTTTTCTCTTCACTCTTCTCTCTCTCTCTCTCTCTCTCTAGCAAGTGAACTGCATCCTAAGCAAAAACAAAACAAAACAAACAAGAGTTTATAAAGAGTTATTATAATCTGAGGTTAACATATTTTTGAAGAAAGGCAAGATTTAAAAAATAAATTTAGTGTGCCCTAAGTGTTTATGAAGTCTAGAGTAGTGCAAAGTAATGTCCTAAGCCTTCACATTCATTCTCCAGTCTGTCATTAACTCACCCAGAGTAACTTCCAATTCTGCAAGCTCTGCTCATGGTAAGTGCCCTATACATAAATGATGGACCATTTTTCATATTTTATACTATATTTTTACAGTATCTTTTCTTTGTTTAGATATGTATATTTAGGTACACAAATATGTAACATTGTGTTACAATTGACTACTGTATTCTGCCCTATACAGCCTATGTGTGTAACGGGCTATAAATGTAGATTTGTGTATGTACATTCCATGATTTAACTCAATGACTAAATCACCCAACAATGTATTTTCTAATATGTATTCCTTTCATTAAGCAATGTGTGACTGTACTAATGCAAAAAAAAAATTGTAAACAAGGGATTAAACCAAGGGGGAAAATGTTTTTAAATATGGAAAAGGAGAAATTTCCTTAATAAATAAAAAGTTTTTTAAAATGATAATAAAGGAAAAGGACCACAATCCAGTTTTTAAAAAATGGGGGGACCAGCAGATGATGTAATGGTTACATTACTGGACTCCCATGTAGTCGAGCACAGATCAAGTCCAGGACCAGACGGCTTAAAACTCAACCTGGGTCCGTGTGCATGCGTGCCCCAAATCCCGACCTAGATAAGAATGGAGGAGAAGGGACTGCGTGACCAAGATCCCGAGAGGAGAATGGAGGAGAAGGGATTGTGGCGTGGCCATCGCCCCTGGACGGTGATTTCTCGCTTTCTGTCTCTCTGTCTCTCTCTGTCTGTCTGGCGAGCACACGCGCCCTATGGCAAAAAAAAAAAAAAAAAAAAAAAAAAAAAAAAAAAAAAAAAAAAAAAAAAAAAAAAACCTCTCCAAAAAAAAAAAAAATTAAAAATGAGAAACTAAAAAAAAAACAAAACAAAACAAAAAACGTACAACTCAATTTCTTTAAAACTTTTTCCAAAAATAACTGTTACCATTTATTGAGTTCTAACTTTGTGCCAAAGCTTGCAACTTATGATTCCTACTTAATACAACAACCCTATGAAGTGGGCACTGTTCTAACCTCTACCTGTAAAAGAAAGAGCTAAGCTTCAGAGAGATTAAGCAAGTTATGTAAGGTCACAACCGAAGTCTGTTTGATTACAAACCCCTGATCATGACTATTGCATAAGTTTACCTTTCTATTTTTAGGGAAAAAAATTAATATATACCATTTAACTACAGTTTACCATGCCCTTGAATAATACTAAAGATTTTAGATGGATTATTGAGTTTAATACTTATAATAACCCAATGAGGTGGCATAACATTGTTATTCTTTATTCAGAGATGAATGAACTGAAGTTTAGAGTGGATAAGTGATTTGTCTAATATTATCTAGCCAGGGTTTAAATAGATATATAATAGTCTGTTTGAATTCAGAGCATGTGCCCTTTATTCTTCTTTATTCTTCTTCTTACTTTTGTATTCAATCACTGTGTATCATTACAACATACCAAATGAATTTTCCCATAATGAATATACTGTATGTTGGTTCAGTCAAAGCCACCACCACACATTATAATCAACAGATTTCTTTCCATCTTGGGTCCCTTAAATGTTTTGCTGCCCTCTTCTTCACATTATAGAATACTACTCAGCCATGAAAAACAACAAGACCCTCACATTTGATAGAAAGTGGACAAATATGGAAGATATACTGTGAAGTGAAGCAAGTCAAACTATGAAAGAGAGGCACTGGATATCCCCACTCAATAGATGCCAAATATTGGCACTTTATGGCAGAAACTGAAAGATTGGAAGGTATAATAGCATGGAGAGCAATGGTGCTCTTTACTCTAAAACATAAAGTTGAGAGATACAGAGGAGGCCTTTTTAAATCAAGCAGTATTTTTTTTTTTTTGGAGAGGTTTTCTTTTGCTATAGGGCATGTGTGCTCACCAGACAGAGAAAGACAGAGAGACAGATATCGAGAAATCACCCCCCAAGGGGGATGGCCATGCCGCAATTCCTTCTCCTCCATTCTCCTGTCGGGATCTTGGGCACGTACGCACATGCGCCCAGCGTGAGTTTAAGCCACCGGGTCCGGGACTCAAACCGCGGTCGACTATGTGGGAGTCCAGCGACATAGCCATTACGCTAACTGCTGGTCCCAACCAAGCAGTATTTTTGAACACTGAGGTCTTTCCTAGCTTTTCACCTATTAGAGAAAGAAGAGAATAACAAAATCTGTGCCAGGCAAGGTGGCTGGGTGAATTCTCTAATGCAAGGCAATTCTAAATAGCGTGGACTGCTTGCTTGATAAGATTTCAGGGAAGAGAGATATAAGACCTGGAGGAGCCATTAGAAGCCTTAGAAAGGAAGTCACTCTCAAGGATGAATAGGATTTGGAAGGTGGAAGAGAGAGAAGAAAGAAAGCATTATGAATGACACGAGTAAAGGCAGGACTGGAAGAGTGTTTATGGCCTATGCTCTGCTTAAACTGGAGGAAATTCTTTTAAAAACCTGTGAAAAGTTAGTAGAGAGGTAAGTCAACTTAACCCAGCATTTTGCCTGTAATCAAAAAGTGATGAATACAATTCTTTCTTATCTGAGAAAGGAGAAGCAGGAAAGAATTACTTAAAGAAAATTCTTTGAGGAGAAAGAGAATGCTAAATCATGTTCCAGCTGTGTATAGGTCAAAGTTTGTCTTGTAGTAAATTCCTGGTACATCTGGTAAACCTACTCTGTGATTTTTATTACCATAATCTAATTTGAAACCACTGTGTGTGGAATTCTGGATTATTCAAGTATGCAAGTACTTATAGGTATGTGACTCTCCCACTTTCATTGTCATTAACATTAATATTTAAGTGGGTTTAGAGGATTGCTGTTTAGGTCAAGTGACATAATACAGGTTAAAATGTTTTGCAAACCATAAAGCCAAATAGGAATTGTGTTGTTATACTAAGAAAGCCCCCAGAATATTTGCATGTAAGTCTTCATGCCCCCATTTTAGGGAAATAATCATGCCAGCCCTCTCTTGAAAATAAGACAAAAGTGAAATTAAATGAAATGTAGGTGTGTTGACACAAGGGCAAACAATAATAGCAAACTCTTGCATGCTGCTTTTACTTTTTTCAAAAAGTCTTCTCATTCATTATTACAGTTGACCCACAAAACAACCTTACATAATAAGTGGGCTTTAGCCTTTGAAAGTTTCACTTTATTCTTTTTAAAAATGGGGATGAGTAACTTTTCTGAGTCTACATACTGTATTTCTGGCAGCCATGAATCTAAAACTCAGTAATTAGACTCCTACATGCAGCCATACTGAATTAGAATCTCCAAGAGTGGTATAGTAATTTCGTATTGCTGTTGTAGCAAAATACCACAAACTCAGCAGCTTACAACAACACAAATTTATTTTCTTATAGTTCTAGAGGTCATAAATGTGAAATAGCCAAAAATCAAGATGTCAGAAGAGCCTCCTTATAGAGACTCTAGGGGAGAATCTTTTTCTTTGTCTTTCAGCCACTAGAAGTCATCTGCACTCCTTGGCCCGTGGACCTTTCCTCCATCTTCAAAGTCAGTATTTTCATCACCTTGACTTCTGCTCCTGCTATCACATCTTTTCCTCTGATTCTGAGTCTCTTGTCTTTCACTTAAAAGGGTTCTTGTGATTAAATTAGGCCCACCTGGATAATGCAGGATAATCTCCCCTTCTTGAATCCTTAATTTAATTACATCTGTAAAGCCCCTTTTGCTAAATAAAGTAACATATTAAGAGGTTCTGGAGATTAGGATGGGGAGATATTGTTGTGCCTACCGCAGATAGGTCCCAGGAATCTGCATTGCAACATTACACAGGTGATTCTAATTTAGGGTCACAAATGCAGGTCTCTGAACTTCATATATTCTGCACTCTTATCTACATTGTTATACTAATATATACATTACAAAATATATACAAAAATTAAAATGAATGATATAAAATAATCAGTATAGAGGTTCTAAAACTTTCTTTCCACATCCCAACTTGCTGTCTATGTACATCTTGGCTTGTCCCTATTTCAAAGAATAGTGCTGTAGACCAAGATCGGTAAATTTTTTGTAAAGAGACAGATAGTAAGCGTCTTAGACTTTGTCCACTATATGGTCTCTATTATAAGTACTTAAATCTGCTGTTGGAATGCAAAAGCAGCTGTAGCCAATTTTCAAATGAATGAACATGGCTGTGCACCAATAAAACTTTATTTACAAAAGAGGCAGCAGGCTAATTTTGACCGGTTTACCAGTTTGCCAACCCCTACAAAAAGCTACTAAGGCTACTAGCTATGCTATTGTTTTGTGGCTATCCTTTTTTTTTTTGTTTGTTTTGTTTGTTTGTTTTGTTTAACTACAGGGAAGGGCATTATTTTCTCAAGGTCATAGTCACCAACACAATTATAACTCTTTAGGAAGTGGCACTTGAGACTGCGAATTGTAGTTCAACCACTATTTGTAACCCACTGCCAGAACACCTTGTTTCTCTTCCCGGAATATACCCTTTCCTGCTGTATCCTCTTCTAGATGTTCAGATGTTAAGCCAGACAGACCTAAAAGCTGGGATTTGGGGAAAACATGAAAGTCTCCAACAATCATTTCTTTGTTTTAGTTGAGGAGAAATAGACATTATTTTTCTCACTGAAAATAATGTCTTTCTTCCCTCAAATGCCACTAATTTTCCTGTAAATATAGATGTAATTACCAGAGGACAACAAATAAGAAAGATGAAAAGACTGATGGAATTGATAATCACCATCTTTAGAGCTTAGATATTGAATGGAGTATTAGTGAGCTGCTGTTCACTTTTTTTAAGCTGAAGGCTTGGTCTAAAATGGCTTCACACTGAAGCAAGCAATATCATATTATATTAAGAGGGTCTAAGAGATTCATTATGATGCTTTGGTGCTGTGGAATCTAGAGACTCTTTCTTTCAAAGTGGAATTATCATTAAATCTCAGAGTCAAAGAAATCTTAGAATTTGAGTCAGCTTCTTCCCTTTTGGAAAAATCACTTTGGCATTAGCCCTGCTAGAAATCTTTCATTATCTCCTGTGATAAAATGCTCAATATTTTGTTAGATAATCCATAGTACTCTTACAAGATTTTTCTTGCTTACATTGAGCCAAAATATTCCTCGAATAAGACCTTGTTGGTTTCTCATAAAGCCTCATAGGACAAGCATAATTCCTCTTCTTCATGGGAAAAAAAGGGTCTTCAAAAATTTGTACCCAATATTTCTTATTTTTGCTCCTCCAGACTAGATTGTTTCTTCAACCATTGTTCATAAAAATGATTTCTAGTCCCTTTTCAATCCTAGCTATAATCAACTTTGTTAGTGCTCCTCTTGTAATACTTATAGAACTTGTTATACTCCAGTTGGAATTTAATTATTAATAGCTGTTATTTTTTAGTGTTACTATGTGTCAGATATAATATTAAACACCATGTATGTATCATTTAATTTAATCATCCAGCATTACTGTGAAATAGGAGCTATTAGTACTGAATTTTACACATGAAGAAACTGAGGTAGAAAAGAAAAATGAATTACTTAAGATCACACAGCTAGTAAATGCTAAAACTGGGATGTGAACACAAGTCTTACTCCAAAGTTCATATTCCCCATCATTATATACATCACCATTGCTGCCTGAAAGGTGTTTCCCTCAGCCACATACCACAGCTCATATAAAGCTTGTGGGCAACTAAACAAATAAATAGCATTTAAAGAAATCCAGAATTATCTCCATTGAACTGTTGGTAGCTAATTCTCCTGTACCTTTTATTTGAATACATTACTTTTTAACCTAAATATTCAGCTTTACATTTATCCTTGTTAAGTTTCATTTTATTAGTTCTGACCAATAATTTTCACCTGTAATATTAGCAGAAAACTACTTTTCTGCCACCTCCAAGTTTGCCAAAACTTACCTATATGTCATCAAAGACATTTCATAAAAATACTGACAATAGCAGGGCCCAGTATATCTACATGGAAAAAGCATCAGATGAGGTTGGTTTTAAGACAGCACTTAACAGTACCCGTGGCCTGACAATTCACTTACATTCTCTGAGCTTAGTTTTCTTTTTTCTTTTTCCTTTTTCTTTTCAAAAGTGATAATACTCTTCGTCATATCTACCGAGTAGAATTATTGGGAGTATGAAAAATGTTAGTGGATATAAGGATGCACTGTAAGTGTAAAATGTTGTACACATAGAAAGGGTGGGGGGCTGTGTTGCCACTATGTGTCTCTGGGCTACTGTGAATAAAACAATCTGTAAATTCATGAGAATTGTAAAAATATATGTCAGGAACAAGCCAGGAAGGACTCCAAAGAGTGCCATCTGTAGTTATGATGGTTCAAATCTGGCTGACTTCTATCAGCTCTGAGGGCATAAAAAAGTCACTTACTTCTTCTATTAATAAATGTCAGGGGACCAACGGTTAGCATAATGGCTATGTCACTGGACTCCCACATGGTCGACCGCGGTTCGCATCCTGCACCCGGTGGCTTAAAACTCACGCTGGGCACATGTGTGTGAGTGCCCAAGATCCCGAGAGGAGAATGGAGAAGGGATTGCAGCATGGCCATGACCCCTGGGGGGTGATTTCTCGCTTTCTGATTCTCTGTCTCTGTCTGGCGAGCACACACACCCTAGAGCAAAAACCTCTCAAAAAATAAATAAATAAATGTCAGTATTTTAATATGCAAAATGAAGATAATAATACCTGGGAATAACCTTCTACAACTCTTTAAAGTGTTCTAATGACCTTGCTTTTTCTATTGAAATATAGGAGAGTTAATTAATATTAGACTTTATTTTGTTTTGAGAGGTTTTTGCTATAGGATGCGTGTGCTCGCCAGAAAGACAGAGAGAGACAGAGAGATAGAAAGCGAGAAATCACCCTCCAGTGGGGATGGCCACGCCACAATCCCTTCTCCTCCATTGTCTTCTCAGGATCTTGGGCATGCACGCACCCGTGCCTGGCGTGAGTTTAAGCCACCGGGTCTGGGACTCGAACCGCGGTCTACTACATGGGACCTCAGTGACATAGCCATTACGTTAACTTCTGGTCCCAATATTAGACTTTAATAAGTCAAGGGAAAATGTTATCTTTAATATATTAAAGGCATATATAACAAAAAATAGACAAAATGAAAAAATAATTTATCCCACATAAGACAAGAAAGGAGAGCTAAAATAACTTGAGACAAAATGAATATGAGAAAAGAAATTGAGATATGTTCATACCCAAATATTTCAGAAATCATATCAAATGGACTAAGTGATCCAGTTAAAATACAAGGATTGATTATAAGACTGGTTTAAAAGAAAATAAAACAATCGTAATTTTGTTATAAGTGACTCATCTAAATTATAATGATACAGAAAGATTGAAAGTAAAAACAGAACAGGTTATAGTCTGCAACCATACATCTCTTATAAACTGATAGACCAGCAGATAAAAAATTCAGCAAGAATATAGAATATTTGAACAGTATTAGCTAAATTAATCTAATTGACATTTACAGATCTCTCTACCGAACAACTACACTATACACATTCTTTCCCAAGTCCACATGGACCACGTATCAAAATTGAACATGTATTGGATCAAAAGTAAGTCCTAACTATTTTGAAAGACAAATAACACAGGGTAGGTTCTGTCCAGAGTACAAATAAGTCAAGAATAACAAAAAGCTAACTAAAAATGCTCATATTTTTGAAAAATAAGAAATACACTTTTAAATAACTCATGAGTCTAAAAACATAACAGTGAAAATTAGAAAGTATATTTAATTGAATGACAATGAAAATTCTACACATCAGAACTTTTGAGATTCAGATAAATCTATTCTTGTTTTTCCTCCTCAATTACAAGCTGCAATTTATTTTATAGTGTGAGATAAATAGCAAGGATTGGTTTGGAAATCAGAAAGTCTTGGGGGGAAATGATCACATATAAAAAGGATATTTAAAAAGAAGTCCTTTGCTTAGACAATGGAACCACATTACTTATTTATAAATCATTCTATTATAATTATAGGTGTAGTATGCAGATTACTTAAACTTAAGAAATTCGATTGCTGAAAATTTCAGAGTTATTTTTAATCTGTTCTTTTAAGAAAAAGTACATATAGCCTTAGAATGCATGAAGAAGAAAAGAAAAAAGGTTGAGAATTGGTGGTATGAGTATCCATGTCAAGAAAGTAGAAACACAATAACATATTAGGCCAAAGAAAGTGGAGGGAGGAAATAATAAGAACAGAGATTAAGTGAATACAATATATAATTAATAAGATCAGCAAAGTCAACTTCGGTTCCTTGAAACAATTAACTAAATTAATATGCATGAAAGAGAAAAGAGAAAAAGCATAAATTACTAAGATGACCATACATCTTGGTTTAGCATTCCCTTTTATTTTCAAACATGTTCTGGTCTGAATGATAAATTATATGGTCATCCTGCATACACTGAAAATGGATTATCACTATGGATCATCCTCTGTAATACCTTCTCTCTCTTTCCCTACCTTTCATCAAGTCCTGCTTGTTTTGTGTATCTACATTTTTTCATCTATACTGGTGCAACCCTAGCCTGAGTTACCAATTTATCTGTCATCTGAGTTGGTGCAATAGAGACTTTAAAATGTCTCACTGCCTATAACTGTGTACCCATCCTATATATTCTCTACTTGAAACCAAAGTGATCTTCTTAGACCACAAAACTGATAAGTTTGCCTCCAGATAGGGCTGTCTGATTTAGCAAATAAAAGTACAGGATTCTCAATTCAATTTGGATTTCAGATAAACAACAAGTAATGTTTAGTATATGTATATCCAATGCAATATTTATACTGAAAAATGTGTTACTTATCTGAAATTCAAATATGATTTGTTGTTTGGTATTTTATCTGGCAATCCTGCTCCAAGAAAAACCCTTAATGGCTCCTACTGTTCTTAGAATAATCATGAACATCCATGCAATGCCTTGTGCCATCTGGTTCTTACCTATCTCTCTCTTTTTAAGAGATTTTTGCTACAAGGCACATGTACTCACTGGAGAGACAGAGAGGGCCACACCACAATCCCTTCTCATTGTGGAGGGCCACACCACAATCCCTTCTCTTCCAGTCTCCTGTCAGGATTTCGGGTATACACGCATATGAGTTTCAACTCGCTGGGTCTGGGACTTGAATTGTAGTTGTCCATGTGGGAGTCCAGTGCCCTAACCACTACAACACCTGCTGGTCCCTGTTATCTATCTCTTATTTTACATACCTTACAACTTTTCCCTTGTTCGCTGCAATTTAATCACAGTGGCATTCTATTTCTCACAGTTGTCTTACTCCCTCCTGCTATAAGGACTAATTATGTTGTTACTTCTGCTCAGAGTATCTCCTATCTCCAATGCCAATTGCCTAATTAACTCTTTTCTTTCTTTCTTTTTTTTTTTTTTTTTTTTTTTTTTTTGGAGAGGTTTTTGCTATAGGGCGCATGCGCTTGCCAGACAGATGGAGAGAGACAGAAAGACAGAAAGCGAGAAATCACCCCCAGGGGGCATGGCCACGCCGCAATCCCTTCTCCTCCATTCTCCTCTTGGGATCTTGGGCACGCACACACATGCGCCCAGTGTGAGTTTTAAGTCACCAGTTACGGGATGTCAACCGCGGTCAACTATGTGGGAGTCCAGCGACATAGCCATTACGCTAACTGCTGGTCCCTCAATTGCCTAATTAACTCTTATAATCTAGACCTTAGATCATGCTTTACTTCTTCAAGAAGATACACTTGTCCTCTCTAACACAAGTAAAATCTTTCTGTGGTTTCCAGTCTCCTAGCCTAGTGTTGAGATATAATGTGAAACCAGTCAGAACATATATTCTTAATGAGTATTTAGAATTCATATTCTCCATCTACTACTTTAAGCAGCTAGGTCTTCCAAGTACAGACTGCTGCAAATTTTCTAAACTTTGGTCAGAGAAGAATGAAACATGTCCTGGAAAGTGAACTGATCTCTTTTATTTACTTAAAGAACACTCAAAACAAATAACACCACAGGAATTGTACTGTACTGGTCCTGAATTTACAATGGAAAGAACAATCTACTTGAGGTTTGGAATGTGATTTCACCACATCCTTGTCTTTTAGACACCTGTGTGTATTGGGGATGTAATAATATGCAAAGACAGAACTGTCACTTTTTCCTGCTTTATGCCTAATAGTAGCCTGAAAACCAAACTGACAATAAGGAAAGGAAGTTTTAGTCTGAATCCTCTAGTATTTTTATTTTTTTGTTTTCAAAGTGTAGTAGTGTTGCCTTAAACTGATTTCTAAATCCTCTTCTAAGTATGTGGATGCAAAGTGAGTTACTGAAAATTTGTCAAAATGTTTGTTCAGATTAATTTAAAGAAAAAGACAGGGCCTTCCTTTGCATGCTGAGACAGCATGGCTAAGCTTTATAGACACGTGTTTCGTCTTTCTTTCTTTTTTTTTTTTTTTTTTGAGAGGTTTTTGCTATAGGGTGCGTGCGCTCGCCAGACAGACAGAGAGAGACAGAAAGCGAGAAATCACCCCCCGGGGGGGTGGCCACACCGCAATCCCTTCTCCTCCATTCTCCTCTCAGGATCTTGGCCACGCACGCACACACACCTGGTGTGAGTTTTAAGCCATCGGGTCTGGGACTTGAACCACAGTCAACTACATGGGGGTCCAACGACATAGTCATTACACTAACTGCTGGTCCCTGGACTAGTGTTTCTTAAAGTGAATCACTGTCATCTGGATAAGTATCTCCACAGAAGATTATTGAGTGTTGCAGACATACACATACTGGAAGTGAAGCTCTGGAATCTGTATATCTTTGATGATTCTGATACAAAAAGGAGTTCAGGGGCTGGCAGGTGGCATGGTGATTAAGGGTGCTGGACTCCCGCATGGCTGACTATGGTTCAAGTCCTGGACCTGGCAGCTGACCTTCTCACTTTCCCTTCCTCTCTATCTATCTCTTTCTGGTCAAATTAAAATAAATAAAGTTAAATAAATTAATTCTTTAAATAAAAAAAAAAAAGAGGAGTTCAGTAACTATTCTCAGAATTATTACTACTAGAAGGAAACACCTATTGTTGACCAGCAGATGGCTGATAATCAGTAATGGTTATGTCGCTGGACTCCCACATAGTTGACCATGGTTCAAGTCCTGGACATGGCGGCTTAAAACCACACCGGGTGCATGTGCATACGTGCCCAAGATCCTGTAAGGAGAATGGAGGAGAAGGGATTAAGGCATGGCCATCCTCCTGGGAGGTGATTTCTCACTTTCTGTCTTTCTGTCTCTGTCTCTCTGGCGAGTGCATGCACCCTCTAGCAAAAATCTCTAAAAGAGAAGAAGGAGGAGGAGGAGGAGGAGGAGGAAGAGGAGGAGGAGGAAGCACCTATGTAGGCTATACACTTTCTTAAATTCTTTAAATGTGTATTTCAGAGAAATAGACTGAAGAAATGTCACTGTAAATCAGCATAATTTAGCTGTGACTACTAGGAACAGAAACTGCCATGGTGTAAAGCTATGATTGGAATGCTATCAAAATACCTTTTCTGCCTTTGGAGTAATCTGCCATGTTGCTCCATGGTCCTTTTAGAAGTGATGTGGCAGATTTAGGTGCATTAAATCAAACATTCTGCCTTGAAACAACACCAGGATAGCACTTTTACTATAGAACTTTAAATCTATTCTCTGGCTTCTTTCATTGCAGGCACCAGACAAACTACCCAAATTTCTTTATGTGGAGCAGGGAGAACTCAAGAAGAAGTGCAAAGAAGAAAAATGGAGGCTTTTGGGATAAATGCATTTTGTGAATGAGAGATACATCAATAATATATTCAGAGTAGAAGCTATAAACAAATACTAACAAGCTCAGGAAGGTAAAATAAAACAGTAAATTGGGTGGGACAAATTAAACAGTTGGCTCTTTTGATTTTACATGTTTTCTCACTTAAAAAGATAAAATGGTACAGTCACTCTGAAAAACAGTGTGATCTTTTCTTTCTCTTTTTCTTTTTAAGTTTACTTATTCATTTCTTCCATGAGTGAGAGACAGACAACACCCCTAACAGGGTCTTGATGTGTCAATCCACCACCAGCTTCAGACAATCTCCAGATAATGGGCATACACATGCTTAATATATAGTCAGGAAAGTTTCCAGATGCAAACCCAGAACCTTCCTATGTGGGTCAGCCTCACAATCACGTTTTACTGCTATACCACCTTCTTGTCCCTGGTTTTCATATTTTCAATTGAAATATAGGTACAAAAATATCAATTTCCTTTAAAATCTAGTATAAGACTAACAACAGTGTAAATGTGGTGATAAATAGTAACTGTCATTCACCTTCAGTGACATAAGAAGGAGTTGGGGCAGCAAAAAACTGGAGAGCCCACCTGCCACATAGAGTGAATTAGCAACATAAAGCATGGTAATAAATGGAAAGTACACTTCCCCTAAGTACCAGGAAGACAGTGTAAAGGAAGAATAGTGGGGATTAGAAATGGAAAAGTCAAGGCTAAAAGGGGGTATCACTCTTTCATACCAGATGGTTGAACTGTGAAAATGAAGGCCTCCTATTTCCTGATATTATGTTTCTTACAGGGAAGCTGAAAATCTGGATATTTATGTGTAATCTCTTCTTTAAATGCTGGTAACTAATTCAATTTTTGAAAAAAAAAGTTCAAAATGAAAATAAAATTAAACTAGACACTGTGTTGGTCAGACAGATAAAACATGATGAATTGATTCTTGGGCTGACTGTGACCTCTGAACTAAGAAACACTGTACATGTTTCAGGTTTTCATCCATCAAGAGAGATGAAACTAACAAGCAAAAAAGACTTCCAGAGAATAAAACCAAAATTAGTCCAGAAGGTGAAAAGAGAAAATATTTCTCTGAATCCAAGAGTAGACAGAACATTAAGGGAGAGACAGGTATCATGAGCAGTGCATGCAACAAAATGATCACAAACATATCATATATTACCTCCAGATGGTACCTCGGAGATTGTATACTTCATCCCCAACATGTGCAAATGAGATACTTAAAATGCAGAGGTTACGTGTGTTCCCAAAGTTAAACAGCTAGTGTTTTTTCCGTCTCACAATGTCCAGTGTTTTTGCTAGACAAAGCTTTCTGTAGGGGTCAGTTCAATGAACTAGCTAAAGAACCAGCTATGGGAAAAACCAGAAGACCCATGTCTAGCAACTCAACTGACATTCCTTTGTCACTTTATAGCTGACTGTGAAATACCTGATTGTGGCTGAAACTTGTGGTTTCCATATACAAAAGTCTTATAGATTGTGGTCTCTTTAATAAAGCTAACTTCATGGGGTAAGTAAATGGTAAAGAAAGTCAAGAGCAAAACTGTGAGCATTTTGTTTTGGCAGAGAAAGGGATGATAGTTGTGAAGGAGAGAATACATTTATTCTGAACATATCTACATAAAATTAAGAGGCATAATTGCTTTCACTTCACTACTTTAGAAGCCTAAGAATGAGTTCTGAGTTGAACAGGGCAAAGTGTGATTTCAGAAACCTTAAAATACTGTTCATGCCGCATACTAAGTTACTCAAAACAAATTCAAGACGTTTGCTTCTGTGAAATCCTTTCACAGCTCCCTGCTTCCTTTCCCTTATTTAGCACACTTTCATTTCCAAGAAAGCCTGCTGACATTTTTTTTTTTCTCCACTCTTCCTTAAAACTGTCTGGTTCTTCAAATCCTGGCCAGTGTTTGACCACCTATCATAGAGGTACAATGACATACTTGTGTGCTCTCTCTCTCTTGTTAATACTGAATGTTTATTCTTAAGCAATCAAGGCCTAGACTTTGAGTTTTTCTCTCCCCCTTTGCCAAAATGACTCGCTCATAGATTTCCCAAGAAAAGGATGTTGTGATGCAAGCACAGCTCTTGCCATCAAGATAGGTCTGTATTCCAAAGTCCCAGCTCAGGCTCACTAGTCAAGGCTTTACTTGTGAAAACATAGGAATAGATAGTGGTTAGAAATCACATGTAATTGTCATTATAACATGGATAAGTATGAGCTCAAATGCTTAGGAGCCAACAGTTTTTACACACACAGGGAAAATTTAGAAAGATTATTTAAACTTTATTTGAATCACTTTTGATCAATCAGTGAGGGTTTCCTAATAAATACCATCTGCTTACAAGACACCAAGAGAAGAAGGTGTGGTATCTGTCTCTAAAAACCTTAAATTGTATGCAAGTAGACAAAAAACTACCAGGCATAAAATAATTAGATTTTGGGCCAGTCAGTGGTATGGTGGTTAAGGCAGCTAGATCTCACATGACCATGTGCAGTTCGAGCTCTGGACCTGGCAGCTTGAAGAACACACCGGGTGCATGAGTATTTGTGCCCAAAATCTCAAGAGGAGAATGGAGAACAGATTGCAATGTGGCTATCCCTCCTGGGGGTTGATCTCTTTCTCTCTCTCTCTCTCCCCATTAAGTACATACATCTTACAGCAATTTTAAAAATAATAATATTTTTAGCAATTAGACTATGAAGTGTACTGGAGAAAAGTAATAAGAGCTTACCAAATAAATCAATTTTCTGGAGCATAACGTGAAGGAAGTCATGGATAAAGAGATGGTTGAAGGGTCTTAAGAGATAGTTGGGAATTGGATGGGTGGAGATAAAAGCACATAAAGCTACAAGACTAGTAGTCATGGGGATAACAATAGGAAGATGGAGAACAGGAAAGAAATGATTCAGAATGAAACTAAAAATTTATGTAGTTGAGTGGTAAGATATGGGATATTTTAGAAAAGGAGACAAAATCAGGCAGAAATGTTGGTATTCATTGTTTCAAGCAAAGAGCAGAGAGCTAATTAAAATGCTTTCAAAGGAATATGAGTGAATAACAATATTTAAAGAAAAATATTCTGTCAGTAATGTCCAATAGTGTTGGATAAAAGAAAGGGAGCTTTTTTAGGTGGTTGTGGCGTTAATGCAGATTTAAGTGAATGCAACTTGCTTTTAGATAAAGGTGGTTACGATAATGAAACTTTAACAGATTTAACCAGAATTACCTATAATAAAGACTTTTAAAGATAGAGAAAAGACTTTAGAAATTATTTAATAGAAGTTCTTCACTTTATAGGCAAGTAAACTGAGGCCAAGAAAGTATAAGTGATTCTTCTAAGGTTATCTAATCAGGTAGCTAATGACAGGGCCAGGACTAGCTAGGATCCAGGCCTTTTGAGACCTTAACGAGTGCACTTCACAGTGCACCAAGCTGTTGAATTGAAATGACAGCAACATATCCAAATAGAATTCTTCTAGGAACCAGCAGGTATGGTACAGATATAGGTATTCGGGTAAATACAAATTTAATATATCATCTGGATCCACAATGGTGGATATGCTTTGAAAGGGAGAATGCAGAAATAAGAGATACCTAAATTGAGGGGTGAATGGAAGAAGAATAATTACAAAACAAGGAAATGATCAAGAGAAAGTCATATTGTAGAAATCAAGAGGAAAGAGATTTTCAAAAATAGAGAATAGAAAATGTTATGATTTTAATATGTTCCCCAAAGTTTATGTATTGAAAACTTAATCCTCATTGTAACACAGTTGAGAGGTGGAGCTCTTAAGAGGTGACTGAGTTATACGGAGTCTGCCCTAACAAATAGATTAATGTCATTATTTCAGGAGTGGGTTCTTGAGGATAAAGTTCAGTGCTCATTCTATCTTTTGCACTTGTTTCTACCTTCCCTTTCACCATGGGATAACACAGAATGAAGGCTATTGCCAGGTGCTAGTGCCATGGTCTTGGACTTCTCAGCCTCTAGAACAATGAGAAAAACACATTTGTATTCCTTATAAGTTACCTAGTGTTGAGTATTCTATTGTAGTAACAGAAAACATACTGAGACAGAAAACTTTGACTTTTGGCTAACACAGAAAAATAGGAACTAGATTTTCTCTCTTGATTAAAGCAACTAAAACAGTGGGGAAAATATATGAAACAACAGTTCTCAAAATATTAGAATTCAGACAATGAAATTGAACTATTTCTGAGAAATAGAGAACAAACAAGGGAAGCCTTATGATTGCTCCAACTTACTTAGAAGTTAGACTATGGTGTGTACCAAATCACAGTATAAGAAATGTTTTCAAACCACAGTACAAGAATGTTCCCAAGTCACAGTACAAGGAGTGGAAACCCAAGCAAAGCCTGATGGTCTCTTTAGTTACAGAGACAGAGCTAAGAGTCTAGGGAGACCAAGGAAATTTGAGTTTTCAGAATAGATTACCAAAGAGAAAAGAACTGCACAAAAAAGAGTACTCTGGAGATCTGCAGAGGGTCCTCTGAAGTATTCAGCTGATCATTGATCAGCATATCAATGTGTGCAGAACCACCTGAAATAACAATTTGAAATGACTAGAGTTAAGAGTGCTTGGCGTTCACACAAATCGGGAAGTAGTGCTTCTTCCAACTAGACAGACTGAAAAAGCTCAAGACTCACAGATCAATGAACAGAGTACACAACCTACTCTTATCCCAGTAATGGAAATAAGTAGCCATAGACAAAACACAGCTACAATCCTGCCTATTAAATCCTCAAAGCAAACCAAAAAGAATCATTCTGTTTTGAAGTATATGTCCCAAAATGAAGTTCAAGAATATAATACAATTTTTTAATATAAAATACAAAAATTTCCGATGCTCAGCAAAGTAAAATTCACAATGTCTACCTTCTGGACAAAAACTTTCAGGCATTCAAAATAAATAAATAATTATAACCCATATTGAGAAGGGGGATAACAAATAATGAAAACTGACATAGAAAGAACACAGATTACAGAATTAGTAGACAATGATATTCAAAGTCAACTGTATACCATATAGTCAAGAAAACAGAAGACTGAACATGTTAAAAAGAGAAATTGAAAATAAGAAAGAACAAAACTAATTTCTAGATATGAAAACTCAATGTTTAAAATGAAAAAAACACTGGATATGATTAATCATCAAGTAGATATTTTTAAGAAAATAATTAGTGAACCTGAATACACAGCAATAGAAATGATCCCCACATGAAACATGATACATATATTACTGTAGGGGAAAAAAAGGTAAAGTTTTAGAGAAACCAATGAAACAATTTCAAATGGTCTGATATAAGTGTGACTGGGGGGACCAGCATTTGGTGCAGTAGTGGTGCAACTGGATTCACATGAGTTCATGTACAGGGTTCTCACTGAGCACACTAGGCTCATATACAGAGACATCATTAAGCACACAGACCATATGTCAGCATACCCATGATCTGGACTAGGTGAGACTTGTAATGGATTATAGTTTGAAGACCCTGTTGTGGGTCCCTGTCCCTCTGTCTCTCTCTCTCATGAAAGAAATAATTAAACTTTTAAAATAGTGTGATAGGGGTTCCTAAAGGAAAGAACAAAGGGAATGGACAAAAAGATGTGAAAAAATAATCTCTAAAACTTTTCCAAATTTGATGGAAACTATAAATTCACAGAGCTGAGAAGCTTTCAAAACTTAAGAATGAGAGTATGGCTCATCCCCTCCCCCACACACCTTGGAACTCTTAGGTGTGTTTACTGGGATTGAAGAAACCTGTCTTCCTGGTCCCCCATGCCATTGGAACATCCACCCCATATGGACTTGCTGCATGTTGAACCATTGCGGTTGTGAGGGGTACTACAGAGCATCAGTTATCCCCCTCCCCTATATGCCTTGGAACTCTCAGGTGTGTTTACTGGGACTTGGAGAAGCCCATCTAGCCCCCACCCTCAAGCCATCTGGAAATCTGCACCAGACAGCCTTGCTGCACAGTGAGCCATTTGCAGCTGGGAACAGTGCTGCAGAGCATGGCTCATTCCCTCTCCCATGTGACTTGGAACTCTCAGGTGTGTCCACTGGGACTTGGAGAGGCCCGTCTTTCCCATGTCCTCATGCCATCGGGACATATGCCCCAGTGACGGGCCTGGACTCACTGAGTGGCAGGGACACTGAATTGCAGAGAGGCTGTGACTCATCCCCTGCCACATGCCTGTAAATTCTCAGACTTCAGCATTTCCTAAAGCTTGTGGTATGCAACACACACCACATGACCCCTTCTTTCTTCCTCAATTGAAGCTCAGCAGATCAGCCCCAGGTGCACCTGTTTTCTAGAAACTGGAAGGATTTTGATTTATCCAAGTCCAGAAACAGCTGTGTGGGTTGCTGAATGAGCATCAGAGAGCTAGAGCAGCATAGAGATCACCGATCAAGTCCTCCTGCTTGCCTTTGAACACTCAGAATTAACTTGAAGAATTTAGGAAGAGACATATAATTCACCTGATGACTAGAAACCATAAAAGATGCACAAGAAATACAAGAAACAAAGAAAATATCTCTCCTCCAAGGGAAAACATCAATTCCTCATCATCCACAGACAATACTATGAAACTTATGGAAATGTCAGATAAACAATTCAGAATATTTGTAGTGACAAAATTAAATGGGATGTAAGATAAAAGAGACAACGTACTCCAGAAGATGAAAGAGAAAAGATTCAATGAGCTCCAAGAGATGAGGAAGTCCTTTCATGATTTGAAAGAAGTAATAGACACCATAAAAAGAACCAAACAGAATGTTAGAGATGAAGACTGTAATACAGGAAATCAAAACCTTCCTCGAAAGTATTAAAAGCAGATTAGATAACACAGAAGATAAAATCTCAAATGTAAAAGACAAAACCTATGACCTAGAAAAAATTATCAAAAAGACTGAGAAAATAACCAAGAAGAATGAGGATAATATACGAGAAATACTAGATACCATTAACCACACAAACATCCAGATAACTGGTATCCCAGAAGGTGAAGAAAATAATAAGGGCATTGATAATTTATTACATAAAATTCTGGAAGAAAACTTTCCAAACCTTGAGAGACATTCAAAAATCCAGACCCAAGAATTACAAAGGACCCCAAATAGAATCCACTCAAGAAGATTGTCTCCAAGGTGCATCAAAGCCAGGTTGTCTAAAACCACAAAGACAAAATACTATAATTGACAAGAGAGTAACATCAAGTTACTTAAAAAGGTTAACAGACCTCTTGTCGTAACAATGCAGGCAAAGAAAGAATAGGGAAATATATCCAAATTGTTAAATTAAAAACAATTTCAACCAAGATTACTATACAAGGCAAGATTATCCTTCATATGGAAAGAAAAGATAAAAACATTCTCAGATAAACAAAACTTGAATGAATTTACCAACTCCAGACCAACTCTTCCAGAAGTTCTGAAGAGAGTGCTTCACCAGGAAATCAGAGTCAGACAGACAGAAATAAGAGAACAAGAAAAATGGTTAACTGAATAATAGGAACAAGTCCAGAAATATTGATAATAATGTTGAATGTTAATGGATTAAATTGTCCAATCAAGAGACACAGATTGATTGAATGGATAAAAAATCAGAAACCATCTGTTATCTGTTTCCTACAAGAAATGCATCTCATGAATGAAACATATATAGACTAAGAGTAAAGGGCCAGGAAAAAGATATTCCATGCAAGTAGAAATCAAAAAAGAGCTGGAGTCATGATACTGATTTCAGACAACATAGACTTTAATACAAAAACTGTAAGAGACAAAGACATTATATAGTTGCAAAAGGGCTTTTCATTAAGACATAATGCTTATAAATATCTGTGCACCCAACTCAGGAGCACCGAAACACATGAAGGAAAGACTGCTAGATCTAAAAGGAGAGATCAGTTGCAACATTATAATCATTGGAGATCTCAACATCCTATTATCTCCTTTAGACAGATCTAGACAAAGAATAAGCAAAGAGATACAGGAAGTAAATGATACCATAAAACAAATGGACTTGACAGATGTCTACAGAACTTTCCACCCTAAAACCACAAAATATACATTTTTTTTTACCTCTGCATGGAACCTTTCAAAGAATGATCATATGATAGGGCACATCAAGCCTTTGCAAATTCAAAGGCATAGAAACTATCCAGCATTTTCTCTAACTATGATGGAATTTAACTTGATATTAATTTCAGGAAAAATCCTCAAAAATACACAAACACGTGGAAACTGAACAACTTACTTCTGAATGATTTCTCAACTACCAAAGAAATTAGGACTGAAATAAAAAGACTTATAGAAACAAATAATAATGAGTGCATGAGTTTCCGCAACCTACAGGACGCCACAAAAGCAGTCATAAGAGGGAAATTCATAGCAACTAGTGTGCATAAGAAAAAGATGGAAAGGTGGCAAATTGACAACCTAACATCATGCCTCAGGGAATTGGAAAAACAACAACAACAACAAATCCAAAAAATGCTAGGAGAAAAGAAATGAGCAGAAATAGAAAATAAGTGAACTATACATAAAATAAATGAAAGGAAAAGCTGATTCTTTGAAAAGATGAACAAGATTGACACAAAATTAGTTAGAGAGTGATTAAAAGAAGAGAGAAAGGAACCAGATTAATCAAACTTGCAATGAAACAAGCAATACTACAACAGACACAACAGAAATACAAAATAGTATTAGAGGTTACTACGAATGACTATATGCCAACAAACAAGAGAATCTGGATGAGATGGACAAATTCCTGGGCACATATAATCTACCAAGATTGAATCAGGAGGACATAGAAAGCCTGAATTGATCCATAACAAGCAATGAGATTGAATCAGTAATAAATAAACTCCCAACAAGGAAAAGCCCAGGTCCTGATTCCTGATGGCCTCATTTCTGAATTCTACAAAACTTAAAAAAAAAAAAAGAGGGACCAGCAGTTAGCATAATGGCTATGTCACTGGACTCCCACGTAGTCGACCGCGGTTCGTATCCCGGACCCGGTGGCTTAAAACTTATGCTGGGTGCGTGTGTGTGCGTGCCCAAGATCCCGAGAGGAGAATGGAGGAGAAGGGATTGCGGCATGGCCATCCCCCCTGGGGAGTGATTTCTCGCTTTCTGTCTCTCTGTCTCTCTCTGTCTGTCTGGTGAGCACACACAACCTGTAGCAAAAACCTCTCAAAAAAAAAAAAAAAAAAGAGTTATCCCACATTCTACTTAAACTATTTATAAAGACCCAAAAGGAAGTAATCCTCCTGAAGTCATTTTATGAAGCCTCCATCATCCTCATCCCCAAAACAGATAAAGACATGGCAAAGAAGGAAAACTACAGACCAGTATCTCTGATGAATATAGATGCAAAAATTGTCAACAAGATACTTCCAAGTCGTATCCCACAACATATGAAAAGAGTTATTCATCCTAACTAGGTGGGCTTTATTCCAGGGATGCCAGGGTGGTTCAACATACACAAAAGAGTATGTTGTAGGGTTGACTGCAGTTTGAGTCCTGGACCTGGTGGCTTAAACTCATGCTGGGTGCATGTATATGCATGCTAAAGATCCCAAGAGGAGAATGGAGGAGAAAGAGATTGCGTCATGGTCACCCCCCCCCGGGGGGGGGGGTGATTTCTCTCCTTCTGTCTTTCTGTCTCTGCTTGTCTTTCTGGCGAGCACATGCACCCTATGCAAAAACCTCTCAAAAAAAAAAAAAAAAAAAAAAAAAAAAAAAAAAAAACGAGCCATGTATGAAAACCTGTAGCTAACATTATACTGAGTGCAGAAAAGCTGAAAGCTTTTCCACTGAAAACTGGTCCTAGACCAGTAGTTACCGTAATGGTATGTTGCTGAACTCCCATGTAGTCGACTGCGGTTCGAGTCCCAGACCTGGTGGCATAAAACTCACACTGGGCACACATGTGCATGAGTGCCCAAGATCCCGAGAGGAGAATGGAGGAGAAGGGATTGCAGCGTGACCATCCCCCCTGGGGAGTGATTTCTCACTTTCTGTCTCTCTGTCTCTCTCTGTCTGTCTGGTGAGCGCACACGCCCTATAGCAAAAACCTCTAAAAAAAAAGAAAAAACAGAAACAAAACAAAACAAAACAAAAAACTGGTTCTAGACAAGGCTGCCCTTTTTCTCCACTCCTTTTCAATATATTGCTGGAAATCTTAGTCAATGCAATAAAAAAAAGAATAATATAAAAGTCAATCAAATAGGCAAAGAAGAGTTGAAAATATGTTTATTCGCAGATGACAAGATGATATACTTAGAAGAACCAAAGGTTTCCATGAAAAAACTTCTCAAAGTAACAAATGAATATAGTAAAGTGGCAGGATATAAAATCAACCCCCAAAAATCAATAGCATTTTTATATATGTGCAACAAGCTGACCGAGGTAGACCTGAAGAAAAAAATCTTTTACCATAAACAAAAAATATATAAGATAACTAGGGATAAACCTAACCAAGGAATTCAAAGACCTTTACAAGGAAAACTATGAAAATCTTAAGACATTGAAAATGACACCAAAAAAGAGAAAAGATTTCCCATGTTCCTAGATTGGAAGAACTAATATAATTAACGTGGCAATTCTACTAAAATTAATCTACATATTTAATGCAATTCCAAACAAATTACCAGAGACATTCTTCATATATCTAGAAAAGACAATCATGGAATTTGTTCATAAAAGACCCCATATTGCCAAAGCAATCCTGTACAAGAAGACGGGCATGGGCAACATTTCACTCACTGGTCCCAAAATATATTATAATGCTGTGATAATCAAAACAGAATGGTACTGGCACATAAACAGACAGGTGGATCAATGGAACAGAATAAAGACTCCAGAAATAAACCCCAAAATATGCAGTCAACTGATTTTTTGCAAAGGTAACCAGCCAGTCTGTTGGGAAAAAGAAAACCTCTTCAGAAAATGGTGCTGGAAAAACTGAGTATCCACATGCAGAAAGATGAAACTGGACACCCATCTTTCACCATTAACAAAAATCAACTCAACATGGATCCGAGATCTAAACCTAAGACCTCAAACTATACAACTGCTAGTGAAAAACACTGGGGAAGCACTGGAAGACATTGGGGTGGGCAAATACTTTTTAAATAAGATCCCCAAAGCACAGGCAATAATTCCAAAAATAGACAAGTGTGATTACAATCAGATTAAGAAGTTTCAACACAGCAAAAGACGCAGTAATTAGTATGAATTGACAACCCTTGGAATGGCAGAATATTTTTGTAAACTATGCCTCAGATAAGGGATAACCAGAATACACAGGGAACTCAAGAGTTTTGAAAAAAATGATTAACCCAATTAAAAGATGGGAAAATAAGCTTAACAAGAAGTCTCTAAGGAAAACATACAAATAGTCAAAAAGCATATGTAAAAATACTCAACATACCTCATAATAAGGGAGATGAAGATTAAAACCACAATGAGATACCACATAACCTTTGTCAGAATGGTGAAGATTAAAACTACAAAAAATGATAAGTGGTGGTATAATTTTGGTGAAAGGGCAACTCTCCTACACTGTTGGTGGTAATGTATATTGGTCCAGCCACTATGGAAAACAATATGGAAGTTCCTCAAAGACCTACCAATAGAACTACCATATGATCCAGCAATTCCACTCCTGGGTATCTACCCAAAGGACGGGAGAATGCACAGTCGAAGTGCTTGCACATCTATGTTTATTGTGGCATTATTCACGATTGCTAAGACATGGAACCAACCAAATGTCCATGAACAGATGAATGGATTGAAAAAGTTTTGCACCTATACTCTTTAGCCATAAAAAAACAAGACCTTGACATTTGATAGAAAGTGGACAACTATGGAAGATTTATTGCTGAGTGAAGCAAGTCAGGCTATGAAAGAGAGACATTGTATGTCTCTACTTAACATATACCAACTGTCCACACTCTGGTAGAGAATGAAAGATTGGAGGACATAAAAGCATTGAAAATTGTTATGGACACTGGAGATAATGTAGAAGGAGGGTGGGAGAGGGGAAAAGTGTAGGGAAGGAATTAGGGAGAAAAATAGAGAAGACATTTGTGGGACACAGAAATGGTTTATTACCTGTTGATGATAACATGTATAGTATTCTCAACTGGACTGGTCTGAGGTGTATTTCATGTTGGGTTGTATTTCATGTTGGGTAAATTCTCTCTACAGGCTAAATGATGTATAGCAACTGAATGTATAAATAATAATAATAATAATAATAATAATAATAATAAAACATAGGAACAATAAATACTAAGACAAGAGCAGTAAGGCATATCAGAATTAACCCTCTAAAACAAGTAATAAGGCGAAAATCATATAATAACTAAAAAAGGGCACATTATCTACAAGCAAAGATAAAAATGACAGCAGATATTTCTTTAAAAACAAAAGAATGCATGTAGTAATTGCTTTAAAATATTAAAAGAAGAAGAGAGAGGAGGAAGAAGAGAACAAGAAACCTGTCAAATTACAACACTTTATCCAGAGAAAATATCTTCCAAAAACAGAGAAATTAAGACTTTTCAGACATGCCAAAGCTAAAGTGGGCCCAGGCTGGTGGCTCAGTTGTGGAACTGTAGTGCTGGAAGACACATGGTAGACATATGGTCAACTGCAGGTTTGGATCTCCAGGTCATTTTGAAAACACACCAGGTATGTATGTGTGTGCCCAAGATCCTGCCAAACTGGAAGTTAAGGGAAAAGGGATAGCAGCATGATGAGGTTAAAGGTGTATCTTTTTCTCTCTTTCTCATGCATGCATACTATTTATTGTGAATAAAATGAATCCTTGACAGATCCATCATATAAGAAATATAATTCTTTAGTGCAGGAAAAAATATGATACCACATGGAAATATAGACTTAACAAAAGTGAATGAAGAGCTTTAAGAATAGTAACAATATGGATAAACATAACAATATTTTTCTTGTCATTTAAGTGACTTTTAAAGATAATTGACTGAAGCAAAAATAATACCAATGTATTTTGGGGTTTATAACATGTATAGAAGATGTATAACAAAAATAGCACATAGAAGGATACTTCCACAATGCTTCTATACTATACATAAGTGGTATAAAACACTTGAATACAGACTGTGTTAAGTGAAATATGTGTAGCATAAGCCCTGAAACAACAGAATAAAAAATTAAAGTTAGGAGCCAGCAGGTGACATGGTAGTTAAGGTGCTGGACACACCCACATGGCTGACAGCAGTTTGAATCCCAGACATGGTGGCTCACTTTCTCACTTTCCCTCTTTCTCTCTGTATCTCTCAACGGTCAAATTAAAATAAATAAATAAATAAATAAATAAAAATTAAATAATTTTTAAAGTTATAGCTAATAAAACAAAAAGAAAATAAAAATACATAACAATCATCAAAAGGGCAGAATAAGTGGAGAAAAAGATAAAAAATGGATGAAGAAAATAGAAAATGAATAAAAAGATGACAGATTTAAATTCAGCCATATCAATAATTAAATTAAATATTAATGGTTTAAGCATCCACATTAAAAGAGATTATCGGGGGCCAGCAGGTGGTGTGTTGTTTAAGGGCGTTGGACTGCCACATGGCTGACTACAGTTCGAGTTCCAGACCTGGCGGCTTGCTTTCTCACTTTCTCTCTCTCTCTCCTTATTCTCTCTCTCCTCCCTTCTCTGATCAAATTAAAATAAATTTTAAAAGGACCAGCAGTTGGCATAATCATACTGATATCAGATAAAATAGAATCCAAGACAAAATTATAAGAAGATACCAAGAAGGATTCTATATATTACTAAAAGGGGTAGTTCATCAAGAAGATATAACACTTATAAATATCTACTCACCCAACACTGGGGCACCTACATACAAGAAAGAGAGACTGCTGGATCTAAAAGGAGATATAGACCAAAATATAATAATCATTGAGGAGCTCAATATCCCACTGTCTCCTCTACACAGATCATCTAGACCAAAAAAATAGATACATGATATAAATAGTACCATAAATCAAATAGACTTGATAGACACCTACAGAATATTTCACCCAACAGCCAAAAAGTACATCTTTATTTTTTACCTCCACATGGAATCATTTCAAAGGTTGACCACATGATAGGGCACAAAACAACTTTTCTGATCATGATGGAATAAAATTTGAAATGAACTACTTAAAGAACACTCAAAAATACACAAACACGTGGAAACTACACAATGACTTCACAACCACTGAAAGAATTAAGACCAAAATCAAAAGAACCCTTGAAACCAATGATAAAGAACAAGTGAGTTTTTTATAACCTATGGGAGACAGTAAAAGTAGTCATATGAGGGAAGTTCAAGCATATGTGAACCACTTATCAAGACAGACTTCATTGTAGGTCAAAAACAACTATCAATATTTTAAAATGATTCAAGCTATACAAAGTAGACCATATGTCTATAGTGGAATTAAACTAGAAATCAGTAACAAATCTCTGGCACTCCTCAAATATTTGGAAACTAAATAAATTCTTTAAAAAATATATGGATCAAAGAAGAAATAGAAATGAAAAATAGTTTGAGATGCATAAAAATTAAGACAAACATACTAAAATTCAAGGGGAAACCCTAAAGGGTATTTAGAGGAAAATTTAAAGCTTTGAAATGCCTATTTCAGAAAAAAAAAGGAATAAAATCAATAATCTCAGCTTGCCTTTTAAGAAACTAGAAAAAGAAGAAATGTAACCCCAAGTATGAAGAAAAGAAATAATAGAGACAAGAGCAAAAATCTATAAAATACAAAAGAGGAAAACAATAAAGACAATAAATGAAACCACAGACTGATTCATTGACAATATCAACAAAATTTGTAAACTTTAGGAAGAATTTTCTGCAAGGTTAGATAGAGAGAGAGAGAGAGAAGAAAGAGAAACATAATTGACATCAGGAATGAAAGTGGTAACAACATTAATGATTCTATAAATATTTTGAAATAATAAGGGAATATAAAGAATGTTTTTATGTCATTAAATTCAATAATCTAAATAGACAAATTCATCTAAAGACATAAAACGCCAATGTTCAATCAGAGAGACAGAAAGTCTGAATAGTTCTACATCATTTAAAGAAACTAAATTTAAAATTTGAAACCTTCCCACTAAGAGACTTCCTGATCCAGATGGCTGCACAGAGGAGTTCTAACAAATATTTTAAAAAGTAATAATACCAAATCTACAAATACTTCTCCAGAAAATTAAAAAGATGAGAATTGTTCTCTAATTAGTCTATGAAATCAGCATAACTCTAATAAAAAATAAAGTTATTACAGGAAAAGAAAACTACATAAAATATTCCTTTAAAACATAGATTCAGAAGAAATCTTACATTTTGGTGATTCTCGGGGCCAGTTGATGGAGCAGTGGTTAAGGTGCTGGGTTCCCACAGGGGTGACTGTGGTTTAAGTTCCAGACTTGGAAGCTTGAAACTCACACTGGGCATGTGTGTGTATGTACCCAAAATTTCAAGAGGAGAATGGAGGAGAAGGGATTGCAGCATAGTCATTTCCCAGGGAGTGATTTCTCACTTTCTCTCTGTCTCTCCAGTGAGCACATGTACCCTATAGCAAAAATCTCTCAAAAAAATTAGTGAATCTCATTTAACAATATATGAACAAGGTGATGTGACCAAGTAGAGTTTGTCCCTGGAATAAACACAAGTTCGGTGTAACATTTAGAAATTAAATGCTGTAATTCACCATATATGAGACCAGAAAAATCAAAGCTTCATGACCATTTAAATAGATATAGAAAAAGTTTTTGACAAAATCCAGAATCTATTCCTGATAAAAGTTGTAAGGAAACTGGAATTAGAAAGAAATTTCCTTGTCCTAATAAAGACCATCTATAATGACCTACAGCTAACTTTCCAAAATATGTATGGGATATATGCAAGGAGACTTCAAAAAGATTATAGAACTAAATTATGTATGAGTTTATTTTCATGAAAAATTTTAAATTTATGCATAGTTCTTTCATGATATGCCTTTTTCACAATCTTTTTGAAGACCCTGTATATGCTGTAAACTATCTTGGAAAAAAAGTCAATGAAGAGGCCAACAGGTGGCATGGTGGTTAAAGCACCACATGACAACCATAGTTTGAGTCCCAGACCTAGTGGCTTGTTTTCACACTTTCTTTCTCTCTCTCTCGTAAGCACGTGTGTCCTATAGCAACTTAATAATAATAATAAGTAAAATTATATAAATAATGCATTTTAAAAAAGAAGTCAATGAAGACATATATTTTCTTCATGGATTGGAAATCTCAACACTTTTAAAATGTCAGTTCTCTCCTAAATGATCTATAAATTCAGCCCAATTGCAATCAAAATCTCAATAAGTTTTTTTGTGGAACCTGGGAATACTATTTTAAAATGTATATGAAAGAATTTAAAATGTGATCCAAAAGAATTATGCAGAAGAATTCCAAATAAGTTTGTAGATGCTCCACTAAGTGGGGGCCGTGTATAGTGACTTCCAAACAGAACAGTATGGGGGCCAGCCAGTGTTGTGGATCTGGATCTAACCTGGCTGGATCTCACATGATTGACAATGAAGTTCAAGTCCTAGATCCAGCAGCTTGAAAATTTTGCCAAGCTCATGTACATGTATGCCCAAAATTTTAAAAGAAGGGAGAGATGAAGGAGAAAGGATTGCAGTAGGACCACCCTCCACGGGGAATGCTTTCTTGTCTTCTCTATCTCTCTGTCTTTCTCTCTGTCTCTCTCTAGTGAGCTCATATGCCTTCTTTAAAAGAACAATATGAAAAGCAGGGGTCCAGGCGGAGAGTAGGGTAACTTTACAATGGAAAAACTTGCTTTAGCCAGGTGATCAAGGCAACTTCAGCAGTCATAAAAAATGTTTATATGTAATGAAAATGGTACTTTATCTCCATAATCTCCCTCCACTAGTCCTAGAACTCTTGTCTAATGAAGTGAAAAAACATCAAATTCTAAAAGAGAAGCATTGTTGAATAAAACTGACCCAGTATTTCTCAACACTGTCAAGACCACAAAAGACATACAAACAGCGAAAAAGCATATGAGAAAACACTGAATATCCCTCATCATAAGGGAGATACAGATTAAAACCTCAATGAGATACCACCTAATACTTGTTAGAATGGCAAAGATTAAAAATATAAAAAATGATAAGTGTTGGTGGGGTTGTGGTGAAAGTGGAACTCTCCTACACTGTTGGTCGGAATGTAAATTGGTCCAGCCACTATGGAAAACAATATGAATTCCTCAAAGACCTACAAATTGATCAAGCAGTTCCACTCCTGGTGTCTACCCAAAGGACAGGACAGTGCTCAATTGGAAAAGTGCTTGCACATCAATGTATATTGCGGCATTATTCACAATTCTTAAGACATGAGACCAGCCCAAATAGCCACAAACAGATGAATAGATTGAAAAAGTGTGTGGCACATATGGTCCATGGAATACTATTCAGCCATTAAAAAGAAAAGAACCTGACATTTGACATTTGATAGAAAGTGGAAAACTATGGAAGATTTATTGCTGAGTGAAGCAAGTCAGGCTATGAAAGAGAGCCACTGTATGTCTTAACATATACCAACTTAGCATATACCAACTGTCCACACTCTGTGTAAGACATTTGTGGTACACAGAAATGGTTTATTACCTTCTGTGTATAGTATTCTCAATTGGACTGGTCTTAGATGCATTTCATGTTGGGTAAATTCTCTTTAAAAGCTAAATAATGGGGACCAGCAGATAGCGTAATGGCTATGTAGCTGAACTCCCATGTAGTCCACTGCAGTTCGAGTCCCAGACCCGGTGGCTTAAACTCATGCCGGGCACGTGTGCATGCATGCCCAAGATCCCGAGAGGAAAATGGAAGAGAAGGGATTGTGGCATAGCCATACCCCCCTGGGGGGTGATTTCACACTTTCTATCTCTCTGTCTCTCTCTGTCTTTCTGGCAAGCACACACGCCCTATAACAAAAAACTCTCCAAAAAAAAAAAATTAAATGATGTATAGTGCTTGAATGTTTAAAATAATAATAAAAGATCATGAAAGACAAGGAAAATCTGAGAGCCAAGAGGAAGCTAAGAAGACATGAAAATTTAAAGTAATGTATCCTTGATGGAATCTTGAAACAGGAAAAGGACAGTAGGTAAAAACTAGGGAAATCCAAATAAAATATAAACTTTAATTGATAATAGTATGTCAATATTGTTTCAGTTGTACCAAAGGTATCATACTAATGTAAGATATCAATGATAGATGAACTTTTATATGGAGGCATATAATATGGGAACTTTGTGATATCTGTTGAATTGTCTTGTAAATTTAAATCTGCAAATCTAAACCTTAAGTCTAATAATTAAAAATTAAAATATATACAGAAATTGAAAATCTAGACATCAATCCTCTTAAAACTACCTTAACTGCTCTTTAAGAAGTTTTTACATACAGGCTGTTGTTACTTAACATACCTCCCCAATTAGCCCAGATGACTTCTTTTCTTTAAAGAATTATTTATTTATTTAATTCCATTTGTTATTATAATTACTATTATTATTTTAATGTGACAAGAGAAAGACAGAGGGAAAGCAAAAAAGCAAGCTACCAGTTCTGGGACTGGCATTGCCATCAGCCATGTGGGAATCCAGTGCCCTTAACCACCATGCCACCTGCACCCCCCCCCCCCAGATGACTTCTTAGAGGGAGTATAGAATTGCAGAAATATGACTATCTGAACATCTTTATTCAACAGTCTGTGGTTTGCTTAAAATGGTGTCAAAATGATTAGGTCTGGATCAAATTTTGTTTTACAATCCCCCTTTCCTGGCTACCATCTGTGGTAGGTTGCATGAAAAGTCAAACAGGATTTATAGAAAATATTGTTCCCCATTATGAAAAAGAAATATTGTATGGAAAAGGCATGGATACTAACACAACTATGAATTAAGTAGAGGGAATCGTTTTATCCAATTTGATGACTTACCATATAGGTACAATAATCAAGACTGTGTAGTATTGGTGGAGAGATAGACATATATAACAAGTAAATACAATAGAGCATTCAAAAAGGGACTTCTGTGTATATGTTTAATTGATTTTTGACAAGTGTACAAATCAATTTCAGAAAGAATGGCTGCTCTTTTTAATAAGGTTGAAACAGATGGCTTTATATCATACCAACTATGACTGCAAAAAAATAAATAAATTTTTAAGTAACCAATTTGAAATGGATCACAGACCTAAATATAAAGCCTAAAATTATAAAACTTCTAGAAGAAAGCATAGGATATTTTGGAATCAAATATTAGACAAATATTTCTTGGCCATAACACAAAGTGCATAATCCTATAAAAGAGAAAATTATAAATTGGATTTTATCAAAATTTAAAACATCTGCTTTATGAAAGACACTTATGAATATGAAAAAAAGAAGCCACAGACTGAAAGAAAATATTTTCAAAACATATCTGACAAAGGACTTGTTTACAGAATAACTAATTATCAAAACTCAATAATAAGGAAAAAAAAAACAACTCAAAAAAAGGAAGAAGAACCAAAGGGCAAAAGCAGGCTAGTGTAGAGGTTAAGGCGACTGGATCCCACATGCCCAACTGTGCTATTTGTGTGTGCATTCCCAAAATCCTAAGAGTAGAAAGGATTGTGGCATGGCCATCTCCCCTGGGGGGTGATTTCTCACTTCTATCTCTCTCACTTTTCTTTCTCTCTATCTTCAGTGAGTGCATATGCCCTATAACAGGAAGAAATAAACAAAAAACTCACTAAACTGAAAAAATAAGAAATACAAATGGGCAAAAGATTTAACAAAATAATTAACCAAAGAAGCTATATGAATGGCAAATATCACATGAAAAGATGATATCATTAGTCTTTAGAAAACTACAAATTAAAGCTGTAATGAGATATTACTACACTTATTAGAATTGCTAAAATAAAAAATCCTGACAATAGCAACTGCTGGCAAAGGTGCAGAGGAATTAGATCTCTTATACACGAATGGTGAGAATGCAAAATATTTTGGTCACTTTGGAAAATTTTGGATATTTTTTATAAAAGTTAGCATACCCACTCCTAGGTATTCATGCAAGTGAAATAAAACTTACGTTTATGCAAAAAAACCCATAGAGAAATATTTAGAATTATTTTGTAATCACAAAAAACCCCACAAAATCAACCCAATATTCCTTCCATGACTGCATAGATAAAATATTTTTGATCGCTACACTTGAATGAATCATAAATCCATTTTCCTTAATAAATTAAGCAAATGAAGTCTGGGTCAAAAGACTATCTGCTGTACCATTGTATTTATATGATATTCTGGAAAAGCCAAACCCATAGGGACCTCTAAAGAATAGATCAGTGATTGCTAGAAGTTGGTAAAAGATTTCTTTTTCTTTCCTTTTTTCTTTTTCTCTTTCTTTCTTTCTCTCTCTCTCTTCCTTCTTTTCTTTTTTCTCCTTTTTCTTTTTCATTCTTTCTTTTTACTTTCTTTTTCTTTCTTTCATCTCTCTCTTCTTTCTTTCTTTCTTTCTTTCTTTCTTTCTTTCTTTCTTTCTTTCTTTCTTCCTTCCTTCCTTCCTTCCTTCCTTCCTTCCTTCCTTCCTTCCTTCCTTCCTTCCTTCTTTCTTTCACTAGTAGGTGCTCTTTGTCTTACCAAAGAGAGATAGACAGAAAGAGAGGGAGAGGTGAATGTATACTCTCACCAGAAATGGTCATGCCATAATCCCTTCTTCATCTCTCCTTCCTTTCAGGATTTTGAACATGCAAACACACACAGCCAGCATATGTCTCAAAGCCACCAGGTCAAGAACTTGAACTGCACCATCAGCCACAAGTAATCCATCTGCCTTCACCACCAGTCTATGGAGCAGTCCCTGGGATAGGATTTTTCTATATTATGATTGATGATGATCATTGCTGGACTGCATGCTTTAGTCAAAACTCAAAGAACTGCATGCCAAAAGAGTGAAATTTACTATATCTCTATATAGTATAGGCTAAAATGTAGAATAAATATCACTCGACAAAAAAATAAGATAATATAGGGCCAACCCCACAGTGCAGTGGTAAGGAAGCTAGATTTCATATGGCCAACTGTGGTTTAAGTCTCAGTGCCAGTGACTTGAAAAACATTCTGAGTGCACATTTTGGCCATGCTTGTCCAAATCCTGACTGGATGGAGAAATGAAGGAAAAAGGATTGTAACATGACCACATCCCTTTGGGAGGTGCTTTCTTCCTTTCCCCCACCACCTATCTCTCTCTGGCAAGCACACATGCCCCCTGGCAATTAAAAAAATAAACTAAGGTACATCATATTAACAATATAAAGGGATAAAGTCATATGACTATTTCAATAGATGCATAAAAAGTGTTAGACACATGTCAACATCTACTCTGAAACAAAAAAGAATTTTTGGGTAACTAGAAATAAAAATGTCGTTGATATGATCAAAATATATTCAAAATGTGTACCATGAACATCATATTCCATGATAAAATATTATAGCTTTCTCTGTGAGATTAAAAAACAAAAAGATGCTATCACCACATTAATTTAACATTATACTTAATGTCTTAACCAGTGCAATGAGGCCAGGAAAAGTTATAGAGAGCAAAAGAAATAAAAAGGAAGACAGAAAGAGTCATTATTTATAAACAATGAAATTATGTAAGTAGAAAATAGAGCAAAAAAATCTGTTCTAGAAAATCTACTATAATTAATAAATGAATTTGGCAGGGCTGGTGCATACAGAGTTAACATACAAAAGTGAAATACATTTATTTAGTCCAGCAACAAATTACTATAAAATTTTAAATATTAAAATAGCAATCAAAATAGCATAGAAAATCAAATATCTAGTATCTTATTTCAGTTTCCTTGGAAAATTAACTAGAGGATAAAATTTTGTGTCCAGAAAATGTTACTGTGCTCTTATGATCAGTACTTATGTGGAAATAAGAGATACAAAGTTGAGCATAGGCAAGGGTTGAACTCTGATGTAACTGCACCAAAGCCTTAGTGATTCCAAAAGGTACTCTGATTTCATAAGGCCTTTCATAGTCACTGTATTTGCAAGCAAATAGTTTAGGCCTTTATGTCCTTATATCAGCAATCACTGGACACAATATATCCACAGACTTTGGACATAATTTAGGCCAAGATGACTTTCTTCAGCTGAGAGAGATTCCTAGAAAGCGACTCATCTGAGAGAACCCATCTGTCTATACTCTTAGCAGTTCTGAGGATTAATATCTCAATCCTGATACAAAATCTGAGTAGCAAACCTCAACATTCACTCTCTGCCACACAATTTGTCATTATAGTTCATCTTTTGCACTATATAAATTCATTTTCTTTACATAAATTCCAAGGACAGCTATCCTGATATTTTAATTGTTCTTCACCCCAACATTAAAAATTTTCAACATGAAGGATAAAATGGAGCCTCGAAGCAGCATCTGGCTTCAAGGTCACAACTGCTATGTATAGTCTTCCTCTTCTACTAGAGTCCCGTCATCATCAGCTAGCTCATTTGCTAGAATAGGTAGCTTATTTGATGATTCACTCAACCCTCAGGAGTCTGTCCACTAAACTATTCTTAGAACATGACTGATGCAATTTTCTATTTATTATCAAATTTGGGCAAGGTTGTAAAAAGAGACAGTCTAGTAGATTAACTATTTTTCTTTACCACCACTGTGTAACAGAAACTATCTACTCCTGATAATCAGGATAAATTATCCCTACCAACAGGGCAACTCCTTTCTCTACCTGTTTATCTATCAGAATAAGAAACCTAAAGAGCCTAAAATAAACTAGGACTCTTTCTATGTCCCCTGGTTAAAGAAATCCTTCTGATAGCCAGAACTATTAAATTGGCAAAGTCCAAACTTGTAGTAACAAGAAATATACATTTTCCATAGATAACTTGAAGCTTATGGTAAGAAGAGTTATTCCATACTTCTACCCTTTGGTTCTCAACCCAGGTAATCTCCCTATTAGGGGCATAACACCAAATAGTGGTCATTGATTTAGGGTGCACACTAAATCCTAGAAGATTGCATTCCAGCCACTTAGGCTATCTTCTTAAATCTTATTATCACTTTTGAAAAGCTTCCCTATTGTTGTATCACACCAGTAACTGCTGAATAGTATACATGTGATAGGACCAATGGATCTTATGGTCATATACCCAGTGGAGCACCTCCTTTGTTGTAAAATAAATTTCATAGCCTGACGCAATGCCTTGTGAACTCACGTGTTGGTAAATCAAATATTATCTGAACAATCAGATAGTGGTAATACTTGAGGCACTGTGGACAGAAAAGGCACAATATCAAGATACATGTCACTTTTGTCAATATGAATCACTGCCCTTCTAAGGTGAAAGGCCAGTTTAATCAATTTGCCACAAGAAGCTGACTGGTCTACTCAAGAAATGGTGCCATATTGTAGATTCAGCACCAGTCTATGTTGCTGGCATGTTGGACTTTTGATAGGGGCAGTAACTAAATCAGCTTTGGTGAGTAAAACTCCAGTAGCTAAATGAGCTTTGGTGAATAAGACTCCATTCTATTTGGCTTTATGCATAGCCTCCATTCCTTTCACCTCGTATATTACATTTGTGTTCAGATTTGGCCTGCACTGGGGTTGTCAATAACAAAGGCTAGGCAGTGTTAACTGGTCAAATCATTCTTTTTTTATTTTATTTTATGACTTATTTACATTTAATCATTGTATATCTTTATGGCAATACAGTATGGTTTTTTAAATTATGCATGCAATGTGTGAAAATAAAATCAAAGATATCATTTACATAATTTTCAACAGAGAAATTTACATACTTGTGTCTGTTAAATGTTTTTGCCTAACCCCTCCCTCTTCTAATTATCCACCCCTCTCTTGTACAGTCTCTGGTATTTACTCTTGCCCTCTTCACTATGATATCTTTGAATCTTTCAGTTTCTGCCATAGAATGCAGACATTTAGTATATATTGAGAGTGGCTACTCAATGATTGTCTTTCACAGTCTGTGAAAGACATTTAGTATTAAATTTTCTATAATCACCCACTTAGTATAAAATGAAAGTGTCACTGTTATTTATGGCTGAGTAGTATTCCATAGTGTATATGTGACACGTTTTTCAATCAGTCATCAGTTCTTAGGCATTTGGGTTGATTTCATATCTTATCAATTGTAAATAATGCTGCAATAAACATGGATTGTGCAAGTGTCTTTCTGAATGAGAGTTTTCTTATCATTGAGGTAAATACCAAAGAGTGGGATTACTGGATCAAATGGTAGTTTGATTGCAGGTTTTTGAGGAACCTTGACATTATTTTCCACAGTGGGTGTATTATTGTAGTTTACATTCCCATAAACAGTGTAGAAGAGTTCCTTACTCAGCATAGTCTCACCAGTATTTCTCATTCTTTATTTTTTTGATGAGAGCCAATCTGCCCGGGTTTAAGTAATATAGTAATTCATTATGGTTTTGACCTGCATTTTCTTTATGATAAAAGACATTGAACATTTTTTCATATGCTTTTTGAACATTTATATGTTTTAGAGAGTTGTCCATTCAGCTCATTTGTCCATTTTTAATTGGATTATTTGTGGTTTTGTGGGTGAGCAGCTTGAGTTCCCTATATATTCCAATTATCAGTCCCTTATCTGAAGCATAGTTTGCAAACGTTTCCCCCACTCTGGGTTGTCTTTTAACTCTATTGTTTCCTTTGCTGTGCAGAAGCTTTTTAGCTTGATGTGATCCTACTTTTCTGTTTTCAGAATTGTTGTCTGTGCTTTAGGAGTCTTAAGAAATCTTCGCCAACTCCAGTATCGTCAGGTGTTTCATCTGTGTTTTCTTTTTTAAATTTTTTCAGATTAATTTTACATTTTACATAAATCCCCCATATGATGCATACTATATATATTTTTTCAACAGGGAATTTTACATATTTCTGTCTATCAAATGTTTCCTCCACTTGCATCTTACACCTACTTCCAACACCCACTCTCTACCATCCACTCTCCTGTCTTACAGTCTGTAGAATTCATATCCATCTTCTCCACTATCATACCTTCAGATCTCTCAACCTCTGCCATAGAGTGCAGACACTTGGTACAAATTGAGTAGGGAAATACCATGTGTATCTTTCAAAGTCTAGCTCATTTCACTCAACATTAATACTTCTATATTCATCCAATTTGAGTCAAACAATATAATCTCACTGTTTCTTATAGCTGAGTAATATTCCATAGTATATGTGTGCCACAGTTTTTCAACCCAATCATCAGTTTTTAGGCACTTATGTTGGTTCTATGTTTTAGAAATTGTGAAAATGCTGCAACAAACATGGTGCAAGTGTTTTTCTGAATGTGTGTTTTCCTACACTTTGGGTAAATACCAAGGAGTAGGACTACTGGGTCATATGGTAGTTACATTTGTTCCATATTGTTTTCCACAGAGGTTGTGCTAATTTACATTCACACTAACAGTGGAAAAGTGTTCCTTTTCCACCACAGCCTTGCCAGCTCTTGTTCTTTATTTTTTTGATCCTAGCATTCTAACTGGGGTTAAATGGTATTTCATTGTGGTTTTAATTTGCACATCCCTTATGACAAGAGATTTTGAACTTATTTAAGGAATCTTTGCCTACTCCAATATCTTCAAATGTTTCTCCTGTATTTTCTACCAGTGTTATTATAGTTGAGGCTTTACATTTAGGTCTTTGATACATTTTAGTTGATTTTTGTTAGTGGTGAGGGAGGGATAGATTTTCAGTTTTATATTGTTATAGATGGATACCTGGTTCCTCCAGCACTATTTTCTGAAGAGACTTTCTTTTCCCCTACTGAATTGTCTTGTGTCCTTTGTCAAAAATCAGTTAGCTTTATGTTTTGTGATATATTTATGGACTCTTTTCTGTTTTCCATTGGTCTATGTGTCTGTTTTGTGCCAGTTTCATGCTGTTTTGATGATCACAATTTTGTAATATATTCTGAGATTAGATGGTGAGATCCCTCCTACTTTGTTCTTTTCACACAGTATTGCATTGGTGATTCAAGGCCTTTCATAGTTCCAGGCAAATTTATCAATTGCTACTTCTATTTCTGTGAATAATGTCACTAATAGTTTGGTTGGAATTGCATTGAATTTGTAAATTAATTTCAGTTCAACTGATATTTTGAGTATATATATATTTTTTTTTTGGAGAGGTTTTTTGCTATAGGGCGCGTGCGCTCGCCAGACAGACAGAGAGAGACAGAGAGATAGAAAGCAGGAAATCACCCCCCAGGGAGGATGGCCACGCCGCAATCCCTTCTCCTCCATTCTCCTCTCGGGATCTTGGGCACGCACGCACACGCGCCCGGCGTGAGTTTAAGCCGCCGGGTCCGGGACTCGAACCGTGGTCGACTACGTGGGAGTCGAGCGACATAGCCATTACGCTAACTGCTGGTCCCATATTTTGAGTATATTGACTCTTCCTATCCAAGAATATAAGATGTCTTTCCATTTTTTGGTATCATACTCAATTTCTCTTTTCGATTTTCATACTATTTCCTGTAGAGGTCATTTGCCTTTCGTGTTAGATTTATTACTATGTACCTTGATTTTTGTGGCTATTGTAAATGAGATTGCTTTCTTCAGTTCTGCCTTTATCCATTTATTGTTGCTATAGATTTTTGTATATTGATTTTATGTCCTGCCATTTTATTGAATTCATTTATCACTTCTAGTTTTTTCATGGATTCTTTTAGATTTCTATGTATGTAATCATTTCACTTGCTAATGGAGAAAATTTCACTTCTTTTCCCATTTCAATGCCTTTTATTATACTATATTGTCTGATTGTACTGTCTAGGAAATCTAGCACTATGTTGAAAATAACTGGAGAGGTGACACTTGAGCCTGGTCTGGGCAGGACTCTGAACCTGGGAGCAACATTGGAACTTCTGCCACAATGTGGCTTACCACTCAGGTGGCCTGGGCTCACCCTGCCCACCTGCCAGGAGACTTGAGTCTGGTCTTTGGCAGATCTTCTTGTGTGATTCAATGCTCAGGGCCTGAGAGAAACTTTGAAACTATTGCGACTTCTGTTGCCCATGCTCTGGCAGTCTGGGCTTGCCCTGCCTGCCTGGCAGGAGACTCAAGTCTGGGCAGGCCTCCTTGTATCAGCCAATGCTTGGGGCCTGGGAGCAACTTTGTTACTTTTGATACACCAATCTGCTTGATCTTCTTCACTAAGTTATATCTCCTTAGCTTGCTACTCCCTCAACAAGAGCTGAAAGTTTGGTAGAGGATTCAAGCACCTGAAGTTACCTATAACTGCTCTGACATGGGAAAGGAGCTCTCCAATAGGAACACACCTGGGCACTATGGGTAAAATTTCCTCTATTAATACTATAGAATCTACTCCAAAAAACAGAAAAAAAAAGTGAATACAGTTTTAGATGACTAGGAACCAGCACAAATTTCTAAGAAGAAAATAAGGAAGTAACTCTCTCCCAGGTGAGTGTAGTAGTCTCTCTCTGACCGTGGATTTCACAGAGAAATACTTAAAAATATCATTTAAAAAAATTCTGAATAGTCATGGTGACAAAACTCAATGAGATGCAAGAAGAAACAATCAGTTCTAGGAAATGATAAAATCATTCAGGACATGAAAGAGAAATTTTGTAAAGAATAGACACCCTAAAAAGGAATCAAACAGAACTTGTGGAAATGAAGTATACAATACAAGGAATTAAATGTCTTTAGAAAGCATTAATAGCAGATTGAACTAAGTAGAAGAACAATTTCTGACCTTGAAGACAAAGTATGCAACATAGACCAAATCTTCAAAAAGAATGAAAAAAAACAACCAAAAAACATTAGGACAACATATGAGAAATTCTAGACACTAAGAAATGCACAAATATCCATATAATGAGTATTCCATAAGGTGAAGAAGCTGCTAAAGGCATGGAAAATCTCTTTCATAAAATACTATTTGAAAATTTTCCAAATGTAGAGAAACATGGAAAAAAATTCAGACCCTCAAAATAAAAAAGACCCCCCCCCAATAGAATCAAAACAAAAATATTTTCCCCCGGGACATCATACCCAGATCAATAAAAAGTAAGACAAACACAATATTTTAAAACTGATGAGGGAGGGATCGGCAGTTAGCGTAATGGCTATGTCACTGGACTCCCACGTAGTCGACCACGGTTCGAGTCCCGGACCCGGTGGCTTAAACTCACACCGGGTGCGTGTGCGTGTGTGCCCAAGATCCCAAGAGGAGAATGGAGGAGAAGGGATTGCGGTGTGGCCATCCCCCCTGGGGTGTGATTTCTCACTTTCTATCTCTCTGTCTCTCTCTGTCTGTCTGGCGAGTGCATGCACCCTATAGCAAAAACCTCTCCAAAAAACAAAACAAAAAAAAACTGATGAGGGAGAAATGGCAAGTTACTTACAAAGATTATCCCATTAGGCTAACATTAGACCTCTCAACTGAAACAATGCAGGCAAGGAAAGAATGGGAAGATGTATTCAAAACATTATAAGAAAATCAATTTCAACCAAAAATTCTATATCCAACATGATTATCTTTCAAATGGTAAGAACACATAAAAATGCTCTCAAGTAAACCAAAATTAAAAGAATTCTCAATTCTAGATCAGCTGTATAGGAAGTACTTTGGAGAGTGTTGTATCAGGATAACTAAAGAGAGACAAACAGAAGTAGGACAACAAAAAACAACTGAGAAAATGGCTAACAAAATGACAGGCATAGATCCACAAATATCAATAAAAACGTTGAATGTGAATGGATTAAATTATCCCATTAAAAGACACAGGCCAGCTGAATGACAGCAAAAACAGAAGCCATCTATACACTGCTTACAAAAAACACACCTCAGTGATAAGGACATACACAGACTGAAAATGAAGGACTGGAAAAAGATATTCCATGCATATGGAAACCAAAATATTCATTTTTGCAATCTAAGTAACATGTGATTGAATGTATAACAGAAATTGAAATGAAAAAATTAAAGAAAAAAAGGGCCAGAGTAGTGATACCAGTATCAGACAAAATAATTTTAATATAAAAGATGTAAGAAGAGACAAAGAGGACATTATATAATACTAAAAGGACTTGTTCAACAAGAAGATATAACACTAGTAACTATCTGTGCTCCCAACACTGTAGCACCTGAATACATCAAAAAGAGACTTAATCTCAAGGGAGAGATAGACTGAAACACAATAATCGTGGGGGATCTCAACACCCCACTGACTCCTCTGGACAATCATCTAGATGAAAAATAAAGAGCTACAAGATCTAAATGATACCATACATGAAATGGACTTGACAGACATCTACAGAGTATTTCACCCAACTGCCACAAAATATACATTTTTCTTACCCCTACATGGAACATTTTCAAAGAAGGTCCACATGAAAGGGCACAAAACAAGCCGTTACAATTCAAATGTATAGAAACTATATCCAGCATTTTTTCCAACCATAATGGAATCAAGCTTGAAATCAACTACAGAAAGAGCTTTTGAAAATACACAAATGCATGAAAACTAAACAATCTACATCTGAATGACTTTACAACTACAGGAGAAATTAAGACTGAAATCAAAAGGTTCACAAAAACCAATGAAAACAAACAAACAAGTGTTTATAATCTATGGGGCATAGCAAAAGCAGTCATAAAAGGGAAGTTCATAGCAATTAGGGCCCACAAGAATAAAGTAGAAAGGTGGACAATAAACAACCTAAAGACATTGGGGCCAGCAGATGGCATAATGACAATGTCTCTGGACTCCCATGTAGCTGACTGCAGTTTGAGTCCTGGACCCGGTGGCTTAAATTTACACCAGGCGCATGTGTGTGCATACCCAATATCCCAAGAGAAGAATGGAGGAGAAGGGATTGTGGTGTGGCCATCCCCCTTGGAAGGGTAATTTCTTGCTTTCTGTCTCTCTGTCTCTCTCTGTCTCTCTGGTGAGTGCATGTGCCCCATAGCAAAAACCAAACAAAACAAAACAAAATCTCTCCAAATAAAAACAAACAAACAAACAAAAAAAAAACAAAAAAAAACCTAAAGACACAACTCAGGGAATTGGAAAAACAACAACAAATTCCAGGAGAAAAATAATAAAAATTTGAGCAGAAATAAATGAAATAGAAAAGAAAGATACAGAAAATAAATGAAACCGAAAGCTGGTTCTTTGAGAGGCCAGCAGGTGGTGTGCTGGTTAAGGTGTTGGACTCCCACATTTCTGACCATATTGAACCATGGTCAGATCTGATGGCTTGCTTTCTCACTTTCCTTCTCTCTCTCTCTGTTTCTCTCTCTCTCTCTCTCTCTCTCTCTCTCTGGTGAGCACACATGCCCTATAGCAAACTTAAAAATAATAATAAATAAAATAAATAATCCTTTTATAATAAATAAAATAAATAATCCTTTTAAAAAAGCTGGTTCTTTGAGAAGATGAGCAAAATTGACACACCGTAGGTAGATTAAGAAGAACAGAGGAAAAAAGCAAGTAGATCAAATCAGCAAGAAAACGAGCATTATTACAATGGACATGACAGAAATACAAACTATCATCAGAGAGTACTCTGTGAGATTATACACCCACAAACAAAAAACCTAGATGAGATGGACAAATTTCTGGACATGTATAACTTACCAAGATTGAACCAGAGAGAAACAGAAAGTCTAAATAAACCCATAACAAGCTATGAGAATGAATCAGTAGTCTCGCAACAAAGAAGAGCCCAGGTCCTGATGGCTTTACTTCTGAATTCTATAAAACTTCTAAAGAAGACATAACCCCAATTTTCCTTAACCTATTTCTAAAGATCCAAAAGGAAGAAACCCTCCCAAATCCATTCTACAAAGGCTCCATCATCTTAATTCCAAAACCAGATAAAAACATAACAAAAAAATAAAACTTGAGGCCTATATCCCTAATGAATATGAATGCAAAAATTCTCAACAAGATAGTAGTAAATCTTATTCAAGAACACATTAAAAAGGTTATATACCATGACCAAGTAGGCTTTATTCCAGGTATGCAAGGATGTATCAACATACACAAAACAATAAATGTAATATATCACATTAACAAAAGAAAAGATAAGAATCATATGATCAGGGACCAGCAGACGGCATAGGAGTTATGTTGCTGGATTCCCATGTAGCCAACGTTTTCATACACCAACAATGGACAAACTGAGACAGAATCAAAGAAAGAAATCCCATTTACAATAGTCATAAAATCAATAAGATATCTAGGAATAAATCTCACCAAACAAATCAAAGATCTCTATAAGGAAAATTATGTAACACCTGAAAAATAAATTTAAAATAATACAAAGAAGATATACAGAAATAATACAGAACATCCATGTTCCTGTATTGGGAGAAGTAGTATAATCAAGATGTCAATCGTACCCAAATTAATCTACAAACTCAATGCAATCCCAACTAAACTACCAGAGATATTCCTCACAGAAATAGAAAAAACATTCACAAAAATTGTCTGGAATCATAAAAGGCCCTGTATCACCAAAGCAATACTGTGCATGGAGAATAAAGGAGTCTTCTCATTTCCTGACCTCAAAACATATTACAAAGCTGTGATAAATAAAACAGTATGGTACTTTGAAGGAAGAAAAAGAGACTGATCTTTGCTAGCAGATGATATATCACAGAATACTTGGGCAGGGCTGAATTGAGGTTTATGTGTGACTAGTGTGCTGGGCATTTGCTTTTCAGCAATTTGAATAGTTGACATGAAAACATTTTCTCAAAAATATTTAAAACCATACTGTTTCTGTTGTTGTAGAGTCACAAACAAAAATTATACAAAATTATAAGAAATATTTTGAATATTATTTTTAAAATTCAGTATTTTGAAAATTTTAAAGTTGTTTATTAATGTCAAGAAATATGGAGTATGAGTTAAATTTTTTTGATATGTAAAGTAAATGTTTATGGAAAAATGTAAAAATAAATTTAGAAAAGAAAAAAAAAGAAAAAAAAAACAGGTAGACAGACCCAATGGCAGGCCTCTGACCAGCCAGAGATCTGGAGGCAGGGGCATTGCTTACTCCCTCACTTCACCTGCAGACCTCCAGCCCAAGCACCCACCCCCTAACCTCTCTTGTCCCCAGCAGCAGGCCACAGACCCAGTGGCAAGCCTTTGGCCAGCCAATGATCCGGAGCAGGGGCATTGCTTACTCCCTCACCTCACCTGTAGACCCCCAGTCCAAGCCACCACCCCCTAGCCTCTCCTGTCCCCAGCAGCAGGCCACAGACCCAGCGGAAGGCCTCTGGCCAGTCAGCGATCCGGAGGCGGGGGCATTGCTTGCTGTGGCAAAATCGCAGACCCTCAGCCCAAGCACCCACGCCTTGTGTGTGTGTTTTTATTTGCTTTTGCTTGTGTTGATTCACCTAATACCCTCTCCTCTTCATCTTCCACCCTGCCAGAAGGACTAGACAGGTCTATAATCAGTTGTCTGAAATCCCCTAGTAATATAACTTTCTCTGGGATCTTTCCTTGTACTGAGCCACCTGAGAAAAAGGAGATATTGCTTTTCAGACACCTCAGTAGAGTACCCCTCTTGATACCACATTGGTAAAAACAATAGAAGAGAGACTTCGGCAAACATTAATTTGCAGCAAAAGGGAAAGCCACTTACTTCTAGTTGGAGAAACGTTCCCGCAAGAGGTATTCAAAGTGAATACATCTTCCAATGGCTAGAAGTAGAAGAAGAGCCTCAGATATGAATAAACAAGGAAATATGTCTCTATCAAAGGTACAGAATAACTCCCCTCCATCTTTCATGCTAATAGACGATGTTACCAAAATGTCAAAGAATTTCGAACATTTATGGTGAACCAATTTTTTGATTTGGAACAGAAAAGAGACAACGAACTACAGGAGATGAGGAAGTCATTCCAAGATATGAAAGAAGAAATGGACACTCTGAGTAAGAACCAGATGGAGCAATTAGAGATACAGTCTGGAATAGAAGAAATCAAAAATTCCCTTGAAAGTATTAAAAGTCGATTAGACCATGCTGAAGATCGAATCTCTGATGTAGAAGATAAAACTTCTGATCTAGAAAGAATCACCAAAAAGATAGAGAAAATAACAACAACAACAACAAAAAAAAAAACCACGAGGATAATATACGAGAAATACTAGATTCCATAAGACGCCCAAATATCAGACTAATTGGCATCCGAGAAGGTGAAGAAACTAATAACGGCATGGAAAATCTATTCCATGAAATCCAGGAAGAAAATTTCCCAACTCTAGAGAGGCACTCAAGCATCAAGACCCAAGAAATACAAAGGGCCACAGTTAGAATCAACCCCAGAAGATCTTCCCCAAGTGACATCTTAGCCACACTATCCAAGACCACAGATAAGGACATGATTCTAAAACTGGCAAGAGAGAAACAAGAAGTGACATACAAAGGTCATCCCACCAGGCTAACTCTGGACCTCTCAACGGAAACAATGCAAGCAAGGAAAGAATGGGAAGATGTATTGAAAGTGCTAAAAGAAAAACAATTTCAACCAAGATTATTGTATCCTGCAAGATTATCCTTCATTTGGGAAAAAAAAGATTAAAATCTGCTCAGACAAACAAGACCTGAAAGAATTTGCCAACACCAGACCAGCTCTTCAAGAAATCCTGAAGAAAGTACTGTTCCAGGAAAACTAAAGAGCTAACAGACAGAAACAAAGGAATAAAAGACTGCTGTGACAATGGTCAACTTAATTGTCGGGTCAGACTCAGTTACATCGATAATAACATTGAATGTGAATGGATTAAATTCCCCAATCAAGAGACACAGACTGGCTGCATGGATGAACAAACAGAGACCATCTATCTGTTGTCTATAGGAAACCCACGTCATCAATAAAGACATACATAGACTGAAAGTGAAGAGTTGGAAAAAGGTTTTCCATGCAATTGGGAACCAAAAAAGAACTAGAGTTGTGATACTAATTTCTGATAAATTAGCCTTTAAAACAAAAACTGTTCGAAGAGACAAAGAAGGGCACTATATTGTAGTAAAACGATCAATAGATCAAGAAGATATAACTCTTATAAATATCTATGCGCCTAACACAGGAGCATCCAAATATGTGAAGGAAAGACTGTTAGATCTAAAAGGGGAGATAGACTGCAATACACTAATTGTTGGAGACCTCAACACTCAGGACAGATCATCTAGACAAAAAATAAAGAGATAAAGGATCTGAATGATACCATAAATGAAATGGACTTAACAGACATCTATAGAACTTTCCATCCAAAAACCACGAGATACACTTTTTTCTCACCCCCACATGGAACCTTTTCGAAGATTCACCACATCATAGGGCACAAAGCAAGCCTCTACAGATTCAAAGGCATAGAAACTATTCCCAGCATCTTCTATGACCATGATGGAATTAAACTTGAGTTTAATTTCAAGAGAAATCCTCAAAAATACTCATATACATGGAAACTAAATAACCTACTACTGAATGACTCCACAACTACTGATGAAATAAAGTCTGAAATCAAAAGATTCATGGATGCTAATGATAATGAGGACACGAGTTTCCATAATCTTTGCGACACTGCTAAAGCAGTCATAAGAGGGAAGTTTATAGCAATTAGTGCTCATAAGAGGAAGACAGAAAGAAGGCAAATGGATCACTTAACATCATGCCTCAGAGAACTGGAGAAGCAACAGCAAAATAACCCAAAAAACTCCAGGAGAAAGGAAATAATAAAGATCCGAGCAGAAATAAATGAAATAGAAAATAAGCAAACTATACAGAAAATAAATGAAAGTAAAAGCTGGTTCTTTGAAAAGATAAACAAAATTGATACACCACTAGCGAGACTTATTAAGAAGAAGAGAGAAAGGAACCAGGTGAATCAAATCTGCAATGAAGCAGGAAATATAACAACAGACAAAGCAGAAATACAGAACATAATTAGAGGATATTATGAACAACTATATGGCAAGAAACAAGACAATCTGGATGAGATGGACAAATTCCTGGACACGGATAATCTACCTAGATTGAGCCAGGAGGATATAGAAAGTCTAAATAGGCCCATAACAAGCCAGGAGATTGAATCAGTGGTAAATAGCCTTCCAACAAAAAGCCCTGGCCCTGATGGCTTCAGCTCTGAGTTCTATAAAACTTTCAAAGAAGAATTAACCCCTATTCTGCTCAAGTTATTTCTAAAGATCCAGAAGGGTGAATCCCTAATTCATTCTATGAAGTCTTTATCACCCTTATCCTCAAAACAGGTAAGGACAGGACAAGGAAGGAAAACTATAGACCAATATCTCTGATGAATATAGACACAAAGATTCTCAACAAAATACTAGCAAACCGTATCCAACAACTAATAAAAATGATTATACATCATGATCAGGTAGGCTTTATTCCAGGAATGCAAGGTTGGTTCAACATACGCAAAACCATAAATGTGATACACCATATTAACAGGAAAAAAGACAAAAATCATATGGTCATATCGATTGATGCAGAAAAAGCATTTGATAAGATACAACATCCCTTTATGATCAAGACGCTCAGCAAAATCGGCATACAAGGGTCATTTCTCAACAAAATAAAAGCTATTTATGAAAAACCCATCGTGGACATCATCCTGAATGGAGAAAAGCTAAAAGTTTTCCCACTAAAAACGGGTACAAGTCAAGGACGCCCACTTTCTCCACTCCTTTTCAATATAGTACTGGAAGTCCTTGCCAAGGCAATCAGAAAAGAGGAAAAAATTAAAAGCATCAAAATAGGAAAAGAAGAGGTGAAACTCTCTCTATTCACAGATGACATGATTGTGTACATAGAAGACCCAATGGTTTTCATGAAGAAATTTCTGGAAGTAATGCACGAATACAGTAAAGTTGCAGGATACAAAATTAATATACAGAAGTTTGCATTTCTATATACAAACAACAGGCAGATGGAGATAGAACTGAAAAAAGTTATTCCATTTACCATAGCCACTAAAAGCATAAGATACTTAGGGATAAATCTAACCAAAGAAGTTAAAGACCTCCACAAGGAAAACTATGAGAAGCTAAAAAATGAAACTGAAAATGACACAAAAAAGTGGAAAGACATCCCATGTTCCTGGATTGGAAGAATTAATATAACCAAAATGGCAATTCTACCCAAATTAATCTACCTATTTAATGCAATGCCAATCAAAGTATCAGACACATTCTTCACAGATTTAGAAAAGACAATCATAAAATTCATCTGGAATAATAAAAGACCCCGCATTGCCAAAGCAATTCTACAAAAGAAGAGTGGAGTGGGCGGCATCTCACTCCTTGACCCAAAAATATACTACAAAGCTGTGGTAATCAAAACAGCATGGTATTGGCACAGGAGCAGACATGTGGACCAATGGAACAGAATTGAGTCCACAGGAATAAATTCCCAATCATTCAGTCAACTGATTTTTCACAAGTGGTACCAGTCAATCCAGTGGGAAAAGGAAAACCTCTTCAGCAAATTGTGCTGGAAAAACTGGATTTCCACCTGTAGAAAGATGAATCTGAACCCCTACCTCTCACCATTGACAAAAATCAAGTCAAGGTGGATCAAGGATCTAAATCTAAGACCCCAAACTATTAAACTGCTTCTAGAAAACACTGGGGAGGGACCAGCAGTTAGCGTAATGGCTATGTCGCTGGACTCCCACGTAGTCGACCGCGGTTCGAGTCCCGGACCCGGTGGCTTAAACTCACACCGGGTGCGTGTGCATGTGTGCCCAAGATCCCAAGAGGAGAATGGAGGAGAAGGGATTGCGGTGTGGCCATCCCCCCTGGGGTGTGATTTCTCGCTTTCTGTCTCTCTGTCTGTTGGGCGAACGCACGCGCCCTATAGCAAAAACCTCTCCCAAAAAAAATAAAAAAGGAAACACTGGGGAAACTCTGGGAGACATTGGGGTAGGGAAAGACTTCTTACATAAGACCCCCAAAGCACAGTCGATGATCCCCAAAATAGACAAGTGGGATTACATCAGACTAAGAAGTTTCTGCATGGTAAAAGACACTGTAATTAGTGTGAATCAACAGCCCTCAGAATGGGGAAATATTTTTGTAAACTATGCATCAGATAAGGGATTGATAACCAGAATACATAAGGAACTAAAGAAACTGTTTGGAAAAAGGATGATGAACCCTATTAAAAGATGGGAGAAGGAGTTGAAAAGAACACTCACTAAAGATGACATACGAATAGCCAGAAGGCATATAAAAAATGCTCAACATCCCTCATCGTAAGGGAAATGCAGATCAAAAGAACAATGAGATACCACCTAACCCCAGTCAGAATGGCTAAGATAAAAAAAAAACAAAAAGCAAAAAGTGGTAAGTGTTGGGAGGGGTGTGGTGAAAGGGGAACTCTCTTACACTGTTGGTGGGAATGTAAATTAGTCCAACCACTGTGGAGAACCATTTGGAGATTCCTCAAACTCTACAAATAGAACTGCCATATTATCCAGTAATCCCATTTCTTGGCATCTACCCAAAGGACAGAAGAATTTCTCATTGGAAAAGTGCTTGCACATCGATGTTTATTGTGGAACTTTTCATGATTGCTAAGACATGGAACCAACCCAAATGTGCCCATACAGCTGAATGGATTGAAAAACTGTGGCACATATACTCTATGGAATACTATTCAGCCATTAGGAACAACAAAACCCTAGCTTTTGATAGAAAGTGGAAGAATATGGAACATTTACTGCTGAGTGAAGCAAGCCAGGTTATGATGGAGAGTCACTATATGTCCCCACTTAATACATACCGAATGTCTGCACTCTATAACTGAAACGGATGGGCTAAAGGATGAACAAACACAAGAGGTGGATGTGAATGCCAGATATGGTGTGTGTGGAGGAGTGGAGCCTGGGGAAAAACATTTGAAGGAGGGATACGAAGACAGCATTGTTGAGACAGGGAAGTAGTGTTATTATATTTTGATCAACATGACTGGGGAGAAATGTTCACATATTAAAATGATCACCTTGTAAGCTAAATAATGTGATTGAATGTATTAAAAATGTAAATAAAAAATCATTTTGAGAAAATAAAAAAAGAAAACAGGTAGACCAATGGAACAGAATTAAGAACACCTAAGTAAACCCCAAAATACACATCCAACTGATCCTTGACAAAGGGCATAAGACAATCCAGTGGAAAAAATAAAATCTTTTCAGCAAATGATGCTGGGAGAACTAGATATCCATTGCAGAAGAATGAAACTGAACCCTTATCACTCAACACTAACAAAAATCAACACAATATGAATTGGGGACCTGAACATAAAACCTCAAAACTATAAAAATTCTGGTGGAAAACACAGAAAAAGCTCTTGGAGACCTTGGAGTAGGCAAAGAAGACCCCCAAAGCACTGCAATAGTTCCAAAAATAGACAAATGGGACTATATTAGGCTGAGACGCTTCTGCACAGCAAAAGAAAAAATAGAGTGAGAAGACAACTCTCAGAGTAAGAGAATATTTGCAAACTATACCTCAGATAAAGGACAGAACCAGAATACACAGGGAACTGAAGCAGCTTACCCACACGTACATACATACACAAATAATCGATCCAATTAAAAGATGGGAAAATTAGTCAACTCTCCAAAGAACACATATGAACAGCCCAAAAGCACATGAAAAACAGGCTCGACATCTCGTATCATAAGGGAAATGCAAATCAAAACCACAATGAGACACTATTTAACTCCAATCAGAATGGCTAAAATTTTTTAAATAAATAAATAATAAGTGCTGGTGTACAACCATTATGGAGAACAATATGGAGATTCCTTAGAAACCTACAAACGGAACTACCATATGACCCAGTAATTCCACTCTTAGGTATTTACCCAAAGGATAAAAAACTCTCAGTGAGAAAAAACTCTTCCACATCCATGTTTATTGCAGCATTATTTACAATCACTAGGACATGGAATCAACCCAAATGTCCAAAAATAGATGAATGTATTAAAAAAAATGTTGCATATGTACTCTATGGAATATTACTCAGTCATAAAAAAACAATGAGACCCTCACATTTGATACAAAGTGTGTAAATATGGAAGATTTATTGCTAAGGAAAGCAAGCCAGATTATGAAAGACAGATTTTGTATGACCCCACTCAACATATGATGAATGTCTGTGCTCTATAGCAACTGAAAGATTGGAATGTATAGAAGCAGGAAGGGCAACTGTAGATACTAGAGATATTAAGGATATGGATATTACAGGGATGGGTAATTGGGAAAGGGAGGTAGGAGAATGGAGAAAATAAATAATACATTCAGTTGACACATAAATGAAATTTTTTGCTGATGATAATGTATATGGTAATGTCTTTGTCTTGACTGATATCACTGTATTCATGCTGGGAAAAACCATGTTGTACACTGTAAAGATGTACAGTGATTAAATATAAATTTAAAAATTAAAATTAAATAAAAAAGAAGACAGTAATAGACCAATAACAAGTAAGGACATTGGATCAGTAATCAAAAATTTCCGGGGCCAGTAGATGGCATAGCTGTTACATTGCTGGATTCCCACATGGCCGACCACATTTCGAGTCCTCGACCCAGTGACTTGAAATTCACACCATGTGCATGTGCATGTGCGTGAGCATGTGTGCCCATAATCCCAGGAGGAGAGTGAAGAAGAGATTGTGGTGTGGCCATCCCCCCAGGGGATGATTTCTCACTTTTACTCTCACTGTCACTGTCTCTCTAATCTCTCTCATGTGAGGACACATGCCCTAAGGCAAAAACCTCTAAATTTTTTTTTTAGAGGTTTTTGCTTTAGGGTACATGTTCTCACTAGAGAGACAGAGACAGTGAGCGGGAAAGTGAGAAATCACCTCCCAGGAGGGATGACCACACTGCAACCCCTTCTCCTCCATTGTCCTCTTGGGATCTTGGGCACGCACACACACATGCCTGATGTGTTTCAAGCCACCAGGTTCGGGACTCAAACGGCAGTCAGCCACGTGGGAGTCCAGCAACGTAACCACTATGCCATTTGCTGGTTCAATAGGCTATAGTTTAATGGCCCATAGTATAGACTAAGCAATACATTTTTGGTTTTTTGGCTACTCATTCTCCTTGCCTTTAGGGATACCATGTTCTATTAACCAGTATTTGTTTCTGATAGTAAAGTACCACTGGCTGGTCTTCATTATGTCAGGAATATCTCTTCTCTATGGCCATAAATGAGCCTTATTTTGTAATAGATTTTCCCTCCATCAGCCAAGCCAAAAGGAGACAGTCCCTCCTCAACTTCTCAGCAGTGCTGGTCCCCTTTGATTTGGTAAATGGAGTGTCTTCTGGGTCCACTCTTAGAGTATACTCAACTGGCAGATTTCCTGGCCTATGTAATATATCCTATTTACCATGTCTAATTCTTTGAGATTTCTGATATCCATTGTATTGTTATCTATGGCTGTTCTGGACTGCCTACTGCATTTAGTGCGAGCTATCACTTCTCTAAGCTTTCAAGAGCCATTCTAGTAGTTTCACCTTCCTGTCTCCCAAAGACTTTTCCTGGGTGGTAAGCCCTGGATCAATGGAAAATGCTCCCGTATCAATATACTCTCTTTTATCCAAATTCCTACTCCTCTTGCCCCTCCATCTTGAACCAGAACTCCCATGAATCAGTCCTGTTCATATTCTCCTGGCTCCTGTAGTATCTGTTTATTAGGTCCTATAGCTATTTTAGGGTATTTTTCTTCCTTAGCAGCTTCAGTCTATGCTCTGACTTGGCCTTAGTTTCTGTTCTGGAGGCAAGGGGACATAGAAATATTTTGTAAAGGAATCATAGGCCACTTTTCAAGATAAAGTCCTCTGCATTGTTTTCAAGTAAAGGCAGAGTGTTAGTCCTTAACATAGAGAATTAGGCCTCTTTCACAGTCCTAGAGCATTCCAGGTAAACTGAGGTTTCCATTTTTTTTGTTAATTATCTTACTCTGTTGTCCCCATTGCAAGTCTCAAAACTCTTTCACCATTTGGGTTTTAAATTTGACATAGAAGACTTTGTGGCTGAGAAGTCAACCTTTCTTGGAGATCTACCATTCATATAATTGTGTCCTGAGCCTGACTCTCAGTTTTCTCTTTCCTCCAACTACAGGAGATAAGAGTGTTTTTATATACTGCTAAATAGGCCCTTTGACTTTCACACTTTATCTTCAGTTGGTGATTACTCACCCTCAGTTATTTGCTGTTTTTATTCAATCCATTGATGGCATTCAGGAAGAGCCCTCTGATTCCATATTCTTTATTAGTTCTTTTCTTAAAAGCTTGAGATAATATATCAACCAATGACTAATGCATTCTCTTTAACTTATATTCTATCCTTGTTCATCACAGGTAGATTTTAACAATTGCATCACTAGAGCATGACAGGAATTCTACCTATTATTAGTGATGGGATTCTAATTGCCAGCTACCCAATGGTTATTCAGCTCCAAGATCACATTTCTAGTCCACATCTTCTGACTGCTTCCTGTACTAACTGGCTTAGGTAGGGCTCCCTGTGGTAACAGATTCTGACACATAGACTTGTATGTTGCAAGATTATTGGAGAGTTACCTCAGGATCAACACTTGGGAAAAAGTTTAGGTAGAACGTACAAAGGAAGGTGTTGAAGTTCAATGCAGTAGCCACATAGCCTCAGACAAACCCAAAGGATCTTTGAAGGTGAGATGGCACTTCATATTTGCTCACTCTTGGGTAGAGCTATCAGATTTAGCTAAAGTAAAAACAAAGTTTTAAAATAGGCTACTCAGTTAAATTGGAATTTTAAGTAAAGAAGGAATTTATTTTTAGTATTAGTATAAGTATTCGTTATTGGGTCATCAGAAAAGTCATGATGTATTTTTGCATAGGAAAACAGAAAAATACGTCACGACTTTTCCGATGACCCAATAAAATTCAAATATAATCTCTGTCCTATATTTTTTTCTGACCATCCACCTTTATGCAAGGGAATAAGCCTTTATAACATTCCTCCAGTGTTAGCCAGTCATTGATTGAGGATGAGATCTCTGGTAAGGTTCTTTTCTTCAGCTGATGGAAATTTCTGAAAAACTCCAGCCAGTAGCCCTCAGCTACTAAGAATACTAGTAGCTAGCAGAATGAGTTCCTCAGTCCTGAAAGAAGACATGTGGGCCCATCTCCACTTCACATAGTAGTAAATCTAACAGAAGATGTTTAAAGTCTGTCTATACAGAAAACTATAAACAATTTTGGAGACAAAATTGAGAAAACTTAAATGGAGAAACATTATCTTTTCATTAACTAGAATACTTGACAGTGTGGAAATGTCAATCATTACTAAATTGGTCTATAAATTAATGAAAATTGCAGCTGGTATTTTTGTGGTGAAAAAAATGATAGCCTAATACTAAAATGTCTATACAAGCACAAATGACCAAGAGCCAGGATAATCTTATGAAATATTACATAGAAACAAGTTGAGGGACCAGCAGTTGGCATAATGGCTATATTGTTGGACTCTCATGTAGTCGACTGCGGTTTGAGTCCCGGACCTGATGGCTGAAACACACTGGGTACATGTGCGTGTATGCTCAAGATCCCGAGAAAATGGAGAAGAGATTGTGGCGTGGGCATCCCCCCTGGGCGGGGGGATTTCTCGTTTTCTGTCTCTTTCTTTCTGGTGAGCGCACATGCCCTATATCAAAAACCTCTCAGAAAAAAAAAAAAAAAAAAAAAAAAAAAAAAAGAAAAAGAAAAAAAAAGAAAAGAAACAAGTTAGATGACTTAAACTAACCAGATTTCAAATTTGACTATGAAGTCATACTAATCAAGGTAGTGTGGTATAAAGATAGACAAATAGATCAAAAGAACAAAATACAGAAACAAAGTCATACATGGGCCATTGATTTATGACTAAGGTGGCATTGATTAATAGGTTGTTTTCTCAATAAAAGGTATTAGTTTGGATATCTATATAGAATATGAAATAACCCCTACCTTTAGTACAGACAGAAAAATCAATTCTGGGTCCATTTTTATCTAATTGTGAAAGATAATACAATAAAACTTCTAAAAGATAACATAGGAGAATATCTTCATGAATTAGGCATAGCAAAATATTTCTTACAATTTAAAAGAACTCAAAAGACATTAACAATAAATAAATGATTAATGGAATGGCCTAATTTATATTAGGAAAAGTGTGAATCAAAGGCAACATTAAACTACTCAGCAATAAAATGAAGCTACTGATAAAACATGGAAGATTCGAAAAAATATTGTGTTGAGTTGTGCTGGCCTGTGACCTAGTGGTTAAGGGAAGATGAATCTCACATAGTTAAATGTGAGTTTGGAATCCTGGCCCAGTGACTTGAAAAACATGCCAGGTATGTGTGTGCCTAAAATACGTAAAAGATGGAGAAATGGATTGTGGCATGACTGCACCCCACTGGGGGGTGCTTTCTCTCTCTCTCTCTCTCTCTCTCTCTTTCTTTCTCTGGTGAGTGTAAACATACTCTGGTAAGTAAAAAAATATATATTGTATTGAGCAAAAACAAAAGGAAATAAAAATAATGAAATAAAACATGCCATATAATTCCTTTGATGTGAATCTCTTTTTAAAAAAAAGATCTAATGTATAATGACAGAAAGTAGACTAGTGATTGCCTGGAGCCAGAGGTGTGGAATGGGGATTAGCTGAGAAGAGGAGGAAAGAACATTTTGGAGTGATAGTAATATTCTATATCTTGATCGCAATGGTGTATGCATTTGTTAAACTCTACAGTTAAAATGGATGATTAAATATAGAATGTACTTATTGTGTGTAAATTACACTTCAATAGGATCCAGTGGTGGCAGACTGGTAAAATGAGAACCTCTGAAAGACTGACCCAAATGGGAAGGTTTCAGGTTTATGTCCAGATACCTTCCTGAGTATGATTGGCATGCACATGTTCATAACCTGGGGTTGGGTAAAGCTAGATATGGATTGTGGCATCAAGATCCTGGTGGGGTGCTGTCTATCTTTTACTCATGGATGCTGCTGGCAGATAGTGAAGAAGTTAGGTTGTTTTGCAGAGTTCTTTCTTCCTATAAAGTGAAAGATAACTGTTAATATTGGGCTACAAACTCTTTCTTCCCCAAGCCCCAAACAAAAATCCACTTCTGGGGTGAGAGTAGAAGAAAATCCTCAAGATATATGCATAGTAGTATTGTTAGCCCCAAACTAGAAATAGTCAACCATGAGCACAACATAGAATTGATTAATAAACTGTATTATAGCCATATAATAGAATATTATATAGCAATGAAAATATATGGAAACTGCTACACTAAACAACATAGATGAATCTCATGAACAAAATATTGAGTGAAAGAAACCAGGTACACTAGAATGTATGTTGTATGATTCAATCTAAATGAAAAAAAAACCTATTAGAAGTCAGGAGAGCAATTACCTATGGGAGGAAGAATGAGATGGTGATTAGAAATCTCAAAGTACCTTTTTGTTGTGTTGAAAATATTTATATTTTTTTAAAATGGTTTTTGCCATCGGACACTTGCACTCACCAAAGAGAGACAGAGAGAGCCAGTGAGAGGAAGAGTGAGAAATCAACCCCCCCCCCCCAGGTGGTGGTGGTGGCCATGCCGCAATCTCTTTTCCATTCTCCTCTTGCGATTTTGGGCACACAGCACATGTACCCAATGCGATATTCAAGCTGCCAGGTCTGGGACTTGAACTGGGATTGGCCATGAGGGAGTTCATCACCTTAACCACTACGCCACCTATTAGCCACATGTTTATAATTTTGTACTAGTTACATAGGTCTGTTCATTTTGTAATGACTCATGAGATGTACCTTTATTATTTGCCTGCTTCTATGTATGTATATTATATCTCAATAATAAAAGTTTATTTATAAAATTTAAAAATATGTTAGTTATATACGCATCTCTTTCACTTAGACAGACTTTGTCTATGTAGCTAAAGGTAGGCAAAAGTTTTTAAAAAACCTAAAATTTAAAATTGTGCCTATTTCTAATTTTCCAATAGGCTGTGAATTAAGATATGATTTTTTTTTTTTTGCCAAATTTCAACTTCTAACATAGATGGTCTCAATGTGCCTTTAAATGGTGTGACAGATGAATAGAAAGATGAACATTTGAAATTATTACACATAGATAGGTCAATAATTTCATTTCATGGTTGAAAACAATTTGACAGAAATAGAACATATCTGAAAGGAAGAAATTAACCCTAATGAAATGAAGTCAATATTGTAAAGTTCAAGTCATTACATACTAGATTGAACATCTTGGGAACATTTTGTCCTACTTTTATATATAAGTGCATGATCTGCTTTTAAGACTTCAGTTTAATATACTTTGTGTGTAAATTAATATCAAGAAGAAAAGAAGGTATTGGCCACCAGTAAATACTGAACTTATGAAAGGCATTTCTTACCAAGGTTTCCTTTGTATTACTCCTACCAGGCCCTCTGTCCAGAATACTTCCTTCCATAATAGTCAGAAGATGGATTACATCATAGTAAGATTTGGGGTGGGTGAGGGGCATGCCTTTCTTCTGTAAAGCAGTTGAAGGGTGACATTTACAGAGGTGCTAAAGGAGAACTGACATGACAATATAACCAGGCAAGTATTTTAAGAGAAAGCACTTCTGGAAATTGAGAATATGGCAACTGATTTTTTAAAATATTGTTTTCATGTCCCTTGAAAAGTTTTAAGGTACTATCAAGAATATACACATTCCAGTCTGAAAACTGTTATCTTAGTAACCATGCATGCCCTTGCACCAAGAGCCCAGTTGAAAGAATTAGCATTGTCATCGGAGCCACGGAATCATACATCAAGTTTGACTTAGTTGGGTCCTGTAGAACCAGGGCCAATGTGAAATATATCTAAATAGTTTTAAGGAAATTAGGGCCAATTCTGGATGCAGACTTATCTGAGAGGCAGAGTAGGGAATATGGTGACCTTGGAGCAGTGCTCCAAATCCAGCATGTGTTGCTTTTGTTTTTCCTATTCCTCATTTAGAAATCAATACTTCCAACTCTGCCTAAACTCCAAGAGGAGTAAAGGTAAGCAAGGGTACCAGGCAAGAGAAGGGTACTTCTCAATGATGATAAATACCGTGCAACAGCTTTGAGTGTAGATCTTCTACTTAAAATAACACCTACCATCTGAGCCTTTCAGCTTGCAAATAATAAGCCGAAGATACATGGAGTAAGGCAAATGCTTGCTTTTCTCAGAATCCAAGGACAATGATGCCTCCCCCTCCCTTGCAAAAAGCAAACTGACAGGTGGCAGCTTGCATTTCAAACTGCTTTTCAAAATATTTGCATATGAATTATGCAGAGAAAAAAAAATCTCCTCACTCCAGTAAGAATAGATTCTTATTCGGCTGGGATTAATAATCATTATATTAGCCTGGAGGAAATGATAAATATTTATAACCAAGTAACCTCTTAAGGTTTAAATATCACACAGGGGATTTAGCTGTTGTTGCCATGCAAGGAATGTACAAAGGGACAGTCCAGAGAGCCAATACTATATAGTCCCAGGCCCCTTTCAGAAGGCAACAGGGGGCAGGTTGGCTGCTGCTATGCTCATACACAAAAAGCAGGCAAGTAGGGCTTGTCCCTAGTCAAATGATAAAGACTTAATAAGGTGAGGAACTCCCAGCATCCAGTTCTTTTTTTTTTCTTTCTTTCTATCTGCACAAATTTCCTTAATAACCTCATCTAGTTTCACGGCTTTTGTATCTTCATCCCACGCCTTTCACCAATCCTGATTTGTAAAACCAACTACCTTCTTGACAGCTTCATTTGGATGTCTAATAGTCATTTTAAACATGCTAAATTCAAAACTGAACCCCCAATCCATGGTCACCATTCTTAATTTTAATCGTTGGCAACTTCATATTTCTTTTTACTCAAGTCCAAAACCTTGGATGCACCTTGGCATTGTCTCTTGTCTTGCATCCACATTCAGTCCACCAGGAAATCTTGTTGGCTCTGCCTTCAAAATATATCCAGAATCTACCTATTTCTTACACATTCATTGTTACCATCCTGGTTTTGACCACCATTATTACTTTGATTACTGCAGTAGAATCCTAGCTGGTCTTTCAGCTTCTAACCAGAGGAATTATATTAATTCATAAGTCAGGGGACCAGCAAATGGCATAATTGTTATGCCTTTGGACTCCCATGTGGTTGACTGCAATCTGAGTCCCAGACCCATTGGCTTAAAACTCATGTTGGGACCAGCAGTTGGCGTAATGGCTATGTTGTTGGACTCCCACGTAGTTGACCACAGTTTGAGTCCCGGACCCAGTGGCTTAAACTCAATGCCGGGTGCATGTGCGTGCATGCCCAAGATCCCGAGAGGAGAATGGAGGAGAAGGGATAGTGGCATGACCATCCCCCCCGGGGGGTGATTTCTCACTTTCTGTCTCTCTGTCTCCCTCTGTCTTTCTGGCGAGCACACATGCCCTATAACAAAAACCTCACAAACAAAACAAACAACAAAAAAAAACTCATGTCAGGTGCGTGTACGTGTGCGTGCATGCCCAAAATTCCAAGAAGAGAATGGAAGAGAAGGGATTGTGGTATGGTCATTCCCCCTGGGGGTGATTTCTTGTCTTCTCTCTGTCTCTTTCTGTCTCTCCAGCAAGCACATGTGCCCTATAGCAAAAATCCCTTTTAAAAAATCATTGGGGCCGGCAGGTAGCATGGTGGTTAAGGACACTGGTATGAGTCTCAAATCTGCTTTCTCACTTACTTTCTCTCTCTCTCTCTCTCTCTCTTGCTCTCTCTCTGTACCTCTGTTATCAAATTAAAAATACATACATTACATAAATAAATAAAGTTAAAATAAAAATAATTCTTTAAAAAAATCATTAAATCAGACTTGCCTTGTTCAAAGCCCCCAAGTACCTAGAACAACGTTGCCACACAGTGGAGAATTAGTAAATATCTGCAGATTAAAATATTTGACCCAGACACAGTGGTGCAGGCAGTAGAGAATTTCTGCATGATACTGGAGCCATATGGAAGGCCTGGGGTTCATATCCCTGCTCAACCTGAGCCCAGAAGGCATGCCCATGGGCCTGTGGTCCAAACTAGGTAGAAGGCTAGGGGAGGATCATGGCATGTCAAAAGTCTGTTGAAGATCCCTGTCTCTCTCTATTTACAAGAAAAAATAGATGTGTCTTCATCTTTTTCTTCAGAGGAAACCAGGGGTTCCCTTTGACCCCACAAAAATATAAGGACCTCATTCATTCATTAATTCTTTAAGCAGTTATTGAATGTCTATTATGTGCTGTGAAAACCTAAGGTAAAGACCTCATTGCCCAAATGATTATGGAAGATTCTGAGTGAGAGCTCCCTAGCATTATACAGATGGCCTGGGTTTTAATTAGTTTCTTATTTGGAAGCCCCTGGACAGTCCAGGCCTGAGAATGAGAGACATGCTTTCATAAAGGGTATCTTTTAATATAGAATGGGAGAGGAGCACCTACTATTACAATTTAAGCTATCCCCTAAAGCTGAAAGACAATAAAATATCTTGATCTGGAATGGATACTCTGTGAGTGGGCTCTGCCTGTAGTCCTATACGTGGAGCCTAACACTGTAAAAGCAGGACTTCTGGTGCCAAGGATGAATCTAGGAAGTAGACAGCTCAGGCACAAACTATGATCAGTACCAATACTTTATCTCTTGCTCCTTCTACTGCAAAGTTCAGTTGGGCACATTGCAAGTTGGCCCCAAATAATGTGAGCAAGAGGCACTCTAGATCTCTGGATGATTAGATCAAGCATAAGGGTACATTCTAAGTGCCACGTGCACACATACCCAAGTACTTGCAGCACATGATTCACCCTAATACTCTTGAAAATTGGCTTAGATTATTGGTAGCACATACAACAGTGTATGTTTATTATTTATTATTTTCTCCATCAATGCAACTACTGTCTTAGACCAGGCTATCACTTTCTTTCATCTGGATCACTAAAATAGCCACCCAACCATATTGCCTGTCCCTAATCTTGCTCCCTCAAGTGTATTCTTCTCACTGTAGCCATAAATGTTTTAAAAGTTAAAACATTGATTCATGGTACTTAGAAACAACATTATTCACTGGCTTCCATTGTTTTCATGAAGAAACTGTGAAATATCTAAACTTGTTATCTGGCACTTGTTCATCTTTCCCTTCCCACCAAACTTCTTGCATTTCCACAAATATGTCATATTCTTTTTCATTTTCAGTCTACTATACATGATGTTCCCTCTGCAAAGAACTGTTCACCCCCACTTATTTTTGTCTAGCTATATTATTAACTTAGATAACATATCTGGCAGAAAACCTTCCTTGGATGTTCATGTCCAGGTTAAGGTCCCTGCTTTATGGTATTTTAGCAGCCTGCAAATCCCTTTATCACTGTGTATATTAATTGCTTGTACACTTGTCAGTTTCTTCCACTAGAATGTGATCTCTAAGGTGACATGGTCTGTGTCTTGTTTACCAATCTGTCCCCAGTGCCTGGCCCATAGCAGAGTGCTTAATTCATATTTGATGAATGAAATAATCAATGGAAGAAACTTGGGATTTTTCCTTTTCAGAGTGTTTATTTTTTTCTATGATGTTCTGCTTCCATTTAAAATTAAAAGCACAAAAACAAAAAAAGGGTGTAATAAAGGTCTATGCTTACTTGAACAGAAAGATATGTAATATAATTTAAGGTTTTTTTCTGGATGGCTTAGTGTTATCATTAAACACATTCATGTAATGATGCCTTTAGGAACTACTAGAACAGGTAGTATTATTTTCTCTGGCACTTATAAGTCACAAACAGCTGAAGTTTTGTTTTCTTGGGTCTTTGTTTATCAGTTTCCACTCATGTGCCATTTCTTGCAGTTAACAACATGACTGACACTAATAATCCAGCAATAAGAGTGGGAGAGTCTCATGCTCTATTCTTTTTCTATTGTGCTTTCTAACTTGTTATATACAGGAAAAGAAAGTGGCCAGAGCAGCCAATTATGTTAGAACTGTAGGGTGAGGATGGAGGAATTTTCTTCCTGTGCAAAGCATATGAACACTAGGGCATATACAGCAACTATTTTGACCATTAATAGTATTTTGTACAGATTCCTTGCTTCTCAATGGGGCTCCAGGCAGGAGAAGCTTCTGGATAGGCCACTGTCTGATCATTTTCATCATCTCTATAGCTGGAAATCCATGCCTGCTTGCCAGGTTAATAATGTGTCACCCAGGATTCCATGACAAGGCTGGCCAATGCTTCTTTGGACTAGGCTGCCAGCCTTCACATTTGCCACTTCAGGTCTCTATCGAGCAAGAAAGACTCTTGTCATTTTTATTCTTTCCTATCAATACACACAGTAAATAATTATAGGTATTTTTTGAGAATGCTGCAAACACAAATGTATTTGAAGTTTGTTCAAGTTTGTGGAGTGTGGATACCAGAAAAAAAGGTGGGAGGCTGCTTTTAAAAGAATTTGGCAGATAAGGCTACATGAAGAATGTGTGCCAGCAGCTTGGGAAGTGATCTTAGCACTTTAATGAAATAAATCTTCTACTAAACAGATACTTAACTTCGAAGATCAGAGCAGTTGCCCAGGTGGAGAACATGATTTCATGAGTCCATGTGATAACATAAACCCCAGCATCATACCTCAACTTCCCCTCAAGTCAGTCCCTGTGTAGGGAGAAGCCCGTAATGATTCTGATGCTTGTGAGTAGGTACCTGTCCACACATGTATCCTTTGTATGATGGTGATTATACTAATTATTATCTTATCTATTCTGAACATTCTACTTTTCAGAGTTATTATTTCTTGTTATTTTTCTTCTTTGTGAAGAGGAAATCAAGACACATCAAAAATAAGTGACTTACTCAAGGTCCCCATAGGCAGGCCCAGGCAGTCTAAACTAAAACTTGAGTATTCTGGTGATGATTTGCTTTCTATCCAACTACACTGCATCAGCTATCATAACTTACTGATTTTATTTAATAGCCAAGTTAGAGATACTTCTATGGCTCCTCCAAAAAGCTGAAAATATCCATGGGCTCTGATAAGCCACAGTTAAGAAGAGAATTAAGTTTCTAGGAGGTGAAACAAAGAAGTGAAGTCTTTAATTCAGTAGATATTCTGCACCAGAGAAGACAAAACTTCCCAAATAACCAGAGGACCTAAGCTAGGAGCATTGACAGGGATTAGAAATGGTATCTGGGTAAGAGGATGTCAACTTAAGTTCAGTCAACTAGATAGATAGCATCGACTGAAAGAACAGAGAAAGATCTTTTGTCAAGTCAATGAAACTGCCTATTTGGGTGTAAGGTACAGTTTGTAACTCCCTAATGTCCATCTACTTGGGCAGGCAGCATGAGGTTACAGAAAGAGCACAGGTGGAGCCAGCAGGTGGCATGGTGGTTAAGGCACTGGAATCTCACATGACCAAATACAGTTCAAGTCCTGGACCTGGCAGCATGAAAATCACACTGAGTGCATGTGCATTCCTGAAAATCACACTGAGTGCATGTACATTCCTGACCAGAATCCTGAGAGGAGAACAGAGGAGAAGGGATTGCAGCATCACTGTCCCCCATAGAGGGTGCTTTCTCACTTTCTCACTCTCTGTCTCTCTGTCTCTCTCTCTCTCTCTGGCACATGCAAGTGTCCCACAGCAAAAACCTTGGGGAAAAAAAAAGAAAAAGGAAAGAAAGAGCACAGGGATGAAAGGCAGAACATCTAGGCTGAAAATCATAGGCATTCAAGTCAGGAGAGACATGAAAGGTCAAATTGTCCTATTTGTGTTAAGATCTCTGGTATTCACATCAAGCTCCCTGGGTCACATTTTCTAGCTTGAGTCATGTAACCTTCTAGGAGAATCTACACACCTTTTGTATTTAAGCAAATTGCTTGAAAAATACTTTACATTGATGGTTTGAAGGCCTTCATCATTTTTTTCCTATATAACAGGATCTCTCATATCAGAAGACATTGGTAGAAATAATTTGAAAGTGTTTTAAGCTAATTGGAATGAGTGGGGAAGGCTGGTAAGAAATGACTGACCCCTCTGTAACTCTTTTTTTTTTTTTTAAAAAAAAAGTCTTTGCTATAGGGCTTGTGAGCTTGCCAGAAAGACAGAGAGAGACAGAGAGACAGAAAGTGAGAAATCACTCCCCAGGGAGGGATGGCCATACCACAATCCCTTCTCCTCCATTCTCCTCTTGGGATCTTGGGCACACAGGCACACACGCCTGATGTGAGTTTATCCACCGGATCAGGGACTCGAACAGCAGTAAACTACATGGGAGTCCAGCGATGTAGCCATTACGTCATCTTCTGGTCCCTCTCTGTAGCTCTTAAGATAAAAATATGAAGTAGTGAAAATAGTTATGGATGCTAGAGACAGTGTGGAAGGTGAGTGGGAGAAGAGAAGAGTATAGGGAAGAAAATCAGGGAGAAAAAAATAGGCAAGACATTTGTGGGACACAGAAATGGTTTATTACCTATTGAAGATACCATGTACATTATTCTCAATTGGACTGGTCTGAGATGTATTTCATATTGAGTAAATTCTCTTTACAAGCCAAATGTTGTATAGCGATAGAATGTTTTAAAAAAAAAGAAAAAGAAAACGAAGAAAAACAAGATAAAAGTATGAATACATTAACTTGTTTTTTTCATGGCCCATCCCACATCTATCTGTCCAATTTAATCTCTCATCTTCTGCCTTGCACTGCATGCTATAACCAGATTACTTTTCTTTTCAGTTCATTGGAAGTGCCAATCTCTTTTGTGCCTGGAACTTTCTTCCCATCCCTATTGTGTCCACTTAGTATACTTTCACTGACCCTTCTAGCATCAACATCAACTTAGAAGTATATTCCTCTGGGAAGCTTTCCCTGACCCTACCCAAGACTGAATTAGGTACCTCCTCCATGTTTCTTTACATAATTAAACTGTCCACTGTCTTATATTCTATTATACTGGTTGCAATTACAGATAACTTCTACCACACTTTAAACTCCAAGAGGGGCTCTGTGTACTTGGGCCTAGCACAGTGTGTGGGACACAGTAAGAATGTAATAAATATTTGTTGTGGGACACAGTAAGAATGTAATAAATATTTCTTGAACTGAATTAATAACACTAATTATTTGATCTCAGGAAGAATAAAGCACTCATGGCAGTAAGATATTAGTCCATACCAGTGGGAAATCCATACTTTGTTTAATTTAGTTAATTTTGTTTTCTCTACTACTTATTGTATGATTTAAATTTGTTCATCTTGCTCTTCCTTCTCAATATCACTTTCTGCTCTCTGTTGCTTCCTAATCTCTAGCAGCCCTGCAACTTCTCAGAGACGCTCCTGTCATTTTTGTCTGCTCTCGTCAGCAATGCATTGTGCTTTGCTCTCACTACTACCATCCCCACATCAAAAGAGATCCATGTTCATTCCTCAGATCTCAGTAAGATATTACATTGGAATTCAGTTCTAAGTTACTAAGTTATGTCAAGATGCTGATGCCCAAACCAACAATTGCTTTGACTTTTATGACTTCCAGATTGGTTACATATAAAAAGTCAGTTTTGGAAGTTTCAATGCCTTAAGTATAATCTCAGATTTGGAATTTTAGCCGAACTTCATACTTATGAATGGGTAGTGGTGGGTGTTTTGAGGAGGGTACATCCTTCAAACTATATGATGACATAAGCAATGACCTCTGTGGTCTCACTGTAACTACAGTCTTGAGCTAGAGAAACTTTAGAAGAAAAAATTCAAGTCAGTCAAACTTATTCTTTGAGAGAACGCAGAACTCTGCTAAAATTACAGCTGCAGCTCTTGAGTAAAATGGACTTCTATTACTTGTTTTACTCAATTCAACAAGTTCTGACTGAGTGCCTGGCTGTTCCCATTACTCATGGTACTGAGTAATGAAACACTAGGGCTGATACTGTTTCTAAAACAACAAAAATCTATGCTTCTATGACAGCTAACTAAAACAAAGCCCCTTACTAATCAGAAATTATATTGCTCCCCCTCCATCCTCACCCACCTCCCGTCAAAACCTTTCCCATCAGTGCCTTTGGCTCACCATCTGGTTGTATTTCTCACTGTGATCACCTCCTGAATGTCCTGCTTATGGGCCACTACTCGAGCTGCTGAACAGTTTGTGTTTAATATGGAGAATGCGTCATATTTATGTCAATGGGGCTGAAGGTTAATGGTGCTTCAGATAATGAGTTTTTAAAAAAATACAGCAGCAAAAACAGAAGCATCTTAAATTAAAGGGCATTTCTCAAAGTGCAATTAAACAGGTAGCAGGTGTCTATTTTTGTAGAGAGCCTGTGATTCAACTTCTGTCTCTTGCTTGTGTCTTCCAGATTATTACAATTTGGATTCAAAAGTCAGAAGCTTGCTACTGATTGATCTTTGCCTGGCATAAGCATGACAAGGCTCTCTGCACCTGTGATCAACTGTCAAGCTGCTATGGATTCTTGGAGATGACACCATAATAATCAGGGAGTTTATTTCACAGGTGATCCCACCATTTCCCAATGCATTTCCCTCTTGCCCTTGATTTAAAAGTGGTTGTCCTCTCAGCTTTAATTTCAATGCAGATGGCACTTTCCCCTGGAGACCCTCCAAGCATTTAATAGGAAGAAATGATGATGTATCTCTTGGTTCCTCCACAGATAGGGTCACAGAACCTTGCAGAACTGGTTCACTTCCAAGTCTTGTTGTCTGGCATCAGCTGGGTCTGTACTGCCAATCTGCAAGCTTCTTATTGTTTTACATTGACTTCCAAGTGTTCCCATCACAAAGGATATTTCAGAGTTTATCTCTTCTTAAGTTTCAAACTTCTCTCCCACCTCCATCCTTCCCTAATCAGATAACTTTGCCTCTTCCTTGGGAGGAGAGAACTGGGAACTGAAGTTTGGGGGGGGGGCGGGGAAGGAGGAACATTTGGAGGGTTGCAGAGCACACTATGCTTTTGCTATGCAACCTTGGAAAAGATACAGCTCAGGAATGGGATTTCTGCATTGTAGTAACAAAAGATCTGAGATGTGACAAGATGATTATCCTGCTTTTCCCAGGACTAAGGGCTTTTCTGGGGCGTAGACTCTCAGTATTAAAACCAGTACAGTCTCTAGAAAGCCAGGATGGTTGGTTACCATACATATGAGAAAGAAACTAAGAGAGCTTATAGGGAGGAGGCTATAAAAGTTACCCTAGTCTATGTGGGCCCTTAAGCTATGTGTATTAAAATGAACCTATTCTGGGACCAGCATATGGTGAAATGATTACATCATTGGATAGTCACATAGTTGACCATGGTTTGAGTGCCGGATCCAGCAGCTTAAAACTCATGTTGGCACATATGCATGCATGCCCAATATCCTGAGAGGAGAATGGAGGAGAAGGGACTGTGGTGTGGCCTTCCCCCTGGGGGGTGATCTTTTGCTTTCTGTCTCTCAGTCTCTCCACCAAGCATGTGTGCCCTATAGCAAAAACCTTTCTTAAAATAAAATGAAACTTATCCAAAACTATCCTCAACCAAAGCTTCTTATGTTCACATCTGTAATTTCAGTTATTAGTACTCTCACATCCCACGTTCATTCTGCTCCAGTCATACTGACCTTTCTATTTCTCAAAACGCCACAAAATTACTCATAGTGGGACTGTTCTCTGTCTGCAAATAGTCTTTGTCTAGATTCATTACATGACTTGTTTCTCCTCATCTATCAGGTCTTGACTCAATTTTAACATCATCAAAGAGATCTTATCTAATCATTCACTGTAAAATGATCCCCTACTTCCACCCAATTTCTATCATGTTATCCACTTTTCTAACACTACTACAACTACTACTACTCTGCTAACTTAACTTGTTTATTCTGTGTCTCCACTATTATATGAAAGCTCTATGATGATATGAATCATGCCTTTCTTGTTCATTGCTCTATAACCAAAACCCCATATGACAGTAAGAGTTCAATATTTACCTGTTGAGCAAATGAACAAATCCAGGTGTACACAGTAAGACCCATATCTTTGGTGGGACATTACAGGAGTACTAGTTAAGATATTATAGCTCTCATTTCAGGGTATATCTGAGTAACTTCTTATAGGGACATTACACACAAAAAAGATCTGAATATGTATGCATCTTGTAAATATTTTCTAGATATTTGATATCTGATATAGAGAGGTAAAAGTAGTCTATACTCATTTGGGAGTGGCATCCATTATCGGTAGAATTAGATTACTGAAGCTGGAGAGTAAGAAAAGAAAGAGAATTTAGCTTAAATTCTAATGGAAAGGCCAGCCTCTTTTGCTAAATAGGTAGCTGCCATAAATATGTGTAAACTCATCACATTTAAGGAAAGTCTCCTGATGCCAGAAATTTTAATTAACTATTGGGTTGTCAGGAAAGTCATATTTCATGTTTTTTGTTTGTTTTTTTTTTTTGTGCAAAAATGTATCATGACTTTTCCAATGACCCAATACAATGAGACACTTTAATTAAAGGACAAAAGGGAAAAGAAGGAGACAGAGAGAGGAAGTGAAGGAGAGATATCAGGGATTTAACAGTCATGAAACCAGAACTTCTCAGAGAAGATATTTCATGAGACTATAAAGACTTAGCAGAGAAATCTCTTCCCTGGATGGAAGATGTGGAGTGCATAGAGGTTACTTTACAAGGTAGGGGAAGGAGGAAAGGGAGGGCACTAAGTGGTCTATTATGAAAGCCCTTACAGCAAATTCTTGGAGCATCCTCAGAATCAGACAACAGCTAAAAATTTTTAGTCTTGAAATAAAAGAAATAAAAAGCAAATAATAGTTTTTGTGCTAACCTTTTAGATAATCAAAACCAGTAAGTAAACTGTGAAAATTATCTAGTCCTATGGAAAAGATTGGGAATCAGGGAGAGAGTAAGAAGCAAGGGATGGCTAAAAACAGAGACCCTGGGGACAGAATAGGAGTAGAGGAACTAGTAGTTGAATTCTTCTAAAGCTATAAACTATAACCGTTGCTATTTGTGTGTGTGTGTGTGTGTGTGTGTGTGTGTGTGTGTGCGTGTGTTAGCATATACTGTATCTCCTTTTTTTCCCAGTTGGACTAGCAAATTATCTAGGGAAGAATTTTGTTCCTACAGGCAGAGACAGCTGTGCAATTGGGAAAAGAAACTCACACAAATTTTGGAGCGAGTTTTTAAATAAGATCGTGTGTGTGTTTAAGTGTTGTGAAATTTTTTTCTTTTTTATGTGATATTTAAAAGTTGATTTGATTTAGAAGAACTAAAATTTTTCTTTCTTTTTCTCTTTTTTTTTTCTCTTCTGTAACAAAGAGTACTCCACCACCCTAGGCCATAAATAACTCCAGGGACATTAGAATAAGACACACTATTATGAATTGGGATTTGCAACTATCTTAAATGACTCATTGTTCCTATCAGGTTTAATGAAATGTTTCTTCTCTCCCTTTTTTTTATATAAACATAGAGTAGGAAAAATGCCACAAAATTACTAAGAGAGGAATAGAATGCACTCACTTGCCATGGTATTCTTATAAACAAAGGACCAAGGATGAATGAGTTTAGAAAAGAGAATTGAAAAGAAGGTAGACATAAATAGTAATATAATATGATGATGGAACAAGAAAAACAAAAAGGTCGAACATCTGATGAATATGAATAGGAGTCAAAATAAAATATTAAATACTGGTTATTTTATGCTCTGAAAGGATTCTTAGTGCTGTTCTGATCTAGGTCCTTTAGTAAGCAGCAAAACCAATGGTTGACTGAGGTTTGTGTTATCTGGAAGTTTCTAAAGTTTCTTATCTGTGTTTTAGTCTCTTACTTTTAAAAATCCTAAAGAATGACCACTTTATGTGAATCCTTCCACTATGGATTTGGGTCTTCACACTGGCTACATATGAAATCTAGTACTTGATACCCAAGACAAGGAAAGAGGACTGGGTCTGGAAATTCAGAACACCCTTGTGCTACCACTCTAAAATTTGGTTTAAAAGAAGTAGAAGAGTGAGGGTGCAGTCAGTATTAGAGGAGGTCAAAAGAGAAAAGTGATCTTAGGGATGGCCCATGACCTGGGGTTAAGGTGGCTGGATCCCACATAGCTGACCACATGGTTCTACAAATAAACCAGACATACATGCATGTATGCCCAAAATCTCAAAAAAGAAGGAGAGATGGAGAAGAAGGGATTATGGCATGACCGTGGCCCATTGGGAGAAGTTTCTCACTTTCATTCTCCCTCTCTGTGTATTCTGCCAAGGCCACAAGTCCTCTGGCAAGTTTTTTAAAGAAAGAATAAGAAAAGGTATCAGCAGTAGATCTGTATCTGCAAAAGGATGAGCAATGAGTAAGGAATGGAAAATCTGAAAAAAGACAGAATGAGGTTCAGACAGTGAAGTTCAGACAGAAGAGGCTTAATGTATACAATCCATGTGAAAAAAGAGAACAAAAACAGGATGCTTACATAACCAGTATTTCCTTCTTGCAATTGCTCTTATTATGATTCTGCATTAAGTGTTTTTAAAAGCCTCTGGACTTTTCCATGTTCCTACAAGAACTTTAGTCTGATTTAGTAAATTACTGCTATCATTTGAAAAATTGTAGCTTTTAAGATGTGCATTAGTCCTGGTCAAGGGGAGCATATATTGGCTATATCAGGAAACTGGTTTTGTGACACTCAAAAAGTGACTTTAGAAAACCCACAAACATGGTTCACTAGAGATTCTGGATTTTAATATCTGTCACAGTAGGTAGCCAGTGTCAGCCAAAAAAGAACTGTTAGATATATCAGTTAAGTTAAAAAAAAAAAGACTATTGTTTATTTTTTTTTATTTTTGAGAGATAGAGGTATGAAAAGAAATGTTAAAGTCATTAAAAATAGGGAAGGAGAAATGTCTCTCTTTCTGAATGCAGATCCTTAATCTATGAAAAGGGAGAACAGTTGAAACTAAAACTTTAATTTACATTGGTTAAGTTTTTTATTAACTAAAATGGCATAATGTTCAAAATAAAGCTATCCTTATAACCAAAAATGCCTACAAAGCTACATAAACTTCCCAGGTAAAAAAAAAAGGGGTGAAAACATAAAGCTATTTCTTATTCATACTTCTTCAAGTTCTGGTTATTGTTTATTAACTAAGTGGTTCAAATTATAAGAGGTCTTCACAAAGATCTATTATTAGATCTTCTATGAAGATCTAATCATCTTCATAGAAAAAGAATACTATATTTATTTTTATTTTTCCATACGGTGTGTGTACCCATTAGAGAGAGAGAGAAAGAGAAAGAGAGGGAAAGTGAGGAGTCACTCCCCATGGAGAATGACCACTCTGCAATCTCCTCTCCTCCATCCTCCTCTTGAGATTTTGGGTACCGGGTGTATTTTTCAAGCTGCCAGGTCCAGGACAGGAATTGCAGAGTCAACCACGTGGTATCCAATGCCTTAACCACCATGCCACCTCCTGACCAGACGACATTTCTTATATTTAATTAAAAGGTATAGTTCTGAAGGTTTGATATATTGTTTAGACCTGCTTTAATTAGCTAAAAATAGATATTTTATCATTTGCCTCTCTAGCGGCCATACTTCCTTCTTCCAGCAATAACACATTGATTTCCTTTTGAAAAATTCATTCTTGGGACCAGCAGTTAGCGTAATGGCTATGTCACTGGACTACCACATAGTCGACCACGGTTTGGGTCCCGGACCCGGTGGCTTAAACTCACGCCAGGCGCGTGTGCATGTGTGCTCAAGATCCAGAGAGGAGAATGGAGGAGAAGGGATTGCGGTGTGGCCATCCCCCCTGGGGGGTGATTTCCTGCTTTCTGTCTCTCTGTCTCTTGGAGGAGTCCAACCCGGTGGGGCTCCAGGACCCATCTGAGCCCACTGACCTTTGAGCTCCGCTTCTGGTTGGTTCAGTAAGTTGGCAAGGCCGCTACTGTGTGCCCCCCAACCTTGAAACAATGCTTGGGTCAATTAGCATGTTGGCAAGGCTGTTTGCTATCCGCTCCGGGAAATGTAGTAGCCTTGCTGGGAAGTGACCCCCCTCTGACTCCCTGATATACTACTATAAAAGAATTACATAGCTCCCTCATACATCTTAAGTGTGTGGTGAGATTTCCCAAAAGTCCCCCGACCACTCCCCTTTACCCTGTCCACCTACTGTTAATTACAATTCTTCATCCTGCGATCATAATGGAGGGTGTGTTGAAGTTCTATCTAGGCAGAAATCATATTGACGTTTGGAAGGCCCTTCAAGACACATTTAATATAAATAATCTTTTTACATACAATAGGACTAGGCCGAAACTGGCCCAGGACACTCTCGTCCCATGGTAACTAATGTTCTAACAAAATACACAACAGTGATGCCATGGGCTACACAAGTGAATCCACAACACCATAAACTCATTCTAAAGTTTTTCATTAACTTATTAGTCACTTTACCGCCAGTTGAAAAGGCTGTCCCCGCCCTCACCAAGTGAACAGTAACTTTACCCCTTCAGGATAGGCAAATATATTAGGATTCCTTAAGTTTTAGATCCCTATAGAATGATATAAGTATCATTCTTTATGAAAATCCATAAGAACTAATATCTATGCTTGAGATTTTCTTTTAGTAATCATAAGAAGGCTGCTGCTGAACATCGGCTGATAATTAACTCTACTTGCTGGAATTGTTTCCTGAAACCACACTGCTTGAAGTTACCAGAAGCCTGCTTTCATCAATCAAACAATTGTTGAACTGTATCGATGATTAATAGACCTGCCCTTAATCAAACCCTGAATGGTCTCTATTGTTAAAACTTTATGAATTGATAATTAGAACACATAGCCCCTCTCCCATTTACTTGCATGTATCACATTTTCAATAAAAAGGCACGATGATTCCTAACAGTTGTCACTCTACAGAGAGCAATCTCTGGGGAGTGTCCGGCTGAGGACATGCACCGAGACCTTAGTCTTCCTTTCTTTCGCCTCCTCCGTCGAGTCAACCCACCCCCGCCGACGCTGGTCCATGGCAGTCTCTCTCTGTCTGGTGAGCGCACGCGCCCTATAGCAGAAACCTCTCCAAAAAAAAAAAGAAAAATTCATTCTTTCTTGACTGTTACTCAGTATATGAGGGAACTCCAAAAAGTTTGTGAAAAAATAGAAATAATGTATGAGCAAAATATAGGTGCGAAAAATAGTGGAATCTATGTATAGATTTTTCATAATATGCATTTTCTATGAACTTTGTGAAGACCCCTTATAATCTGAATATGGTTCACTCCACTACCTAAATCAACTGATGGGTATTTATTGACATAAAAAAATCAATAAATCTCATTCCCCTGGCCAAAGTGACTAGTTTATGCCAATGATGGAAAGTGCATAGGACTAGAGTAGAAATTACTAGAAGAAATTCTTTGTTTTACCCTATATAGTATAGTAAGAATGGGAGGTTTTGAACTACAGCAGTCATTTTGCTACCATGAAGTAGCACAGGTAATAGTTGTCAAGTGTCTACCACATGAAATATGAAGCCAGTACTACAGATCAGAGTAGAATGATGAAGTGAGACTGGTTTGTCATTACATCATTTTGAGCTGTTGAATGAAGTTTAATTTACCTCTGAAATTTTAAGTTATATGAACACTCTTACCCCTATTCCCTTCATTATATAATTTAGTTGGGGTTTCAGTCATTTAAAACACAGAGTTCAAATGAATAAATTTGTTCCATTTTGATTTATTTCAACAAAATTGGTCCGTTGGCTTTGACCATGTTTTTTCTGCCACTTAAGTGTGACCAACTGTTTCACAGATGTATGTTAGGACTGTTTTAAAATGAGTCTGAGTGACTCAATGGAAACCCATTCTTATAACTACAGACAAACACTTAAAAGTACAAGTCACATGCTTAAGGCATATGAAGAGAATTGATTTTATAAACAAAGATCTAATTACTTTCTATTACCATGGGGTTTTGGACATAAATATCAGTGACGTTTAAGTCATCTTGGATTTTTCCTGGTAGTTACAGTTTGAGCATCTGAACTTAGGTCTTATGTCAATGTTTGAAAGGTCCTTAGCAAGCCTGCCTAGTACAGACATTTTAATTCAAACATGGACAATCTGAGGTCTAAGGAGAGCATGATTAGCTCACAGGGTTAGTAGCCAAATGCCATAATTTGATTATATCAGTGTTATTTGTACTTCCATACATAAGCTCCTTGCACATATAGACGAGAGGTATTAGGAGTGCAGTATTGAAGTTTTAACCTATGTATTACCCTTGAAGCTAGGTGGCTGTTGGCTTGAGCACAGTGTAGATGAGATTAAAGGCATCGTTTCAATAGTATATATGCCAGTGTGGTGGGAACTGGTTATTTTTATCCATTTTTCTGATTAAAGTGCCCACCTTTTCCTTGGCATAATCATCCTTCTTAGGTCCAGAAATGAGTAAATGATTCAAGATTTGTCAATATAATCACAATATCCTCTTGGTCACAGTGATTGGCTTGAGAGTGAGTAAGCAGATGATCCAAACCAGTTCAATCAAAGAAAATCATGAGACATTTGGGGAATTATTAGAGATGAGAAGTTTTGGGTGTTTTCATTTGTTTGTTTTTGCTGGAGTTGTTAAGCTAGTAGTCTAGTAGAATGTATGTTTAGAGATGCTGAAGGTCTCCTGGGAAGACCTTCTAGCACAAAGGGAAAGAAAGGTGAGAAATAACAGAGATTTCTAAGGACATCATTTTACTTTCCTGTTCCATCTAGTTACACTCCTAAATATTGTGGATACATGATCTTGTGGATATATTCCCCTTTCTTGATTAAACTAGTTTGAACTGTGCTTATTTTTTGTTCCTTTTTTGTTTGTTTTGCCACAGGGCATGTGCACTTATGGGAGAGACAAAGAAAGAGGGACAGTGATAAGGAAAGTGAGAAATCCCCCCCCAGGGGGGATTGCCACAATCTCTTGTCCTCTCAAGATTGTGGGGCATGCCTGCATAAGCACCAGCATGATTTTCAAGCTGCCAGGTCCAGGACTCAAACCATGGTCAACCATGTGAGAATCCAGTGTCTTAACCACCATGCCACCTGCTGGCATCTAAACTGTGCTTTCTGTCACCAAATGAATCCTAATATTTAAAACATTGTTCACATGAACTTAGTCCTTGATAAAAGGATAATGGTCATGTTTTGATTGAGATGAACACCTGACCCAGAGGTTACTAAGTCTATAAACCAGGCTGAGAGAATCATTCAGACACAGTGAGCGAATGAATTAGCTATAAAGTCATCTAGAGTTAGGTCACAGTTGGTACCATGGCAAGACAGTACAGAATGCTAATATGTGAAGAGAAAACAATAGAATAGAGCACATATACACAAAGAACAGATAACATATCCACCCCCACCACCACACACAAACAATGGAATATGTACCTACTTGATTATTTTCACATACAACATGATACTCCATTTCTTCCAGAGCCCTTCCTCTCCCCTTCCACACATCTCACTTTATGCTTCTAATACAACTCTCTTTGACTTGAAATAGCTTTACTGGGATTCTGTTCTTTGCGACTAATTAGCCCTTTTTCCTATGGACCCCAGCATTAGGACAAAGCATAAAGAAGGCTTATTACTAATCTCTCTAGACTACAGGAAGTATAGCTAAATGCAGAAGACTGTGGGTTGGTCCGCAGAGTGAATTTTGAGCATAAAGGAGACTGCCTGCTGTGCCTCAATTCCTCGACTCTCAATTTGGAGTCTGAAATCTGTGGTCTGGCTTACTTGTGCATGGAGTTAGGAAAGAGCTCCCCCACAAGTGTTTATAACAATGTTTAAATTATCATCTCAATTACTCTCTGTGTACACATCAATGAGCACTCTGCATATCAATAAATGAACTCTGTGTGTATTCAGAAGGCTATTGCAGTAACATCAACATTGAGATCCAGTCCTCATTTGATGGGCACCTTCCCAGCTAGTTGTAAATGGCTTAGGGGATTTTGTCTGAGATTTGAAGGAGAACAGATGATTCTCATTGTCCTACATGAGGTAAATTTAAACAGTCTGAAAATGAGTGCCCTAAAATGTGGTATTATTCTATTCCTGGTCTGTTCTCCAGCTGTATAGAGTAAGCAGACCAAAATACTCCTGGGAAATAAAAAAGGCCCAGAGATTCATGGAAGGATAAGACCACATGGCCAAATCAAGTGGGTACCTTCTGTGGAATTCAGGTTCATCAACTAACTCAAGTCTTTCAAATAATCCAATTAATCTTTAGGATAATTTCACCACAGTTCATAGAAAACATCTTGGGGTTCTGTCTGCATTTTCCTCACTTTCTCTCTTTAATTCTTTCTGAAGTGACCTATGGGGCCAGTGAAGAACCATGGAAATAATGAAAGAAGTTAATATATATTGGATTTTCCAGAAACTTGACCCTTAGAGAGGTAACACCATCCCCCAAATGGTGACTTAATTATTGACATGAAAGGGAATGGTACAGTGTTAGTGCAACTGGACCCACATGAGAAAGGTCCTGGGTTGGTATACTAAGACCTCTCTGAGCTCACCAAGCCAGTTGAGACTGGGAGTAGACTGTGGTACGAAGGCCCTAGTTGAGTGTGCCTATCTCTTTCTCGCAAGACAGAAATAAATAAATAAACATTAAAAAATAATTGTTCTAGTCTGACTCCAGAGCTGATTCTAACACTTATTATTTTCCTCTCTTTCGTAATTCAAAATGAGAGAAAATAAATATGTCCTAAATATTAATAGTGATATTTTCTAGCTTATGACTCTAATCATTTGGGTATAGAGTTACCTTTCCTTCCTTACTACTATAGCCTCCCTCCTTTTCTTATGTTCTCTTCCTCCTCTGAGACTCTCTTCCCTTTCTTTGGGGAACTTTTTTTTATCATTAAAATGAGGTTGTTGTCATTAAAAATGCCTACTGTACCAGTGTTACATAAGCAATTAATAATAATTCAAAATGTTGTTAAAACAACCTAGAAGTAGAGAAGGAGGACGTGAATAGTTTTTTGCCCATTGTCAGAAAAATAAAACCCAACTTCATTTTCTTTTGTGAAGGCTTGGCTGTTTCTTCCCAGTTGAAGAAAAGAAATAAGATAGTTCTTAGAGATTCAACAGTGGAAACAACAGTAGCCAAGCAGTATTTACATGAAATAATGCATGTAGTATAAAGGAACTTGACTCATTAGTAAGGTCTCATAACATGGCAATTATTCCTGTTGTTATTACCATTATCATCAGTTCTAGGGGCTCACATTTGCAGTACTGAGCAAGATACCCCTGAAAACTGAATATCCCAAAGAGTGAATATCCTACCTAGAGAGAATTCAGCACTAGAATCTCAGGACTTTACAAGTATTACTTAATTTTCGTTCTGACACAAATTGGACTTGGAACTAGACTTTAAAACTATTCTAGCGAGAATAGTTATCAGAGTAAAATGTTATTATATTCAAGTCATCCCTTAACGTTGCAGTAAAAAAATCCTAAGAAAGAAGGTATTTCCCTCTTTAAAAAGACTAAACATCTTCTTTTTCTTCATTGGAAAAACATAAAGATCTTCATTTGTATCAATGCATAAAGACAACTTTTTAAGTACCAAATAAAAATTGAGGAATAAACAGTTGTGGAAACAACTTCATGGGGCTGGGGCCCTAATTTTATTTGTTTTAAGTGTATTTATATATTTATTCCTTATATGAGACAGAGAGAGAGAGGGAGAGAGAGCAGTAACACCCCCCCCCCATCATTTAACTGATGTGAAAACTAAGGCAAAAAGCTTTACAAATCACCTACTATATGAGAACCTGGATTCTAACCTAAGTAGCCTGGCTCCAGTTCATGTTCTACATCATAATGTTGTGCTGCATCCACCATGCTTTTGCATCCTGACAAGAAGTTACTAACCAATGTATTCTCAAGTAATCCCCCATTCAATGCAATCTTCTTGGCTACTTCAGACTTTAATAGCAAAACTATGTACACCTTAGTCTACTACCCCATGTAGAAGATAAAACTGCTGGTACGTAGGAAGCATGAACAATTCCACAGTTGTCCATTAGTGCTGAAAAGGTAGTAGCTGAAGCCATGAACACAATGTGAACTTCAACTCTAAGGTATCATCTTCTATTCTTTGTTGGGTCCCTTTTATTGATGAATTTTCAAAAATTGCTTGCCTTCTCTTTCTTGGACATCCATACCACACAGCAAACCTTGACTAGACAATCACTTTCCATTCTTGAAAAAGAAGTGGAGCACTTTTCTTCTAAAGGTTGTAAGCTCCAAGTTTTTGTTTGTTTTGTTTTGCCATAGAGCACATGAGCTTGCTGGAGAGAGACAGAGAAAAACAGAGAAAGGGAAAGTGAGAAATCACTCCCAAGGGGAGATGACATCACAGTTCCTTCTCCTCCATTATCCTCTCCAGATTTTGGGCACACATGCACAAGTGCCCAGCATGATTGTCAAGCTTCTGCATCCAGGATTCAAACTGCAGTTGGCCATGTAGGAATTCAATGCCTTAACCACCACGCCACCTGTTGGCCTCTTTAAACTGCATCTTTAACTGGCTAAGACACTTGATATGATATTCTGAAGCAGAAAAGGGGCATCCCCTTGGAGCAATATAAAGCCTAGAATAACGTTAGGCACACAGAACAGACAGTCACACTTCTATGAAGGGAAAACTGCAAATTTATATCAAATCCATCCTTTATAGTTCATTGTATATAAATGTCTAGAAATTGAATATAATTTTTAAAATAGTGTAATATTTAAAAAATGCATTCTGAAGCCAGACTTCTTTGTGTTCATATCTGAGTGCTACTACCTATATATATTACCCTGAGCAAGTCACTCAACTGCCCTATGTCTCAGTTTCCTCATTTCTAAGATCAGAATAATAATAGTATATACTAATAGGATTGTTATAAGGATTAAGAAGTAAATACATTTAAAGTTATATGAATTAGCTACTAGAAGTAGCAGTAGCAAAAAATAACAGAAGGATTTCTTATCTCTGTGTCCCTCATACTCTCCACCATGCTATTTATTCAGGACATTGATTTTTACTTCTAATTGCATTTAACCACCTGTTCCTTGGTTTCTGTCCATGATCAAACAGAAACACACACACACACACACACACAGAGTTAGGATTCTGCACATGCACAGTTAGGATTTTGCCATATGGGACCTACTTTAAGACACAATCTCTAAGAACACATTCAAATGCCATGTCTATTAGAAAAGTGGCAAAGTATCACTTTTTGATGGCAATGATCCAGTAATGGTAGGTTTATATTATTATCAAAGATATATAATTATGTGGCTTATTCTTTCTCTGTGTTTTGTTTTTGCTATCTGCATCTTTGTTGATTTTCTGTTTTGTTTTGTGGGGACAAAAGTAAGAAAAGAAAGGAGGCTAAAGGAATAGCAGAGTTCACATAACTGATGTAGAACACTAAAAACACAAAGTAAGGTTATTTCTTTCATTAAATTTTGATAATCAAATCACAATGATTATATTATTCATCAAGGGGAGAGGAGGAGAAGCTCTAACTGCTAAAGAAATCAAACAGGAGTCAATCTAACAAAAACTTAGCATTCAAACTCATTGTGAGGCTATGTCTAATCAGCAATGAAGCAGTTTAATAAAAAGATAAAGGCAGGATCAAAGAAAAACTGGTTAATACCAGCTAGTGAGATACATGCCAAAGTGTTCCTGGGTGTTGACTATTTATGCCTGTTCTCTAAGTTTATATTTAGAATGTAGGAAAGTCACAGCTGGATGAAGATTGGAGTTCTGAAAGCATTTTCTAGTTTCTATCTGTATATCATATAAAATATACAACTTAGAATTTAGTTCATGAGACTATATTGACCAAGGGATATGCTGTCATAAATATCCTAATTATGTGGAAATAATTAAAGGATAAAAGAATCTTTTGGGTATCAAATCTATAAACTCAAAAGTATAAAGTCATGAAAATACTATAGCTATGGCATATACTGAAGATAGAGTCTAAATTAAGGATTGGTTAAGAAGCTGTCTGAAAGTCCCACAGCTGGTTAGCAGCAAAGCCACAAGTCAGAACCAGCCCTGTGATGTCACTCATTCATTAGCCTGGAGATAGCTCTCCAGAGGTCAGATTCTGCAACTTTTTGAGTCACACAGTTATATAGCACAGAATTTTACCTCCAGTCCTGCCTAAATAGTTTGATTGATCATAAAGACAATTTTTGGTCAAAGTGACAAAAAGTCTCAGAGTTCCTATTCTCCATTTCACTACAGATTTGTCAAAGGCTTTTTCTTAACTGTATCTGGGCCCATCTGGACTATGTGGTCTGCTTCTCACCAGATCTGGGCCTTGGAACAACTAGGGAATAGGTCAAGTTCAACTTCTATACTCTCTTTGTGTATCTTCTCTTGTCCCCACCTGGCCAAATCTTTTTTACCTTTTAAAAATTCAGTTCAAGTTACACATTCCTTGTGAAGACTTAATAGACTGTTCTGGAAGAAAGAAGCAATCTCTCCCCTCTTATAACTCCTGTAGCATATAACACATTTGCTACTCTTTTTTAAAAATATTTTTTACATTTAATTTTGATGTTAGCATATACCTCAATGATAATAATGATGGTGAAGGTGGCAGGAAAAACAGGTTGAATGCTTCTTTATACTTGAAATTTTCATGAGTTATCTTACTCCTCATAGCCTACATATGAGGTAGGTTCTTGTTATCTCTCTTTGAAGATGAAACATGCTCAGAGTATTTAAGTAACTTGCAAATAGTAAATGGCAGAATCAAATTGAAAAATAGTAAGTGGCAGAGCCAGACTTTAAACAGTTTTTTATGTGTCTCTAGCTTCCATTCTCTTAACTGCTGTGCCACTGTTTATCAGAGTATTGTCTGTAGACCATGAGCATCAAAATCATCCAAGTATTTCTAGGTTTCATGTCAAACTTTCAGAAGAACAATTTCTGAGAAGAAAGTCTCAAAACTTAATATTTTCCAAACTATGGTAGATTCAGATACCCACTGATGTTTGTGAGAACCACTGTATTAACAATTCTACTAGTTATAATTCCTTTGAGTTTGTATAGGATCCTATGCTTACAAAGCACTTTCATATCCATTATCCCTTGCTACCTATTTCTATATACAACATTTACTTGGACTTATGTCTTGTGTGTCCTAATGAAGTTTAATAAGATACATGGTTTTTCCCTACATGAACTTCTCACAACATAACTCAGTGCTTTGCACACAGTCATTATTTTCCAGCAAGCCTGCTCTTTGACTGTGATTACCAAATGGTCTCTCCTGCTTCAGAGAAAATGCCACTTTGTGTTTTTTTTCTAAGGGTGAATATTTTTACCTCTTGAATCCCATCTACTCTTCGTGGCTATAATTTCAAGCACTTTTGTGTCATGCCCTTTCTGTTAGAAAAAAAAGGTGGTGTCAGGCCCAGCTGCAGTGGTGCAAATGGTACAATGCCATTCCATAATGCTGGGGCCACACAGGAGGACTGGGTTTGGTTTCCAGCCAATCTAAGTAGGCTGAGTGTGCTAGTACATATTTATAATCTTAGTTAACTGGGAGGCTGAGGTAGAAGGATTATAACATGGTGAGACTGTCCAAAATAATAATAATAATAAACCACTTCTCTCTCTCTCTCTGCCCCCTATTTCCCTCTGTCGTAAAAACAAAAGTGAGTGTCACAACGTTTTGATTTTTCTCTCATGGGAAAAAGACTGAATTTGAGACCGTTGCTATAATGCTCTTTCCTTTCCCCAATGTCCTTCCTTCATCATTGGCTCCTTATCTATGCCTTGCTGGGGAAAATTTGTTTATAGAAGTGGATGCATGCTGGGCCCCAGAAGAAATGTTCTGTGAGATTTTAGATAGTGGGCATATACCTTTGGCCACAGTGAAAAAAATATTAAGGTGGTGATTATAGTTCTAATTCTTTTATTAGAAAGTTTTGTTTGAAAACAACATTTTTGTTACAAAAATACAACAATGCTCATTGTAGATTGTTAAAATAGGAAAAAAAAAAGCAAACGAAAAATTCATCAAGTCAATCACTTCATCACTCAACCTCTGCTACCATTTTTATAAATAGCTATTCAGTCTTTTTTCTATGGAAGTATATGTGTATGTGTCACATATAAGTATTTTTTAGTGAAACGATACTATACACAAGCTTTTGAATCTTTTACCCTAATGATAAATCATGATTATTTTTTCTTATCTTATTAAACATCCTTATATAAAACTTCATGCTGGAAAATTTTATAAAATAGTTATATTTCTCTTACATTAAAAAGAAAAGACTAATAACTATCAAGCCTGAGCCAAGGATTCCTATAAAATAAGATGAGAAAAGAAGAAACAGAACCAGGACCAACTTGGACTGATAGGCCTGTGGCTAATAACCTGACTAAAGGCCCATGGGAGACCAAGTATATACACCAAAACAAGTCATAAAGATAACTCTGGAAATAGCACCCCTGGGGGCTAGGGCTAGGGAGGAGGTCAGAAGAAACAGGAAGAACCTATAAAGTTCCCAATCCCAGAATGTAAACTGAAAACAATACTCAGAGAAGTCCAGATTAGTTGGAGGTCTGGCATAGGTAGAGTTACAGGTGAAGGAACACTAACTGTAAGCAGGATGGCAGCATAGAATCTGAGTGTACCAACCTAAGTCTAGGTCAGAGATTTGAGATAGGGGTAAATAAATAGTTTAGAAACAGAGGGAGACTGAACACAATAACTAAGGATCTGTGTCAGGAGGGAGACTGACACAACTGTATGACAACCAGTCCAAAGAGAGGGGTTGTTTGAATAGCAACAGTTTTAATAAGACTCAGTAAGGACAAGTAAGAGTACAGGAAGAACTCTATATAATCTGGAGATGTGCTCAAGGATTTGTAGTCCAGGATATCTTTAGAGTCCTAACAATGACCACCAGAGAAGCTCTACTTGCTGACTAAGAGCAAGAGGTCTTAGATCATTATCCCTGGAACTATTAACAATCAATGGATGTAAGAGAAATGTAGGAGGCTGAGCTGAGGGAGGTCTACATGCACACTACCTCTTGTAGTTTTCCAAAAACCATATAAAAATGAAAATAGTCATTTTTTTGTGGGTAAAAATCAACAGCACTTTTGTATGGTTCAGCACATATAAATCCTTAGTAAAAGAGGTGGGTATTAGAGTGCATGAAGGCAGTGTTGGTAGAGTAGTGGAATATGGATTGGGAGGTTTAGTTATATGAGTTATAATGACATGATTTTAGTATACAGAAAAGCTAACTTTGAAGCCTGTCATACAGTAAATGTTCAGTAAATATTTGTTTAATAAATTACAAACCTGTTAAAGTTAGCACTGGGATAGTCACTGTGAACAATATGAAAGAAGAATGTGCAAATGTTCCCTAAAAAGCTTATTCCATTGTTGAAGAAAAATGAAACAATTAGAGAAGAAAAGATGCTTGTGATCCAGTATTTAGGAGTATAACACCACAGCACTGAAGTACCATGTGCTTTGTACATAAGGGGTTCAAAAGTGATAAGCTAGAGATTAGTGTTGGCTTGGAGGTCTGAAGAAAGTCCCCAAGTGGAAGTAAAATAAAGAATAGGAAAGATCTTTTGGAGGGAAAAAAGCATAAGCAAAGGGGGAAAGTGCTTCTCACCAACTTTCCTACCATTTTTTTTTTTTTTTTTGAGAGGTTTTTGCTATAGGGCATGTGCGCTCGCCAGAAAGACAGAGAGACAGAAAGCAAGAAAGAAATCACCCCCAAGGGGGATGGCCACACTGCAATCCCTTCTCCTCCTTTCTCCTCTCGGGATCTTGGGCACGCACGCATATGTACCCAGCGTGAGTTTAAGCCACCGGGTCTAGGACTTAAACCGTGATTGACTACATGGGAGTCCAGAGACATAGCCATTAAACTAACTACTGGTCCCAAATTTCCTACCATTTCTGACAATACTTTCCAGTGTTCATTGACCCAGATTATAGTGATGACCAGGTAATCATCCATTCTGAAGAACTTACTTGTCCTCAGATGCTTTATTTTTAATACCCTCACAGTCAAAGTTGCGAACTACCAAAATTTCCTCTTGGACATTCACAAAGCATATTAGTATATTAAACTGTTCTTAGTAGATTAAAAGTTCTACAATAAATAAATCAGTTCTAACTTTGTTTAACCCAGTATTTCTCAAATCATCTTGACTATGGAAACTCATTTGAAAAAATTCTTAAGGACATTCCATAGTACTATGTACTACAGAACACACTATGGAAGATACCATTATGGAGGAGTAAACCATTTAATTATTTTAAGAGCTCCCAAATGAGGGATAATAAGAAGGGATACAGCTGAGAGGCACAGGAGTTAAGCATGAACTGCTCCCACTGAGGAGGGGAAAAAGAAACAATCACCAAACATTTAAAATATGGCTGTCTACAGAGTCATGGTTGGAAAATACTATTCTAAGCCACTATTCATTTCTAATCCCTTTAGCCCTCATTTAAATGCATGTCATATGAGTTTGTTAGGTCTGATGAACAAATAACAATTTCTCCTTCAGGGTAAGAGTAAACAGACCTGAAAGTACCTTTTTTATTAGAACTCTTCATGCCCAAATAGTTCTCTCTCTTTTTCTCCCTCCCTCCCTTCATCTCTCTCTCTCTCTCTCTCTCTCTCTCTCTCTCTCTCTCTCTCTCTTTTTCTCTCTCTTTTCCTGGCCACTATGCTCTTTTGATGGATTTAGTTCTGACTTCATCTGAGTCCTAGTTACTAAGGATTTGGGTGTCTTATTGACCTTAAAAAATAGAGCCATTCCCATAGTTTCCTTACTTCCCAGAAGCTATAGCTGGATGTAGCTTATGAGGATAATCATGATTAGAGAGATGGAAAGCTTCCTGGAGGAAGGTTTTCCCTGGAGATATTCAAGTAAAAGGTGTACAGTTACGCGGCGATTGTCATAGAGGTAGAGATTGGTCCTTATTATTTGTAAGGTCTCTTCCAACCTTAAGAATCTAGGATTGTGATGATGGTTCTCAAATTTCTGGATATTAAAACCTTTTGGGCGTTTTTTTTAAGATACCAACACCTGGGAACCAGCAGTTGGCATAATGGCTATGTCGTTGGACTCCCACGTAGTCGGCCGTGGTTCATGTCCTGGACCCGGTGGCTTAGAACTCACGCCGGGCGTGTGTGCGTGCGTACCCAAGATCCCGAGAGGAGAATGGAGGAGAAGGGATTGCAGCATGACCATCCCCCCTGGGGGGGTGATTTCTTGCTTTCTGTCTCTATGTCTCTCTCTCTCTCTGTCTGTCTGGCGAGCGCATGCGCCCTATAGCGAAAACCTCTCAAAAAAAAAAAAAAAAAAAAAAAAAAGATACCAACACCTAAGATCCACCCTGGAGGAATAATATAAGAATCTGTGGAGGAGGACCCTAAGTATCTAATTGTTCAAAGGCATGAAAGTTATTCTAATATGCATCCAGGGGTTGAGAATGGCTGAGTTAAATGATATCCTTAACTATTCATTAAAAGTGCTGATATTAGTATGGTAGATCTTGTAATTCTACTCTTCTATGCTGCACTTTTCAAGTAGAATAGGGTCTGCCCATAGCAGGGGTGATTTGAGAGGTACTCAGGAGATTTACCTCTCTCGTGCCCCTAAATTCTCTAACAAGCTAACCACAGTGCTAGAAATTCTCTCTTTAGAATGTGTTCTTTTATGTTGGGCCCCTAGGGTCTCCTCCTAAAATACCCTCTGGAAAAGGAATACATTAAGGCTATTATTAGTCCCTGGCACTATGTAGTATAATGGATCAGCTTGTCACCTAACAAGGCCAGGAGAGAATAGGAAGGATAGAGGAAAAGATACATTACTTACATAGAAATTGTGCCAAGAATTGCATCAAGAGTTTACTGTCTTCTTTTCCTGTACTCTTCCATTTCCCTCCCCTTTCAGTTTTAAGATTACTCATTTGACCCTCTATGTTTGCTGACTATGAACTGTGAGTCATTTTTATCCATTTTGTCCTTGTTGGTGATAATATATTTAGTATTCCATAAGGAACTGGGGAAGGGGAGCTATTTTTTAGTGTTAATAATTTTGTTCAGTTATATCCTCCCTAAAGCAATGCAATCAGAATAGTAATAGTATGACAAGTTTTATCTGCACCAACTTATCCAATTATTAAACTGATCATACAGTCAGCCAATTTAATGAAACCCACCTGGTGAATTTTAGCACACAGTAAAAGGCAATTTGGTCCCCAAATTCCATTCATGAAAGGGACCGGCTATTTGAGAGACCTGACCAGACTGACCAGAAGTTCCACTACCATGTTTTGGTGCAATCTTATTGACATCTCAGTCTATTGCTTGCCTACTCAAGAAACATTTAACTGAGTTTTGATGCTCTAACCTCTTAGTGGATAGCTACAGGTGTCCAATGGATATTGGTTGGGTATAAATAACCAATAAATCTCTTAATTGCCAGAGTCTCTTGTGTCGTCCATCTTTGCTCTCCCTAACTTTGTTAGCCATTCTTACTTGTCATTTGACAATTGCATTTTTTTGCACACAGTCAGGTCTCAATGATATCCTCTCTTTATGTCCTCTAAATATTTCCATTTGTCCATATGAGGTTTTTCATATATCAGGTTTTGGTCATTTTATGAAAAATAATGCTCAATTACTTCTGTTTAAAGTGTTTTTAGACTCAACAGGTGGTATGATGGTTAAAGCGCTGGACTCCCACATGGTTGACTGCAGTTCTAGTCTCAGATCCAGTGGCTTAAAAATCATGCCTGGCCTGTTTGTGTGTGTGCCTAAAATCCCAAGAGGAGGATGAAAGAGAGGGAATAGTGGTGACATCATCCTCCATGGGAGGTGATTTCTCACTTTCCCTTTCTCTGTCTCTCTCTGGTGAATGCCCATGCCCTATATGGCAAAAACTTTTTAAAAATTAATGCTTTTAGGGACCAGAAGTTAGCGTAATGGCTATGTCGCTGGACTCCCATGTAGCTGACCACAGTTCGAGTCCCCGACCCGGTGGCTTAAACTCACACCAGGTGCGTGTGCGTGTGTGCCCAAGATCCCGAGAGGAGAATGGAGGAGAAGGTGCTACAGCGTGGCCATACCCCTTAGGGGGTGATTTCTCGCTTTCTTTCTCTCTGTCTCTCTCTGTCTGGCAAGCGCATGCGCCCTATAGCAAAAACCTCTAAAAAAAAATTAATGCTTTTATTTATTTTTTTGAAAGAGGGGAAAAAAAACTCTGTGAGTTGAAAACATCAAGAGTTTCATGGAAACTTGTTTGTTTTGTTTTGTTTGCTTTTAACCCTAAGAACATAGCATTCTATTTTCTGGGGTCTTTGTTTTACAGAGGTTCTAGGTTCTCATATTTCATCTACCCTCTCTAGTTAATTTTTGGTACTTGACAACTTCTCTGAATATATTGATTCATTCAGTTTGTGGCTGTGTCTTCACAATTCTTACTGGATTCATAATCCAGTTTACTGAAATTTCAGCTAAACTGGTAGTATGTCATCTATTTAAGTGACTGTGTTCATTGTTTGTATCCATACCAACCCCTTTGGAATGTATATAGGCACATCTTTTCTGAAGACTAGCACTATATTCATTGCCAAAAAACAAAGGGTAGAAGTGATCTGGGTAACTTAGATAAACACACGTCTTCAATTCTTTTTTCAGACTGCTAAAGAGGTGGACTTCTGTCCAAATTATGCAGAAAACTATAACTAATATTTTTCACATTTATCATATATATATACATGCATTTCGATTCCCTTTACTACAAACTTAGCTCAATTTAAAGCCTGAACTATTGCAATTGCCATTTAAACAGTCTCTCTGTCTCTTGTTGAGGGTTCAGCCAACTATGACCCACAGACCAAATCCATACTGTTGTTTTTGTTTTTTTTTTTGTAAATGAAGTTTTATTCACACACAGCCACATGCATTTGTTTACATACTGACTAATGTTGCTTTCAGACTACAATGGCAGAGTTAATCGTTACAAAATAGACTGTAAGTCCTTGTAAGCCTAAAATGTTTACTACCTGGCCTTTCACAAGAAAACATTTCCCAGTCTTTGCTCTTGTCTTTTCTTTATTGATTCTGCACATTATTACAACATTCCCTTTTCTAAAATTCCAATTTCATCATGTCACTCTCTTGCACAAAAACTGTAAAAACACAATTGACATTCAGCTAGTATGTAGGACCTTGCTTTCCTGTTGTTAAATGTTTTGAAAATTCTCCCTACATAAATAGTTCTTATTTTAATGGAATCAAACCAAGCTCCTTAGAATAGCATTTAAGAAACTTGTTAATCCTTTCTTTTCAGGGGTTGCCTATATGAACTATCTGTTCTGTATCCAGAACACATTCAGCTCATTCTTTGCCTTTTCCTTTAAACCATTTTCCTAATTTCAAATGCCCTGAACCCTCTTCTCTGCCTTTTATGAATATGGAGATCATCTTTCTTTGTTTACTTGGATCAATCTGAGCGTATGCTTGTTACCCAGACATAGCTATTAATGATGCCTTCTTTCACTTTTAGAAGTGTGCTAGTTTGGACTACAATTTATATGGTTATCCTAGTTGTGAACCATATTCTTTCTTTAAATATAATTTCAAACCCTGCTGTTCCCATGAAGTTTTGATGTCATCCACCCACAAAGCTCCTTCTCTCTCTCAAGCTCTCTCACTATCTAAAACACTCATATATGTTACTTACAGAATGATGTCATATATTTAATATATATTTTTTACTTTTGTATTATCAATCCTCAATTAGAATATAAGCTGTCTTCAGGTAGGAGCTATGTGATATATTTTCGTACCTGTTCAACTACTAGACTAGCTTTCATATATATAAATTGATTTACATATATAGTTAATTTATTGGTTGATTTAAATATATTTGCACACAATCATGACATGGGAAATGCATCCCATCCCCAATCTCAGCTGGTCCAGATCATGAACACAACTGTACATTCCTAGCATGCTCAGGAAGGGTCCAACATGTGAACCCAGGGAATTTTCCCATGTGGGTTGGATTGCACAACAACCTGACCCCCATAGTTAAGTTGTGAGTGCATGTGTGTAGGGAGGGTGTGGTAAGAGGACCTCACCTCACTCTCTTAACAAATTTTTGGTGTACTATATAATAGTGCTAAGTACAGTTCTCATGCTGTATATTAGATATCTAGACTTACTCATCCTATATAACTGTAAGTTTGTGCTCTTTGACCCACTTTCCCCATTTCCCCCCACTTCTCACCACTGGTAACCACCATTCTACTCAACAAGGGACATGTTACAATCAAAGACACAAATCATTTGAGAGTGAAAATATTAAAAAAGGATATAGCATTGAAACAGTAATCCAAAGAGAAAGAAAGTGGCTGTATAGTATGAAAGGAAACACATATTAAGACAAAAATTATTACTATAGAGAAGAAGTTTTTTTAGAGAGAGGTTTTTGCTATAGGTCACGTGCAATTGCCAGAGAGACAGAGAGAAACAGAGACAGAAAGTGAGAAATCATCTCCCTGGGGGATGGCCACACCAAAATCCCTTCTTCTCTACTCTCTTCTCAGGATCTTGGTCATGCATGCACACGTGCCAGGCATGAGGTTTAAATCGCCAGGTTCAGGACTCAAAGTGCAATCAACTATGTGGGAGTCCAATGACATAACTATTACGCCATATACTGGTCCCAAAAAGGGACACTTTTTAATAACAATGAGATCAATCCATGAAGAAGACAATAATTGTAAACAAATATACACTTAACAACAGAACATTAAAATATATTAAACAAAAAATGACATAGTTGAAGAAAAAAACAATTTAATAATTTAAATAATAATATCTTATTTTCAATAATGAATAGAAGAGCTAGACAGAAAATCAATAAAAAATAGAATACCTGAACAACACTATAAATGAAGTAGAATTTGCATACAACAGCAGCATTCATATTCTTCTTAAGTGCACATGAAACATTCCCCAAGATAGACCAAATGTTAGGTTGTGAAACAAAGTCCAATAAATTTAAAGAGATTGGAATCAGAAAAAGCATATTTTCTGATCATATCAAGCCAAACCACAAGGAAAATTAGAAGCTAATTTGAGATGAATTAAAGCACAAACACAACATACCCAAACTTATGGGATGAAGCTACTAAGGTACATAGAAGGAAATTTATACCTACCAATGTCTATAGAAAAAAAAAACTAGAAAGATTACAAATCAATAACCTAATCTTCTAACTTATGAAACTAGAGGGACAAGCAATTAGCTTAATGGCTATGTCACTGGACTCCCATGTAGTCGACTGCGGTTCCCGTCCCGGACCTGGTGGCTTAAACTCACACCGGTGTGTGTGTGTGCGTGCCCAAGATCCTGAGAGGAGAACGGAGAAGGGATTGTGGCGCGGCCATCCCCCGTGGGAAGTGATTTCTCACTTTCTGTCTCTCTCTGTCTTTCTGGTGAGTGCACGCACTCTAGAGCAAAAACTTCTTAAAAAAAAAAAAAAAGAAAGAAAGAAAGAAAGAAAGAAAGAAAGAAAGAAACTAGAAAAATAGGTTAATTAAAAACAAGGAAATGTAAACCAACAGATGGTGTAGTGGTTACATCACTGGACTCCCACATGGCTGACTGTGGTTCAAGTCCTGGACCTGGTGGCTTGAAAATCAGGCTGGGCACATGTGCGTGTGTGCCCAAGATCCCAGGAGGAGAATGGAGGAAAAGAGATTGTAGCATAGTCATCCCCCTGGGGAGTGATTTCTCACTTTCCCTGTCACTGTCTCTCTCTCTCTCTATCTCTCTCTCTTGACCCAGCAAGTGTACATCACAAGCCGTATAGAAAAAAAAAAAAAAAAAAACTCTAAAAAAAAGGCAATGTATTAAAGACTTAAACAAAATACCTGAAACTATAAAAAAAATCCCAGAAGATAGATGGATAAAGTTAGATAACATTGATCTGGACAATGACTTCCTTTTTTTGGATTTGATCCCTAAATGCTCATGCAACCAATGCAAAAATTGATAAATGGGATTACATTGAATGAAAAAGCTACTACAAAGTCAACAAAACAATTAGCAGTGTGAAGTAACAATCCATGGAATGTCAGAAATACTTTCAAACAATATATTTGATAAGGGGTTAATGCTTAAAATACATAAGGAACTCAAAAACCTCAACAACAATAAAAAGAGTTTATTTAATTTTAGAAATAGGCAAAGAAACTGAATAGCAATTTCTCAAAAGGAGACATAGAAATAGCCAAGAGACACAGGGAAAAAAAAGATCAGCATCACTAATCACTAAGTGAATGCAAATTAAAACCACAATGAGTGAGCTCTCACATGTGTCAGAATAGCTATTATTAAAAAGATGAAAGAGGAGCCAACAGGTGGCAAAGTGCTTAAAGGCACTGAATTCCCACATTGCCCACCACAATTTGAGTCCCAGACCTGGCATCTTGAAAATCATATCAGGTGCATGTGCGTGCATGCCCAAAATCCCAAGAGGAGGATGGAGGAGAAGAGATTGTGGCATCCCTCTCTCTGTCTTTCTCTGGCTAGCAGACATGCCCTACGGCAAAAACAAAAACAAAAACAAACAAAAGATGAAAGTGTTGGTAAGGATGTAGAGAAAAGTGAACCACTGCACATTGTTGGTGGAAATGTTAATTAATACAGTTACTACAGTAAACTACATACAGGTTCTTCAGAAATATGAAATATATGATCTAGTAATCGCATTTCCACGTGTATAATCTCAGGACTTGAAATCAGTATGTCAGAGGTATCTGCCCGCCCATATTCAATGCAGGACTATTTACAGTAGCCAAGATATGAAATCAAACTAAGTGCTATCAATGAACAATGGACAAAGAAAATGTGGAGTATATGGACAATAGAATATTATTTGTCCTCAAAAAAATTAGAATTCTGCCATTTGCAACAACATGCATCAATCTAGAGTACATTGTGCTAGGCACAGAAATAAGCCAGGCACAGAAAGACAAAAACCACATGCTCTCACTTATACAAGAGGACTTCAGAAAGTTCTTGGGAAAATAGAATTGAAGTATGAGTTTATTTGGGTATGAAAAAATTTAAAATTCAGACATAGTTTTCATAATACATATTTTTCATAAAGTTTTTGAAGACTCCTGTGTATAGAATCTAAAAGAATTCAACTCATGGAGGCAGAAGGTAGAATAGTGATTACCAGAGGCTGCAGGAGTAGGAAAAATGAGGAAAAGTTGGTCAAAGGGTACAAAATTGCAGTTAGACATGAGGAATAAATTATAAGTATTAAAATTGATATATAATTAACTTGATTCAATAATTTCTCACTGTATATATTATAACAACACTGTGGACCTCGTAATTACACACAATTATAATTTGTCAAAAATTAATCAATTAAAAAATAAACCCAAGGCAAACAGAAAGAGGTATAAATAACAGTAGAAATAAAAGAAAGAATAAAAAAAAAATTGCTATAGGGTATGCGTGCACACTGGAGAGACAGAGAGACAGAAAGTGAGAAATCACCACCCAGGGGGGATGGCTACACAGTAAGTGAGAAATTACCATCCAGGAGGATGGTCACACAGCAATCCCTTCTCCTCCATTCTCTCAGGATTTGGGGCACGCACACACATGAACCTGGTGTGAGTTTCAAGCCACTGGGTCCAGGACTCAAACTATAGTCAACCAGGTGGGAGTTCAGCACCTTAACCACTGTACCACCTGTTCTCCCCTCTATAAAGTGTTAATAATAATAAAATGAAATCTTTTGAGCAATTCGGAATACCATATGATATAGAGGGTATATGAAAAATCTGGAAGAACTAGACTCCTTAGAACAAAATACATGCAGATTTGGTCATTTGAAATTTAGAATTTCTATATAATAAAATACATCATAAAAATATCATAAACAAAAATACATAATGCTGATAAAAGAAACAAATTTATTATGCATAAGCAAAGAGCTCTTTCAAATTGGAAGGAAAATGGCAAATAATTCAATAGAAATATGGGCAAAGATAGTGAATGATCAATTCATGGAGAATAAATCCAAACAGTTAATAAACAAAACTATTCACTAGCAGTAAGGGAAATGCAAATTAAAGTAAAAGTGAGATAACACTTTAAATCTAACAGACTGGCAAAGTTTAAAGTCAAATAACACCCATAAATTGCTGGTGGGAACATAAAGTTTTGCAGCTGTTTTAGAAAGCAATCTGGAAACATCTATAGAAATAAAACATTAATTTACTCAACTCACCAATTCCATTTCTTATAGTTTATTTCATTGTAATAAAAGCATATGTATAGGCCTGTTTATTGCACCATTCTTCATAATGACAAAACCAGAAATGTGGAATAAGCTAGTAAATTCCCTCTATTGGGGGAAGGCTGAATAAATTATTGCATATCCCCTTCATAGGATATTATACACCAATTAAAAATAATGTACAACTGTGATCCCAGATGACTGAAGATATTTCCAAAAAGTATTCTTGATTTAGAAAAGCAAAATGCAAAAAGTATGTATAATAGAAGCCACTAAAATAATGACTAAATCATATATATGTGTGTATATGTATGAGCATGAGAAAATATGGAAGGATATATTGTATGAGTAACATGGGTTGCCATGGGTTACCTGATAGAAGGAGAGAGAAGGAAAATCCAAGCAAAAAAAAGAAAAAAGAAAATGGAAAAGTAAACCTATAGATTATAATCACATCCTTATAAAATTAGACATTCATCTAAATGTACCTATCTATGACATTTAAAAATAATATAAAATTGTATTAAAAATAAAATGAGAAAGTTTGGGTGAATGTCCTTTGCTTTCTGAACTGGAAAGATAATACAGAAAATAAATATTATTATTATATAAGACTATAGTATTGGGATCAGCAGATGGCATAATGGTTACATTGCTGGACTCCCATGTGGTTGACCATAGTTCGAGTTCTGGACCCAGCAACTTAAAACTCATGCCAAGCACATGTGCATCAGTGCCCACGATCTCAAGAGGAGAATGGAGGAGAAAGGATTGTGGCATGGCCATGCCCCATGGAGAGAGATTTATCACTTTCTGTCTCTTTGTCTCTGTCTCTCCAGCAAACACACATACCCTATAGCAAAAATCTCTCTTAAAAATGTTATAAGACTATAGTATTCTAGTAGTAGGAAATGGAGATACATATATGATCATTCTGACACACCCATTACACAATAAAAAAATAAAAACAGCCCAGCCTTCGGCAAGTCATTATGGAAGGTTATGTCCTTTTGATACAAGGTATTAAAATTGGTTGGTGCAACAGTGAATCTGGAGTGTCTATTTGACTGGATTAAGAGATACCTGGATGGGTGTTGGAATAATTGTTGCTAGGTGTGTCTATGAGAATACTGCCAGGGAAAATGGCGTGCAAATCAGTGGATTCAGAGAGTAAGACTTCTCTTCAATGAGAGCAGGCACTATCCAATTAGCTGGAGCCATGGGAGGGACAAACAGAAGGAGTGGAGGATTCTGTTTATTCTCTAGACTCTTCCTTTTAGGGGAAAGGTGTTTCACTCCTGCTACTGGAAAAACTGCCTTCTCCATCTCTGTTTCACAACTCAACCGTTGACTGAATTCAATTCCTACCAGCACTTGGCCCCTGTACTCCTCTTTAATGTACTCTGGCCTTGTACCAGTAGCCTCCTGGAATACTCAGACCTTCAACCTTGGACTGAGAGCTGTACCAGTGACTTCTCAGGAGTCTCCCAGTTATTTCTCCAGATTTCAGACCGTTTGCTGTAGGATTTCCATGCCTTCTGACCATGTTCTTTCTTCCCCAACTGTATTAGTCAGAGCTCTCCAGAGAAACACAATGAACAAGAAAAATATATATAAAGAAAGGACAAACTATGTCAACTCAAAAGCAATTAGAAGATTTGAACATCTTTTTCAAAAATTAATGTATTTATTTATTTTTATTAGTGATGGATAATGTGTGCACACATGCTAGAGAGAGGGAGAGAGAAAGAGAGAGAAGCACCTTCAACAGGATCTTCTCATACCATTATCCCTTTCCCTAACCTTCTAGCTCATCAGCATCTTGGGTTCCTACACACATACCCAGCATGATTTCTGGCCAATGAGTGGCTCAGAACCCACAGTCAGCGATGTGGTTTCTAGCACTGCAGTCCAGTATGCTAGGAACTACATCATCTAGGCTGGTCCAAGAACATCTTTTTTTTTTTTCTTTTTTTGGAGAGGTTTTTGCTATAGGGCGCGTGCGCTCACCAGACAGACAGAGAGAGACAGAGAGACAGAAAACGAGAAATCACCCCCCAGGGGGGATGGCCACGCCACAATCCCTTCTCCTCCGTTCTCCTCTCGGGATCTTGGGCACACACGCACACGCGCCCGGCATGAGTTTAAGCCACCGGGTCCGGGACTTGAACCGCGGTCGACTACGTGGGAGTCCAGCGACATAGTCATTACGCTAACTGCTGGTCCCAGAACATCTTGTTTAATAAGAATCTGTACCCAAACTACAGCCTTAAGAAATAAATGACCTCAAAAAATGGTTATGCACCCAACATTGCTGCACGTTTGGTTTAAGAATCACAGAGCAAAAGTCAAGAAGCAAGATATAAGCATATTTGGCAAAAACAATAAGAAATTCAATAACAGCAATCACCAGAGGGAGACATGAAGACCAGTTTTTCTGGGAGAATGTGGACACACTACCCAGATTCCCTAATAGTGTCTATCCTGCAAACCCAGATCATCTGGTACACTCACTTCAACTCAGCATATTCTCAAATTTTGATGTTTGCACAGACTGCTCTGTTGGTCACAAATAGTCCACATTGGCTCCAATCAACATCCTAATATACTCATACACTGTCATTTTAGAATCACAAGTTCTTTCCCAAAGTTTCAATTCTCATTATTTTGGCTCATTATCTCTACAATAATTTACTAATGAGAGAGGCTAGATGCAAACACCACATATTGTAATTTTTCATATACGAGGGAATAATTTTGGGGAATAATAAAAAAACTTGTTACATATACAACAGCAATAGAGTTTTTAAACAGTTATGTCGAGTGAAATAAAAAGAGACATAAAAGATTATATTAATATATAATTCCATTTATATGAGCTCTTAAAGCAGGAGAGATTAAACTATACTAGAAAAGCAGATTTGAGACTTCCTATGTGGTGAGAGAAGTGAGTGGAAAGAAGCACCAAATGAATTTATTGGGGTGGCGGAAATGTTTCATGTCTTAATTAGGATGGCAGTTACCTGGGTATGTAAATTCATCACAACGCATTGAACCATACATCTAAAATCTAGGATTTTACTTTATATTTCAATAAATTGTATCTCAGTAAAGATAAATATATAAGGCTGGCCCCATAGCACAGTGGTTAAGGACTCGGATCCCACACGGCCAACCACAGTTGGAAGTGCAGCTCCTGGTAGCTTGAAAAATACACTGAGCACATAAGCAGCATATGTGCCTAAAATCTTGATGGGAAGGAGGAATAGAGGAAAAGGGATTGCAGCATGATCACTCACCATGGGGGAGTGCTCTTCCTCTTTCTCTTTCTCTCTCTGGTGAGAGAGAAATTTATTTTGTATAAATATATACAAAATGAATAATGTTTTACAGCTTAACCTTTCTTCTTAAAAGAGAGAAACCTACACATAAAGGAACATACAGAGTATATAGCAATTAATACTTCAGTATATCCACTAACCTTTTCTATGTTGTTTACATTTTGAATGACCTTTTCATTCAAGATGAAGAAGAAAATTAAAACTAAAAGGAAGCAAGGGAAGGGGGCGGAAAGGGATTCTAGTTCAGCTCATACCTGTATTATCTAATCTTTTTTCTTTTAGAGAGTTTTTATTTTTTTTAATAGGGTTTGTGCACTCACCAGAAAGACAGAGAGACAAAAAGTGAGAAATAACCCCCCAGAGAGGATGACCGTGCCACATTCCCTTCTCCATTCTCCTCTTGGGATTTTGGGCACACACACACATGCACACCTGGCGTGAGATTTAGGCCACCAGGTCCAGGACTCGAACTGTGATCAACTACATGGGAACCCAGTGATGTAACCATTATGCTATCTGCTAGTCCTGAGACCTGTCTGATCTTTTTACTGTGTTCCCATGTAGCAAATATTATTGCTAGTATAGTGCTGACCTTGGCAGAACCAAGAAGACTTTAGAATGTTCTCTCCTTCGCCTTTCATCTTTTGCTCTTGGGCTGATTATAGATGTATTAGGTTAACTTCATTCCCTATTCATATACTGTTAAGAAATTTGGCTGTCAGTAAACAATAAGCTGGGGCTTGAATGTTTCTGTGGAAAAATGTCTCTTTTGTAGGTATTAAAAGTTGAGCTTTTTATAGAGTAATTAAGGTCATGGTATTGTAATGGGTGTGTGTGCGGGGGTGGGGGGAGATGAGATCTCTCACCTATAATGATTCTACTATGTAATTCAAGTGTCTTGGAGGAGATGGTAAATAGAAAGTCATAAAGAACAAGAAGAAGCTGGAGTATAGGTATTCTGGTAAGGAGAAAACAGCTCTTAATAAAAGCTGCTTGACATTATTAATAATAATAACCTAATCATACATGTTTTGTTTCATTTATCAAAATGATGATGGTATAATTAGCATAGGCAAATGTAATTCCCTTCAACTGTGAAAAATCTTTTGCTCATTCATTCAGCAAATACTGAGCATCCATTATGTGTCTTGAATTGTTCTAGAAAGCTGGGAATACATAACCAAATAGACATTGCACAAATCTGGTAGTGCTAAGTGGAATGGAGAAAATTTAAGAAGGGTAGTGGACATGGATTGAAAGGAACTTTTATGCTGGAACAGAGGGTTAAAGAAGGCCTCTGTAATGGAGTGCCATTTGGCCTAAGGAGAAGAATGGTCCACACAGAAGGAAGAGATAGTTCCAACTTTTTGAGATACAGGATTGAGAAAAATGTTAATACAGTTTTGCATACACAGCAGAAAGCAACATGGGGGGGAGGGGTACAGAGTAGAACACAAATCAAAAAGATATTTGTAAATTAAGGTTTTTTGTAGAGGTTTTTTGGTGGTATATTGTTTGACACATGCACAAGTATCAATAAGTATTTCTAAAATAAGTGCTGGGTGAAATTGCAATGAACACCGATGGTAAGCTGATTGAGATATAAGCGCACTGGCCCTGTAGCAATTTCCTATGTTATTGTTGAAGCAATATCCACAAATAAAGTTGTTAGAAACCATTCGAGACTGTAAAAAGACACAGAAGGAGCATCGTGAAGAGCATAAGCTTTGGAGTCAAACAGATCTTTGAGTCCCAACTCTACCACATACTAGCTGTATAACCTTTAGCAAGTAATATTAGCTCTGTGCCTCAGCCTCTTCATTTATAAGTTGAATTTAAAAGTGCCTTTCTCACACAGTTGCAAAAATTACAAATAGATGGTTCATTTGAAATGCTGAGCACCATGTCCAACACATATTTAATAAATAGTAGCTCTTCCCTATGACTTGTACATGCCTGATGCTTTAAAAATAGATACACAGGTTTACCTGACACCATTATATTTGAGTCACACAGCAGGCTTCAGGGGCAGAGCTGCAGTGTGCCTCATGGACTACAAACACTTGAAATACTCAAAGAAAGGGAGAACCCATGACCAACTCAGCTGGGAGAAGGATGATTTTTCTTCTACATTAGTCTTCTGAACACCAAGAAAGCAACAGTTTCTCATTTTGACTGCCAGTCAAAGAGGACATGACAGTTCTATGAGGAAAGGAGCATGAGGAGTAGTAACGAATTCATTGATCATTACCTCTCCGGGTAGGACTTTTAAGGAACTGTTTCACTGTGCCACTTCTGCTAGTTTAAACAACATGAACTTGCTAATAGTCAATGGATTTCTACCTACAAAATTTCATATGGTTCAACCCAAGACATCATTACTGAATTTTAAAGGAGCTTTGTTTTGATTTTTTTTTGTTTATTTTCTTTCCTTAAAAGCTGAATAAGGGAAGCTTAGAAATTACTTGTTCCTCCCTACTCTGCACAAAAAAAAGGGACACAAGTGGCTTTTATTTGGTGCAAAAATAATGAGTACCATGTGATTGTCAGACAATAATGTCATATTATTAGCCCCTTTTGCATTTCATACTTACAGCAGCATGTGGCTGAGCTCAAGCTTGTCTTTTAATCTTCTTCTTGTTCTGACTGAGGACAGCAAGTTTGATAGGTCTGTAATTTAGGCAAATGCTGTGCAGGAGACTAAAGAACAGCAGGAACAAATTGGTGTCATTTTATTCACATGCTAGAGAGATTGTGTAAAAAGGCAGACTGGAAGAAGTGGGAGGGAAAAATATGGAATTTTAGTGAAGGGTAAATCACTACAACAGTAGCAAAATGAACTGAATGGATTTTTAGCTGAGGGAGGGGTTAATACACAAGGGGTACTGCAGTGTTTGATGGCTCAGGATAACGTCTCATTTGAATTACAGATTGTTAAACCCTGAAGGGCTGTTAGAGACATTCTAGTCCAATTCCCCATCATAAATGGAGATCCTGAGAAGGAAAGTAACTTTCCCAATATCACACAGCTAGTAAATGTTCTCCTCAAAATTATACATGGGAACAGATCAAGGTATGTGAAAGGAACCCCAAAAAACAGGATTACCTCATACCTTCTTACTTCTTGGTGCATCAGCTGTGATATGGATTGGTCATTTAATATATATAAATCATTCATAAGCAAAAACATGCAAATTAAAATGTTCACTGGGCTATCAGTTTACACTTTTCAGGGTGGCAAATATCATAAAATTAGATAATGCCAAAGGATGGAAGGGATGAGGGAAAAGAGAAACAAACTCTCCTTCACTGCTAGTGGGATTCATAGCTGGTACAGGCATTCCAGAGAGCAATTTGGCATGATGTAATATCATAAAGAAAACACATATTCTATGGTCCAGCAATTCTCTTCCTACCCTGTACTCCAAATAAATTTGCACTGAGGTCCATGGGGAACATGTACAAAGATGCTGCCTCCCTCTATCTGCCTAGGGAGGTGGAGAGTTGGTGGCCATCTGGATGCTCATGTATGGGAGAGGGAACAGATAAAATGTAGTGGATATGCATGCTAGAGTGTAATGTCTCAATGTAGCATCAGGCAAGATGGTTCCTATACCAGGGGATTTCAAAGAGGTTGTGGAAAAGTAGAATTAAAACACAACTTTATTTTGGCGCAAAAAATTTTGAAATCCATGCATGTTTTCTTCACAGTATGCATTTTCCATGAACTTCTTATAGATCCCTAGTATACAGTGTGGGAGGAAAAATGTAAAAGCTGAAAGGAGGTAGGTAATAAATACCATTTCCATCAATGTAAAGCAATACATTTTTAAATAATGCAATCAAATATAAAGATACTCTAAGACACATGAGCATGGTTGCTTATGCTGAGGGGAAGATAGGAAGGACAGTAGGAGCCTAAAAGGGAATAAAATTTAAATGAAATAAACAATAGGTAGAATGCCAGATTTAGATGAATTTTTAAAAGAAATAAATATCCTCCTTGTGGATGGCTTGGACATGTCCCCCAATCTTGTGGAAAGTAGATTTGGGGATATAATTGATTTTACTCTTAGGGCTACTTTGGGGAAGATTTTGAGAGGCCTTGAAATATTCATTGTAACCATGGTCTTCATTTATGGATCAAACTGCTCCACCTAATGGAGCAAACTACTCCTTTCCATCCCTTCTTCAACACCTTCTCTTCAGCACTCCCCGAGAGGCTGTCTAAGCTAAAGGACCCTGTTGTATCTGCTTTCTATCATTCCCAATTTCAACCTCTTGTCACTTGGCTCCTGGAAGGAAAGATCCCCTCCCCAATCACTCCCACTCCTGATTTCTCTCCCCAACAGTATAAAGCTTCTTTTGCTTCCTCTGTTGTCTTCTCCTAGGAGGGTGTGCTGGAAGGACTGTCACTGTATATTTACTTCACAGGCAATACGAAAATGCCCATTATGGCCAATGACAGTCCATAATTATTCTACAATTTACAAACTTCACAGTATGAAGGAATGTTATTAAAACTGTAGAGCCCAGAACTGTAGACATGGAATTAAGGGTCTAAAGGTGCAGGAGGAGGACAGAAGAAACAGGGCCTCCTCTCTATCAAGATCACTCAAAAGGGCTTGGTCAGAGATAGAGTATGCATGGAAAAAAGAAAGAGTTTGGGAACGTCTAAAAATGTATAGCATGGTATGAGAAAAGTCAAGTGGGCAGGACAGTTTACTCAGGATTAATGTCATTTTTGTAAAGAACACACTGATGAGGAAAACAAAAGAAAAAGCTGTGAGGCTTCAATGATAGAGCAGATGTGAAAGCATTAAGTTGCAAGATAACTGTGTCATTCAAATATTTTCATATTTATCTTCTGTCTAGTTGCCAAGCTGACAAACTTTCCAACGGATATGACCTGTCAATTTCTCACTAGCACAACAATCTCCAAGGTGCTTAATGCAGCCCTCACCTAGATCATCTTCCTCATCACTGCTGCATCAACTACTCTTTCACTCTTTATCTCATTCTATAGATGCTAACATCTCTGTGGTTCCATAGTATTTATCTTCACCAGCACCAACACAGCAAAGAGCGATAAGGAGCTCCTGGCAACCAGGACCAAAGACTTCCCCTCACTAGGACTACATATGTGGTGTTAGAAGGCTGTACTTAACTCCAGAAAAACTAGCATCAGAAAATGCTTGATCAGTTTTATCCTATTTTCTGAACTCTAAATACCCTAGTGTGATCTAATCGACAGTGGGTTTTAGAACCAGTCAGACTTGGATTCAAGGTTTGTCTCTGCCATGGAATGGCAAGTTACATCATCTCTTTGAATCTCAGTTTCTTCTTAATAGCCAATACTTGATATCTAACTGGCATTTGTATTTCTGGAGAAATGAATGGAAATCTGTAAAATGGCAATGTTCATAGCTTTCTCACAAGATTGTTATTAGCATTAGGTAGTGTGAAGATAAGTTTAAACTTTACATATACTATAGTGTTTGACATATAGGAGGAATTAAAATCTTGCCTATTTCCTTTGCTCTCTCTTTTCATCTAAATTCCACACTGATAATACTCAACTTCTCAGTCACTCTACCTTTTCCTTAAATTTTCCTTTGGTGAGACACCTTCATGGCTCCTGAGAACTAGTGATTTTAGGAAAATAAGAGAAATGAAGATTTTCTACTAATAATTCAGCCTCCAGCCCACAAACTCGAGTGGTAGGAAGCCTCTCAAGCCTTCTGTCTCTGTCTCTGTCTCTCTCTCAATCTGTCTTCTCAATTTTCTGTAATTTTTCCTTTCTAAAAACTTTTAAGGTAAAATATTTTCTCAGCTTTCAGCCCTCCTTTCCCTTTATCTTGTTAATAATCCCCTCTCCCCCTACCACCCAGGAGAGGCAAGGGACAGGCCTTCAGAAGAAGACACTTTCATGGCTCCTGAGAACTAGCATGCTCTGTGGTTTTCTATTTTTTTATTTTTTTTTAAATATTTTTAAAGTTTTTTTCCCTTCTCTTTTTCTCTGTTTCTTGGTTGTTCTTGTTGTTGTTGCTGTTGTTTTTCTCTCTCTGTTTACATTTCTTTTTCTTTTATCTCATCTCTCTGCTCTTCAATCTCCATTCACTGTAATTCTAGACAGCTCTAAGGGAACTATAGCCAAACATCCAAATACTATTAGGGTTAACATATTCTTCAATATCTACTGAATCTGCAGCACAAAGGGATCAAAACAGAATGGCAAAGAGATTCCAGATCACCTCTTTTTGCACACTCCTGAATGCTCAGATTGAAATTCAAATTTGGGAAGAAACACACCATCCATCAGATGACTAGAAATCACTGCAGGGCCACAAGAAATGTGTCAAAGCAAGAAAATACCTCTCCTCCAAGGGAAAAGAATAGCTCTTCTTCATCCACAGACAGTTCAATGGAAATCATGGAAATGTCTGATAAAGAATTTAGAATATTAATAATGGTGAAGCTAACAGAGATGGAAGAGGAGACAATGAACTGCAGAAGATAAAGGAGAAAGAAGCTGATGAGTTCTATGAGGTGAAGAAATTGTGGCAAGATCTAAAAGAGGAATTACACACTTTAAAAAAGAATCAAATGGACCCGTTAGAGATGAAGGCTATAATACAGGAAGTCAAAATCTCCCTTGAAAGTATTAAAAGCAGACTAGATCATACAGAAAATAGAATCTCAGACATAGAAGAAAGAATTGCTGGCTTAGAAAAATCCACCGCAAACACTGAGAAAATTGCCAAAAAAAAAATGAGAATAAAGTACGAGAAATACTAGATACCATCAAACGTCCAAATATCCATATAATTGGTATCCCAGAAGGTGAAGAGACTCATAAGGGCATTGATAATCTATTCCATGAAATCCTGCAAGAAAACTTTACAAACCTAGGGAGACACTCAAAGATCCAGACCCAAGAAATACAAAGGACCCCAAATAGAATCAAACCAAGAAGATCGACTCCAAGACACATTATAGCCAGATTGACCAAAAACACAGAAAAAGACAAGATACTAATATTGGCAAGAGAAAAACGGCAAGTTACCTACAAAGGATATCCCATCAGACTCACAGCAGACCTCTCATCAGAAACAATGCAAGCGAGGAATGGGAAAATATATTCAAAGTGTTAAGGGAAACTCAATTTCAACCAAGAATACTACACCCAGCAAGATTATCCTTCATATGGGAAGAAAAGACAGGAACATTCTCAGATGAACAAAACCTGAAAAAATTTACCAGCACCAGACCAGATCTCCAAGAAGTTCTCAAGGGAGTGCTATATCAGGAAAATTAAATACAGACACTCAGAAATAAGAGTTCGAATGTAAGAAAATGGCCAACTTAAATATAGGGACAAGTCTGGAGTTGAATGTTATATACCAGAATTCATTCAGGAAGATCGAACTACAAGAGAAGATAGATTAAGTACATGAGACTGAATTGGTGAAATAGCATTTTATGACTTTTGACTAAAATATTGCTGCTTTTCTTCTAGGCTTTGTTGTCCTGCTTTAAAGGTTTTTGTCCTGTCTTGAGCTGTCGATAGGTTCATGTACCTACTATTTGAACAGAATCCTAACCTGTTTCCTGGCCTTAAGTTTTAAGCAAAGTTCCTTAGCATTTCAAAACTGCTTTTCTTGAAATTACCAGCTGAACTTACTAATGAAAGTAGTTAGATTATTTAAAAAATTGTGTGATCAATTAAATGTGGGGGGCAAAGGAATGGAAGACAACTGTAGACACCAGAGATGGTGTGAGAAGAGGTGGGAAAGGGCAGAGGGTCAGACATAGGAGTAAATAAATAAATAAATAAATATGTGTGTGTGTGTGTGTGTGTGTGTGTATATATACATATACATATATATATACATACATATATATATGTATATATATATGTATATGTATATATACACACACACACACATACATACATATATATATGAAACTAGAAATGGAAATTTATTGATGATAACATGCATGATTAAGCCACTATGCAGTAAATTCTGGATGGGAAATCACATTTTTTTTTTTTGTTTGAGAGGTTTTTCGCTATAGGGCGCGTGCGCTCGCCAGAGAGAGACATAGAGACAGAAAGCAAGAAATCACCCCCCAGGGGGGATGGTCACGCCGCAATCCCTTCTCCTCCATTCTCCTCTCGGGATCTTGGGCACGCACGCACACGCGCCCGGCGTGAGTTTAAGCCACCGGGTCCGAGACATGAACCGCGGTCAACTACGTGGGAGTCCAGTGACATAGCCATTACGCTAACTGCTGGTTCCCAGGAAATCACATTTTGTATGCTGTGACGATGCTTAGGGAATGAATGTAAATTAATTAATTTAAAAAAAGTTTCAGAAAAAAAACCCGCAAAAACTGTTTTTCTTAAAATAAAATAAATGCATTAATAATACCTATTTGATGACTGCAGTAAGCTATGTAGCCCCAGCTAGGTGCTACTTTATAGTATGTTTATTCTACTCACTGAGGCTTATGCCTAAAGTCAGACTTGTGTTCATGGATATGCATATATCAGCTGCGCTTGCTATTGAAAATATTTAGATTAATTAAGATCTTTAGTGAATCAATCAAATGTCAGGGGGGAAAGGCATAGAAAGCAACCATGGATACCAGAGACAGTGTGGGAGGAGAGTGGGCGATGGCAGAGGATGAGAGATAGGGAATCAAGGATGAGAAAAAAAAGCAAAATATGCAAGAAACAAGAAATGGAAAATTATTTATTGATGATAACACGTATGTTGATGTGCTTGATTGAGCCAATATACAGTGTATTCTGGATGGAAAATCTCATTTTGTATGCTGTAATGATGTATAATGAATGAATGTAAATAAATAAATTTAAATTTTAAAAAGACAAAAAGTACCCAATAATTTTTTTTTTAATTTTCCTTTGGCACCCAACTTTATGGCTTTGTCATTTAGGTGACTTCTGCTAGTTTATATTTACTTTAATCGCTTCTTCCCTTCCTCTACCCTTGCCAGAGCAATGTCATCTGCAAGCTTTATGACTGGATTTGGCTTTCATGTCACCATACCTTTTTCAGTGTACCTTCATAAATTAAATATGCATGAGAGAGAGTAAGAGAGAGAGACTGAGACTATCTGGGCAATTTTATTTTAGAGTCATATAGCTCTGGAACCAAGTCCCCAGCTTTATCCTTTGTCAGCTTTGTGACCTCATGCAAGATATTTCACTTTTATAGGTCTCAGTTTCCTTACCTAAAGAATGGGCATAATGGTATCCACCTCACAGTGTATTGTGATGACTAAATGGGATCATTCAGTTGGCCTGAAGCACCACATCAAAGGTTTCCAAACTTACCATCACTCAGAGCCTGTGTTATTATCTTCCTCAACCACCACAACCTTGAAGCCAGAATTCTGAAGTATTTCATTTACCAAAATATATTAAGTAACTATTAACTTCTAAAAAAACAGAAATAGATATCCATACAAATAACCTCCAAGGTTAGTATTATATTTGTGAATTGCTAAACTACTACACAAAAGAGAAACAAAAAAGTTCTTTTTAGTCTGAGTCACCATATTTTGGGTAACTATAAATGTTCAGTTGAGTTACATTGCTCCAAATTTAGAAAAGCCATTAAATGATAAGTTTTTGCAATCTACCTCACAATCCCCAGTCTACATCCAGACACACACACACATACACACACACAGTCCCTGACAGTAATCAGGTCATCTAGAGCATGTCCCCTATTCTCCTTTTTGACGTAGAATCTGAGTTAGTGAGCCTGCAAAATAAAGGTCTGATCTAGGGAAGAAGGGGAAGGAGGGAAAGAAAAACAAGTCATCAAGGGTTGTATTCATGATAACGGCTTTGGGAAGACACAGTGGGAAGAAATAGGACTCAGAGGCAGCTATGGTGTGCAAAACACTGAGAGTTCAGGATGAGTAAGGGGATTTTGAAGAACTGTTTCTCTTCCTTATGAATAAACTCTGTCTTTGGCACTTTAGAGAGAGTTTGCAATGAAGATTTCAACTGCTCTTCGATCAGTTTGTATGTGGCACTTGGGGAACTTTGATTGTTATATCATGTGACATGGGGCCTTCGGGCAACTGGGCTTTATTCAAATTATACAGCAAGACCTCTTAAACTAGGTCAAATTGTTTTCTAAACCTACTACATCATTTCTTAAGTTCATGAACACAGTCGTTAACTGAGAAATCTTTCCATGGTTCTCCCAGGAGTCCTAAGATATTTTTTTTTCCAAAATACATTAACTTCTACAGCTGAAAGTCAGGCTCTGCTCCTTATTTGGCAGGATCTATATCACTTTCAATCTGAATCTTAAGATTATTAATGACAAGCTGTCATTTATCCGTTAGCATTTCACAGATACTATTTCATTTCATTCTTATAATAACTCTAGTACATGGGAATTATCATCCTTATTTTACAGATAAAGAAATAGATCCAGAAAGTTGAAGCGACTTTTCCAAGGTCATTTAGCAGAGCCACAATTCAAGCCCAAATCTGTTCAATGCCATGACCCATGCATTCGACTACTACACTTTGCCACTTGGAAAGAGGCTAACAGATTACCTATTTTGGGAATGTAAACATTCTAATTAAATATTCAAGAAATGAATCTATACCAAGCTAGCAACAGAGACATTTTTGAGTAGGAGAATCTTTTTACTGGAAATATTGAGCAAATTGCCTTATCTCTCTGAGTCCCAATTTTCTCAACTCTAGAATGAGAATACTAATACCTATCACACAAGGTTGCTTGCATGACTAAATGTGAAAAGAAATGTAATGGGAACCAGCAGTTAGCGTAATGGCTATGTCGCTGGACTCCCACGTAGTCGACCGCAGTTCGCGTCCCGGACCCGGTGGCTTAAAACTCACGCCGGGCGCGTGTGCATGCATGCCCAGGATCCCGAGAGGAGAATGGAGGAGAAGGGATTGCGGCGTGACCATCCCCCCTGGGGGGTGATTTCTCGCTTTCTGTTTCTAATGTCTCTGTCTGTCTGGCGAGCGTACGCGCCCTATAGTGAAAAAACCTCTCAAAAAAAAAAAAAAAAAAAAAGAAATGTAATGATATAGGTGTTTAAGAAATGGTAGTTGTTGTTAATATTACTGCCAAGAGAGTGAATGAGTTTTAATAGAAGTAGTTCATTCAAGTGAACTAAGGTAATAGTGGTTATGGACAAGATACCCTATGCTCAGTATCAATTATCTTTATTGAATGAAATTAACTAGAAACAGTGGTTTGGGTTGTAAAGATCAGAGAGGCCTTTCTGAATGTATAAAGATAGCAGAACAGGTTTCTGTGAACATAAAAATAGTAGAAGGAACTCAAAGGAAGAGAATGTGAGCATTGTAGAAAAATCAAGTATGGAGGTTGAGTTAGGAGGCAGGTCAGAGCACTCACAAGGAAGCTCAGGAAATTCTAAATACACTAATGGATGAAAAACATCACTTAAGCTCTGCCTAATTTTGACTTTTGGGGTGTAAAGGAAGTAGTATGCACTCATTAGGTATTACATTTCAAATACAGAGGAAGGAAAGGAAAAAGTCTCAGTGTGCCTTGCCCTGCAGCCTAATGGTTAAGGGAGCCAGATCCCACATGACTGACTGTGGTTCGATTTCCAGCTTCAGTGGCTTATGAAAAATGCCAGATGCATGTGTGTGTATGCCTCAAATCCCAACAGGATAGAGAAATGGAAAAGAAGGGATTACAGTGTGACCACACCCCACAGGGGAGTGCTTTCTCCCTCTCTGTGTCTCACTGTCTCTCTCGGGTGAATACACATACTCACTAGCAATTAAAAAGAAAAAGTCTCAGTGATTTTGGCCTAAGGGAATTATGGGGTTGCTGTTCCCACATGCACTTTGTAGAAAGTTTAAGCAAGGTTACTGCATCAGAACACTTGTCCAACTCGGTCTCCTATCCCCACTCCCAGAAATAAAACCTGCCAGAATCCAGTAATTAATCTGTTTCTCTAGAACTTATCTGCAGACCATATTAGGATAGCCAACAGCCTATGAAATGCAGAGGGAATCAAATGGGAAAAGAGGTCCCAGGAAGGCCAATATTCACCCCAGCAAACTGAAATTAGGAAAGAGAATCCTCAAGGGCTCCAGTTTCTCAGTTCTGCTCCTTTCCCCTCAGTATTCTCCCTCTCTCAACCTTATCCCACCTACTGCCCACTCACAGGCACCAAAATTTCCTCTCAGATTTTTCATTCACATTCAGGTATAAACCACTTCTAACATAGATTCCTAGAGCTTAAGGCTTCTTCAGGTCACAAATACAAGGGACATCATTCATATTGGACCAATTTATGCAGCCCTTGCAGTGCCTCCTGAATTTCACCTCAAGCACCCATAGGCAGAGGAGAATGGAGAAATATCCTCCAGGAAGCCAGAAATATAACTAAAAATGACTTGTTGCAAGAATGGAATTTCTTTACTATCTCTTGTCTTATTGTTTTATTTTGTTTTGTTTTGAAATACAAATTAATTAGCATCCCTAATATGAAAACCTGAAATCTGACATGCTTCAAAATCCAAAATATTTTTAATGTCAATGTGATGTCACAAGAGGAAAATTCCATGCCTGATTCCATGTTATATCTTACAACCAAAATGCTACAACAAAAATATTGTAGAAAATTACTTTTAGGTTATGTGTACAAGGTTTATATTAAAACATCAACAAATTTGTTTTTAGACTTGGGTCCCATCTCCAAGGTCTCTCAACTATGTATATTCAAACAATCCAAAAAAAGAAAAAATCCACAATCTAAAATATTTTTGGTCCCAAGCATTTTGGATAAAGCATATTCAGCCTGTATATGAATTTCACAGTCCATTCTATTAGCTACCGCTATAGACTGAATTGTGTTCCCCAAGTTCATATGCTGAAACCCTGTCAGTAGGATGGTATTTGAAGATGGGGCCTTTAGGTGACAATTAGGCTTAGATGAGGTCATTAAAATCATCATGATGGAATTAGTGACCTTATAAAAAGATATACCTAAGAGCTTACTTCCTTTCTCTTTCAGCCATGTGAGGGCATAGCAAGAAGATAGCTGTCTGCAATCTAGGAAAGGAGTCCTCATTAGACTAGCATCTTGATTTTGGATATTCCAGCCTTCAGACCTGTGAGCAACAAATTCCTGTTGTTTAAGCAACGTATTCCATTGTTATGGCAGTCTGAGCTCACTAATAGGTGTGTGTGTGTGTGTGTGTGTGTGTGTGTGTGTATTACACATACAATTATTGTAAGAATTAAATGAGCTACTGCATGTAAATGCTTAGACTAGAGGCTCATCTATAGAAAATGATTAATGTTAGCTGTTAGGCCCAGACACAGTGGTACATACAGTAAGGACACTACTATGTAATGCTAGAGAGTATGTGGTAAGGCTTTGAGTTAGCATCCCAGGTCTACTTGAACCTGTGAAGCATGCCCTTGGGTGTGTATGTGATCCTGGCTGACTGCAGGACTGAAGAGAGGAGAGGATCATACCATGAAGACCCTATTGAGGATGCCACTCTTTCTCCCTTGCTCTGCCATAAAATAAACAAATAAATTTAAGAAAAAAATAAAATAATTGTGGCCAGCAGACAGTGTGATGGTTAAGGTGCTGGATACTCACATGGCCAATTTCAATGTGAGTCCCAGATCTGGTGGCTTGAAAATCACACTAGGCATGTATGTGTGCATACTCAAAATCCCAGGAGGAGAACAGAAGAAAAGAGATTTCTGTGTGGACATCCCCTTGTGGGCGGGAGTGATTTCTCACTTTTCCTCTCTATGTCTCTCTCCAGCACCCTGTGGCAAAAAACATTTTTTTTAAAAAGTCAACTATTATTAGTTATTCACTGTTATCACCTTAGTTAAAGAAAGATACAAGAGAAGCCATTATCAAGAGGAATGGGATATGGCAAGAGCGGAAGCACTGAGGATGGCAATATAAAAAGACCTGGACCCTAGAGATGGAACACACATACATACACACACACAAATTTCCTCCCAGGTGCTGAGCAGAGAGAGGACAGTAAGTCCCAAGGGCAGACTCCTTATCTTTCAGGATTTAGCTCCAGGGTAGTCATGTGTTCACATAGCACTGCAATAAGTTTCCTGCTGTGTCATTGCAGAAACTCTACCACTTTGCTCTCATCAGCTTCCTGGGGATTAGAATTTCCAGCAGAGGTGGCAGAGTGCTAAATACTGAGGCTCTCGTCAGCTGTAGCTGTTTCTACATAAAGCCCACAGAAGCAGACGCTCTACTTCCCTCCTTCCATCCCTCTGTTTTCTATAGCAGATTACTTCCCATGACACCTGTTTGATCCAGTTAAAAGAAACTACTGAATATAAAAAGTTCTAGAGTCAGCCTGGCTAAGATTGAAAGCTGTCTCCTCCAATTACTTGTGTGACCTTAGGCAGTTCATAGACTTTGTCCAAGGCTTGGTTTTCTCATTTGTAAAATAAAGATAATAAAATTGACCTTCCTGGGACCAGAAGATGGTATAATGGTTATGTCACTGGGCTCCTATATAGTCAACTGTGGTTCGAGTCCCAGATCCAGCAGCTTAAAACTCATATTAGGGGTCAGTAGGTGGTTAAAGGGGCTGGATTCCCACATGGCTGAGCACAGTTTGAGTACCAGACCTGGTGGCTTGCTTTCTCATTTTCTATTTCTCTCTCTCTCTGGTCAAATTGAAAAATAACAATGATAACAATTGGAATTAAATTAAATAAATAAGTCAATATTTTTATAAAACCACTTCGGGCACATGTGCATGTGTGCATGTATGCATGCAAAAGATCCTGAGAGGAGAATGGAGAAGGGATCGTGGCCATCCCCACGGGGGGGGGGGGGTCATTTCTCACTTTCTGTCTCTCTCTGTGGCTCCAGCGTGCACAAATGCCCTATAGCAACAATCTCTCTTTTAAAAAAATTGACCTTCCTTATGGGATTGTTTTGAGGCTTAAATAAGATAATACATGTTGAGTTCCTCTAGAGCCTGCATATGTGTAAGTTCTATATAAGTGATAGCTATGGTTATTCAGTTGTCACACATTGTTCTCTTGAGTAGCATACCACGGCTTACTCCCCAATGTAAATGGCATCTGAGCAAATGTGCTTCGAAATCAAATATTCATTGAGCAAAGCAGTGCTGGGGCTTGGGAGAGAGTGCAGTGTATGGAGATGGACACATAAACAGCCAGTACAATTAATTCTCACTTGTAGATCTGTCTGTCTCTCTTCTCCCAAACAACATCTGGCATGGGGATTTTGAAAACCAGCAATGGGTTTTGAGGGGAAGTATTACCTCTGTATCTCCTACTTTCTTTCATCCCCAAGTCACCACCCAACGGCAGCAATTTCATCAGGTAAGTCAGAATTTCAGACTGAGAAGGGAAGGACAACTCCAGGTCTTATAGTAAAACACCCGCTTAGGTCCAGAAAGGCCAAGTGGCTTGCTCAAAGTCCCATTACAGGTCTGTGGCTGAGCTGGCAGCTGAAGCCAATCTTTCTAATTCTTGTGCAGCTTCCCAAAGAAGGAAGCACGTGACAAAATCTGAAAATCGCACAATGTCCCTCTGACAGTACAGTGCTGGCTGTACAATGGCATATATTATACAGGGAATAACAATTGTGTTTCTTCTCTCCCTGATGAGCTATGTTTGGCAAGTTGTCAGTACTGAAAAAGGTGTAGTTGCAATTCACTGAATACTCCCCAGCCCCTCCATGAGCACGCCATGTGTTCAGCCATTTGCTTGTATGCAGATTGCTTATGCTATTGAGAATCTGCATTTCCAGCCAGCTCATATTTGTGAGCCACTGACAACTCCTTGCCCCTTAGGCAAGGGCAGGGAGTATTTTTTTTTCACCTATTGACAGTCCTTGTTATTGTCTTCTATCTTAAAGGGATCTCTGAGATGCTTTTGGCAAGGGTCAAGTCTCTTGATAATGTGTTAATGAAAATGGAAGGGAAAAGAAGAGAGATGAGGAAGGAGAGATGGACACATGATGTGTGAAGACAAAAGCATGAGGAAAGAGGGGCCAAGGAAGAGAAGGCTAATGGGCAGCCTGGGAAGTTTATTAAAGTTTGTCACAGCTTATTCTAGGACCATCTAGAAAAGTATTTCTTTAAAAATGTGATGTGGAATAGTGAGCAGCAGGATGCTATACAGAAAAGATTACTGTGAGCCAAAAATAAAGAAAAAAATGTGAGAAAATTCCAGTAAGGAAAAAGTAATCAGCTTGCTTTCCTGCAGTACTACTAGGAGCTTTTGTGTATGTGGATGACATCTCCAGGAGATACTTTATACATTGTTCCCCCAAATTTATTTGACTAGGGAACATGCTCTTGATCATTTCATCAGGAACACATCATTAATTTTTTTTAAATCAGGGGTCAGGTGGTGGTGCAGCAGTAATACAGCTGAATCTACATGTAAGAAGTTCTAGGTTCACCTCTGGAATCTCTCTGAACACATCAGTCATAGCCATGTGTCCATGATCCAGGCTGGCTGAGACGGGGGGTGGATCTCAGTGTGTAGACACTGTTGGGGGTGCCTGTCTCCTATCTCTGTCTCTTTCATGGAAGAAATAAATGAAATAGACCTTAAATATTTTTATATTGATAATAAAACTACAACTCTCATTCTACATCTACCCCATCAGGTCAACACATGCCAAAATAACCAAGTACCCTTAAAAATACCCTAAAGGATAACATATTTCCACACATGTGCACACACACACACACACACACACAAATAAATTCCAACAGGCAATGGCTGGTACCTTAACGAGGGCATCTTTGGCCGCCTTCCATGTGAAGTATCCTTCCCCATAGCTAACACCCTAGGCAGTGGGTATCACTGACCCCTGTCTTGGCCTCAGAGCTACAAGAAACATGTGACTTGAATTGTGTTCTTCATCTTTAGGCAGCTAGCTTGGCCATAACAACAATAACACCCAGGTCCTTCACTTTGAGGATTAGGCCTCACAACAAACCTTGTGACTATACACTAATAAAAAAAGAGGGAGTGTGAACACTGACTTCTGTAAAGACTATAAATGCAATACTGGAGAAAGGTAGTTGATGAAAGCTAGTAGAAATTATTGGTTTGCAAGAATTAGATGGTGGTAGTAATATTATGGTACCAGTTGCAGTACAGGCATTCCTGAATATTCTAATATAAAATATAACATGTATAGTGAATTAACAAAATGGAAACATATATTCCATTATTTTAAATGGAAAAATAATAATACATTCCAAGTCTTTAATTTTTAAATTATTACTTAAACAAATGATTACCCATCAATCCATGAAGGACTGATGAATAATATAAAGCACTTAAAATGCTAATAATTAACACTTAGTGAACATATTAATAGATATTTTTATGTTTGGCACATAATAATTTACAATCTCAGGAGCAAATTATGTTTCCCTTCTAAACTGCAATGAGCATTTACTATAATATAGATGGTAAAATAAAAATGTTAAGAGATTCTCAAAATGTGGTCCTACATGGACACTGGTTGATACTGCCCCTAAGGACTTGAAAGAAACAAATGCTGGGACCATTAAGGACTTAATCCCTAGGAAAAGTGTGTGGCACATGACAATGATGATTTATAAGGCATCTGGGACCAAGATGTCATCCGATCTAGAGAAAGGTAGAGTCTATGTCGTCTGGACGAGATGCCTATGCAACTCAAATGTTTTCCCGTGAGGGCTTTTGATTTGAGTGGTAAACTTTGGGTAAACTCTTTTTAAAATTGTTATAATGAATACATACACATTGAGAGTTCAGATAGCAAGGGATATCTTTTTGTAGTATTAGCAGTAGTAGTGGTAGTTCTCATTTATTGAAAACTTAAGCTACTTAACAGCAAGATCCTTGTTAGTCTCATTCACCAATGTATTCCCAATGCATATGCACAAAGCATATTGTAAATGCCTGACAAACATTTGTTCACTGAATGAACTGAGCAGTAATTGAGTACCAGACACTAAGCAATTTATCTACATTATCTCATTTAATCCTACTATTAAGAACCTTATGATGTAGATAGTGTCATTGTCCCCTTTTTTCATGTGGAGAAACTGAGGCTCAGTATTCAAGAGGAACTTTGTCAACATTACATAGTACGTGTGTCAGAGTTAGGGACTTTAATCTGTCTTCTTGAGTTCAAAATCATTTTTTTAGTTGCTAGAGGGCATGTGTGCTAGCCAGAGAGAGAGAGAGAACACACACCCCAATGGGGTGTGGTCATTCCACATCTCCATTTCTTCATCCTGTTGGGATTTTAGGCATGCACATGCAACCAGTATGGTTTTCAAGCCACCAGGGCTAGGATTTGAACTGCCCAAAGCCAATACTTTTAACTACCATTATATACATTCTTCTTACACTTAGAAATTCAGACATCTATTGGGATATACAGACTATAGTTTCTGACACCTTATGTTAGAAACTCTGAGAAATTTGCTTCTGAGAATTATGCATCATTGCACGTGACTTCATGGTTACAATTAAATTAAGCCTTTAAATGATGTATTGTATTTACTATTAATAGAATTAATTGTAATTATAGCTGCCATAGGTTGGACTTTTATGGTGTGCTAATCTGGCACTGTGTTATGTAGTATTATAATTTATTGTTTTTGTTAACCTTCATGAAAACTGATGAGGTAAGTATTGTCATAATTCCCTTGTTACAGAGAAGTAAACTAAGCTTTGGATTAGCTAAGTAACTTATCTAGACAATTACCCAGCACATAAATAGAGCTGGAAATAAATGCACCTATGTCAGATCACAGAGTACATGCTTTCAGCAACTCACCACACCACTTTATGACTAGCTGACAAACCAGATGATTTGACAAAACAGCAAATCTTACTGCTGGCTTAATAACCACATTTAAGACATGCAGGAATGGTATCTTCCACCTTTTAGCCTCTGCAAATCCTACTGTCCTTCCATAATCAACCCAACTCCCACTTCTTCTGGGAGGCCTCTCATGAATCACAGCATGCTCCTCAGGATTTCTCCCCTGGCTTGGCCTCCCTCAGCACTGCCCGTGTAAACCTCAAATATGTTGATTCATATTACCTTGCACTGATCTCTGATTTCTCTGGCATAGCTGCCTTACTGCTGTGTGGATGAACTGCGAGTTCACAGTGCAGAATCCCAGGCCCACTGGTTCTGGCTACCTATGGTTGGGGAATTTCAGGTTCTTTAGTGTGGATGGGTTAGACAAGAGAGGTGATGAGAGAAAAGGCTGGATAGAGAGGAAAGAAGGACTAGAAGAAGTGATAAAGGGTCTTATATACTCTAAGGTCCTGATGGCTCTTCCTACAAGGCATCAGCTTCTCTGGAGGAAAAGTACTTTTTATCCTTCTTCCTCCCTGCAGTGTGGTAGAGGACAGTCAAAGAAATGGCCAGAGTATTTGTTCCAATATAAAAGAATACATTTCAGCAATATTTTTCAGCAATATATTTCAACAACATAAAATACAACGGATTATTGGTACTTACCTGATTTTGGAATTGGGACATTTGGGAACAATCTCCATATAATTCAATATTAAAACACTATGCAAATTACACAGTAATTCCAACAGGAAAAAAAGGAATGCAAACTTAATGAGCTGTACTCAGAACATTTGATGAAGTTGGGAGTTATCAATGATGAAGGCAGGAATGGAAATAGACCCATTAAGCTCTCTTTTTCGGGATTACACTCATCAGCCACAGCTAAAAATGATTGGCCATAACACCCTGGAAGCTTATAAGACTCAATTTTGCTCTGAGGCCTGGAGTTGCAAAAGGATATGAAAAGAGAGAACGAACAACCATTTCATGGTCTGAAGATAGATCTCTGATGTGGGTTGTCCCTGAATCTTCTGATTTGTACTAGCAGGCAGGTGCCTGCAGTGAGGGTGAACAACGCATTTATAATGGCCCTTTGAGGACAAGGGCTTTCTGAAACCACTTGAGGGCAGCAAGTGAAGAAAAGAGAAGCAGAGTGTTTTACACTTCAAGTGAGAGTGAAGAAAGGATCCTCATTGGTAGAGCACAAAAGCATAGTGCCCTAGAAGCCAGGGAGAAAGGGGGTATTAGAAGGATGGAGAAGGTGACAGTGTGAAATGAAGAGAATAAGGTTTCAGGAGACTATGAGAAGAGATAAAAGAACATGACAACTCTTGAATGGGGGGGTTTAATTCAAGGTCTCTATGAGATCAAAATCATTTTGGATACACTGAAAGGCAATCAAGTCATCTTCAAGGATTAAGTAGCTCTTATATTGCCTCTAAAGAGCATGGATATACTGTGATTCAAATGCCCTCAGTTTTAGAAGGCATCCTTTGAGGGACCAGTAGTTAGCGTAATGGTTATGTCGCTGAACTCCCATGTATCCGACTGCGGTTCAGTCCCGGACCCGGTGGCTTAAACTCACGCCAGGCGCATGTGCGTGCGTGCACAAGATCCCGAGAAGAGAATAGAGGAGAAGGGATTGTGGCATGGCCATCCCCCCTGGGGGGGGTGATTTCTCACTTTCTAGCTCCCTGCCTCTCTGTCTTTGTCTTTCTGGGGAGCGCACCTACCCTATAGCCAAAACCTCTCCACTCCTCTTCTATACAATCTCTGGTATCTACATTTTGGATCTTTCAGTTTCTGCCATAGAGTGCAGTCATATGGTATATAATGAGCAGGAATGTACACTTTCCAGGAAATTAACCATGTTAAAAAAACACAGTAAAATAACAAAGAACATGCTATGTATTATAAGAAGATTCAAGCTGATTCAAAGCATTGGGTTTAAAAATACTATGAGATGTCAAACTACATAGAAAATACAGAAGACTTCTATGGGACACGTTGTTTTTAGGAGACACTGAAAATATTTTATCTACTGACCTCATCTCCCAAATTTCTGTCTATATTGTGGGTCTCAAGGCTGCTAAGGTTTAAGCACACAGTAATTAGTACAAGATTCATCAAGACCAGGGTTTATGAGAAAAGTGTATCTACCATAATTATTTATTGGGTTGTCGAAAAAGTAATGATGCAGTTTTGCATAGAAAAATATGTCACAACTTTTTTAACAACCCAATACAAAATGTGTCCACATAGGTATTTCTCTGGAAAATAGAATCAATCAATCTTTCATTTGATTCTCAAAGTGGTCAAACAACATCCTCCCCAAAACTCAACCTCTAGTGCTCGCTTCGGAAGCACATATACTAAAATTGGAACGATACAGAGAAGATTAGCATGGCCCTTGCGCAAGGATGACACACAAATTCGTGAAGCGTTCCATATTTTTAGAACTACCATTTGATCCAGCAATCCCACTTCTGGGTATCTATCCAAAGGACAGGAAAACGCTCAGTCGGAAAAGTGCTTGCACATCAATGTTTATTGCAGCATTATTCACAATTGCCAAGACATGGAACCAACCTAAATGTCCGCAAACTGATGAATGGATTGGAAAAGTGTGGCACATATACTCTATAGAATACTACTCAGCCATAAAAAATAACAAGACCCTGGCATTTGATAGAAAGTGGTCAGACACGGAGGATCTATTGCTGAGTGAAGTAAGCCAGGCTATGAAAGAAAGATATTGTATGTATCCACTCAATATATACCGACTATCCGCACTCTATGGTAGAGAGCAAAAAATTGGAGGACATAAAGGCAGTGAAGGTACTTAATGAGAATAGGACAGTGTGGAATGGGGGAAGTGAAGATAAGAGGATAGAGAAAGATAGCAAGAGAACAATAGAGAGGCAGGACGTTAGTGAGAAACAGATATGGCTTATTAACTGTAGATAATGACATGCATAGTATTCTCAACTGGATTGGTCTGAGAAGTATTTCATGATAGGCAAAGTCTTTTTACAAGCAAAATGAGAAATAGTGATTGACTGTTTTAAAAAAATAATTAGAATAATAATAATAATGATTGGGGAAAACATAGAAAAGATATTGAATGTTGAAGCGGGGAGATTAATGTCTCTGTACTGACTGACATGCACAGCATTCCCTTTTGAAAAAGAAATATAATACACTGTAAAGCTATATGTAATCCAATGTAATATAAAGAAGATTATGATGATAATAAAAAAAAAACTCAACCTCTAGACACATTTTTATTTACAAAGAATAACTTATTTAAGTAAACACTGGTATATTTACAAACAAGTAAGCTTTTCTGAGTATTTCCACTTAATATTTTATATCTGTCAGTCAGTTCTAGACACTACCCAATCAAGCAGCATGCAAGGAAACCTACTTTGGATCTTGAAAACTCCCAAAGTGTTCAAGCTGGAGTTGGGGAATTTGGCCAAGTTACAATTTAACATATGGCCTAGTATTTGGAACAACTATCAACTTCAGTGTGGGTACTATTTCCAAGACTAAAAACTGTGAGTCTATCTTGTAAACAATGCAACCTTAGCAACAGTTCTGTGATCGGAAAATAGTACAAATTAGAAGCTATTGTACTTTTAGTGAATTCAATTTCTTTTCATGATAAAAACGTAATTACTTTTAACTAAGAATCATTTCAACTATCTTTGATTTGTCCCAAGATAGACATAATAACATCAGAGATGCTGTTGTTTAGATTATTGCACAAGAGACTGCTACCTCATCCTTATTGAATAAGATGATCAAAATGATTGGCAGACAATATTTAGACAATACTGACATATATTATTCCGGAAATCTTAAGGAAAGTGTACAATTTGTTTTTTATTTGTTTGTTTTAAAAATTATTCATTTTAGTTATTATTATTATTTTTTAACCTGCTACAGTTATCAGAAACGGGGGAGGGAGTGAGAAAACAAATCCCCAGGTCCAGGACTCAAACAGTGGTAGCCATGAGGGAGTCTAGTGCTCCAACCACCACACCACCTGCTGGCCCTAGTGTATGATTTCTTTTAAAATCTGGACAGATAATGGATACTGTGTTCTATAAAACTGACGTCTTTAAAGGGCAAGAACAACGCAAGAAAAAAAAAGGTGAGGATAAGAAATGTGTGTCTATTAGTGGGATGAGTGTTTTCAGAATGGGGTGTATTTCTATAGATGGAGGCCCTTAATGGAGACTCTCTGACTCAGCAAGCCACAGAAGGAAGATTAAAGCGCTCCTAATAGAGGGGACAGGTTATCATATCCCTCCCTTCAGTCATTTTGCTCGCATGCAGAATAATGGCCAAACCTGGCATTACCTTGAGTTATAGAGAACAAGAGTCCTAAGAAGAAGAAGATCAAAGAGTTGCCTGAGGTTAAGATTAGCTAATCCTTTGATTCTCTACAGGCTGCCTGCGTCGCCATTAGCAATTCTTTGGATAGAAGCTTTCACAAGCATAGTAGGAAGAGCAAAGGTGCCCTCTTTACACAGTAAATGTGTTTTGGGGAAGTTAGGCATAAATGGTGGACTAAAAGTCCGTCAGTGGACAGTTGATTCTGTTAACAGAGTGTTTTGATTTTCTAATACGGTCTTTAAAAATCATACACATAGAAAATGTATATATCTTCATATATGTTTTGTATTTTTTACTGTTGAATGGTATATATACATATGTGCACTCACACGCACACTAGATTGAGTTGTGTTACTCTACATATTTGGGAGAAAACCTTTAGGCTAGTTCGCAGTTCAGTAGGAAAGAACATACTGAGTTCTAGTTACATTCTGAGTTCAGCAAATTAGCATTTTCTATAATTTTAGTTCATGGAATTTTCATTTAATTGGTATTATAAACTAGATCCTGTATTAAATGCCTATTTAAGAGAAACCTCTAGACAAGGAATCATCTTTTGATCATTGTAATGCTAAGCAGCCAAATTTTATGAAATGATATATTTAGAATTTTGCTTATCAGATGTTCTTGGAAACAGAGGCACAAGGGTACTCAATGTGGGGACAGGTTTCAAAGGTCCTTGCTTTGCTAGGACCTAATTATCCAGCAGCTCTGTCAATTCTACTAATTTGGGGAGAAGGATCTATGGGAAGATACTGGATCACAGTAAGTTTTTCTTTTTTTTTCTTTTACATTATTTTATCTGACTTTATTTATTATTTTTATTTGACCAGAGAGTGAGAGAGAGAGGAAGCCACCAGGTCCAGGACTTGAACCGCAGTTGGCCATGTAGGAGTCCAATGCCCTTAACCACCGAGCCACCTGACAATCCCAGGTTTTTCATTCTTAAATAGCAAAGAACACAACAAAAGCAACAGACAACTAAAGATTTTTTGTCCTATATCTTCTTTGTTGGGCAAGAAAATAATTCTGGTCTGGAGTCACCTGGCTCTCAGCTCTGGAGGAGGTGGGAGCATCAGAAATAACAAACACATTTGGATATTTTCATATGCTTAAACAGAGGCAAAAAGCATGGAGAATACAGAAAATGCACATTCACTCCAGAGGTTATTGACAAGATTAATTACCTCATAACTGCTTTAATAAAATGACTCCAAGCATATTGCAACTATAATTATCCATAAAAATCTTAATGAATTCAATTTCTCCAGAAATCACCCTGCTGCAACCGGTGAGTGTAGAATAAGTAGAGAGAGGAGGCAATCCAGCTCCTAGGAGGGAAGACACGTGGAAAGCAGAGGGAGAGATGGTTGGTGGAACTAGAGAGTGTCTAAATAGGTCAAGTGCATAGAGGTGGATAGTGTTTATTACAGCTTTCACCTTGTGATGTTTCGTATTGATCTATGAAGTTCCTTTTCAGATGTCAATGCTTCTTTTGAAAGACTTCCAAATATCATTATCTTTTTCCCATCTTTCTCTAACACTTCACTTTACCAGTGTCTTTATGTGTGTGTGTGTGTGTGTGTGTGTGTGTATCTCTACCACCTCACCTGTGTTTGTGTGTGTGTGTGTGTGTGTGTGTGTATAATGTGTGTGTATACAAATATACAAGTATCTACATTCCTGAATTTGGTGCAAAATACACACCATAAGATCCAGGGCCAACTCTCATCCTAATAAAATTGAGAGGAAGAAAATGTTGATTTGTGGTGGTCCCCAAACTTTCTGCATACTACTCCCTACTTGGGTACCTATATCACATCCAGGACCATCATGCTGACTTGGAGATACTTAGAGACCTTTGCAATGCCCTTTTACCAGGCAAAGACCTAGTCAAAGCTGATCCCATTCCCATCTCCCCTATGCAAAACATCCCTATCTTGAGTCCTATTCTACAAACTTCTGCTGTCCCCTAGGTGTCTTGATGGAAATGTAATGACGAATGAACATATTTTAGATTGGAAGTCAGAATGACCCTAAACCACTTAATGGTCATACAGTTTGGGACAAACTATTTGATTTCTCTAAACCTTGGTTTCTCTGAATCTCAGCTTCTTTTTCTGAAAAATAATTCAATAATGAATTTTGTACAACCTGCTTCACAGGGAGATCCAACGATATGTATAAGAAAAGAACTTATATTTGTGGGGTGCTTTCACTTATTTATACCTATTGTCTCAATTCCTAAATAACACTGGACTAAATATTGTGTTATTCTACTCATGTTATAAGTAGAAAAATTGATAATTAGAAATAGTATTTCCCTAGATTATCCAGCTAGTATATGAAAGCAGTAGAGTATGAACCGGGTCTCAGTCCAGTGCTCTTTGTACCACACAATACTCCACTATACAAGAGGGAATGTATAATATGCACAAAAAGTATTATTACTGTCCTTGTTTTATCATTATGCTATCAGCTTGTATCATGACTACCCAAGACTACCCTCTCTCTTTGGTCAAGTCTATCTGTTAGTATACATTGTCAACCTTCCACATGCCATGCCTTGGCTCATTTTCCTCTGTGAAAATGTACATTTTTAGATTCTACCTCTTCCATAAAACCACCCCTATTTATTTCACCCTACATTGACAGCTTCCTTCTTTGAAGGTCTACAAATCCCCTCATGTCTACCAAGAATTAGAACCCTCATTTACAAACACCCTCAAGTAGTTTCCTAGTTATTCATGATAGTGGAAAAAAAAGTCATTCTTTTTAGTCCCTATTGCACTTCAGAAAATAATTTTAATAATCAAAATTTGTCTACTTTTCAAACTCTACAATCTTCCTTTGACTATCTCTATGGACTATAGCTCTCTGACATACAAATTTATGCTATACATAGTCTTGACTACTTAAGGTCATCTGCACCTGTCCCATGCTTACTTACAGCTTAGCATTTTGATTAAGAGTACAGCCATTGATACACCCCAGAGAATGGGAAAAAATATTTGCAAACTATGATTCAGATAAAGGATCAATAACCAGAAAATATAGGGAACTGAATAAGTTCACCTGAAAAAAAAAAGAATATCCAATTTAAATCTAGACAAATAGACAAATGAGCTAAACAAACAAGTCTTAAAAGAAGACATACAAATGGCCAAAATACATATGAAAAAATGTTCATCATCTCTTATCACAAGGTAAATGCACATCAAAACCACAATCAGATACCACTTAACCCCAGTCAGAATGACTACAATGAAAGAAACAGAATAGCAAGCACGGGTGAGGCTCTGGTGAAAGTGGAACCCTCCTACACTGTTGGTGGGAATGTAAATTAGGACAGCCACCATAGAAAACAATATGAAAGTTCCTTAAAAACCTACAAATAGAACTATTGTACCATATGAACCAGTAATGATACTCCTTGGTATTTACCCAAAGGGTTAAGGAAATACTCAGAAGAATGCATGCACTTCTATGTGTACTGCAGTATTATTCACAATTGCTAAGACATAGAATCAACCGAAGCACCCAAGAACTGATGACTGGGTTCAAAAAATGTGGCACATATACACTATAGAATACTATTCAGCATTAAGGAACAATAAGACCCTGTCGTTTGATTCAAAGTGGATGAATATAAGAGATTTAATGCTATGTGAAGTCAGCCATTCATTGAAAGACAAACACTGTATATCCCCACTCAATATATAACAAATGTCTGCACTCTGTGACAGAAATTGAAATACCAAAGATACAATAGGGAGGATAAGTGTAGATATCAGAGACTTTAAGAGAGGGGAGTGAATGGTAGAAGATAGGTAGGAGGGGCAAAGGGAAGAAACAGACACAAGAATGTAAAGTTTTCCACTGAAAATGATGGGACCAGCAGATGGTGTAATGGTTATGTCACTGAACTCCCACATAGTCAACCGCAGTTTAAGTCCTGGACCCAGCAGTTTAAAACTCACGCCAGTCATGTGTGTGTGTGTGTATGCCCAAAATCCTGAGTGGAGAGTGGAAGAGAAGGGATGCAGTGTGGTCATCCCCCTGGGGGGTGATTTCTTGATTTCTGTCTATCTCTATCTCTCTGGCAAGTGCACACACCCTATAGCAAAAATATTTCAAAAAAAAGAAAGATAATGATGCACGTGGTATATCTTTGATTTGATTGTCATGTATTGCAATGTATACTTTTGAAAACCATATTTTGCACTATAGAGATGTGCAATGATTGAATGCAAATAAAAAATTTTTTTGAGAAAGATTTTTGCTATAGGGCATGTGTGTTTGCAGGAGAGACAGAAAGAGACAGAAAGCAAGAAATCACTCCCTGGGGGGGGGGGGGGGCGTGGCCATGCCACAATCCCTTCTCTTCATTCTCCTCTCAGGATTTTGAGCATGTGCGCATATGTGCCTGGCATGAGTTTTAAGTCGCTGGGTCTGGAACTTGAACCACCATCGACTACATGGGAGTCCAGTGAAGAAAACATTACATCATCTGCTGGTCCTCAAGAAATAACATTTTTTTTTAAACAGGGAGAAAAGAACAGTTATAAAGGTCAGGTTACTTGAGTTCGAAGGTGAATTCTCACTTACTAGTGGCATACCTTGGCAAGATACATAATCTTTCTGTCCTTAGTTTTCTCATCCGTAAAATGGGCATAGTAATAGTACCTACTTCACTGAGCTTTAGTAAAGATTAAACACACACACACACACACACACACACACACACACATATGGCCCTTAGAACAGTACAATCATAAGGTAAATGTTCAGTAGATATTAGCTATTATTTCTTACCTGCTATCTGCTAGGTTTGTGCCATACATTATCTCATTTAATATACATAAAAATATGCAATGTAAAACCCTATTTTTACCCACATTTCAAAGATGAGTAAAAGGAAGCTCTGAAAGGATAATATACATATTCAAACACAGATTGATCTGGGTTCAAGTTAGTTTTTTTTCCATTATACATACTTATTCTAATTGTTTTTATTGCATATGCTTTTTCTTCCCATAAGTCTATAAACTTACAAAGAGCAGAATCCAGGTCTTATAATTACTTTTAGATATCCTGCTGTCTCCACAGTATTCCTTAGTTGCTTGCCAAAAAAACTGACTTTTTAAATAGACACTCATTTGGATGACACTTTTTGAGTCCCTCCTAGAATCACCTTCAAACACAAGGACATTTTCCCTTATTGTTGAACTCACGAAAAGGTTTGTTGCCTAAGACACATCAGGCACTCTGATTATTTCCTACTGATCCAGCCTGTATGTTTCTTAGTCCTTTCTGCCTTTGTACTTAGGCTTAGGGATCCCTATTTCAAGAAATGCAGTAAGGTGAAGCTCGGTACTTGAAGGTCTTGCAGTTTCAGTTTTAAATTTCATTCATTCATTCATTCATTCATTCACAAAAATCTTCATGAAGCACCTACTATGTGCCAAGTACTTTTCTAGGTACCAGATATATAGACTGTTCAGACTGGAACTGCATTCTCAATATTGGTATTCACTAACATGTGGAACTCCTCCCTGTAGAAGGATAATACTTTCTACCCCTTTGAAGTCAGGGCTTGGGCACTTAACTTGTTTGGGACAACTTAATGGGACACATGTCACTTCTAACAGAAACTTTAAGCATTACTGCTTCCTTGCCCACATGTTCTTTTTCCTCTACAATAGTGAGCAGTAGTATTACAGGTAGCTATTCCATTAGCCTATGTCTCAGAATAAGATAACCAACCTGCCAAAAGTATGAGGAGAAATAAAATTCTAATAATTCAAGCCACTGTTAAGTTTTTTCAAGTTATTTCTTACTGCAGCATAGTCTAGAATACCTTGATTGATATAAAATGAAAGGGAAAAAAATAAAGAAAATACCATCCCACTCTCGTTTGCAATTGTTGCTTCTATATACTTAGTAATAGCAAATTGGCTAATGTATAGAAGGCTGAATATCAGCACAACTGAGGGGAAACTGATGCAAATGAGCCACAGATGTAGCAGTACCCTCACTAAAGTAAGCAGAGCCTTCCTTACAGAGTACCAATAAAAGCAAACAACAGTATAATGAAATTATATTCATACATCATTTCTAAATTTACATTAAAAAAGAGATTGTATACATACATTTGCATAAATCAGATGAACACATAAACCAGGGGAACTAAGCTTTAAATGCTTCTCTCACACCTGGTCTTCTATTTCTTATGATGGACTATTCCTTTTGGTTGATTTCCTAGTAGTAGACTTGTAATGTTTTCCTTGGGAAACCATTCACTGTATTTCCTCCAGGTAAATGTCTGTCGTCTGCATAGGTCATAACTCCACAGTGAGCTGTGATGTCCATCAGAATGAACCTTATAAACCACACCCCCTCCCAGCTACAATGAATATAATTATCCAAGATCAACAGCTGCTGAGCTCTGAAATTTGTCACAAAATTTGCTCCAAAGTGACATTCCCTACAGGCTAAACTAAGCGCAGCAGAGAAATTTAGGCAGGCTCACTCTGAAGACATAAGACTGCTCTGATGGCTGACCCCCAAGGCCACACCAAATCTTTAGAGTGCTCAGAGATTTAGGACACTTTCACTGGACTTTGCTTCCCTCGGAGTCAGACTTAAATTGTGATCTTACAACTCTCCCAGACCTTATTGGTCTTTTCCCTATTTTCTATTACAGGTCATGAGGGGACTTCAAAAATTTTATGGAAAAATGGAATTAAAACAGAAATTTATTTTGGTGCAAAAAAGGTTAAAATCCTTGCATAGTTTTTTTTTTTAATGATATGCATTTTCCATGAACTTTATGAAGACCCTTTCTATTTCCTTTAATAGAATCCTTGAACATTAAATTCCATCTTGGCACCTGTTTCTCATAGGACCTTGACTAAAACATAGGTTAATTTGCTGTCAGCCTTAAAGATGTCATACTCAGGGCCCTACACCTGGAGGCAAGAGATCATGTCCACTTATACTATGCATAGGCCTCAAATGAATGTTCTCACTAGAATGCAGGCCCCTTGAGAGTAGGAACTGTGAATCCAGGTTGAATCCATAATGCTTAATCCAGTGCCAAGCACTGAATAGGTGCTCAGTACATTTTTCTTGAATCAACAAATCAATGAATACATTCATGATTAGTGGTTTGCCAACTATACTTCTCAGAATTCTACATTTCTCAAAGGAAATCTAAAGACCATTTAGTTCATGTGAAAACAAACCTATTTGTATCCAGTTCTGAGAAATCTCATCCATTCTGAATATAAGAAATGAAATGCTATTACTCTTAGACTTACTTCAGGATTTAAGAATATTTTGGTCAAAATGCTTTTTTCTTATGCTTAATCTCATTCTTTGTCAGTATTCTAAGTCATATGTAGAAGACCATCAACATTCTCTTCTTAACAACTTTTATTATAATTATAGTCACCCACATACTTCAAACACTGAGTAACTTCCAAGAGTCAGGCACTGTGCAGAGTGCTAGAAATACAAAGATAACTAAAGTGCAGTCCCTACATTCATTTAATCTTACATTCTAGTGAGGTAGACAGACATTAAATACATATTTACAACTTGTGATAACTGCTATGAAAGAAAATAAACTGTGGGAGCATGAAATAGAGTTAACATAATTTAGTTTGGAAAAAGAGTCAGGCAAGGTCATTCTATGTGGTTATGTATAATCCTGTGTACTATTTCTTTGATTATTATTAGTTTTATTAAGAGATTGTCTGTGGTCTAACTGAATTTTTTTTTTTATTTTGAGAGAGAGAGAGATAATTTTTGCTATAGTGCTATAGGGCGCATGCACTTGCCAGAGACACAAAAAGAGGCAGAATGTGAGAAATTACCTCCCAGAAACATGGCCACATCCTAATCCCTTCTCCTCCATTCTTCTCCTGGGATGTTGGGCATACACACACACACGCACCCGGTGAGTTTCAAGACATGGGGTTCAGGACTGGAACTGCAGTCAGCTATGTGTGAGTTCAGTGATGCAACCACTGTGCCAACTGCTGGTCCCTAATGCATCTTTTTTTTTTTTTTTCCGAGAGGTTTTTGCTACAGGGCACGTGCGCTCGCCAGACAGACAGACAGAGACAGAGAGACAGAAAGCGAGAAATCACCCCCCAGAGTGGATGGTGCAATCCCTTCTCCTCCATTCTCCTCTCGGATCTTGGGCATGCACACACATGTGCCCAGGGTGAGTTTAAGCCACCGGGTCCAGGAATCGAACCGTGGTCGACTACGTGGGAGTCCAGCGACATAGCCATTACGCTAACTGCTGGTCCCCCTAATGCATCTTAATAAACATTTTATTTCACCCCACATGCTTCCCTTTCTGCCAGAATTGTTCCTCTTCCCAGACTTCACTTACAAGGAATCAACAGACTCTAGCAATGGAGTGATTATTAGGATAAAGTAAAGGAAAAGAGTTAAGAATGACTTTTATGTTTCTGACTTGAAACTAGGTGGATAATAATAGTGCTATTTCCCCAGATAAGCAAATCCGGTTGGTGCTACCTAAAAAATATACACTGCATATAACCACTTACAATATACACTGCTATCACTCTTCTCCAAGTCACCATCATTTCCCCTCAACTTTTAAAAATCTTTATTTGTTTTCCAGAGAGAGAGAGAGAGAGAGAGAGAGATACAGACAGACAGGCACCCACAGCAGAAGGGAGGATTCATGCCATAGCTCTTCACTCCAGCCTCAGCCAGCCAGGATCACAAACATGTACACACATACCCAACATGTACAGGGAGACTTCAGGACGTGAACCCACATAGGTTCAGCAACATGGGAGTATTGCATTATCATTACACCACTGTGGCTGGTCTGCTCCTTGACTTGTACAATAGCCTCCAGATAGGTTTCTCTGCTTCCACTCAGGGCCCTTACAGTTTATTCTTATCACAATGGTGAAAGATCTTTTAAAAACCTAAATCATATTATGGCAATCCTTTACTCAAAACCGTACAATGACTTCTCATCACACTTGGAACAAAAATCAAATTCCGCTTATCACAGTCTATATATGATCTGGCTCCTGACTAATTCTCTAATCTATTTCCTAAAACTTTCTTCTCACTTAGTACTCCTAGTCATACTTTTCCTCCAATATACTGAACATACTCCCACCTCATAGTAGTTGCACCTGCTGTTCCCACTGTGTGAAATATTCTTCTTCCAGATATTTGCATGGTTTATACTTTCTTTTGGTTCAGGTTTTTCTTTAGTATCTTCTTGTAGAGACCTTCCTTGATCACCTTATCAAATACAGTAGCCTCCCTATCACTCTCTATCTCCTTATTCCACTTTGCTTCGCTATATTTATATATTATATATATATTATATAAATATAAATTATATATATTATATATATACTTTATATATATATATAAAGTATAAGTATATGTATAAAATGTTAGAAGTATATAAATATATATTATATATAAGTATATATAATATATAAAGTATATGTAATATATTAAATATATATAAAGTGTATATTATATATAATGTAAATGTAAAGTAAATATAGTAGATATATTATATATTATAAATATATATTACATATATTTATATATTAAATACCCATTAAATTTCTTTGGTTTTTTTATTACTCTCTATCAATAAAATGTAAACTCCAGGTCCAGTTTGGCAGCACAGATCCTGACAAGCTAGGGAGCTGGAGAAAGGGGAAAACAGCATGATGAGACCCTGTTGAGGGTCTTTCTCTCTCTCATGCACACATACAGATATTTCTCTCTCTTTTTTAAATTTTTTTTACATTTACTTATTTAGTTTTACATTTTTCCACAAACATTTACTTTACATAATGAAAATTTTTTGCTCATACTCCATAGTTCTTGACAGTTAATAAACCACTTTCAAAATTTCAAGAAACTGAATTTAAAGATAATAAAGTACTTTTTATAATTTTGTTTGTGACTCTATAATACACACATATAGACTATTTATTTTAAATGAAATTTAAAAAATTTGGAATATAAAAGAAAAATTATGAACTCCAGAAGTTAGAATCTTGTTCATTACTATATTTCTAGTACCAAGAATTATACTTGGTACCTAGCAGGCAGATACAAGAGTGGGAAAAGACAACAAATCTGATTTTAGGTGTGTTAATTTGGAGATGATTTTGAGAAATTCAAGTTGGGATATTCAGAGGGCAGTTACAATGCAGTCTGGTGCTCAGAGAAAGCTGATAGAAATTTGAGAGTTATAAGCATAGAAGTGATGTTTAAAGCAATTAGACTCAGATGAGGCAATCCAGAAAGAAGTATACATTGAAAAGAAATGAAAATCCAAGACTGAGTCATGATGGTTAATAATAACAGACCGGGGACTGAAGCATCTCCAACTTCAGACCCCAAGTGCTCTTTCCCTCAATAAACTTTCCTTTTTCTGTTGAAAAAATATATATATTAGACCAGAATAATAAATAGCACCTGGTCCAGCAGGTGGTGTGGAGATTAAGTCAACTGTTCAGTTCTGGACATGGTGGCTTGAGAATCACACAGAGCATGTGTTTATGCATGCCCAAAGTCCTTAGAGTAGAATAAAGGAGAAAGAATTATGGTGTGGTCATTCCCCCAGGAGAGAAGGTGATTTTTCACTTTGTCTCTCTCTGTCTTGCGTGCGTGTGCACTCTCATGTGTCTCATGGCAAATTAAACAAAACAAAACAAAAAACAACAACAACAGAAGCAAAACATCCACCTTTATTTTTTAAAATTTACATTTAGGATGGTAAGGTATGGGAGGAAGGGGCTTAAGGGAAGAATATTTAACAGACACAAGAATGTAAAGTCATCTGTTGAGAACCTTCTTTATTTGTTTTCCTTCAGTCTCTCCCAGTTCTCCCTTTGACTCTTTTAATGTCCATTTCTAGCAGGTTTACCCTGATTTAGAAGATGTCTGGGTTAAAAAGAGGCAAATACTCGCACATATGCAAAATAAAACCCGTCTTCAGAAAGCAACTATTTCTGAATTGTCTAAGAGATGAGCCATATTTAGGAAAGATATATCTATTGAAAATATGCCTGAACGATTTTTATTATGGTTCAGAATTTGCAGTTGCTTAAGAGATCTATTAAGACAATTGTTACTGAGAATTCCATTTATGTTAAAACTTAGGCATGTGTAACTGTAATCACTGGATCATTCGTGGGCTACATTTGGTCTGGCTTCTGTGCTAGTTCCATTTTGTTTTAAACACAGCATGTTCGAAACAACTTAAGAGAAATGAAGCTATTTTTTAATCTTCAGTATCAGGAATCTATCTGGAGGTAGATCCAAAATACAAACTTCCTAAAATGGATTTTCTGCTTTGATAAGCACATACACTTTGATCACATGGCATGTTCACTGATCCATTGTTTTTAGAAGAATGGAAGCTTTAATATTGGTCATTCAGCCCATTTGACTTAGGATGTATAACTGATGAAAAATTAAGAGTCTTCAACTCTGTTGGATGCTTTGAGAAAATGTCCTTTAAATTATTCAGGGTCCATTTGTCTCCATATAAGAGAGCACAAAGTGTCAGATTAATTTTCAACAGTTAAGAATTAAGACTCTGGAGTGACTATGTGATCAGAGTGGCCATCTGAAACATGCTAAATTTATGATCCCTGTGACAATATGCCTCTTTTGTGTCAAAGGCACAACGAGTTGTCAAGAATTAAGTAGTGTGAGCAGTGGAGTCATAGAGGCCTGGCTGCGAGGTGCTTGTGAGTCATGCCCTAAAGGAAAAAAAAATGATGAAAAACATCTTTCTCATTATAGAATGATAACAACCTGACCATAGCAAAGATTCCTTTAGGACACACATGACCACTGAAGAACATTGAATGGTGCTGGGCTTTTCACAGTTTTGAGAACCTTGCCTGCTACCTCTAAATTTAGAATGAACAGAGGAGAGGTAGTTTGTTGAAGGTCATAATAACTTGAGATGTCAAGGGGAGAAAATTCAGAGAGAATGCAAAATAACATTACCTTTGGATTCTGTATTTTACAGTTGGTGAAATAGGCTCGGAGACGGCTAAGTGACTTATTTGTAGACACCCTATTAATGACAAGACTGAGATTAAAATCTAAGCAATATTTTTTCACATATATCAAAATGAACATTTGCATTTTTAAATGTTATTTTTTGAAGAAGATTTCTCCTGCTAAATATTTTCTCGGAAACCAGTCATGTGTGTCGATGTTTGTGCACACGTGTGTTTGTGTATAAAACTATAGGTGATCTAATGGAAAGGAGAGGCTTCTAAAAATCTACAAACTAGGTCTCAATCCTTCCTTCCATCCCTTTGGATCTTGAAGCATAACTATGAGCTTCCAGAGTTTTCAAAATACTACATACATACATAAAACAAAGACTGATATTATTCCATTTAATGTTTTACCCACTCTTTAGAATTAGGTGCTAGATTGGTAGATAATTAAGATCAGAAATAAAGGCTAAGCACTGATAAAAAATATATGGCCACAAGAACAGGTTATGAGATATTTACAAAGAAGGGAGATAAAGGAAGAGTTTTAATAAAGTTGGCATAACAAGAAGATAAGAATTTGGATCTCAGGAAAAAAGCACAATGAAAGGGATAGGGAAGACATAGCAAAATTAATTAATTAGATGTGAAGCAAAATGGGTATTTTATTTATTCTATTTGGAGAGAGTTGTGGCTTCCCGAATAGCTCTGCTGCTAAGAGTGGATCTTGTATACATTTTAAAGAACAGTAGATATGCTATAGCAGCTTTGTGTTTTTATTCTCAGCAGCTATATTCTTATCTATTCAAGAACCTTCTGATCTTGTTGGGAATACTGCACGATTGAAGGGTGGATGGGGCCTCCTCTGCAGGATTAAGATTTCAGTCTGGGGACCAGCAGTTAGAGTAATAGCTATGTCGCTGGACTCCCATGTAGTCGACCGCGGTTTGAGTATCGGACCCGGTGGCTTAGACTCAGGCTGGGCACATGTGCATGCATGCCCAAGATCTCGAGAGGAGAATGGAGGAGAAGGGATTGTGGTGTGGCCAACCCCCTGGGGGGTGATTTCTCGCTTTCTGTCTCTCTGTCTCTCTCTTTCTGGAGAGCACACATGTCCTATAGCAAAAAACCTCTCCAAAAAAATTATACATATATATATATTTCAGTCTGACTCAAAATAGGCTTTCCTATTGATATTCTTTGTTCTATTTTATCAGTCTTTCCCTCTGATATTTCTAGATCTGTTATTGGGATCAGGGTTCTGAAGGAGAGACTACTTTTGGCCCACTGCATGACAGTAGATATAACCACTCTTACTATAACTATTGAACAGGAGATCCCCCAAAAAGGTGAAAAAGTTGTTCAAAGTAATACACACTCAGTGACAGAATAGAATACATACAGTCATCCCTTTGTATCCATGGGATTGTTTTTAGGATCTCTACCCCATAGATGTAAAAATCCATGAATGTTTAAGTCCCTTATATAAAAATGGAGTAGTATTTGCACAGAACCTTTGCACACACCCCAATATACTTTAAATAATCTCTAAGTTACTTATAATACCTAATACAATGGACATAGCTGTTATATATGATTTAGGGAATAATAAAAACAACCATTATAATTTTTTACATTTTCAATCCATGGTCAGTTGACTCTGTGGATGCAGAACCCATGATACAGAGAGTCAACTGTATTTGAATTAAAGTCTCCTCCCTAAGTGCTGACAACCAAAGAAAATGCTACCTCACAACAATTCTATTTTTCTCATACATTAGAAAAGTTAATTTAAGTATCCTAGGAGCCAGAACAGACTATCTGAAAGAGAACACCTTTTCTACTTTGTTGTTTTGAATTGAGTGCATTCTTACCAAAACTTGAACTTCAAACTGGAACCAAGTACTTAATTTTCCAAACTCCAATATCAACTGCTTTTATAACCACTTCCAAATGAAATTATCATTCATTTTAAAGTGTTTTTTAAATCAATGTATGCACCTATCATAAATCAACTAATTTTATGGGTTTGTTAGGCCAATAGCAGATACTATACCTCTTGCCTCCCATGCATCCCACATTTCTCCTTCTCATTAGGAAACCATTTATAAATTTTTTCATTGATAATGAACTATCCAAAAAGAAATCAAGAAAACAATTTCAAATTTAAAAAAAAAATTCACCTAAAACTTAAAAAAAAGAAAAGAAAATGAAATAAATAATTAAAAAAAATAAAACAATTCCATTTTTTTTTTCAGAGGTTTTCGCTATAGGGCGCGTGCACTCGCCAGACAGACAGAGAGAGACGTAGAGACAGAAAGTGAGAAATCACCCCCCAGGGGGGATGGTCATGCCGCAATCCCTTCTCCTCCATTCTCCTCTTGGGATCTTGGGCACGCACGCACACGTGCCCGGCGTGAGTTTTAAGCCACCGGGTCTGGGATGTGAACCGCGGTTGACTACATGGGAGTCCAGTGACATAGCCATTACGCTCACTGCTGGTTCCCAACAATTCCATTTCTAACAGCTTCAAAATATATTTAAACTGCTTAGGAATTTTTTTTCAGATTTTTCTTTATTATTATTATTATTATTTATACATTCAATCACTATACATCTAGATTGTAAACAGACTTTACCCAGCATGATATACATCTCAGTCGAGTTAAGAATACTATATACATCCTTATCAACAGATAATAAAATTATTACCAAATTGTGTAAAATATGCTTCAGATAAGGGACTGATAACAGAATACACAGGGAACTTAAGCAGCTTACCCACCAAAAAGTGATTAACCCAATTAAAAGATGGGAAAATGAGCTGAACAAAAAACTGTCTAAGGAAGTCATACAAACATCCAGAAAGCATGTGAGGAAATGCTCAACATCCCTTATCATAAGGAATAAGCAGATTAAAACCACAATGAGATACCACCTAAACCCTATCAGAATGGCAAAGATCAAAAATACAAAAAATGATAAGTCTTGGCAGGGTTGTGGTGAAAGGGGAACTCTCCTACACTGTTGGCAGGAATATAAATTGGTCCAACCACTGTGGAAAACAATATGGAGGTTCCTCAAAGACCTACAAATAGAACTACCATTTGATCCAGCAATTCCACTCCTCGGTGTCTACCCTAAGGACAGGATAATGCTTAGTCAGAAAGGTGCTTGCACATCAATGTTTACTGTGACATTATTCTTGATTGCTAAGACATGGAACCAACCCAAATGTACATGAACAGATAAATGGATTAAAAAAGTGTGACACATATATTCTATGGAATACTATTCAGTCATTAAGAAAAAAAAAGAAAAAAGACCCTGCCATTTGATAGAAAGTGGTCGAATATGGAAGATTTATTGCTGAGTCAAACAAGTCAGGCTATGACAGAGAGATATTGTATATCTCTACTTAATATATGCTGACTGTCCATACTCTGTGGTAGAGATTGAAAGATTGGAGGACATAAATGTGGTTATGGACACTGGAGACAATGCGAAAGGAGAGTGGGAGAGGGGAAGAGTATGGGGAAGGAAATCAGGGAGAGAAAATAGAGAATCAAGACATTTATAGGACACAGAAATGGTTTATTAACTGTTGATGATAACGTGTATTATATTCTCAACTGGACTGGTCTGAGTTGTATATCATTTTGAGTAACTGTCTTTACAAACCAAATGTTGTATAGCAATCGATTGTTTAAAAAAAAGATAATAAGAATAATTTTTAAAAAGAAAGAAAAATGGGACTAGCAGCGTAATGGCTATGTCAATGAACTCCCACGTAGCCGACCGTGACTCGAGTCCTGGACCCATGGGCTTAAACTCACACCTGGTGTGTGTGTGTGCATGCCCAAGATCCCAAGAGGAGAGTGGAGGAGAAGGGATTGCAGCATGGCCATCCCCTCTGGGGGATGATTTTTTGATTTCTGTCTTTCTGTCTCTCTCTGTCTTTCTGGTGAGTACATGCACCCTGTAGCAAAAAACTCTCCCCCCAAAAAATATGTAGGGTAATGCATATTTTAAGTAGTTCATTTTAGCCATATCACAATGTATACACACTTCAAAATGACATGTTGTACAGATATATACAATTTATTTTGTCAATTACAAATGAATATTTTAAAACTTTAAAACATTTTACTTATGCTTTTGATGCATATCTCCTTATCTCTAAACTTACATGGTTGTATTGCTGACTTGTGAATTCTAGTTTTAGGTAATCTCTATTGATCTGCAAATTTGGAGGATGATTTGGCACTTTTTCTCCCTGTACACCACAAATATATACATCACTCATCCCTCCAAACTCCCAGGATAATTAGATTAGTTTTATATCATTGTGTACATTAGTTTGACAGTATAAAAACATTGCTTTTATTTTCCTTTGTTAAGTTTTTCTTTTCCCTGGAATTAATAATTGTCTAAGTTTTAGTTTGCTTCCTTTATTTTGCTTTTTTTTTACTTATACTATATTTACTTATCACTTATTCAACCTCAACTTCTCTCCAATGTGATAATCTTCTGTAAATATATTGTACATCAATTATTTACTCATTATTCAAATCCATGGAGAAGTTTCTCCCAGAATCTTCTGATCAACAATCTGGACAAGTTGTCTCTAGGTTTACTACATTGTATTACACTGGGTTCTCCCTCTAGTTTTACCCTGGATATTTCTTTGGCATCCATCCTATACTGGAACTCCTATTACATATATCACATATTGTTCTTTTTCAGTTAATTCTCTCATTTTAGTGGAGCATATATTTTGATGGCTACTAGAGAAAATGCTCCTGGAAATAAATTATTTTGAAATATTTCATGTCTGCTAGCATCTTTATTCTACTCTAATACTTTCTTGAATTTTTTTTTGGAGAGTTTTTTTGCTATAGGGCACTTGCACTCGCTAGAAAGGCACAGAGAGACAGAAAGTGAGAAATCACCCCCCGGGGGGATGGCCACGCTGCAATCCCTTCTCCTGTATTCTCCTCTCAGGATCTTAGGCACGCACACACACATGCCTGGCATGAGTTTAAGCCACTGGGTCTGGGACTTGATCCGTGGTTGGCTACATGGGAGTCCAGAGACATAGCCATTACGCCAACTGCTGGTCCCCTGTTTTGAATGTTTTATCACTTCTTAAAATTTACATTTCATCATCATACATTTCTATAGTGTGTGATACAGCTTGAGTCTGTATTGCTGGAGAGTGGATAGCAGAGGGTGGATGGGAGGAACTCAGGGAAGAAAAACTTAACAGACAAAAGAATGTAAATTCTCTAATGCTTGATTGACAGTGTGGATTTGTAAGTTAGATTTTTTTCAGATTTTTAAAAACATGTTTCCAATTATCTTCTGATTTTCTCATTTCCAGTTAAAAAGATTAAAAATTTTCTTATTCCTTTATGTTTTTTATGTGACCTTCTCCTACTTCATCTCAAAAGCTTATTGCAACTGTTTGTCTCCAATAGTGTGAAATTTCATAATGCGTCTTGCTATGGGTTTATTTTCATCCCATTATGCTAAGCACTGATTTGGCCCTTTAAATAAATGTAAATTCATATTCTTATCAGGACTGGAAATTTTTCTTGTTTTATTTCATTGACAGTTTCTTCCTTTCCACTTTCTCTGTTCTCTGTTCCTGGGTTTTCTATTATTTAAGTGTTGAGTTTCTTTGATTGGTCCTTATTTTTCCTCTTTTATTTTCTATCTTTTGTCTTTTGCTCTACTTTGTCTGAGCTATCCATAACCTAATACCTCTAAATGCTATCGCTCATTTTTTTTTCATCTCTGCTGTTAAGTTTCCAAGAATGTTAAGTTTCCAAGAATGTTGTTCTTTGAATACTCTTTTTACAATTTTTACATCATCCTGTTCTCATTCCATGAATTCAATACAAATTTTAGCTCTATAGTAATATTTAAGGTACTATTTTTGTGAGAGGGGTGACTTTATTCTGCCTGTATAGTCTTTGTTCTCTCCATGTTGCCTTTAACTGTTTCTTGATTTTGTCTTTTTTTTTCTTTTTTTGGAGAGGTTTTTGCTATAGGGCTTATGTACTTGCCAGAATGACAGAGAGAGACAGAGAGACAGAAAGCAAGAAATCACCCCCCCAGCGGGGATGGTCACGCCACAACCCCTTTTCCTCCATTCTCCTCTCAGGATCTTGGGCACACACACACATGTGCCTGGCGTGAGTTTTTTAAGCCACCGGGTCCAGGACTTGAACCGTGGTCGACTACATGGGAGCTCAGCAACATAGCCATTACGCTAACTGCTGGTCCCTTGATTTTGTCTTTGAAGTTAGAGGTTTTCACGAAATCTTTGCATTGCTTGGTACTCTGTTCATTTGAATGCAGACTAAAGAGCTGATTGGATTTTCTAAGAACAGGAATGGGATTGTTTACTGGGAGCTTCACTTTATATAGTATAGTCATACATCCTGGTATTACCAGGACAGTTACAGGTTGCAACTTGTCTGAGCAGATTATCAATAAAACTTCCTTTTCCTTTAAAAAAGTGTCATTTTGCATGGTAAATTATATGGTCATTCTAAATACAGGATAATTGGCCTGAGTCATTTGTTGGAGAACTCTGAATGTCATTATATCTAGGTTTTTCCTCTTAGGTTGGTCAAATTTCCTAAGGAATACTCTTGCAATTTCTTACGTAGAAGTAAGGGCCTGACTCTCAATATCTTAGAAACTGCCAAAATATAGTGTCCAAAAAATTAAAAACATGATTCTCATACAAATCTATGATTAAACAGATTCAAAAGCTATTTTATGGACTAGACGTTATTTATAGTCCTTTAAAAAGGAATTTCACAATGACATGAGTACCATAGATATATAACTAGTTAATGTCCAAGAAGGCAATAAAAGACAATAATCTTTGGAGTTATCTTTCCTCCTGGACAAAAATTATTTGCATTTCTACTGTGTAAAATTCTGTAAGTTAACATAAATGTCTTGAGTCTGAGCCCTTAATATAAGTAGCAAAGTCAAATAAAGGTATATTTCCTGAGATAATTATATCATTCTTGGGTGTACTTGTTAAAAATGCTCCATAACACATCAAAAAGCTGCATTTTTTTAGTCTTGCATCTAACTTTTGGATAATTTTTCTGAACAGATCCTAGAGGGAGGAAAAGACTGAGATTTCAGCATTCGGTATTCATTTCACTTAATCCCATATTTCTTATGATATTCAAGCTGTCAGCTGTTCATGGCATCCTACAGTCCAGAGATCCTCTGTTTACCATCTTTAAGGAATAAATCTCTAGTGCTCTGCTGAAGTAGAGAAGGGAAGCCACCTAGAAGTGTAGACTAAAGGGGCACATCCAGGGATCTACTTCTTAAACAGCTTTCAATCAATCTTCCTTATTATAGCTTCCATTTTATCCCCAGTTCCAGAGGTATAAGGTGCCTTCAATTGTGATCCATTTTATCGTTCTCCAGGGTTGGTTCTCAGCTGTCCCCACTGCCAGTCTAGAATTAATTTTTCTCAGGTTTGCTAATTCAGCTAACCTTGATCTATCTGCTTTCTATCTTCTAAAATATTATTGTTACAGTCTCTCCAGTTCTCTCTATCCTTGTGGGCTTATATTGCCTCTAAAATATTCATTTTATTGTCGTTTAGAGGCATTTCAGATTTGATGAACTGTCTACTGTCAGTTTCTTTGGAACTTTCCTCTTAAACTGGTTATATTTCCCACAGAATACGATTCTAATCTGCCTGCAGGATAAGTGTCTGGCTGCCAACATTTTGAGATCTGAGTATGAGAAGAAGGTATGAGATTTCTAACATCAGTATGCATAGATTCACTCAGTCTCTCTGATTTGATTCAGCACCCCTTGCTCTTATATGAATTATACCAGAAGTTTTCATTATTCCCAAGGAATTGGAGGCAACTCTTGGAATGAAATTAGGTGAATGTGTTCAATTCAGCATTTTGACCGAAAAGGTCTGATTATTTATTTCCCTTTTAATAAAATCTAAAGGGATAATATAATAAGCACTAAGGTGCTAAACCATTGACTTAGACAAAACCAGATGTTTGTTTTATGAATTGAACATTCTATTCATTTCCTCACCACAAAGTAGTCACAGCTAGAGTTTGTTACAAAGCGTAGAACAGTACTAGTACTCAATAAGCATTATTTGTTACTAGTATCTGAAAACAAGTAACCATTTTAATAGGCTCATTTTAATGATGAATAAACTGTATCAGCAGACCTCTATCTTTGGTGTGTCAATATACCCATATATTTTCCTTTGCTTCTCACTGCATATTTTAAATTAATTCAACCAACCATATGGTTCAATCATCTTAATTTGATCTGTGAGCCTTTCTGCTCCATGAACTCTAGGGCAGCCTGCCTGGTGGCATACTTGGAGATGATCATTGCATTCAGATAATTTCCCACTCTGAGAGTAGAAAAGAGGTTCTGGGGTCAAATGAAGTTTTTAAAGTATTGAGTAAGACAGAGTTAAACAGATTTCCTTAGTATAGATAGAACTACTTAGAGCTTTTAATAGACTAGTGGGGAATAAGGCTCTCTAAGAAAAAGATATAGTATGCTCTATTTCCCAAACTTTTTGACAATATTAAACCATTAACCCCATCCCCTAGGAGCATCTCATGAGACTAATGTTCCACAGACCACACTGTGGGAAGGGCTTCATTAAGAAAATAGGTAATGCCATCTTGCTGACTTGAACATCAATCTCTATTTTAAATGTTTCGTTTCACTCTGCCCCTGAGCAAAATGATTGGATTTACTGACACATTTTAGCAAAGAGTATGGTGGAAACTGTCAAAAGGTTGACTAGTCTGAATAAATGCCCTCTTTCTTTAAATTGACAACCAAATGAAAGGAAAAGAAAATCCATAGAGACAAATGAATGGAGACCTTAGAGACTTTCTGAAAGATGACAGGAAAAGGAAAGAATGGCTAGTAACTCAAGATCAGAAATGAACTACTGGGGATCTCAAAAGCTCTCCAGAAATAATACAGCAAAATGAATTGTGCTTACTCTGTACTAGTTTTCCTTTTAAAACATGATTTTATTTCATTTTTTTATTTCAATAATCCTGTGAGATTGGTACTAGCTTGCTCTTCATTTTACCAGTGCAACTGATGCTCAAGAAATTTAACTAACACACAAGTTTACATGGTTAGCAAACTTCAGAGTTTGCATTTGAACCCGTTTGTTTGTCTCTATGGCTGATGCTCTTAAATACTACGTTGAATTAGCTCTCAAAGAAGACAGAATTAAAAGAGCTTTTAATAAAAATTTCATGGAAAGGACCACAGCTAACTCTAGGACTGGTCCAAGCTTGTCTAACTGGCACACACACCTTTTTTTTTTTTTTAAGGTTTTTGCCATAGGCTATGTGTGCTCACCAGAGACAGGGAAAGGGCAAGTGAGCAATCACTAACCGGGGAAAATGGCTAGACCACAATCCCTTCTCTTCCATTCTCCTCCTGGGATTTTGGGCATGCGTGCATATGCACCTGGCATAATTTTCAAGGTGCTGGGTCTGGGACTCAAATTGTGGTTGGCTATGTGGAACTCCAGCACCTTAACCACCATGCCACCTACTGGCCTGACCCTGGCACACACTTTTTAACCACAACACTTTCTCTCCTGGAGGGAGGACCAGAACTTTACTCAGTTCTATGGCTAGTCCCTATATGTGAATTTGGTGTCTACAGAATTTTCTTTACACAGCCTCCAGATAGTTATCATGCTGGAAAATAAGGCAGAAAAAAACTAAATCATACTAATATCTTAGTAGCAGATAGCAGCACAGTAAGGTAGTATAATGTTGAGATAAATCTGTAGATAATGATACTGATCTACTTGGGTTTGAATCCTGGCTCTGTCCTTTATAATTTATAAGATCTTTGTAAACTTTTTCACTGCTATGTGACTCAGTTTCCTCATCTATAAAGTGAGGATAGTAGTAGGATAATTATTACAAGAGATTATTAGGAATAAATGACATAATGCATGTATTGCACTTAGAGCAGGGTCTGGTTCATGATATGTATTCTTTTAGTTTTAATTATGATTATTATCCCACAATGAGAGACATTCTACTTGAGCATGGACACTTTCTAGAACTAAAGAAGTAAATCTCAAAAAGTAGAATTTGAGATTGCAAGCACTCTTAAATAAAAGAAAGAAAGAAAGAATTAATTTGCAAGTCAAACCCTATGTAAAGGGAAACCCTTACCAAATATGGTCAAGTGGCATAGACCCTAGGATTTTTTATTCCCGTTGGTGCCCTGCATTGTGTACACTCTCATATAGCCTATATGTGATGTATGAGACTTTTTAAAATGCCACCTACCTCTGATGGTTTCATGTTACTGTTTGATTCTTAATTTTGTACCTGAATGGCTGATCTTTCTCAGTCAGGAGGTTGGCTCTTCTTTTTACCACTTTTCATTAGCGTGTTGCCCTTTAAGGTAGAAGTTTGTGGTTATTGCTATTTTAAAACACTGCCCAAGTTTTCTAATTAAGCACTGCAAATTCCCTGAAGTGTTTAGAGAATCAGCTCAGAGCTGACTGCTTAGTTCTAAAAGGAACTCATCTTTCCACAGGAAATAGCAAGATTTCCTCCTCTGAAAGTTCCCTCAAGCCTCTTAAACTCAATATAATCTCACATCAAATTTACCTTCCCTTCCAGACCAACTCGCCTCTCTTCTCATTCACCCATGGTGTACCACACTTGAACTATTCCTCCTTTAAAAAGCCGAACTTACTAGAGAACATTGGTTATGAGGTTTAAGGTCTTGAAAGTTAGATAAACCTAGATTTGAGTTATTTGACAGTACATGAACTTAGGCGAAGTAAAAACAGAAAATTAATTTATCTGAGACTCAATTTCCTTTTCTATGAAATCGGGATACTATTAGTACCTACCTCATAGGGAATTTGGGGATTTAATGAGATAAAGTATATAAAACCTTTAGCATAGCATCTGGAATATAATAGTAATTAACATTTATTGAGATCTGCTACATGCAAATGTCCTAGGACTCTTTACACGTACTTACTTATTTAACTCCCATAATAATTCTATGATATGGTTAGTTACCATTGCTTTCCATTTTGCAAGTGAGAAGATTCAGACACAGAAAAGTTAAGTTATTTGCTCAAGGTCACAAAGCACAATAAATAAAAGCAGCTTAACTCTAGAAGTCATGCTCCTTTTTAACTACCTCACTTCACTTTGCTATCTGCCATGCACTATGCCCTCAAAACTGTCAGCATTACTTTCTTTTTTTTTTTTTTTGGCATGTTCCTCCATTTATTTAGAGTTTTTGTACCCCATTATGTTATAAAAGCATTACACATCTTTGTTCATATATATTCCTAGTATTTGAAATTATTTGACGCTATCATAAAGGTATCTTTAAAAACATAATTTTCTGATTGTTGCTTATATATATAACTTCAATTGAATTTTATATATTGACCTTGTAATCAGTGACTTTGTTTAATTCACTTACCAATGCTTTTTTTATCATCATATTCTTCTTTATATTACATTGGATTACATATAACTTTACAGTGTATTACACTGCTTTTTCAAAAGGGAATGCCATGCATGTCAGTCAGTACAGAGACATTAATCTCCCCGCTTCAACATTCAATATCTTTTCTATGTTTTCCCCAATCATTATTATTATTATTCTAATTATTTTTTAAAACAGTCAATCGCTATTTCTCATTTTGCTTGTACAAATACTTTACCCATCATGAAATACTTCTCAGACTAATCCAGTTGAGAATACTATACATGTCAACATCAACAGTTAATAAGTCATATCTGTTTCTCACTAACGTCCTGCCTCTCTATTGTTCACTTGCTAGTCAGCATTACTTTCAACAGATGACGGCACTTAATGAATGCTTAGAACGGGACAGATTGTGCTGAAAGCTTTACATACATGTATTCATTACTCCTAAACCTCATGAGGTGTAAATGTTTTTTTCCCCATTCTACAGATGAAGACACTGAGTTTCAGAGAGGTGAAGAAATTTGTCAAAATGATCCAGCTAGGAAATAGTCATATTCTAGTACCAGATCAGTGTTACAAGATTCTAAAATTCACCTTCTATAAAGTTCTTTCCTCTTATGACAGGGAAAAAGAAGAGAGACTGTTTATAGGTTTATTGGTGCAGATAGTTATAACCAGATGGTGAATGTCCATAGAAGTTGCAAATTGCTTTGTTAAACAGAAAAGAGATTTTACTTAAGTACAGAAATGCCAAGATGGCACACTTAGGTCAGGAAGAGTGTCACCCTAATGCCCTCAACTGTGAAATTTAATTTTAAGCTCTAATTGGCCCCATGGACACTGGAAGACAAAACTCCAAGAAATAGCCTTTAATACCTTAACTTTCATTAATTGTTTTAACTTAAAACACAGTCTTTTCAAAGACAACATGGCATGTGAAAATGGATATGCTATATTTAATATACTAGTGTGGAGACAGGCTCTCTAATATAAAATTGATTAAGCTATCCTTCAACTCAAAAACCTTATAAAATTAAAGTCAATATATTCAGGCTGACATCCAAAAGCCTCCACATTCACAATCCAACATATCTCCCAACATGAACTCCATATTCCAACTAACCACCTCTCCTTTATTTTTGGAGAGTTTTTTGCTACAGGGCGTGTGTACTCACCAGATAGAGAGAGACAGAGAGACAGAAAGCAAGAAATCACCCCCCCCCCGGGGGGATGGGCATGCCACAATCCCTTCTCCTCCATTCTCTTCTTGGGATCTTGGGCACGCACACACATGTATCCAGCGTTGAGTTTTAAGCCATCGGGTCTGGGACTCTAACTGCGGTCGACTACATGGGAGTCTAGCGACATAGCCATTACGCTAACTGCTGGTCCCCCAACTAACCCCTTTTACTTACTGCTACCAAGTGCATCTTATACCAGTCCTGCCACTATAGCTTTCCCTCTTGTCCATGCCCATCCATCTAGGCCCTTTTCAGGATCTACCTCCCAGACATCCTCCAAGTTGGCCTCAAATTTACAACTCAGAGACTATTTCTCCATAGAAGTAAATAAACAGAAATGATCATTTATTCAGAACCAGTATACCAAATTATTAATAACTATTTAATCCATAATATGGCTAAATTCTTGTAGAAAATTTCTATATCACTATGTTTTGATTTGTTTTGTTTTAATTTACTAGAGGGTACATGTGCTTGCCAGAGAGAGACAGAGAACGAAAGAGAGAAAGAAGGAAAATGAGAAAGCACTCACCCATGAGGCATAGTCACATTATGATTTCTTCTTCATTTCTCTCTCCTTTTTAGATTTTGGGTATGTGCACACATGCCTGGTTTTGAACATTTCTCAAGCCTCTGGGTCTGAAAATCAAACCATGGAGTTGGCCATGTGGGATCCAGCTGTCCCAGCCACCATACCACCAGTTGGCCTAGAATCACCATGCTCTTTAGACTGTTCAATAATTTAAAAATCCTTGGGGTGGTGCTGGCAGGTGGCATAGTGGTTAAGGGCACTGGATTTCCAAATGGCTGACCACTGTTCAAGTCCTGGACCGGGTAGTTTGCTTTCTCACTTTCTCTCTTTCTCTCACTCTGTCCCTCTCTGGTCAAATTAAAAGAAAGAAAGAAAGAAAGAAAGAAAGAAAGAAAGAAAGAAAGAAAGAAAGTTAGTTAAATAAAAAAAATAACCCTTAGGGAAATATTAGTTGCAGAGTATAAAGTCTCATGTGCAAGGATGAATAAGTTATGGAGATCTAACATATAGCAGGTTGACTATACTATTAGTATGGTATTGTATACTTGAAATTTTCTAAGACAGGGGATTTTAAATTTTCTAATCACATGCACACAAAAATGAGATATGAGGTGATGGATATGTTAATTAGATTAATTTAGTGATCATTTAATTATGTATACATGTATCAAACATCACATGTATACTTTAAATATATATAATTTTTATTTGTCAATTATGCTTCAATAAAGTTGGAAACATTTTTAAAAAATAACTTTAAGTCTTGTCTCCAAATCAGTATTATAAACTCCTCAAGGTCAGAGAACATATGTGCTTTCGATTCTTCTTTTCTTGAAGTGCACGTAGCTTCAACCTCAGTTCTAGGTAGACAAGAGGTTTTTTGGGTTTGTTTGTTTTTGCCATAGGGCATGTGCATTCACTTGAAAGAGACAAAGAGATGGGAAATAACCCGTCAAGGAGATGGCCATGCCACAATCTCTGCTCCTCTATTCTCTTCCTGGGATTTCTGAGGACTCATGCACATGTGCCTGGCATTGAGTTTCAAGCCTCCCTAGCCAGGACTCCATCCATGGTCAGCCATGTGGGAGTCCAGCAACTTAACCGCTATGCCACCCACTAGCTCTCACAAGAGGTTATTATTAAATGCTTGATGAATAAATGAAGCAATTAATTAAATGAATGTTTAATAAATGTGCAAACATTTAAGAATCACAGACAAAAGCAATTAACTGGATGATTGGGCCTCAGAATAAACAAAATAAGCAATTGACTTGAAGCCATTTGGTCTTTACCAATTCATGTGAAACCTTCAACATGTTCAAACTGTGAACTATTTATTTTCTTATATTGCTCCTTTCAAAAGATTTATCTCAAAACTGAGCTCAGGCTTTCAGCCAATTTTCAGTCCTTGCTAATCTCATACTCTGTTTTATATATGAATTGTGCAATTCTCCCACCTTATTCTTTTGTCTCTGAAAGCCCTTCTTGTTCTCTTTAATCCCATCATAGAGTATCAACTTAGTTCCCATTGTGCTCTTCTTATCTCTTTCCTGCAAACCCTAACTGATGTGGACTGTTGTTGTTCCATTATGTTTTTTGCTTTCTCCAGAACCAAATCTTTCACAGCAATTCCATAGCTTGGAGTAACTAACTCATTGATTTTTGAATGTACTTCTTTACTCTTCAGTAATTATGATCACTAACAGGCACAGCTGGCCTATGCATCCGTTACCTCTATGTTACTGAAAGGTCTTGACAAAAAGCCTACCACCCATCAAATGCCCCTTCTTTATAGTAAAAAAAGCTTCATTTTACATTACTCATTCTCTAAGTTAAGGATCGAGCTGACCCCATTCTCTTTGGGTGTACTCACCTTCCTCCAAACAGCTCCCTTTTCTCCCAGGAACCAAGCATTATCATGCCAACTCTTAGTTACCAACCCATTTCCCTTTCAGTGATCAGCACAGTCCTGTTTACTAGCTGTCTGTATGAGATGTACTTGACCTTAGAAAGAGGTCAAGAAAGATAGAAAACAGAAGTTTTTTAAAAAATAGTCTATTTCTGTTTGTAGCTATTGGAAATATTGTCCAAATTCATAACCTCTCTTTTTTCATCAAAGTTTACTTGTCCAGTAAACTAGGCCAGCTGGTGGCATGGTGGTCAAGTCACTGGATCTCACATGCCCAACCCAATGGTCTAAGTCCTGCCAAAAATCCTGAGAAGAGAATGGAGGGGAAGGGATTGCAGTGTAGCCATTCCCCTGGGGACTGATTTCTCACTTTCCCTCTCTCTGTCTCCTTCTGGCAGAACACACGCCCTATGATAAAAAAAAATAAAAATTTATTTGTCCTATGCCTCCCACCCTGGGGATGCTACTGGGTAATGTTATTGTCATAAAAACCAATCTGAGCAATGGTATCAATGACTAGTATTGCCTTAAAGTACCCTGTTCCTCATTGTGTTAATCAAAATAGTCATTTTTTATCAACAAAATTGAAAAACAAAAATTCAACTACATTTTTAAACTAGTAAATATTTTGTGGTTTTGCAATATTGTAGAAATGAGATTTAATCAATCAATTTTTTTCTTTTTATGGTAAAACATTCAGGGTCAGTAGGTTGCATGGTTTGAGTTCCAGACCCAGTGGCTTAAAGATCATGCCAGGCATATGTGTGTGCATGCCCAAAATCCCAGGAAGATATTGGAGGAGAAGGGAATTGTACTGTGGTTATCCCTGCTGGGGGTGAATTCTCACTTTTGCTCTCTCTTTTTCTCTCTCTGACCAGTGCAGAGGTTCTATGGCAAAAATTTTAAAGAAAAAAAAATCATTCAATACAGTCATGGTACATAAAAGGATTTCAAAGTGCCCAGCAAACAGGTTTATTCCTTCACTTTCCATTTGGTATATGCGATCCCAACGGATGTAATTATGTAAGTAAACCTTTTCACTTAAAGATGGGCTTTCACAACAGAGGTTTTCCAGGGTTTAGTCCTCTCAGGATGCCATTGCTAATAATTTGACTTGAATGATATTATCAAGCACTCTAATTATCTTTCTCCATAATTGATCCTGTTCATACCACAAAGCAATGGACAATTGTGTTTTTCCCTGGATGGAACTTCAGGCTTCAGGACTATAGCAATGTATGACTTAGATGTGAATTGAACAATAAGAGAGAGACAAAAGAGGCTCTAGGATTCCAATGATTGCAAAAGATCATTAGACAATTGGTTCAGTGCACTTGATTTGGAAATGAATTGTCTTCCAACTCAGGATTGGGACCAGCAGATGGCATAACAATTGTGTCACTGGAATCCCACATAGTCAACCATGGTTTGAGTCCTGGGCCCAGTGACTTGAAACTCATGTCAGGCACGTGTATGTACATGCCTAAAATCCCAAGGAGAGAATGGAGAAGAAGGGACTGAGGTGTGGCCATCCCCCCTGGAGAGTGATTTTTCTTTTTTTTATATATTTTTTTTACATTTAATCACATTATTTATGTTACAAAGTGAACATTTCAATATGTGAATATTTCTCCCCAATCTAGTTGATCAAAATATCTTCAACAGGAGAGTGATTTTTCATTTTCTGTCTCTCCATCTCTCTGAATAGCACTCATGCCCTATAGCAAAAATCTCTCTCTTAAAACAAACAAATAATAAAACAAAAACAAACAAAGAAAACAAAACTCAGGACCAAAGAAAGTGGGAAAAAAAATCACAGGAGCAAGTTCTACAACTGAATCTAGGAGATGAGCTTTCAATGCAAAGAGATCTCGAATCAAGTGCAGTCTTCATCAAGTGTGTAACCCTAAAAAAAATTATTTAACTTGGTTAAACCTCACTTTCTTCAAGTGAAAATAGACATAAAAATACCTATACCACACAAAGTTGTCTTAAGTATTAAATTACAAAATGGATATAGAGTCTGATGTGGCACATGAGTGATATATAATATGTATTAGTTACCTTTTCTTCTTTTTTCTCTAATATCGAGTATGATTTTGAACAAAAGGCTTATTCACTTGGGTTATTGAAGCAAGAGGAAACTGAGGATTCATCTAATTCAATTACTTCATTTTTAACGCTGAGAAAAAGTCAGAAGAGTTGAGTGTGGCTTGATAGTATGATTTGTGAAGTTGGAATAGGACTATAAATTTCTACTGTAATAGTCTCCAATCCAGATCAAGAACATGAAAAGGAGATACTCCTTATCTAATCTTTACTAGATTTCATACATAAGTTAGCTTGACAGTTTAAATGGACAATTATCTGTCTATCTACAGCCTACAACTTCTGTAGTTATTTATTGAGGTAACTTTCTAAGCAACTCTCCAAATTACTTAGGACAACGTTACAGTCAAGTGGAAATAATAGGTCCTAGGGGCTAAAGATAAGAAATGTCATTGAGATAGAACTGATAAAACCTGATACTCTGCCTTCAAGTGGCAAGAGGGAATTGAAATGAGATGCCTGAACTTTGGAACTTGAATGACTGGGGAAATGATTATGCTATTAAGATATTTGCAAGGGCAGAACAGGGGTGGATCCACAGAGATAGAAAGGATTATGAGTTCATTTTTAACATGTGGTATTTGAGGTGCCAGTGGAACATTCAGGCAGTGATGCTGAGCAGGCAAAATTCCAGCTAGCATGTTTGGAATTATTTTTGATATCTAAAGAGGCACCCTCTCCAGGTAGACAGAGCTCTGAACACATTACTTGGTAAGTGGACAGTTAGTACCTTCATATGAAGGAAAAAAAATCCATTCTATTAGGTCATTGGAAAAGTCATAACATATTTTTCTGTGTTTTTCTGTGCAAAAATTCATCGTGACTTTTCTGATGGCCCAATATATCCAATCTGAAGAAGTCTGCTGCAGTGCTTCATGAGCAGAGCACTGATTGAATTATACCTCTCATTTCCCCCAGAATCTTTTGCAGTTGCTGTGACAGTAGCCAGCTGTAGATGCAGGCTTAGAGTTCAGGGAAGATATCTGGGCTCAAAACAGAGGTTTGAGAGTCATGAGCTTATAGGTGAACGTTGAAACTGCCCAAAGAGAGTATACATAAACAAGCAATGAGCTGTTTTAAAGACTTGGATGTCATGAAGGTATCAGGAATTTGTTTACTTTTCATTCATTTTGTTTGGTTCTTTCATTTATTAAGGGAACAAGCCATGTGGATACATGAGGGAATATTCTTTCTGGCAGAAGTAACAAGGGAAAAGTAAATAAATGAAGGGAAGAGAAGGGAAGCAGGTGATACTTGATTACCTTGCAAGACCAAGGGCAAAAGGAGGAAGTTTGGTAGGGAAGTGAACAAAAGACATGCTACCTGTCTCATCTGGTTGATGCTGGCCAAGCAATGTTTGGAGAAGCACAAGTATGAGTCCCATCACATTTCATCTATTTTTCACTACACTTGAGCTGGTTGCTGCCTCAGTGCTTTACAAATCCTTCTGTCACTGAGGATCTCAAAGGACAGTGTTCCACATATACACCAGCTTAAATCATGGATGTTGATGACACAGGAGAAAAACAGATTAAAGCTCTCATATGCCCAGGTTGCATAGGGACTCTCTTGTCTTCTTCTGAATCAATTCCTGGCCCTGGGAGTTACCTCTTCATATCTGCATGCCTTTCATTTTACAAAGAGCTTTCATGACAGTCATCCAAACTGGATCCTTACTTTTGTGAACCAGACAGAGTAAGAATTATGACCTTTACTCAACAGAGGAGTACCTTGAGGCATGGGGTAGTAGGAATATTTGCACTGGGTCACCTGTCTGGTCCAGTGGCAAAGCAGACTCTGGGATGCAGGTTCTCAGCCTCCATGTCTGGTGGTCCATCCCCAGCAGAACATTGCCACAAAAGCCACTATGAGGGGGAACCAGCAGTTAGCGTAATGGCTATGTCGCTGGACTCCCACGTAGTCGACCGCGGTTCGCGTCCCGGACCCGGTGGCTTAAAACTCACGCCGGGCGCGTGTGCGTGCGTGCCCAAGATCCCGAGAGGAGAATGGAGAAGGGATTGCGGCGTGACCATCCCCCCTGGAGGGGTGATTTCTCGCTTTCTGTCTCTATGTCTCTCTCTGTCTGTCTGGTGAGCGCACACGCCCCATAGCAAAAACCTCTCCAAAAAAAAAAAATAAATAAAGCCACTATGAGGTGGCTCCAGCTGCCACTCTCTATGTGCTAGTGAAAAGCTGTCAGCCATGGCTTCAAGGCCAGCCAAAGCAATCACTGAAGATGATGATGATGGTGCTGATAACCAGGACCTCCAAAGTTGAGCCTAACCTTAAAAGGGTTCAGCCACATATCCACTATGTGTCAGTACTTACGGGGGACACAAATGGGTACAGCAGAGCCCCTGTCCTTGAAGAAATGATCATTTGAATGAGAAGACACCCCTTAGTACCAAGTCCAAAGGCAATTCCAAGGGTTCTTTTCTCTCCTGCTAACCAGTCAGTAACCAGCATTCAACACTGCCTTATCTCAGCCTTGAGGGACAGAGAAGTGGGAGGATGCTTAAGGAGTAGAAATAATGAAGGGCAGGAATATGGGGCAAGAAAGGACAAACTAGATTTACTACTAAACACTAGGCATGGTGTGGCATATATATATTTTATGTATATCATATATATGATGCTTATTTTATATATACATACACATAATCACATAATGGGTTAATTTATCTAGTCAGCTGACTCTCACCCATGTAAAAAGTTTAGGGATATGGTCTGGCACTTAGAACACAAAATAGATGCTACTTTCTTTCCTGGATACCATCATTTTGTCCAGACATCTGCTTGCCATAAATCTTCCCCTGTCACTTCTCCCTCACTGTCTACAGATGCCTGAGCCGCTTATTTAACTGAGCAAATCAAAACCACTGAGGAATTTTCTATCCAGCAAGTATACCTAAGGTCAACTTCTTTTCTCAAGTTTCAGCATGAGCTGTCACTTTACCTGCCCAAGATCAACTCATATACTCCTATCGCCTCTTCTGTTCTCAGATACATTTCCCTATAAAGTATCCCCTCCCTCACTTTATCCTTAACCTCACTCTCCCCTATTGACTCGATTCCACAACAAAGGAACATGCTCAGGCTCTCCCACATTAAGTCAAAATTCCTCTTAATTATAATACAAGCCCTTCTAGCTGTCATTCTCTTATTCTCCTTTCTTTCCCAGTTTTCTTTGAAAAAATAGTCTACACTCAACATTAAACTGTCATTTACTTCATCCATCATGATTCCACTGAAACTGCTTTCCCTAAAACCACCAATGAGTGCTATAGTTTTTAATTCAATGGACACCTTTCTGTCATTTTCTTACCTGACCTCTTTGTTCCACTTAACACCATTGACTACTCCCTTCTTAAACTGCTGTCTCCTCCTTTAAAATTTTTTGAAAATATTTAATAGACAAATAAAAACTGCATATGTTCATAGTACACAACATCATGACTTGATATACATATAACCTGTGTAATGATTACCATAATCAAAATCATTAACACATCCATTACAACCCATAGTTACCATTTTGTGTGCATTTTGTGTGCTGCATGTGTGTGAGGACACTTAAAATCTACTCTTTTATCAAATTTCAAGTAAACAATACTATTTACTATAGTCACCATGCTGTATGCTAGATCTCAATTCATCCATTAAAAAAAAAAAAAAAAAAAAAAAAAAAAAAAAAAAAGGAAATCCTGCCATTCGTGGATGTACCTGGAGGACATTATGTTAAGTGAAATCAGCCAGGCATAGAAAAGTAAACACTGTATGATCTCACTTATATGTGGAATGTGGAATGTAGAATGTAGAACTCACAGAAGCAGAGAGTAGAATGGTAGTAGCCAGGGGCTGGGGGGGGAGGTGCATGGGGAGCAAAGTCTCTCTTCTTTGACGTTGAAATTATTCTCTCCTTTTCTGGACATTCATACTCAGTCTCAATTTCAGATTCTCTTTCTCTGCTCAAACCTCAAATTTTGTTGTGTCCCAAGACTCTCACCTTACCTGTCTCTGAGTAATCACCTCTGAACATGAGACCTAGAACTCTATGCTTCTTTCTACCACTGCATTTAACCCCATGTTTTATAATTGCCTTCTAACTAATTGTAATCTCTTTGAGAGCAGAGCAAAAGCCCTGTTTATTATTACATCCTCGGTGCTTTGCACACTGTCTAGTATGTTATGGATATTCCACTAAAGTAGGTTTTATACATGGTTAAAGCCAAGGTTAAACAGTAGCAGTGTTTTACCAAATTGTAAGTTCCCCAAAATCAGGAACTAGTGTTACAATTTACGTTTTACATCAAATAACCCCTCAATGTTTCTGACTGAGAGAGGAAATGTCCCTTAGCTGAGCCATGCTTCTAAACAAAGTTGCTCATCTAAAAGTTTATCCTCTTAAACAGAAAATTTACAACACCAAAAAAGATTTTGAGACTGTGCTTAGATTCAGTACAAAGTATGTAAGAAAATGTATAGCGAGATTGAGGCAAAAAAAGGATGGGGTTTAAATTAATGGGAAAGGATAAGCCTTATGTATTCCAACCTTACAGTCATTTCTCTGCATTTATAAAACTGATGACAGGATGGTAATTGTGTTAATTTAGCTATTTGTGTATTCAAGTTTGGCTTTAAGGAAAATTGCTTCTCATAGACCAACCTCCCTTTTCAAAACCATTATAAACCCTCTAGTAACATTTCTCCAATATAATACAACCTCCAGATATTTAAGGCCATCTTCTTGTAAAACTTGGCCAGCTAGAACAAGTCTTTAATTCTGAATTAACCTCATTATTAGTGCGGTCCTTTCCTATGAAATTATTTCACAACTGCAGAGGAAATGGCCTCTGTGAGCACCCAGATGGACTCTAAAGAACAGTGGAGCCTCATCACAGCCATAGGAATCATAGAATATGGGCAAGTTTTAAAAGTTCTACTTGTAGGTGAACAAATGGCATGGAGGTTAAGGTGCTGGGTCACACATAGCTGGTTCCAAAGTTAAAATTCTGGACTCAGTGGCTTGAAAATCATGATGGGCACATGTGTGAGTGTCCAAAACCCCAAGAGAATGGAGTGGAAATGACTGCAGCATAGCCATCACCCTAGGGGGTGGTGGGGTGATTTCTTACTTTCCTTCTCTCTCTCTTTCTGTTTCTGTCTCTTTCCAGTAAGCAGGTGTGATTTACAGGGGAAAAAAAAGAAGAAAGAAAGAAGGAAGGTAGAAAGAAAGAAAAAGGATAAAGTAAAAAAAAAAAAAAAAAAAAAAAGAGAGAAAGAAAGAAAAAGAGAAAGAAAGAAGAAAGGAAAGAAAAGGAAGCTGTATTTGCTTCCAAGACCCAGACACATATCTTCAGAAGTTCCTATGAGCTGACGTGATAGGTATAGATAAGTTAGATTCTGTGGTAACCAGCCATAGATAAAATTGTTCTCCCTTCCAGTCAACGAATATTTGGTACCCTACTATAAAAATGCCAGATCTTTCCAACAAAGAGGGATTGAAAAAAGGAATTCTCCCTATGTCAAGTTTCAAGGATCTGCCTTTTCAGGGCCAAAAGTTCAGGCCATTAGGAATGATTGACATAGGTGTTCTGAGACAAAAAGTATCTGTTTACCGCACTAAAATTTCTTCTGTAATAATCTAATGCCAACCACCTTAGAAAGAAATTTCCAACCATGACTAGAGATTTCATGCTAATGTATTCTTAGTAATTAAGTTGAGTTGGGTGGATATAGAGAAAATATACTATTACCTGTATTTCATTAGCCAATCTGGACATAAGGATAGAAACACAGAGGAAAAGTTTCCTGATTACTGTTCTAATTTCTGATGCTTAGAGAATGAGTCATTCACATCACTAACCACTCCTTTTCCTTGGAATAAAGATTGGAATTACTGTACCCATGCTCCAAAGGGAATACTGATGAAAAAATAGTCCAGATGCTATGGCAAGGAAATAGACATCTAGGCAGCCCTGTATTGTATACCCATGGTAGTTTCATTACATAAGGTCCAGGAAAAAGTTCTTAAACCAATAGTGAGTCTATTACATATGAGGTACAACATCAATTGCTTTTAATACATGCTATTCAATTTTATAACATCTCCAGGAACTAGCAAGTATTATTATCATCACAGTTTGCAAATGAGGAAACCATTAGTTTTCATATCACTAAAAGCTCTACTGAAAGAAAAGATTCTATTTAGAATGGAACTGAATAAAATTGTGTAAGATTTCTATAAAGATGTATTCGAATTTTGAAGTATCACAGAGAGACATAAAAGAAAACTTGTATAAATAGAAAGATACACTGTTCTTAAATATGCAAACTCAATATTGTAAGAAGACAATTCACATATTAGACTATAATTTAGCCTATTAATTTAATTGTGATCCAAATGAAAATACCAATATGACTTTTTGAATTTAGACATTCCAAAAAAATAAATGCACAAGAGAAGCTATAAAACTATAGAAAAACAGGGACCAGCAGTTGACATAATGGCTATGTTGCTGGACTCCCATGTAGTTGATTACAGTTCAATTCCTGGACCTGGTGGCTTAAACTCACACTGGGCACATGTGTGTGTGTGCCCAAGATCCCGAGAGGAGAATGGAGGAGAAGGGATTGCGGCATGGCCATCCCCCCGGGGGGTGATTTCTCACTTTCTATCTCTCTGTCTCCGTCTTTCTGGTGAGTGCACGTGCCCTTTAGCAAAACAAAAAAACAAACAAACAAAAAAACAAAACCTCTCAAAAAAAAAAAAAAAACTACAGAAAAACATAAATCTATGGGTTTTGCAACAATATGGGACTGGCTAATAAGAAAACAAACTGGTCACTGGAACAAAATAGTGTCCAGAAAAAAGCACCTATAACATAAAGGTATTTTATACTATATGGATGGTATTTAAAATCTGCCAGGAAATTATTTGATAAATTATGTCAGTATAATTAGCTAGCTCCTTACCACAAAATACATTCCAGATAGTAAAAGTCTTAAATATGAAAAGTAAAATCATAAAAATATTTAATGAAAATATGATATAATAATTATAAAATAATCTAATATTCAAGAAGAACTTTATAAGCAACACATAATACCTAGGAGTCATGAAACAAGGAAAACTGATAAATTTGAATACAGAAAAATGTTCTCTTCTAGACAGCAAAAACTATCCTGAACATCAAAAGGAAAATGAAACAATATTTATAACACAGGACAAAGACCTAATTCTATTTATATAGAGAGTTCTTAGGAAACTGTAAGAAAAACACTAATGACCCAATTAAAAATTGGCAAACATTTCCACCAACAGTGTAAAAGAATTCCCTTTTCTCTCCAGCCTTACCAACACTTATCATTCTTTATTTTTTTAAATTTTAGCCATTCTGACTGGGGTTAGTTGGTATCTCTTTGTGGTTTTGATTTATACTTCCCAGTATGGAGATTCCTCAAAATCTACAAAGAAAACTACCATATGACCCAGTAATTCTACTCCTGGGTATATACCCAAAACATAGGAAGGCACTTAGAAAAACACTTGCACATTGGTATTTATTTCCGCTTTATTCACAATAGCTAAAACATGGAACCAACCCAAATTTCCACGAACAGATGAATGGATTAAAAAAGCATGGTGCATATACACCATGGAATACTACTAAGCCATAAAAAATAATGAGACCCTGGCATTTGATAGAAAGTGGATGAATATGGAAGATTTACTGCTAAGTGAAGCAAGCCAGATTATGAAAGAGAGGCATTGTATGTCCCACTTAATATATACTGAATGTCTACATTATATGGTGGAAACTGAAATAATGGACCGTATAAATGCATGGAGAGCAACTGTGGATACCAGAGACAGTCGAGGAGGAAGTTAAGAAATGGTGGAGGGCAAAAGGGAAGGAAGCAATGGGGGGAGGAGTAAAATATATAAAAATACAAAATATTAATTAATTTAAAAAATTAGCAAACAATCAGCCTGTAGCATGATAGTTAAGGCAGCTAGATCCCACATGACCAACTACAAAGTTAAAAAGTCCTGGACCCGGCAGCCTGAGAAACATGCTGGTGTGTGTGCATACAGGCTCAAAATCCTGAGAGGAGAATCAGGAAGGGATTGTGCATGGCCATCCCCTGGGAGGGGTGCTTCGTCATTTTTCTCTCTCTGCCTCTCTGATAAGCACACATGTCCAATAACAATTTTTTAATTATTTTATTTTATTTTACTTTGTTTGTTTGTTTGCTTGTTTATATTTGACTAGAGAGGAGTAGAGTGAGAAAGAGAGAGGGAATGTTGTTAAGCAAGTCACCAGGTCCAGGACTCAAACCGTGATTAGCCATGTGGGAGTCCAGTGCTATTAACCACCATACCACCTCATGACCCTGCAATTGTTTTTAATTGACAAGCAACATAGACATGCAGTTCACAGAAATTTAAAAATGAATTTTAAACATATGAATGCTTAACCTCACCCATAATTAAGTGCATTTAAAAATAGACTTTATTTGTTAGAGCAGTTTTAGTTTCACAGCAAGTAAACCATTAGCTTTCATATCACTAAATGAAGTGAGTAGAAGGTACAGAGTCCCCATATACTCCTATCCCTACATCAATGAACCTACATCAATACATTAATTACACTACATTACACATTCATTACAATACATCAATACAATCATTATCACTCAAAGCCCATAGATTACATTAGGGTTCATTCTTGATGTTATACATTATATGGGTATCTCTCTTCACTTTCTCTCTCCAACAACTGCACATGCCTTCTGGTAAAATATTTTTATTTGTTTTTAAAGCAGAAAAGGACTGAATAAAACTGAATGATTATAGAATTACCTCAACTATGAAAATAGACACAAAAATACACAATAAAATATTTGAAAACCAATCCATGAATAATGTACCATATCTTGTCCAAGATTGGTATATCTGAAAACTGCAAGAATTTTTTAGTCTTCAAGGAAAAAAAATATGTCTTTTAACAGTATTAGCTCAAACAAAAATAGCTGATGAAATATAAGAACAACTTTTCATAAAAATTAACACCTTTTCAGGTTAAAAAAATGATCAGGAAAGAGAGTAGAATGTAATTTCCTTAACTTCATAAAGGTTAACTACAAAAGAAATGGTGATACCTTTGAAATCTGTGCACTAAAATCAAGTAAAGAATTCCTGGGGCTGGGAGGTGTGATGGTTAAGGATGCTGGACTCCCACATGGCTAACCAATTTTCGATTCCTGGACCTGGTAACTTGCTTTCTCACTTTCTCTTTCTCTCTCTCTCCCTCTCTCTTTCATTCTGTCCCTATCTGGTCAAATTTAAATAAATGAATAAATAAAGTTAAATAAAATAATTCTTTAAAAAAAAGAATTCCTACCACCACTATTTTTATTCAATATTATATTGGAAGATCTGACCAACACATTTAAACAAGAAGATGAAATCAAATATATCAATATAAGAAAGTAAAACCCAAACTGACATTATTTGGAGATAATATGATTGTTTACACAGAAATCCTAAGAAAAAGCTTTTTAAAGCTAAAAGATTGCTGAATATACAATTAATGTGTGAAGACTGTATTCTTGTATACCAGTAACAAACAATTCAAAAGTAAAATAACGGGGACTTGCAGTATTTGTCTTTCATAGATTGGCTTATTTCACTAAACATTGTATCTTCTAGATTCAATACTGTCTACACTTTATGGCAGAAACTGAAAGACTGCACAGGGAGGAGACGGAGGGAGGACTTGAGAAAAAAATGATTACCAGACATAAGAATGAATGTAAATAAGGCAAATAAATCATGGAATTGTGTACCACAACAGAATAAAAAAGGATGTTGCCAATCAAATATATACCAAAAAATTAGCAGAATTAATATCAAAGTTACACAATATAATAGAAAAATCTTTGTTGAAGATGAATATGTTCATATCCTTGATTTGATTATCACACACTGCATGCATGCTTGAAAAAACGATCTGTATCTCACAAAGATGTACAATGATTATATACAAACCAGAAATTATTATTTAAAAAGTAAAATAACAAATAGAGATAATATTTATAATAGACAAAGAATAAAGAATATATATAACAAAAAAAGTGTAGTGCTTTTGTGGAGAAAATTATAAAATATTATTAAAAGGATAAAAACAGATCCAAATAGGTGGAGAAATATAAATGCTCATGTGCCATGTTTTTGTTTGGTATGATAAATATAGCAAATACTATATTTCCTCCACATTAACCCATAAATCCAATATAATGCCAACAAAAATTGTCCTGATCTAAGTATTGGCTTGTTGATAAAGTCATGATGTATTTCTCTGTTTTTCTGTGCAAATATGTGTCATGACTTTTTCAACAACTCAATATGTTGTTTGACATTCTATAAATATGTATGGAACCTATATTATATGTCAGATATTTTTCTAGGTACTGAAAAACAATGATTCTTCTCCCTTTAGAGAGTACATTCTATTGAAATTATTAGGTGTAAAGGACAAGAGGCAAACTAGTGTGTATATTAGTATGCATAATTGTATTTTTAATTGTACATTTCATTGTATAGGAATAGAATATTTTTGACAGGATTTACAAGAAAATAACAACAATGATTCCTTCATGGATAGGCTTTTAAAAGATAAGACTATCTTAAAGGAGGGGAATTTATTGTTCATTGTTATGCCATTTTGTGATGCCTGAATTTATGAGCAGAGTGGAAGGAAGATAATATTTACCATCTACTACATTCCAGACTCACTACATACATAATGGAAACCCCCCACAGAAATCCTAAAAGGAAGGTAAAAGTGGTCTTCAAAAAAAAAAATCATGGAAAATGGCTACTATTAAAAAAGACTATTCCTGGATTTCATTATTTCACCAAAATGCTCATACTTTAGTTCCATTTTTCCACAAACTTTTTTTGAAGTAACCTCAAATTATTATCTAAATAATAAGAGGACTTTTAAAAAGTAAGGTTGGGTAACTTCATCTAAAACCCTATAGCTAATAATAACAGAGCAAGGATTTGAATCTAACTTACAAGTTTCCCTTCATTCAGTTTTGTTCCTCCAATAACAATGTAGCCAGGATGCTCTTTCCAAAACATAAAATCTGATCATGTTATTTCTTTGGTTATTTCTTAGCTTGCAAATGCCCTTTATGTTTTGGCTCTTGCTTATCTCTCTGTAATCATTCACTACTTGGAACTGTACTGTGCCCACTCAGGCTGTTTTCAAATTACTCAAATATGTATAGAAAAAAAAATTAAGCCAGCCAGGTGGCATGTTGTTTGAGGTGGCTGGATCCCATATGGCCAAGTGTGTGGTTCGATTCCCAGACCTGGAAGCCTGGAAAACACTTCAAATGTGCATCATGTCCAGAATCCTAAGAGGACATTGTAGAAGAAAGGACTGAAGCATGACCATCCTTCTGGGTGGGGGCATAGAGGAGTGGGGTGTTCTCACTTTCCCTATCGTCCTTTCTCTCTCCCTGGCTCTCTCTGGTGAGTGAATATGTCCTATAGGAAAACAAGAAGAAGAAAAGAAAGAAGAAGAAGAAGAAGAAGAGGAGGAGGAGGAGGAGGAGGAGGAGGAGGAGGAGGAGGAGGAGGAGGAAGAGTTAAATAAATCTTCCTTTTAAAAATAAATTAGCTGAATAAAAACATCTTGAAATACATTCATCTTTTCCCAGGCAGCTATTTCTTTTATTTCATCTGAGAAGCAGAATTTATGGCAAACAGCATAAACAGCCTAGGCATGTGACAGACACATCCAGCTAGGACAACATGCGCATTAGGCAGAAGCGCTTAGCTTTTGCATCTCAGGAGGTGGAGCCATGTCTGCAGCAGAAAAGAGGGACAGGTTTCTCACTGAAAGCCTCAAATACCTCAAAACCTTTTCACTTCTTTTATTTTATATAAAGTATGGAGTAATCCTATGATTAGAGTCTCTCTTTTGGACTGAATCATTAAATCCAGAAGGTTACATTTAAAAATAGGACACAGGAGGGATAATCTTTCAGTTCTCATTAACAAGCTAAATGCCTTCGTTCTGGGAACTTTGCATTTCTGGGCTTCAGGGTCACCCAGGTATGAAATGAAGAGTTTAGGCCAAGTCTCATCCATCTCTGATTTCCTATGTTATTCAGTCCAGAAGGGCATTAGGTATCACTACTAATTAACAGTGCTACCTAATTAACAGGATTGTAAACAGGCAAATGATAGCAACCAGGGAGAGGAAAACATCCAAAGCAGGGAGTCACTGCACAAGACCAAGTCTGGTAGGGGTATTATGGTTGGAAGACTTGGGAAGTTATGGAGCAGAACCAACAACAAAATCAAGGTCACAGTCAGTGGGGCACACAGTATACTAATGATAAACTCCGTAACTTTACAGTGCTCAGGCTCCACTCTCTATATTCACATGCACTGACATGCATACACACAGTCTCTCTTTTTCCAAATACAGTAGCTCATAGCAAACTCAAACTTTTACTTCAGTAATCAATCTGGCATTGGAGTGATAAAGCAAAAACCTTCCAATCTGACATTATCATAGTAGTAGTTACTAGGACACTGATCTTAGAAAGGAATACGCTCATGGTTTAGGAGAGAGCATTTTTTTAAAAGCAATTCCTTTTGTTTAATAAGCTGATTTCTTGCAGGAGAGCTGGAATAATTTGGGCTAGGGTAAGAAAGCATGAACTGTTCACTTTAAAATCAGTTCAATTTTAGGTCAATTTAATTTCACCAGAGATGCTGTTTGTTTATCTTCTATGATAAAGAGGGCAGCAGCAGTGTGGAAAGGGTTCCATGCAAAGCATCCTCCAGAGCTCAAATGGCAGCGGGATCTGAAATTGACTGATTTTTATGGTTGTCCTTTGGTTGATGCTCACTGTCTATCTCATTTTCATTAGATTCAAAGATACTTTAAAAAAAAAAACTTGAAACGCTTACAACTTCATCAGGTATATCCTTTGTATTGAGGTGTACTTGTTTTTACCTTAGGCACTGGGTTATTTTAAAAAATAAAGCTGTGTATATTTTTAAAAATAAAAAATAAATAAATAAAATAAAAATCTATTTCATCCTGGCTTATTTGAAGCATAGGGACTGGGAGTTATAGCTATAAACCTTTTATAAGTGAAGAGATGACCTGCATGGACAATGTGGAGTCACACCTAATCCTTTATCTTTGATTCTGACACACACACATACACATCCATATTATATATGATCTATGTGTGTGCAAGTGTCAAAGATAGTCAAAATTAACCTGATATAGCCCCGTTGGGATGCTTTCTCTCTCTCTCCTTCTCTTTCTCTCTCTCTCTCTCTGACAAGTGCATGCACCCTCTGGCAAATAAAAATAAAACTAACCTGATATACAAACCTTTTTGTATCAAGACCTAATTTATTTACTCAAAACATTGTGACATTGTGAATATTGAAAAATACCCTTGAAGACTGACCAGATGATGTAATGGTTATGTTGCTGGACTCCCACATAGTCAACCACAGTTCAAGTCCCAGGCCTGGTGGCTTAAAATTCACACGAGACATGTGTGCGTGCATGCCCAAAATCCCAGAAGGAGAATGGAGGTGAGGGGATTGTGGTGTGGCCATCCCCCCTTGGGGGGTGATTTCTCACTTTCTGTCTATCTCTCTCTGTCTCTCTGGTGAGCTCACAAATTCTATAGCAAAAACCTTTCTTGGAAAAAAATAAAAGAAAAATTCCCTTGATAATCTGGATGTTTTCAAATGGTCTGTTGTACAGGGTTATGTTTTGCAGGATATAAACAGGGCCCATACTACAAATAAAGAATGTCTTTCACCTTTCTATACATGGCTACTGAAGAAAGGAAAAAGAGAAGGGGGATTAATGAAAAGGAAAGAATGAGCAGAGCGGAAGAAGGGCAAAAGCAGAAAAGACAGTTTGATGTTTAACCCAGACCCAAGAAGCAAAGATATAATACACTGACATTTTAAGGAAAATAATACATTCCTTTATATTTTAACAGTAGACAAAAATTCCCAGAATTTAATTTCTATTTAAAGTTCAGCAGTGCAGGCATTCCTAAAAATATATCCTTTTTTTTTTTCATTTAAGAAGCATCCCTAAATTAAGTTATGTAGTTGAAGGTAGACTTTTTGAGGATTAAATGAGTTGTTATATATAAAGTACTTAGAACAGTGTCAAACACTTAGGAAATATTCAATACATGGTAGATGCTATTACAACCATCATCATTATCATTACATTTTTGCTGAGATAAAGATCTTTTATGGAAAAACATTCCTCTCCTGTTTTGAACATCTATCCATGAAATACCTTAAATGTCATATTTGTGTTCCCAACTACACACAAAAATGAGTTTACCTCCTAATGTCTGACCTATGGATTAAATAAAAGTAAGAAATAGGTCTGATGTTTTTCCCTTTGGAAGTTAAATGTTCTCCACACCTAATAAAATCCAAACATCTTGATAATTTACTGCATTTTTCCTTTATCCAAATATGTTATACCATGTAGACAGAATAGTGCTTCTAGTCTTTTTCTCTTGAGAGACCTGCATACAAAGGGCAAATTACCAACTTTATCAGCAAGTAACTTTGATCATACCTCTGTCTACATGTGGCATTATCCTAGACACTGTCTACTTAACACAGCAATGCAACCTCTGTCCTATGAGCACTTAGAACAGTGACACCCTCAAACATAAGTCATGCACAGACCGGGTCTTCATGGCATCACTTCATTTTTTGACCAGTCAATGGAGCCAGAAGAGCTGACTCTAGATCCATGCAGTTATAGTTACAAATAATAAAGCAAGTACAAAATTGAAAAATAAAAATCAGTAACCACACAACTAAAAAGTCAGATGGCCTTTATTTAATTCTCCAGTATTTTCCATTGCTATCTATTGTTAATGTAGGTTCTTATTCATGACTCCATCTCTGATATTAACTCCACTCAGCTAAAAATGCCCCTGTGAATTTATGATATTAATTTGTGTTTGGCCCTTATACTCTACTTGATTTGGGTCTAGTCTTGGCATCACTCCTGTCATTTAAAGAATGGACTATTATGGGACAGTTATCCTGTTACAGAAGAGAAACTTCACAGAAATGTATTGGAGACACTGGTTCTACCTTTTCTCCTTCTTTCTTTTCTCAAAGCCAGGATTCATTTTCCAAACAGCCTGGCTCCTCTAGGAGCTATAAGAATGATAGGGTACATGAAACACTGCATTCAAAATAGGCACTCTCCTAACAGATGGTACAGAATGGTGAGTTGAAGGGAGAAAGCTATTGTTAGGCAACATTTCAAACAACAAAAATAAGTTGTAGGGGCCTGGGGAGGAAATTGTATTTTGGCTCAAAACAGCAAATTACCTGGATGGCTTACACTATCTGACAATCTAAGAATATCAAATTATCCACTGAAAATCTGGCTACCTAAACTGCTTTTCCCAACGGCACATTATTTGCTCAACAAATTTTCTGTACTCAAGTCTCTGAGAGGAAATTTTAAAATGCTCTTTTTACCACTAAAGAAAAATAGATATTTTAAAAAGAGACTATAGAAAGAACTTACAGGATGAAACATCAAATTTCTCTGGAACTTTCAAGTTTCTCTTGGAAATAATTATAGCTATCCGTAGCAAACAATGTCTCCCACTTACATTGATTAAGCATGAAAACCTAGATAAATCACTGCCAAACTATACTATAGAACAAATATATTCATCTCAAACCTCAAAGGTTTGAAGATAATTAGCCCCTGTGTTGTACACAGGGAAGAACACTGGCCAAAATCTGTTTACATGCAGCAGAATTGATAACAAATGAAGGCTATGCTAGGCAAGCTTTCATGGCTGGAAGGAACTAGTCCTTCCTGTTCTCAAAAGAACTAATTTAAGTTAGGTCAAAAGGACCCGCAAATAATATTGTTACAGCCCAAAAATAATTATCAGTGGTCATTGGGTGAATTCCAAATTGTCTCTTGGAACATATCCATTTTATCTTGGATTATGAAGTAGCATGGCATAGTGGAAAGAACATGAGCTCAGACCTGGTTTTAATTTTTGGCTCAGTTATTTACTAACTGCAACATGTAGAGCAAATTACTTATTCTTTCTGTGTTTCATTTTCTTCATCTATTATACCTTATATGCTTCCAAAACATTGTTTTGAAGAGCAAACGAAAGAAAGAACACAATGTACCTATCATAGTTTTGACACTGTTATGTGCCCAATAAGTTATAACTTAAAAAATGAGGGGGCAAGCTAGACAGTGATGTGGTACTATATAGGCAGTTGGATCCCACACAGTCAAATACCCAGTTCAAGTCCCAGACCTGGCGGCTTAAAAAACAGACCGTGTGTGTGTGTGTGTGTGTGTGTGTGTGTGTGTCCAAAATTCCAAAAGGAGGGAGAAGTGGAGGAGAAAGGATTGATGTGTGACCATTTCCTATGGGGGTGGGGATGCTTTCTCACTTTCCTTCTCTATTTCTGCACCTCTGTCTCTCTCCAGTAAACATACATGTCCTCTGGCAAAAAAAAAAAAAAAAAAAAAAAAAAGAGGAGGCATGATACAAAATGGATACACCTTAAAACATAATGTTAAATGAAAGAAATCAACTGCAAAGGACCACGTGTTCTATGAGTCCATAGATGTGAAATATCTATACTAGGCAAATCCATAGACATAGAAATTCAGTGATTTCCTAGAGCTAGGGATATGGAGAGAAGTGGAATAGGTGAATGACTGCTAATTGTTTCTTTGGAAAGTGATGAAAATTTTGATCTTTTAAATGGTATTTCTAAATTTCTTTTTCTTTTTTTTTTTGAGAGGTTTTTGCTATAGGGCGCGTGCACTTGCCAGACAGACAGAGAGAGACAGAGAGACAGAAAGCAGGAAATCACCCCCCAGGGGGGATGGCCACGCCGCAATCCCTTCTCCTCCATTCTCCTCCCGGGATCTTGGGCACGCACGCACATGCACCCGGCGTGAGTTTAAGCCACCGGGTCTGGGACGTGAACCACGGTCAACTACGTGGGAGTCCAGCGACATAGCCATTACGCTAACTACTGGTCCCAGTTTCTTAAAATAATGATGCATATGTATAGCGTTTAATTATAAAATATGATTAGTTTTCTCTCTTTTTTTGTCATGTTTTTATTCTTTCTTTTCCCTTTTCGGGCCTTTGGGGTTACATGAACATTTAATGGAATTATTTTTGGTTTATTTAATGTTCCTAAATTTTATAATTTATCATTTATTTGTGTAGTTTTTTGAGTGCTTGTGCTCTCACTTATTATCTCTCTACACATAGCAAACAATCAATCTCTCTCTAGCAAACAATGTTTTCCACTTACCTTGATTAAGCATAAAAAACTAGCTAAATCACTGCTAAAGATAGTATATAATAAATACATACTCCATAGATGTAAAACTTCAAAGGGTTTAAGACACTTAGTCCCTTTGTTTTAGATAGGGAAGAATACTAGCCAAATCTCTCTATAGTCATAGAACATATCATAGTCTACTTGTACCAATATTTTCCACTTCAAGCAAGAAGAGGAAATTTTACATCCATTTAGATACCTTTACTCTCTACATTTTGTTTTGGCTTTTGTCATAGTATGCATGCTCTCACCAGGCAGAGACAGAGAGAGGGAAAGTGATAAATCACCCGCCAAGGGGATGGCCATGCCACAATCCTTTCTCCATTCTCTTGGGATTTTGGACATGCACACACATGTACCCAATGTGGTTTTCAAGCCACTGGGTCTGGGACTTTAACTGTGGTCAGTTATTTGGGCATCTAGCACCTTACCCAGCATGCCCTCTACTTGCCCTACTCTCTCTCCTTTTTTTTGGGGGGGGGGAATAGGTAGGTATAGCAAAGTGGAGAGTTTATTGAAAGAGAAGGAGGGAAATACAGAGCTCCCAAAAAGGGGTCCCAGAAAATGGGTTGCCGAGGAGGAACTGTGTTGAGGGGTTTTTATCACGGTCAGAGGGGCCTCATTCAGGCTTATTTTCAGGTGGGGCTTTTGCATGCATTCCCCTCCTGGTGTGGAGTGGCACATACTGATGTTTAAGAACAAGATTTACATGTCTAAGGGCAAAGGAACACAGTGACAAGACTAATGCTTTCTACTTTTAATAAATATAAATATTTAAAGTATTTCCTCTATATACTTTGGCCACCACATGAGATAATGTGATAATTTTTGCTCCAACTATCAAATAATTTAAAAATCGATAAGGAGAAGCCTAAGCTATTCTAATTACCTCAATTTCAACTCATCCTGTTGTTTTCTTTTTTTTAAGTCCCAGCCTTATTTTGTTATCATTTTATTTCTGTTTAGAAAATTTCCTTTAGCTTTTCTTTCACAGAGAGCTTGCTAGTGTCAAATTATCTTAATTTTTCATAATTTGAATCTGTTTTCCTTTCCCCTGCATTCCTGCAGTATTTTTTTTCTGCTTATAGATTATAGTGTTGACATTTCCTTCAGTGCCACTTTATTCTGGCTTCCATGGCTTCAGATGATCAATCCACTGATATTTAGAACCCTAAAGTAGTTTGTTGTTCCTCATTGGCTTCTTTCAATTTTTTTCCCTTGTATTTAGTTTTCAGAATTTTTATCACTGTAAGATCTTACTTTGAGTTTCCTTGATTTATCCTATTTGGAATTCACGTATCTTCTTAAATCCATAGATCTTCCCAAATTTAGGGAGTTAGTCACTATCTCTTCAAATATTTTTTCAACTTTTTCTTTCTCCTTTCCTTCCCAGAATCCAATAACACAAATGTTAGATCTTGTTCATTGTCCTTGAAGATCTGTTCATTTTTTTCACCCTATTTTCTCTCCATTGTTTGGATAATTTCCACTGATCTGTCTTTCAGCTCACTGATTCTCTCCTCTCTCATCTCCAATCTACTGTTGAGCCTTTCCAGGGAGCTCTTATAAAATCTGAGTTATATTTTTCAGTCTGTTTGGTTCTTCTTTATTTCCCATTTCTTTGCTGAGATTTTTTCATTTGTTTTAAAACTGTTTGTTATTGCTGATTAAAGCATTTTTATAATTATTACTGTTAAATTATTACCAGATAATTCCCACATCTGAGTCATCTCATTGTTAATGTTTGTTGATTGTTTTTTTCCTGGTTTCTGGTATAAGAAGTGATTTTCAATTGTATCTTGAGATATTTTGGTATTATACTATGAGACTCTGGATCCTATTTGACCTTATTTCTAGCAGACAGTCTCCACATTTAAATATACTGTGCAGATACAGGTTGAAGTAGAAGTTTAGAGTCAGCCTGGTTTATTAATATTGCCACAATGAAAGTGGAGGCTAAATCACACCGCTCCATTATACATGGTGGTGTGGAATTTAGCTACCTTCCTGGTACTACTGATGCTTTCCCAATGAATGCTGGGCACCAACACTTAACAAGTGAGTATGTAAGTTCAGGCCCCGCTGACACCAATGATGGGATGGAAATAGAGGGCCAACTCTTTTTTGCACAGCCATGTTCTGCCTTGTTGATGTTATGTGTGTTAGAAGTTTAATCTCCCTCTAGATTACACTGACACAAGGAAGGGGGAAAGAAGAATGCCTACTTGCCCTGCCCTATACTCTATCATTCCATCTCACTATTGCTGGGTGAAGATGAGGATGTGGGATATGGTTTTTCCATGGGTGGCTAGCTGCAGTAGGGTAAGTTTTAACATATTTCCTGGTTTTTGGCTACCTTTTCTCAGTGATTTAATTAAGGGAATAGACTATTCTAGGAGATTTTCTTGATCTGTGCTGTTGGTTTCAGGTTGAGAGCTACTAAAGCATCCTATCTGGAATATATAGGCGGCAAAAAGAAAATCAAGTAAAATCACTGCCATACTGTTCCTCAAGCCCCAGGTCCCTAGGGTAGTCTTCCTTCTTCTTTTCTCCTTTCAGAGTCTCCCTATGATTGTTAAATTGAGGGTTTTTCATGTGTATGAGGGAGACTATAGAAAGAATAGGGCTACTCCATCTTATCTGAAATAGAAAGGACATTCTAGCACTCAATAATAGCAGTAAGAGTGAATACATCTTAATTGTCATCCAAAAAGGAAATAGAATAATTGTGACATAGTTTTAAGATTGAATATAATAAATAAACTAGACATGTATGTATCACCATGGGCCTATTTAAAACACAACAGTGAATGAAAAAATAAGATATGGAATGAAAGTATGATACCAATTTATGTTAACATAAATATCATATACACAAAACCCTATCCATTATTTATGATAATATACATAGAAGTAGGAAATATACTGCTTGTCTATAATGTAGATGAGAATGAGACTGGGATGGTGGTTAAAGAGGACTTTGCTTGGGCCAAGTCTGTAGTCTAGTGGTTAAGGGAGCCTTGTTCCTACATGTCCAACTACATGGTTTGAGTCCTGGACCCAGTAGCTCAAAAAACACACTGGGTGCATGTGCATGTGAGTGTGTGCCCCAAATTCCAAAAGAAATGGAGAAACAATTGTGGCATGACCATACCCCATTGAAGGGTGCTTTCTCCTTCTCCCTTTCTCTCTGGCAAGCACATGGTCCCTCTGACAAACTGACAAAGGTGGGGGGACTTTAGCTTAAGTTAACAGTATAGCAATATACTATTCCTGAATTATTCCAATATTCTGTTTTTAGAATAGAATAGAAGCAAACAAGACAAAATACTAATAGTTAATTATAGAGTTGGAGGATAAATGTTGTTTCTTGCACTTTTCTGTATTGTGAATGTGTCCCAGTGGAAGGCATAGAAAGGACTTACTTATTTTGTAGCAGGAACCCTATTGGTAAAATAGAATTTTCCCTGAAGAAGCGGTCATTAAGCAGTCTGTAGTGGGCCACCTCCCTAATGCTAGAATAGCATGACACGTTCCTTCAATAGAGCATGATATTTAGCCTTTGTCCAACCCTTAGTGAGACTTACCAGTATGATTTGACTCTAAACAAATTGTTCTTCCATCATTCACGAAGAATGTGCATGGTGGTTAAGGTGCTGGACTCCCACATGCTCAATCTCAGTTCAAGTCCTGGATCTGGCAGCTTGCTTTCTCACTTCCCCTTTCTCTGTCTCTCACTGGTCAAATTAAAAAATAATAATAACAAATAAAATCAAATAAATAATAATTCTTTAAAAAAGAATGTGGTAAGAATCCCTTTTCTATGCTAGGTGCTGAGCATATACTGTTGAATTAGACACAGGCAATGCTTAATAACAAAATATATTTTAAAAGAACTATAACAGCAATGTGTACAGAGTATGCACCTCCATTGTAGCAATGCTTAAATTAATTTCCCTACGTAATTTGAAAGGATGTTAACGTTTGAGTTATCTAGGCTTGGAGGGAGGAAAACTCTCTTTCCTTCCCTTATTTCATACTTAAATTGCAATTATACAGGATATAATCCCTGGAGAAATCACCAAGTAGCAAATAAACTATTTGGCCTCCCACCTTGCTGGCTTCAATATTTCCATTATGAAATTCCCCTTCAGATGCCACGAGTTTACAAGGGATATGAAGCTGAAGGCCACTGCCTTGATCCCAGAGAATTTACAGCACAAAAGTCTAGTCCATGCATATCCTGTTAATCATGTAAGTAGAGTAGCTATATAGAAAACTACTCTGCTCCATTGGTCATTATCTCATTGTCTCACTCCCTCAACAAACTACACAAGTCTTTTTTTCATGACCCTAATGTGAATTCTTATGAGCAAGGCAACCTTTCTTAATATTTCTGAAAATCATCTTAGAGTCAACCTCACACCACAGAAGATTAATATTAATCAATAGAAGAGGATATTGTCCAGAAATCTAGAATTATTTACTAAAGTTCATTTAATTCTGGGACTCTGGTTTATTTCTGGAAGCTTTAGGGAAGAATTCATTTCCTTACTTTTTCCAGCTTCCAGGAACTGCCACTTTCCTTGGATTTTGGACTTCTTTCATCCTCAAAGCCAGCAATTGCATCACTCCAACCTCTGCTTTTATCATTGAATTGCCTTCTTCTGTCTTCGATCCTCTTGTCCTCCCTTACAAGGATCCTTGTGAATACATGAGACTCTCTCAGATAATCCTGGATAATGCCATCATCACAAAATTCTTAAGTTAATAACATCTGCAAAGCCACTTTTATCACGTAAGGTAACATAGTCACCGACTTCCAAGGACATGTTTGAGTTGGATGGAACATTATTCTGCCTATAATAGCACTACTTTGCTACTTTATTCACCTCAAAGTTCTGACTCCTGTTTCACAGTTTGTTTCTGATGTTTCTGCTGATTATTGGTCTCAACCCTGATTTGAGCATATACATTGTGAGTTTCTCTACTTTTGAGTTTTTCTGAATGGTAATATACATAAGGATGTTCCTAGGAGACTGAGGAACACACATTATATCATGGAGAAGGTAAAAGGAAAGGAATTTAATCCTCATAATGACCTTGTAAGGTAGATACTATTATTCTCATTTTATAAATAAGGAGGCTGAGATTCATGACGTTTTCATCACTTGTCTAGAACACACAGACAGGAAGTGGTAAATCATATTTGACAGAATGCTGTTGTGACACTGGCTTCCCTGAACGAACTCATCAAAATTAGGCAAAAATAAGCTGTTGGGTGAACTTCTAGTTTCATTCAAACTGTTCTGTTCCCTCTCTGGCACTCAAACCACCTTGGCAGTCCTAATTGTTTCATACTTTTCCCTCCTTGCTTTATCTCTTTCACACCTCATTGCCAAAGCAATAACTTTCCCAGTTGCCAAAAGCATTTATTTAGTACAGGAATACATTACTCCATATAAGTATGTGTAAGAAGCTATTTCCACAAACATTTACAGCTCTAAAATGGATCATTTCCTTAGCCTTACTCTAAGTAGACTCTTGGGAGCTGAGTTTTCCCAGTATGCACACGATAATATTTCCCAGATTTAAACAGACAAGGACAGAGTGGGAGCAAAGTCAGAATCCTTACCTCCGGAATGGTTTCCTCTTTGATGCACCAATAAAGCCAGTCTGTTGACCTTCTGGGAAGGTTGCCAGGCCCAACTTTTTAGTGAAGCCTTGGCTAGACCTTAGAGAGTTCTAAACTGGCATGACATTTTTACTGGATATGAGTAATATCTATATTTTTGTTTAAATCATAGTAACTAAAAATAATTTCCCAATAATTTTCAAAGAAATGTTTTAAAACTTTGGGACTGGGGCCAGTAGCTGGCATAGTGGTTAAGGGCACTGGACTCCCACATGACTGACATCAGTTTGAGTCCCAGACCCAGTGGCTTGCTTTCTCACTTTCACTCTCTCTTTCTCTCTTTCTCTCACTCTGTCTCTCTCTGGTTAAATTAAAATAAATAAAGTTAAATAAAGTAAAATTTAAAAAAAATCTTTGGGACTCAGTTTCACTAAAAGCCATATGGTCAAGCCCTGCCCTCACAAACCCTGCCTCTAAAGCAGACAACAGTATTGTCAGTGAAACCAATTAGGGGGATTTCTCTTGACCCACACCAAAAGAACATGGCCATTATAAAGCACAAAGGCATTCTGAGAACTTGGCAGAGGCAGTCGAGAACTTAGATTCTGAAGTTCCCTATCCTTCATTAAGAAGAATGTAGATTCAGGACAGATTGACTCACATATGGGATGTGGTCATGTCTCTTGCTGTAAAGGAGGCTGTATTCTGGCCTAGGGTAGCAACCTGACATTTTTCTTTGACTGAGTCCCTTGAGATCAGTTGGCTGTGGAGGACAAGTAGTGAGTCTTAAAGAAGCCAAAAATGAAATGTCTCTTCATTTGCATTTGATACCATCTGTGGCAAATAATTATATGAGTAGACCTTGATGATATTTCTATTTTGCCACCAGAAACAATTTCAGTTAGAAAAAAGGAAGGGAAACTACCTGATTTTTGAAAACTGGTAAGTCTGAATAATACACTCTAAGAACAGAACGCTTGAATACATTTAAGAAGCCAAATATACCCTCCCACTTGATAAATACTAACCAAACCTCAAGGTTAGGGTGAATATAAGCAGTCACCAGACCAGAATCAAAATGCTTCACTGTGTGCTTGGCCCCTTTTATGCTCCATTAAGCACAAATCGATCATAATGAAATTGTTTGACAGTGATAAATCAAGTCATCCAGGCCTATATTTTACTAGGGGTAGTGCTGTTTATTCTACCTGCTTGAAATAGGGATTCAAAATCTGGTTTATCTGTAGTACAAAAAGAGGTCTTTCAACCTGGCTTCTCTTCAGTCACTCTTCAGTCACTTTGTTCTGGCAAAGAAAGTTTGGAAAGGAGGTGTACAGATAGATGAGTGTGTGGGATTTAAGGATGACTCATAACTTGTAGTCCTTGCCCCAAATGTAACCTGTGAAAATAGCAAATCTTGACAATTGACCACTAGTTCTGAAGCTGACCAAAACTATGCTGACAGTACTGTCATTATTTAGGCCCAAAACTGAGGGGCTTCCAGTCCCCAGGAGTATATAGTGTTAATGATGGTGCCACTGCAGTGGAGGGGTATGATCTACATCCCCAGAAAGCTCAACTGTCTTACATAAACCCAAGTTTACTTCTCAGACATATTGGTTTATCTTTTCCATGGTTGTGCACTACTCATTCAGGGTTAATGATTCTACAGAAGGAATAGGGGGTAAGAGACTATAAGGCGACAAACTGACCATTAAGCTATAGAAGATAAAAAGTATATTGGTTAACCACTTGCTATTTGTTGCAGAAAGTTTTTGTATTTATGTTTGGTTGTTGATTTTAAAGGCAAATCAATAGCCATGTCATCTTGCCAAATAATGTCAAAGCAACAAAAGCCAGTCAGGGAATTGGTACTTGTTGCATGTCTACTCTACAGCAGTGCACCATGCTGACTGTGTTATGTATGCACTTAATCATCATTGCTTATCTGAGAGGAGGGCATTATCAACCCTATTGCACAAGACAAACCCAATGCTACAGCACAGAAAGATCAGGTGAATTGCCCAAGATCACATAGCCAGTAAAGTTTTTATCTAATGCCAAAGTCACAAGCAACAGATCATCATGACTATTGAGAAAATCTTCTGATAAATCAAAGTTCTAGAGTTAAAACAGAAAAATTTTAAAAGTTGAAAAACATTTCTTTTACTTATCCTTCTTTGACAACAAACAGCTGACTCCCTGTAAGACATCTAAGAGCCCAGTCATGCCTACATTGAGAGTAGACGGCCCTCTATTTCCCTCAAAGGCTACAACAGGTCTCAGCTTCAAAGTCCGTTGACTCTAGACTAGAAAAATGTGTTTAGGCTTCTTCTGAGCTTTCTCTAGCATGAAAAAACCACAGTCCAAAGTATAGGATTAACTCAGTTATAACCACAGGACAAATCAACTATCCAGTTTGGAGGAGATGGAAACTGGCTGTTTTCTTGAGCTTCCTTACTGTCACATGCTCAACTATGCCCATTATGACCAGAGAGTTTATACTCTGTTGGCAGGTACATGACTGGTAGATAACTGAGATGACCAGTGGAGGAGGGATTGAAGCCCATTCTCCCCTCTATGCCCACAAGGATGCACATGCTCTGAATCACCAAAGAGGTGATTCAATCTTATTACACTGTTATACTTCTTGGTCCCAAAGAAGCTGAAAACTGCATAATAGGTCTTTAAAAAGTTCATGAGTAATATATACTATGAAAAAACTATGCATGATTTTTTTTTTTCTTTTTTTGGAGAGGTTTTTGCTATAGGGCGCATGCGCTCGCCAGACAGAGAGAGACAGAGAGATAGAAAGCAGGAAATCACCCCCCAGGGGGGATGGCCACGCCGCAATCCCTTCTCCTCCATTCTCCTCTCGGGATCTTGGGCACGCACGCACACGCGCCCGGCGTGAGTTTAAGCCACCGGGTCCGGGACTCGAACCGCGGTCGACTACGTGGGAGTCCAGCGACATAGCCATTACGCAAACTGCTGGTCCCAACTATGCATGATTTTTAAAAAGTGCTAAAATAAACTCATATTTCCATTCCATTTTTCCATGAACTTTTTAAAAATATTTACCAGAGAACACATGCACTCACTGAAGAGAGACAGAGGGTGAGGTGAAAATACCCTCCTCAGGGAATGGTCATATCACAGCCCCTTCTCTTCCATTTCTTCCTCATGTTGAGATTGGGGGCATGTATACACATGTACCTAGGGTGTTTTTTTGTTTGTTTGTTTGTTTGTTTTGTGGTTGCTTTTTTTTGGACAGTATTTTGCTATAAGGCGCGTGCGCTCGCCAGTCAGAGAGAGACAGAGACAGAAAGAGAAAAATCACCACGGAGGGAGGATGGCCATGCCGCAATCCCTGTTCCTCCACTCTCCTCTCGGGATCTTGGACACGCACGCACACGCACTCGGAGTGAGTTTAAGCCACCGGGCCCAGGACTCGAACCATGGTCAACTACATGGGAGTCCAGTGATATAGCCATTACGCCAACTACTGGTCCCTACCCAGGGTGTTTTTTAAGCCACCAGGTCCAGTACTCAAACTGCATAGTCAGTCATGTGGGATCCAGTAGCTTCAATCACCAGGCCATAGACTGGCCCTCCACAAACGTTTTAAAATACCCTTATATGCCTACTTGACTATCTATCCTACTGCCTTACGAATAGTGGTGGTAATTGTAATGTAATCCACATCCCCTTTTCCTCAGAAGCAATCCAAAACAGAGTGAGGATTTTAGGCCTTAGCCCAACTACCTTCAAGAAGGGGCAGGGTGGGGGGTAGAGAGAAAGTCCCTAGTCTCTTAAAATTTGTAATGTAGGTGGAGAGGCAAGAAAAATCACAGCTAATACTTTGAAACAACACAAATAAAATGAAGAATTTTTTTCTGGAATTTTCTGAAATTCAGGAAAGCCCACTTCAATTTCCTCCGCTTTAACCAAATAAGTAAGTAGAAAAACTAAATGACTGAAAATCAGCTTTTCCCTGTGCCCAGATCATCCAGCACAAAGTCCTAGGGAGTTGCATGTTAAATTATGGTAGACTTTCATTTCCATTGGGTTGTTAGGACAGTCATGACATATTTTTGTATAGAAAAACAGAAAATAACGTCATGACTTTCCCAACAACCTAATAGCTTATTAAAGGTAACCGATAAATCCATTTGGGTCAGGCAATCACCAAGAATGAAATGAACTCAAGTTGTGCCAAAATATGGAAAAATATAGGAAATGGGCCCAATAACACCAAACATCAAGTTAACAGAAATGAAGACATTTGAAGAGCACTTTGGTATGTTATTTTATCCCCACAATATTCTTATAAAATAAATGGTAGAAACTCTCATTTTAATTTTACAGATAGAGAAAGTGAGGCTCAAAGAGGAGACCTAGTTGTTTTTTTTTTTTTTTTTTTTTTTTTTGAGAGAGGTTTTTCGCTATAGGGCGCGTACGCTCGCCAGACAGAGAGAGAGAGAGACGTAGAGACAGAAAGCGAGAAATCACCCCCCAGGGGGGATGGTCACGCCGCAATCCCTTCTCTTCCATTCTCCTCTTGGGATCTTGGGCACGCACGCACATGCGCCCGGCGTGAGTTTTTAAGCCACTGGGTCCGGGACGCGAACCACGGTTGACTACATGGGAGTCCAGCGACATAGCCATTACGCTAACTGCTGGTTCCCGAGACCTAGGTTTTCTCATCACACAGGAAGGTAGCTCTTAGACTAGGACTCAGATATCCTGACTTTTGTGAGGATGCAATATATGACTCTTCTCTGAATGGATTCATGTTACTACCTTCCTTAGCTGACATTTTTAGGCATTACCTCTTGTATCTGAACCTAAGGTAATTTTCTGGCCCTTATCTCAGGTAACCTTCCTGGCATTCCATTAGTCAGTCCCCTGTAGGGAGCAGCCAGACTCCCTCGCTTGGGCCAATGCTGCACAGCCTGTGGAGGTTAAAGGAAACTATGTTTCAGCCAGAGAAGGCCAGGTGGGGTTTATTTAGAATAAGAAGACACAAGATGCTCCACAGCTGCAGTGGACAACAGACAATAGAAAATCTTCCACTATACCCTCCCCCATTGCCCTATAAAAGAATTAACCTGGGAACGGTTCACAGTTCAGGGCTGCAGCAATTTCCATCACAGACGCCTGGACCACGCCATCCCTGCTTTTCTCTACTTATGTGTCTGTGTGTTTGTCTTTTCCAAATCCACCTCCACTTCCACTCGGGGGTCCCATATCCTCTTTGCCTTGCAGGTCTCAGCAGTCCCCCAAGTTACAATATCTCTCAACCGCAAGTTCATCTCCCTCTGATTCTGGTTCTATTTTGTTCTCTCTTGTTGCCACTGATACATCTTCTTTGCCTCTTTATCCCCATATAATAATCATAGATTGCTTTCATGGAAGCAGTGGAACATGGTGGGTAAGCACATGATGATGAGGACTTAAATCCCAGTTCTACCATTTATCCTTCACATGACCTCAGACAAGTTATATAATGCTATTCGGTCTCAGTTTCCTCATCTGTACAATGGGGATTATATTAGGTCATCCGGAAAGTCATTTTTCTGTGTTTTTCTATGCAAAAATGTGTCATGACTTTCCCAATGACCAAATAGTAGTATTTACTTTCCATATAAGGTTTCTGTGAAGACCACATAAGATAAGGCAAAGTCCTTATCACAATAATATGCAATACAATAAGATCTTTCACTCTGAAACCAGAGACAACTATGTTTAGGGGCTAGATGATGGTGCATCAGTAATGCAACTGGGTCCACATGGAAAAGTCCTCAGTTTAAATCCCAAGGCTTCCCTGTAAACTTTGGCAGCACACATATGTACCTGTGGTTCAGGCTGGCTAAAGCTGGGAGTAGATTGTGATGTTAAGACTCTGTTGGAGGAGTCTGTCTGTCTCTTTCACTCATGGAGAAATAAACTTTAATAGAAAAGTAGATTTCAAACCCTACTTCTACCACTTATGACTGTGACCAAGTTACTTAATCTTTCTGTGTACCAGTTTTCTCACCTATAAAACAGAAATGATACTACTACTTTTTTGCATAGGGCTGTCAGAAGGATGTAAAGAATAATAAACCTAAAGTACTTAGTGCATAGTCAGTATTCAGTAAATGTTAACTATTATAATTAATTGTGTTTTTACCCTTCACGTTTGGTATGGTGCCAAGTAACTATCAATTGAGTGGACAAGAATGGCCTTCTACCGCCAATAGGATGGACATCATAAACAAAACATCTTCCCTCCAGAGACTGAATAAGAGTGGGCAGGATAATCAGTGCACTGAACGTGGATTAATGATTCTAGATCCTTAGAGAGGTACTTTTTTTTTTCCCTATAGGGGACACCCATTTTGGCATCAATGTCAATCTTCACTCACTCCACAGAGAGCTTGGGTGCCTAGTGTTTTGTTTTTATTAGCAAGTTAGTAAAAGGAGACTCTAGGTGCAGTTGCTTGGTTTTAGTAAATTGATTTGAAATTCTCTTGTGAGATAAGTCCTAGCTAATCAGATCTTACTGAGACAAAATTAGAATTATATGAAGAGAAAAACACATCTCACTAAGTTAAATAAGCTAGACACAGATAGACAAATATTGTATGATCTCACTTACATATGGAATCTAAAAAAAATCAGACTGATAGAAACAGAATTGTGGCTGCTTGGGGCTGTGGGTTAGGAAAAAAATGAGATGTTAGTCAAAAAGAGCAGACTTTCAGCTGTAATATTAATAAGTTTGGAGGTTCTAATATATATTGTGGCAGCTGTCATTAACAATATTGTATTGTATACTTGCTATTTGATAAAAGAACATATTTTAAGTGTTTTTACCCCCCCCACACACACACACAAATGATAACTGCATGGTAAGAAATGTGTTAATTAATGTGATTGTGGTAATCATTTCATGCTGTATATGTATATCAAATCGTCATACTGTACACCTTGAATATATTTCATTTTGTCAATTAAAAACATGAAGATTTAAAGAAAAAAGAAAAACACATCTCTGATGGATTTCACAATGTTATAATTAAAATGGAAATGGTTCCTTCATCTTGTGTATATGGGAGAGAAGAAGTCACACCAGAGCCAGTCATGATCCTCGGTCCCTGCTCTCACTAGCTACCACTTTCCTCAATGAGGGGACTTCTAGAAAATGGGGTCAACATTGACTTCTCTCAGTGTTACACAAATTCTTATTTCTGTCTCAGTGATATCCCCCCCAGGATCCCTGAATCTGCAGGTAGGGAGAGTAAGCATTGAAAAAGCACTGTTGAAATACAGCTCTGCAACTACCTACTCCCTGGGCTGTCAGCAAGCGCATACAAGTATGTCCAAATATTGTCACACCATTACTGTTTCTCAGTTCAGGCCAACAACGAGTAAAGTCACGTATCACTTGGCAATTCACAGAGCATCTTTGAGGAGCCTGAGACCCACAATCAGACTAGGGCAAGATGACAAAATCTGGAAAGATTATCTCCTAAGATATAACGTCCTCCTTTGAATAGCCAAGTTTACTTTTCAACAATACTTTAATATTCTTCCTTCCATTACACTCTACTGCTCCGGTGCTGTGTTAAACCTTGCCTAGTCCTTATTCTTACCCTTCCTGGCTACAATTTGAACTTTACTTACCTGAATCTCACTCAGTATTACTGAATGATAGGCTCTATAATTAATAAACTCATTCCTGTACAGTATCAATGGCTGATAACGGCTCCATCTACAACTTGAAACATCAGCCTTTAATAATGCCTTAGCTTAAAGACAAACATTCCAGGAAGACTTCAGAAACCACAAAGTTTTGTAAAACTGGATATGTTCCAGGATGGCAACCCAGAAGCAATGACCCTGTGGGACCCAGGCACAGACTGGTGAATTCTGGACACATCTGGTTCTCTCTTGCCTGCAGTACAAAGGCTGAGTTGATGGATTGGAATTGGCTATTTCTTTGACAACCTTTTCATCACTTCATCAGCCTGCTGAGCCTGGTTACTGCTCAAGCAGACCATAGTGTATGGAAAGTGAGTTTTGATACACTGGTACTATAGTACTTGGGCCCCATCTCCATCTCAATTTCATCCCTTCCCATTTACTCATAGACTTGACCACCATAAAGAAAGGTAGGCGATGTGAGTGAATGCAATGCAAGTTAGCCATTTACAGCTTGGTGGGATGTAGGACAACTAAAGACATAGTTTCCAGTGGGGTTAGCAGCCCCAACCAAAACTTGGGGTGACTCTGAGAATCACCAAAGACAAGCTCAAATACTCCCTTTTTGGTTGGGTGGGTGGGGAAATGGAATTCACAGTTGATAAAAGGAAAACTACACTATATATACTGTGTCTTCGATATTAAATAACTGAAGATGTAAAGTATGAGTGGCATTTGTTTGGCATAGGACAAATACATTTAATAATATCTACCATTTGGGACCAGCAGTTAGTGTAATGGCTATGTTGCTGGACTCCCACATAGTCGACCGCGGTTCGAGTCCCAGACCCGGTGGCTTAAACTCACGCTGGGTGCGTGTGCGTGCGTGCCCAAGATCCCAAGAGGAGAATGGAGGAGAAGGGATTGTGGCATGGCCATCCCCCCTGGGGGGTGATTTCTCGCTTTCTGTCTCTCTGTCTCTCTCTGTCTGTCTGGCAAGCACACGTGCCCTATGGAAAAAGATAATAATAGTAATATCTACCATTTAGTGGGCATTTAATAAGTGCCTGGAACTTCCCATGAATTATTATTAATCTTAACAATGATCCTGTAGGATAGTTCTTACCCCCAATTTACATCTATGGAAATCAAGGCCTAGAGAGGTGACTACTTCTCTACAAAGATGATAAATATTAAAACTGGGATTTGAGGTCACAGATGTCTGACTCCAAACTCATGCACTAGTCATTATGCCCTACTATGTCCCTACACCAGTTTTAAGCAGTGTGGATCTATTTAATGGGCATGATTCCAATAATATCTTTCCATATCACCCCCTAGCAATGAAAAAAGACACATTTTGTTGGCAGTGGGAAAATTATATAGGGAAGGCTTCATGGGCGGGAGAAGAGAGGAGTATGGAGAAGGATAACAAAAGAACAAATAGAGAGGCATGACATTGGTGGGATTCAGATATGGTTTATTACCTGTTGATGATGACATGTATATTATTCTCAACTGGACAGGTCTGAGAAGTTTTTCATGTTGGGTAAAGTCTTTTTACAAGTAAAATGATAAACAGTGATGGAATTTTTTAAAAAATAATTGGAATAATAATAATAATAATCTGGAAAAAAGAAAAGCTATTGAATGATGATGATGGGGATTTTAATGTCTTTGTATTGACTGATATGAATGGTATTCCTTCTGAAAAAAGAAATGTAATACACTGTAAAGTTATATGTGATTCAATGTAATATAAACAAGATTATGATTATAATCAAAAAATTTAAAAAAAAGAAGCTTCAGCTGAGCTGATCCTTGAAAGATGGGCAGAATTTTCACAAGCGGAGCTAGAAAGAAAAGATATTCCTGAAATTGTTACAATGAACACAAAGGCATGGGAAAATGCACCTTTAGAGTGAGCAATTTGGGTTTAAATCCCAGCTCTGCCACCTATAGCATTTAATGTCCTACCCCTTACTATGATTCTGCCAACTTCCTGCTCACTCACTCTCACAATCACTCACCACATGTGCAGACTTGCAAGAACCAATTGTACACATCTTCCCACCTCTGAGTTCAGTGACTTCATGTACATAGTTTGAAATGTGCCATGGCAGGATTATTTATACCACACTGTAGATCTCCACTTAGTATGTACTGAATGTCTGCACTCTATGGCAGAAATTAAAATGATAGTAAAGAGGATAAGGGTAGATACCAGAGACTGAAAGGAAGAGGTATAGGTGGTAGAGAACGGATGCTAGAGGGTGGGTGGAACAAAGGGAAGAAACATTTAACTGACAAAAGAATGTAACGTTCTCTGTTTTAAAAAAAGAGTTCTATAATTTTTGCTTTATAAAAAATCAGAATTAAAATTAACAAAAGAAAATCCTACCAAAAAAAAAAAAAAAAAAGGCAGAGACATAAGCAGGCAGGTTCTGGAATCAAACTGCCTGGGTTCCATCTCTGTCCATTTATTAACTGTGAGACCTCAGGCAAGTTCTTTAATAACTACATGCTTCACATTCCTGATTTGTAACATGAGGCTATTATTAGTAACTACCTGATGGGATTGTTGTGAAAATTAAATGAATTAATATTTGTGAAATGCTTAGAACAGTGCCTGGCACATAAACACTGTGTCCATTAAATAAATAACTGACCAGTCAGAAAGGAAAATGTTCCTGAAGGCTGTGGGCCAGACATTGTTTTCATGACTGAGTTAGTCTGCCCACCTGCTAAATGAAAATAAAGTTGGTAGGGAGTGCAAAATTAGACTTCTCTTCCCCTCCCCCTCCCACAAATTGCTACCCACCTGAGACTGGCAATAATTGTAGTTGTATGTGACCATTGTGAAAGCCCTCCTGCCATTGAGGTGACAGATGAGTCAATGGGAAACACGTTCCTGCTGTGGGTAGCTGAACTATTTGAAAGAATCTTGAAGATTTGTGATTAATTTCATTATCATAACATAAGTACGGTCATGTATCACTTAATGATAGGAATGTATTCTGAGAAATGTGTTGTTAGTCAATTTTTTCGTAGTGTGAACATAATAGAGTGTAATTATACAAACTCAGATGGCACAGCCTACTACACACCTAGTCTATATGGTATACTCTATTGTTCCCAGGCAAGAAACCTATACAAACTGTTAGTATATATTGAATACTACAGAAAATTGTCATACAATGGTAAGTATTTGTATATCTAACATACAAAAGGTACAGTAAAATATGATATAAAAGATAAAATGGTACATCTATAAAGGGCATCTATTATAAATAGAGTTTACAGGACTGGAAGTTGCTCTGTATGAGTCAGTGAGTGAATGATAAGTGAATATGAAGGCCTAGAACATCACTGTATGATTCTCCAGACTTCATAAATACTAGGCTACAGTAAATTTTTAAAAAAGTATTTTTCTCTAATTAATAATTAACCTTAGCTTTTTATGACTTTATCATGTTAAAGCTTACTAGTGTATAATTTTTTTTTTACTTTTTTGACTCGTGTAGCAACACTTAGTTTAAAACATAAATACATTATATAGATGTATGAAAATGTTCTCTTTTTGTACCCTTTTCTATAAGCTTTTCCTTATTTTTTAAGTTATATATTTTTTTAACTTTTTAAAATTTGGGGTAAAAACTAAGACATAAACACATACATTAATCTAGGCCGGCACAAGGTCAGGATCATCAATAAAGGTGTCTTCCACCACCACATCTTGTCCCACTAGAAGAGCCATGATGAACAAAACCACACAAGATTGAATCAAGCACAAAAGAAGATGATGCCATCAAGAGATGCAATAAACATAATACTTATGAAACTGCTGCCAGCATAACACAGCCTACTGTTTTACAGTAAACTTTTCTTTATAAATAGATGTACATCTTCAGTTCAATTTGACTCATCAGTAGATCTTCAAGGAGAAGCTCTACAGTAGGTGCAAATTCAGTAGCAGTTTGAACAAGCAGTTTTCTATGCTGTTCTTTGAAGACCATGAGATTAAGGTACGAATCACTGAGGTTTCTCTTGAGATAAGATTTCTGTTGTGCACTAAATTAAGACTTCCAACATGCAGTCACTGTAGGACTAGACTTGTAGTAAGACTGTTAAGTAAAGATCTATTCTATTTCATCCCTAAGAAGTTTGGCATTGACTTCTGCTAACTTCTCATTAGTCATTCAGTTTATCTGATAACTTTTTTTTTAAAAGAGATTTTTGTTACAGGGTATGTGCACTCGCCAGAGAGACACAGAAAGCAAGAAGTCCCCCCAAGAGGGATGGCTATACCTCAGGTCCTACTCCTCCACTCTCTTCTTGGGATTTGGGGCATACATGCACATGTGCCTGGCATGAGTTTTAAGCCACCGGGTCTGGGGCTTGAACAGCTATTAATAAAGGGAGATTACAGTGACATAACCATTAAGCCATCTGCTGGTCCCCTGATAATGATTTTCTAATTTGTGACTCTTCTAGATAGAGTCACTTGTATTTTTCCAATTCTGTTTTATTAGAATTTTCTTGAGAAACTCTTATTTTGAAGAGTTTGGGTTCCAGAGCTCTAATTATGAGTTCCATCTGACTTCTTATTGAAGCATAACTACTCTATCTTAACTGATCTAAGTTTTCTTGAGTGGCTGTTTGTGCCTTTAAAAATAGATCTACTTTTGGAAACATCACAAGAATATGAACAGATCTTGAAGAAAAAGTACACGATCTGAAAGATAAAATGTTTCTGATTGGACTGTTTACATAATCTCCTGATTGTTTTCCATTAAATACATGACATGCAAAAATTTTTAATATAGACATTTATCAAAAAATAAGTAGATGTACACTCTAAAATAATTATTATAAAGTATAGTATGGTAAACATATAAACCAGTAACATTTTTATCATTATCAAGTATTATGAACTCTATATCTTTGTATGTGCTATACTTTTTTTTTCTTATCTTGTGCTTTTTTACTTTCATTTCTACCTTGTTTGTATTTTTGGAGACATTCTTTTTGGAATCATATCTTTCATTATTTTATTTTCTGCACTAAAGATCTCTTTTGATAAGTGTAATAACTGAAAACCCATAGAAAGTGCCTGAAACTACCACAGATATCCTTAGAGACATGCGGATGGAGAACTATTGGCCTTCTTATTGACACAGATTACATGGAAAATGAAGTCTCACCAGGAAGGCAGAAGTAGCAAGCACCTTAGCCCATCCCCAGTTTATCCTTTTGTCTTTAAACTATCTGTCTCATTTGAGATACTCAGGTCCAAGTTAGATTAGATTACAGCAAGGAAATAGGATTCTTTTAAGTAGATAATACAAAACATGTCTAAGGAAACTCAATGATAATTGCATTATCTCAGGCACGTTGTCAGGGAATTATCTGTATTGAATTAGTTGGAATGATGCCAAAAAGCTATTTAAAATGTAAGCCCAGTTGTACCAGTCAATCAGTCTTTGGTTACAAATGAATTAAAAAACTGGAAGTATTAAAATTCATAATTCCAGTCGCTCTCCTTTCCAATGGTGACTAGAGCTGAATACAATTAACAAGTGACAGCCTGAACAGGCAGGAAAAATCCCTGTGATGGTAATCTCATCTCCTGACTCTTCTTTCTCTTTTCCAAATAGTTCAAGCTATTTGCGAAATGTCAGATGAAAAAGCAGTGCTCAGCATCCTGTGCACGCTTCAGCCACTGTTGAGAATTGTCAATAATTCTGTTTGCATGATACATTAACATTTGTATCATAATATGTTCAATCTGGACTAAATGAGGGTGAAAACACTGGTAATGATTTCCCTCTCCCCAGCCCTATTCTTTACACCGACAACTGTCTGGAAAGTGCAAGATAGTTGTCAGCACTACACCGGGCCAGGGGACCTTCTTGCCAACTACATGGCATCAGCCCCATTCAACATTTCTTTGACTGAATCCTAATGAATGACAGAAATATCTTTACTGTTGCAGACAATACAAAAAGTGTGTTCTACTGGCTGTGGCTGTTGGAACTGAGCCTATCCCTGATTCCAGAAATCTGCAGTCCTCTTTGGTCTTCCAGACTTTAGAATGTATTTCCTGCCCCCAGTTGTATGAGAACATACTGCAATGGGTTGGACATAAGGAAAGAGGATTTTTGGAGAGGTGGTAAAAATTTTAGTTCTAGTCTCCAAGAAAACAAAAAGAGAGTACTGTTCTCTCATCATTACTTTTTTTTCTGATCATGACTAGTTTTAATGGGTATAGCAAGTCTCCACATATTAAAGAAAAAATTTTAAGTCTTTAAGTGTTTAGGATACTAAACAGTTTCCACAGTGATGTTATAGAACTCATCCTCCATATTGAGAAATGAGCTCTTTCCTTTGATATTATACAAAGGGTGATCAAATGAGGAGCACAATAAGTATGTGTAAGGTCTTCTATTATTTCCCATTCATCATTTCTGTTGTCCACACCACAATGAAAAGAATAAGACCCTATTTTCAATGAAGTTCAGAAACTCACAAGGAATAGGACTATCCAAGCAATGAAAACAAGGGCCCAACCCTGAAGGAGACACATTCAGCCCAAGTGATGCCATAATAAAGAAGCTAAATCTTGGCTTTTGATAATCCATTGCCCTTTCCTTTGGTAATAGCACCCCGAATTATTATTTTATTTTTTATTTTTATTTATTTATTTATTGTTCAGAAAACAACCTTTCCACCACTCTCAGTGTATGTGGTTTGGATGAAGCTGATGCCATTGCCCTGACTCCACGGAAGAGTAGATAATCCAGCCCTGGCCAATAAGGGTAAATCTCAAGATATTAACTGAAAAGAGAGTGCTTTCCTACTAGGTCTGCTAACCCAGCAAAAGGCAAGTCTAGAGCTATTGATGCCCAAGCTTGGCTGAGAAAAATTCCAACATAGTACCAAGAGGTAGAGACAGATTCCTCACAGTCAGGCTGAACATTATTTTTTAAGTTTTTTCTTTATTATTATTATTATTATTTATACATTTAATCACTATACATCATTTAGATTTTAAAGAGACTTTTTACTCAGCATGATATACGCCTCAGTTCCTAATGGCAAAAAAAACCCCGAACTATTCAATTATATGTGTCAATTTTTCTTTGAACTCTAATTAGAGTTGTTTATTTTTTCGTGCAAACTACTGAAAAAGTCCATATTCATAAACAACTAAAACATGATATTTGTTATTTGAAGGGCACTTTGATGTTCTTTTGAATCTAATTAATTGAGATTTATGACTTTTTTGTTAATAATGTCACTGTTGCCTCAATGGGTAGAATCAAGGTAGATCACACCTTCGTGTAGAATGCAATGATATTCACATTCTTTTAAAAAAAAATTATCATGTGAGCCCATAAGAACAAATATTCTTCAATTCAGCAAATACAATCTAGGCTAGCAAAACAATGTTAATTTATTCTTAAAAAATTCAATACTTTATAGGATTATTTTAAAATCCAATTATGTTCTAGGAGAAAGGGGACAGCACTTTTTTGAAGGGATGTAGTAGTATCAAGAGCCAGACTATAAAACCGCTATGAGAAATTTTTCATGAGTAAACATATTTGATTATAAATAGGTGGGGATAGAAACAGTGAAATAATTTGGATATAAAGAAGAAGGAAAAGTACAAGAGAAAACAGAGATGGGGTTAAGACTAAGGGAATGATGGAGAAAAATGTGGTAAGAGAAGAGTTTTTCTATCCTAAACCATCCATAAGTTAAGTCTCCAAGAGCTTAACCAGACCCAGATCCAGACCCAGACCCAGACCCAGGCCCAGTATTAGAGTCAGAGATCTGGACCAACCTGTGATGGGTAGTAAGGGTAGCTGGATCCCACATGGCCAACTGTAAGGTTTGAGTCCCAGATCCAGCAGCTTGAAAAACACTCCAGGTCAATAGGTATATGTGCCAAAAATTCCAAAAAAAGGAAGAAATGGAAGAAAAGGAATTGTGGCATGACTATTCCTATAGGGTATGCTTTCTCACTTTCTCTCTCTTTCTATCTCTCTCCAGTGAGTGCGCATGCCCTCTGGCAAAATTTTTAAAAAATAGATCATTGGAGACAAATGATTCCAAATTTTTGGATCACATTATAATTTTTTTAATGTCATGAAGGTATTGGTGCATGAGAGAGAGAGAGACAGACAGAGAACTCTCCAAAGGAGCCTGGTCACCCCACAATCTTTTTCCTCCAATTCTCCATCCTTTCAGAATCCTGGGCTTGCACTTGTGCAAACCAGTGATATTTTTAAAGTCAACATGTCTGGGACTCAAACTCTGGTCAGCCATGTGGCATTGATACTGCTTCTTTTGTGTAGAACTTAACTGTTGTACTATAGGGTCAGCTTGATATAATAAAATATCTTGGAATATATCCAAATGTATGCAAATTTACTTAGCTATAAATTATGTACATACTTCATTGTTATTCCTTACTATTTCAAAGTAAAAATAATCTTAGAATGAGATATGATCATTAATGATAACAGACAATAAGTAATTTTTGCTTTTCTTGATACTTTTCTTGATAATTTTACTTTGTTCTATTTTGTTTTTGGATAACTGCTTTTTCAAACTAATTACATCACAGTTGTTTTTACCTGATATATTAATGGCTGATGAAAAGTTCACACCAGAAATGAGAGAGATAAAAGCTCTGCCATTTTATTGTTGTTCATTTATGCTTATGCTATTGGTATGATATTCAAGCCAAAGTTGTTTTGAAGAAATACTAAGCCACATGTTCATTTTGTGAGAATTTATTCAATTAAAGCCAGAAATATAATTCATAAATTCGCTGATCTGGGCATATGTAAACTAATGTGCATTGCAATGTTTTGAAAGCAATTAAATGCATTTATAGTTCTAGAATTCTTACCCTTTCCTTGGGTTACTTCACAAATTTTAAGTGGAATGAGACCCTCTGACATAAATACTGGATAAGGATATTAATGCCAATCTGAGTATTAAATATCACTGTATCTGAAGTGCTTTTTATAATGAAGTTGAGTTATCTAGATTTTTTAATATATTTTTGGCATCCCATTTGGGAGAATTTCTCTTTTTTATTTCCAATGTTGCTATAGGGTATGTGCATTCACTGGAGAGAGACAGAGAGATAGGAAAAGTGAGAAAGCACTCCCCAGGGTGGATGTCCACACTGCAATCTCTTCTCCATTCTCCTCTCAGGCATTTGGGCATCCATGCACATGTGCCTATCATGTTTTTCAAACCACTAGGTCCAGGACTTGAACTGTGCATTTGGCCATCTGGCATCTGGCCCCTTTGACCACCACTCCACCCAACTGGCCCAATGGGAGACCATTTCTCTAGAAACCTCTTCAGCACAATGAATAGACATGCACCATAATAAAAGGCTTAAATCATGTTTCATTTATTATCTGCTATCTGGATCTAATGTGGTATCAAGAGTTACCTTGGCTACTTCTTAAAGCCAAAATCACCTCATCATCTTTGTGAATCCCAAAATGCATTTTAAAAGGAAAATTTTCATTCTTTTTGTATTGCTTGATATAACAGTTAGCCATGACTATGGCAATTTCCAGACATTTGAATCTTTATGCTACAAATGATAACCAAGCAGCAGTAATGTCTACACAATGGTAGCTACTTAAATTGAAGGTAGAATATCTAATCAGAAACAAATTTCTCATGGACCATTGAGAAACTAAGTTCAGGATCACAATTAAAAATCAAGACTGGAAAGTGCTGATCATACTACACCTAGACTTGTGTGTGAGAGTATTGTGGAAAGCAGTAGCTATTTAGGAATATGTGCTGAGGACTTAAATGACTTAAACTGCTTGGTCTTCACTTGAGGGGTACCAAAATCAGGTACAAAGGAAATGGGAATGCAGTTTCCAGAATGCAGACAATAGAAGACTGGAAAAAATAAGGACAACAGTATTCTCAGAGAGAGCCAATGGAGAGAGGTCCTTGAGTAGTCTGACCGTGGACTGGCTTTTGACTTCAGCACCATCTAGCAACACATGGTCTAATTGGCAGCTCAGTAGGTGGTCTGTTCGAGATCAGCATTACAGGTACAGTGAGACCAACCAACTGAGAGGTTAGTGCAACTTAGTCAAGGAAGAGATGACACAATGCCAGAGCTTGTGTCCTGCTTATAGTTTGTTGTTCACTTTGGTGCCTACCCAAGTCAACACCTCTGCTAAGTATCCTAAACTAACATTTCTGCAATATTTGTTTTTAGTGTCTCTCATTCTCCTTTTAGTTTCCCTTGCCCCTTCCCTGGTACACCTGACTTTTCCAATCCCAAATGGATAATTCTGACTAATTGATGAATTGTCTAGTAATGGCTTACAGTATTTCATTTTCTAGATTTTTTATTCTTGATTTTGATTTTGGAAGGTACTCCTGAAGACTAGACATTTTTCTATAAGGAAGAAAATGAAATCTTAAGAAAATTTCAGATGCCATGGTAGGGAATGAGAGAAGCATTTCATTCAGGGAATTTGCCCAACATTTTGATTCACACTATCAAGACTTCTTTAAGGTCAACTCTGTGTTAAGCAGAGTAGTTAGACATTTGTTGTGCATGTACTATTGGCAAAAAAAAATATTATTGGTATATTTTTTTCTCCTGAACCAACATCACATTTAATACTCAGCAATCTCAAGTGGCCTACTGTTATTATTCTCCCCACTAACAAATGAGTAAATTAAAATCTAAAGAAGTTAAGAAATTGAATGAAAGCATGCAGTTGGTTAACTGGCAGAGGTGACCTCAAAACCCAGGTGTTTTTTGGAGTACATGTTCTTAAAAATGGATTCTACTGTCTACCGGAAGTTGGAAAGAAACAAAAAAGAGTCACTACTTCTGTTGACATTAAGCCACTTATAATGGAATAGGCAGAGTTCTCCTTAGTTTCATGAAGTATTATGCTTCCTCTGGTTACCATCACTTATTTTCATGTGTTCTATTGATTTAGGGCATCCACAAGACACTTATTTAAGAACACTGAAGATATTACCTCAGTCACTATTTCAGATCCCTATAGAAGGATGTGGCAACAGGAGAGCTCTTAAGTATTTGTGCACACATTGCCCAGCTTCCATATGGCCAGAAATAATAAAAACTTTATATGTATTCTTTCCTCTCATTCTCTAATCTCCTTTCACTTACAGTAACACTAACCAGTACTAATCTCTGGCAAAGGAATGTCAATTTCTCTAATGTTTAATGAGAGCTATTAATTTCAAGGCTCATAACATTCTAGAGGATCCTTGCTGTCAAGAATGGATCATTAACTCTTCATACAGCCAGTGAAGGACTGTTGGGTTAAATTTCTAAGTATGTAGAGGCCAAAGACTTTGGAATAAGCAACAAGATGATCTCAATTTACAAATAGATGTTAATGGGATGTTCCACAGTCATTGGGGAAAATGAACCAATTATTTATCCTAAAAATGCTGGAGAAAATTTTTACTCTCTCTGTACTAAAATAAATATGCCTTAGGAGGTAATTCTATCCTAGGGTCCTCTAAACCAATCATACCTCCCATGTTTAAAAGCCCATTAAAAATAAGGGAGGCCATTTACCATTGTAAGAAAGCCCTCTGGGGACAGCAGGTGTGTGGTGGTTAAGGCGTTGTACACTCTCACATGGCCAGCCATGGTTCAAATTCTGGACCTGGTGGCTTGCTTTCTCACTTTCCCTCTGTGTGTGTGTGTGTGTGTGTCTCCCTGGTTAAATTAAAATAAATTAATGAATAAATAAAATTAAAATAAATAATTAAAAAAGAAAGAAAGCCCTTCATGAGATGGCAAAGAAAGTAGGGGAAGTAAGATTACAAATCTCAAATTTAACCCAGAATTTTAAGATAACTTTCATGTAAGTTCCTGCTACCAAAATTCATAGACAAAAGAGGTTATGACCTAGGGCAGACAAAATATTCCTCTAGATACTAATCCCTAAAAATCCTTCCTTTAGAGATAGATTCATTATCAGGGTCTAAGGTTACGGCAATTATTAAAATACAAGCACCCTGGGACCAGCAGTTAGCATAATGGCTATGTCACTGGACTCCCACGTGGTTGACCACAGTTCGAGTCCCGGACCCAGTGGCTTAAACTCACGCCGGGCATGTGTGCATGTGTGCCCAGGATCCCGAGAGAAGAATGGAGGAGAAGGGACTGCAGTGTTGTCATCCTCCCTGGGGGTGATTTCTTGCTTTCTGTGTCTCTGTCTCTGTCTGGAGAGCACACACACCCTAGCGCCCTATAGCAACAACCTCTCCAAAAAAAAAAAAAAAAAAAAAAAAAAAAGAAAATACAAGCATTCTATGTTTAGGGGTATGGTGACTATAATTTAAAGATGTTCTACATCATTTATGGACATTGCTCTTGCTCTTTAATTGTAGTGTTACTGTTTAATATGGTGCCATGCTTCATTTAGATGAGGCCAAAGAAACCTTCTATTTCAAACTTGACTTGACTCCCCAATCTCTTATGCAGTGTTCCTGAGAGACAGAGCTCCAAGACATGACATAGAATTCTCTACTTTTCAAGGCAGCCCACCACCCAATAAGTGTTTTAAATTGAGTCTGAATCGACCTCCGTGGAACCTTTCTATTATTTGGCCTTGGTGCTGCCCCTAGAACTACAATTTGAAATTAAATTAAATAACATTCCTCCTCACCAGCCTTGACATAAGGAAAAAACAATGTTAAAAGCTAAGAAATCTCCTAATTTTTTGTATTGGCAAAAAATATAAAAGCCTTTAAAATACTCAGTGATGAACGCTGGGCGCGTGTGCATGCGTGCCTAAGATCCTGAGAGGAGAATGGAGGAGAAAGGATTGCAGTGTGGCCATCCCCCCTGGGGGGTGATTTCTCGCCTTCTGTCTCTCTGTCTCTGTCTTTCTGGCGAGTGCACACACCCTGTAGAAAAAAAAAAAGAAAAAAAAAACTCTTCAAAAAAATACTCAGTGATGAGAAACTGGAATCCTTGTGTATTGCTGGTAGGAATATAAAATGGTGCAGCCATTGTGGAAACCAGTATGAAAGCTCCTCAAAAAGTTTAGCATAGACTTACCATATGATCCAGCAACTTCATTTCTTTCTTTTATTATACATTTATAGGTATATAGCCAAAATAATTCAAAGCAGGGACTTAGAAATATTATCAGTATTATTCACAATAGCCAAATGGTGGAAACAATCTAAATGTCTATCAAAATATAAATGCATAAACAAAGTGTGGTATATCAATACAATGAAATATTATTTAGCTTTGAAAAAGGAATACAATTCTAACACATGTCACAACATCAATGAACCTTGAAGACATGCTAAGTAAAATAGGCTAGACACAAAAGGGCAAATATTGTATAAGTCCACTTAGGTGGGAAACCTGGAATAGTCAAATTAATGATAAAATGCTGATATCTAAAATTAATAAGGAATTCTACAACTCAAAAGCAAAAAAAAAACAAAAAACAAAAACAGAAACAAAACAAATAATCCTATGAAAGAATCAGCAAAGAAGCTGAATAAACATTTCATGAAAGAAGATACACAAATAGCCAACAGATATATGAAAAGGTGCTCAAAATCACTAATCAGGGATATAAAAATCAAAACTAAAATGAGATTTTACTTCACATCTGTCAGAATGACTATTATCAAAAAACCATAAAACAAGTGTTGGCGAGGATCTGGAGGAAAGGGAACCTTTGTACACTGTTGGTAGTAATGTAAATTCGGCCAGACATTATAGAAAATAGTATGGAGAGTTCTCAACATTTTTTGAAAAAAGCAATCGTATGGTCTAGCAATACCACTTCTGCCTATATATCCAAAAGAACTGCAATCAAGATTTCAAAAATATATCTGCATGCCCATATTCATTGAAGCATTATTAACAATGGTGAAGAAACAGAAACAACCTAAGCTTCCATTAATAAATACATGAATAAAGATAATGTGGTATACACATACACACATACAATGGACTGTCATTCAGTCTTTAAAAAGAGGAAAATCTGGGACCAGCAGATGTCTTAATGGTTACCTTGCTTGTCTCCCACCCACATGAACAAATGCAGTTTGAGTCCCAGACCCGGCAGCTTGAAACACGCTGGAACCATATGTGCACGTGCCCCAAATGGAGGAGAATGGAGAAGAGACTGTGGTGTGGCCATCCCCCCAGTAGGTGATTTCTTGCTTTCTGTCTCTCTGTCTCTCTGTCTAGTGCATGCACCCTATATCAAAAATCTCTCTTAAAAAAAAGGAAGAGAAAGAAAATCTTGCCATTTGTGACAACATGTGAACCTGAAGGAAACTGTGCTAAGTAAAATAATCCAAACACAGAAGGAGAACTAACTACATAATATCACTTACATGAGAAATGTCAAATAGCTTCATAGAAGCAGAAAGTAGAATGGTGGCTGCTAGAGCCTGGAGTAGGAGAAAAGGGAAGTTATTAGACAAAGGATGCAAAGTTTCAGTTATGGGAGCTGAATAAATTCTAGAGATCTACTGTACAGTATAGGGCCTATAGTCAACAACACTGTATTATATACTTAACTTGCCTAAGAGGGTAAATCTTATGTTAAGTGTTCTTGTCAAAGTAATAATAGTAGTAATAAATGAAAAGGGTGGGAGAAAACCATTGAAGGTTATAGATACCTTTATAGTGTAGACTGTGGTGATGGCTTCACAGTTGTATACTTATCCCTAAACTCATTACGTTGTATACATTAAATATGTACAGCATTTTGTATGTAAATGATACCACAATGATTTTTTAAGAGAAAATAAAATTGTGATTTCCCGGAGTTAAGGAAGGGGTCATGGGGAGTTATTATTGTTTAATGGATAGAGTTTTAGTTTAGGAAGATGAAAAATTTCCAGAGGTGAATGGCCATGATGGTTATACATCAATTTGAATATACCTAATACCATTGAACACTTATCAATAGTTAAAATGGTAAATTTTGTGTTATGCATGTTTTACCTCAATTTTTTAAGTGGTAAAGTCTGAATAAACTCTAGTGTTTAGTTAAAAGTAAAAAACAAACAAACAAAAAACAGCAATAATGACAAAATCAAAACATGTCTATATTGCACAAAGAATTGGACCCAACTCTCTGGTTGTGGTCTGGTCAGTACCAAGTACAGCAGACATTGTCACTTCCCTTGATCTGAATCAGAGATTTAATAAGCACAGGGTTATTAAATCATACTAGGATAATGGTACTTTCTTCTTCTTCTTTTTTTTTTTGAGGGACTGGCATGTGCACTCTCCAGAGAGACAGAGAGACAGAAGGCAAGAAATCACCCCCTGAGGGAATGGCAATACCACAATCTCTTCTCCTCCGTTCTCCTCTCGGGATTTTGGGCAAACATGCACATATGCCCAGCATGCTTCAAGTCACTGGGCCCAGTACTTTAACTGTGATCAGCCATGTGGGAGTCCAGTAACATAGTCATTATGCCTGTGAAGTAAATAACATTATTAGCCTAATCTACTGAGGAAGAAACTAAAGCATGAAGAACCAATACCATTACGTGGCTTTTAAAAATTCAATACATAGGAAACTTGTGGTCTACTATAAATTTCCAGATGTTTTTGCTTCCCACAAACAACTGCCATTCAGTTTTCTCATTGCTATGGTTAATGACTCTGTTATCTATTTTACTAGCTATTCCTCCTAAGTTGGAACAAAATCATAAAAATCAGTTTGTCTGGTCCATAAGACAAACATATTAAAGAGAACAAATATTGGTACTCACATAGCATACAAATATATTCTCTCCAGGGATACCTAGCACCTAAAGTCAACATGGTGGGGTGGGGGGAGAAGTCAACCTATTCAACCCACATTGTTAGCGAATGTATTCATCTATATAACATTGTAATCAAATGTAGCAACTCCTATGGTAAAAGTGTTTTGTTTTGTTTTGTTTTGTTTTTTAGTGAGAGATTTTTGCTATAGGGCAGAGTGTACTCACAGAGACAGAGAGAAAGACAGAGACAGAAAGCAAGAAATCACCCCCCAGAAGGGATGGCCATGCTGCAATCCCTTCTCCATTCTCCTCTCAGGATTTTGGGCATGCATACACACACACCCAGCTTGAGTTTTTTAAGCTGCTGGGTCCAGGACTCGAAACATGGTCGACTATGTGAGAGTCCACCATCTGCTAGTCCCAGGAATAGGATTTAGTAGAAAAAAGTCTTGATTGAACTTTGGAAGGAAAACATCCACTGATCAAGTAAGGAATACGGAAAGGAGACTAGAGAAATAATGAACACTGACTGTCTATTTTGCATCAGGCTCACCTTCTCAAGATGTTTGCACTTAAGCTTTGTTACTAGTAACCCTCTTTCAGAACCTCAGCTGAGTTATCTTCCAGTTCTAGTTTATAAAATTTAAGAGCTAGTACTCAAAACCCCAGTCTCAGTATCTGGTAGAAAGTCAGCCAAAACAGTGAGACATCAAGAAAGCATTTTAGGAGAATGGCTAAAGGAAGCCAGAATGCTTTGTTGGAGAAGAGGTTTCAGACCAGCTGGTAGTGTGGTGGTTAAGGTGGTTGGATCCCACATGACTGGTGGTGAAGTTCAAGTCCCAGATTTGGTAGCTCAAAAAATACACCAGGTGTGTGGGCATGCATACCCCAAATTCCAAGAGAATAGTGGAAGAGAAAGGATTGCAGCATGGCCATCTCCTATAGGGGTTGTTTTCTCACTTTCTCTCTCTCTGTGTCTCTCTCCAGGAAACCCACACACCCTAAATAAAAAAAAACGAGATAGGTAACGAGAGAGAAGACAAAGTTTAGTGCTACTAAGTTTTATTTATAATAATATATCTACTATACGAAACAGTGCCTGTATATAACTTATCATTCAATAAATGTGTGGGTGAGAGAGAAGCAAAGAAGAGAGGAACTAGGACCCAGGTAGATCTAACATCATGCCTGTGCACTTAACCAATAAATTGCACTGAATTGCTGTGGGCTGCCAGCACCAAAACCTGGCCAAAAACTGGTTCAGTAATCTGCAATGTTCATAAAAAAACAGCTCCATGAACTATGCCAAAGCAGCCAAAGAAACAATAGGCAGAGCTCCTAAAACAGTCTATTAACTGCCATCTTACTCTGTTAACTATTCCCATGATTCAGTTCTAGGCAGCACTATTCCAACTGGAGTACTGATTCCAACAAAATATCTTAGCACTTAGGGCAGGCCTAGGTTGTGGTTTATATAAGCACATTTTCTTGAGAAACAGGTAAAGACATCAAATAGTTCATGGAAAAGTGAAATTAAAGTATGAATTTATTTTTATGCAACATTTTTCTTTTTTATTATTTATTATTATCATAATCTTATTTATATTACATTGAATTGCATATAACTTTACAGTGTATTACATTGCTTTTTCAAAAGGGAATGTCATGCATGTCAATGAGTACACAGACATTAAAATCCCCACTTCTTCATTCAATATCTTTTCATTGTTTTCCTGATCATTATTATTATTATTCCAATTATTTTTTAACCAGTCAATCACTATGTCGCATTTTGCTTGTAAAAGGACTTTACCATCATGAAATACTTCTCAGACCAATCCAGTTGAGAATACTATACATGTCATCATCAACAGGTAATAAGCCATATCTGTTTCTCACTAACGTCTTGCCTCTCTATTGTCCTCTTGCTATTTTTATCTTCTTCTCTTCACCCCCCATTCCACACTGTCTTATTCTCGTTAAGTATTTATGCAAAAGAATTTTTGAAATTCATGTATATTTTTCTCATAATATACACTTTCCATGAACTTTTTGAAGACCCCTTGTGTATCAATGCACTCTTCCTGCATTCCAGCAGCCTTAGTACACAAACTGTTTATTTCACCCTGGATCCCTCTGTTTTAATTAGGCTTCTTTCTAAGCTCCTCAGAGGCTCTGCTGAAAAACTGTTAAAATTAAAAGAACATTTTCCTGATTAAATCCCCTCCTTGCACTTACAAGCCTTTGGTTGTCTATTTATGACTGTGAGCTTCATTTTACTAAGTTCTATTTCTAGGCCACTAATATCATCTCATGCAGAGAGAGATGTATTCAGCATTCCATGTGGTGTCATTTTCTGTAGAGGGTGAAGTCTCATCTCCAATGCCTTAGTATTCTTTTTTACAGAGTGTTTTAGAACACATTAACCAACTGTTTTGAAGGAATAACTACCTTCTGTTCTTGCAGTTCCTATTACTGAATTCTACTGGTAAAAACTGAATGCATATTCCATGATATAGAGGAGATATTCTCAAGGAAATTACTCATCTTTAGGGAAAACTTTATGTTATTTAGGACTTTGTGAAATTCAAACTAAAAAGAGAGAGAGAGAGAGACACCCTCCAACAGGGTCCCACAATTGTATCCACACCCAGTTCCTGTTGATCCAGATCACAGGAATATACAGATGTGCCTGGCAAGCCCAGGGAGGTCCTGGGATGCAAACCCAGGACCTTTTCCATGTGGATCCAGTTGCATTAATGCCACACCACCACTGGGCCCCAAGATGTGTTTTTTTTCTTAAGTTCTTTACAGAAGCTGAAAAACTAAAGCCTGCTAACATGACCTCTTTTTCTTCTCTGGGATGCTCTGAAGCTCATCTGAAAATTTCAATTGGAACTTTAAGGAATGAAAATCAACTAACCAGATTAAATAGTTTATGTTTCTCTCTGTGTGGGTTCCCACAGGCTTAGGAGGGCTCAGCTTGAATCTGAGATGATAAGATCCAGGGTTTTCTGATCTTCAAAAAGACTGGAATTTTGGATGATATAATTAAAATGTAGTGAAGTATAAGAAACTCAATTAGATGTGTGTATCATTATCTTCAACGTTCTTGTTATCACTGAACTGTGTCATACAGAACCTATTATGACTTCATGCTGTCACACAATCCAAGTTATGTCATTTTCAGTAATTCATATATAATACAAGTTATTATTAGATAAGTACTTAATAAATATATCAGGCACTATGCCATATGTTTTGTTCGTTTGTTTGTTTGTTTGTTATTTTATTTAGTCAGTTGTTTAATTTTCACAACAACCCTATGAAATAAGTACTATTACTCTTAACATTTTACACAAGAGGAAACTGAAGTATAGAGAAGTAAATAATTTGCCCTATGATCACAGACTTTGCAAGTGACAAAGTTGAAATTATAACCAAGTTCGACGCCTAATAGCACATTCACACCTCTATACTGTAATGCTTCTCAGGTAAGGCAAGGAAGAAGGTTTAGGATGGCTAGGTGAAAAAAATGTAGAGCATAAGATGATCAGGCTTGGGATGTTTCTACAGTAATATAAATTCCAAGAATCCAAATATTCTAAACTAGCTTTAAAAGAAAAACTGAGAATTATCCTAATGTCTAGGAAGACACCTTTGGAAAAGGAATACAGCTAGGTAGAGAATTTCCAGCATAGACAAATCTATGAAGAGAGAAGTAGCTGTGGGAAGGGAGAAAAGAAGAGTGACTACTAAGAAGTGTGGAGTTTCTTTTAAGGATGATGAAAATGGTCTGAAATTATTGAGTCATCTGTAAAGTCATGACACATTTTTGCATAGGTAAACATAAAAAATTACATCATGACTTTCCCAGTGATGTAATAGATAGTGGTGATGGCTGAATAGTTTTAAAGATATACTAAAAACCACTAAGGTCAGCTCTGTGATCCAGTAGTAATGTACTTCTCAGAAGTCAAATCCCATATGGTGATCATAGTTTCAATCCCAGATCCAGTCAGCCTGAAACATGCTGAACATGCACACAGTGTCCAAGATTGACGGGCTAGAGGACTGGAGGAAGGGGATTATGAAAATACCAGACCCTGTGGAGGGTGCCCCTTTATCTCTCTCTCTCAATCTCTCTCTCTCTCTCTCTCTCTCTCTCATGCATGTGCACACACTTGATCATGAATAAAGACAATAAAAATCCACTGAATTCAAAAGTTTAGAATGGTAAACTTAATGGCATGTAAATAATCTTTCAATGGGGAACCAGCAGTTAGTGTAATGGCTATGTCGCTGGACTCCCACGAAGTCGACCATGGTTTGCGTCCCGGACCCGGTGGCTTAAAACTCACGCCCGGCGCGTGTGCGTGCATGCCCAAGATCCTGAGAGGAGAATGGAGGAGAAGGGATTGCGGCGTGACCATCCCCCCGGGGGGTGATTTCTCGCTTTCTGTCTCTATGTCTCTCTCTGTCTGTCTGGCGAGCGCCTGCGCCCTATAGCGAAAACCTCTCCAAAATAATAATAATAATAATAATCTTTCAATGAAGCTGCTATTAAAAAGAAAAGAAAAAGAAAAGAAATGAAACAAGAAAACTTAACATGTTGGCAGAAACTTGCCTTAGAAATAGAGATGTAAAAGGGCTAGATACTCAGGTTTATTTGTGATCCACCTTTCTTAAGATACCAGGATCTCTGTTCTCAAGTTTGCCAGGATACGTAGTAAACAGTCTGGCCACTCTGCAGTGCTTCCTTTGGGCATTTGTGAACAGCGATGGCAGTGGGCAAGGAGAAGGGGACACAGTTACACTGAACCTTCTTTCTTCGAGTGTATTTTGGAAAAGAAGTTGATCCTGTTTCTTTTTTTTCGGAGAGGTTTTTGCTATAGGGCATGTGTGCTCGCCAGAAAGACAGAGAGACAGAAAGAGAGAAATCAGCGCCAAGGAGAGATGGCCACACTGCAATCCCTTCTCATTCATTCTCCTCTCAGGATCTTGGGCACACATGCACACGCACCTGGTGTGAATTCAAGGCACCAGGTCCAGGACTCGAACTGTGGTCGACTACATGGGAGTCCAGCGACATAGCCATTACGCCAACTGCTGGTCCCAAACAGTTGATCCTATTTCTAACCCAACCCTGTTTGTGGAGCACTGATTGGTTTGCCAGTCTGAAGAATTATGTTGTCATCAGTAGGAATCCAAGAAAAGTGTTCCATGAACTATGGACAGGTCTTAGGGCCTAAATATCACACAGCAAAATTTTCCTGGCTATGGTATCATCTTGGAGCTTGGCTACATACCACACCTGGAAGGCTCTTAAAAGAGGCTAAAAAGCAGACTTTTTCCCCAAAGACTTCCAAATACATTGAACTATGCTCTTTAGGTTGATATCTGGCCTGGAACAGATTATTTATGGTTCTATCTTCACATGCATACTTAGCATCTCTGATTATTTGACCAGTTTTTAAGCAGCTTAAAGGGTTTCCATATGTAGTAAGACAGATACTGCTGACCATTTCTCTTGATTAGGATGCCAGCATAATTGAAGCCATAGGTATGTGATGATTATATTGATTTTTTCAGTCTCTCCAAACAGTCCTTGCTATTGAATATCATCCTAGTTCTCAGAAAAAATCTTAAGAGCTCAAGGATCTTCATTTTTTTAAACCAATTACTGAAAGAATACACATAAACTGTGATTGGTCTGATAAATTGATCTCAGAACTACTATTACAGGAACATGCTCCTGCAGGCAGAACAATATCCAAAGTTGATTAAAAGTAAGTCCTCTCAGATCAAGCATGTCACCTGAACTGGCCACTCTTAGTAAGTCTCATTTCACAACACTGTAGAAGTTATTATCTGTATAAACATTAATGATTTATTAAGAATCAAAGGAGCATAAACATCTCTACACAATTGTTTGCTGACCTTCCCTCCCTGAACTCTTCTTCAAGTAACAGTAGTTTGGCATCATAGTGCCATTCATTAATCTCAAAGATAATTTCTACTGGCTTTGCAATAGATGCTTAGATTTAACCTTTGATCTCAATGCCACAAGTTTCCATTCTTAGCATACTGAACCATGTTCTGGTCTACTATATGTCTAAATGGAATATGTTCTCAGGCCATGCAATTCAAAAGGGTTAATTTAATTTATACATGTCTCTGGTGTCCATTACACTGCTAGATATACATTCACAGTGAACATAAACTAGAGTAGGACCCAGTGCTATGATCTTGCATTCCATTCTATTTAATTTCAAATCCAATAGATTGAGCCATGTTATAGAACCCTGGAATTCTATAGTGAGTATTAGAAGCCTCTAGAGAAGTTTTAATGGGCAAGACTGACTGAGCAGGCATAGTAGCCCACTCTGTTCCCACTTCATGAGAACGCAAGAACCCTATTTTCTAAGACAGGGCTTGGCTGTGTCACAAGCTCCTTGTTTCGGCCTCCTTAGCAGCTAAGACCCCAGGAATGTGCCACCAGCTTCAGCTATTGTAAACAGTCTCTCTATGTGGCCTGGGCCAGCCTCAAGCTCACAACCTTCTGTCTAGTTATCTAAATCATGGGATTAATTACAGATGTGTGTCATCATGCCTGGCATTTAGGTCAGACTAGGAATCAATATAAGGCCTCTCATGTGGTACCAGTCTTCGTAACATGCACCACAATATCTGGGCCAGAAATTTCATTTTTATCTATAGGGACTCCACAGAGAATTCATTTGAAAAAGAAATAGAAATGCCACTCATTTAAAAAAAAATCATAAGACATTGTTGTAATCTATGCAGACGTGGTTGACCATGAACATCGATAGAATTTTCAAGTTGTAAAATTGAAGGGTCAAAGAAAGCTCCCTGCTCAAAAATACATGGTTAATTTTGCCATCCATTACTTTTTCACGTTCATTTTTGAAGCAATATTTTTCAGCCCAAAGCACAGTCAAGTACTTTCAGATAGTCATAAGTACAAAGAAGGAAATAAAACTGCATAATGGGATAAATAGACCAGAGTGGTGGGTGAAATGAACTATTTTAAATATAATTGGGGTCAGGGAACACACTAGGGAGGTGCTATTTGGGAAGAGATGGTATCAAGGAAAAGAGTAGCTGGAACATAGTGAACCACTGCTAGAGATGTAGAATGACTCAGGTTGAAATCAAAGAGGTAGGTTATGCAGCTTACTAAATGAATTTAAGTATGTATGGTGAAAAAATACAAAAGATTAAATCTCGGGCTTGTGCAGAAGGGTGAGAGGAATTTAGAAAACCATAAAAAAGATAACTATACTTGTTTCAGGTAAGCAATGATGGTAACTTTAACTAGAGTGAAAATAGGGGAGATTGAGAAAAGTAGACATAGGAAGGATCTACCTTTGGAAGTAAAGTTGAAAGTATTTGATGATGGATTGAAAGTGAGTTGTGATAGAGAAAAAGCAAGGATGATTCTATTTAGTATTAAGCATTTGGGTGAATGGCAGTGCTATTAAGTGATGAAGTGTGTAACAGATAGGTTTTTACTATGACCAAGGAGGGGAATAGAAATAAAAATGAAATAAATTGCCTTGAGTGTATTATATACTATGTTTTTGATGCCTACTGGACATCCAGAATGTCAAGAACACAATTGGATATAGGCATCTGGAATAATAGAGAAATAAAAATTTGGGATTGATAAGCATACAAATTATATAAAAGCTATAATACTAAATAGGATCACCTAGGTAATAAATATAGACAGAGACGAGAAGATAGGCCACAATCAAGCCCTATGGGACCCCAACTTTCTTATGCTCATCAAAGAAGAAGCCATCAAAGGAGAAGAGAAGAAGTAAGGTCAGGTAGGAGGAAAGCCAAAGGAGTGTTTCAGGAAGGAGGGTATGGTCACCTGTGTCAAAAGTATCAAAGAAGTAGAGAAAGACAAAGACAGAGAAGTGATTGTGGGATTTCAAACTTTGGCTAATGCATAGGAAGATTTGGGGAGCAGCAAGAAATTACAGTTTTTCTACTCTTTTCACCTGGCTGATGCCCTACAGCTTGGGCTATAAAAGTCATGACCAGTAGAAGACTGTATTGAAAAAAAATAAATAAATCCAGGGAGGAAATTGTAAAGAGAAAACACTCGAAACACTTTCTCCCTTCCCAGTCATTGATTACTATTATCGCTAGAGTTGAGATCTGGCCCAGCAAACTTTAACCAATAAAGTCTTTGATGTCTGGAGATCTAAAGGCAATAACATCACCACAGATGTGCCTAGAGAAAGGTATCACTCCAGGAGAAGAGCACAAATCAATAGAGATTCAAAATGTGCACAAGTAACTACTAATATTAACCTTGTGCAAAAAAAAAAATTATTTCTGCATGAATATATGTAAGCAATTTAAAACCATGACCTATATTTAAGAAAAATATCCTGGAAGCCGTAGTCCCTTATAAATATTGCACCGTATGATACTCCCACCCACCCTCTCCTGATGCACTGCCTATCTTGCTGGCCCATGTTTAGTCAGCTTTTTTCCCATTGATTTGGCTGTTTCCCCAGTATATATCTTCTAACATATGTGAAATATAGGATTCTGATCCAAAGTTGTAAAATAGCATAGCAAGATTTATAATTATCACTGGGCACTCAGTACTGGCTAGTTAAAAATAAAGAGTCCTTCTACAACTGTTGGCCTAAATCCCTCATATTGAAATCAATGAAGATCAATTCACTCATTGCAGTGTGGAAGTGTGTGTATGTGTGTGTGTGTACATGTTACATCTGTGAACATACATTCAGAAATCTTAGTGCACTATACATTTGAAAAATGAAGTATTCAGCATGATCAACCTAGCTGCATTTACCTCTATTAAATACCAAGAATTTTATTCAAACTATTTTGCATAGGTATCATTTTTTTTTGTAGAAGTTTTTGCCTTAGGGCATGGGTGCTCATCGGAGAAAGAGAGAGGGGGGACAATGAGAGATAAAGTGGGAAATCATCCCCCAGCCACACTTCAATCTCTTCTCCAGTCTCTTCCTGGGACCTTGGGCATGCATTCACACACACACACACACACACACACACACACACATACCCACACCCTGCATGAGTTTCAAGTCACCAGGTCCGGGACTCGAACAGTGGTTGAACATGTGGGAGTCCAGCCGATATAACTGCTATGCCATTTGATGGTATATGTCTAAAATTATTTTACATATGCTCCCTCTTTTAGAGGTAAAATACCTTCATATAATTTCAACATTGTTTCCTTAGTTATATTAAAAATCTCACTTGATGACCTCTTAGGTCAGAAATGTCTCATACATACCTTGTATAAAAACCTCCATTATACAAAGATGTTTCGGGGTAATATAGTCCCTTTGTCAAAGAACCCCAGAGCCCTGTGCTTCTGGAGTGTTTAAATCCATCTAATCAAATTACATTCCACTCCCTTCATGTCAGCTTTCATATTGCACTGCTGTAACTGCATCCTAAGGCTTTCCCTCTCCCCATCAATTATCTAGAAACTTGGAAACCATATTTGGAAGGCTATAACAACTATGAGAGAAATAAAAGTAAATAGATATCAATAAGTTTGCAGTGTACAAGGTCAACACAGAAGAATCAACCCCATTTTTGAATTTAAAAATTAACATGTAGAAACCAAAGTTAAAGACAATGACATTTATAATTGCTCCAATGAAAATGAAATACTAAGGCATGCACTTAACGTGTACAGAATATCATACTGAAAACTGAAAAATGTCAAAAAAAGAAATAAAACGGGAACCAGCAGTTAGCGTAATGGCTATGTCGCTGGACTCCCACGTAGTAGACCGCGGTTCGTGTCCCGGACCCGGTGGCTTAAAACTCACGCCGGGCGCGTGTGCGTGCGTGCCCAAGATCCCAAGAGGAGAATAGAGGAGAAGGGATTGTGGCGTGACCATCCCCTCTGGGGGGTGATTTTTCGCTTTCTGTCTCTCTGTCTCTCTCTGTCTGTCTGGCGAGCGCACGCGCCCTATAGTGAAAATCTCTCCAAAAAAAGAAAAAGAAATAAAACACTATCCAAATAAAAGGAGAGACATATCATGTTCATGGATTATCAAACATGCCGTTTTTACCCAAACTGATTTACGGTGGGTTTAAGCAATTCCTACCAAAATCCTAGCAAAGTTGTTTTAAATTCAAAAAAATTATATGGAAAGGCATAGGCCCCACAATAGCTAAAATAACCTTAACAAAGGAGAATGAAGTGGGATAAATCATTCTACCAGATTTAAACCTTAAAAAATAGCTACAATAATCAAGACAGTGTTGTATTACTGGCATTGTAGATACATAGATCAATAGAACTAGACAGACAAGTCAGAAGTAGACCCATACAAATATGCCCGACTTATTTTTGACAAAGATAAAGAAACAATTCAGTGGAGAAAGTATAGCCTTTTTCAACAAATGGTGCTAGTGCACTTGGACACTCTTAAGCATAAAAAGAACCTTGACCTAAACCTCATGTATTCTATAGACAATATCCCAAAATGGATGAAGGACTTAAACATAAAACTAAAATTATTGTAATTTTTTTAATTGCTACAGAGCACATGCAATTGACAGAGAGTGACAGACACACACAGAGAAAGAGAGAGAGAGCACAGAAATGTGAGAAAGCACACTCCAGGGTCATGCCACAAACCCTCCTCCATTCTCCTCTGGAGATTTTGGGCACACATACACATATACCCAGTGTATATTTCAAGTCACAGGTCCAGGACTCAAATCATGTAGTCAGCCTTGTGAGACCCAGCCAACTTAATGACCATGCCAACTGGCTGGCCCTAAAACTGTAAGTTTTAATTTAAAAAGTAAAATGAGGGAACCAGCAGTTAGCGTAATGGCTATGTCGCTGGACTCCCACGTAGTCGACCGCGGTTCGCGTCCTGGACCTGGTGGCTTAAAACTCACGCCGGGCGCGTGTGCGTGCGTGCCCAAGATCCCAAGAGGAGAATGGAGGAGAAGGGATTGCGGTGTGACCATCCCCCCTGGGGGGTGATTTTTCACTTTCTGTCTCTATGTCTCTCTCTGTCTGTCTGGCGAGCGCACGTGCCCTCTAGCGAAAATCTCTCAAAAAAAAAAAAAAAGTAAAATGAAATCTTCTGGCTATAAGGATAGGCAAAAATTTCTTAATCTTAACAATCTAGAAAATCACAGTCAAGAAAAGAAAATTTTGATAAATGGGACTTCACCAAAATTTAAAACTTTATACTATGAAAAAAATATTAACGATAAAAAAACAAATTGCAGATGGTGAGAAAATACTTCCAAATTATATGTACAATGAAGAATTAGTATCTAGAATGCATAAAAAAACACTAAAAATCAAAGTAAAAAAAATGATCCAAGTAGAACATGCCTAAAAGACATGAAGAGAGATGTCACTGAAAATAATATACAGATGAGAAATAAGCACATGAAAAGATATTCAACATAATTTACCACCAGAGAAATCAAATTAAAAAAATCTATGGGACCAGCAGTTAGCGTAATGGCCATGTCGCTGAACTCCCATGTAGTCGACCATGGTTCAAATCCCAGACCCGGTGGCTTAAACTCACGCCGGGCACGTGTGCATGCATGCCCAAGATCCCGAGAGGAGAATGGAGGAGAAGGGATTGCGGCGTGGCCATTCCCACTGGGGGGTGATTTCTTGCTTTCTGTCTCTCTCTGTCTGTCTGGTGAGCACATGCACCCTATAGCAAAAACCTCTAAAAAAATAAATAAAAATAAATAAATAAATAAATAAATAAATAAATAAATAAATAAATAAATAAAACTATGAGATATACCTTCAGAATGGCAAAAATAAAATAAAAACAGTCACAACACCAAATTTTGGGGAGGATGTCGAGAAACTGAGTCATTCATATATTGAATTTTAAGTAGCACAGCCACTCTGGAAAAACCCTTGGCAGTTTCTCAACAAACTAAACATGCAAATGACATATGATCCAGCAAGAATACTCTTTGGCATTTATCTCGGATTACTAAAAATTCATATGCACACAGAAACCTGTACAGACAGTACTAGTATTTTTACCTGTAATAGAAAAAAAAATACAGAGACAAGATACCCTTGAGTGAGCAGATGGCTAAACAAACCAAGGTACACTCATAAAATAGAATAATACTCACAGGTAAAAAGGAATGAGTTATTGATAGAAGCAACAGCTTGGATGACTCTTCAGGGAATTATGCTGAGTGGGGGAAAAAAAGCCAATGCCAAAAGGTTATATATTTCATGATTCCATTTATGTAACTTTCTGAAATGATAAAATTACAGAAGTGAAGAAAAGATTCATAAATACCAGAGGTTATGAACAGGATGGAGATTATAGAAGGTGAGTTTAGCTATGAAAGAGCAAAATGGAGGATCTTTGTGGTTATGAAACTGTGCTATATTTTGACAGTGGTAGTGGTCACAGAAATCTGCTCAGGTAATAAAACTGCATAGAACTAAACACACAAACACACATGTACATAACTGAGTCCAAGTAAAACTGGAGAAATCTGAATATGACAGGTGGATTGTATCAATGGATAAACGTGTGATACACACATAATGGAATACTATTCAGCCATTAAAGTAGACAAAATCCTGTCATTTTTACATTAGATGAATGAGTATGAAGGACATGTTAAGTCCTTCACATGTTCTCTCTCATATGTGAAAACTGAAAATAGTGGCCTCACAGAGGTAGTGGGATAAATAATGACTGATAGAGGCTGGGAAAGATGGTGTGGGAAGGATTTGGGGATGCTGATTAATGAAAATAAAATTGCAGATAGGAGGAACTATTTCTGGTGTCATACAGTGAAGAGAATATAGATAGCAACAATTCATTGTATATTTCAAAGTAACTAAAAGGAAGGTTTTTGAATGTTCCCAACACAAATATGACAAATGGTTGATGTGACGGATATGTTAATTATCCTGAATGAATCATTCACATTGCAGTCTTGTAATGTAAAATTGTATTGAACCCCCACAATTATGTACAATTATTATATGTTAATATTTTTTAAAAAATCCATTTCTCGGTGCAATAAGTTCTATAGTTATGCAAGATGACACCACTGGTGAAAACTAGGTATACTATACTTGGAATAGTTCTGTATTATTATTATTATTTCTTTTATTTCAGGTTTAGACTTTTGCCATAGGGTGTGTGTACTCATCAGAGAGAGACAGAGAGAGGGCAGCTGAGAAATCACCCCCTGGGGGGATGGACGCACCTCAATCTCTTCTCCTCCATTCTCCTCTTGGGATTTTGGGCACACGAGCACATGCATTCGATGTGATTTTCAATCTGCTAGGTCTGTGGCTCAAACTGTGGTTGGCCATATGAGAATCCAGCACCTTAGCCATCATTCCACTTGCTGGTTCCTGTATTATGTACCAACAATTATTCTAAAATAAAATGTTTTATAAATCCGCATGCACTTAAAAACTAGATAAATAATATAATATCCACATCCTAAAAGGAATGTATCTCTCACACATAAGGAGGCTCTTCTGTGGGCTCTCATTTCAACCTATTTCATTTTTTAGAGGTTCTTTTACCTCTTATTATCTGGTTCTCAACTGTGTTTCCAATGGTTTAGGTGCTTTTGAGTCCTTCTGTCTTTCTTTCTGTGTATTACTTGTATTTCTCTGGTCCTTGACATGTTTCAAGTGCACTATAACTGCAGATGAAAGGCACTTACTCTCTTAAAGATGCCTTTGGGATACAAGTGAGTGGAGAAGAATTTCCCTTGGGGAATCTGAAACTGAAAGCTACTGATTTATACAAGATAGAAATAGTAGAGTGGTAGAACATGTGAAGGTTGGGACTCAAATAATGGTAATAGACTACATCTTTATTCATTATTCCTCTCTCTCCTCTTGCTTTGTATACCCTCTCTTTCTTCCATCTGTCTTGCTTCTTTATCTTGCTCCTGAGTAAAGTAGAAGCCTACCTTTATACCAGACAGGTTACTGGAGGCAGAGAGACCAGGATTTCAATGGCACATGTGTTTAAACCACCACAGTCAACCAGGATGACTGCAGACTCATGGAGATAATAATGTTTCCACCCTGATTTCTTGTTTGCTCCTGCTGACTTTTGACTCAGGATAACCCTACCAAGTTTAGTGCTCAAACTAGCCCCTATTAGATTAGGGTGCCCTGTGTAATCGAACCCAATATCTGAGACTTTTTATCCAACTTCTAATTCACTAACTACGTTCTGGTGTCTAACCCTCAGCTCTTTTCCAGAAGCCCTGCTCTATCCGGGGTGGGTACACAGGAAGGCGACATGGGTGAACAAAATTAGGCTGAAACTTTAATGCCCCTTAGTATGTTCTTAGCTGGCTACAGCCACCCGTGTTGCCTTCCTGTGTACCCACCCCAGCTGGAGCATGGCTTCCAGCAGCTCCTGGTATTTTTTTACCCTTTGTTCTTGGCACTAAGAGCCCCTGTTGACAGGTCACAGACAGCCAAGTAGTTGAGGGTCCAATTTCTGAAGATAGCCTGCTTACAGTTTTTTCCAGAGAGATTTTTGCTATAGGGTGTGTGCACTCACCGGAGAGACAGAGAGATAGAAAGCAAGAAATAATCCTCTAGGGAGGATAACATGCACACACACCTGTTGTGAGTTTTAAGCTGCTGGATCTGGGATTCAAACTGTGGTCAACTATGTGAACGTCCAGCAATGAATGCCATCTGCTGGTTCCTAGTCTGCTTAAATTTGAATTGATTTGCTCACTTACTCTCTGGGGGAACTTGAGTAACAAATTTATTCCTTGAGGTTTCAATTTACTTTTCTGTAAAATGGTGATGATAGTTCCTACTTCTAGGTTGTGGTAAGGATTTAACCACCTATGGAAAGCACTTAGCAGAGTACCTAATGCATCATAAGTAAAACAATGCATGGGAAGTCATTACTAACATGCCTGCCCATAGCAAATGCTCAATAAATTTTGACTATTATGACTATTACAATTACTAGTTTTCTCATAATTAAGAAATAAAATTACTCAAAATATGAGAACTATCTGAAATAGAACTTTGCTGCACAGTGTGATCAACAGCCCATTCTGGGAAGTATCTAGCATGGCTGATAAATGTTTGAATTTTCTGGTAGAGCAGGATGAGCCTAAGGGGCCCCTTCTGGGAAGTTAGATTCATCCAAATGGTCTTATGAGAAGTGAGCTGCATTGCAGTCAGTCTTGTGACAAGCCTAATAACTTTTAGCTAAATATTTCTTTCTTGAATCTAATCCAACAATATTATCTACTACAGATGATCCCTGACTTGTAATAGTTTGGTTTATGATATTTTTTACTTTACAATGGTATGAAAGTGATACACAACTAGAAACTATAAATACCCATACATCCATTCTGTTTTTCACTTAAATAAATTACATGAGCATTCAATACTTTATTATAAAATAGGCTTTGTTGTAGATTATTTTGCCCAACCCTATGTTAATATAAGTGTTCTGAGCATGTTTAAGGTAGGTTAGGCTAAGCTATTATATTCAATAAGTTAGTTGTATTAAATGCATTTTTGAGTTGCAATATTTTCAACCTATGATAGTTTTATCAGGAGGTATTCCCATCGTATGTGGAGGAGCATCTATACTCTTTGTCTTATAAAAAATGTCTCCAAGAAAGAGATATAAAAACATAGAGGAGAGCTAAAAGGAATTAATGAAGCCTCCTCCATTTCATCTACAATTTCATTCATTCTTCAAGTAATTGAAAGAAAAACAAGATGTGCACATAGTTGGTCTCTTAGCACTCTTTTAAGGCCTTACTGGTGCCTATCTTTTTCTTGAATATTATCTCATACCACTCTATCCTCACTCCCTAAACTCTTCCAACACTTAGTCTTATATAGAAAAAAAGCTTTTTTTTCTGCCTCAGGCCTTTATATCTGTTGTTCCCTTTTCTGCCCACTTCTGAGATTCCACTCTCCTCAACTAGTTAACTGTTAACTGTTTACCCTCCTTCAAATTTCAGCATGAATAGTATTACCTAGCACTAAAGACAAAGTATAAAGAGAGTGTGGGATGGGAAGAGAGTAGGAAATTTGAGGTAAGACACTTGTGGGACACAGATAAGATTTATTATCTGTTGATGAGGATGTGTATAGTGGTCTCAACTGGGCTGGACTGAGGTGTATTTCATGCTGGATAAAGTCTCTTCACAACCTAAATGATGTATAGCAATTTAATGTATGAATAATAATAAAAATGACATTTGTGGGAGGTAGATATGGTTTATTATTTGTTGAGGAGGACATGTATATTATTCTCAACTGGGCTGGACTGAGGTGTATATCATGCTGGGTAAAGTCTCTTTACAATCTAAATGATGTATAGTGATTAAATGTATAAATAATAACTAAAATAAATAAATAAAAATTTAAAAGTCCTACCTACTTCCTTAGCTTAGAGATAATACACACCATAACACTCCATACTTCTCCATAAAAACACTGCACAATTTTAATCATCTGCTTTTTTTCTGACATAAATTCTTGTATCTTGAAGGTGTTGGCACATAGTCAGTATTCAAGATACACTGGATGTATGGATAGAAGGATGAATGGATTTATGGTTAGACAGATGTAGAGGGAGATGGATAGATGGTTGAATGAATAAATGAATGGATAGTATAGATATAATTCAGAAAAAGTATCAATATTCACAGAACCACTGAGCAATAGAAGGCAAAAAGACCTGAATGATCTTTTACTGCAATCATGACTCTTCATAACTTAAGAAACTGAGCCCAGAAAAAGGAATGTGGCTTGGTTGAGACCTCTTCTTAGTGGCAAAGTCAAGACAAGCATCTCAGTATTTCTAGTTCAAGCCATTCATTTACTCAAACATTCACTCAACAAATATTTATTGGTAGCCTACTAGATGACAGATATCATTCTGGGCTTTGACAATACATTAGCAAACAAATCAGCTGAAAATTCCTGTTGTCACTGAGCTTAAATACCAGTGGGGAAAGAGAGAGACAATAAACAACAATGGCAAATATATTATGTGTTAGAAAGTGGTGTATCCCAGGTTCTTTCCCTTTGTCCTATTCATATACACATGAAATAAGCTTTTCAGAGCTGCTTCCCGCCTTATGAACCATCATGGCCCCATATTTCTTTAGGATTCCATTTTCTGCCCAATCACGTTTTTTGGTTGAATCTTAATCCCCTACAATATGCTCAATACCAGTCTCTCAGACAGGCCTTCTGCTCTTAAGTTTTCTTCTTCTAATTCCCTGTATCATAGGAAAACAGTCAAAGATTAGACATTCATGAAACTCCTAAGAGAAATATTCATTGAAGTGATGTCTATAGAAATGTATTTGGGACTTCTGGTTCCAGGAATATTTATTTGATATATTTTTCTCTAGTTCTCCAACTAAGAACAACTAAAATACTGAAAGTTACATAATCAACAAATAGAAGAAGATTCCAAAGGGTGGAGACAAGAAAGAACAGTAGCTAAGCACCTTGGAACCTAAGCAATGATATAGAGGTAAGGTCCCTGGGTTTTGTTGTGCCTCATATACCTCAGATTTATAGCTAAAGAAGCAAGTAACCCAGTAATACCAATGGTATGATTTTTAAAAAATCCTGAAATAACAATAGCCTGATCTTTCTAGTAAAAGAACCAGGAAAAAAAAAAAAAAGAAGCCTAGCAAGAGAGAAAACTTAGTGAATGTGCTCTATTCCATCCATACATCACAGAACAAAACATGGTCTCACACCCATCCTGAATGAGTAAATGGGCAGTTTAGACTTCCACAAATTACAAGGTTATAAGGAGGCAGCTCATACCTGATACAGGGGTGTTGCCAGATAAGGTTGAGACTTTCATCACTGGGCAGACAGGAATGAGACACTCTTCCACAGTGTCAATGGAGAACAGATAGGGAACATGGACTTTCACTCCACACCAGCATTAACAGGGACCCATTCCCTCCTCATTCTTTCTAAGAGCTCCAGAATTCATATTCTTTACAAATGTCCATATACATATGCCAAGATAGACCATGTCCTGGGCCATAACACAAAACTCAACAAATGTAAAATACATGGAAGTTGTGCAATAATTAAATGTAAATAAGAAATCATAAAATATAAAAAATGCTGTGGAAGAAAAGAGAAGTGAAATCTAACATAGTACATTCTACTGTCATCAGGGAATCAAACTAGAAACCATTAAGAGAAAGATAATAGTAAAACCTCTAGAAAACGGTAACTAAAGAACATACTTACAGATAATCAATGATTCAAAGAGGTCTCAAGGGAAATACTTAAAATATATATGGGGGGACCAGCAGTTAGCGTAATGGCTATGTCGCTGGACTCCCATGTAGTCGACTGCGGTTCGCGTCCTGGACCCGGTGGCTTAAAACTCACGCTGGGCGCGTGTGCGTGCATGCCCAAGATCCTGAGAGGAGAATGGAGGAGAAGGGATTGCAGTGTGGCCATCCCCCCTGGGGGGTGATTTCTCACCTTCTATCTCTCTGTCTCTCTGTCTGTCTGGTGAGCACATGCACCCTATAGCAAAAACCTCTCATATATACATATATATATATATATATATATATATATATATATATGGGAATGAATGAAAATCAAAATATAACATATCAAAATTGTAGGTCAAAGATAAAGTGCTAAGAGAGAAATTTGTAGCAATTAATGCACATATTAGAAAAGAAGAAAGTCTCAAAATAATAGTCTAAGCACCTACCTCAAGAACAATAAAAAAGAGCAGGATAAATCCAAAGTAAATAGTCAAAAATAATACTAAACATAAGAGCAGTGGGACCAGCAGATGGCATAATGATTATGTCACTGGACTCCTATGTAGTCCACCACAGTTTGAGTCCTGGACTCAGCTACTTAAAACTCACACCAGGCATGTGTGCGTGCATGCCCAAGATCCTGAGGGGAGAGTGGAGGAGAAAGGATTGTGGCATGACCATCCTCCCTGAGGGGTGAATTCTTATTATCTTTCTCTCTGTCTCTCCAGTGAGCACATGTGCCCTATTGCAAAACTCTCTCTAAAAGGAAAAAAAAATAGATAAGAGCAGAAATCAATGAAATTGAAAACAAAAGTAATAGAATAAAATCAATGAAATAAAGACCTGATTCTTTGAAAACATCAATAAAAATGACTGCTCTCCAGAAAAACTGATAAAAAAAGAGAGGAATCATAAATTGTCACAAGGCGGACAGAGGCTGCAGGCCCGACCCTTCCAAATCTTCGTGCATCCCCACCGTTCCTCCTCCTTGGACTCCAGGTTGATTGTCTGGGACTTTAAAGCGAACTCTCACCCCACCCCACCCGCAATCTGGATCGAGCCGGCCAGTAGTTCCGGACACCAGGTGGACTGAGGCTGCAGGCCCAACCAACCTGGTCCTGTCACTCATCCTCTGGACCTTTCCCACTAGCCTTTGGACTCTTTGAATTTTGATGATTTGAATAGTGTGCAATTTCCTTTTTTCGTTTTGTTTTTCTTTGCTCTTGAGGTGTTGCTTATTAGGTCAGTTGGAGGCTCACCACTCCTTAGAAACAGGGAGGACTTTGGGCTATCCAGGGCTAGTGGCAACAGTTAATGGGAATTGTGAGCAACAGGTAGGCCAACCATCAGAGAAATCATCAATTTTCTAATCCTGTACAACTTTGAACACTCAGAGATACCTTAAGTAAGTTAGGAAGAAACATATCGATTACCTGATGACTAGGAACAATCGCAGAGGCTCAAGAAATATGAGCAACCAACAAAAGGCCTCTCTCTCAAGGGAAATCATCAAGCCTACATCATCCACAGTCAATACAATGGACGTCGTGGACATGTCCGATAAGGAATTCAGAATATTTGTAGTGACCAAACTAACTGAGATGGAAGAGAAAAGAGACAAGGAGCTCCAGGAGATGAGGAAGTCCTTTCATGACTTGAAAGAAGAAATGGATACCTTAAACAAGAACCAGATGGAACTTCTAGGATTGAAAAATGTGATAAAGGAAATCAAAACCTCCCTTGAAAGTATTAAAAGTAGGTTAGACCAGGCAGAAGATCGAATCTCTAATGTAGAAGACAAAACATCTGATCTAGAAAAAAGTATCAAGAAGATTGAAAAAACAACCATGAAAAATGAGGATAATATACGAGGAATACTGGATACCATCAAGCGCCCCAACATCCGGATAATTGGTATTCCAGAAGAGGAAGAAAATAATAAGGGCCTAGATAATTTATTCCGTGAAATCCTGGAAGAAAACTTTCCAAATCTAGAAAGGCATTCAAATATCCAGGCCCAAGTAATACATAGAACCCCAAGTAGAATCAACCCAAGAAGATCCTCTCCAAGGCACATCATAGCCAGACTGGCAAAAACAACAGACAAAGACAAGATACTAAAATTGGCAAGAGGGAAAAGCCAAGTTACTTACAAAGGTCACCCCATCAGGCTAACATTGGATCTCTCGGCAGAAACAATGCAGTCAAGGAAAGAATGGGGAAGAATAGTCAAAGTGTTGAGTGAAAAACAATTTCAACCAAGAATACTATACCCGGCAAGATTATCTTTCATATGGGAAAAAAAGATAAAAACATTCTCGAATAAACAAAATTTGAAGGAATTTACCAACTCCAGACAAGCTCTTCAAGATGTTCTGAAGGGAGTACTATACCAGGAAAACTAAAAAATCAGACACAGTTATATGAGAACAAAAAGCAACCAAGAAAATGGCTCACTTAATGATAGGATCAGGTATGGAAATATCGATAATTACATTGAATGTCAATGGATTAAATTCTGCAGTTAAGAGACATAGACTAGCTGAATGGATAAGAAAACAGAAACCCTCTATCTGTTGCCTACAAGAAACTCACCTTATGGATAAAGACATACATAGACTAAAAGTAAAGGGCTGGAAAAAGATATTCCATGCAAATGGAAATCAAAAAAGGGCTGGAGTAGTGATGTTGATCTCAGACAAAATAGATTTCAAGACAAAGACTGTAAGAAGAGACAAAGAAGGGCATTATATTATAGTAAATGGGGTAATCCAGCAAGAAGACATAACCCTTATATATATCTATGCACCCAACTCAGGTGCACCTAAATATCTGAAAGAAAGACTGATGGAGCTAAAAGGAGAGATAGGGAGAAATACTATAATTGTTGGAGATCTCAACACCCCATTATCTCCTATAGACAGATCTTCTAGACAGAAAATAAATAGAGAGATACAGGACTTAAATGATACTATAAATCGAATGGGCTTGACCGATATCTATAGAACTTTCCATCCTACATCCACAACATATACATTTTTCTCACCCCGACATGGAACCTTTTCAAAGATAGATCATATGCTAGGACACAAATCAAGCCTTTACAGATTCAAAGGTACAGAAACTGTATCCAGCATCTTCTCTGACCATGATGGAATTAAACTCAAGATTAATTTCAAGAAACAACCCAGAAAATACATGAAAACAAGGAAACTGAACAACCTACTTCTGAATGACATCTTCCCTACTGAAGAAATTAAGGCTCAAATAAAAAAATTTATGGAAACAAATGATAATGAGTACAAAAGTGTCCAGAATCTATGGGACACAGCAAAAACAGCCATAAGAGGGAAATTCATAGCAATTAGTGCACATAAGAAAAGGTTGGAAAGATGGCAAATAGATAACTTATCATCATGCCTCAGAGAATTGGAAAAACAACAACAAACAAACCCCCAAAATGCCAGGCGAAAAGAAATAATAAAGGTTCGAGCAGAAATAAATGAAATAGAAAATAAACGAACCATACAGAAAACAAATGAAAGCAAAAGCTGGTTCTTTGAAAAGATTAACAAGATAGACACACCATTGGCTAGACTGATCAAGAAGAAGAAAGAAAGAAACCAGATTAATCAAATATGTGATAAAACAGGCAATATTACTACAGACACAGCAGAAATAAAAAATATCATTACAGGATACTATGAGCGACTATATGCCAACAAACATAACCTGGAGGAGATGGACAAATTCCCGGATGCATATAATCTACCAAGATTGGATCAGGAGGACATAGAGAACCTGAATAGACCCATAACAAACCAGGAGATTGAATCAGTAATAAATAACCTCCCAACAAAGAAAAGCCCAGCTTCAGATGGCTTCACTTCTGAATTCTACAAAACTTTTAAGGAAGAGTTAACCCCTATCCTACTAAAATTATTTCTAAAGATTCAAAAGGAAGGAAACATTCCAAATTCATTTTATGAAGCTTCTATCATCCTCATCCCCAAAACAGATAAGGACATGACAAGAAAGGAAGACTACAGACCAATATCATTGATGAATATAGATGCAAAAATTCTCAACAAGATACTCGCAAATCGTATCCAACAATATATAACAAAGATCATTCATCATGACCAGGTAGGCTTTATACCAGGGATGCAAGGGTGGTTCAATATATGCAAGACCATAAATGTAATACACCACATTAACAGAAAGAAAGATAAAAACCATATGATCATCTCAATTGATGCAGAGAAAGCATTTGACAAAATACAACATCCTTTTATGATTAAGACTCTCAGTAAGATTGGTATAGAAAGGTCATTTCTGAACACAATAAAAGCAATCTATGAATAACCTACAGTTAACATTATACTGAATGGGGGAAAGCTGAAAGCTTTTCCTCTGAAAACAGGTACTAGGCAAGGCTGCCCACTATCTCCACTGCTCTTTAGTATAGTACTGGTAGTCTTAACTATTGCAATCAGAGAAGAGAACAATATTAAAGACATTCGAATAGGCAAAGAAGAGTTGAAAATATCTTTATTTGCAGATGACATGATGGTATATTTAGAAGACCCAAAGGTATCCATGAAAAAACTTCTTGAAGCAATAAGTGAATACAGTAAGGTGGCAGAATACAAAATCAATATCCAAAAATCTATAGCATTTCTATTTATGAACAAGTTGAACGAAGCAGAGCTGAAGAAAGGAATCCCTTTCACCGTAGCCACAAGATGTATAAGATACCTAGGGATAAACCTAACTAAGAAAGTTAAAGATCTTTATAAAGAAAACTATGAAAATCTTAAAAAAGATATTGAAAGTGACATAAAAAAGTGGAAGGACATCCCATGCTCCTGGATTGGAAGAATTAACATAATCAAAATGGCAATTCTACCCAAATTAATCTACATGTTTAATGCAGTTCCAATCAAAATACCAGAAATATTCTTCACAGATCTAGAAAAGACAATCATAGAATTTGTCTGGAATCATAAAAGATCTCGTATTGCAAAAGCAATCCTGAGCAAGAAGAATGGAGTAGGAGGCATATCACTCCCTGATTCCAAGATATACTATAAAGCTGTGGTCATCAAAACAGCATGGTATTGTCATGAAAACAGACATGTGGACCAATGGAATAGAATAGAGACCCCAGAAATAACCCCCAAAGCTTACAGCCAACTGACCTTTGACAAAGGATATCAGTCAATCCATTGGGAAAAGGAAAACATCTTTAGTAAATGGTGCTGGAAAAACTGGGTATCCACCTGCAGAAAGATGAAACTGAACCCCCCGTCTTTCACCATTAACAACAATCAACCCAAAATGGATCAAAGATCTGAACCTAAGACCTCAAATAATAAAACTACTGGTGGGAAATGCTGGGGAAACTCTGGGAGACATTGGAGTAGGCAAAGACTTCTTAAATAAGACTCCCAAAGCACAGGCAATAATCCCTAAAATAGACAAGTGGGACTATATTAGACTAAGAAGTTTCTGCACAGCAAAGGACACAGTAACAAGTGTGAACCGACAACCCACAGAATGGGAAAATATTTTTGTTAAATATGCCTCAGACAAGGGACTGATAACCAGAATACACAGGGAACTCAAGTGCCTTATGCGAAAAAAAAAATGATTAACCCAATTAAAAGATGGGAAAAGGAGCTGAACAAAAATCTCTCTAAGGAAGACATATGAACAGTCAAAAAGCATATGAGGAAATGCTCAACATCCCTCATCATAAGGGAGATGCAGATAAAAACTACAATGAGATACCACCTAACCCCTGTCAGAATGGCAAAGATTAAGAATATAAAAAGTGATAAGTGTTGGCGGGGATGTGGTGAAAAGGGACCCCTCCTACATTGTGTTCAACCACTGTGGAGAACAGTATGGAAGTCCCTCAAAGATCTGCAAATAGAACTACCATTTGATCCAGCAATCCCACTTCTGGGTATCTACCCAAAGAACAGGAGAACACTCAGTCGGAAAAGTGCTTGCACATCAATGTTTATTGCAGCATTATTCACAATTGCCAAGACATGAAACCAACCCAAATGTCCACAAACTGATGAATGGATTGGAAAAGTGTGGTATATATACTCTATGGAATACTACTCAGCCATAAAAAATAACAAGACCCTGGCATTTGATAGAAAGTGGTCAGATATGGAGGATCTATTGCTGAGTGAAGTAAGCCAGGCTATGAAAGAAAGATATTGTATGTATCCACTCAATATATACCAACTATCCACACTCTATGGTAGAGAGCAAAAAATTGGAGGACATAAAGGCAGTGAAGGTACTTAATGAGAATAGGACAGTGCGGAATGGGGGAGGTGAAGAGAAAAGGATAGAGAAAGATAGCAAGAGAACAATAGAGAGGCAGGACGTTAGTGAGAAACAGATATGGCTTATTACCTGTTGATGATGACATGTATAGTATTCTCAACTGGATTGGTCTGAGAAGTATTTCATGATGGGTAAAGTCTTTTACAAGCAAAATGAGAAATAGTGATTGACTGTTTTAAAAAATAATTATAATAATAATAATAATTGGGAAAATCATAGAAAAGGTATTGAATGTTGAAGCGGGGAGATTAATGTCTCTGTATTGACTGACATGCATGGCATTCCCTTTTGAAAAAGCAATGTAATACACTGTAAAGTTATATGTAATCCAATGTAATATAAAGAAGATTATGACGATAATAAAAATAAAAGAAAAAAAGAAAAAAATGTAAAAAAGTAAAATTAAATTAAAAAAACAAATGTAAAAATTAGAAAATAAAATATTTTTAAAAATTAAAAAAATAAAATAAATTGTCACAAAAGAATGAAAGAGATGCTATCACTGCAGATTCTGTATGGTATTACCTTATTATCATAAGGCGAATTCCACACACATAAATTTAAGAACCTAAATAGAATAGATCAATTCTCAAAAAATAAAATCTACCACAACTTACCCAATATGATAATATGAATAGCTCTGTAATTATTATATTAAGGAAATTGAAGTTATAATTTATAAACTGCCAAAAAAGAAATCTACAAGCCTAGGTGATTACATCCAAACATTTAAAGGATTAAAATCAATTCTACACAATCTCCTCCAGAAAACAAAAGGGTACAATCTTTTTCAATTCATTTAATGAAGTTAGCATTATGTGATAACAAAATCAGACAGAGTACAAAAAAGAAAATTTCAATGTCCTTCACTAATGCAAACACAACAAAATTTCACAAAATATGAGCAATTATAGTAGAATTAATCTGTATATATATAAAATAAACTATAAAGATAACTTAGTGGAATTTATTCCAAGGATGCAAGACTGGTTCAATATTCAAAAATTATTCAATACAATCCACTACATTAGCAGGTTAAAGAAAAATTTCTTGGTAATATAAATTGGTACAGAAAAAGCATTTAATGAAATCCGACACCAATTCATGCAAAAAAAAAAAAAAAAACTGTGAGATAAATTGTAATAGAAGCAATGTACTTCAATTTGATAAAGAGAATCTACAAATCACCTATAGCTGATCTTTTTTTTTCTTTTTTTTTTTTTTTTGGAGAGATTTTTGCTATAGGGCACATGCGCTCACCAGCAAGACAGAGAGACAGAAAGCGAGAAAATCACCCTCCAGGGGGGATGTCCACGCCACATTCCCTTCTCTTCCATTCTCCTCTCGGGATCTTGGGCACACATGCACATGTGCCCGGCGTTAGTTTAAGCCACCAGGTCCAGGACTCGAACCGTGGTCAACTACATGGGAGTCCAGTGACGTAACCATTACACCATCTGCTAGTCCCAGCAATGTTTTCTTTCTAAAATTGGTAACAAGTAAAGGATGTATGCCTCACTATGTTTATTCAATATAATGCTGAAAATTTTATTCAGTTTTATAATACAAAATAAGTAAATAAAAGGTGAATGATCAGATAGGAAGAAGTATAGTTTTCCCTGATTGAAGATGAAATGATCATCTATATACAAAAATCACAAGGAATCTACATCTATAAATAATTGTCTAGAAATAATAAGTGAGTTCAGCAAAATTGTAGGAATTTAGAGCCAGATACTTTAATGCCTAATCTATGGCCATAGCAGGCATAAAATCAACAGTTTTTAAAATTGTTTTAAGCAAAACTGATCTAGGCTTTTCACTATGATACCAAAGGATGCCAATGAAGCCATAGACACCAAGAATGGTGGTGGTGGTAGGAGCAAGAAGCAGAAGGCAAGAAAAAGGCTCCCAGTGGCCATATTATTTACAAGTCTGAATAATCTAGATATATCAAATCCAAGTTTATTGCTTTTTCCATGCATACATATTCTCTGTAATGGAAGTAGGTTGTGAACAGTTCTATTTTGAAAAGACTCAGGAAAAGTCAAAGCCTTCTGAGAGAACAGGTTAGTATGAGGCACTTGGAGAAGAAGTAGTAGCTATGAGAAATCCAAAATGGCAAGCAAAAGAGGAGGAAGGCCACAGTTACTCCAATTTTTGCAATTTTGTCACTTGCTGGTTCATCATAATGTCCCATACTCTCCAAGACATTCTGCTGCTCAATTCAGGGACTGGGAATTATGACATTTTTTCAAGGTCTGATCTAGGTGGTCATATCAGCCTATTCTTAGAGTATGTGAAAAGGAATTTCCATTTGGGTGGAAGCCAAGTTGTGACCCTCTAACTCATGAGTCTAGCCAGAAGATCAGTGCATGGACACTATCCATAGCATTGATTTACCCACCATTAGTTACTATGTCAGAGACTGATCACAGGTAGAAAGTTTATCTCAAAGGAAGAAGACAGGTCCTCCCTTCAAATACAATTGTTAAATTTAAATTTCCAACATTTCTGACAATGTGTCAGAGTGGTTTACCACTCCCAGACTCTCCAGCCCTAGGGAGAAAGAAGCAAACAGATAGTATATCTAATTATGGCTCCTAATGACTGAAGACAGATAAATTGAGTAGGAAAGTGTTAATAACACTCATAAATTTTCCTTGTAAAAGGGAAAATAAAGAAAGGCTCCTGTGGCTTATAATTTATAAGAGTGAATCTCTAGTGAGACTTTACCAATTCTCAGCTCTCAGAGAAAGAAATAGAATCAAGCTTTGTTAGGAAGTTTGTTTCCTGATCAGCTTTTCTGAGAATTAGACTATGTCCTCTGGGGATCCAGGACTCTTTGATAGCTGGTTTGCTAAGTGAAAAGATTCAAGTGACTTTTCCATTGAACCAAATGAAACCAAAGTGGGAAAGATTATTCCAAGCCCAGTCAATGACCCAAATCAGAAAGAGACCTGTTTTGCTCCAACCATAGTCAACTAAAAAAAAAATATTGGGACCAGCAGTTAGCATAATGGCTATGTCACTGAATTCCCATGTAGTCGATCGCGGTTCGAGTCCTGGACCCAGTGGCTTAAACTCACACCGGGCGTGTGTGCGTTCGTGCCCAAGATCCCGAGAGGAGAATGGAGGAGAAGGGATTGCAGTGTGGCCTTCCCCCCTGGGGGGTGATTTTTCGCTTTCTATCTATCTTTCTGGTGAGCGCACATGCCCTATAGCAAAAACCTCTCAAAAAAAAAAAGTGCAATCAACAAACATTTGTAGGGATCTCAAGCACCTTTAAGAATTTCATTAGAATGTAAAAAAAATACAGAACACTGTCTTTAATAGCTTACACACTAGCTGTAAAAATAAGCCATGAATAGGTGTTAAAAAATAAATAGGAAAGGGCAATTGATTTAGAGGCCAGAGACTTGGGCTCTAGTCCTCGCTCTAACATGTTACTATGTGACCTTGAGCAAGCAATTTCTGCTTTGTATGCCTCACTTTTCCCGTTTATAATGTAAGGAGGTTGGGCTAGACCTTTAAAGGACTTTCTAACTCATACATTTACTTTAAAACAATGTCAGTATCATGCATGGCATTCCCTTTGGAAAAAGAAATGTAATACACTGTAAAGTTATATGTAATCCAATGTAATATAAAGAAGATTATGGGGACCAGCAGTTGGCATAATGGCTATGTCGCTGGACTCCCATGTAGTCGACCGTGGTTCAAGTCCTGGACCCGGCGGATTAAACTCACGCCGGGTGCGTGTACGTGCATGCCCAAGACCCCGAGAGGAGAATGGAGAAGGGGTTGCAGCGTGGCCATCCCCCCTGGGGGGTGATTTCTCGCTTTCTGTCTCTCTGTCTCTCTGTCTTTCTGGTGAGTGCACACGCCCTATAGCAAAAACCTCTCCAAAAAAAAAAAAAAGAAAGAAAGAAAGAAGATTATGATGATAATAAAAATTTTTTTAAAAGTAATTGTAACTATATGGGGTATAATAATAAAAAATGTACAGAATTATATGTTTATAATGATAAAAAAATACAATGTTAGTATATAAAAATGAGGAGGAGATAGTTGAACATTCCATGCCAAGAAGGGTTTTAGGTTTTTGCTTGTTTTTGTTTGTTTGTTTGTTTGTTTTTTGAAAGATGAGTTTCTTTTCATTTGAAAGGGCACAAGGTATCTTCTCAAAGGTTTGTGGTCACTGGAAGCAGAGGACCATAAAAGTCCAATGCCAGGAGTAAAGAACATTTCTTCTCTCAGGATCAGTAAATGCAGTCAGGGAAGTTGGTGATTCATTCTAAGACCTCAGAGAAATTTTAGAGGGCAACTCTAAAGTCAGCCTTAAAGTTTCCAGACTCTCCTTTTTCATCATCTGCTGTCCCTAGTGAAGAGGAATTGGAAGAAGATTCCCAGCAGGGCTGTTACCTTGGCAGAGAGCCCAGTGATAGCCTGGGAATTAAGGCAGTATTTGGCGCTCATGAATCAGGTTGGTAAACTGGTATCTTTTGTGTAACATTGCTGAGAGAACAATATCAACTTCAAGAAGAAAGGCCTTAAGTGGATTGGAGGTGAGGAAAAGACAACAAAATAAGAAATGGGATGGTTTATTATAGGTATTATGAGCACACAGGGCTTAGAGTCATTCAGTCCAAGGCTCAACATCAGCTCCAGCATCTTAAGCAAAGTGTTTAACCTTTTTCTAAGTCTCAGTTACTTCATGTGTAAAAGAAGAATAATAATGATACTGATTCTATAAAAACTATTCTAGAGATTAAGTAAAAAATTATGTATAAAACTTCCTCAAAAAAACAAATAATTGAATTGTCATATAAAAGATCTGGCAATCCCACTGCTAGGCACATATCCAAAAGAAAGGAAGTCAATATGTTGGAGAGATGTCCACACTTTAGTGTTTATTGCAGCACTATTCACAATATCCAAGATAAGGAAACAACCTATGTGTCCATCAAGAAATGAATGCATGAAGAGAGTGTGATACAAACACACATATATATGCACATGCATATTCAATGAAATACTATTTAACAATGAAAAAGAATGAAATCCTGTCACTCACAGCAACATGGACAAGGCTGGAGGACATTATGTTAAGCGCAATAAGCCAAGCACAGAAAAAGAAATTTTGCATGTTCTCACTCACTTGTGGGAGCTAAAGAAGTTGTTTTCATAGAAGTGGGGAATGAAGGACCGGCAGGTGGCATGGTGTTTAAGGGTGCTGAACTCCCACATGTTCGTTCATGGTTTGAGTCCTAGACCTGGTGGCTCACTTTCTCTCTCTCTCCTCTCTCACTTGCTTACTCTGTCCCTCTCTGGTCAAAATAAAATAAAGTTAAATAAAATAATTCTTAAAAAAAAAAGAAGTGGAGAATAGAGTAGTGGTTACTAGAGGATGGGAAGGGAAGGGGAAAATGGGAATAAGAAGTGGCTGGTTAACAAATACAAAACTACAGTTAGATAAAAAAGAAGTTTTATTGTTCTATAGCAAAGTAGGGTAACTGTAATTAACAATAAGCTATATATCAAACTAGCTAAAAGAGAGGACTTTGAATGTTCCCAGCATAATGATAAATGTTTGAGATGATAAATATATTAGTTACCCCAATTTGATCATGACAACTTGTATTCATATATTGAAAAACTGCACTCCATAAATATATAAAATTATGTGTCAATGAAATATGATAATAAAACTAATTAAAATTTAAAATATATCTTTATAAATGATGGGGCATGTATCTACTAGAACCTAGTAGATAATCAAGAAATGACAACTTCTAATATCATCATCATCATCAATTTTTCTCCATATTGGCAGTAAGGACATCACTAAATCATTAATATAACAAATGACTTATCAAAAGTCATTGATACTAAATGCTCAAAAATCAACAGCTCCCGCTGCGATTTGAATTTGTTCCAAAATTCCTGTGTTGAAATATGGTTATGATGTTGTTAAGAGAGTGGAAACTTAGTCCAACTACAAAATTAAGAGATGGAGCATTTGGGAGGTATTTATGATTAGCTAAGGGCTTCAGGATGGAGTCTCCATGATTTCATACTGGTGGGTTTATAAGGAAAGGGAGTGAGTTAAGACCAGAGCAGAGAGACAAGGATATAGATACATTCTCTTGCCTTCTCACCATGTGATGCCCTATAAGGTCATGGAACTCTGTAGAGTCCCCATCAGCTAGAAGACCCTCAACAGATATGGCACCTTGTCCTTTGACTTAAAAAACCATAAACTAAATAAGCTTTTATTCTTTTTTTTTCATTTATTTATTTTAATTTGACCAGAGAGAGACCAAGAGAGAGAAAGTGAGAAAGCAAGCCACCAGGTCCAGGACTTGAACCATGGTCGGCCATGTGGGAATTTCCAGTGCCTTAACCACCATGCTACCTGCTGGTCCCCCATAAACTTTTATCCTTTATAAATTACCCAGTCTGTGGTGTTCAGTTGTTAGCAACAGAAAAACGGATTAAAACAGTTCCTGAATTCCTATGCTTCAAACCCAAACTTCTTTGGCACTTAATGCTTCTCCAAAATTGGCAACATCTGGCCCCTCCTACATCATTAGTCTTTGAAGCCATTCACCTGTACTTCCAGACCGTCTCAATTACCCTATAAATCTTGACCATAGCTGGGTGCGTATTGGGAGCTCTATTCTCAAGTGGGTAGCTTTGGCCTTAGTTGTTCTGCCCCATGCATGGTACACAGAGAGCCTGTAGTGACCCTGGACTTACATCCCTATTGCAGATCTGTTCCTTAATCCATGGTGATTCAGTCTGGATGACTGAGCTTCAGCTCAACTTCCTGGTGAAAATAAAGTTTGATCTTGTCAGTATTCCTAGATCTAACCAGATCCTTCTCAGGAAGTTGAATTCTGTACTATGGATGGGGTTCTTATTAAAAGAGTGGTGATTAAGAACCATGATGCCAGAACTAGCAGATGGCATAGCAGATACATCACTGGACTCCCACATGGCTGACCATGGTTCAAGTCCTAGACCTGGTGGCTTGAAAATCACACCAGGTGTATGTGCTTGCATGCTCAAGATCCTGGGAAGAGAATGGAGGTGAAGGGATTGCAGCATGGAAATTCCCCCAACGTGGAGGTGTAATTTCTTACTTTCTCTCTCTCTCTCTCTCTCTCTCTCTCTCTCTCTCTCTCTCTGGCAAGCTCATGCGCCCTAAGGCAAAAACTTCTAAAAAAAAAACAAAAAAACTTTCATTCTTGGACTGACAAGTAGCATGGAGGTTAACTTGGCTGGACCCCACATGACTGGCTGCACAGTTCAACTCTCAGATCTGAAGGCTTGAAAGTCACACTGGCATATGTGCATCCATGCCCCAAATCCAGAGAGGAGAATGGAGGAAAGGAGAAGGAAATTGAGGCTCAGTCATCCCCTTGGAGGGTGGGGGTGATTTCTCACTTTTTGTCTCTGTCTCCCCAGTGAGCACATGGGCCCTATGGTAGAAACTATAGGAAAAATTCATTCATTCATTCATTCATTCATTCATTCAAAACATACATTCTCTCCTCTCATGACATTTGCAGTCTAGTAGAAGAGAAACACACTAATCAAGAACCAAATAGTAAGTATAAGGGCAAATGTCTAGTAAGTGTTTATACCATGCCAAACACTGTTTGTATTATGTCAAATTAATAACAATCAGGAACTATCTTTCTCAGAATTTTTCTTACTATATGGCAGCAAGTTACAGTTGACCACAAGGGAAATGTGCATGATATTTGAAAGGCAAAAATAAAAGGTCAGCCTTTTTTTTAATACTCTGAAGTTCACTAGGGTGCCATGAGCTATTTCAGTTCATGATCATGGTTGCTAGTCTACTGGCCTATTTCCTGACATTGAGCAAGAGTTGGATCCACAGATCCTCCAATTCCTGCAGAATATCTGCCTTACCCTTGTCTATCCTAGGCCAGGTACAAGTGCAGTTCTGTAGTGAAGAACTACAGCTTCTCCTCCAGATCATTTATATTATCATGATTACAGATGGTCAAAGACAGGGTCAGGTTCCATATGTCTTCATGGGATGTAGTTTATCTCCTTGAGTTCCAATTGGTCTTTGTTCTCCCCCACTTCTGCTACTAGCCTTAGGCTCAACACCAAATGTTAAAATGAACCTTACGGAAACTAATTAGCTAATACTCTAATCCTCATAATAAAATCTCACTTTCTCTATCATTTATACTGGTTCTGCTTCTCTGCTAGAACCTTGAGACTGAGGTAGGTATCATTATTATCCCTATTTTAAAGATAAGGATTCTAAGGCACAGAGAGATTAAGCAACTTGTCCAAGGTCAAACAGTTAATAAGTGGAGAGAGAGCCAAGTTTTGAGCCAAAGCAGTTTAGCATAGGAATATGTGTATGATTAACCACCATATAATGTGCCTCTCAAACTTCACTTTGTAATTATGTACACAGAGGTAAATAAATACTATGAGAAAAGTAACACCATTTTATGACAACATAGCATATAACAAAGGAGTCTAGATCAGATAATATATCTCTCTGCCTACTTATCAATCCTATTTATCTACTTGTTTTTTTTAAAGGATCTTTTTTTTTATTTTTTATTTTTTATTTATTTATTTATTTATTTTGGAGAGGTTTTTTCGCTACAGGGTGTGTGCGCTCGCCAGAGAGACAGAGAGAGACAGAGAGATAGAAAGTGAGAAATCACCCCCCAGGGGGGATGGTCACGCCGCAATCCCTTCTCTTCCATTCTCCTCTCGGGATCTTGGGCATGCACGCACACACGCCCGGCGTGAGTTTTAAGCCACCGGGTCCGGGACGTGAACCGCGGTCGACTACGTGGGAGTCCAGCGACATAGCCATTACGCTAACTGCTGGTTCCCAGGATCTTTTTTTATCTTTGACAAAATAACTGATGCAAGAGGAAAAGCCTAGCCTGCCTAAATTCATAAAAGTGAACAAATGTGGACACCGTTGTGTCAATTTAAAAAACACAATGCAGGCCAGCAGGTGGTTAAAGCACCTGTATCCCACATGGCCAATTGCATGGTTCAAGTCCCAGACATGGCAGCTTGAGAAACTTGCTGGGCACACGTGCATGGATGCCCAAAATCCTTACAGAAGAATGGAGGAGAAGGAACTGTGACATGGCTAGCCCCCTAGGGGGTAGTTTCTTACTTTCCCCTTCTCTCTTTCTCTGTCTCTCTCATGAGGGCATGTGCCTTATAGCAAAAATAAAAGCAAAGCAAAACAATATAATGGAAGTAAGAAAACACAAAGATGAAGAAAAAGCAGTCCTCTTGGGACACAGTGGCTATCTACTTCACATCAGAGAAACTGGACTATGGAGAGCATAACCATGCAAAACTATGTAGTCCTAAACGTTGACGAAGAGCTAACATAAAATACACCAGAGTAGAAATCAAGAAACTTGCCTTATAATCCTAGCTCTACCACTGATTTGCTGTGTAACTCTGCACAAGTAACTTCCTGTCTCTGAGCCTCAGATTCCCCTTTCTTTTTTAAAAAATTTTAATTTGCTAGAGAGCACATGTATGAATGAGAGAGAGAAAAGTTGAGAACACACTACCCATGGAGGATGGTCATGCCACAACCCCTTCTCCTCCACCTCCCCCTTTGGGATTTTGGGCAGGCACACATACTTACCAGGCATGTTTTTTACACCTCTGGGTCCAGGATTTGAACTGTGCACTAGACTGTGTGAGATCCAGCTGCCTTAAGCACCATGCCATTGGCTGGCCCATCAGATGTCCCTTTCTACAAAAATATGGTTGAATTATATGATCTGTAAGAAGTTTTCTACTGCTAGGATTCTATAACTAGAGGCCTATGAAATTAAGGTCTGTCCAGGTTTTCAGCTACATCAAGAAAGTGCTTGGATAATGAGCCTGAGTCTTCTAGGTAATTATTTACAAATTTTTAATAGAAAACATCATAGCTAAAATATAGGGTTTTGTTTGTTTGTTTTTCAACTCCTGAAGAGAAAGAAGGGATGTCAGGCCAGTTTACCCAGTCAAAAACCAGTCTTAAAGTTGCTATAGGCTACAGGGCATTGCTCTCACCCAAGATCTCAAATAAATTCTTGTGTTGCAATAAAAAAGATGAACACATTCATTTAGGAGAGATGATCTCTTCATCCAAAAAGTCTCCAGGGGGACTTTTATCAAATCGCAGAATGTGAAAGCAAAGCATGATTCAAGGAAACTATATGACCTTCTTCTCAGAGAATGATGAATACTTTCTGCCTTGGCTAGGAAGGAAAACATGAAGTAGAATTGATTTGCTCTCTTCTCTTGGAGGAAAATGTGAGCAGGGACTTTAGAAATCCCATTTTGAAGAGTCTGGATTCAAATCTTTGTGTTTTTTTTTTCTTTTTTTTTTATGTGGGAATTAAGAGAAATAAAGTTCTGCTAAATGTGTGCTTTTCTTCCGTTTGAAATGAGTACATTTTTCTAATTAAATATATAAATGATCGAGTTTTTGACCCAGGTGCAGTGGCGCCAATGTAAAGAAATGCTCCGCTATGCTGTAAGCTATATAGAAGATCAGAATTTGGTTCCTGGGTCAACTTGTACATGCTGGGGACAAGTGTGCCCATGATCCTGGATGTTTGTGAGGGTGAGGGAGAGATTGTAGTGTGACTTTTTTTTTTTTTTTGGAGAGGTTTTTGCTACAGGGCGCATGCGCTCACCAGAAAAACAGAGAGACAAAAAGTGAGAAATCACCCCCCAGGGGTGATGGCCACGCTGCAATCACTTCTCCATTCTCCTCTCAGGATCTTGGGCATGCACACACACGCATCCGGTGTGAGTTTAAGCCACCGGATCCGGGAGTCGAACCGCGGTCAACTACATGGGAGTCCAGCGACATAGCCATTACGCTAATTGCTGCTCCCAGTGGTCTGACTTTGATGAGGTTTCTTCTCTCTTTATCTTTCTTAGTCTCTCTCACAAAGGAAAAGAATAAACTTTTTTAAAATGGTAGGAGTTTTTTAAAGCAAGTAATTCAGGTATCACAGCTAAGGTTATAATTTAGGCAGCCATAACTTCAAAAATTAAGTATTACTGTGTATATTTGAGGTTACAGCATGATGTCACAGGATACCATAAAGATACAGACATACACGTAGCTATGAATAGATAGTGCAACAGTTCTTATACTGCAGCAGATTAACAAATCTACCATTTCACATTGTTTTGTTGTTTTGTTTGGTGAAGAGTGGCTAAAATTTATTAATTTAACAAAAATACTATACCTATTTCTTAATTAATGTTCTCCTATAAGTAAACAAAAATACCTCTTTATTTCATTGATCTTTTATATAGGCATTCATGTCTTAAATGATAAAAGATAACTGCTATAGATGTTGTCTGATATCTGAAACATCTGAATCAGATAACTGAAAAACTGGAGAAAAGATGTCTTTCTTTTATCTTTAAAGAGAATGAGCCAATTAAAAACGATTGCTCCTGGGTCTGTGAAGATCAGGGTCCTGAAAGTATACAGATGGGATGATATCACATTGTTTTGACCTACAAGTCAATAAGACACATTAGCTAGTTATTTAAAGTAAGGGAAATAGACTGACCTCATTTAGTTAGCCTAGGGTGGTTTCAAAAGGGGGAGGACAAAAGAGGCTTAATTACTTCTTGTAAATAGCCCTATTTCAAAAGATGCAAAGTCCAGAGTGGGAATTTGTATCTGGAGAGAAAGTCAAGTCCGAGGAAGTCTTTTTTTTAAATCAGTTTTGCTTCTAGTTACTACTTTCATTGTGCCATTTGTCCAATTAATTTGTTAACTTAAATACTTATTAAGCACAGGTTTTATGTCAGATACTATGCTTAAGTATTGTCCTATCTCTTTGCCTCTTGAGTTTTTAAGAGCTACCTATAGATGTTAAGCCTCCACAGCTGAGAGGTCAATACCAATTTTAAGATTTTTTTTTTTTTTTTTTGGAGAGGTTTTTCGCTATAGGGCGCGTGCGCTCGCCAGACAGACAGAGAGAGACATAGAGACAGAAAGCGAGAAATCACCCCCCAGGGGGGATGGTCACGCCGCAATCCCTTCTCCTCCATTCTCCTCTCGGGATCCTGGGCACGCACGCACACGCGCCCGGCGTGAGTTGTAAGCCACCGGGTCCGAGACGCGAACCGCGGTCGACTACGTGGGAGTCCAGCGACATAGCCATTACGCCAACTGCTGGTTCCCCCAATTTTAAGATTTTTCACTTTGCTGTGGAATTTCCTTCCTTTCTGGTTTTCTTCCAACCTGTCTCTTTTATCCAAGGTATAGGCTATCTAAAAAGTGGAAAGAGGGTGTATCATGCAAGAATAAGTGCAAGTCACAGTTCGCATATAAAGAAATGTTTCCAAATGGCAAGGCATTTTAGTAACTATATACAGTTCTCTGCCCTCAATCAGAGGCAAAATATACCCCTCTTCTTAAGACTCCTTTAGCAATTTATCAATACCTGTAAATTCAAGTCTTCTACCGTCTAACAAAGAATAAACCATAGTGGAGAGCAAATGCTTCTGTCCCGACACTAGAATTTGTCTTTAGCATCCCTTGCTCACTAGTGCTGGTTTACTGTTATATTTGATTTTCACCCTCTACATCATGCTCACGAAGTTCTGAGACAATGTTCCCACTGAAAGAGTTAAATGTTCCCTAAGCTCCTTAGGGATAAAAATATTTTGATTCAGTGTCTTGCTGGTGCCTTAGATTTTTTCATTAGAAGAGCCCATCTAAGACTCGCAGGTGTTTCAAGCATTCCTTCTCCCTTTTTCTTCCGAGGTTTCCAGTCCATTTTTTACTTCATCGCAGATGGTTGACCTTGTATTTTCTAAGTTCTTGCCTTTAGACATAAAGATTGGAACATCTGTCACCAGTTGGCACCAAAACTAAGGACAAAATACATAGCAGACTACAACAGCCTGATATGACATCCAGAGATAACAACAAAACAATCCAAGGACTAACAGATGTTCTATCCCAGGATCCCCTAATTATCCAACCACAACTTCTCCTTTCCTTAAGTGTCAATAAAAGCTCCTTGCTCCAACCCTCTGGGGCCAATGCAGCTCTCCACATCTGGCCCCTTTCCACTATTGGAAAGTGAATAAATTCTTTTCTATCTGCTTTCTCTGAGTTTAAATTCTTTCACAGCCCACAACCAAGGCCATTGTAACATATTACAGAGCGCACTCTAACACCCACCTCTCATTATCAGTAACTATTCCCTTACCTACTTTTTATTGCATGATACTTAGATACTCTCCTGTTATATATTTCTCTGTTTATCATATGTATAAGCTCCATGAAGACAGGGAATTTTGTCTGTTTCTTTCAGAAGCTAGAATAGGATCTGGCAGACAGTTAAGCCCTGAAAAAATGTGTCATAAAATGAATGAATGAGTGATACCTACCTGCTCCTTTTTTCCATAGCTAACTTGTTGGGCCTCACCTTTCATCTGTCTAAGACATACAACACCTACCTAGTTTCTCTGTTCCTCTGGCATGAGTCTTTTGCTTGCCCTACCTGATTGGGACCCAAGGAGGAAAATAGCTAAGACAAAGCATTTCTTTCTTTCATTCATTATTATTTTTTTGCATGCAAAAAGGCCCACCTACAAAACTACTCATTTATTCATTTTTCCTTAGAGCTGTATTTTTATCTTACTATATACATGAGTATGAGAAATGGCTTTGATCTAAACATATGAAACAGAAACATCCTCTACAAGTTCCCACCTTTCATTCAGGCTTTGTTTAGCCTTACTTTATTTATTCTCCCTCCTCAGTAACATCAGCATTTTAATTAATAAGCTCTATGCCCAACTCATAGGAGTGAGGAATAATGGCTACATCAATTAGGAGTCAAAAGAAAATGGAGGTCTTTTTGGGAACCAGCAGTTAGCGTAATGGCTATGTCGCTGGACTCCCACGTAGTCGACCGCGGTTCGCATCTCGGACCCGGTGGCTTACAACTCACGCCGGGCGCATGTGCGTGCGTGCCCAGGATCCCGAGAGGAGAATGGAGGAGAAGGGATTGCGGCGTGACCATCCCCCCTGGGGGGTGATTTCTCGCTTTCTGTCTCTATGTCTCTCTCTCTGTCTGTCTGGCGAGCGCACGCGCCCTATAGCAAAAAACTTCTCCAAAAAAAAAAAAAAAAAAAGAAAATGGAGGTCTTTTTTATCTCCTGTCAAGTCATTCTACAAGTCACCCTCTTCTAACACCACCATGAGCAGGACATGCCTAAAGAGTTTATAAAACATTGAACGCTTATCATCTGTCCCTCAAAGAGGGTTCAATCCTTTCGATCACTTTTCTTTTTCTTTTTTTTTTTTTTTTTTTTTTTTTTTGGCCAACTATGAAAGCTATGTCCATTATGCCAAGAACCCAAAAAGACTATTTTTTCCTACTAAAAATTCAAGAGAATCTTCACACCCTGTCTGATCTCTCTCTGTATTATGCTTCAATTTTCTAAGAAGTGTATAGTTAGGACTGAGGAATAAGGTGAGAATTGTATTCCTCATCTACTCTGGAAGTGTCCCTGGCACATGTTATGATTTCTTGGAAGCAATGTAGAAGTTGGGGTTGGTGTGTGCAGAGCTGAACTTTGCATGTATGAAAGAATCACAGGTGAGCTCTCCATGATATCCGACAATGAAGCAGAAGGTGAGTGTGAGAGATTAAGTTAAGCAGACACTTTTTTTCCCCATCACCTCCTTTTATAGTTTTAAAACAAAGAGGGAGGGGCTTTTTTTAGAGAGACATAAAGTGAGAAATCACCCCACCGGGGATATGGCCACGGCACAATCCCATCATCTCCTCCATTCTCCTCTCAGGATCTTGGACACGCACCCGGCATGAGTTTAAGCCACTGGGTCTGGGACTCCAACCGCGGTCAACTACATGGGAGTCCAGCGACACAAGCCATTATGCCCACTGCTGGTGCTAGTTTTTTTTTTTTTTTTTTTTTTTTTTTTACTATATTTTGAAAGAATTTTAGATTTTACAGAAAAGTTGCAGAAATAGTACAGAGAGTTCCCATGTATGCTTCATTCAGTTTCCATAGCAATAACATCTTACATAAAACCATAATACATTTATGAAAAGTAAGACATTAACATTGGTACAGTCATATTAACTAAACTACTTTATTTCCACTAATGTCCTTTTATAGCTTTGTAGTCCAATCTCAGATTCCACATTGCATTTAGCAGATAACCTTTGGTACGATGTCAAAAGATCTACTCAGGAGGCCAAGAATAGGCTCAGGCTCAACAGGAGAAAGTGGGTTAGTCTGTTTTGCATGGTGGAGCCAAGGGAAGCTTGGCTAAGCACTAAATTCTAAGTAGGAGTGGGTGCAAGGGGCTCAGGAAAAAATCATTTAACAGACACAAGAATTCATGTAAACAAACATATAAGTTATGAAATGGTATACCATAAAAGAGGAAATAAAAGGGACATTTACACACATATACACACACGTATATACACGCATACATATATACGTATTATATATATATAATAATACATACACACACATATATATATATATATATATATATATATATATATATATTAAAAAGCAAAAAAAACAGAAGGACAAAAATCAAAGGCACAAAACATAATGTAATATTCTTTGTTGAAAATGATGACTATAGCAATGTCCTTGATTTTATTATTAAATACTGCATGTAGACTTTGAAAAACCACATTGTGTCCACAAAGACATACGATTAAATGTAAATGAGAAATTATTTTAAAAATTAAAAATTAACTTTTAAAAAAAAGACAATGTTGCTAGGAGAACTACAATACATCTTTCATATCTGGAAAGACATAAGGGAAAAGAGAATAGCATCATTAGCAGAAATTAGGTGGAAAAAAAGGAATTTGATGGGTATTTTTGCAGGGGCTCCAAAGCCAGTAATTGGAGGTTTTGAAAATGTATCACCCCCCCGCCCACACACACACACACACACACCAAGAATTCAGCAGGACTCCTTAATGTGCATAGTGGCAGAGGTATGCTCAGGCATGGAAAGAAGAGTGCTGATACACTGAATTGATTCTCTGCTTCTGACTCTATCAAGAATGACAAACCTAGCCTAGCTGTAGTAGTGCAAAGATAATACCACCACTTGGAGACTGAAAGCCATGTAGAAGTCATGGGTTTGATTCCTGGGAAAAACTGAACACACTGGGCATGTTTGCATGTGCCTGTGATGCTAGCTATCATAATTGGGAGGCTGGTGCAGTAGAATAACCACACAGTGAGATCATATAAAAAAATCTCTCTCTCTCTGCCCTCCCTTCCTCCCTCCCTCCCTCCCTCCCTCCCTCCCTCTGTCTTTCATAAAGGAGAAAAGAATAAAAAACATGTATTATGAAGTATATGTGTTTAGGTCACCAAATCAAAGTGTGTCAAACACATGGAATGTCCTAGACTGAAAACTGCAGCCCCACAGGCCAGATCTTGCCTTGGTGACACAAGTCCATAGTTGAATGTCATCTTCCAGAATTTAAATGGAAAGATAGGACCACAACAGAAGAGAGATTAATTACATGAGACTGAACTGGTGAAATAGAATTTTATGACTTGTGACTAAAATATTACTGATTTTCTTCTATGCTGTTTTTTTCCCCAATTTAAGGATTTGTGTCTTCTCTTGAGATGTCAATAGATTCATGTACATATTTTTGAACAGAATCCTAATCCTGGCTTTGGTCTTAAGCAAATTACTCTTAACATTTTTTGACTTTGGTTTATTAAAGCTATAAATGCTTTTCTTGAAATTAAAAAATATATATATTAAAAATAATAGTGGGACTAGCAGTTAGTGAAATGGCTATGTCGCTGGACTCCCATGTAGTCAACTGGGGTTTGCATCCCAGACCCGGTGGCTTAAACACACACTGGGCACGTGTGCGTGTGTGCCCAAGATCCCGAGAGGAGAATGGAGGAGAAGGGATTGTGGTGTGGCCATCCCCCCTGGGGGGTGATTTCTCACTTTCTGTCTCTCTCTGTCTGACTGGCGAGTGCACGTGCCCTATACCAAAAACCTCTCCAAACAAAAAGTAATAGTAATAATACCTATTTAAGAACCACAGTAAGCTACATAGTGTCAGCTAGGTGCTACTTTATAGTATGTTCATTCTACTCATGGAGTCTCATTCTTAAAATTAGACATGTTCACAGATGTGTATATATCAGCTGAACTTTCTATTGAAAGTATTTAAATTAAGAAATTTAGGGAATCAACAAAATATGGGGAAAAAGGAATAGAAAACAACTGTAGATACCAGAGAAAATGTGGAAGGAGGGTGGAAAAAGAGAAATCACTCTTCACCAATGCTCTGAGAGTTCCTTATGGGAGTAAGATAATACTGAACAAGAGAAATAAAGGAAATCCATTAGTATAATTGATTTAGATATTTTCATACTTTCTTTACACAAGACTATCTTAGGGGTACTTTAAAACAGTAGATAACCTTCAGATAATTTTTTATCAGCCAAGTCATTGTTGAATACTTAGTATATGTATAGCCCTGTGGGATTACAAAGATAAGTTAAATACAGTCTGTGTCTTATGATTTTAGTGAGGATGAAAAGAAATGCACTCAACTACCTATAACAAAAATACAAAAGAGAAAGTATCAAAACATCTAAATGCCTACATTTGGTCCTATCCTAATACCTGCTCATTACTAGGAGGCTCCACATTCCCTTTCCCTATAATGTCCTTCTAACCTTTGCCACTGTGCCCTCTGGAACCACCATTTCAAAGCAAGCAAACTCCCCAATTAGCTTTACCTCCTCACATAATTTAACTTAACTGGAATCTGGCTCTACTACAAGGCCCCTGCTTTCACTTGAGTTTCCTCAGGAATAAGATGCTCATTCCTCTACATCTCAGAAATCTTATGGCCACAATTGCTTTCATTGTCCCCAGTTAGTGATAAGAAAACAAGATTTAGAGAAGCTAAGAAATTTGTCCAAGGTCACTTAGCCAGTGAGTAGCAGAGCTGGGACTACAATTCAGATGGGAATGACACCATCACTCTAGACAGACTTTTAGATTCTCTATAATCCTCCATCATCACTTGTTAGTAAAAGAGAAACATCTGGGACCAGCAGGTGGTGTGGTGGTTAAGGTGCTGGACACTCCCACATGGCCGACCAGGGTTCAAGTCCTAAATCTGGTGGCTTACTTTCTCACTTCCTCTCTTTCTCACTGTTACCCTCTGTCTCTCTCTGGTCAAACTAAAAAATAAATGAATAAATAAATAAAATAAAATAAAATAAATTATTATTTAAAAAAAGAGAAACATCTAATAAATAGACTTTTAAAACATTATCAATATTTTAGGATCAAGTGCTTTCCTAGAGTACCTGATGAAACTTCCTAAGATTGCCATTGGAGCTGGGAACTATTGCTTTTAGGGACTAAATGAATGAGAATTTTTCTTTTGAGACTTCACCCTCCAGACCCCATTCACAAGTAGAAAGGCAAAAGTGCAAGCCTCAGAGAAGACACCACCGTTAGAGCTGGGAACTATTGCTTTCAGGGACTAAACTAATGAAGATTTTCTCCTGAGACTTCACCCTCCAAATTCCATTCACAAGTGGTAGCCACCCCCCCATCCTTCTCTCTATCTCTCTTTGTCTCTGTCTGTCTTTTCTTTTTTTTTTTTTTTTACTATTTTTTAAGGCAAAGTATTTTCTTGGCTCTCAGATCCCCATTTCTCTTGCTAATTCTCACCTTTCTCCTCTCCCATCTAGGAGAGGCAAAAGTGCAGGCCTCAAAGAAGACTCTGCCCTGGGAGCCATGAACTATTGCTTTCAGGGACTAAACTAAGAGCCTACAGTTTCACTCGATATTCTGGCAGCACCTATTATCTATTATTTATCTTGAAGTCAAGACATGGTCACCAGCAATCTAATTACAGTCCATAGGCCAAGTTTCATTTGATAGACGTATGTCAGAAGTCAGGTGGAAGCTGGAGCCAGGTCAAAAGAGAGATAACCAGGCGAGCTAGATGAGGTGTGCCTAGGAGAATGTTGTTAACCAGCAGGACTTCAGAATCAATATGCTCCAGTGCTGAGTTACAAGTGTGCTCATATATTAGCAATAAATATATTGCTCCCTCAGCCTTAAGGTCCTAATGCTCATTGCCTCTGATACTCTAGCCTTGTCTTTTTTCTCTTATTTATTTATTTATTATTATTATATATTCAATTGCTATACATCATTTAGCTTGTAAAGAAAATTTTCCCAACATGAAATACACCTCAGACCAGCCCAGTTGAGAATACTATACACATTATCATGAACAAGTAATAAACTATTTCAGTGTCCCACCACTCCAAGCCTCATCTTTTTATACCAGGGTTACATAAAACATTTTGTACTTATGCTATATTTGCAGTACAGGGGTTTGGAAAGCACTGACATTGAAGATAGCTAAACTGATACTCTTACCACTAAAGATTTTGTGCCTTGTCTCTTCTTTTCTCCTGGTCTTCCGTGACATAAGAGGCTCAGGGTACTGTTCAGGTTTGTAAGAGTAGGACATGTGGAAGACAAGTAGAGTTCACCCAGAGTGAGGGAAACTGATGGCCCTCAAGGTGAACCGGCGCCTGGCCTTTCATAACAATTCCAGCTTCCTTCATAGATCCTTTGCTCACCATGCATGTTAGATGAATAAGGAGAAATGGGCCTATTGCCAAATAGGTGAACTTTTCTGCAATACTTATGTCAGTCAGGTAAACTCCTGATTAGACATGGTATTATCATTGAGATTACTCAAATACAAATGGAATGAGGCAGAAACATATAAATATAGATAGAGGGAAACCCCCTTGGAAGGCTGTATTCTAAAATCTTGACAGTTTTTTAAATTTTTTGTAGTATTTATGTAATAAATGCTATTTCTTCTCATTTATTTGAATATCAGCTGTGCATTTGTCCTATAATAAAAATATGGCAATAACTATTTCCATTTTGGAAAATATCACCACAACAAAATACTACATGACCTTGAATGTTTCAGAACCTTGCTTAAAGACAATTTCCCACTTATAAGACAGGGATAATATCACTACCTTACAGGTTTTCATAAATATCAAATGAAAGAGTAGTAGGTATATAACGGAATTTAATGAGCATTTCTTAAAAAAAAAAATAAAAACAAATAAGCCCTCTGAAAGGAGTGTGTCTGTGATATAAATGTGAGATTGTCCTTAAACAACAGAAGCCCTTGAATTTAGGTTCAGATGGTTTAACTTCCCATGCCTCTAAAGGTCAAGAGAATGCAACAAATGAAACAAGTCAAGTGGGATGTACTGTAGAACTATATGCACAAGGAGAAAATTACACAAATGCTACTAAACACAATTTGCTGTACCATTGTTTATTCTCATCTTGCTTTTACTCCTCCATTTTTCCTTCCCCTGGTGATATGACAGAATTAATAAACTTATTAGCAGGGTGCCCAAGCAGGTCACTAGAAGATCCATTTTTATTAGATGTAAACCTAACACACAGATGGAAATTTGCCCTTTTTGTCATTGACCATAATGATCTGAGAATCTTAAATGGACACAAGATTTGGCTCTGGCCAATGCAAACTTTACACCTGCAAACTCATGGTCTATTTCTTGTTCTAAGTAAGTTTTTGTCTCATCTCATTACTTCCTGTCAAATACACAAAGATAGAGAAGGTTTTAGTGTGTTTACCTTTAAGCCAAAAAAATCAAGTAGGAGAGCAGAGTAGGGAATGCCTGACAGGCTGAAACCAGAAGATAGGTAGCTGCTGTAGAAGGGAAATGGACTTAAGAAGTCATCCCAGCCTCAGCCACCCTTGTGCATGCTGCTGAGATGCTGCGCTCTGCAGGCTGAAACCACACGGAAGGCTTAAATTCGACTCCCAGTCTAACCTAAAGACTGGGCGTGGTCATACATGCCTGTAATCCTAGAGACATGGGGAGGACAAAACAGGAGGGTCATGAAGTCAAGGATGCTATGAACAATCTAGTGAGACTGAAAAAGAGCTGACGTGGTGGTGTATGCCTAATAGATCCAGCTGGTAGGCTGAGGCAGAAGAATCTCAACATGACAAATCCTTGTCTTAAAAGAAAAAAAAAATCCAAACCCCAAAAACACGCAATCAAAATTATGTACATAGCAGTTAGCATATGTCAGGCTCTATTGTTAACACTTCACATATACAACCCATTGAATGTCCTCAGAACCTCATGAGGTAGGTACTTTTATTGTCCCATTTTACAGATAGAAGCTGAGACATGAACTCACTCAAGTAATCTAACCAGTCTGTGGTAGGATTAAGCAGCCTGATTCTGTGGTCTTTGCTCATGAACTTCTCTAAGAAATGAAATATAGTTGATCACAGGTTGCATTTGACCCGAGTGAAAAAAAAAAAAACCTAAATATTCTTCCTCAGTTTCTCCAACATTTTTTTCTTTTCAAACATTCATCTTTACCCGTATCCATCTCCACTAGTCTGCAGTCATCCTCATCTACACTCAATGATACATGTAATCTCTAAAAAACCTGCATGACATTGTGTCTAGCCGATCCTAAAAATTAATCTTTTACCTCTTTGCTTTTTCATTCATTTGAGCTCATGGGCTCTTATCCCCTTGGTAGTTGTCAACATACAAAAAAAAAAAAAAAAAAAAAAAAAAAAAAACGCTTCTGTCTCCAAACCTACTATTTCCATTCCTCCTGCCCATTCAGGTCATTCAGGAACATGCATGTCATAGAAAATGGGAAAGGAAACTGAAAAAAATTAAAGAAAACCCAAAGAATGCATTGAATCTTATCTTTACATTCCCAATTAATGGACTCAGAGGCTACACTGGCACCTAGAAGGTTTTCATTGGACATAGCCTCTGAAAGACATTGCTGAATAATATGGATCCTTAAGCCATTACTAATAAGCACCTTTGTCAAGAACACCATATCAATTACTCATTAAGACTTTTAAGAAAGGGCTGATTCGTTAGGTTTTAATGAGTCAATTATTCCTCAGGCTACCAATCTCCTTAATCTCATCTCTTCTTAAGAGTGCTGTATTTTTCTATTAGAATTGATTTTAATGAATACATGCTCCTTTTCTAATGAGTATGTTCTCCATTAATGAAATTTGAATGGAAGGCAAAGTGCTACATGCTAGCACTACATGACAATAAAGAAACCTCTGGAGTACCTTGACAATACAGCTGCAGGAGCTGACCATCATGGGCTGAAAGAGAGTCTAAAAGCAGAAAAGAACTAGATACAGTGATGGTTCATTCACATTGTTGTCTGCAAGGCTTTCTTGTTGCCTGACTATCCAGGACTAGCGCCATGAATACAAAGCCAAAGTAATGAAAGGTATAGCAAATATGCTAGAATCAACAATATTAAAAATAGAGAACATATTTAAACCAGGAAGCTGTTTGTAGGGAATAAGATTTCATACTGGTCTTGGCCAGGCAGGAGACAGATGTTTCAATACAATTAGATTTAATACATCTAATTTCCCAAGGATTTGTTGAAGGCCAACTGTGTGCCTAGGACAGGATGGAGAAGTAAGGGTTGGATCTAGTGAAATGATTAAACATAAGAAATAAGAAGAAACGAAGTCATTTTCTTCAACTAATAGACCAATTAGTTAGGGAGATAAGGTACACCAACAGGAAACAGCAGTTCATCACAGTCTATAAACAAGTGTTGAATAGAATAGTGCAGACTACTTTGTTTTCTCAAGACTAAGACTCATTTATTTCCTTTGGCATTTTAATGCCTCTGAAAATAAAGGCTGTCTTATAGTTATATTTCACATAGTGCTTTGGTGTTTCATTTTATAAAAAGTTACTTTTAAAATCAATAGTGCATCTTCCAATTATGAAAATATGCTATATGGGTTCTGATTCTCTGAAATGGGAACAATCTCTGTTATTCCAGTATGAAAGATAGCCACTACATGTGAGGCAGTGCCTAATAAAGAACCTGAAAACTGAGTGTAACAGGATTAGATTGACAGAGAAGAGAAGGTGTTATTGGTGTGGGTATGGAAAGGAACAGAGAAACAGCATGAGTAATGCAAGATCCAGGAAGTTCTATGGCCTGGTAATGAGTTGGGGAGCCTGGGTGCAGCTGAAGTTGATCTAAAAGCTAGTAGATACGCATTGCCCTTTCCAGGAGATTGACAACATAAGGTTTCCCATATGTGAATAGTCATAGTGAGGAAATGATCTGATTTAAGGAGGCAGTTTGAGGTGAGTTAGGAGAGTGGGACTTTGAGAATCCTATGCAGCTGTGAGTAAATAGACAGGAAGCCAAGAAACAGGCCAGAGTCAGAGTTCAGGGATTCGTAAAGCAGCAGGAAAGAACAGGGTAGAAGGAGTTTATAAACAGGTTCTGGAATATAGATAGGTAGAGTAAGGAAGTAGGAAGAACAGTGTCATTCAGTCCCTTCAGGGCAGTAGACACAGCCAGCAGCACTACCACAATGGCATGCCCGCCTCTTCATGCCCTGCCGTACTGTCTGTAGGCAAAGGCTGGCAAGTGTGAGGGGAATCCAGAGAGACATAGTTATTAACCTGTTACATCACTGTATTATCTTAGCAGCTGACTATGACAGAAAAATTTGATTTACCTAAATATTAACTTTCAAAAAGTTTGGTTTTCCTCATCGAAAAGTTCAACAGCTGCTGGAAACTTCAGCAGAATGGCTATGGAGAGAAGGACAGTTAAGGTGAAACTACCATTTCTAGAAAGTACCCTAAGATAATAGACCTGGAGGTCAGGGGATGCCTGTGAGGAAAGTCTACCATCACCCCTCTCTCCATCAACTGCCAACAGAAGTATCTTAAAATTCTAAGTACATGAGGCTGCTCTCTGTCGCTGGAAATCACACAGATGTTTTGGTGTCAGCCTGGGTTTAATCCCATTTCTACCACTCACTAATGGCTCACTGTGGACAAATTGCTTTTCCCCCCTTTGGCCCTTAATTTCCTTAATTGTAAAATTAGCACCATTTGGGACCAGTAGATGATGTAATAGTTACATCGCTGGACTCCCACATAATCGACCGTGGTTCAAGCCCCAAACCCAGAGATTTAAAACTTATGCCAGGCGCGTGTACGTGCATGCCCAAAATCCCAAGAGGAGAATGAAGGAGAAGGGATTCCAGTGGTCATCCCCGCTTGGGGTGGGTGATTTCTCAATTTCTGTCTCTCTCTCTCTCTCTCTCTCTCTCTCTTTCTCTGTCTCTCTCTCTCTGTGTCTCTCTGGCAAGTACCTGTGCCCTATAGCAAAAATATCTCTTTTTATTAAAAAAAAGTACCATTTTACTCATGAGATATCTGAGGTTCAAAAGGATGCAGATCATTTTTTAATCCCTCACCAAACTATCTCCCTATGATTGTAGAGAAAGACAACTATTTGCTCCACTCCCAGAGCCTCATGCAATTCCTACCAGCTTTAGGGGAATGTAGATAAAAACCTAAGAGTAGGAGAATGTTGTGGATATCTATTCATTCTCTTGTTTTCAAAAGAACTACCATTTATTAAGAACCAATCCTCTGCATGTCTCATCACCTTATCATCTCCTCACAACCCTATGAAGGTAGGTACTATTACTTATTTGCATTTTACACTTGAGGAAATTGAAGCTTGGAGAGGTTATATGTCTTTGCCAATATCACAAAGCTTCAGTAGGTCTGATTCCAAAGTTCATGCACACTCTCCCTAGATGTGACCACTATTAGAAAAAGTTTCTGGTTGTGGAACAAAGGGAATAGCATTCCCTGGTAGATGTACTTTGTAAAGCAAGAAAGACATCCACTATATCTGTGGTAAGAGCTATTGTTGCCTGCAGCATACAGCAAAGATTGGACTCAGAATACAATCCCTTGGGCTGGCCTGAACACTACAATTTGTGGAACTCTAGGCCAAGGAACCTCACATCAATCCTCAAATGTATGCCAGACTGCTATTATTACTTCCATTTTATTTAGAGATGTCTGTCTCAGGAAAGTTAAGTAACTTACCCAAGGTCACAAAGTTAGGAACATTACAGAGCCAACATTCAAATGTACGTTTTCTGGCTGGATTCTATACACGTGGGTTCTTTCTACAATTCTATAATCTGTTTTGTATAGTTTCCCACATGGTATAGATACTCAACAAATAATCAGTACATCTACTGCCTGGCTCTCAAACAAAAGTAGAACATGGTGAAAATGTGCTCCATGCATCTTAAAGCATTGGAATGTGAAGAATAAATAAATGAAGGGAAGTGTAAAATGTGCACCAGGTGCTTAGTATTCATTATTTAGCATCAGCAGCAGGCATCAACACTGAGACAATCCTATTTTCAGATGCTGCTAAATAAATTCATCTTTTTTCCCTGGTATGACAGTAATAGTAATAAATTCTCCTGACTTTTCAAGACAAGAGTTAGGTTCTTCAGAGTAGAAGATACTGAGCAAAATTAGAGAAAACAAATCCTCAGTAGGAATTCTTGAATAAACCATATGTAGGGGAGACTTGTCTACCTTAGATGACAAAGGGTATGGAGTGAATCCACAAATTTCTGTGATGTAGTTAATGACAATTAACTCTAACAAAGGTCACTAGTGGCTTAGTGATAAAGTCACATTTTTGCCTGAGGCTTACCCTCCCCCATATAATTTCAGCAAAAGAATTCTTTCAGTTTAAGTGGGGCAGGTCAGGCCCACTAGGAAATATAATGTAGTAGAAAGTACTCTGGGCAGGAGGTTCTAACCAATCCCCCTATCTAATGATGTCAGGCAAATCATTTCTCCTTTCATTATTGGGAACATGTGCAAAGCTAATGCGTTCTCAACTGGAAAAGGATAGCTGACAGCTTTTATCGGTTCTATAACAAATTATGCAAACATGTCCTACCACATTCATACCCCAAAAAAACAAAAATCCCAGAAAACAAAAACAATCCACTGATGAGAAGAGTGAGAAAAAAATGTAGAGTCTACTTTGCTGTTATGAGCAACAGCCATTGCCTCAGAAAGGTCTCCTTTAGGCAAGATTGATTCAAAGTAAAACAAATAGTCCCTGTGGTTTTATTGTTGTCTTTGTTATTGTTATTAAACCAGGTTGACTTGGTTACCCATGGATCAAATACTGATGCATCTAAAATTTCTCTCTAAAACCTTCTTTTGTAAATGGCAAATACAATTATGTTTAATTGGAAAATATAAATTATTTCTAAAAATCTAAACTGTTAAAGCAAATTACAAAAGTTGCTGGCTATTAGGTCATTACTATGTCTAGTCATTGTTTGCATGTGGAAAAACGTATTGATCAGAAAGGTGGGAACAGTAGTTAGCGTAATGGCTATGTCGCTGGACTCCCACATAGTTGACCGTGGCTCATGTCTCAGACACGGTGGCTTAAAACTCACGCCGGGCGTGTGTGCGTGCGTGCCCAAGATCCCGAGAGGAGAATGGAGGAGAAGTGATTGCGGCGTGACCATCCCCCCTGGGGGGTGATTTCTCACTTTCTGTCTCTCTGTCTCTCTCTGTCTGTCTGGCGAGAGCACGCGCCCTATAGCGAAAACCTCTCCAAAAAAAAAAAGGAAAAGAAAAGAAAAGAAAGGCGAGGTGACATTAGGATGGACTTTTCCTCAAAATTAAAAAGGAAAGGAAAGGAAGTCAGAAAGGAAGGAAGGATAGATAGTAACCTGGCAAGTAACAATAATCCTGGCAAGCACAAGGTCTGATGTTATGTAATTTTAAAAAGATAAAGTACATATGCTTAGCATAATTCCTGGAACATAGAGGGTATTCAACAAATTAGAGGTGCTATTGTCTCTGACATGTGTACTTAGGTTGTTGCCTGTCTGTTTCTATGTCTATGGCAGAGATAACTATGTGTTCTCTTTCTCCAGGGTTCTCTCCCCTCATGATGTTCTCTTCATTCCCCCCCCCCCCCGCAAAAAAAAAAAAAAGCACAACTAACACTCATTCACAGTGATTCACACTGAAGGGTGAAAGGATTCATATGTTTACTGTCACAGAGATATTTGCATTTTGAAAAGAGAATAGCCAAGAAAGGGGAGTGATTTTCCCAAAGGAATGAATCCCTTGTGACATGTTAACAACTGATGTATTGAACAACCAGGAAGAGATTTTTAATTTAGAGATAGGTACCAAGTGCTTTCTACTTATATAACAACAGAGACAATGCAACTGCAAGACTTTAAATAAAATTTATAAGAGGATTTGGACTAGGCCCAACTGGCCAAACCAAGATGGAGTCACTCATGCTAAAGGTCCATGTCACCAAGCCGAAACTAAGTTGTTTATGTCACTTTTATAGAAATCAGCCCAGAGGAGTTGAACAGCAGTGTAGTGATAAATCATGAGACTCTGCAGGCTGACACACATGGGAGGGTTCCAGGTTCTCATCCAGAGACCCTACTGAGTACTCCAGGCATGCACATATCTGTGATCCAGGGCTGGCTGAGGGTAGGAGTGGATCACTGCATTGAGTCCCTGCTGGGACTACTGTTTTTCTGTCTCTGTCTCTCTTGCTCATGGAAGAAACAAATAAACTTAAAAAAAAAAAAAGAAGAAGTCAGGAGTGAGATAATTCCCTAATTCTGAACAGGTATGTTCCAGTCAGTGTGATAATGAAATTCCCTTTGCTTTAATCCTTATAAAAAAGTAACCTGAAGTAACCTTATGTTAATGAATCAGTTATCTTTCTATTGTTCTGTCTCCTTGTCCCTGTCTCATAAGGACAGTAATTTGGAAATGACCAATCCAATTTTTGTTCCTTGTTTCTGCTTTCTTTAGCCCTTCTCTGTCTATAAAACTAACCTCGTCTGCTCAGCTCATTATTTTATTTTTTGAAATATAGTATTCCCAGGTTCTAGAATTGCAAATAAAGCCAATTAATATCTTTAAACTAAATTTTTGTAATTTTGTCTTTTTTTTTTTTGAGAGGTTTTTGCTATAGGGCGCATGCGCTCGCCAGAAAGACAGAGAGGGACAGAGAGATAGAAAGCGAGAAATCACCCCCCAGAGGGGATGGCCACGCTGCAATCCCTTCTCCTCCATTCACCTCTCGGGATCTTTGGCACGCACGCATACGCGCCCGACGTGAGTTTTAAGCCACCGTGTCCGGGACGCGAACCACGGTCGACTACGTGGGAGTCCAGCAACTGCTGGTCCCGTAATTTTGTCTTTTGACAATATACCAAGCCCCTTTATATACCTGCACCACATAGGCATCCATAAGAGGCAGTGCCATACATTTAAATATTTTAAAGGGAACATGCTTTACAAAATGTATTATTAATACTATTTTTGATTGATAAGTCTTAATTATATACATTTATGGGATATAATGTGATGCTTTGATTTATATGTATACAATGTAGTATGATTAAATCAATCTAATTAATGTATCGCCTTGCTTACTTATCTTTTTTATGTTGAGACATTTGAAATTTACTGTAGGCTATTTTGAAATATATAATATACATTATTATTTTCTGTAGTCATCCTGCTATGGAGACATGGAGAAGTCTGCTTTTTCTCCTTTTTTTCATTCACTCTTATTTATCATTTCCTTTCTCCTTCCAAACAGTTAACAGTTGAATCTTTATATCTTTCTCCAAATTTCTTGGCCTGGCCTTCAAGGCCCTTTGTAGTCTATTAACAGTCCATTAACTGTCATACCTCTCCTTCCATTCTCTCATTCCTCACAACATACACACACAAGACAGACACACACACACACACTCCTCAGTTCCTGTAGCATATTCTGAACAGTCATGCCTTCTCTCTCCCTCCAGCTCCCAATTCAGTAACCAATTTACCCAGTCCAGGTGTCTACCTTCTTCAAACCCTGCATCCATGTACCAACCTGAGCCAGGCTGAAAGTATCTACACAGTGCTTGCTAACTACTAAGCCCTTAAGTGTGACTCTCCTTGCCCTTCCCATAGTATAGTTCTCATCACACTATATCGTAAGTAGTTGTGCAAAAATTGATTTATCTCATTCATTCATGTATCCCCAGTACCAAACACACTTCCTGACACATAGGAAGTGTAAGTAAAGTTTGTAGAATAAATAAATGAGATGATTACAAAACTTTTCCAAGGTATACTATGTAGTTACTGACAGAAAGAGGTCTAGAATCTCAGTCTACCTTGTCCAGTGGACTGAGTTCTTTGAAGAAACGAACCTCTCAGCACTTAGCTAGCAAAGTAAAGGACTACAGTAAGTACATGTTTCCATGAAATGGTCAACTGAACAAATACCAATTAATATCTATCACTTTATATTCTTCTGTTCCAGGTTAACTCATACTGATAGGCAACATATATTCAGGTTCTTTACCAATTGCCATCTCTGTTAACCCCCAAGACACTTACCCTCTGCTTCAGGGATACAAGACAAAATTACATTCAGCCCCAAGAAACAAGGTAGTACAAGAAACACTACAAACACTGTGACAAAGCAACAAAGCTCTGGTCAGACTGTACAAAATGTGAGAAGGAAAGGAAAGCTGAGGTGGGGAGGCTCTATGGAAGTGGCATTCTATCTAGTCCCTGGAGGACAGGAATTATTTATTTATTATGTATTTATTAATTCACTTATTTTAGTTACAGAGGGCAAGTGTGTATGCCAGTAATAAAGAGAGAGAGGGAGAGGGGGAAAGCACCCTTTAATGGTGTGTGGTCATGTCACAATTCCTTCTCCATTTCTCCTTCCCATCAGAATTTTGGGTACCCCAAGTGTTTTTCAAACCAGTGGGGTCAGAATTCAAACTGTTGATCTGGGTTTCTTAACCACCAGGCTACAGGACAAACTAAGAAAATTTATTCAGGAAAAATAATGAGGAAGAGCATTGCAGGTGTGGAGAACAGAGGTACATAGATTGTTACAAAGAGTGGCACTTAAGGGATCTTTGAGAAGGCCAGTCTGAATAGAACGTAATTGGAGGAGTGGGAAAAGAAGGGCATAGAACTATGCGTAAAGATAACTAGGAGTCTTGAATGTCAAGATGGGAAGATTGGACTTGATTGGAGATAATGAAGAGCCACCAGAGGTATGTATGAAGATGAATAAAAAGATAAAATATTTATCTTACCTTGGCCCGTCAATTATTAAATAGCCTGTGTATAACTGAGCTTCTGGATTTACTTGAATTTCAATACATTGGTATATATAGAGAGATTTTCACTATTTTCCCTCTGGATTCCCTTGGAATGTTCTATTGGTACTTTATTGTGACAATATTTGGGAAGATAGGTGTCAAAAATCAGTCACTGCACATCACACTGGTGCTAGGTAAGCCACTGAACCTCTCTGGGACTTATTTTCATGTTCACAAACATGTCTTTCTTCCCTCTGGACTTCAGTTCTGACTTACAGTGATGCTGAAATAATAAGTGAGCAAAATATTATATTTCTGCCTATGATTAGGATGGCCTAGGACATTTGTAAATAAAATAACTTTGTATCTCAGTTTTAAAAATCTCATTAGAAGATGTTACAGTCAATGTGACAGACAAACACACTAATAGAAAAATGAGCAGAGGACATAAAAAGGCAACTCATAGAAACAGAAATGCAAGTGGACAATAAGCATATAACACACTTCAATAATAATCAAAGAATGCAAATTAAAGCAAGAATAGAATAGCATTTTTTCTAACAAATTGGTAAAAATGTAAAAGATAAATAATTCCCAGTGGTATCAAGAATTCACAGAGATAGCCTTTCTTCTATATGGTTATTTGTGCGTATATATTTTTTTTTACTTTTTTTTGGGGGGGGAGGTTTTTGCCATAGGGCGTGTGCGCTCCCCAGAAAGACAGAGAGAGACAGAGAGACAGAAAGCGAGAAATCACCCCCCGGGGGGATGGCCATGCCACAAGCCCTTCTCCTCCATTCTCCTCTCGGGATCTTGGGCATGCACACACACACACCCGGCATGAGTTTTTTTAAGTCACCGGGTCCGGGATGCGAACCGCGGTCAACCACGTGGGAGTCCAGCAACATAGCCATTATGCTAACTGCTGGTCCCTGTGCTTATATTTTTGTAGACTATTTTTAATGAGAGAAGGGAAGAACAGGAAAGAGAGAGACACACAGATAAACCAGGGCAAGGGGGGGGGGAGGGCATTTTTAACAGGGTCTCACCGTTGCAATTCTCTGCTCCAGGCACCCAATTAGCCAGGAGTGGACCAGCATGCCACTGTGCCCCACCTGTCCAGTTTAGCTTGGGATTTGAGCCCAGGCCTCTCATGTGACCCCAGTTGTATGCAGCAGTGTCCTCCTGGTTATACTAACATGGCTGGTCCTATGTAAACTTCCTAAAGTCTGACTTTTTATTTCAAAGACCTTCAAAATATGCATACACTTTGACCCAGTTATTTTGCTTCCAGGAATTGATCTTAGGGAATGATCAGAAAATGAAACAAGGATTTAGCCATAGGGAGATTAATTATAAAAGTTAACCATAGAGAGATTATGATAAAATTATATAATAGCAAAAAATGGAAAGAATTTATATGTCCAACAATTATAATTTGTTATGAGCACAATGGAACACTATGCAGCCCTTAAAAATGTAGGGAAATATATAATGACATGGAAAGATGGACATAATATATTATTAAATGGGAAAACATAATATAATCTGGTCACATTTGAGTAAAGCAAAACATACACAATAACTTTCATACATACATGAACAGAAAAGAAGACCAAGTGTTGACACTTTCCATGCTGGGTTTGGGCAACACTCTGCTCCCCACCCCCACATGAACATAAAAAGGTTACAAGATGTGCATGGCTCACCTGAAGAATGTAGCACTCACTAGTATATATGCACACGGGCGAACGCATGGCACCTTTCTGTACCTACCTATACTAGAACAGCTAAGGAACTGAGCAAACTGAAGACAGAACAGAGAGAAGCCAAAGATACAGTGGAAAGATTACAAGTTTTCTTAAAGATTATAGGCCCTAGGCTTCTGCTATATAACTTTTTTCTTTCTTTAAACTTCTGCACTGTAGAAAACATCCCAATCTCATGGAACATTAGAGCTGAAACTTTACTTGGAGATTATTTAGCCCAACCCTTTCGACTCAGATATGATGAAATTCAGGCCCTGAGGAACAGAGATATACTTAACGCCTTGCTTTTAAAAAAAATCAAAACAGGAAGAAAATAATCAAGTTAATTCAATAGCCCCATGAATTCAGAGGTAAAAGAGAGAAAAACCTTGAGAACCTTAATTAGTAAACATTAAATAGTAAATAAATCAGAATATAAAAATCATGACAGAAATATCTCAACAATAAACTCTCATTTATTCAGATTGATTGGGAAATGGTATATTTCTTCACTGATCACGTCAAACAACTATAAGTTACCAGCCCTTTCTATTTTACATAAATTGCCATTTTTTTAAATATCAAGATATAATTACATGAGAAACAGAAAATACACTCTATTGAGCATGACTACTTTATTCTTCAGGTATTGATTCTTTTCTACAGCTTTTTAAAATTAACTTATAATAATTATATGCATTTGTGTGAGTACGATGTGTTTTATTCAGTACAAGAATACAATGTGTAGTGATTAAATTAGGAGAACTAGTATTCCTATCATCTTAACATGTGTCACTACTTTTTCCTTGTTTATAGCCTTAAAGTCTCCATAGAGAACATTATTTCTCTTCATCCAGTACTGGAAATGTAACCATAAATAGCTTTAGAAACTGGAGCTGAATATATACTAAGTTCAAACTCGCCCTTAGATATTACATTCAAAATAATCAATTCCTAATGTCAGCCTTACACTTTCTCAACAAAGTAGAGGGCAGAAAATGACAAAGAAATCTGTTTATTTAGCATTTTGAATGATTTGGACATCAGATATATCAACAATTGTATCTAACTATAAATTAGGTACTCTGGAACGCTTTCAGGCATCTAGGGCAATGTTTAGTAACCTTTTGATTAGAACCTTTAAGACCTTCTAGGGGCATGAATAAGTTCATTCAACTTCCTAAGGTATTGTCCTTGAAGCTTATAAGATTTTGATGTAACAGAAGAATCTGTCTCAAATGTTTTGAAAGTACAGTGAACTTTATTGAAGATAAATATAAGAACCAATGTCTTATTTTTATGGAGGGTTATACTAACTCTCTAGTGGAGATAAGAGTAGTATAAACCTATTGAGAAAAGACATCAGTTTATAGGATGAAGAGGGCAGAGACTACTTCTAAATTTCTTTAACAGAATTTCTACCTTGTTGTGTTAATCTAGAGAGAAATAACTTTCTTCCCTAAGTGCTTATGTGGCTGGGAAGAGAGGAGCAAGTTCAAGCTGCTATCAGGGTGGTAAGTCATTCATTCATTTGATAACCATGTAGGAGAAAGGTATGATCTGTCAGGAACTATACTAGACTTCAGGAATATAATGGTAAACATAAACAGAAGCAGGTTCCACTATTATGGTTATATTCTAGTGAAGATTAATTATTCTTTTCCAAATTCCCAACTATACAAATTTCTATTAGGAGGTTCCTAATAAAGTTAAGAAAAAGGAAAAGATTCCTTTCAAAGTTCACTCCAAATCTGTGTTAACTATCAAAAACTGGAAACTGGGGTTTAGAATAAAGTGATCTTTTGGCACATTTCAAGTTTCAAAATATTGAGCAAATTTAGAAATCTCCATCCCACCTGAGCCCTATTTAAAGCCCAGAAGACTATAGTCTTATATTCTGCAAAGCTGTTATGGGTAAGTATGGTGTTTTTTGTTTTGTCTCCTTCTTTTAGGTTCAGTCTGAAGATAGCCCTTTGATTTTCAACTAAAGAAGAAAATGCGATTGGCAAGATACTATATAACCTTGTCATTTGTTGCTGACTGGTCCCTGGAAGCCTATAAATCTGACAGGAAGAAACATCCTTCTCCTAAATGGTGTTTTGTTTTTTGGATTTAGTCAAACATTCAATAAGTACATTTAAAATTGTGTTGACCCACAAGAGGAGCTACTTCCTCTTCCTTTGTTTCCTTAGAGCATTTCATTTATAAACATTCATGGCTGTCAACATGCAGATTTTGTGATTGGATAAGCTATGGGTTGTGTGCTTGCAAAAGAATTTCTACAAAATAGTTTGATTAGTCATTGCTTTGAATGAATGAAAGCAGCATGAGCACCTGCTATGCTGAGGAGGAAAAAAGGTGAGACTGTGGAAAGGAATTAAACTTATTTTGCTTTCATGGGAACATATAGGGTATATTGAACACCATCAAGTCTGTTTCTTCCTTCTCTCTGAGAATATAATGAAAGGAAACAGCGAAAAGGCATTCAGCATTGACATGAAATCATCAGACTTCTAGTTAGCCTCAGTTCTGGGGAAGTAGCACAAATGGCTTTATTGTTGATACTTTTCTATATAATGTTGAAATCATAAAGGCAAACTTTGATAATGAGCTAAAGTAAACGGAGTAGTCAGACCACAGCAGGGTTGTAGGGTAGTGTTGGGAGAGCAGAGGAAATGCAAAGTGCATAAACATTTCCAAAGAATTATGTTTGACAATCTCTAACTTTATAAATGATTCAAAATCACCTTTGGCTCAGCTCTGAACTTTCTCCATTCGATATTTGCTGAGAAGTTTAAAAATCATGCACACAAAAAAGGGGACACTTCCAGACAAAGAAAAGTATCCCTAGCACAAGACCATGCTCTCTGAGACTATGGACTGGAATCAGCATTTATAGCCAGCCTGGAGATGTCTGATATACCTGAATGTGGTGAAGATGATAGACTTCCTTTTCAAAGAAATATAAATGGAAGATTTAAATTACTTGACTGCTCCTCTCTTTCTTAACTTCAATTCAGTGTGGCTAGATCCCTTTCCTGCAGGAGGCTGAAAATGCACAGGGTTTCTCAGAAGCACCTGCCTGACCTCCATGTGCAAGGCCCTCATATGAACTAGATGGCACTGAGAAAAGTGGAAGGAAAGAATGTTTTTCAGAGTCCAGAGAAACTGGGTACATGGGAAAATAATCTCAACTAATGCTATTAAGAGTAATTAGTACCTGACTTTTTTCCTGTAGTCATTTTCCCTCTATTTAAGTCAAAACCCTGGATCTCTTAGGACAGAGTTACTTAACCTGAATTCTACATACCCTTAGAATATCCATGGATGGGCTTAAGGGAGTCCAATAATCTACACAAAATTTATGCAACAATTTAAATTTATCTGTCCATAGATACTTTTCTGAATAGTGAAGTCATAGTTTTGTTCAGATTTTCAGTGGGACCTTTTGCTCTAAAAAAGTTAAAAATCCCAATATTGAATGAATAAAAACAATTCCTGCATCTAAGCACCTCGGAAAGGACTTCTGTGTTTTCCAGGACCTGGTCTCTGAATATCATATTTAGAATAAACCATTTAAATTATTTTCTTTTTAAAATTTTATTAATTATATACATTCAATCTATACATATACAACATAATAAATTCAACTATACATCACTTAGCACGTAAAGTGAATTTACCCAACATGAATACACTTCACACCAGTCCAGTTCAGGATACTATACATGTCATCATCAACAGATAATAATCCATTTCTGTGTCCCATAAATGTCTTGCCTCTCTATTTTTCCCCTTAATTTCTTTCCTCACATTCTCTCCCTTCCTCTACCCTCTTTCCACACTATCTCTAGTATCCATAAGCATTTTCCATGCTTCTATAACCTCTAATCTTTCCGTTTCTGCCATAAAGGGTGGACAGTTGGTATGTATTAAGTGGAGACATACAGTGTCTCTCTTTCATAGCCTGGCTTACTTCACTCAGCAGTAAATCTTCCATAGTCTCCACTTTCTATCAAAAGCCAGGGTTGTCTTGTTTTTGTTTTGTTTTTGTTTTTGTTTTTTTGTTTTTTTTACTGAGTAGTATTCCATAGAGTATATATGCCACACTTTTTTAATCCATTCATCTGTTCATGGACATTTGGGTTGGTTACATGTCTTAGCAATTGTGAATAATAGTGCAATAAACATAGATGTGCAAGTACTTTTCTGACTGAGCATTCTCCTGTCCTTTGGATAGATACCTGTGAGTGGACCTGCTGCATGAAATGGTAGTTCTATTTGTAGATCTTTGTGGAACCTCTATATTGTTCTCCATAGTGGCTGGACCAATTTACATTTTCCATCAGCAGTATAGGGGAGTTCCCCTTTGATCACAGCCCAGCCAGCACTTGCCATTTTTTTTTAATCTTTGCCATTCTGACTAGGATTAGGTGTATCTCACTGTAGTTTTGATCTCCATCTACCCTATAAGGAGGAATGTTGAACTTTTTTTTTCATATTTTTTGGCAGTTCATATGTCTTCCTTAGAGAGTTGTTTGTTCAACTCACTTTTCCATCTTTTAATTGGGTTGATCATGTTTTTAGGGGTAAGCCACTTGAATTTTCTGTGTATTCTGGTTATCAGTTACTTCCCTGAGGCATAGTTTACAAAAATATTCTCCCATCCCAAGTGTTGTCAATTCACTCTAATTTCTGTGTCTTTTGCTGTGCAGAAACTTCTTAATCTGATGTAATCCCACTTGTCTATTTTAGGGATTATTGCCTGTGTTTTGGAGATCTTATTTAAGAAATCTTTGCCTACCCCAATGTCTCCCAGAGCTTCCCCAGTGTTTTCCACCAGTAGTTTCATAGTTTGAGGTCTTAGGTGCAGATCTTTGATCCATTTTTATTTTTGTTAATGCTGAGAGATAGGGTTACAGCTTCTTCTTTCTGCAGGTAGATACCCAGATTTTCCAGCATCATTTCCTAAAGAGGCTTTCCTTTTCCTAAAGAGGTTTTCTTTTTCTCACTGGTTTGACTGGTACCTTTTGTCAAAAACCAGTTGGCTGTATGTTTTGGGTTTATTTCTGGGATCTCTATTCTGTCCCTTTGGTCCACATGTTTGTTTTTGTGCCAATACCATACTGTTTTGATTATCACAGCTTTGCAATATATTTTGGGGTCAGGGGGTGAGATGCCTTCTACTCTACTCTTGTTGCACAGGATTTCTTTGGCAACACAAGGTCTTTTATGATTCCAGACAAATTCTATGATTGTATTTTCTAAATCTGTGAAGAATGTCTCTGGTAATTTGTCAGTACCTGGACACTTCTTGGTTAGGAAGTTATATATTACTGATTCAATCTCATTGCTTGTTATTGATCCATTTCAGGCTTTCTGTATCTTCCTGATTCAATTTTGGTAGATTATATGTGTCCAGGAATTTGTCCATCTCATCCAGGCTTTCTTGTTGGCGCATTGTCGCTCATAGTATCTTCTAATCATGTTTTGTATTTCTATTATGTCTGTTGCAATATTTCCTGTTTCACTGAAAATTATATTTACATAGTTTATTTCTCTCTTCTTAATTAGTCTAACTAATGGTGTGTAGGTTTTGTTTACCTTTTCAAAGAACCAGCTTTTGCTTTAATTTGTAATCTGTAAAAAATTATTTTCTATTTCATTATTTTCTATTTAATTTATTTCTGCTCGAATCTTTATTATTTCTTTCCTCATGGCATTTTTTGGAATGTTTTTTATTGTTTTTCCAATTCTCTGAAGCATGATATTAGGTTGTCCATTTGCCATCTTTCCATCTTTTACTTATACGCACTAAGTGCTATAAACTTCCCCCTTATGACTGCTTTTGTTGTGTCCCATAGATTATGGAAATTTTTGTGTACTTGTTTTCTTTGGTTTCCATTAATCTTTTGATTTCAGTCTTAATTTTGTCAATTGTTGTGAAGTCATTCAGGAATAGGTTATTTAGTTTCCATATGATTGTGTATTTTCATGTTTTTTTTCCCTGAAATTAATATCAAGTTTAATTCCATCATGATTTGAGAAGATACTGGATATAGTTTCTATGCCTTTGAATCTGTAAAGGTTTGTTTTGTGCCCTATCATGTGGTCAATCTTCAAAAAGTTTCCATGTGGGGTTGTGAAGAATGTATATATTTCATGGTTTGGGGGAAAAGTTTCTACAGATATCTATCAAGTCCTTTTGATTTATGGTGTCATTTAGATCCTATATCTCTCTTTTTTTTGTTTTGTTTTGTCTATATGATTGATCCAAAGGAGATAGTGGAGTGTTGAGATCTTCAACAATTACTGTGATGCAGTCTATCTCTCCTTTTAGATCTAGCAGTCTTTCCTTGACATATTTGGGTGCTTCTGAGTTTGGTGTATAGATTTTTGTTAAGTTTTATATCTTCTTGATTAATTTACCCTTTTAAAACTATATAGCCCTTCTTTGTCTCTTCTTACAGTTTTTTTTAAAGAATTATTTATTATTATTGTTTTTAATTTGACCAGAGAAAGAGAGAGAGGGAAAGTGAGAAAGCAAGCTGCCAGGTCCAGGACTTGAACCGCAGTTGGCCATGTAGGAGTTCAGCACTTTAACCACGATGCCACCTGCCAGCCACTCTTCTTACAGTTTTTGTCTTAAAGCCTATTTTCTCTGAAATCAGTATTGTGATTCTAGCTCTTTTTTGATTTCCATTTGCATGAGATACCTTTTACAAGCCCTTCACCTTTAGTCTATGTATGTCTTTATATGTGCGTTTCTTGCAGGCAGAAGATAGAGGATTTCTGTTCTTTTTTTATCCATTCAGCCAATCTGTGTCCAATTGATTGGAGAATTTAATCCATTAACATTCAATGATACTATCGATATTTCTGGACTTGTCCCTACCATTAAGTTAGCCATTTTCTTGGTTGTTTTTTGTTCTCTTCTTTCTGCCTGTCTCTTTAGTTTTTCTGGTTAGCACTCCCATCAGTACTTCTTAAAGAGCTGGTCTGGTATTGGTAAATTCTTTCAGGTTTTACTTATTTGAGGATGTTTTTATCTTTTCTCCCCATTTGAAGGATAATCTTGCCAGGTATAATAATCTTGGTTGAAATTCTTTCTCTTTCAACACTTTGAATATATCTTTTCATTCTTGCCTTGCTGGCATTGTCTCCAGTAAGAGGTCTGACAGTTAGCCTGATGGGATAAACCTTTATACATACCTTGGCATTTTTCTCTTGCCAATTTGGTATCTTGTCTTTATCTGTGGTTATGGCCAGTCTGGCTATGATGTGCTGTGGAGAGGATCTTTTTTGGTTGATTCTATTTGGAGTCCTTTGTATTTCTTGGGTCTGGATATTTGAGTGGTTCTCTAGACTTGGAAAGTTTTCTTCAATAGTTTGTGGAATAGATTATAAATGCCCTTATTAGTTTCTTCACCTCCTGGGATACCAATTATACAGATGTTCGGGTGTTTAATGGTATCTAGTATTTCTTGTATATTGTCCTCATTTATTTATTGATTTTTTTTTAGTATTTCTCATGATTTTTTTTCTAGGTAAGAAGTTTTCTCTTCTATATCTCCGATTAGATCTTCTGCATGATCTAATCTGCTTTTCATTCTATCGAGGGAGGTTTTGATTTCCTGTATTACAGCCTTCATCTCTAGTAGTTCTGTTTGATCCTTTTTTATGGTGTCTAATTCTTCTTTCAAATTGTGAAAGGACTTCCTCATCTCCTGGAGCTTATTGTCTCTTTTCTCCAACCATCTACTTTATTTTCTATACAGCCTTGGTTATTTTTGTCAGCAATTCTTCTGGTGACAGTGTCAGGACTAGAGAGGAGCCCAAAATCTCCTAGGGAGTCAATCAAACCTGGTGCCTGGTACCAGAACATCAGGCCCTTTGTGACACACTCCTACCCCAACCTCATGCTTCTCCTTGGAGTTGATTTGACAAGTTCTCTGGCCTCTGATAGCACAAATTTGAGTATATGATCTGGTTTATTCTAAGGTGTTTGCTCCCTTTCAAGTGAAAGGTAGCAGAATTTTTTTCTCTCCAAGCAAGAAGTAGTGGAGTTAGGGAAACCTGATGTTTGAGCATGCATTTTAAAGTGTCTTTCTCCTCTGCCTTCCTAAAATAACTTTAATTGGCTTGTTGTTAATAAACATGGAAAATAATACATCTATGGTTGAAAAAGGGCAAGGAAAACAACCCTTTCTAGGTAGTCCCAGCTAGCTAGCAGTTATAACAAGTATTTGTTTGTATGTGTGTGTGTGGGGGGGGCGGACTTATAAAAAGTGGCTTAGCTTTAAAATTTTCCAAGTGGGGGACTTTGTAATATACATAAATTAGTCTTCCTAGGGCCAGCAGGTGGCATGGTGGTTAAGGTGCTGGGTTCCCACATGGCCAATTCCAGTTTGGGTCCTGGATCTGGCAGCTTGCTTTCTCACTTTCCCTTTCTCTCTCTCTCTGTCCCTTTGTGGTCAAAACCTAAAGGAATAATAATAATAATAATAATAACAAATGAAATTAAATAAATGAATATTTATTTTAAAAAATTAGTCTTCCTGTGTGATGAGCTAGAAAAACCAAGATCTCATATTCATACTTTGCTTAGTATTTAGAGGCATCTAAGAGGGAATGATGAACTCACCTTTTTCCAGGAATTGATAAAAAAAATACTTGAGGCTGTCTTGGAATTAAAAACATTATTAACAGAAGATGCTTCTGAAATTAAGAAGGTGGCAGAAACTCTCTTTCCTCCTATCTGGACAATTCTGTCCTCCTTATTTCCCTCTCACCTCACTCCTTAAATAAAAGAAGGATCATAAAAATAAAAGAAAGGTACATATTGGTAGATTGGTCAATATGTGTAGTTATGATTCTATGGTCAACTCACATCCTTTCTGGTGAATTCAGAAGTTTCTCCTTTTTCTCTGCCTACTTTGAATCTGTTGATTTTTTTTTTCTTTTTGTTCACTTGTGGTTTTAAGATAAAAGAAAAGAACTCAAGACTGCTTGGAGTTTTCATTTTTCTTATTCAGAGTCAGTCAGTTCTGGATAAACAAATAAACACTTCAGAATTAACTCCTCAACTCATTTGAAACAGGAAAAGGAAAAAATAATACGGTTAAGGTAGTTTTTGAGAAACCAAACTGCTATAAAGTTGAATGGTTTTTTGTTTGTGTTAGTATGTATGGCAGTCCTGTAAGGAGTTCATGAAAATATAAAATTAAAGTTTGAGTCCATTTTGGTGCAGGGATTTTTAAACCCATGAATGTTTTAAACACCTCTCTTACATGTGCTTGTATATGTGTGTCATTGTACATGCATCAATAGTATGCTGCATGTTATGTTTATGTGGTAAGGTCCTTAAGGAATTCCATTCATTTTGGCTTATAAATAAATAAGAACATTCATACAAATTAATCCAAATGCTTTCAAGTTCATATGACTTAAATAAATCTTTGATAAATAAGCCAGTTTCAAATTTATATGTAAAATAGGGACCAGCAGTTAGTGTAATGGCTGTGTTGCTGGACTACCATGTAGTCAACCGTGGTTCGAGTCCTGGACCCGGTGGCTCAAAATTCATGCCGGGCGCGTGTGCGTGCGTGCCCAAGATCCCGAGAGGAGAATGGAGGAGAAGGGATTGAGGCGTGGCTATCCCCCCCAGGTGGTGATTTCTCGCTTTCTGTCTCTCTGTCTCTCTCTGTCTGTCTGGCAAGTGCACACGCCCTATAGCAAAAACCTCTCCAAAAAAATTAAAGAAAAATTATAGGTAAAATAAAAATGAATACCTTCAACATTATCAGCCTGGGTTTTACTGATCTAATAACATTTGTTTAAATGTTGTTGAATTAATAAAAAAACAGATTTCAGAGTTATCAACAACATAAGGTAAATATCTTTCGTAATACCCATATGTTATATGATGTATATCTAATATGCTTCAAAAATAGTTAATAGGAAAATAATTACTACCCTACTCTGCCATTTTGGTTTTCACAGGTAATCAAGACATAATGGTTTCAGGGCCAGCAGGTGGCTGAGGCACTGGATTTCCATATGGCCAACTACAATTTGAGTTGTAGTTTGAGAGGCAGCTTGTTTCCTCTCTCTCTTTCTCTCTTTCCTGTGCTCTGTGAAAAATCGGAAAATAATAAAAATGATAAGTAAAATTTAATAAATAAAAGCAAATCTATAAATTTACAGAAGCAAATTTAGAAGCAAAAGCTTCGTGTATGGTAAAAAAGAAAAAAAAATTGTCCTAAAATGAAATGACTGGATTACTCCAGAATGGGAAAAAAAAAGGGGGGGGGGCAAATACTCAAAGTATAAAATATGGGGTCCAGTAGATGGTGTAATAGTTACATTGCTGGACTCCCACATAGTTTAATGTGGTTTGAATTCCAGACCTGGTAGCTTAAAACTCATGTCAGCCGTATGTGCATGTGTGCGCAAAAGTCCAAGAGGAGAATGGAGAAGGGATTGCGGTGTGGTCATCCTCCCTGTGGGGTGATTTCTTGCTTTCTGTCTCTCTGTCTCTGCAGTGATTGCGCAGGCTCTATAGCAAAAATCTCTCAAAAATATACATATAAGGAGAACGCTCAATCAGAAAAGTGCTTGCACATCAATGTTTATTGCAGCATTATTCACAATTGCCAAGACATGGAACCAACCTAAATGTCCACGAACTGATGAATGGATTGGATAAGTGTGGTATATATATTCTATGGAATACTACTCAGCTATAAAAAATAGCAAGACCCTGGCATTTGATAGAAAGTGGTCAGATATGGAAGATCTATTGCTGAGTGAAGTAAGCCAGGCTATGAAAGAAAGATATTGTATGTATCCACTCAATATATAACCGACTACCCGCACTCTATGGTAGAGAGCAAAAAAATGGAGGACATAAAAGCAGTGAAGGTACTTAACGAGAATAGGACAGTGTGGAATGGGGGGGGGTCAGGAGGAGAGGATAGAGAAAGATAGCAAGAGAACAATAGAGAGATAAGACGTTAGTGAGAAACAGATATGGCTTATTACCTGTTGATGATGACATGTATAGTATTCTCAACTGGATTGGTCTGAGAAGTATTTCATGATGGGTAAAGTCTTTTAACAAGCAAAATGAGAAATAGTGATTGACTGTTTCAAAAATAATTAGAATAATAATAATGATTGGGAAAAACATAGAAAAGATATTGAATGATGAAGTGGAGAGATTAATGTCTCTTTATTGACTGACATGCATGGTATTCCCTTTTGAAAAAGCAATGTAATACACTGTAAAATTATATGTAATCCAATGTAATATAAAGAAGATTATGATGATAAAAAGATGTTAAATAATAAATAAATAAATAAATAAAAGAAAAAATATACATATATAAAGCATGTTACATAAAGTTTGAGATATGTTGAAAAAGGAACTGGGAGGGAGTTTTAAATAACTGTAAAGGTAATTTTAAGGATTTTTACTAGACAAGTTGGCTAAAAGGTTTTTTTTTTCTTTTTTTCTTTTTGTTTAAAAGTTTTTTAAGAAAGATATTTTTAACTTTTTCTAAAAATGTATCAAAATGGTATTTTTTCCTTATATTAGAACAAGGTTTTTCTTTAAAGTATTGATCTGCTCTTAGTAAAAAGCAATTATATAGTAAAGGTTTTCCTCTATGTCTTGGTAACTTGACTAAGAAACAGAGATCTATGTGCTTCATGTTTCTGTTTACTGGGTTTTGATTACTTAGGAAAATTGAGCTTTGAAAGGTTAAACTTTTTAACTATATAATTTCTATATTTGGCATTAAAATATTTTAATTATCATTTAGATTAAATAAATAATTATTGTTTCACAATGGCCTATGCCTTGTTTTCATCAAATGTTATAAGTTTTCTGACATCTTTGACATGATTCTTCAAGATCAAGTTCCAAATTAAGTATTTTTTACCTCAACTTTAACTTTGAGACTTTCCAGTTGGGACCTCAGGAAAACCTCAAAGGGTGTATTTCTAATTTTGTTAAGACTTATCTTATATATCAAGTAATATGGGAAGTACTGCCAACTAATAAAGTAATGTGAGGTCTCCTTCAGAGTATTTACATAAATATGCTTTCTTATGTTTTTGCCATAGGGTACATGCACTTCCTGGAGAGAAATAGAGGGAAAGACAGTGAGAGATAAAATGAGAAATCACCCTGTGGGGGGATAGCCACACCTCAATCCTTTCTCCTCCATTCTCCTCTTGATATTTTGGGCATGCACACACACACACACACACACACACACACACACATCACAGTAACTAGGCCTTGACTGTAGGCAGAGTGCAAATGTATCTAAGATAACAGAAAAAAGACACAGTCAAAAATCTGGATTGTGGTAGCACATAATAATCTGATCCAGGATGTTTGTCTTTTTTCTCTTTTCTCTTTTTTCTTTCTCAACTTAATTTTTAGGCCTGACCCTTTCCTTTGTCAACGGATATTTGGCTATTGAGTCAGTCAGACATATCTTCCTCCCAAGATTCAGCACGACAGATGACAAAATAAACTATGATTGATGGGACCAGCAGTTAGCATAATGGCTATGTCACTGGGCTCCCATGTAGTCGACCACGGTTCGCGTCCCAGACCCGGTGCCTTAAACTCATGCCAGGTGCGTGTGTGCATGCCCAAGATCCCAAGAGGAGAATGGAGGAGAAGGGATTGCGGCATGGCCATCCCCCCCCCCGGGGGGAGGGGGGATTTCTCGCTTTCTTTCTCTCTGTCTCTCTCTGTCTGTCTGGTGAGCGCACGCACCCTATAGCAAAATCCTCTTCAAAAAATATAAATAAATAAAATAAATAAACTATGATTGATGATGGTGAATGTCTGACTGAAGGACTACTTTTAGGAATGACCCTTCCTAGCACTGTGGGACCTCTTCTTAATTTCTGGCCTGCATATGCATTCTGAGAAATGATATTTGGCAAACAAGGGGAACTGAGAGTAGAATTCTGATAACTTTTCCTATTCTCAGATACTTTGTGAGGGAGTCATATCTACATTTATCTTGCTGTAACAGACTGTTTTGTTTCAGTGATTCTGGGATGCTCCCTCCATCCTGTCCTTGGCATAGCATCATTAGACACATAGTAAAGCCTTCCTATCTCTACTTAAGTGAAACATGGGCATTCTTTTGCTGACCCTAAATTTTATGAGAATAATGACTTGTGCTTTTAACCAATTACTAACCTAAGAAATTTCAAACCCACCTATAATCTGTAAGCCCCTGCTTCTAAATGTTCTGCCTTTTTGAGCCAGGCCAATGTAAAAACACCTTATATTAGAGCTAGAATTAAAAAGTAATGGAAAAGTCTATTTTGTTGCCATGATATTCACTTAAATTTCAGTATACATTTTAGTATGTATTTTATTATTTATTTTTAATTTCATTTTCTTTTATACAGTCAATTAAGAAAAAGGTTTTAGATTTTTACTTATAAATGCTCTCCACAGTTAAAATACTGCTTTTCTTTGTCCTCAATAAAATAGATATAATCATCAAAAAAAGAAAAATGTTAAACATATTTTTAACCAAAATAATAATAATATAATAAAACAGGATAACAAGACCAAAAAAAAAAACACCTTATATTAATTTGCAACTTAATTTATGTTTCCTGCTCTCAAAACTGAATTTAACAAAACCCTGCATCTGAACATTCAGAAAACATTTTTGTGTTTTTCTAGACCTGGTCACCCAATAAACCATTTTAATTTTTTCTACACAGCCTTGGTTATTTCCATCAACATGCCACTACTGAACATACATGGTTTCCCTCTTGAATTTCAGCAGATTTAAAGGGGAAGGAGAGGTGCAAAAAAAGAAAGTGGGGGTTCTTCAGAGTGGTTCTGTCTGAGCAGTTGGGGGGGGGGGCAATTCATCTCAGTCAGGAGCAACTGCTTGGGATGGCCAAAAGGAGATCCACTGCCTAGGTTTCTGCTATGTCCTTTAATCTCCTCAAGATTCTGTTCTCTCTTCTCTCTGTTCCCATCAGAAGGGAAGAAATTACCAACTCCAATATGAAAACCACTACCTGATTAACAAACCTATTGATATTTAAGAACCCATTGTTGGCCACAACAGTCCTTTACTTATACACCAGTATTACTGTCTACAATTGGGATTTTTCTCATATCAAGGTCTTTATATTTTTTTTTCATGTACCATATTGAACTTCCTTTTTTTTTTGGAAAAGCTATGAAGGTTCATTCTGTCAATTTTTAAAACATGAATGCATTCAGTTCTGCTGGCCTGGCATCATTCTAGCTTCTTATGCAATGCACATATCATTTGTTTCATAGGGACAGTAGAATTGTCCTGTCACGTTTTAGAGACAGTATTTTCCCATCATTTCTTAAAAGCAGAAGAATAAAAAATAAAATAATAAACAAACTCCTTACAATGGACTACAAGGTTTACATGATTGTATTCCCACCCCACCCTCATCCCATTGCTTTTTTAACCTCATTCTCTGCCACTCAGCCTATCACTCATGGTATTCCATCCACACTAGATTCCTCACTATTTCCCAAACACACAAGCACACCACAGCCTTGTATCCTTTGTACTGATTGTTCTCTCTATGTAAGAATGGCCTTCTACCAAAAATATACATATCTGGATCTATTGCTTTCTTCCACTCTCTACTCAAATACCACCTCATGAGAAAGGTCTTCTTACTAGTAACTAACTCCCACCCCAGATTTTTCTTTTCCCCTTACCATGCTCAATTACTCTTTTAAGCATGACTCACGACCTGACATCTATTTATTTTTCTCTTCCCACTAAGATATACACTTCATGAAGACAGAAACTTCACCTGTCTTATTCCCTGCACCTTATCCCAACACCTAGCACAACGTGTAGCACATAGTAGGTACTGTATAAACATTTATTGAATGAACAGTGGGCAGAGAATGATGAGCAAGAGCTCAATATGAAAGCTCCCAAACTGAGTTTCTCATTGGCAAGTTAGGGAACAAGAAACAAACCTCTGTATTAACCATGCACCTCACTTCTATTCCAAAACTAGATGAGACCTTGAAGCATAAGTTCCACTGCCAAGCACTCCAATCTAAATGAAAACTTCTATTGTTTTTGGTCAAAGTCCCCTATCCTTTTCTTTAATAATACTAGTCAAAATGTGTGATTATCATGTATTGATTTGTGCAAAATATGCTTAACATCTGCTTCTTCACACTAGCATATAAACTCATGAGGACAGGAACCTGGTTTGCCTTGTTCATTGTATCACTAGTGCCAAGTGTGCTGAAAGATACTTGTATAGTTTTTTTTTGTAGTTTAGCATTTTTACTTCTATGAATTATTTCATTTAATGTTCCAGAACATAGGTGCTATTGAGATCACCATTCTCCAGATGAGATCACTGTGACCTAGAGAGGAGCAATGACATTCCTCAGGTTACACACCTGGTAAATGGTAGAGTCAGGATTTTAACCTAGATATTCAGCCCCAAATCCAGTGCTCCTTCCATGACATCTTTTTGTCTCTATATTTTGCCCCCAAGGAAGTTTGGTTATCTAGAGTTACCCCCTCATTCCAGTCTACCAGGTCTTTTCTGGTTTAGCACTGAAAGTCCTATCTCAGAAATCCACTCAATCTCAGACAAACTGGAACGAGACTGTCACTCATACCACATGTACAATTAACTTGTCCTCCTTTCTACCCAATAGTAATCATATTTCAATTCAATGTTACTTAGTATGATATTTGTTTCACCCCTGAGCTCCTATTTATCATATGTATACCCTCTGCATACAGAGATCAAAGATGTAGAAAAAAAAAAGTCTACATACGTTTTGTTTATGTCTAACACATCATCAGATGCAAATAGGTACTTAATAAGACTATTTAATAATCCTGTGACAGACAATGTGATTCTTGTCTAATATGGAACAATGAACTTGAAATTAGAAGACTGGATTTAAGGTAGAAGTCTGCAGGTCAATTCTGTGGCCCTAATGAAGAAGTTCAGCAGTTTACTACATGGCCTGAATAACAGCCATAGAGACCTGAAAAACAGGTCTGCATATGTGGTATATGCCTAAATCCTGACAGAATGGAGAAATAAAGGAGAGGGATTGTAGAGTGACCACATCCCACTGGAAGGTGCTTTCTCTCTCTCTCTCTCTCTATCTCTCTCTCTCTCTCTCCCCCTTCCTCCCTCCCTCCCTCCTCCCCCTCTCTTTCTGTCATTCCATCTTTCTCTGGAGAGTACATGTGCCCGGTGGCAAAAAACAAAAACAAACAAATACCTGCTATTCTTTGGCTACAGACAAGACTCTCCCTCTTCTGGACCTCAATTTCCTTATCTGAAAATAGGCATAATAATCTACGCCTATCCATCCCATAATGATGAAATGAGATATGTCTGAAAATGACCTGAAAATGGCGGGGTACATTGGCAATGTTGCATTAGAAAGGCATGAAGCTGGTGATGAGCCCAGTGTCATAGGTAGTGTATAGTAGAACAGACTGGTTCATGTCAGCTGTTTATTTCTGTATTCGGCATTGCCCTGGGAGGCATGCAGTGGACCATTAAAGCAGTGGAAATTAACAGATTAGCTCTGTCACAATCACATCATTTGGCCTGCACAGACACAACCTTAGTTTTGCCTTTATTATGGCCACCTTATGACGAAGAACACAGCACTCTTTCATCCTTCTTGGAACCTATTTTCTTATTTACTAAATTTGCCAAATGTGTTCCCTGCCTCTGGGTGCAATTAGCAACAGGCAGGATTGACATCCTGCCATTAGTATCTAGACCACTTTTCAGATTATGGGAAACTTAGAAATAGCCCTCACTCATATTTCTAGATATTCAAAGTAAATGCAATTTAAGAAAATTAACATTATTAAAGCTTGGAACCTTGGAGAGTTTGTAACCCACTATTTCCTTATCCAGAGAGGAAATGAAATATGTAACAAACTCATCTCTCTGACACCCAGTTGTTTACACTAAAGAACATGGCAATGAGTTTGTGGCCAAAGCCTAAGATTAAATCTGAGAAATAAAAAGAAAAAAAATGAGGAAAAAGCAGGGAAGAGGCATTTGCAGTTGGCATTTCACCATGAGTTTGGGACTTTTTCCAGAGCCAGAGTGAGATCCATAAGTCTGTTGTCACAGTGACCATGACAGCTGAGCGGAGGCAATGCCTTGAGGTTGGTGAAAACCCTCATCCACTGCCAGGAAAAACTTGATAACATAAAAATTGTTAAACAAGTTATTAATACACCTCTACCCTGCTTTATATGTTTTCCAGTTACATTCTCAACCTGTGACTGTATCAAACTGACTGATGGACCAGGCTCAGGGTCCTCCTCTCAAAACATCTTTCAGCCCTCTATTGAATTGTCAGAAAAGTCATGACACATTTCTGCATAGAAAAACAGAAAAAATACATCATGACTTTTCCAGCAACCCAATACTACCCTCTTCGCTAATGACAGTGAGTAAAATGGTCAGTAATCTGCCAAACTATAATTATACCCTGCCCCTATTTTTGTCCCTCTGAAGTCAAATCTTCACACAACAGTCAGAGAGATCAAATTCTCTAATCTCATATCAAGTAATTGACCAAATCTTTACTATTACTCATAAGGCCCTCACCTCCAATTCCCCAATTACCTCTCTGGCTTCATTTCTTAGTACCATTCCTTTTTTTTCCCCAGCTTCTACCATGCTACCTTTGCTACCTTGTACATGCACTAGCCATTCCTCTGCTTAAAGGCTTTTGTTTTTATTTTGTACCCTTTACCTAGAATGTTCTTCCCTCAATATCGTAATGTCCTTCTGCCTTTTATTCAGTCATCTCTTTCCTGGTCTCTCCATCTAAAACTGCAACACTGGCATGTAAGATACTTTTGATACTCCCTATCACATTTTTTTCTTCATTTTTCTCGCTAGCACATGTAATGATATATTTTCTTACTGGGTTTTTTTATCGTGTGTCTCTTTCAAAAAGATTGTAAGCTCCAAGAAAATGAAGACTGTTGTGTCTCTTCTATCCACAGAATCTAGAAAGTGCTTTCGCTCATAGCAGGCACCTATTCAGTATTTGTTGAAGGAATTAATAAGAAAAGGAATAAATGAAAGATAATTGTCCTGGGGTTAGTAGGTGGCATAGTGGTTAAGGCACTGGACTCCCACATCGCTGATTCAAGTCCTGAACCTGGAGGCTTGAAAAATCACATTGGTGCATGCATGCCGAAAATTCAAGGAGGAAAATGGAGAAGAAGAGATTGTAAGTGAGGCCATCCTCCATGGGGAGTGATTTCTCACTTTCCCTCTGTCTGTCTGTCTCTCTCTCTCTCTCTCTCTCTCTCTCTCTCTCTCTTTCTCACCGGCAAACAGATGCATCCTATGACAAAATTTTTAAAAAAGAGAGAGAGTGAGTAATCCTATAGGGTAAACTATGCTAAAGTAATCATCAGCTGGGTTGTTTTTTCTTTCCAGGAGAAAAGAATGACTGAGTGGCTTACCTAGTAAAAAGGCATAATGACTTCATTTGTAGACAGTTGTAGGAGATACTGAAATACTTGAAGATCAAGAGACTGCCTTCCTTACCTACCCTGAAAGGTGCCAATTCCCTACCTGAAAGGTGCTCAGTGTAAAATACAACTCAATAGGATGAAATGCAGGGACTACTTCTGGAACAGGTAGAACTAGTTTAATTTTTTAAAGATATTATAAGCTAAGATATATATATCTCACACAGAGATACTATTATCCTCATATTATCCTCATCATCCCCCCTCATTTTTATAAAAGAAGCTGCTAAGATTCTGAGAAATTAGGCAACTTGCCAAAAGACTCATAGGTGGAAATATTCACAACTGGTTTCAATCCCAGGCCCATGGCACAGAGTCTCTGATCTCTTTGCTATACCATGCTGCTATAGGCAAAGGGAGGGACTATACCTTCATCCAAGGTTTTCTCTCTAGCCAGTAGGTCAGAATCTTCAGACTTGACATTACTTGGCATTTGCAGTGAGCATTTTCAGTTTTTCAGCTACAAAAGGTCTCTGAACTGACAGGAATTAAATTGCTGCCATGCCCTCCTCCAACCCGCCCCTGCAGCACATCATAACAAATGTCAATCTATTCCCTTGTAGGCTGTTGACTATGTTTGCCTCTATTTGTCTGACTGTATTTCATTCCATTAGTATAGATGGAGATAGAATTCTGCACTCTGTCACATAGCAATCTGATTATATTGGGGAAAGAAGAACACATGTATTTCTCCTTGTTTATGACATGCTAATAGACTCTAAGGAATCCCAAATTTCTATGACTATACAGAGTAACTTTCCAGAGATAAAACGTTCCCCTGAACACTTATTAAAATTATTTATTTAATTAGTTAATTTATTATCATTATTATTGTTATTCAATTTGACCAGAGAAAGATAAAGAGATAGTGAGAGTGAGAGTGAGAAAGCGAGCCACCAGGTGCAAGACTCAAACCACAGTCAGCCATGTGGGAGTCCAGTGCCTTAACCACCATGCCACCTTCTGGCCCCTCCACTGAACAGTAAATGAGCAGGAAGCACTAGGCTCCTCAGAGATCTGCCAAACAATTTTCCTCCCTTTCTTACAGCTGCCTACTTCCAAAAAAGTGTCTGAGTCTTGTATTCCTTTGATATACGTGGACTGAGCATGGTCACTCGGCTCTGTGCTACATGAATGCAACAGAAAGGTAAGTGTGATTCCATCTAGTGGAGGAAAGAAACATGTAATCAGATGATAAATGACCACCCAACATGACAAAGACTTGGTGGGGATAGGAAAAGAGTGCAGGGAACACAGTGCGAGGACTGATGTTTACAGAAGGACATAGAGAAAAATTTTCCTAAAGAAATGAAAGAATCAGCAAGTGGCATGGAGGTTGAAGGGCTGGATCCCACTTGGTCAGCTTTACAGTTCAAGTCCTGGACACAGAGGCCTGAGAATTACACAAGGTGCATGCATGTTTGTACCCAAAATCCTAGGAGGAGATTGGAGGAGAAGGGGTTGTAGTCTGGCTATCCCCCCTGGTGGTGGTGGAAGGCTGATTTCTCCTTTTCTCTCTCTCTCTGTCTCTGGTGAGAGCATGCACCTTATGGTAAAAACTAAAAAAAAAAAAAAAAAAAAAGGAAAGGAAAGGAAAAGGAAAAGAAATGACAAAGTGCCACTAAACTCTTTTTTAATCAAAGTGTTTAATCAACTAAACACTTATAAAACACACTTTTTTAAGGTGTGGTTTTGGACTTATTGGTCCAGATGCTTACTTCAAAATGGGGTTAGTGAGTTGTTTTCATCCTGGCCAGTTCGTTAATGGTACAGTTTCCAAATACTGACCAGCAACCCTGTAATGTCAGCACATGGTCATAAGAAGGACAGGTGAGAATCTGAATTCTAGAATTCTGAAAGGCCAATGGGCACACAGAATCCATTAAATTGAATGGTTTGCAAACCACAGGGCAGTAAAGGGGATGAGGTGAGAGAAGTCCAGTTCAGTGGATGAGACTACAGATCCTACACCCAAGTTTGGAGCAGTGCAACTCTGCTACTTTAAATACTGAGTTTCTGTATCTGCTTTTGTTTAGATGAGACAGTCCTGTTGCTGGGGAAAAAAATGTAAATTAATCCAATTGTTCATTGCAGAGATGAGGGAAACTGAAGCACAAAAAAGGGAAATAATTTGTCCCCTACCACAATGTATGACATTTGAGCAAATTAGTTTACCTCTATGAGTCTCAATTCCCCCATCTGAGAAAAAGAAATGATATTAGTGAGTACTTCATATGATTGCTGTAAGGGTTTACTGAAATGGTGCATGAAAACACTTAGCACGGTACCTGAAACATACTAGATACATAAAAATCAATTGCTACTACAGTCATAATGATGATGATGATGAGAATGGTGCAGTTAGTTTCAGTTAGTTCTTAAAACTTAAGTTCCCTGATTTGAAAACTAACCTGAAGTTACCTGCATCCTATTAGCTCCGCACAGGTCTTTCTGCACAACTAGTCATGATAACTTGACACAGTTGACCAACCCCTTCTCCCAATTCACTTGAATTCATTTGGGTCATGAATTTGTCCTCTGACTTTATTTATTTTTTATTTTTTTCATTTCATTTTCTTTTATACATTCAATCACCTTATTATTTGGCTAACAAAATGGATATTTCAACAGGTAAACATTTCTCCCTATTACAGTTGATAAAACTACTAAATATCTTCAACAGATAATACCACATTTATTTGTGCCATTAATGCTTTGCCTCCCTATTTTTCTTCTAAATGTCCTTCCTCAGACCCTCTTCTTTCACACGCACTATATCTGGTATTTACATCTATATACTGTGTTTCTATATCCTTTAGTCAATTAGTTTCAGTCATAGAGTGCGGACATTCGGTATATATTAAGTGGGGACATACAATGCCTCCTACTTTAATGGATGCTCCTTTTTAGCCCCCCCCCCAATGGCTTTCTCCTCATTTCCCTTATCATTAGCCCTTAGAATACCTCATGGCTCAGGCTTCAGATTTCTTTTCTCTTCTATACTCACTCTCTAGCTAATTGAGACTCATGATTTTAAATTCCTTCTATGTGTTAATGTATCATAAGTGTACATCAAATAGCATACTTTTAAAATATGATTTTTTATATATAGAAACTCGTAAGCAATTCATCAAGAAACTTCTGGAATTAAATAATTCAGTAAAATCATAGGATTCAATATCAATATCCAACAATTACATTTCCGTATACTAGCAAGGAACAATAAAACAAATTAAGAAAGTTCCATGCACAATAATATAAAAAACTCTAAAGTAAATAGCAATAAATTTCTTCTCCTGGGCTCCAGATTCATGCTGCCAATCTAGTATCCCCACTTTGATACAAACATCTCAAGGTAAGTATGATATTAAGAGAATTCCGGATTTTCCTCCCAAATTTGCTCCTCCAGCTATTCCCAAATTTCCAGAGATGCCCCAACATCCTTGTAGTTGTTCAAACCAAAACCTAGTCACCTCCTTTCTTTTCCTTCCTTCTTATACCCAATCCATCAGAAAGTCATGTTGACTGTGCCTCTAAAATTCATGATATGACATTCATAAATTCATTCACTTCTCATCCCCTTCATTGCTAAAAATCTTAAACTATGCCATCATTATCTTTGGCGTAAATTACTGGAACAGTCTTCAATCTAATTTCCTTGCATTCACTCTTGCAACCATACTTACAGACCATTCTCCAAGCAGTAACCAAAGTGATTATTGTAAAATCATTCACCAAGTACTGTGATTCATCTGCTTAAACCATCCAACAATATCTTCTCATTGAACTTAGAATAAAATACAAACTATGTAACATGACCTACTAGTCCATATATAGTTTGACCTGAGACTACTCTCCCCCTTACTAGTTATTTTTATTTCCTGTTCCTTGAATTTATACTGGTTTCTATTGCTCAAAATATGCTTCTCACAAACTGTCTTGGGATTCATTCTTTTTCATTATTTATTTCTTAGTTCAGCTATCCCCTCCTCAGAGACTCTCCAGACAGTCTGAGGTAAAGCAGTGGATGCATTGCCCAAAATCTCATGTGTTAGAACTTTGTTGTAATGTGAGATATTAAAAGGAAACTTAATGATTAAAGTATTGAAATATGAGGTCTTTGGGAAGTGATTAGACATCAGAGTGGGACCATGATTGAATTTTGGTGGATATATAAGAGAGAGGACCAGCAGATAGCAGCATAATGGTTACTTCACCAGTCTCCCACTTAGTCAAACACAATTTGAGTCCCAGTCCTGGTGGATTAAACATCACGCTGAGCACATATACGTGAGTGCCCAAGATCCCGAGAGGAAAATGGAGGAAAAGGGATCATGGTGTGGCCATCCCCCAAGGGGTGATTTCTTGCTTTCCATCTCTCTGTCTTTCTCTCTCTCTCCAGTGAGAGCACATGCCCTATAGCAAAACTTTCTCTTAAAAAAGAAAAGAAGAGGTAATGAAACAGAGATATACAGACACAGACACGCTCACTTTTGCCCTGCGCCATATTACGCAGCAAGAAAAACTCCCTAAATGTAGCTTCTGCTCCTTGGAACTCCAAACCCTGAGCTGAATAAAACTCCATTCTCTTCAATTAACCCAGACATAAGTATTCCTGTTATTAGCAACAAAATGGACTAGAATACCCAGTATATTCTATCCCACTATCCACTTCTTCATACCACCTATCCCAATTTGAAATCCTTTGTATTTTTAAACTGTTTACATGTGTAATATCCTCCCATATACACATTCTAACCAATAGAATGCCATTGCCATGAGAGGAAAAACTTTACTTAGTCGAACTATTGTATCTCTAGCACCTAGAACAGTGCCTGGCATAGTAGACCCTTAGCAATTATTTGCTGAATATATAAATGAGAAAAAAAATTGACTAGAGACTAGGTTTCATCCCAACATGCTCAGCCTATCTCCATGGAATCCCCTTCCTAAATGAAGTCCACAATTTAGGTAAGACAATAGGTAGGTCAGAAAGAAGCTACTTTCCAACCCACTCACTGACAGGTGAATTAAGCATCGATACAGCTCTCTGAATGTAATATTTTCATAGCGACACTGACTTCTGCAGTCTTACAAAAGATGCAATCATGATTGAAAGTATTGTTCCTAACTATGGCCATGATGAATGTACAACAATTAAGGTATTCTAACTAGTGTCATTTGCTTGGCACACTCCAATTAAGGAGGAGGCTATAAATAAGGAGGCTAAAAACATCGCCTGTTGCAAACATTCTATATAAAAGCACTCCTGCATAGACCCCCTTCAAGATAATAGTTCTGATGATACTGGCATATTGCTACAGAAAAAAATAGATTTGTAGAACCATAGACAAAGGGAAGGTGGGGAAGAGCATGCTGACATACAAATTCACTACAAACCAGCATGGGGTCTTGAAAATAGGTCAAAGTTGGGACTACAATAAACAAGATTGACCTTAAGCAATATGACACAATGAGAGAATTTGTCCAACAGAGGAAGTAATACGTGCAGGGATTTTTACTTTTTCTGTTCATTATTCTGTGACATGGGAGAGAATATGTGAAGGGATAGAGGAGAATTTGACCTAGAGCTTATGAGTTACAGCACTGAATTTACAACAGCATAACCCAGGAATATTAAAAGATACTGTGCCTAGGCTTCACTCCTACTGATTATGATTTAATTAATCTGGAGCAAGTCCCAGGCTCTAGTATGTTGTTTGGCTTCCCTGTGAGTCCAATATGTAGGGAGGCTTGATAATAATCTGTAGATGATCCAAATCTTAGGAAAGCAGCCTAAGTCTGTTCCTTTAACTCAGTAATTCACAAACTGCCTGCTTCCCTGACAACATCACCTAGTAACTGTTAGAAGTGATGTGAAGTGTATTCATGCTAGGTAAATCCACTGTACAAGCTGTAGTGATATATAGTGAGTAAATGCACAAAAGATATTAAAATAATAATAATTGCTTAATTTTTTAATTAAAAAAAAAAAGAAGTACAAATATAGGGCTCCAGATCTACTGATTCCAAAACTCTGGGGCTGGAGGCCATCAATTTGTGTTTTTGTTTGTTTGGTTGATTTTTAATTTTGCCAGGTGGCACTGCAGTTGTCAGAGAGAGAGAGAGAGACAGGGAGGTAAAGTAAGAAAGGATACCCATGGGGAATTGTCATGCATCAGTACCTTCTCCATTTCTCACTCCTTTTGGGATATGAGGCATGCACACACACATGTCTGATGTGTTTTTCAAACTACCAGGTCCAGGACATGAGCCATGCAGTTGACCAAGTGGAATGCAGCCACCCTAACCAAGCCATGGGCCGGCCCACAATCTGTGTTTCTACAAACCCTCCAGGGGATGACGATGATGCGTACTCAAATAGGAAAACCACTGCTTTCAGCAACAGTAACAGATTAAGTGAATATGCTTGTTCTGACTGTAATAGACTTTAACAGCTGGGGCTAAAAGGAGCAACTAGAAGCACTTTGACTTCAAACTGAAGTACTACCACTAGAGCTGATTTTGTAGGCTCTTACCTCAAGATGTTAATAAGAATGAGCATTCACAATGAATCAAAATGCTACTATAAGGTTAAGTTGAAAGCGAGAAGATTGTATATCAGGAGAAAATTTAAAAATAATAAGAAAGGTACTTATTTGTTCCTAGAGGATATTTTTCTTTAAAATAGTAGTTCTAAAAGAGATGATGGATATGGTAATTAGTTTTATTTAATCATTTGACAATATATACATATATCAAAACATCATGGTGTACACTGTAAATATATATAATTGTATTTGTCAATTATACCTTGATAAGGCTGGGAAAGACTAAAAATAATTAGTTCTATAGAAGTGCTTTAAAAAATTATTAGTGTGCTACAAATGATAACATACAGTTTTATTCCTTCTGTGTTTGGCTATTTCAGTCAGCATAATGTCTCCAAATTCAGCCTTGTTGTTGCAAATGAAAGGGTATCTTTCCTTTTAAAGGATGTATAATATGGCCTTGCATATATATACTGTATTATTCATCATCCATCATAAATATGTATGTTATTTCCATGTCTTGACAATCATGAATAATGCTGCCGTGAACATGGAAGTGCAGTTATCTTACTTAATTTCAATTCCTTTGACTGTGTTGAGTCATTAAAAAAGTCATGATGCATTATTGCATAGTAAAACAGAAAAATGTGTCATAACTTTTCTGATGACCTAGTATATCCATCCAGAGGTGAATTGCTGGAAAATTCCACTGGCATGTGCAAAAGGGTCCCAGGGAAGCAACCACTAAAGGTGAATGGCTGTGAAGCTCCCCATCAGTTTTCTGCTAAGCAGGTCTAGGACCTTGGATCCTTCCATGTCCAACTGCTCTTCTAGTGCCTTTCCAGTTCCACCAGCTTGCACAGCAGGGTCCCAGGGTGGCAGCCACTAAAGGTGAGCGACTGTGAAGCTCCTCATTGGTATTCTGCTAAGCAGATCTGAGTCTTTGGATCCTTTTGTGTCCTTCTGCTCTCCAGTGCCTTTCCAACTTCCACCAATCCATGCAACTGAGCCCCAGGAAGCCAGGTTCTTTCGGATTCCATATTTCACCAATCCACGCACTGCATTTTTCTCTCTGTAGTTGCATAGTTCCAGCCCAGTTTCAGGTGCATCTCATCCTGAGCAGTTGTTAGAATATCCAAGCACCTAAAGGGTAGATACACCCTAATCTGATTGAAAGACACATCCCCCTGCCAAAGAACACATCTGGGAAGAAGAGTTGTTCCTTTCCACTGACACTAAACAACTCATTCATAAATGTAGAAAGAAGTATGTACTTAATTCACCAAGAAGATATAACAATTGTAAATACCTATGCACCCAACATTAGAGCATCCAAATATGTGAAATATAGACTGCTTGATCTAAAAGAAGAGAGAAACTGTAACACAGTAGTTGTTGGAGATCTCAACACTCCACTGTGTCCTCTGGACAGATCATCTAGACAAAAAATAAGCAAAGAGATACATGATCTAAACAATACCTAAATCAAAGGAACTTAATAGTCATCTATAGAACTTTCCACCCAACAACGACAAGATACACAATTTTCTCACCCCTGCATGGAACATTTTTGAAGACTGATCACATGAAAGGGCATAAAACAAGCCTTTACAAATTCAAATGAATAAACTATACCTATCATGTTCTCTGACCATGATGGAATTAAACTTGAAACTAACTGCAGAAAAACAAAACCTAAAAAATACACAAAAACATGGAAACTAAACAACCTATTCAATAATGGTAATGACGTCTAATACTTTTTATTCTGTTGTCAAAATATACTTGGATGTAGGGTAACGTAAATCATAAATGGAAGATAAAATAGTGTACTATTCAACTAAAGAAGACATACTGCTTACATTACAATTATACACACACACACAGATACACACATTACAAGATTTTCAAACTCTGTGTAGCTGCTTAGTCTCTCATTCATGTACTGGTTGAACAGATTAGAACACAGACAATTCATTCATTGTCTTAGACCAAGGCCATTGTTTAGTCTTCTGAGAATCCTGCCTTGGACATAACCAATCCAGGCTTCTGCTCTAGGTAGAATAAATAGCAGAGTAAATAGCAGATTTATTCTCCTGACTGGAACAACCAGAAGTAGATAAAATATATGAAACAAAATTTTGCAAGATGCTAGACATCATATAGTAAAAGACAATGATCTCTGACAGACAAGAAACAAATCAGGTGATCTCTAAAACTATCCCAGTTAACTATTTTAAGAAAGTATGAAAGTCACAATGGTAGGTAGGGAAAATCCAAGAGAAGTACAGAGGAATTCCTAAATTGAGAAAGTAATGCTGAAAGTCTAAAGAGACAAAGTTTCTTAAAGTGAGAACTCCAGAGAACTTTCTAGGGTCCTCCTTGAGCATTCAGTTAGCCACTGGTAAACACATGCATGGGAGGAAACCATGTGAGTCTAGGAAGAGAATCAGGAGAAAGGATTGGAGGTAAGAGTGCCTGATATACACACAGTACTGAGAATATTGACTGTCCCCATCATCCAGACTAGAAAATCTGAAGCTTCATAGGGCATTGGGTAGAATAGGTAGTAAGAACCATATTTAGTAGTGAGAAATAATTAATCCAATATTGAGCATCACTGCAGTTTTGTTTAACAAAGACCTTAAAGTACCATTCTTTTTCCAAGTGATTTCATTAGATCCCATAACAAAGCTTAAAAATATTTATGGGGTGCCAGATGGCATGGTGGTTAAGGGCTCTGAATTCTCACATGGGTGACTAGGGTTCGAGTCCCAGACCTGGCAGCTTGCTTTCTCATTCTCTCTCTCTCTCTCTCTCTCTCTCTCTCTCTCTCTCTCTCTGTCCGTCTCTGGTAAAAATAAAATAAAATTAATTAATTAAAATCAAAATTAAAATAAGTAAATAAAGTTAAATAAGATAATTTAAAAATATATTTATAGGAAATATATATATAGCATCAAACAAAGTAAAGTGCACAATATTTTGTACTTTGCACCTAGTATACTATCAAGCATGTGGAAAAGCAGGAAAATATGACTCGTAGTGAGGAAATTAATCCATTAAAACTGACTTTTTACTGATATAGACATTACAGTTGGCATACAAGGATATTAAAAATTTATTGTGGGAGCCAGCAGTTAGCATAATGGCTATGTCGCTGGACTCCCACGTGGTCGACCACGGTTTGTGTCTCGGACCCGGTGGCTTAAAACTCACGCCGGGCGCGTGTGCATGCATGCCCAGGATCCCAAGAGGAGAGTGAAGGAGAAGGGATTGCAGCGTGGCCATCCCCCCTGGGGGGTGATTTCTCGCTTTCAGTCTCTCTGTCTCTCTCTGTCTGTCTGGCGAGCACACGTGCCCTATAGCAAAAACCTCTTCAAAAAAAAAAAAAAAAGAATTTTTGTAACTGTTTAATATGTACATTAAAAGTAATTTGGAAGAAATAAAAATACCTAAATCAAATTTCTAGAAATAAAAACTATAATGAATGAGCAGAAACATTTCTTTATATTTAATTAATTTCATAGTAGGTATTGAACAGAGCTGGCCCAATAGTCTAGTGGTTAAGAAAACTAGATCCAACGTGGCCAACTGTAGGTCAAATCGTGGCCCTGATGGCTTAAAAAACATGTAGGTTCGGGACCAGCAGTTAGTGTAATGGCTATGTCGCTGAATTCCCATGTAGTCGACCACGGTTCAAGTCCCGGACCCGATGGCTTAAACTCATGCCAGGCATGCGTGCGTGCATGCGAGCTCAAGATCTCGAGAGAAGAATGGAGGAGAAGGGATTGTGGCATGGCCATCCCACTGGAGGATGATTTCTCACTTTCTATCTCTCTGTCTCTCTCTTCTTTCTGGCAAGCGCACACACCCTCTAGCAAAAACCTCTCCAAAAAACAAACAAAAAAAATTATGTAGGCTTATGTGTCTGCACATGCCAAATCCTAACAGGATGGTGAAATGAAGGAGAAAGGTTGTAATGTGACCATGCCCCATTAGGGGTCTTTTCTCCCCCACCCCCATTTCTCTATCTCTTCTCTCTTTCTCTCTCTGGCAAGTGTATGTGCCTTCTGACAATTAATTTAAAAAAAGAATAGATACTGCAGAAGAAAAGATCAGTGAACCTAAATATCATACATAGCAATAGACCTATCCAAAATCAATCACAAAGAGTAAAGACATAAAGAAATAATGAACAAAATGTTTCCAAAGTTTATGAAAATATAAAACCACAGATCCAAGAAGCTCAAGAAATTCAAACAATAACCAAAAATATGGGGGGGGGGGGGTGGGAAATGGGAAAAAAAATACACCAATGTACATCGTGATCAAATTCCTGGAAATCAGTCATAGTGAAAACCTTAATAGTAGTCAGAAAAGGAAAAAAAAAAAAAAAAGATTATCTCATACAGAGAGGAACAAAAACAATGACAGCCTATTTCTCACCGGAAACAACATGAGTAAGAAGACAGAAGAATATTATCTTTAAATACTAAGAGAAGGGCTTGCTCTGTGGCCTCTTGGTTAAGGTAGCCAGATCCCTGCAGGAAAAATGGAGAGTTGGAGTCCCAGACCTTGAGGTTTGAGAAACATACCAGATTTGTGTGCATATGTGCCCAAAAGCCTGAAAGGAGAAAAAGATGGAGAAGAAGGATTTGTACTGTGATCATTCCACATGGGGGTTGCCAGAGGCCTGCTCCAGCTAGGGTGGGTTGAGGCTTGTACACAGGAAGGCGACGCAGGCAAGAAGGAATCAGACTGAGACCTCAATGCTCTTTAGCATGTTCTCAGCCGACTACAGTCAGAGCCAGCTCAAGACTGCAGCCCCAGTGGCTATCAAACATATGTATTTATTGAGGGATGTTTTACAGAAGTAGGAGGGATGAGGAGGAAGTAAAAGATTCACTCTAAGAAATGAGGTATACGAAGTATGGAAACAATAATCATAAAACATGATGCACTGTTCTGTTTGATCAGGTGAAGTCAAACAGTCCTCAGGATGAAGGAGTCCATCTGTCCGGTGCATTTTCTTCTTAAATCTTGATTACCGGGCAGGGCCTTTTTGGATGAGAGGGTTTTGTAACTCAGGAGGCAACACAGGATGTTTCATTAGTAGTTTTTCATAGTTAACAGCACACAGATGAGAAACTCTTGGGAACCATCAGTTAGCGTAATGGCTATGTCGCTGGACTCCCACGTAGTCGACCGCGGTTCGCGTCCTGGACCCAGTGGCTTAAAACTCACGCCGGGCGCATGTGCGTGCCTGCCCAAGATCCCGAGAGGAGAATGGAGGAGAAGGGATTGCGGCGTGACCATCCCCCCTGGGGGGTGATTTCTCGCTTTCTGTCTCTATGTCTCTTTCTGTCTGGCGAGCACATGTGCCCTATAGTGAAAACCTCTCCAAAAAAAAAAAAAAAGAAAGAAACTCTTTGTAGTTAGGGACTATCTGTTGCTTGCCCAAACTTAGATAAGAACTCCCAGCTAAAATAGGTAATCTTTCCTGGAGCCTTCAGGTTTGTTTATTCTGTTGCTGTTAGCCAGATCTGTTCTTCTATTAACCTGCGGGTCTCTGTATTTTATTTGCTGAATTTTTGTCTGTTAATCAGTGAATTCTTGTGCTTTATCTTAGAATCCCTGTCATGGTGGTGGGTACGCTAACTTGGCCTAACATAAGCTAACTTGGCCTGCAGCTTTAACAAGGGGTATTTACGTAAAATTAGCTTTAAACTAAATTAGTCTACATATGCTACTTACGCTAATTTGGCTTTTACTAACTGAACCTAACAATGTTAATTCGGCTTAACACAGGCAGGTGGGGGAGTCTCAAATTTCCTGATCACCTGCCCTGTCACTTTAGGAAACCACATTCCTTCAAGATCACTAATTGGCTTTATTGTAAAGTTGCAGTAAGGCTGGGGATGTTGTTTTACCCTTGCAGGGTACCGTAATAACAGTAAAGCTCATGGCAGAGAAGTTGAGTACAAATCAGTACAGTAAAACACAGTTAGAAACTGGAGCCCATAACTGTCAGCCTTGCTCACAGTTTTTCTCAGCCCAGTCCTTGCTTAGTCCTAGCCTGTGTTGGCTGCATGGCCCCATCAGGGGGTAATTTCTCCTATATCCCTGTCTGTCTCTCTGGTGAATGCCACATCCACTAGTCAAATACATAAATAAATACTAAGAGGAAAAAAAAAAAAACTTGTCGAGAGAAATATCTTCCAAAAATACACCCATATGGTTCTGTGTCATATGCAATAGTGAAAACAAGGACTCAAAGAAGTATGTGTACATCCACGTTCATAGCAGCAATATTCATAAAATAGTCAAAAGGTGAAAACAACTCAAATATCTATCAATGGATAAATTGATAAATAAAATGTAGTATAGAACAGAACATTATTTAGCCTTAATAAGGAATGAAACTCTACTACATGCTACAACATGGATGAACTTTGAGCATGTGATGTTAAATGAAATAATCCAGTCACAAATGGACAAATATTGTATGATTCCACTTATCTGAGATACCTAGAGTAGTTAAATTCATAGAGACAGAAAGTAGAATTGTTAGGGGCTGGTGAGAAGAATAGAGATTTAGTTTTTAATAGGACAGTTTCAGTTGTGGAAGATGAGAGTTCTGGGGATGGTAATGATGGTTGCACAACATAAATATACTCAATGTCACCTAGCCAAATACTTAAAAATGGTCAAATTGGTAAATTTTTTATGTATTCTATATTTCACCATGACAACAGAAAAAGATATTTTTAATGACGGAGAAATGAAGACAGTTTCAGAGCATATAAAAGCTGACAACTCATCACCAGCAAGCCCATGCTACAAGTACTGTTAAAGAAAAGTCTGTCAGGCAAAAAGAAAAGTATACTAGATGAATACCTGGATCTATACAAAGGAATGAAGACCACCAACAATGTCACATACATGGGTAAATATAAAATAATTTTCTCATATTATTTAAATACCATTGAAAGATAATGAGCTCATCTACAGTTGCACATGCTACTAAGATGCTGCACCCCATAAGCTGGAACCATGTAGGAGGTCTAAGTTTGGTTGCTAGGCAAACCCAAAGGCCAGGTAGAGGGGCATGCTCCTGTAATTCCAGGAGAGGCTGAGGCAGAAGGATCATGAACTTGAGGCCAGCCTGGCCACGCAGTGAGACCCTATCTAAAAAAAGACTGTCTTGAAAAAGAGCATGGTGGTTGGGACCAGCAGTTAGTGTAATGGCTATGTCACTGGACTCCCACGTAGTCTGCGACCGCAGTTCACGTCCCGGACCCGGTGGCTTAAACTCACACTGGGCGCGTGTGCGTGCGTGCCCAAGATCCCAGGAGGAGAATGAAGGAGAAGGGATTGCGGCATGGCCATCCCCCCTGGGGGGTGATTTCCTGCTTTCTGTCTCTCTGTCTCTCTCTGTCTGTCTGGCAAGCACACGCGCCCTATAGCAAAAACCTCTGCAAAAAAAAAAAAAAAAAAAGAGCATGGTGGTGTGCTTCTGTAGTTCTACTGGGTGGTTGAGGCAGGAGGATAGCAATAGCAAAATACTGTTGAAAAAAAAATGTGGGCCTAGCAGGTGGCATGGTGGTTAAGGACCTGGACTTCCATATGACTGACTGTGATTTGAGTCCCAGACCTGGTGACTTGCTTTCTCACTTTCCCTCTCTCTGTCTCTCTCTGATGAGAGCACATGTCCTATGGCAAACTTTAACTAATAATAATTAATAAAATTAAATAACACTTTTTTTAAAAGGCAATTTTTTTCAACAAAAACAATAACAATGATATTTGCTAGATGTATAAAAGTAAAATCTGTGACAACTATAGCATAAAGGCTTGGAGGAGAAATATGGAAGTGCACTATTGTAACATTCTTATACTACATGAGATTCTGTCTCTGGTATGGTCCAATCTGCTGTTAATACTTTTGAGGGAGGACCTTATTTCCTATATTACTGTATTCATCTCTAGAAGTTCTGATGGGTTCTTTTTCATAGTGTCTATCTCCTCTTTCAAATCATAGAAAGATTTCCTCATCTCTGTCACCATGAATATTCTGAATGCTATTTCTGACATTCCTGCAATGTTTTCATGCTGTATATGGTTGAAGAAGGGTTGCTTTATTCCATGGAAGATAAAGTGTCTCCTTGCTTTTCTATATTTCTTGTGTCTCAGTACTGGTTTCTAGTCATCTGATCGATTCTACACTTTGTCCTACTTTTCTGGAGTCAATTCTATAGTGTTAGGAGGGAAGAAGAGCTCTACTTCTGATGTTTCTGGCATAGGGCCTTGTCCTCCATTCAGAGAAGTGTGTATATAGCCAGCTTTAGGTGTTGGTTCTTCTGAGGCTTCACTGGACAGTTTCAAATGGGGGGAGGGAGAAGGAAACAGTAGGTTCAGAAAACTATGAAATTTCAAAATACTCCTGGAATGACAGAAAGAAGCTAGAGGTCTGAGATGATCTTCCTGCCTCAGTTGGTCTCACTGACTGCTGCTGCTCCCTGCTCTACAGTGCAGGTTCGAGGTAATGGAGGAAAATGGAAGTGGGAAGAGCTAGTCTGGGATGTACCTGGGCATCTGGCAGGCAGGCAGTGGAAGGCCTGAGGTGGTCTTCCTGCCTCAGTTGGTCTCACCAAGTGCTGCTGCTCCCTGCTCCACAGTGCAGGTTCTGGGGGTAATGGTGGTGAAGAGATGTGGAAGGAGCCCATCTGGGGTGTACCTGGGGCAGTCAGGAGGCAGTGGGAGGTCTGAGACAGTCTTCCTGCCTCAGTTCTCACTGCCTGCTGCTGCTCTCTGTTGCACAGTGCAGGCTCCAGAAGTAATGATGGTCACCAGAAGTAGTGTGAGAAGAGGGTGGGAGAGGGCAGAGGGTCAGACCTAGGGGGATATATATATATATATATATATATATATATATTTATATGAAATAAGAAATGGAAAATTATTGATGATAACATGCATGATTAAGCCACTATGCAGCATATTCTGGATGGAAAACCACATTTTGTATGCTGTGACGAAGCTTAGGTGATTAATGTAAATTAATTAATTAAAAAAAAGTTTCAGGAGGAAAAAAAACACAAAAATGGTTTTTCTTGAAATGAAAAACAATGCATATTTGATGGTTGCAGTAAGCTATATAGCCCCAGCTAGGTGCTACTTTATAGTATGTTCATTCTACTCACTGAGGTTTGTGTCTAAAGTCATACTTGTGTTCATGAATATGTATATATCAGCTGCGCTTTCTATTGGAAATATTTAGATTTAAGTTCATTAGCGAATCAATTAATGGGGGGGAAAGGCATAAAAAGCAACCATGGATACCAGAGACAGTGTGGGAGGAGGGTAGGATACCGCAGAGGATGAGAGATAGGGAATCAAGGGTGGCAAAAAAAGCAAAATATACAGGAAACAAGAAATGGAAAATTATTTGTTGATAATAACACATATGTTGATGTGCTTGATTGAGCCAATGTACAGTGTATTCTGGATGGGAAATCTCATTTTGTATGTTGTAATGATGTATAGTGAATGAATGTAAATAAATATATTTAAATTTAAAAAAAAAGAAGTAATGGTGGAAAAGTGCTACACCTCTTCTATTTCATCCTGTGGTGTTGGATACACACCTGTGAATTTGTCAAACCTCATACAACTGTACGCCAAAACAAGTGAATTTTGCTGTATGAAAATTTTAAAAATTGAGTTACTATACAGACACACTTCTCTGGTCTGAATATTGGTGTCCCCCCGCCAGCAGTCATAGGAACTTAATTCCTAATGTGATAGCATTAAGAGGTAGAGCCTTTATGAGGTTATTAAGCCATGAAGGCAGAGTCCTCATCAATGTGACTTTTAGTGCCTTTATAAGAACACTGAAGGAGCCTGTTCACCCACTTCGACCATGTGAGGACAAAGCAAGAATGCACCATTTTTGAAGCAGAGAGCCAGCCCTCACAAGAATCTCCTGGTGTCTATATCTTGGATTTGCCAACCTCTAGTACTGGGAACAACAAATTTCTGTTCATAAATTACCTGATCTAGGGTATTTTGTTATAGCTATCCCAAATGGACCACAACACATGCACCTAGTGTCATCTGCTGAGAGTAACTAGAAGCAGTGACAACCCAGTAGCAATAAGCTCATTGAGGTAGCCCTGGCATGGTGGTTAAGGCAGCTGGATCCCACGTGGCCAATTGTGCAGTTCAAAACCCAGATACAGAGGCTTGAAAAACATCCCAGATACACATGTGTGCATACCCAAATGCCTGACAGGAGGGAGAGATGAATAAGAATTGTGGCGTGACCATTCCCCATAAGGGGTGCTTTCTCTCTCTCTCTATCTCTATCTCTTGCAAGCATGAGTACCCTCTGCCAAAATCTAAAAGGAAAGATAAAAGAACAGCACACCTAGAGCCCAGTCATTTCTCATACTCTTCTCCAAAAGAACCAGGGACACTGGGAGAAGTATCTGATTTTAAGGCTGAGAGTCAGTGAAAACAAAAGGCAGGCATGGAATGACTTATATTGCCCCCAAAATAAAGGAATGACTAAAACAAAAAAATCAATGTGGGCATGTTTAAGGGATACATGAGCTAATCTAAAAGAGCTTCCAGTGTCCAAAACTTCAATAATTTGAGCAATAAGCTAAATAATGATGTAATTGGATTATAATTCAATAAAATAACTATCTGTGAGTCCATATTGAGATAAATAATTCAATAAACAAATAAGTGGGAGGGAAGTAATAGTATGCTTTATTGAATAATTCAAATTAATAAATCTAGATGAAATGAAAGATACAGAAAATAACAATTAGAACACCATGGTAATGGTTGCTGCAGGCAAAATAAACTGATAAATGCTAAAATTAGTGGGTAAAACTTTAAATAGAAACAAGATACTTGTACAGCCTCCAAATGTATTTTCCAAAATATTTGTTAATTACTATGATGATTTTAACATATGACCACAATTTCTAGAGAAAAAGTATTCCTTCCTACCATAAATGCAAAAAATTTCATTCTTCTCACTTTGAATTCTGGCTGGATTAGTGACTTTTTTCTTAAATAAGAGTATGAAAACAGAAAAATGCCTACTCGACAGTGGAGAAATCCAGCAGGTACCACCTTAAGCAAGTTATCAAGGTTAATATCAGTCATGATGTCACATTGATAGTATAAAACTTCAAATAATATATGATTAAAAGAGCACTTCACATCTATGGTATTCTTCCCCCTAAATTCATAACCTCAGTCCAATGATGACACAATATCAGGCAAACCCAAATTTAACAACTATCTATAAAATACTTGGCCAATATGCTTTGAAAGTGTCGAGGTCATGAATTGTCATGTCACAGACTGAAACGACAAATAAATGCAATATGACCCCTGAATTTGATCCTGAAGTAATAAATGAACAATAGCAGAAAGCAGGGAACATTTGAATAAAGTCTATAATTAATAGTATTGTGTCTGTGTTAATTTCTTAGTTTTGATATTTTTTTACCATGTTATGTAAGATATTAACCTTGATAGAACCTGGGTAAAGTGTAGATGGCAATATTATGCACTATTTTTGCAGCTCTTGTAATTTTAAGACTAGGTTTTTTAAATAACTGAAAAATTCTTGCAATATTTGCATAGACAAAGCCAATTATAAAACTTGACAACTTGATTATAAAATTCACTTGAAAATACCAATGACCTAGAATAGCCAAATAATTTTGGAAAATAAGAACAGAAGTATAGGACAAGCACTGAGTAATTTCAAGACTTTTTTTCATTTTGCCAGATGGCAAATGCACTCACCAAAAAGAAACAGAGAAATAGAGAAAGCACCTCACAGGGATATTATTATGCCACAATCTCTTCTCCACTTTTCCCTACTGTTGTGATTTTGGGCATTCATGCTCATACCCTGGCATCAAGCACCAGGTTCAGGACTTGAACTGTGTGGTCAGCCATGTGGGATATATTTGCCTTAAGCACCAGGCCACAAGCTAGCCCACGACAAAACACACACACACACAATAAAAAACAAAAATACATCTGGGATGGGCAGATGGTGTAATGGTTACCTCACTGGACTCCCACATAGTCAACTACTTGTTCAAGTCCTGGACCCGGCAGCTTAAACTCACGCTGGGCGCATGTGCATATGTGCCCAAGATCCCAAAAGAAGAATGGAAGAGAAGGGATTACAGCATGGCCATTCCCCTAGGGGGTGATTTTTCACTTTCTGTCTCTCTGTCTCTGTCTTTCCAGAGAGCGCATGTGCTCTATAGCAAAAACCTATTTAAAAAAACATTTTATGAAGGTATTATTCACACACACACACAAAAAGACATATTTAATGTATATAATTTGTTGAGTTTGGTGATACACACCCACAAAATCAACACAATCTATTCCATAAACATATCAATCACATCCAAAAGTTTCTTCCTGCCTTCTTTCTTTCTTTATTAGTTTTTTTTTGTTTGTTTGATTATTTGCTTCTTTTGCTATAGAGCACAGGTACTTGCCAGAGAGAGACACAGAGATAGAGAGAGAGAAAGAAAGAGAAAGTGAGAAATTCCCCCAGGGGGATAGCCATGCTACAATCCCTTCTTTTCTATTCTCCTCTCAGGATTTTGGGTACATACACACACACACACACACACACACACACACATACACACCCCTGGTCTATTTTTTCAAGATGCAGGGTTTGAGACTTCACCCTTGTAATTGGCCAGGTGGGACCTTACCACCTTAACCACTATGCCACCAGATGGCATTCTGCCTTCTTTATTATTATTGTTCCTATTATTTTGTGATGAGAACACTTCATGTAAGATCTACCCTCTTTGCAAATCAGTAAGTATACAGTACATTATTGTTAATTGTAGACACTATGCTGTACAATAGATCTCTAGAAATTACACATCTAGTATAACTGAAACTTTGTATTCTTTGACTGATATTTCTGTTTCCCTTCCCCACAGTCCCTGGAATCCACCATTCTAATCCTTGCTTCTATTAGTTTGAATATTTCGATAAATGGTAACATGTAAGTGGTATCATGCATTATTTGTCTTTCTGTAACTTATTACACTTACCATAAAGTCTTCAATGTTCATACATATTGCCAGAAATAGCAAGATTTCCCTCTTTTTAGGGCTGAATAATATTCATATTTATACATATATTGTATATATGTATAAACTATAATTTCTTTATTTATGATGAAGCTAGGGTGGAATAATGGTGAAATCACTGATGCTTCACAAAAAGTTTATTGAGACAATGCCCCCAAAGAAATCAATAGTTTACAAATGGCTAACTTGTTATAAGAAGGTATGAGATGGGGCCGGCAGATCGGTGTGGTGGTTAGGTGCGCTGGACTCCTACATGGCCAACCACACTTCTAGTCCTGGACCTGGTGGCTTGGGTTTCTTTCTTTCTTTCTTTCTTTCTTTCTTTCTTTCTTTCTTTCTTTCTTTCTTTCTTTCTTTCTTTCTTTCTTTCTTCCTTCCTTCCTTCCTTCCTTCCTTCCTTCCTTCCTTCCTTCCTTCCTTCCTTCCTTCCTTTCTCTCTCTCTCTCTCTCTCTCTCTCTCTCTCTCTCTCTCTCTCTCTCTCTTTCTCTCTCTCTTCCCTTCTCCCTGGCCAAATTAAAATAAATAAATAAAGTTAAATAAAATAATTCTTAAAAAAAAAGAAGGTATGAGACAATGTTGAAGATGATGCCTGCAGCTGCAGATTAGCCACATCAATTTGCAAGGAAAAAATTAATCTTGTTCATGCCCTAATTGAAGAGGATCAACAATTAAGAGCAGAAACCACAGACAACACCACAAACATCATAATGGAGTCAGCTTACACAATTCTACTGTAAAATTAAAGTTGAGAGAGTTTTCTGCTCAATGGGTGCCAAAACTGTTGGTGCCCAGATCAGCTACAGACAAGAACAGAGCTTTCAGAGGAAATTTTAAACAAGTGGGATGAAGATCCCAAAGTATTTCTTCAAAGAATTGTAGCAAGAGATAAAACATGGCATTATCAGGATAATCCTGAAAACAACAAAATCAAAGCATAGCTACCAAGAAGTAGTAGTCCATTCGAAGCAAAGATTGTGACAACTGCATCTTGGGATGGTAAAGCATATTGCTTGTTGACTTTCTGGAAGGCCAAAGAATGATAACATTTACTTATTATGAAAGTGTTTTAAGAAAGTTAGTGGAAGATTTAGCATAAAAAAGTTTAGGAAAATTTTACCATAGAGCCCTTTACCATAATAATGCTTTTGCTCATTCCTCTCATCAAAAAAAAGTAGTTTTGCAAGAATTTCTAGGGGAAATATTAGTTATCCACCTCCCAGTCCAGATTTGGCTGCTTTTTTACTTTGTTTCTTAATCTTAAAAAAATATGTAAAGGGCACCCTTTTATTTTTTAAGTTAATAGTGTAAAAGAAGATTGAATAGACATTAAATTCCCAGGACCTTCAGATCTTTAGAGATGGACTAAAAGACTGAAAACATTATCTACAGAAGCATCTTGAACTGATGGAGCATATGCTGACAAAGAAAATAAGTACTTATGTTTTTCTTAGAGAGTTCTTGTTTTTGTGTTTTATTTTACTAGAGGGCTTGTGTACTCACCTGAGACACAGAGACAGAGAGAGAGAAAGTAAGAAACCACCCCCAGAGGAGATGGCCTCATTTCAATCCCCTCTCCATTTTCCTCAGAATTTGGGGCATGCATGCACATGTGCCCAGCACGAGTTTCAAGTCACCAGGTCTGGGACTCAAACTGTGGTCAAACATGTGGGAGTCCAGTGCCTTATGCACTACACCACTTGCTGGCCCTTTTAATTTTTTCTTTTAAGTCGACTTTTCCATAATTTTTTGGACATCTCCTCATAAGCTTGATGTCAAAGCACATGCTTCTGACCATTATATACATTCCTCTGTAGATTAACTGTCTTCAAACTGTACTACTCTATGGATTTGCTTCATGGGTATATTTATGGTGTGGGGGAGAGTTGAGATCATGGGAGGGAGTCTAGCTCATCACATTTTTATTACAGCAGCTGTGTGTGTGTGTGTGTGTGTGTGTGTGTGTGTGTAGGCATTGTACACAAGATTTCCATTAAAACAAAGGCTTTAATTACTAAAAAACAATTAAAGAGGCTTGAAAAGTACTGATAACTGTATAATGCCCTCATGTTACAGATTAAAATACTGAGAGTGCAAAGGCAACAACTTTTACTTTCAGTAACATTAGCACAGAAAGTTATTGGCAGTCTTGAGTCTTTGTTTATCATTTTTTTCCTATTTGTCACTATTGTACCACAAATCCCAACAAGGCCTTATCAAATATTTGGTGGAATTTTAAAGAAGTTTTTAAAAAGTTAAAACTTTAAAAAAGATAAAAACACAATGCAAGTGAAATCTAGAGAGAACATCCTGGTTTGATATTCAGAAGGACCTATTCTCCAGGAAGTAATGCCCATCTATAAATATCATATGTAAATATGGTATTTAAGTCTAGGTTAGTTAAGCTTGGGGCCAGCAGGTGGTGTGGTGGTTAAGGTGCTAGACTCCCACATGGCCAACTATGATTCAAGTCCTAGACCTGGCAGCTTGAAAATCATGTTGGGTACATATGTGTGTACCCTGAGAGGAGAATGGAGGAGAAGGGATTGCAGTGTAACCATACCCTATGGGGGGGGGGTGATTTCTCACTTTCCCCCTCTCTGTATTTCTGTTTCTCTCCTCTCCCACAATTGCACATGCCCTATGACAAAAACCTAAAAAATAAATAAATAAAAAGAATTTAAATGTAATCTTTTTGCATAAAACTTTTCATAGGGATGTATCTTAAAATGGAAAAGAAGACAACTACATCCAAACTGTATTTGAAATGGACTTATAAAAGAACTGGCAGAGCTAGGGTGCTAGGCTTGAAATACTTATCCTCTGTCTTAGGCTTCACTGTCACTGTCTTTGCCATTCTGGTCTCTAAGACTTTCATCTCAGAGGCAAACTCTCTCAGGACATTGAGAGATCTGCAAAATTCCTAAATCTTATGCAAAATTTGCATTTATGTGCATAATTCTGGAGATGGGCCTTTAGCTTTCTTCAGCAACCCAAAGGAGTCTGTAACTCCCAAAAGATTAGAAAATGCGGGGTTGGACCTAGTTTCTATGAGTGACCTGGGTATTAATCGCTTTGTGAGATCAGAGGAAGGTAAGCTGCCTCTTGATCTAAAAACTGCAGGAAAAGTGAAAACTGAGGATAGGGCTTTATTGAACTGCCTGACTGCTTATAAGTCTCCCTTGCAAAGCACTGTAAATGCATGAATCTCTGTAAGTAGTGGGAAGCAGGAGAAGAGGAAATGAAGGAAATCAAAGCTAGAAATAAGAATAGGTTCTTTTCTGTTGTGTGTTCTATTTATATTGATACCAAATAAGGTGTCTAAGTTTTTCTTTTTCTTAGTTGTCAGAGGGTGCATGTGCTCTCAATAAAGAGAGAGACAGGGAGACAGAGAGAAGGAGAAGGCACCCCTTAATGGGGCATGGTTATGCTGCAATTACTTCTCTTCTACTTCTCCATATTGTTGAGTTTGGGAGAACCAATGCATACATGGCCAATGCGTTTTTCAAGCTGCCAGGGCTTGAATTTGAACCACAGTCAGCCATGTGGGATTCAGTTCCCTTAACCAGTAGGCCATGGGGCTGGCCCAAGTATTTGTCTTTTTACCTATACTTTTAGTATCATATAGAAGCAGACTGAAAGTGGAAAAAGTATAGACTCTAGAGACAATCCAGACTCTTTGACCCTGGAGCAAGTTACTTAACTTCTTTGGACTTCTTTCTTCACATATAAAATGGGAATAATAGGTGCAACTTCATAATATTGTTGTAAAGATCAAATGTTTAAGGCAAAGTGCCTGGTAAATAAGAGAAGCATAATAAATTGTACAAAATCATATTAGAATTCACCATTATCACCATAAACACAATTTTCTTACTCATGTTTGTTATTCTTTCTGTTAATTTCTCCCTGTCCTGAAATCTCTATTTATTTTCCTATTTGGCTCATTCCTTCTATCTTCTTTACTTCTCTTTCTTTTCTAATTTTTCTTTACTGTTTTCTCCTTAATTTTTGTATTTCCCTTATACTATTTCTCTCCCCTGCCATCCTTATGTCAGGAAAGATAGAAACATGAAGCAACTCAAAAGGTTCTATGGTAAGAATAGTCAAGAGAAACGAAAAGACAATAATTCAAATTTCAAGAAATAATATGTTCCATTACTCAAGTGTTGCCTCTTTACCTGAAATGTCATATACAAATACGCAATTGTCTCTATCTCTCTCTCTCTCTCTCTTTTTTTTTTTTTTTTTTTTGGAGAGGTTTTTGCTATAGGGTGCGTGCGCTCACCAGAGAGACAGAGACATAGAAAGTGAGAAATCACCCCCCAGGGGAGATGGTCATGTCACAATCCATTCTCCTCCATTCTCCTCTTGGGATCTCGGGCACACAGGCACACACACCCGGTGTGTGTTTTAAGCCACCGGGTCCGGGACGCGAACTGCGGTCAACTACGTGGGAGTCCAGCGACATAGCCATTATGCTAACTGCTGGTCCCCTTTTTAGATATTTTTGTATTTTGATAAATATTCTTGAGTTTTGTTCTAGGATAGGTTTAAATTAATTGAATATGGTTTGTTTGGGGTCTCTTTTAGAAGCAAGAGAACACAAAGCAAGTAGAAATAAAAAAAGAAAATGACAGAACTAAGACCACATATATTGATAATAACCTTGAATGTTAATGCTTTTAAGCTTTTGTAAGGAGGACCTGATCCCTATTCTTAGGCTTAATTTAGTTTTGCTGTCGAAGTAAAATCTTCTGAGTAATTTACCCAAATACTCATTAATAATGGAGTTTTTCCACTTTGGCTAGTAAGAATACCTGTCCTTCTATCTGTGTGAGTTTTAGGGATTGTTCTGTCTAATCTTGTCAAATTTTTTTTACCCTTGAAAGTCCTGAGTCATGAGTAGTTCCCTCACATACATATGTTTATCAGTACTCCCCTGAATATTGAGAAATGACTCACTGAAAATATTCAGAGTTCATTCCCTGTGCAGCTCTCTCCTCTCTGGTACCCTTGCTTCCCCAGACTCAGCTCCATCACTTCAATTTAGAGAGTCTACAAAGATCCATCCAAGTTCCTCTCCCTATCCCATGGGCTGAATACTCTCCAGGCAGTAAGGAACGGTTCACGTTATTTTTCTCCTTGACCTATATCCAGTGTCTTAAAAATTATTGTTTTATATGTTTTGTTCAGATTTTTTAGTTGTTTTAGGCAGAAGGATAAATCCAATCCCTGTTACTCTATCTTGGCCACAAGAGAAATCTCTGGGTATTGAATTTGTTAAATACTTTCTCAGTATCTATTTAGAACATTTTATGGTTTTTTTCTTCCTAATTGTGTTACTGTAAATTCCATTGCTTGATTTTTGAATGGAAAATAAACCTTGCATTGCAGAAATGAATCTAAACCATATTGTACTATAATTTTTATATACTGCTAGATTCTATATGCTAGTATTTTATTAGAGACTTTTGCATCTGTGTTTATGAGAATATTTGCTTGTAATTTCCTTTTCTTGTAATGTATTTTCTGGTGTCCATATCAGAAAAATGATGGCCTCATTAATGTATTGTGAAATGTCCTCTTCCCCTTTCTTTCTTTCTTTCTTTCTTTTTTTTTTTTTTTTTTAAGAGAGGTTTTTGTTATAGGGCTGTGCACTCGCCAGAAAGACAGAGAGAGAAACAGAGAGACAGAAATCGAGAAATCACCCTGCAGGGAGGATGGCCACATCACAATCCCTTCTCCTCCTTTCTCCTCTTGGGATCTTGAGCACACATGCACACGCGCCCAGCATGAGTTTAAGCCTCCAAATCCGGGATTTGAACACCGATTGACTACATGGGAGTCCAGCGACATAGCCATTATGCCATCCGTTGGTCCCCCCTTTATTTTCTAAGTGATTTTGTGTAATAATGATGTGATTGCTTTCTCAAAGTTTTGGCACCAGTCAAGCCATTTGGGACTTGTGTTTTCTTTATGCAAAGGTTTTAAATTATACATTCAGTTTCCTTAATAGATGTAGAGATATTTGGATTTTCTATTCTGTTGAATATAAAATTGGATACGGTTTGTTTGGGGTCTCTTCTAGAGTCAAGAGAACACAAAGCAAGTAAGAAAAAAAAGAAGAGAAAATGACAGGACTAAGACCAAATATATCTATAATAACAATGAATGTTACTGCTTTCAAGCTTTATTAAGGAGGACCAGATCCCTATTTTTAGTTCTGCTGTTGAAGTAAAATTTTCTGAGTAATTTACCTAAATACTCATAAATTATTCAGTTCATTTTCATTCCCTGAATTTTCTATTTCAGCTAGAATATTTTTATTTCTCTAAATTATATTTAATTACAATTCGAATCTGTTATTTCTTATAATTTATTGTTCTTTACAGATATTTGAACATTGTATTTTAATTGTTTAGACATAGCAAACATTTTTTATAAATATAATTTAAAAACATAACTCAGGTCTCCTAAATCCAATCTATAAAGCTTTTAGTGTATTTTTCTATGTTCTGTTTCTGCTGGTTCTAATTCATGGTACCTTGTTACATTTTGTACTTAGTATTTTTGACAGCTGACTGCACATTCTTTTGAAAAAAATTTATAACTTTTTAATACATTTTTATTAAGGAGGAATTTTCATAATTCAAATCAATTATTTAAAGTAAACAATTAGATTTAGTGTAGTCACAAGGATATACAATTACCACATCTATCTAGTTTCTAAATATTTTCATCAAACTCAAATTAAACTCCATATATGTCTAAGTAATTAATCCCCTAGCAAGCACCAACCTGCTTCCAGTACTTATGGATTTACTTGCTCTAAATATTTCATAGAAATTGAATCATACAATATGTTACTTTTTGTGTCTGCTTTCTTTTAAGTACACCATGTTTCAAGGTTTATCAATGTTGCAGCATGTACTGATATTCATTTTTATGGCTGAATAATATCCTATTATGTGGATACGTTTGTTTATCCACTCACCTATAATAGAAATTTTGGTTGTTTCTACTTTTTGCTGATTATGGATAATATTTCTGTGAGCATTCATTTCATTTAAAAGCTTTTACATGGAGGGCTAGCCTAGTGGTTAAGAAAGCAGGATCCCACATGATTGACCACAGTTCCAATTCCAGCTCCAGCAACTTTAAAAAACATACTGTGTACATGTGCTTGTGTGCCAAAAATCCCAACAGGATGCTTAAATGGAGGAGAAGGGATTGCATCATCATTACACCCAATGGGGGAGGGTGCTTTCTACCTCTGTCTCTTGCTTTCTCTCTCTCTCTTATCTGTCTCTCACTATTGAGTGTGTGCCTTCTGGCAATTAAAAACAAAGGTTTTGTGCAGATATATATGTTCATTTCTCTTAGGTATATACCCAAGAGTAGAACTGCTGGGCCACGTGGTAATTCTATATTAAGCTTTTTGAGCAATTGTCATATTACTTTCTATAATGGCAGAACCATTTTACATTCACACTGGCAATTTACAAAAGTTCCAATTTCTCCACATCCCAGTCAAGATTTGATATCTTCCATTCTTTTCAAAAAACTTATTTTGTTCAAATGTAAATAAGTTCTGAGGGACATTTTGAGGGAATGACCCACATGGGAAGGCTAGGGGTTCATGTCCAGAGAGTGCCCTTAACATGTGCCATGATCCAAGGCTGACTGAAGCTAGGGGTGGACTGTGGTGTGTAAAATTCTGTTAGGCATGCTTCAAACTGACTGGATCAGTGATTCAAACTGCTGTCATCACATAGAGTCCAGCTTCTCTTGAGCAGCATATTACCACTGTGCCACAGAGCAGTCCTATTAATTAATTTTAAAATGACAGATAAAAATTTTATATATTTATAGTGTACAGCACAATGTTTTGAAATATATGTATATTAATTTAAATATATATGTGATAATGGTTAAATCTAGTTAATGTACACATACATTACCTCATAACTTTCATTACTGTGGTGAGAGCACTTTATATCTACACTGTTCACATTCTTCAAGAACACATCTTATCATTAGCTGTACTCGCCATGCTACACAACAGAGTCTTGAGCTTATTCACCTCACCTGACTATAATTTTATATCCTTTGACCAACAATTTCCAACCCTGTCCTTTGCCCTAACTGCCCTAGACACTAGTAACCACTTTTCACTTCTATGAGATCAACTTTTTTAGATTCTACATGTAAAAAAGATCATGTAGTATATCTTTATGTGCCTCGGGCTTATTTCATTTAACATAATGTTTTCAAGCTTCATCTGTTTTGTTGCAAGATTTCCTTCTTTTAATGACCATGTAGTATTCTACTGTGCATAGATATCACATTTTCTTTATCCACTCATTGGTGGGTGGGCACTTATATTGATTCCACATCTTGACTGTTGTGAACAATGCTACAGTAAACATGGGAGTACAGATATCTCTTCAACATACTAATTTTGTTTCCTTTAAATATACACCTAGTACAGTAGTCCTTCAGTATCTTCAGGTTAATGGCTCCAGGACAACCAATGGATACCAAAAATCCATAAATGGTCAAGACTCTTATAGTTTGCTATCTGTACCTATGGGTTCTGTGTCTGTGGATGTGAAGGAAATCCTATCTGAGGTTGCTTGAATCTACAGATGCAGAACCCACAGATATGAAGGGTTGATAGTAGTGCTATTACTGAATCATATGATAATTTTAGCTCTCTGAGGAACCTCCAAACTGTTTCCCATAGTGGCTGTACTAATTTACATATCCATCAACAGTGTGCAAGAGTTCCCTTTTCTACACAACTTTTCCCACTTTTTATCCTTTGCTTTTTTGATAATAGCCATTCTAACAGTCATGAGATGATATCTCATTTTAGTTTTGATTTGCAATTCCTGATGATTAGTAATGTTGAGAATTTTTAATATACCTGTTATCTATTTGTAATCTTCTTGGGAGAAATGTCTATTTAGGTATTTTGTCCATGTATTAATCTGGTTGATTTTTGCTTTCTTCATTGTCTGAATTCCTTATATGTTTTGAATATTGACCCCTGACTAGATATACAGTTTGCAAATATATTTCTTCCATTCTGTGGTTTGTTTCTTCATTCTGTTGTTTGTTTCCTTTACCATTCAGGAGTGTTTTAGTTTAATATAATCATATTTGTCTATTTGTGCTTCCATTGCCTGTGCTTTTGAGGCTATTTCCAAATAATCATTTCCCAAACCAATATTGTGGAACTTTCCCTCTATGCTTTCTTCTAGCTTCATAGTTTTGGGTCTTATATTTAAGTCTTTAATCCATTTTGAGTTTATTTTTATAAGGTGTGAGGTAAGGGTCTATTTTCATTCTTCTGCATGTGAATATACAGATTCTCAACATCGTTTATCGAAGAGATTGTTCTTTCACATTGTGTGTTCTTGATAACTTTGTTGAAAATCAGTTCTCTGTAAATGTGTGGACTTCTTTCTGTGCTCTCTATTCCCTTCTCTTGGTCTCTGTGTCTGTTTCTGTGCTAGCGCCATGCTGTTTTGGCTACTATAGCTCATAATATATATTCAAGTCAGGTAGTGATATCTCCAGCTTTGTTCTTTTTGTTCAAAAAATTACTATGGATATTCAAGATATTCTGCGGTTCCGTAAAATTTTAGGATTGCCTTTTTTCTATTTTCATGAAGAATATCAAAGATATTTTGCTGGATATTGCATTGACTCAGTAGATTGCTTTGGGAAGTATGGACATTTTAACAATAGTAATTCTCCCAATCCATGAACATGGGATATCTTTCCATTTATTTTTATGTTTTTCAATTTCTTTTATGGTTTTCAGTGTAGAGATCTTTTATCTCCTTGGTTAATTTCTGCCTATGTATTTTATTTTTATGTAGGTATTGTAAATGGGATTATTTTCTTGATTTCTTTTTCAGATAGTTTGCTGTTAGTATATAGAAACCTTATTTATTTTTGTATGTTGATATTGTATCCTGCAAATTTACAGAACTTGTTTTTAGTTCTAAAAGTTTTCTTTTGGAGTCTTTTTTTAAATTTTATTTTGAGGTTTTTTTTCTATAGGGGGCATGTGCTCGCCAGAAAGACAGAAAGAGACAGAGAGACAGAAAGTGAGAAATCACACCCCCCCCCCCAGGAGAATGGCCACGTCATCCCTTCTCCATTTTCTTCTCAGGATTTTGGACATGCATGCACATGCGCCTGGTGTGAGTTTAAGTCACTGGGTCTGGAACTTGAAACACAGTTGACAACATGGCAGTCCAGCAACATAGCCATTATGCCAACTGCTGGTCCCTCTTTTGGAGTCTTTAGGGTTTTCTATGTATAAGATCATACCTTCTCACAAATAGAGATAATTTAATGGCTTCTTTTCCAACTTGAATGCCTTTCATTTCTTTCTCTTGCTTAATTGCTCTGGCTTCCTATGTTGTAGAGAAGTAGAGAGCAGGCACTCTCTTCTTGCTTCAGATCAGTCCTCCCCCCATTGGGTAAGATGTTAGTTGTGATCTTGTTCATATACCTTTATTGTGCTGAGATACATTTCTTCTATACTTAATTTGTTGAGAGTGTTTCTCATGAAAGAATTTTTTTTATTTTGTCAAGTGTTTTGTTTTGTTCTGTTGTTGGCATCTATAATGTGATTTATCACATTTATTTATTTATAAATTTTGATATATCTTTATATCCCTACCATAAATTCATCATAGTGAATTGTCTTTCTTTTTAAAAAATCATTATTTTATTTAATTTTATTATTATTATTCATTTAATTCAACCAGAGAGAGAAGGGGAAAGTGAAAAAGCAAGCCACCAGGTCAGTGACTCAAACTGGTCAGCCATATGGAAGTCCAGTGCCTTAGCCACCACGCCACCTGCTGGCCCTAGGTGAATGATTTTTCTAAAATGTGGTTAATGTCAATGAGCTAGTATCTTGCTAAAGATGTTAGCATCTATTTTCATTGGGGATATCGGCCTATAGTTTTCCTTTTTTGTTGTGTCTGCTATCTGGTAAAAGAGTAATGCTACTTCATAAAGTGAGTTTGTAAGTGTTCCTTACTCTTCAGTTTTTTGGACGAGTTTGAAAAACATTAGTATTAGTTCTTTTTTAAATGTTTGGGAAACACACCAATTTTTATTGCTGGTCTTATACCCTGAAACTTCATTGAATTTGTTTTTAGTTCTAGTATTTTTTAGGGGGAGAGGGAAGTCCTTTAGAAATACATAAACACACACTCGCATTCATATCATCTGCAAACAGAGATAGTTTTTCTTCTTTCCAATTTTGGGGTCTTTTATTTCTTCATCTTGCCTAATTGTTCTGGCTAGAACTTCCAGTACAATGTTGAATAACAGTGGTGAAAGTAGACATTGGTGTCTTGTTCCTGATCACAGGAAGAAAACATCATCTTTCACCATTGAATATGAGGTGAGCTGTATGTTATCATAAATACCAATTATCATATTGAGAAAATTCCCCTCTGTAATTGTTTTTTGTTGTTATCATGAATGTATGTTGGATTTTGACACTTTTTTCTGTATGAGTTAAAATGATCATGTTATATGTTATCCTCTTCATTCTATTAATTTGACGTATTATATTGATTTTCTTCAGATAAACCACTCCTGCGTTCCTGGGATAAACCTTGCTTAGTCATGGTGTATAATCCTTTTTAATATGCTGTTAGATTTAATTTGCTATTCTTTTGCAAAGTATTTTTGGTCTATATTCGTAAAATAAAATGGTCTGTATTTTTCTTTTCTTGTGATGTTTTTGGCTTTTGTATCAGGGTAATAATGGTATCACAGAATGAATTAGAAGACTTCCCTCCTCTTCTATTTTCTTTTTTTTTGGAAGGATTTAATAAGGCTTGGTGTTAATTCTTCTTTAAATGTTTTCTATATTCACCAGTGAAGCCATCTGTTCCTGGACTTGACTTCTTTGGGATGTTTTTGATTACTGCTTCAATCTTTTTATAGGTTTTTTTAAAAAATGTTTTTATAGGTCTATTCAGAATTTCTATTTCTTCTCGAGTCAGAATCGTTAGTTTGTGTGTTTCTAGGAATTTCTCCATTTTATCTAGGTTATCTAATTAGTTTATGTATAAAGTTTTACAATATTCTCTTATAATTTTTATTTCTCTACAGTCAATACCATTGTCCTCACTTTTATTACTGATTTTAGTTATTTTCATATTCTCTCTTTTGTTTCTAGTCTAAATGTTTGTCAATTCTATTGCACCAGCTTGGCTTCACTAATTCTACTGTTTCTTCTATATTTCTTCAGAAATTCTCTATTTTTTAAATCTCTAATATAATCATTTTTTTTCTTTTTTTTTTCTTTTTTTTTTTTTTCTTTTTTTTTTTTTTTTGCTAGCTATTGGTTTACTTTGTTCTAGTTCCCTACTATTTAAGTTTAGGTTACAGGTTTACAATCTTTCTTTTTTTTAATGTAGCAATACATTTTCCTCTGAATCCTGCTTTTCTTTCTTTCTTTCTTCTTTTAATGAGAGATTTTTGCTGTAGGGTGTGTGTGTTCGCCAAAGAGACAGAAAGTGAGAAATCGACCCCAGAGGGGATGGCCATGCCACAATACCTTCTCCTCCGATCCCCTCTTGGGATTTTGGGCATGTACACACACATGACTGGCATGAGTTTTTAAGCCACCAAATCCAGGACTTGAACCATGGTTGACTATGTGGGAGTCTATCAATATAACCATTCCGCCATCTGCTGATTCCTGAGTCCTGCTTTTCTTTATCCTATAAGTTTTGGTATGTTGTATTTTCTATTTTCATTTGTAGACATTCTTTGAAAGTTAGGGAAAATGTACCTTCCTCCAGAGAGTATTTTATTTATTTTGCCAAGTACCTCGGTAACTGTAACTTATCACTTTAAATTACATTAATTTCTCCTTTTTACATTTCTTCTTTTAAAATATATATTCATTTCTTGAATATTTCTGTGCAACCAGGTGATGAATTTTAGCTGCAAATATGTGTGAGAACCAGCTCTGTTAACGACTTCTTAGGGACAAATCATCTTATCCCCATTTTTTGATCAGTGCCAAGGCAAGTTTCCATACAGTCTACTGAGGGGGTAGAATTGCTGAGCTGAGTTTTGCTTCTGATTCTCACTTACCCAAAGGTACAGACCCTTAGGTCAAATCAAATATGTTACCATACACTTTATCATCAACAGATAACTTTTCAGATGCTTTTACTATATCTGTTAAGATAGAAAATTAATGTGGTGAGTTTTATTCATAGATTTTCCAAAATATTAATTGCATAGGTCAATAATTCTCATATAAAGACCCTAAAGTTTCTTTTCCTAGTATATCTGAAGTAAACCCTTGCATGTCTGAAATAAACTTATCTGGACCTCAATGACTTAACTATTTAAATATTGCTGAAACCAGTTTATTAGCATTTGCTACATTTTTACCTATACCTTTTACCTTCAATGAGTGAGGCTGACCTCTAATTATTCTTCAAATATGAAGAATAAAATCACCAAATCTCTTCTCTGATTTGGTATCATGGTTGTATACTTACATTTTAAGATGATTTGGAAAGTGTTACCTTTTTCTGTCTCTTCTAAACTACTTTGTGTATGATTATAAAACCATCTGGGCCTACTGTTTACCCTATGGAGAGATTTTCAACTAGTGAACAAGTGTTTTGAATGCTATCATAGTTCATCGACATTTTCTGTTTTTATTTGTTAATTTACACTTTTCTAGATATTTGTTCACTTCATATCACTTTTCAATTTATTAGTATAAAGTACTTCATAATATTTTCTTGTAATCTGTGTTATATCTCTATTGAAGTCAATCATTTTATTCACTCCCAAATTGTTCATTCAACTTAGTTTTCATAGAAATAATAACTTTATTTTCGTAGTCATGTTTCATTGTTTGTCATAATACCAAAATTAAGTTATGGAATTTCAGTAGCAAGTTCAATGAGCTTACACGGGTTTGGAAACAAGTACACCTGTATCTTGATTCATACTTCTCAACTGGTGGCAACAAGAGTATTCTGTCTTAATAGACAGGAGCCTATTAGCTGCCTTGAGCATCAGTCAATACCTTTAACAGAGGAACTGGAATGTAAATATACAATTTTAGTGTATATAAAATTTCTTGTCTTTATGCAGAAAGGAAAGGTTTCTATCTCAACTAGCTCAAAAGCATTTTATATGTATGTGTTTTACAGCTCCTAAGTTGAGGTTCTTGAATAACAAAGTTCTTGGTGTTTTCTCCAGAAAGAGGAAACTATTAGAATTGAGGACTTTTTTATTTTTTAAGGCTTTTGTCATAGGGTGTGTGCACTCACTGAAAACAGAGAAAATGTGACAGAAAAAGTGAAAAGTCACCCTTCAGGGGGGTATGTCCATGACACAATCCCTTCTCCTTTATTCTCCTCCTAGGATTTTGGACACACACACACACATGTGTCCAGCATGAGTTTCAAGTCACCAGGTCCAGGACTCAATCCACGATCGGCCACTTGAGAGTCCGGCACTTTAATGACCATAACTGCTAGCCCTGAGTGCTTATCCTAAGTATTAACAGGCTTTTAAGTGCAAAAGAAAAATTCTAAACTTTATGTACCTATGTGCAAACTCTTGACCTATATACTAAAATCTACCTAAAAATTATTAATATTAAATACAGAAAATATTCTCACAAAGATGCTATATTGATTGCCATTTGGAAAAGACACCTGAAATTGTATTTTTGGTGGTTTTGGTTTGGTCCCAAATTGGGACTGATAACTACCTAGAACTGAAATGAGCTACATCATGTGTTTTCTATAAACAAAATTCAAGAACGCCAACTTACCAAGCAGTAAAGAGAAATATTGTGAAAACATGTCACACTAACTCATCATCATTTTAAAAGAGATAGAAAGCTACCCCAAAGGCTTGCCAAAAACATGAAAGGCAGCAAACATTTTAATGATCAATAGGTGAACATTATCACACATTAGAGTTGGTAATGCTATTCTTTGATTTTAAAAATGACACAAGAGTCCATAAAAGTTATTCTCTAGGTTCACAAAGTTTTTCCAGTATCCTTTCTCCAGTTGGCACTCTTTCCCATTTCAAATAATAGATATGCTAAGCTTGCTCAACCCCTTCCAGACCATTCATTCCATCACAGTTAAACTCAAAGCAATATTTTGTTGCATTTATCACTAAGATACAAGAAAACATTAGGTTGTTAATTCTGTGTTAGATTGGCTCCTTAATGGTCTTTAGGTAATTTCCTGTCAGAAAATAAGGAGATGAAGTTTTTGCATGGCAAAAGACACAGTAATTAGTGTGAATCCACAGCCCTCAAAATAGGAAAATATTTTTGTAAACTATGGTCAGATAAGAGACTGATAACTAGAATACACAAGGAACTCAAGCAGCTGTCCCAAAAAAAGATGATTACCCTATTAAAAGATGGGAGAATGAGTTGAAAAAACCACTCTCTAAGGATGACATATGAATAGCCAAAAGGTATATGAAAAAATGCTCAACATCCCACATTGTAAGGGAAATGCAGATTAAAAACAACAATGAGATACGACCTAGCCCCATTCAGAATGACTAAGATTTAAAAAAAGAAAAAAATGATAAGTGTTGGCAGGGGTGTGGTGAAAGGGGAACTCTCCTACACTGCTGGTGGGAATGTAAATTGGTCCAGCCACTGTAGAGAACAATTTGGAGATTCTTCAAAAACCTACAAATAAAACTACCATATGATCCAGCAATCTCGCTCCTTGGTATCTACCCAAAGGACAGAAGAATTCTTAATCAGAAAAATGCTTGCACATCAATATTTATTGTGGCATTATTCACAATTGCTAAGATATGGAACCAACCCAAATGCCCATGAACAGATGAATGGATTGAAAATGTGTGGCACATATACTCTACGGAATACTACACAGCCATAAAAAAACAGCAAGACCCTGGCTTTTGACAGAAAGTAGATGAATATGGAAGATTTACTGCTGAGTGAAGCAAGCCAGGCTATGAAGGAGAGACATTGTATGTCCCCACTTAATATACACCGAGTTTCTGCACTCTATGACCGTAACTGAATGACTAAAGTATATAGAAACACAGTAAATGGTTGTGAATACCAGATATAGTGTGAGGAGAGTGTGAGTGAAGGAACAGCATCTGAGGAAGGACATTAAGGAGAAAAATGGAGAAGCAAAACATTAATGGGACAAAGAAATGGGGTATTATCTGTTGAAGATAACTTTATACTATTATCGATTGGACTGGAGAGAAATGTAAACATGTTGGAACATTCACTTTGCAAACTAAATGACGTGATTGAATGTATAAAAGAACTTGTACTAAAATAAGATAAAAAAAAAAGAAAGAAAAGGAGATGGTTGCAGTGACCAGCTGACACCCATAGATGGACTAATAAGGTCACAGTGGTAAGTAAACTAATCAAAGTATTCTCCATTCATGATCCTACTCCTCCACCTCTTCCATATAAATACATTACATTTCCTTGGTAGGGGGACTGAAGCACCTTCAGACTCCCAGGTACTCTTTCCCTCAATAAACTTTCTGTTTTCTATTGAGATGGTACCTCCTGAATAGTACTCAAAACCCTAAAACTCTGTCACTTTCATGCCTTAATACTATGACATTTCTTGAGATCAGCAGTTGCTATAATGGCTATGTCGCTGGACTCCCATGTAGTCGACTGTGGTTCGAGTCCCAGACCTGGTGGTTTAAACTCCTGCCGGATGTGTGTGCATGAGTGCCCAAGATCCCGAGAGGAGAATGTAAGAGAAGAGATTGTGGCATGGCCATCCCCCCTGGGGAGTGATTTCTCACTTTATGTCTCTCTGTCTCTCCCTCTGTCTTTCCGGCGAGCACATACACCCTATAGCAAGAACCTCTCAAAAAAAATACTATAACATTTCTCATACTGTCATCAATCTTTTCTTCCTCTGATATTTGAAAAGTTAGGTGTGTCTACAATCTACGTCAAGCCTAACTGTTCTTGACAGTTAACATGTCCTGTCTAGGACTAACTTACACATTGACTCATCTATGGTCAACCCCTTCACATACCTACACTTTGATTTTTGCTCACTGTAATTGAGACAATGGTCTCAACCTCTACACTAAAACACATCTCCTCCCATATCCAACAGAGCTCCATCAATAGTTCCTTCTCTCTGCTGTGCCTCTGACCTGGACGTCTCCTCCATATTCTTCTCGTAAGCTGCAATTTTTTTTCTCATTCAAAATAAAACCACATTGGGGCCAGTGCGTGGTGTAGTGGTTAAGGTGTTGGCCTACCACATGTCCAACTGAGGTTCACATCTCAGACCCAGCAGCTTGAAACTCATGCTGGGTGTGGGTGTATGTGTGTTCACAAAATCCTGAGAGGAGAATAGAGGAGAAAGTATTGCAGCATGGACATCCATTCTAGGGGGTGATTTCTCATTTTCTGTCTCTGTTTCTCCAGTTAGCATATGTGCACTATAGTAAAACAAACAAACTCTCAAAAAATTAAAATAAAATAAATAAAACCATATTATTCAGTCATGATGATATAAAAGTAAAGTGTTTATTTTTCTGCCTTCCCTTGATTATCGTATTTTTTATTCATGGGAAAGAATATGCATGCCTGAAATAGACATGTACCCTTGACAGGGTCTCATCATACTGAGATCTCCTCACAACCCTCTAGCTTGTCAGGATCTTTGCATACCCATCATGTTTCCAAGTTGATTTAGGATTAAACCCCTCAGTTGGCCATGTGACTTCTAGCACTGCAGTTTAGTACATTACCAATTGTGCCACTATGGCTGAGCCCAAACTTTTTTAAAGAATAGTCTATACCTACAGTCTTTATTTCCTCAACTCTTATTCATTTTTTTGTTTAAACAGTGTATTTCTTGGTTGTTTATTTTAGAAAATATCAGAAATCAATGTTTAGTATAAAAATTGGATTTTCCTCTCTGTGTCTCTCTCTGTCTCTTCACTGAGTTTATGTACCCTATGGCAAAAACCTTAAAAATTTGGAAAGCACACCCAGCATCTGCAGCCAGTTGGTAGCATCCTGTAGAGCTGGAAGCCATATGTAACCAAAGTTCAGGTCCCTGGCTTTGTCAGCCTGAAAACATGCATAACATGTGTACATATGCCCAATATCCTGGTGGGCTGGAGGAATGGAACAAGGAGATAATGATATAATTGAGTCCTGTGAAGGTGCTTCTCTCTTTTTCTCTTTCTCTCATGGGTGCACACATGCTCTATCACAAATAAAAAAGTAAAAATCATATAAAAAAGAAAAAATATGTTTAAAAAAGACCTACAATCTCACCACTGAGAAATATTCTTGATAGCTCAATGTCTATCCTTTTTCTCTGCATCCCTATATCCATAAATATAATCATATTATTATAAAAATATATCATAGCACGTGCAGTTGTAATGGCCAGATGAATCCCAATGATCCTTGTCTCCTAGTATTCACACCCTTGTATAATTCCTTTCTACATTGTAAAAGTTGGTCTGTATGATAATATTGGGTCATTGGGATAATCATGATGCATTTTTGCATAGAATAATATATCATGACTTTCCCAACAACCTAATATATGATAGAATTTATGGCCTGACACTACAAAATTAGATTATAGAAGACTGTAGCTTTCTTCTTTATCTCTGTCTCTACCCTCCTTAAGATTCCTTGTCCTGGAGAAGCCAGCTACCATGTTATGAGGACACACAAGTAGCCTATCAATCATTTGGATAATATGATGAGGAAAAGACACCTATGGCCATTAGCTAAAGAACTGAGGCCTGCCAAAACCTGTGTTAATGAGCTTGGAAGTAGATTCTTCAGCCCCAGTCAAGCCTTGAGATGACTGCAATCTTAGCCAACATTTTGTTTGAAAACATGTGAGGGACTCTGAGCAAGAACTACCTAGCTAACCTAGCCACTTGTAGAATCCTAACACACATACACACAAAAAGTGTTCTGACATAATAAATATTAATTCTTTTAAGCCACTAGGTTTCAGTGCAATTTGTTATGTAGCAATAGATAATGCAATAGTATTCTGGAGCCTGCTTCTCTCAATTAATACCCTATAATGAACATGTTTCTTATCCATAAATGTAAACTGTGCATTATTATTTTTAGTGACAGAATTATAATTTGTTTTAAAGATTAGCCATGATGGTTAAGGCATTGAACTCCCATATGCCTGACCATGGTTCAAGTCCCAGACCCAGTGCCTTGAAACTCACACTGGCTGTGGTGTGCATGCATACCCAGAGTCCTCGGAAGAGAATGGAGGAGAAGGGATTGCAGCATAGTCATTCCCCATTGGGAGTGATTTCTCACTTTCGCTCTCACTGTCTCTCTCTGTAGCTCTGGTGAGCACACATGCCCTATAGTAAAACATTACAAAAGAAAAAAAAAGGCTAATCATAATCTGTCTAGTCAATCCCCTACTGTTTCAAACTGGTTTTTCAAAATGTTTACTATTAGAAACAATATTAAAATTACAATTAATATGCCTGAATATGAAACATTACAAATTTACAGAATTATTTCCTTGGAAGAAATTATTAAAAGTAAAGTTGCTCATTTAAAGTCTATAAATATTTTTAAACTTCTTAAATACATAGTCAAATTGCCTTTCACAAAGATCATATATATTTATCACCTACCAATTTTATGTGCCCATTTCTCCATCCCCATGTTAACATTAGGAATTACTAGAGAAGGAGGAGAGTACAAGGAAAGATATTAAGGAGGAATAGAGAGGCAAGACATTTATGGGACACAGAAAAGGATTATTATCTGTTGATGATAATGTATCAACTAGACTGGTGTGAAGGGTATGCATGTTGAGTAAATTAAATTTATAAGCTAAGTGATGTATTAAATGTATAAAATTAAATGAAATTAAAAACAAAAAAATTAAATTTCTTATTAAATCAAGACATAAAAATTGGTTAAAATATAACTGATATGTACAAATAAGTGCCAGTTACGTGAAAAAAAAAAGAAGTTACTGGACTAATATGCAGTGTATTCATGCTCAGAGAATTCATTTTGTATGCTGGAAAGATGTGCAGTGATTTAATGTAAAAAAAATAAGAAAATAGAAGAAAGTAAGGGGGAATAATTTACTGTTCTTTTTGGTTATCGCCCTTTTGGTTTAAAAAATCTTTGATTTCAAGTAAGGCTGAATTATTTTTCAAAAGATTACTGGTGATTTGCATTAGTTTTCTTTTTTTGTGAATTCCTTGTGAATATAAAAGCCATTTACAAACTTTACTATTAAAGTGCTCCTTTTTATTGATTTGTAAGAGCTCATTATATGTTAAGTATATTAACACAATTCATGGCATATATGTTGCATATATTTTTCTCCGTTTTTACTATTTTGTTTCTAGTATGGTTTGTCATATACAATTTAAAGTATTTGTGTAATCAAATCTATTATTCTTTTCCTTTTGAAATATTACTTTTGCAAACACACATTGACCTGTCCATGCCAGAAAAACTGCCCAGAATCTCTAGACAAGCTGACAATTGAAGGCCTTTTCCAGAAAAGGCCAGTCTGTGAAGACTAAGATAAGTATCTACCTTTTCAAATGTGCAGACACCAATCAAAGATCAAGAACAATCAAGAACCTAATATCACCAAGGGAACAAAATAACGGGCCAATGACTCAACTTAAATAAATGCAAATGTATGAACTATCCAAGAAAGAATTTGAAATAATTGTTTTAAGTAAGCTCAGGGAACTTCAAGAAACTACTAGGGGAAAAAAAATCAACAATATTAGGAAGACAATACATGCAGTAAGTGACCAAACCAAGAAATTTAACAGGAAGATTGAAACTCAAAACAAAACCAAAAATCCTGGAGCTGCAAAGAACAGTTCATGAACTGAAAAATAGTTCAAAGAGAATTAAAAGTAGATTTTATCAAGCAGAAGAAACAATCTTTGAAATCAAAGAAAGGTTATTTGAAAATATATAGGCATATCTCATTTTATTATGCTCCACTTTAAAACAATAAATAAATGTTTTACAAATTGAATGTTTGTGGTAACCCTGCATTGAGCAAGTCTATTAGTGCCATTTTTCCAACATTATATGTTTATTTTATATTTGTGTCACATTAGATCATTGTAACAATAGTTCAAATTATTTAGTTATTTTTATATTGATTAGGGTGACCTGGGACCAGTGAACTTTGATGTTAGTGTTTTCATTTATTTCTAGCAACACAAGTCATATCTCTATAAAACTTAATTGACAGGGACCAGTAGTTGGCGTAATGGCTATGTAGCTAGACTCCCATGCAGTCAACCATGGCTCGAGTCCTGGATCCAGTGGCTTAAACTCACGCCAGGAGCATGTGCATGCGTGCCCACAATCTTGATAGGATAATGGAGGAGAAGGGATTGCGGCATGGCCAAACCCCCTGGAGGGGGGCGGTGATTTCTTGCTTTCTGTCTTTCTGTCTCTCTGTCTTTCTGGCAAGCACACATGCCCTATAGCAAAAAAAGAAAAAAGAAAAAAAGAAACTTATCTGATGAATGTTGTGTGTTCTGATTCAACCATTGACTGACCAGTACCACATTTCTCTCCCTCTTTGGGCCTCCCTATTCCCTAATATACAGCAATATTGAAATTTGGCCAATCAATAACCCTACAATGACCTTCAAGTATTCAAATAAAAGCAAAAGTTGCGCATTTTCTTACATTAAGTCGAAAACTAAAAATATTAAGCATAGTGAACATGCCATGTCAAAGTCCAACAAAGGCTGAAAGCTAGGCCTCTTCTACTAAACAGCCAAGTTTCGAATGAAAAGTTTATGGAGGAAATTAAAAGTACTATTCCTGTGAACACAAAAAATGATAAGAAAGTGGGACCAGCAGATGGTGTGGTGGTTAAGGTGCTTAAACTCTGACATGACTGACCACAGTTCAAGTCCTGAACCCAGTGGCCTTAAAATCATGCTGGGCATGTGTGCATACATGTCCAAAATCCGAAGAAAAGAACAGAAGAGAAAGGATTGCAGCATGGCCATACCCCCAGAGAGTGATTTCTCACTTTTTCTTTCACTCTCTATCTCTCTCCAGTGAGCACACATACCCTATGGCAAAAACCTATAAATAAATAAATAAATAAATAAATAAATAAATAAATAAATAAAGACAAGAAAGCAAAACAGCCTTATTGGTGATAGGAAGAAAGTTTAAAGATCTGGATAGAAGTTCAAATTGGACATAGTATTCCCTTAAGCCAAATCCTAATCCAAAGTAAGGCCCTAATTTTCTTCATAAATTATATGAAGACAGAGAGATAATGAAACTGCATTAAAAAAAAGTTAGAAGCTAGTAAGAGGTTGATTCATGAGTCTTAAGGGAAGGAGTCTATATAAAAGTTAAGGTGGGGACCAGCAGTTAGCATAACGGCTATGTCGCTGGACTCCCATGTAGTTGACCGCAGTTCGTGTCCCGGACCCAGTGGCTTAAAATTTACGCCGGGCGCATGTGCATGTGTGCCCAAGATCCCAAAAGGATAACAGAGAAGAAGGGATTGTGGCGTGGCCATCCCCCTTGGGGGGTGATTTCTTGCTTTCTGTCTCTCTGTCTGTCTCTGTCTACTGAGCCCATGCTCCCTACAGCAAAAGCCTCTCAAAAAAAAAAAAAAAAAAAAAAAAAAGATTAGGTGAAAGCAACAAGTGCAAAATAGAGAAGCCACAACAAGTTATCTGGGAAAAAATCTAGCTAACATAATTCAATGAAGTGGCTACACTAAACAACATGTAGATTAATGTAATGTAGATGAAGAAGCCTTATACTGGAAGAACATGCCATCTAAGACTTTCATAGCTAGGGAGAAATTAAAGCTTGATTTCAAAGTTTCAGAGGACAGGCTGACTGTCCTCTTGGAGACTAATGCAGCTGATGACTTTAAGTTGAACTCAATGTTCATTACCTTTCCCCAAATTCTAGGACCTTTAAGAATTATACTAAATCTACTTTGCCTATGCTCTAAAAGTGGGATAACAAAGTCTGGATGACAACACAACTGTTAACAGCATGGTTTATGGACTATTTTAAGCCTACTATTGAGGCTTAATGCTCAGGAAAAGCTACCTTTCAAAATATTACTGTACATTAACAATGCACCTGATCACACAAGAGTTCTGATAAAGATATACAAGAAGATTAATGGTATTTTTTCATATTTTCTAACTACATCCATTCTGGAGCCCATGAATTAAAGAGTAATTTCAACTTTCAAGTCTTATTATTTAAGAAATACATTGTAAGGCTATAACTACCATAGATAGTGATTCCTCTGATGGGTCTGGGCAAAGTATATTAAAAACCTTTTGTAAAAGATTCACCATTCTAGAAGCCTTAAAAACATTAACAATTCAAGGGAGGATGTCAAAATATCAACACTAACAGGAGATTAGGAGTTTATTACAACCCTTGTGAATGACTTTGAAGATTTCAATACTTAAGTGGAAGAATTAGCTGTGTATGTGCTGGAAATAGAAAGAGAACTAGAATTAGTAGTAAATTGAATATGTGAATCAATTGTAATCTCATAATAAAACAAATGAGAAGCTGCTTCTTAGGGATGAACAAAGAAAATTGTTTTTTAAGATGGAATCTATTCCTGATGAAGATATTGTAAACACTGTGATGCTGTGAAATGACAACAAATTATTTTGAGTTATGGCAGAACTGGAGAGAATTAACTTCAACTTTGAAAAATGATCTACTATGGGTAAAATGCTATTAAACAGTACTGCATACTACAGAGAAATTTTTAGTGAAGTCAGTTAATTTAGCAAATTTGTTGTTGTCATTATTTTCTTTATTTTTCTTTCTTTTTTTAGATTTTAGATTTTTTTTCCATAGAGCGCATGCACTCATTGGAGAGTGACAGAGAGAGGGGGAAAGTGAGAAAGCACAGTCTGGGGGGATGGTCTTACTGCAATCCCTTCTCCATTCTCTCGGGATTTGGGGCATACATGCACAAGTGCCCAGTGTGAGGTTCAAGCCACCAGGTCTGGGACTTGAACCAAGTAGTAGACTATGTGGGATACAGACACATTAACCTCCACACCAACAGCTGGTCTTGTGTTACTGTCTTATTTTTATAAATCAACACAACTACCCCAGTGTTCAGCAATCACAACTCTGAAGCCTTACAGGCCAGGAGAGGGTAGGATGACATATTTATTCAAAGTGCTGAAGAAAAAAAAATACTGCAAATCAAGAATACTATACCCAGCAAATTTGTCATTTGGAAAAGAGATACAGACTTACCAGGTAAACAAAATCTAAGGGAGTTCATTAACACCAGACCTTTCTTCCAATAAATGGTAAAACAAGTCCATTAGACTGAAAGAAATTATACTAATGAGAACACCAAAACATCTAAAATATAAAACTAACTGGTAAATGTAAGTACACAGGCATATTCAGGCTATTGTAATACTGCATGGTGGTACATAAACTATTTGTATGTTTAGTATGAAAGTGTAAAAATAAAACTACTAAAATAATAGCTGTAGTAATTGTTGGAGGAATATTCAATACTAAAATATGAAAATTGTAAGATCAAAACTTCAACAAAATCCTTACAAATCTACACTGATACTTTTTGCTCCTTTTTTCATGTTTCATTGACCTCCTCTCTAAGGGTAATCCTGCCCCTTTCTTAAGGACCCCATGTTATCTATTATCTCCTCTGTTCTCCTTTCCTTTTTGACTATTTCCTTTCTGTCAGCATTTAAACATGTCAAGGGCTCTCTCATATTAAAAATATACAAGAAAATCCAACCTTCCTTGACCCCACATGTCCCTCCAGCCAATCTATCCACTTCCTCTTTGCTGCTGAAGCTTTTGAAAAAGTTGTCTACACTAACTGTTTCCATGTCCTCACCTAATCTCTCCTCAGTCAAGTGCATTCTAACTAGAATCAAGGAATCAAAGACCATCATGTTATTAATGTCAGTAGTTACTTTTTATCCTTACTTAACTAGACTTCTTAGCAGAATCAAATACTGTTGATTACTCCCTCTTGAAACATCCTTCCCTCAGTTACCATCCTCAACTATTGTTAAAATATTACACTACAGCTGACTCTTAAACATGCAGAAGTTAGGAACTCTGACCCCTTGTGCAGTTGAAAATCCACATAAAACTTTTTAAAAAACATTTTTCCAGGTTTTTGCAGTAAGGCATATGCACTCACCAGAGAGAGAAAGACAAAGGCAGTGAGAGGGGAAGTGAGAAATCACTCTCCCCTAAGGGGGTATGGCCATGCAGCAATCCCTTCTCCTCTATTCTCCTCCCATCATTGTGGGCAGGCAAGCACATATGTCCAGGAGATTTTAAAGCCACCACGTCCAGGACTCAGACTATGGTCGGCCATGTGAGAGTCCAGCACCATAACCACCATGCCACCTGCTGGCCCCACATAGGACTTTTGACTCCCCCAAAACTTAACTACTGGGACCAGCAGTTAGCATAATGGCTATGTTGCTGGACTCCCATGTAGTCGACCGCGGTTTGCGTCCTGGACCCAGTGGCTTAAAACTCATGCTGGGTGCGTGTGCGTGCGTGCGTGCCCGAGATCCTGAGAGGAGAATGGAGGAGAAGGAATTGTGGCGTGGTCATCCCCCCTAGGGGGTGATTTCTTGCTTTCTGTATCTTTGTCTCTCTCTGTCTGGCAAGCGCATGCACCCTATAGCAAAAAAAAAAATAAAAATAAAAAAAAAATAAAAGCAAACTTAACTACTAATAGCCTACTGTTAACCAGAAGTTTTACCAATAATGTGAACAATTAACACGTACTTTATGTGTTATGTATATTAGACACTGTATTACTATAATAAAATAAGCCATGAGAAAGAAAAGGTTACTCAGAAAATTGTAAGAGAAAATATATTTACAGTATTTTTATTTATTTTTTTTGAGAGATTTTTGCTATAGGGCGTGTGTGCTCGCCAGAGAGACAGAAAGAGACAGACAGAAAGCAAGGAATCATCCTCCCAGGGGGGATGGCCATACTGCAATCCCCTCTCCTCCATTCTCTTCTCAGGATCTTGGGCACACACGCACACGCACCTGGCATGAGTTTAAGCCACCGAGTCCAGAACTCAAACCACAGTCGACTACATGAGAGTCCAGCGACATAGCCATTACGCTAACTGCCGGTCCCACAGTATTTATTTTTTAAAATCTGCATGTAATGGTACCAGCAGTTGGCATGAAGGCTATGTGATTGGACTCCCATGTACTCGACCATGCTTCGAGTCCCAGACCTGTTGGTTGAAACTAACGCCAGGCATGTGTGTGTGTGTGTGTGCCCAAGATCCCAAGAGGAGAATGGAGAAAAAGAGATTGTGGCATGGCCATCTCCCCTGGGGGGGGGGGGCGGTGATTTCTCTCTGTCTCTCTCTCTCTCTTTTTGGCGAGCGCACGTGCCCTATAGCAAAAACCTCTCAAAAAAAAAAAATCCACTTGTAAGTGCACCCACAGAATTCAAACTCTTGTTCAAGGTGATTTTCTCCTGTCTCTGTAGCACTCTCAGTCTACTTCAATGGCCTTTAATTCACAGCCTTGATCTTTAAGCATTGGATAACTCTACAGCTCATCCCTCTTCTTCTGTTTTTATACTTTCTTCCTAGGTGATAGCATTCAGTCACATTGTTTTAAATACCATCTATATGCTAGCAACTTCCAAATATTTACATTGATTTTGACCTTTCTTCTGAGCTCAAGATTTAGGACCAACTCTCTAACATTTTTCCTTAGGTATCTCACAGGAATCTTAAACTCTTTATCTCTTATACTGAATTAATAATTATATTAATATGCACATTCTTCAATTTCCTCATGTTGGTGAAATGGTATCACTATTCACCTTTGTTCCACAAACCTGAAAGTCATCTTTTCTACATCTCTCTGCCTTACCCACCATATTCATTCTATCACTAAGTTTTGTTTATTGCAATTTTTCATCATCTTGTAACCCTATCATTTTTTTCCATATCCCAAAGACCCTATTACTATTTCAATACACTCATGGCTGATCTCCCAGTCTCTGGTCTTCTTCTCCTCCAATTCATTCTCCATAGCCAGGGTGATTTTTTTTTCTTTTTAGAGATTTTTGCTATAGGGCGCATGCAGTGGCCAGAGAGACAGAAAGCAAGAAATCACCTCAGAGGATAGACATGCTGCAATTCTTTCTCCTCCATCTGCTGATCCCCAGAGTGATCTTTTTAGCGTGTATTTCTGGTCATGTAACTATCCTCCTTCAATGGCTTGTCATTGCTCTTAGGATGAAGTTCAAAGTCCCTAGCTTGGGAACAAGTCCTAACATGATCTCACTTAGTGCATAATCTAGTCCCTGACTGCTCTTGCTGCTACTTTTTCTCCTTGAAATCTATATGGAAGTTGCATTTATTTTCTTTCAGCCCCTAGAAAATGCCATGCTTTGGTACAGGAGTTCTAACATACACTATTACTTTTGTCTGAAACATTATCCAAAACTTTCTTCACTTGGCCAGCTCCTACTCATTATTTATGTCTACCATATAATCACTTAGGGAAAGAAATCTTCTCAGACCTCTAGACTAGGTCTTGTTATCAAATAATTTCATTATCTTAACAATCATCACATATTGTTTAAACTTTAGATTTACTGTCTATCTTCTGTAATAGATTGTAAGGCCTATGAGAATAGACATTAATAATAGTGATATCCATAGTAACTAGCATTTACCCTGGTACACAAGAGGTATCCAATAATTATTTGATGAAGGATGCAAAGTCTCTCAAAGGATAAGAAAAAAAGTTAATAGAGATACTGGAATTAGTATGAACAATGCATGTTGATGGGCCAGTGCTGGACTCTTACCTGACATGAAGAGGTTCAACATAGCTTGGCAGTAGATGGGGGAAGGTCACATAAACAGGAACCTTATTAAAGGCAGATAGAAGTTTCTATGATTTGAACTAATAGGTTATGTAAAGTTATTATGAAGTTTTAAGTAGGGCAGCGGCATGATTTAAAGACATTCTTTCAGAAGATTATTTAAGTAGGATAGATTAGAGTTGCCGAAACCCAATGCAAAGAAATCACTGAGAAGGCTCCTGAAAATTATCCAGGAGCAGAGCAATGAAGATAAAACTAAAAGTGGAAATGGACAGAGTCAAATTCAAGTGACAGAGAAACTGGCAATAGATCTTAGTGATTTTACAGGAATGGGACACTAATGAAGAGGGAAGAGGCCAAGATAAGTGTAAGCCTGTAGGACTGGGACAATAGTAGTCCTAATTATATTTCATTTATTGAAGCAAAATATAATTTCTGGGGAAATGCAAGTAATTTCAAAATCACTGAGTTTAAACTGGTGGTTGAACATTTAAATTAATAGGTATGAGACTGAAAGGTAAAGATATAGAAGCTATATGCCTAAGAAAGCAAATGAGGAAGTAGGTGTAGAAGGAAGTGAGGGTTTTCTATTTCATATTTATTCCATAAAGCATGAAGAAGAATAGATTTATAGCTTTTTCATATTGACCCTTTAACAAAAAGAATACCAAAACAGAAAGGAAAATCAATTAAACACAAAAAGGCTAAAACAGAGTAATTGAGGAAGAAAATATTTGATATATAGAAAAAGAATAGTAACATGTAGAGGTAAATTCTTATCAGTAATTACTTTAAATATGAATTGATAAAACTCTGATTAAAAGGCAGAGATTGGTAGAAAAAATATAAAAACCACAATTTATCTATATGCTGTCTATGAAAACAGACTTTAGATATAATGATGCAAATAGGTTGAAAATGAATGGATAGAAAATATGTTCCATGTAAATAGCTAAAAAGAAAGAGATGGAATGACTATACTATATCATACAAACTACACCTTAAGTCAAAAATTTTACCAGAGACTAAGAATTGTTACAAGAGACAAAAAAGGGTATTACATATTAATAAAAAAGTAAAATCATTATGAAGACATAACAATTATAAACATATATGCACCAAACAACAGAGACCAAAAATATAAAAAGCAAAAGCAAGGGGGCTGACCCCATGGCCTATGGTTAAAAGAACTAGATCCCACATGGTCAACTGTGTGCTTCAAATACTGGCACAAGCCAAGGAACATGAGGAACTTGAGGAACATGCTAAGTATGTGTGCATGCATGCTCAAAATCCCAGTAGGATGGAGATGCAGAGAAAAGATTATGAATTGACCATGGCCCACTGGGGTACTGCTTCCTCTCTCACTCTCCCTCTTTCTCTCTCTCTCTGGTAAGTGTACAGGACCTCTAGCAAAAATATAACTATATATATATATATATATATATAGAGAGAGAGAGAGAGAGAGAGAGAAGAAGAAGAAGAAGAAGAAGAAGAAGAAGAAGAAGAAGAAGAAGAAGAAGAATTGGACAAAGAAATACACAGGTCTACAAAAATAATTGCAGACTGGAGCCAGCAGGTGGCATGGTATTTAAGGGTGCTGGACTGTCACATGGCCAACTGCAGTTCAAGTCTTGGACCTGGCAGCCTGCTTTCTCATTTTCCCTCTCTCTCGCACACACACTATGTTCTTCTCTGGCCAAGTTATAATTAATTAACTAATTAATTAATTTAAATTATTGCAGACCATCAATACCCCACTTTCAATGATAGATAGTACAAGACAGAAAATCAATAAGGAAACAGAGGACTTACATAACGCTATAAGACAATTAGATGTCACAGACCTATAACCAGAACCCTCCATCCAAAAACAGCAGAAAAAAACCTTAAGTGCATGTGCACCATTCTGCAGAATAGACCATATATAAGATCACAAAGTAAGTGTTAATTAATGTTAAAAGACTTAACTCATACAAAGCATTTTCTCTGACCACAATGAAATGAAGCTTGAAGAAACAAATAATAAAAGAAAAACAGACAATTTCATGCATTTGTAGATACTAAGCCATAAACTCTTAAACAATAAATATATCAAAAAATAAATATTAAGAAAAAATTTAAAAACATTTTGATATGGGTGATGATGAAAATATACCAAAACTCAATGCAGTGAAAGCAGTACTCAATGGGATTACATTGGAAACATACATTAAAAAGGAACAGCCAGGCCAACTGGTGGCATGGTGGGAAAGACTGCTGGTTCCCACATGGTTCAGTGCACAGTTCAAGTCCTGGACCCAATGGCTTGAGAACATGCTGGGCACATATGTATGTGTGTTCAAAATCTCAAGAGGAGAGAGGAGGAGAAGGGACTGTGGTGTGGCCTCCCCTCGGGGGGGTGCTTTCACACACACTCGCTCTCTATCTCTCTATCGCTCTTTGGTGAATGTGTGCACCCTCTGGTAATTAAAAAAAATAGGGAAAATCAACAAAAGCAAAAGTTAATTCTTTGAAAAAATCAACAAAATTAACATTTAGCTATAGTGAGTAAGAAAAAGGAAAATTCCTATTATTAAAATCAGAAATAAGAGTGAGGACATTACTACCGATTGTATGAAAATAAAAAAGATTATAAAATAAAATAATGGATAATTAGATACCAAGAAACTAGATAAAATAGATGCAATGAAACAATTACTAAAAACACATAATCTATTAAAACTGACACAATAAGAAATACAACTTCCGAACAATTGAAGTGATTGAAACAGTAATTAACCCTCCTCCCCTGTGGAACAAAAAGCCTAGGATCAGAAGGTTTCAGTGGTGAACTATATCAGATATCCAAAGAAGAATTAGCATTAATCCTTATTAAACTCTTCTAAAAAATCAAAATAAGAAGTAATACCTCTTGACCCATCTTATGAGACCAGCATTACTCTGGTACTGATACATCACAAGAAGACAAAACTACAGGTAAATATGCCTTATGAATGTAGATGGAAAAATTCCCAGCAAAATACTAGTAAACTGGCTCCAGCAGCATATTAAAAGAACTATATATCATGTCTAAGTATAAGGGTGGTTCAAATAAGTAAGTCTATCAATGTAATGCACAAATTAATAGAATAAAGAAAAAATCATAATAATCTCAACTGATGTATTAAAAAAGGATTTGATGAAACAACATATTTTTATTACAAAAACATTCAACAAACTAGAAATATAAAGGAATTTTTCAACCTGATAGAGGACATTTATGAAAAATCCACAAATAACATCATACTCAGCGGCAAACAATTGAAAATTTTCTCCATAAGTTCAGGAACAACACAAGGATACTTACCTTTTTACTTCTGTGTAACATTGTACTAGAGGTTCTAATTAAAGAAATTAAGCAAGAAAAAATGGCATGCAAATTGGAAATAAAGAAGCAAAAGTTCATGGAAATAATAAAGAACTAAATAAATGTAAAGATGTCATGCAACAGAGATTAGAATACAATGTTAAGATGAAAATATTTCTCAAAGATACCTACAGATTCAATGTACTCATTATCAAATTCCTAATGGCCTTTTCAGAAAAAATGGAAATGCTGATCTGCAAATTTATATGGACTTGAGGGATTCTAAATAAACAAAACATCTTGAAAACATTAATGTTCAAACTTCGCAGTTTCAAAACTTAATAGAAAGCTACAGTAAACAAAATAGTGAGATATTGGCATAAGGCTAGACATACAGACCAGAGGAATACAATTGAAGGTCCAGGAATAAAACCTTATATGTCTATGGCCAATTAATTTTTTTTGAGAGGTTTTTTTCTCTATAGGGCGCGTGCACTCGCCAGACAGACAGAGAGAGACATAGAGACAGAAAGCGAGAAATCACCCCCCAGGGGGGATGGTCACGTCGCAATCCCTTCTCCTCCATTCTCCTCTTGGGATCTTGGGCACGCACGCACACGCGCCCGGCGTGAGTTGTAAGCCACCGGGTCCGAGACGCGAACCGCCGTCGACTACGTGGGAGTCCAGCGACATAGCCATTACACTAACTGCTGGATCCCGCCAATTAATTTTTTTTTTTAATAATTATTTTATTTTATTTTATTCATTCATTCATTTATTTTTTTTTAGTTTTACCAGAGAGAGAGAGATAGAGGGTGAGAGTGAGAGAGAGAGGAAGTGAGAAAGCAAGCCACCAGATTCAGGACTTGAACCCTGGTCGGCCATGTGGGAGTATCCAGCGCCTTAATCACCACGCCACCTGCTGGTCCCCCCGCCAATTAATTTTTTGATAATCACCAAGACCATTCAATGGGGGAAAGAATGGATTCTTCTACAAGTAATTCCTGGACAACTAAGTATCCACATGCAAAAGAATGAAGCAGGACCCATCTCTCACACTATAAACAAATCTTAACTCAATATGAATCAAATATCTAAACATAAAAGATAAAATAATAAATTCTTAGAAGGCAGCCTGGGGTAAATATTTATGACTTAGGATTCTGCTATGATTTCTTAAATATGACACCAAAAGCACAAGCACAATAAAGATAAATTGAGCTTCATCAAAATGAAATATTTTTGTGTATCAGAGGACACTATTGAGAAAGCAAAAAGACAGCCTACAGAACAATATAAGATATTTTAAATCATGTATTGGATAAGGGTCTAGTAGCCAAAATATATAAAGAACATATGTAACTCAACAGAAAAGGGATGATAAACCTTTTTTTTTTCTTTTTAGATTTTTTGCTATAGGGCATGTGTGCTCACCAGTGAAAGAAGAGAGAAATAAATCACCCCTTAGGAAGGATGGTCATGCAGCAATCCCTTCTCCTCCATTCTCCTCTCAGGATGTTGAATTTGCACCCACACGCATGTGGTGTGTTTTCCAAGCCACTGGGTCTGGGACTCAAACTGCAGTCAGCTATGTGGGATCCAGCACAGGGGCTGGCCCTGATGAACCCAATTTTAAAAGTGGGCAAAAGACTCCAGTAAATATTTCGCCAAAGAAGATAAACAATGGCAAATATGCAAGTGAAAAGATGTTCATCATCACAAATCATTACATAAATGCAAATAAAAACCACAATGAGATACCATCTACACCCCTTAGGAAGGTTTCAATTTTTTTTTTAAGAGGTTTTTTTTTTGCTATAGGGCATGTGCGCTCGCCAGACAGACAGAGAGAGACAGAGAGATAGAAAGCGAGAAATCACCCCCCAGGGGGGATGGCAATGCTGCAATCCCTTCTCCTCCATTCTCCTCTCGGGATCTTGGGCACGCACGCACACGCGCCCGGCGTGAGTTTAAGCCACCGGATCCGGGACTCGAACCGCAGTCGACTACGTGGGAGTCCAGCGACATAGCCATTATGCTAACTGCTGGTCCCCCTCAATTTTTTTTTATTAATTAATTTGTTTTTCTTTTTTTTTAACATTAATACGCTATACATCATTACAGTATACAAAACGAATTTTCCATCCAAAATACACTGTCTGTTGGCTCAATCAAGCACATCAACATACATGTTATCAACAAACAGTTTTCCATTTCTTATGTCTTGTATATTTTGCTTTTTTTTTTTTTTTTGCCATCCTTGATTCCCTATCCCTAACCCTCTGCCCTGTCCAACCCTCCTCCCATTGACTCTGGTATCCATGATTGCTTTCTATGCCTCCCCCCCCCATTTAATTGATTTGCTAATGAACTTAATTTGTCTAAATATTTGCAATAGCAAGCACAGCTGATATATACATACACAAGAACCCATGTCTGACTTTAGGCATAAGCCTCAGTGAGTAGAATGAACATACTATAAAATAGTACCTAGCTGGGGTTATGTTGCATACTGTGGTCATCAAATACACAGTTTTTTCTTTAAATTTTGGTAACAGTTGTAGTATTTTTTTTCTGATTTTTTTTTTTAATTTACTTTCATTCCCTGAGCATCATCACAACATACTAAATGTGGTTTCCCCTCTAGAGTAAACTGCATAGTGGCTTAATCATGCATGTTATCATCCATAAAATTCCATTACTACTTTCATATATATGTTTTTTACCCCATGTCTGACCCTCTGCCCTATCCCACTCTCTTATTACACTATCTCTGCTGTCTACAGTTGTCTTCAATTCCTTTTCCCCCAACATTTTGTCGACCACACAATAACATAAGTGATCTAACTACTTTCAATAGCAAGTTCAGCTGGTGGTTTCAAGAAAGGCAGTTTTGAACTGGTAAGGATATTTCCTTGAAACTTGAAGCCTAGAAACAGGTTAGTATTTTGTTCAAATAGTAGGTACATGAATCTATTGACAGCTCAAGACAGGATAAAAATCCTTAAAACTGGACAACAAAGCTTAGAAGAAAAGCAGCAATATCTTAGTCAAGTCACAGAGTGCTGTTTCATCAGTTCAGACTCATGTACTTAATCTTTCTTCTGTTACTGTTGAGGTACGATCTTCCAGATTGAACTCTGGGATATAATACTCAACTCCAGACTTTGTCCCTACAATTAAGTTGCCAATTTTGTTAGTTTTTGAACTCTTATTTCTGTGTGTCTGCATTTAATTTTACTGACATAGCACTCCCTTAAGAACTTCTTGGAGATCTGGTCTGGTGCTGGTAAATTCTTTCAGGTTTTGTTTATCTGGGAAAGTTCGTGTCTTTTCTTCCCTCATGAACGATAACCTTGCTGGATACAGAGTTCTCGGTTGAAATTGCTTTTCCCTTAATACTTTGAATATATTTTCCCATTCTTTCCTCGCTTGCATTGTTTCCGATGAGAGGTCTGCCGTTAGTTTGATGGGATACCCTTTGTAGGTAACTTGCCTTTTTTCTCTTACCAGTCTTAGTATCTTGTCTTTGTCTGTGGTTTTGGTCAATCTGGCTATAATGTGTCTTGGAGAAGATCTTCATGGGTTGATTCTATTTGGGGTCCTCTGTACTTCTTGGGACTGAATCTTTGAGTGCCTCTCCAGGTTTGGAAAGTTTTCTTGCAGGATTTCATGGAATAGATTATCAATGCCCTTATGAGTCTCTTCACCTTCTGGGATGCCTATTATCTGGATGTTTGGACGTTTAATTGTCTCTAGTACTTCTCACAAATTATTCTCAAATTTTTGGGCCATTTTCTCAGTCTTCATGGTGGATTTTTCTAGGCCAGCAATTTTCTCTTCTACATTTGAGATTCTAATTTCTGTATGATCTAGTCTGCTTTTAATACTTTCAAGGGAGATTTTGACTTCTTGTATTATAGCCTTCATCTCTAACAGTTCCATCTGATTCTTTTGTAAAGTGTGAAATTCCTCTTTTAGATCTTGCATGAATTTCCTCACCTCCTGGAACTCTTCAACTCCTTTCTCCTTCCTCTTCAGCAGTTCCTTGTCTCTCTTCTCTTCCATCTCTGTTAGCTTTGCCATTATGAATGTTCTGAATTCTTTATCAGACATTTCCATGATTTCCACTGAACTGTGTGTGGATGGAGAGGAGCTATCCTTTTCCCTTGTGGGAGAGGTATTTTCCTGCTTCCCCATATTTCTTGTGGTCCTGCAGCGATTTCTAGTCATCTGGTGGATGGTCGGTTTCTTCCCAAACTTGGAAGCTCAATCTGAGGGTCAAGGAGTGTGGAGAAAAGGAAACAGAGAGAGGGAAACAATACAAACAACAGCAAAAAAAAAAAAAAAAGACAAGAAACAGAGAAAAAGAAGAGAAAAACTTTTAAATAAATCTAAAAAATTAATATTCAAAAAATTTCAATAAAACTCAAAAATTAGAAAACCACGTGGCTAGATCGCAGGGGCCATGGAGCTGTCTGTCTCTTGAAAAAGGCCCGTTCTGTTCCCTTCTGCCTCTCCTGGATTGGGAGGGGGAGAGGGAATTATTAACAAGATAAAGGGCTAGGAGGGGCCAAAGGGCCCTGTAAAATGCCTCACCTTAAAAAATTCTAAAAAGCAAAAATTTAAAAGAAAAGAGAGCGAGAGAGGACAGAGACAGAGCTACAGAGAGATAAAGACAGGTACAGAGACAGGAGACTTGAAAGGGGTCGTCCTACCACGCGAGTTTTGTATGCTGGAGGCCCAGTTATCAGTGGGACATCTTCCTTTCTCCCAAAATGGCTAGATTGCAGGAGCCATGGAGCTCTCTGTCTCTTGAAGAAGGCCCGTTCTGTTCCCTTCAGGAAGGTTTCAATTTTAAAAATAGAAAATAAGTTGAAGAAAATATGGAGAACTTGGAACACTTGTATATTACTGGTTGGAATGTAAGACAGTTAAATATAGAATTAACATATTATTTAGATGTTAAAAAAAACTTGTATATGAATGTTCATAGGCAAATAGGCAACCCAAATGCCCATCACCTGATGAATGGATAAAACAAAATGTGGTCTATCATACAAATGAATTTTAATAGGCCATAAAGGGGTAAACTACTGATAGATGTTACAACATGGATAAGCCTTGGGAACATTGTACTAAGTAAAAAAGTCAGATATAAAGGTAACATACGGTATAACTATAATATAAAATATCCAGAATAGCTGAATCCACAAAGATAGGAAACAATTTAGTTGGCAGTGGCTGGCATATGGGATAGGGAGTGACTGATTAATGGATATAGGATTTATTTCGGTGTGAGTAAAATGCTTCGGAACAAGACAAGGTGAAGATTGCATAATGCTGTGAATGTGCTGAATGCCACTAGATTGTATAATTTAATATGGTAAATTTTATGTTATATGGATCACCTCAATATGAAAAAGAAAGGAAGAAAAAAATGAGCAGTTACTGAGCTACTGCTATATATTAGATATGTGATAGCCTTATACATTATTCAACCAAATCTACTAAGCAAGCCTATGAATCATTATCCCTATTTTAGAGATAAGCAAATCAATGTTCATGTAACCTAATTTTTATAACTAATAAAAATGGATCTCTTTCTCTCTTGCACTTGGGCCACTCCTACATCTCAAGAGTGTATTTTCACTTTTACTGAATAAACTACCCTTTCCTTTTGATTTCAGCATGTTTCATTCAATTCTTTGTCCAAAACACCAAGAACCTGGACATCACAGAACCATCCTGTAACATATATTGTGGCTAGCCAAACCATAAGTCTGTCACTTCAACCTACTCTGATCCCATCTGCCCCAGCTGGAAAATTTATGGAACTTAGGCTATACAATTGCAAATGAGCTAGCAGGTGGTGTGATGGTTAAGGCATGTTGGACTCAGACATGGCCTAGTATGATTAGAGTCCAGACCTGGCAGCTTGCTTTTTCACTTTCCCCACCCCTCCCCCATCTTTCTTTGGTCAAATAAAAAAATAATAATGATAATAATAATAAATAAAAGTAAATGAAAAGATAATGAACTGATAACCATAATTCACAAGGAACTCAAGCAGCTGTTCTGAAAAAAGACGATCAATCCTATTAGAAGATGGGAGAATGAGTCGAAAAAACCATTCTCTAAAGATGACATACAAATAGCTAAAAGGCATATAAAAAAATGCTCAAATGCTCAACATCCTTCATTGTAAGGGAAATGCAGATCAAAACAACAATGAGATACCACCTAACTCCAGTCAGAATGACTAAGAATAAAAAAAAAAAAAAATGGTTAGTACCAGCAGGGGTATGTTGAAAGGGGAACTCTCTTATACTGCTGATGTGAATGTAAATTGGTCCAGCCACTGTGGAGAACAATTTGGAGATTCCTCAAAAATCTGCAAATAGAACTACCATATGATCCAGCAATCCCACTCCTTGGCATCTACTCAAAGGACAGAAGAATACTTAATCGGAAAAGTGCTTGCACATCAATGTTTATTGCAACACTATTCACAATTGCTAAGTCATGGAAACAACCCAAATGCCCACAAACAGATGAATGAATAGAAAAACTGTGGCACATATACTCTATGGAATACTATTTTTTTGGGGGGGAGGGAGAGGTTTTTGCTATAGGGCACATGCGCTTGCCAGAAAGACAGATAGAGACAGAAAGAGAGACAGTGAGAAATCACCCCAGTGGGGATGGCCACGCCACAATCCCTTCTCCTCCGTTCTCCTCTCAGGATCTTGGGCACTCATGCACACGCACCTGGCATGAGTTTAAGCCACCAGGTCCAGGACTCGAACTGCGGTCGACTACATGGGAGTCTGGTGACATAGCCATTATGCTAACTGCTGGTCCCAGTCTATGGAATACTATTCAGCCATAAAAAAAAAACCCAGGCTTTCGACAGGAAGAGGATGAATATGGGAGATTTACTGCTGAGTGAAGCAAGCCAGGCTATGAAGGAGAGGCATTATATGTCCCCACATAATATATACTGAGTGTCCACACTCTATGACTGAAACTGATTGACTAAAGGATATAGAAACACAGTATATAGATGTAAATACCAGATACAGTGTATGTGAAAGAGGAGAGTCTGAGGAAGGACATTTAGAAGAAAAATAGGGAGGCAAAGCATTAATGGCACAAAGAAATGTGGTATTTTCTATTGAAGATATTTTGTAGTTTTATCGGCTGTACTAGGGAGAAATGTTCACCTGTTGAAATATCCATTTTGTAAGCCAAATAATAATGTGATTGAATGTATAAAAGAAAATGAAATGAAAAAAATAAAAAATAAAGATGTCAGGGGGCCGGCAGGTAGTGTCATGATTAAGGCATACTAGATTCCCACATGGCCAACCATGGTTTAAGTCTCAGACCTGGTGTCTTGTTTTGCACTTTCCCTCTTTTTCTTTCTCTCTCTGGTCAAATTAAAATAAATATAATAATAGTAATAATGAATAAAATTAAATAAAATAATGCTTTAAAAATAAAAAAAATTTGCAAATGACCATACAACAGGGATACCAACTCCTTGGGAATTCCACTGAATCCTACCCCATGTTATCCAGCATCAACAACAGACCTCCCAACAACACACCTCAGGACTATCTCAACCACTTGTCTCCGGCCCCACTCTCCTACCTACCTCATGTAGGGTGAGTTTCATGATCCTGGGTAGGTAGGGCCAATGCCCCCTTCCAGCATGAAGTAGTTACAGAAGGACCACCCACGTTCAACTCCCCAAAAAGATTTATGGGAATCATATCTCTCGGGGAAAATTAAGCAGGAGAAAGCTAGCAAATAGAAGTAGGTAAGGGTGCTGGAGTATCTACCTCAGTGGCTAGGTAGAAAAAACGATCAGGGCAGAAAATTCCCTGCCTGATCTAATGAAGGCAGGAGATTTCCGGTAGGCAATGTCTAGCTGATTAAGCCACATTTGATATACCCAATGAAGATGAAAGCAATCGGCGGGCCCAGTCAATGATCAACTGGCATGAGCCTGGTTAAGAAATTATAAACCCCATGGAAAGTACCTGCTGGAGTCCTTGAGACACACTTTCTCTCTCATATTCAGGTCCACTTCTACCTCTCAAGAATGTACTTACACTTTGGGAACCAGGAGTTAGCATAATGGCTATGTCGCTGGACTCCCACGTGGTCGACCGCAGTTTGCGTCACGGACCCCGTGGCTTAAAACTCACGCCGGGCACGTGTGCGTGCGTGCCCAAGATCCCGAGAGGAGAATGGAGGAGAAGGGACTGCGGCGTGACCATACCCCCTGGGGGGTGATTTCTCGCTTACTGTCTCTATGTCTCTCTCTCTCTGGCGAGTGCACGTGCCCTATAGCAAAAAAAAAAAAAAAAAAAAAAAAAAAAAAAAAAAAAAAAAAAAAAAAAAAAAACCTCTCCAAAAAAAAAATAAAAGAATGTACTTACACTTTTACTTCATAAACTACCCTTTACTTTCTCTTAAAAAAAAAAAAAAATGAAAGAAAGAAAAAAAAGAAAGAAAGAAAAATGGATCTGGAATTCAAACCCAGGTCTGTCTGAATCCAAAGCCTACACCCTCTTTCCAGGAACCTCCTGTATCTAGCCCCTTTTTACTCTGTAAATAAAGATTTAAGTCTCTGATCAAGAATAAGGCACATCTTACTAGCTACTCACTCAGTGACAAACTCTCCAGAGAAATATGCTCAAATTAAAATTTCATTTTTGTACTATACCCTCCTTAACATAAAAAATTGCCCATTCTTGAAAAGGCAGAAGAAACAAACTTTTCCTGTCATTCTCCCAGCCTCCTCAGATTTTGTAAGACCTGACCTTCAATTGATTTTAGAGACCTCAGGAAGTCTTCATTACAAAACTGTAACTGTTCATTCATATTTTAATCTTCTTTACTGAAGGGATAGAACTTTTTTCCACAATTGGAAAAGAAGGCTGAAGATAGAGCTACTCCTGGGAGAAGGAACATATCAGGATAGTTATTAGAGCAAATCATCATTCCATGAGGATAGGTTTTTGTTTTTGTTTTTGTTTTTTGAGAGGTTTTTGCTATAGGGCACGTGTGCTTGCCAGACAGACAGAGAGAGACAGAGAGATAGAAAGCGAGAAATCACCCCCCAGGGGGGATGGCCACGCCACGGCAATCCCTTCTCCTCCATTCTCTTCTTGGGATCTTGAGCATGCATGCACACGTGCCTGGCATGTTTTAAGCCACCGGGTCCGGTACTCGAACCGCGGTCGACTACGTGGGAGTCCAGCGACATAGCCATTACGCTAACTGCTAGTCCCTAGGATAGATTTTAACAAACATGGGAGAGGGCTATCAGAGTGAAGACTAAACCTGTTCTTCTTGAGGACACATGGAGCAGCAACACTGGATTGGAATTTTATTTTAACTTTGTTATAGGGTATGTGTGCTTGCTGGAGAGAGACAGAAAAAGAGAGAGAGAGAGGAAGTGAGAAATCACCCCTCAAGAGGGATGATCACACCAAATTCCTTCTTTTCCTTCTCTTCTTGGGATTTTTGGCATGCTTGCACATGTACTTAGCATGTTATTAAAGCCGCTAGGTCTGGGACTTGAACTGTGCAGTCAGCCATGTGAAATCTACCCATCTTAACCATTATTCCACTTGGCTGTCCCAAGAACTGGAATTTTATCTCTGTTACTATTATCTAACCTGAGTGAAAGCCCTTCTCACTGGTCCAGTGTTTTCTAATGTTCCATGATTCTGTAATTCCACTTTACAAATCTGCTTCCCATTTGCATTCCTATGGTAAACCCAGTACAGTCCTTAGTTAATCCATGAAGTGTGGTTCAGTTTACATTTAAGATTAATCACTAAATAAGGCATTATGCCTTGATTACAGGGACCCTTTTATAATATGCCATTTTTAAATTGCTCTTGGCATAGGCAGCATGTGCTCACTGGAGAGAGAGACAGAGACAGTGAGAGGGAAAAAGAGAAATCAGCCCCCAAGGAAGATGGCCATAGTGCAATCCCTTCTCCTGCAAATTCCTCCTGGGATCTTAGGTATGCATGCCTACATGCTAGGTATGAGTTTCAAGAGACCTGGTCCAGGATTCAAATTTCAGTCGGCCATGTGGGAGTCCAGGGACATAACTACTGCACCATCTGCTTGCCCCTTAGTATAACAATTTTAATGTACTTTTAAAAAATGAAACATATCCTGTACTTAAAATGGAGCTATATTCCATTAAACCCATCATAAGTTGAAAATATCCTAAGTCTAAAACATATTTAACATCTCTAACCTACAGAACATCATAGCTTAGCCTAGTCCAACTTAAACATTCTCAGAGCACTTAAATAAGCCTACAGTTGGGCAATGTTATCTAACATCAAGTCTGTTTCATAATACAAAGTTGAATATCACATATAATTTATTTAATACTACAGTGAAAGGGAGAAAACAGAATGGGTCCCTGCCACTGCCTGGCATCACAAGACAGCATCATACAACATATCATAACCCTGGGAAAATATCAAAATTCAAAATTGTAAGTACAATTTCTGCTGGATATGAATTGCTTTCCCAACATCATAAAATCAACAAATCCTACATTGAAGCATCATAAGTTAGAGACCATCTGTATGGTCCTTCATGGTCTCAAAACTTTTATTTAAATAAATAGCCTAGGAAAGATCATCATAATTTATAAACATGCAAAAATTGAATATGTTAATTGTTGGTCCCTGTGTTAGTCTTTAGGAGTGATATATAGAGAGACCAGCAGATGGCATAATGGTTAAATTGCTGGACTCCCACATGGCCAACCACGGTTTGAGTCCTAGACCCAGAGCTTTGAAACACACCAGGCACATGTGCGTATGTGCCCAAAATCCTGAGAGGAGAATGGAGGAGAAGGGATTGTGGCATGGCCATCCCCTCAGGGGAGGTCTCTCTGTCTCTCTTTTGCCCTATAGCAAAAATATCTCTAAAAAACAAAAAAGATTGGTTATATTTATATATATGTACATATATATTAGATTGTTGGGAAAGTCATTACGTATTTTTCTATGTAAACATGCACCATGACTTTCCTGATGACACAATATATAGTATTGGGCCAGGTGTTATCCAAAGCAAGTAACATCGATGCAATCTTGGCTCAAGGGAAACATATTTTCTTAGGGTGACACTTACTCAGCTGCTTTGAATAGATTTTCCACACTTCCTCCTGTGTTTTCCTTTGCTGAATTCCTGATCAGGATCCTACAATTTGTATCAGTGTTTTTTGACTTCCTGGGGCAGAGATAGTGCTAAGTGTTAAAACCCACAATCACACCATACGGGTTTTTCTTCACTCCATGGTATTTTAAGAATCACCTCTTCCATTCCCTTCCATTTCCTTCTCTTTTGCTGTTATTTCTCAAACACAGGTACTTAGGAACTGTTTCTAGCTGTTTGTTTGAAAACAAAAACTTCCTTTCAAATTGCTCAATTTGTTATAGCCTTTGTGATGTTGTGGTCATTTCCAAGCTGGATACATTTCTTTGACACAAATGCCACATATGGAGAAGTCACAAAAAATTATATGCAGAACTACAGAAATTAGTAAGAAAAAGAGCAATCTCCCTAAGGTAGAACCTTAAAGAATAAGTCACTGTTGGGAGCCAAATAGGATACAGAATAGGGAGAAAGCCCAAGCTGGATTCAATCCAGAAATTAGTTATCCATGAAAACCAGTAAACCTTTTCCTTTGGAAAAATAAAGGTCAATAGCTTCTTAGTATATTGAAGGCTGGAATTATTCCTTATAGATTTTTCTATAAGCAACACCTTACCCATAATATGTGCTTAACAAGAGTTCAATGGCCATGGGGAGGTGGCAATGATAGCAATCAATTCAACCATTCGTCTAAATTGAGTAATTTGTGAGGACTCCTTTTTATGCTGATTTCTCACAAAATACTACATTTTTTTTGAGATTTTGTTCAATATAGGGTCTAGACATGCCCTCTGGGTAGAATTAAAGTAAAATACAGTCTTTGACAGTGCACATGTCCTTTACAAATGTAAAAAAAAAAAAAAATTTAAGTGACACTACCTTAAATGGCAGTAGTTCTCAGTGTGTGTGTGTGTGTGTGTGTGTGTGTGTGTGTGTGTGTGTGGAGGAGGGGTGTAATTTTGCTCTCCAGGTGATATTTAGCCATATCTGAAGAAATTTTTGGCTGTCACACTGCAGGTAGGGCGTGCCACTGACATCTACTGGGTAGAGGCCAGAGAAGCTGCTAAAATCCTACAATGCATTGGACAACCTCGCTCAAGGAATCATCTGGCCCCAAAATGTCAACACTGTCAAAGTTGGGAAAGAGGGAAAAATCTACTTTCTGGGTTCCTCATGTCTGTCACCTTTGTCTGTGATGCTACACTAAACTCTGGTCTATGTATACCGTTTACCACTATGGTCAAGTTCGTAAGAAGAGAAACAAGTGTGCCTGAATTTTGAATCCTAAATGCATTTTGACAGTCATACCTGCTGACCAGATATGACCAGACCATGTAAGCCTAGCCTAGAAGCTAGGTAGATCTGTGTTTAAATTATTCAGATAGTTGCTTCCATTTTTGGCTTTGAACCACGTTCACAAATGTGACTCTGGTTTTAGCTATTCTGGGAGTGTTCAAAGAGACACACACTGAGCCACCAAGTGGAAAGCCAGAGTATTTTCCTACCTACAGAGAGGATGAGCCACCCAGCCCCCAGGTTGACAAGAAATGTAGCTAAACTTTGAGCCCCACTCAGGTCAGCTACTGAATTACACTAGAAAATCCTCTAAAAGGTTTGCCCTGGAATGTATACAGTAATGCCTGATGTTTGTATGATGTTTTTAACTTTTGAAAGGATTTTCCTTTGTATATTCTTATCTGATGAGGTTAGCAAGATAAGGCAGGAGAAGGATAGGGCAGGAGCAGACAGAGAACTTTAGTTTTATCCACAATCCACTGGCAAAGCACCAAAATTTAGAAGCACATGTAATCCCCCATATGTTAAAGACAATTGCATTGTGCATAGGACTTTTAGAGGAAACAGCTCACAAGAATAGGGCTTTCCTCTCCCTGAGCGCTGTCTCTGGTTGTATTCTGAGTTTAGAGTAGAAGCCTCACTGCTAGACTGCAGTTTGGCATGAGAAAGGGAGATGCCACCAAAGTTTTGACCACAATCACATATCCTACTCACTCCTCATGCTGGAAGGAACTTGTTTAATCACAACACAGAACTTTCTTGTTTGAAAGATTGAACATTAGAGTTTGTTGGGCCATGGTAAAACTGCCTTTGAATGAGAAAAAGGTAGAAAGGTCCCTCAAGTGATTTTTTTTCCATTTAATCCATTGGCCAATCTTTAGAAGCACTTCCTGAAATATTTAAACAATATGGAGTGGGAAGGCTCCACCTTCATGCCTGCCTCCTGCCTCCCCCCACTGCCAGGCAGAAACTCTTCGTTCCCCAAGGTAATACTTTTCTCCAAAGCCTCGCCCCTATGCAAAAACTGAATAACCACCAGAATATCGGCCCAACGCAGAGCCAAGAGGACTAAAAACAACAGGAAAACTTGTCTAGCTTGATGCCCTGAGGGACTTTGTCTTGCTAGTCTAAGAAGACTTGCTTGGGCTCCCACTAAACTAAGAACGGCTTCATCGCGAGGCTTAGGAACACCAACACTGGGCCATTTAGGCAGGCAAGATATCTCTGTTCTCAGGCATTTTGGAGCTCCTTCAGGCTCGCAGTGCGTGCTCAGTGGGTTAAAGTGACATCCGGCAAGTACAGTGGCGCTTTCACAGAGACCAGATTGTTCTGAGAATGAATAGGGAAAAGAGTTTCAGGTACCACCTCGGCTCGGCGTCCAGAAAGGCAGAACCCCCCACCCCCACCCCCGCCTTCCCGTTGCCTGAGAGAGCTAGTAAGGCCAGCCATGAGATGCTGCCAGCTAGAGGACCTAAGCTCCTGCAGGTTGAAGGAAGAAGTCACAGGCTTGTGGTGGAGGTGGGGCCATTCAGCCGGTTCCAGGAGAGTTTAAGAGGGTCAGCATTCTGGATGCCAGGATTTATGGAAGTGGAGAGGTGACTCAAGAGACATAGTGTAAAGATTAAAGTGGCCAAGTGTCCGGTGACACCGTGCCCCCCCCCACGCCCCCCAAACACAACTGCCAACACTAAGCAACTTAGCCTCTCATCCTACAGTACCACTTATTTTCCCCTCCCTGCTTCTATCTAGGCTGAGTCTCCGGAGACCGACCTTATGGGTGAGAGGGGCATGGTTGGAGAATTCGGTTGCACCCTGGGGCAGCCTGCACTGGGTTCAATTAGTGCGTGAGAGATCCAAGCATCTGAGACTACTCCAGGTCAGTCCATCACACCTCAGGGCCTTGCTGTCCCGCTGTCCGGTTGGCCGCGCTCTCTCAGGCTCAACTCCCCTTTCCCCTGGATGACCTGTGGCCGCCTTTGCAGCAGCCACCAGCCCCAAGCCTGAGCTGAAACGGGTGAGCAGAGGTCACTGCCCAAAGCAAGGGGCACTTAGGCTGAGAGATAAAGAGAGACTCTGCAAGCCAGTCGCCCCGAGACACCCTTGTCCCCTCTACTCACATTCGCGCTCAGCCTACCACCGCCCCCCTCCGCCCCTCCGATCTCTGTCCAGGGGATGGGGAGGTCTGGGGAAGCAAACGAAGGAAACAGAAAATTTCGTACCGAGGGGGGAGAGATGAGACGGTGGGACAGGGCAGCGGGGGCTGACTTGGGGCTGCTGCGGCGGCTTCCTTCCACCCCTGGCCGCTGAGCTGCAGAGAAGGCAGGAGCTGCTGCCCCTGCAGGCTGCCCCATCCTCCCTCTTTCCCTCCTCCCTGCCTCCCCCGCCCCGCCCCGCCTGCCCTTGCCGCGAGCTGAGAGAGTGAGAGAGTCTACGTCCCGGGGCTGGGGGAGGTGAGAGGTGCTTTCGCCAACCAGGGCTTGTTCGCGCGCGCTCTCTCTCTCTCCCCCTCTCTCTCTCCTGTCTCTCTCTTCCCCTCTTTCTCTCCTCTCTCTCTCTCACACACACACACACAGACGCGCGCGCACGCGCGTGCACACAGACGCGCACACACACACCACAACCACGACGGGTTCTCCGCAGCTCGCAGCCACCCCAAAGGGAGGGAGAAAGAGAACTGGAGCAGAGGGAAGCCAGGAGCAGATAGAAAAGAAAGGAAGAGCTCAGGGTTGGACATTTTTGGAGCTAGGGGTGGGGAGGAGAAAGGGAGTGCGCCTCCTCTCCCCGATTTTCCCCTCCCCACCCCTCTTCGCTTTCCTCTCCCCTTGGCTGTATGGCATTTTCCAGAAGCGGCATTAGAAGGGGACAGAAACCTCTAATCTAGAAAAGGGATTTGGAGAGGTGGCCAGGGCTCCTGCCAGCCAGCTACCTAGCAGCTGGAGCTTGAGGGCGTGCGAGAGTGTGAATGCGGCTCTCTTTCTTCCCTGCCCCCCACCCCACTACGGTGTCAGCTACCCCTGTCAGTTTCCTCGTGTCAGTTTCTTCCTTTGCTCTTAGCCTGGAGCTAGCTGCGTGAAGAGAGTGTGTGCATTTGAAGGGACTCAGGTTAAGAGAGCCTGGAGAAGCGAGCGAAAACAGCGCAGGGGCATAGGTAAAGCAAGGAGTTTCAGGGCACTGGGCGAAAGCAAAAGGTGAGGAAGACCAGCTAGTCACAGGGAAGTTTGGGAATATCTGAAGAGGGAAGGGGAAAAGCAAGGTAGGAGCCGGCACTCGCGCCCCTTTCCCTGTGCTGGTCCGCCCGCGCACCCAGCTGGCAGCCTTGAGGCCCGGGGCTGTCCCAGGCGGCTGCTGTTTGCGCGCCGCAGAAGGCAAGTCCAGCTAGGCGGCCGCACTACGCTCCCCGGCCCGCGGATACCAGACCACACAGATCCGAAGAAACCACTTGGTTCGGGGTAAGTCTACAGGCGGCCCGATGCCTGCCGTAGCGCTGCCCAGGAGAGGTGAAGTGTGAATTGAATGAAGGTGCCCGGGTGCTGTAGGATAGGAGGCGCTGGCTGGTGGCTCTGGGCTTAGGGTGGTGGGGAAGGCCAGCAACAGATTGTTTTGGGACACAGGGAGAGAGAATGGGAAGAATGGGAAGAAACTCTAGGGATGATGGGACAAGGTGCTCTTGGTAATGTTATCCCAAATCATCTTTGAATACATTTTAAGCTCCCCCTGGAACCTGCTCCCAGGCCACCTCAAAACCGGTCTGGGATGGGTGTGGGAATAATGATGTTTGCCCTCTTGCCAAAAGCCACCTTCAGATGAAAAAAGTCAGGGGCTAGCTCAGGAGAGCTCAGGGACCAGAAGCCCCATTTATCTTCATTCTCTTTTGTATCCTTCAAACTTAAGAAATGGCCAGACTCACCTATTCCTTAAAGAAACCAAAAAATGCAAACACAGTGGGAGGAGGGGGTGCATCTGTCAGCTCTTTGCTTTAGAGTGGATGCCTGCCCACCCCACCACCCAGCCCAGGCATTGACATGAACAAAGGGTCATGGTCCTGAACTGGATTCACAGATTCTCAGCTTTGTCCATGGTCTCTGAAAATTACACTGGAAGGGTTTTTTTTTTGTTTTGTTTTGTTTTGTTTTGTTTTTTTTATAGAGGTTTTTGCTATAGGGCACGAGCACTCTCCAGACAGACAGAGAGAGACAGAGAGACAGAAAGCAAGAAATCACCCCCCCCCCAGGGGGGGATGGCCACGCCGCAATCCCTTCTCCTCCATTCTCTTCTCGGGATCTTGGGCACGAACACACACGCACCCGGCGTGAGTTTAAGCCACCAGGTCCGGGACTCAAACCGTGGTCGACTACATGGGAATCCTGCGACATAGCCATTATGCTAACTACTGGTCCCTGGAAGGGCTTTTTCTCCGTTGCCAACCTGGGTTCTTTGGGCCACAGTCAAAGCTGGTAATAGCTAAATGTTTAGCAAGGTTATCACTCTCTCATGAAAAGCCTGGAGCCGAAAACCAGCTTGGAAGACAGGCTCTCTGAACTTTACTCGAGTGTATTATATGAGTAGAAGAGGCACAGACTAATCAATAATACTCCCTTGAAAGATTGTGCATGTTAGCCCTGGCTTCAAACAGAAATCATTACTACATTGACATGGCACCCAGATCCCTTGTCTATTGCCATATGTTTATCTTCATGCCATTTAGCAGGAGTGATATATTTATACATTAGCATTTGTAATTATCTATTATCAGTCTCAGATTTGTTTTATGCTCTTCCGATAATCTATATCATGCCTTTCTTCCTATAAACTCTTAAAAACCTGAGATATAAATATGTTTAATGGTACCGTTCACCCAGTCTTTAAAATCCATTCATTCTAAATCAAAAGGTATGGTAATATAGTCACATAGTACCAAGTTGGTCAAGTGCCTTTGATGCTGTTTGTGAGGTTAAAGGAAAAACTGAATACTATTTCAAATCTACATTTTGGTCTCTGGGCAATGCTGTTTTCATAATTTTTTTACTATATAAATATCATCTATCTATCATGTCTCTAATGACTGGATATATAATCCACCTACTATATATCTATATTTTATGGGGGTATGTGTGTATAGTTTTTCAAGGATCCCATCAACCTCATTAAAATCTGGATTCTGTGCTTTTATTACAGAGTGGGAGGGATTTGAGTTTGTGTTTCCAACACACCAGGTTCTTTTGTTGAACTATTTATTACTACATTACTGAAATACAATGAATTACTTCCTTCAAACTCAACAAATGAAAGAAACAAATTCTTTATTAAGTGGAACTGTTTTATGTTGCATCAGGCAATTTCTTCTAATGTTCACTGCTGAAAGTCAGAGCAGCAAAACGACGAGAAATACTCAAGTGGGATCTGAAAAGGTGCCCATTCTGTTACTTTTATAGGCACTCGTAAGCAAATATCTTCTTAGGCAGGTTAAAATGACATTTTCCAACAGATAGCAAAGACCACATTGCAGACAGGTTGAAGAATTCAAGTATCAAGAAATCTGTTCTCGATATCTCTTTGCCAAAGTGGGTCCTTACCTTTGGTTACTCAGGGGACAAGGAGATGATGGGCAGGGGTTCAGAACCAGTGCAGCCCTAACTTCACTGATACTGACTCATCTGGCTTCAATGTATGGTTCAACATAGAGACTTGGACCAGATAATATCTCCTGTTCCTTCCAGTCATTAGAGATATGATCCTATGATTCTATTCGTTCTAGAACTAACAATTAAAACCAGAATGGCATGCAGAATCATGAGATTTAGAGAAGACTGGGCCAGGAAATTAGATAGGAGATACAGAGTGGAGGAAAAGGAAAGGAATAGAAGGGAACGAAAGATGTTTTGAAACAGAAGGAAAGAAAACCATCCAGGTGTTGGCTTTGACTGGGAGTGGAATTAATTCAGAAAATCCACTCAGATGTGAGACATCCTAAAACTGCCTGCAATTGACTTATAAACACTCAGTAAACAGTGACAGAATTCCTTAGAACCAGGAAATTGGGAACACTGGAGTACATTTTCAGTGTTGCCATCTCTTTTCACTCTTTAGCATATTAAATTCCAATCCACAAACCATTCAGGTGCCTAATTATCAAATGGATGTTTCAAATGTGTCATACTACTTACCTCCAGCCTGCTTTCAAATATTCTAATGTATCTTTTGGTATTCCAGCGCTGAAGGAGAAGAAGAAAAGAAACATTTCTTCCTGTTTTGTTTCTGGCAAAGGTTCCTTTTTTCAGCTGAATAAAACACTAAGCCATTCAGATACCTCCTGCTAACTGAGAGGGAATATGAGGGGCAGTACCTCTCTCTCCAGAGCATCTTGTGCCCCAAGATGCCAAGAACCTAATCTGGCCCAGTCGTTTTCCAAGTTTTTTTTTTTTTTTTTTTTTCTTTTTTGAAGAGGTTTTTGCTATAGGGCGCGTGTGCTCACCAGAAAGACAGACAGATAGAAAGCGAGAAATCACCCCCCCCAGGGGGGGATGGCCACACCCCGCAATCCCTTCTCCTCCTCCTCCTCCTCCATTCTCCTCTTGGGATCTTGGACACACATGCACACGCGCCCGGCATGAGTTTTAAGCCACTGGGTCTGAGACGCAAACCGCGGTTGACTACGTGGGAGTCCAGCGACATAGCCATTACGCTAACTGCTGGTCCCTTGTTTTCCAGGTTTTCAGGGAGGGGTATGACAAAGTTTGCAGCCTCAAGATAGAAATGATGCCTCATTCCAGGCTGAAGTTGCAGCTAATTAACTCCAGATCAGGGCTAAACTGAGGTTTAACCATCATGTCCCGAAGTTAGTAGCTGAGCTAGCTATAGTGTCATCCTTTCTAAAACTCATGAAGCTTTCCTTCTGCTGATGGACCCCTCAAGCCCTTTAGCTGGTGAGACCATGAGACTGATCCCACCAGCAAGAAATGATTCCTGAATGACTCAGCTGTGGTCTCAGAAACAAACATGTACATCATGCTCAACTGACTGAGAACAGATGATTTTTTAAAAAATGATAAAAGCTGGAGCAAAAAGGAACATTGCAAATGCCCTAGGTTTTGTTCTTTTTCACCAATTGTGTAGAGTTGGCTCTTAGATATCAGTGGCCAGTGCAATTGCCCCAGAATTCTGCCTTAGCAGAGGCAAAGACAAATTGATGGTGAGAAACACATGGCAGGTTCCAGTCCCCTCATTTTCATTTCCCCTACTGAGGAATTGAAGCTTGGAGAGTAGAAATGACTTGCCTAAATCACACAAGTAGCTAGTGACAGAGACAAAACACCAGAACAGAAGACGGTCTGCTGATACTGAATGAACTGTCTAAAACTCTCTGGAAATCATTCTAAGAAATTGAGAGGAAACTAACACCAAGTTTAGCAAGATCATAACTCTCTGCTTCCATCCCATGTTTATATTTACATGTTTGGGTTACATGCTATTGCCATATCTTTGTGAGTTATGTTTTCACCCATCATCCCTCCCCAACACACACATAGACACTCATACACATAATCTTATTTTGCTAACTAAGATGACAGCTTTTATGCCTACAGCAAGCATATTTAGGTGGGGTTGGGAGCAGAATTAAACATGTTAACAATGTAGCTATTTACATTAATGTAGGTAATCTGGCTCACACCACCAATTGCAAAGCATCCACAAATCCCACTCTCTGTTGTTCTGTGTTAATTTTGAGGAATGGAAGCTGGTAGAATCCGGTGCCTATGGCTCTGACTTTGTATTCTGCCTCAGAGTCATCACTCCTAAATCCATGCACATGTGTGTGTGCACATGCAAATATACTCACATACTTCTTGGAAAAAATTAAAACAAAGGAAATAGAAACAACAAGGCAGATAGTTTTATAACAGAGTATAAGTAGAAGGAAAGTTTTGCAGGGGGGCTATTGTTATCTTACTCCATTCTTTAGCCTTGCTGTTTAGTTTCCATGAATCCCACCATAATTTCTTTTATGACTAGAGAAAACAAGCAAATGCAAAAATGTCTACCATAGCCCAGAAAGATAATACGAAGAATTTCCAAATTATAGTGAGGATATCACAAGGTTAGAAAAGAGACTAGGATGGAGTAGGCTAAATCCTTGCTACTCCAAGTGTGTTCCCTACATCAGCAACACCACCATCTTCTAGGAGCTATCTATAAATGCAGAATCTCAGGCCCTTCTCTAGACCTGCTGAATCAGAATCTGCCTTTTATGAAGATCCTGGTGATTCATTTTCATACTATAATTTGAAGAGTGCTGGGCTAAAGCTTACCCAAAAGAGCATCTGAAAGTCATTTGAAAATAAGAAATTATTCACTGGGCATATAGGGATAATTCATGTGGCTTATCATTGAAAAAATAAAAATATAAACTTCCCCAATTTCTATTTTTGTTATCCAGTATAAAAAGTCTAAAATATGGGCAAAAGAGTTCATTCAAGGGAAGTAAGGCCATAGGATTGTGCTGTTTACCAGGAAGACCTAGGTTTTGGAACTCACACAGACTTTAATTAAATCTTGACCCTGCCCACAATTTACTAGCTGTGTAGTACTTCGCCTCCAAGCCTTAGATTCCTCATCTGTTAAATCGTAGTCAATTGGGTTGTGAAAATTAAATAAGATACTATAAGGCACTCACATATGGTAAACAACTGATAAAAGATATTACCATTCATTTGATTTGGCCAATAATTTAAGTTTGCTAGAAAACTAGGCACTGGATGTATTGGGTCATTGGGAAAGCCATGGTGCATTTTCCATAGAAAAACACAGAAAAATACCTCATGACTTTCCTGACAACCTAATAATATCCTGGTACTCTTAATATCTATTTCTTTTTTAAAAAGAATTATTTTATTTAACTTTATTTATTTATTTTAATTTGATTAGAGAGGGACAGAGTGAGTGAGTGAGTGAGTGAGAGAGAGAGAGAGTGAGAGGGAGTGAGAAAGCAAGCTACCAGGTCTGGGACTCAAACTGTGGTCAGCCATGTGGGATTGTCCAGCACCTTAACCACCACACTACCTGCTGGCCCCTTAACATCTATTTCAAATTGGTGTGAATCATATTGGAATTTGTACAGATATAATGCTTAGAAAGAGACACAGTAGTAAAATATGTTAGAGCATAATGGAGATCCAAAAACAAGTACTGTGCACAAAAAATTATAATAGTCCCTGATGAAATCACTTCATGGAATAAGTCTGAAGTCAGAAATGGCCCATTCTATGAGGTATGTCTCAAAACTACCAAGTTAGAAGGTCAGTAGTGGGGATCTTTCTGTACTTTTATATTTATATGCAGCATGGAAACACACACACACACATCCCTCAAAGGAGAAACAGTGAAACAATTCAAGGCCAAAATAACACTTTAGGGTTAGGACTAAGTATCACTGGCTTTCTAGTCTTACAACAATCTGTAAAATGGGTAAATAAAAACCCCTACCTCACAGGATGGATGTGAGATGATTTGGCTAAAAGAAATAATGTAGGTAAAAGCACAACAGAGGAAATACCCCTGGTTTTTTCTTCTTATTATTATTTTTAATCTCAAGCTACAGAAGGGGGAAAATATATATAAATCTCCAGCAAAACTATAATATTTTGTGACCAGCAGCTAGCGTAATGGCTATGTCGTTGTACTCCCATGTAGTCGACCACGGTTCGCGTCCCAGACCCAGTGGCTTAAAACTCACGCCGGGCACATGTTCATGCGTGCCCAAGATCCCGAGAGGAGAATGGAGGAGAACGGATTGCGGCGTGGCCATCCCCCCGGGGGGTGATTTCTCACTTTCTGTCTCTCTGTCTCTCTCTGTCTGTCTGGCAAGCGCACGCGCCCTATAGCAAAAACTTCTTTAAAAAAAAAAAAAAAAACTATAATGTTTTTCCTCCAGGAAGTAATGACTTGGTGTTAGATTAAAAAAAATACTTTACCTTGTAAATCCTTATTATAAAGGCCAACACAATAACAACAACTATTAATACCTATAGAGTACTTAGTTTTGTGTCAGCAGAACCTCATTCCCTTCTGAAGCCTCTAGGGGAGAATCCATTTCCTCACTTATTCAGGTAATTAGCATTATTAGCTTCCTTGTGGTTGTAGGACTGAAGTCCCAGTTTCTTTGCTGGTTGTCACCTGAAGGCCATGCCTACCTTTTAGAGGTCATTCACATTTCTTATTCCTTGGCACGATTCTTCTGACTTCAAAGCCAGCAAGGATCAGTTCAGTGCCTCTCACAGTTTAAATCACTCCTGCGTCTTTTTCCTTTGTATCTCTCTCTCTGATGGACTGTTCTGCTTTCTTTTCCTGTTGAGACTGTGTGTATGTGTGTGTGTGTGTGTGTGTGTGTGTGTGTGTGTATGCACACATTTCCATTAGGCTCATTCAGATAATCCAAGATAATCTCCCTATTTTAAGGTCAGCTAATTAATAACCTTAATTCCATGAGCAAAATCTTTTTTACCATGTAGCATAACATATTTACAGGCTGTGGGGATAAATGTTGCTATAGTTTGAATGTCCCCACCAAAACTCATGTTAAAATTTAATTGCCGGGGAACAGCAGTTGGCATAATGGCTATGTCACTGAACTCCCATGTACTCAATGCAGTTCAAGTCCTGAACCGGATGGCTTAAACTCATGCCAGGCATGTGTGCGTGCATGCCTAAGATCCTAGGAGAATGGAAGAGAAGGGATTGCGGCGTGGCCATCCCCCCTGGGGGTGATTACTTGCTTTCTGTCTCTCTTTCTCTCTCAGTTTCTCTGGCGAGCACACACGCCTCATAGCAAAAAACCTCTCCCCCACCCCCAAAATAAATTTAATTGCCAATGTAACAGTATTAGGAATTCAGGCCTTTAAGAGGTGAATAGGTCATGAAGGTTCTGCCCTCATAAATAGATTAATGCCATTATCAGGGAAGTGGTTTCCTGATAGAAGTATACACTCCCCTGATTTTGGACTTCTCAGCCTCCAGAATCATTAGCCAAATAAAGCTTTTCTTCTTTATAAGTGACTCATTCTGAAGAATTCTGTTATAGCAGTAGAAAACAAACTAAGATAAAGGTGTCAACATATATAAGGGGCCATATCCTGTCTATCACAGTCTTCTATGTGTTGAGTGCTACAAATACATGATCTTAAATGATGTTAAGTGTACAGTCTCTATATGATTAAAGTATTATTCTTACTTAACAGATGAGGAAATAGGATTGGGCAAGTTTAAGTGGTATGCCTATTATTGCATAGGCAGTAAATGATGGAGGCAGCATTGTAACATAGATCTCTCTTCCTCCAAATCTTCCATTTCCCCCCTTGGCCTACATTATACTGCTTCTTCATTGTCAGAAAGTTCTTCAGATTGTATTTCTTGTTTTTCCTGTTATTTTTTTCTTATTTTGCCTTTTATTTTCTCATTTTTTATTTAAAATTTTGAAAAAACATTTTATGTCCTTGGTTCAAAAATCAAAATATAGGAAAAGAGGTTGTCCACAGTCAACTTTTTTTGGAGAGGTTATTTATTTATTTGTTTGTTTGTTTTTGCTATAGAGCATGTGTGCTTGCCGGAAAGACAGGAAAAAAAAAAAAAAACAACAGAGAAACAGAAAGCAAGAAATCACCCCTAGGAGGATGGCCACATGGCAATCCCATCTCCATTCTCTTCTTGGGATCTTGGGCAAGCATGCACACATGCACCCCTGCGTGAGTTTAGTCCACTGGGTCCAGAACTCTAACCACTGTCAACTACTTGGGAGTTTGGCAATATAACCATTACACCATCTTCTGGTCCCAGCCCACAGTCAATTCTTTAGAAGACCTCTGGGGAGTGTTGAACATGGTCCAGAGATGTTCCAACTTAGAAGGAGGATGCAGGACATTCATCCACAAACTCACCTTGGTCATCCCCACAGCCCACAATGGTTGCTGCTCACCAGTGAATTTCCATTGGCTCTTTTCCTTTTTCTGTCTTGCTCCCTCACTCTCCTTCTGGCACTTCCTTAGTAGCCTCCCAAATAAACTACTCATATTAATTTATATATATATATATATATATATATATATATATATAAATATATAAATATAAATATATATATATACATACATATATATATGTATGTGTGTGTGTGTGTGTGTGTATATATATATATATATATATATATATATATATATATATATAAAGCTTGCTCTCACTGTTTCCCATCTGCCTAGTTACTCTCCCTCCCCTATTTGATTTGTATCCTCTAGAACGTCAGAATGAAAATACAAGCAACTATGAGTAGATGTATAGAAAAATCTTTACATCCTAACAAAATCTCTCAAACTACAGCATAAGTTCATTTTGCCTTTTTATTGTGTTCTCCTAACAGTGCAACTTTGGAAGAACTAATATTCATGTAAAGGGACAGATATATGGGCCAACTGGTCACCCAAGTAACTAATACTTGCAGTTGCTTTCTAAAATACCTTACAGTCCCTTTAGCCCCATGATGCTCACCCGATACTCTGTACTTTATATAACCCTAACTCCTCACTATTTTTACATATCCCATCAATTTTATTTGAATGTTCTAGAATTCTTAGAAGTATGAATATCAAAGAAATAAAGGAAGGAGAAAGGAGCAGAAGAACAAAGAAAAAAAGTAAAAAAGTAAGAGAGGGAAGAAGAAAAAGAGAAATGTCCACAATGTACAGTGGGGGGAAAACACAAATTCACAAAATATAGATTGTATTGTTATTCCATATAGTAATTAGGTGATCATATTTTAGCATAAATAAGCCCAATACCCAATTTCTAGATAGTCCTTTTGAAAAAAATTGACATAGTTTTCTATCTATATTGCAGAAGAACATAGGACTCTTACACAATTGTAAATCTGAAAACAGACTACCATATATAGATATAGTGTTATATATAGATATAAGCACCAAAACCCAAAGATGACAAGTTTAGTTTAAGCAAAGAATTAAGTAAAGCTAGTAACCAAATCAATACACCAGAGTTAATGACTTTTGTCATCTCTACTATGGACATTGGTCTTTAGCTGTAATTTTAGAAATTCTTCCTAGCCTATCAGTAGTATGCAATATACCCTTGCCCTATAATAGCACAAAACACAAAATTATTCTCCTCACTTTGTTTCTGTCATTTGAGCAAGTATTTTTCAAGCTATGGTAATGATTTATTAATGTACTGTCATGTCAGTTTAGTAGTTCATAGCTACTATTATTTAATGAAATAAAAAAGAAAAATGTGAATACCATGTAGTAAGAGTAAGCATTGTTTTATGAAACTTTTTTCAGTGATATAAGTGTTTGAGTATATGTGCATACAGATACATGCACATATTTGTATGTGTAATGAATCCATTGTAAAATGTTTCTTTTACTGTGAATTATTGTCGAAAAGGTTGAAAATATTCTTTAAATGATTGGGACTACTGGCCAGATGTTATAGATGCTCCAGAATCTTTATAAATAAATGAATCTCAGTGCATTTTGTACGAACAGTGACTGAGAAGACCCTAGCCAGTGATTGACATGGCCTTAAAATCTGTAGCTTACACAAAGTATTGAGTCATTGGAAAAATTATGACATACTTTTCTGTTTTTCTATGCAAAAATGCATCATGACTTTTCCAATGACCCAATATTTAACTTCAATAGCCAACAGAGAACTTTATGCTTTACATTGTATGTAATCTTCACACAGTGGTCAGCTCCAGAAACTTTTCCTAGATTAGTAGCTTTTAGTATATTAATAAACACCAAGCAATGAAGAAATATTTGACAGGAAGAAAAATATATGTATATGTTTGGGGAAAAACTTAGGAAAGAACTGATGAAGTGGTGATGGGTAGGACAAAGTTATCCCAGCATATTGATGCTGAAAAAGAGAGGATTTTTTTTTTCATTTTTTGTGGTGCAATTATGCCAGGGAAGAGAAAACTGTGAAGACTAGTGGGGAGGAAAGAGAGGAGAGTATTAAGTGGTAATTAAATAATTCAATCCACCAAGCGATAATTAAACCCCTGTTATGAATTACTACAAATATTCCTTCAGTGTGGGCTAGGTGGAAGGAACTGTGGGAGATGTAGACAGGCATGCCCATACTTTTCCCTCTGGGAACCTGCAACATGGTCAGAAGTGAATGGGATGATGGGAGGAAACAGGAAGTAAAATCTTAGTGTGGTTGAGTAGGGCACCATGATTTAAGTCATTCGTAGAAATATATGCAGGCACTTTCAGTAGATATAGCTCAGAAGTTAGGTTGTGATAAGGTAGTGGAAGATTTTACATGTCTGACTGTGGCTGGATTTAATTTCGTGGATAAAAGGAAAATACAAAAGGACTTTGAGATGAGAAATAAAATTATAACAATGTTTGGGGATAATTATTTTGGAAGTGGTATACAGGAAAGGTTGATAAAGGATCAGGCGATGACAGGCATACAGTTAGGAAGTAATTATCGAAATCTAGGCATGAGTAGCATTGTGGTTAATTAGGGAATCTGGGTCCAAAGCCATGTGGATGTGATTCCAGCTCTGCCACACCAAGCCTTAGTTTTCTAATCTGTGAAAAGAAGATACCAAAAATACTACCCTTATAGGAATGCTATGAAACTGAAATGAATTAACACACATACAGCATTAGTCCAGCACCTGTAAACATAGTAAACACTTAAGCCATGTTAACCGTTATAGTTGTTACTAATGTGGTTATTGTAGTGGTAGACCTGGAAAAAAATGGGATCTAAAAGACACTACAAAGGAACAGTATATATACTGTGTTTTATATGTGTGATGAAGGTTAACTTTTATTTAGGTAACAGAGAAATGATGATGCAATTAGGCATTATTAATGTGGGTTGAGATAGGAAGAGGATGAGTTGGGGTTTCAACATAGTGTTAAGTCTGGAGTCAATGTAAGCATTCTAGTGAAAATAGCTACCAAAAAATTTGAAACATGGGACTGGAGCTAAAAAGAAAGATTAGGGATTAAGATGAAAATTTGGGAAGTTATAGAAATAGCATCAAAATGTGATCTCTAAAAAATAAATTTAAAATCTCCAAAGAAGATATCAGAAGAGAGAAAAGCAAATAAAGTTTAACCATGTTCATGTTTAGTGGATAGAGAAGAGCTAAAGAAACAGTCATTGAAGGCAAAATGAACCCTGTGCATGGCACCATTGAGAAATCACAAGAACATGCCATGTTCTGTGAACTTAAGGTGCTTGTATTCTAGCTGAAACAATACAACCTACAGGCTTATGACAGAAAGCATTATAAAGTATGAAATAAGTAATAATGACTTTCAGTTTAAAAATGTAAGTTCTCAGTTCCAAAATTTACCTTATTTTGTTGACTTGAGAAGTCAGGAAGGCTTCCTGGGTGTTTTAGCCCTTGAATGATGGATGGCATTTGGAAATGTATCAGAGAGTGAATTTCAGATGAAAAGAACTGGATATCAAAGGAGAAAGGTGAGGACTTAGAAACGAACACATCAAGTTTAAGGGAAGAGATGAGACCAATCTGACCAGAAAGGAAGGAAGAAGATAAGGAAAAGAAAGTGAGGGAAACATTTCAAATCAACCATATTGCTAATCTCAAGTTTCAAGTGATTTCAATCTCATTTTGGCTTTAAATCTTGATGTTTCATGTCATGTTTTTTTTTTCCTGTTATGAAACTGGATTCCATATTTCTCAATTATGTGACTGAGTGGACAGTGATGCTGTTAACAAGAATAAGGAATGATGGAAGGAAAAAAAAGCAAGTTAGGATGAGGGGAGATGGAGATAGGGTTGGAATGATGAGTTAGGTTTGGGACATACTGATGTCAAGGTGCCAATGGGACTCCCAGGTACAGATTTTAAATAAGCAGTTACATATATAGGTCTAGAACTTGAAATGAAAATCTAACCTGGATATATAAACTAAGGTGTCATCATTTCATACTAAGAGCACAATAATAATGATTATGACATATAATTATTAAGTTTATACTATACTAAAGGCATGTTTCTAAGAGTTTTCTAAATAGTAAATCATTTAACCTTCACAGCAACCCTATGAGGGACATGTCTTTATCTCTATTTGATGAAAGAACTGAAACTGAGGCTCAGAGAAGTCATATGCCAACATCCCATAATTAGTATCTATGAGAACCAAGATTCAAACCCAGGCAGTACAACTCCAGAGCCCAAACTCCTAGTTACTATACTTTTTTCTTTTGGAGAGGTTTTTGCCATAGGGTGCGTGCGCTCGCCAGACAGACAGAGAGAGACAGAAAGCGAGAAATCAACCCCCAGAGGGGATGGCCATGGCGCAATCCCTTCTCCTCCACTCTCTTCTCGGGATCTTGGGCATGCACACACACGCGCCCTGCGTGAGTTTTAAGCCACTGGGTCCGGGACTTGAACCGCGGTCGACTACATGGGAGTCCAGCAACATAGCCATTACGCTAACTGCTGGTCCCCTAGTTACTATATTAACAGTAGATGTTAGTTATAGAAGTATTCAATAAAATAAATTACTCTAGCAGAAAAAAGTAAACAAATAGGTCAACTGTGATCCTTACAAATACCAACATTTGAGACATAGGTGGGAGAAAAGAAGTTTTTATAAGAGACCAAGAGCAATCATAGAGATAGGAGGAAAGCTGGGATTGAATGATAGTTTCAAAATCATGGAAGAAAAGAATGTCCAAGAACAAGAGGTGGAGGGGAGTATCATCAGCATTAAGAGCTGTAGCCACTGGAGTTGACAATTCTAGGAGGCCCTGAGTAAAGTAGTGACTAGAGTCAGCAAACCACAACTCATGGGCAAAATCGGGCCCACTGCCTGATTTATACAGACTGCAAAAGCTAAAAATGGATTTCCCATTTTTAAATGCCTGAAGAAAAAATAAAAAGAAGATACTTTATTTTGTGAAAATGATATGAAACTCCAATTTCAGTGTTCATAAATAAAGTTTTATTGGAACACAGTCACTCATTTATTTATATATTGCTTATGGTGGCTTTCCTATTACAATGGCAGAACTGGCCTGCAGAGAGCATAAGGCATAGAAAGGCTAAAATCTTCTTTATCTAGCCCTTTATAAAGTAAGTTTGCCAGCCCAGAGTCTCTAAGGTCAGACAACCTCAGTTCATATCCCAACTCTGCCAATCATTATGCTATGTGACCTTGAACAAGTCACTCAAATGCTCTAATGATCATCATCTATAAAATTGGGACTAAAATGGTACTTACCTTATAGGATTGTTGTTAGGATGAAATAAGACAGTTTGTGTCAAGTGTCTAACACAGTGGCTAATGCATAGTAACAAATCAATATAAATGTTAGCTGCTGTTAATGTTCCGATATGATAGAAATGAGTGATAGGGATAGAAGCCAAATAGCATTGAGTAGCAAAAGGAATGGGAGATGAGAACAATAATTTAGAAAATTTTCATAGCAGTGTTGAGGCTAAAGGAAGAAGTAACTTTGAGAACAATGGATTTTTATTTTTAATGGGGAAACCTGAACATTCAATGGTTGAGAAGGAGAGAACTGAGTGAAGATCGAACATCTGAGAGGAAAGAAAGTAGAGCAACATCCTGAGGAGGTAGGAGGTCAAAGATTGAGAGCAGAGGTAGAAAGATTAGCTTCAGGAAGGAGTAGGAACACTTCTTCCTCAAAAACAAAATAGATGAGGATTCAAATATAAGATTGGATGTGGGATACAGGAAGCTCAAGCTTCAGAGACTCTTTGGTCTGAGGTTAAAGACAAACTTTTCTGTTGTGGGGTGGGGTAGGCAGACTTGATGGAACACTGACTATGGAACTCTCAAAAGGAAGTTAAACCAGGAGTTTCAAAAAGGAATGTGTGCGGAATGGCCCTGTGGGCTTGGCAGAACTTGGAAAATCAGAGCCTGGTGGTGCCAGTCTGCATAGCCATGTGATTTTCTCTAGAGGTACTCAAAAGTCTAAAAGAAGAATACAGGAAACAGAGGTTTGAGTTGAGTCAAGACTTGCAATTGTGTTGAAAGACTTGGAAAAAGTAACAGTACCACTGGCAACCATTTAACTCCCTATCAGCCTGTTCTTAGAAGTGCTAGCTCTGGGACTGTGGTCTTGCCAGCAGGCTCTGCAGCTTACTTATCTTTATCTTGCCTTGTGTGGTATCTAGTTTGCATGATAGCATAGCCTCCCTAGACATTGCTGGATTTATTTCCCTGAACTCTCACTGCAATATAACAGAGACAGACGGTACATTGGAAAGCTCTGAAGAGGAACATAAACTGTGACTTTTATGGAAAGAGAATGATACTTCTGACGGATGGGAATAAGTATTAGAGATGGTTTGGGTACCTGTCAGGACTCCATGGACCCAGCAATAAAATTTCTTTTAATTTTTGAGATGCAAGATGCAAACTTTATAGTGTTTGGCACTGATCCAAATAAAATGCTGTAACAGCTGGTATGTTTTGTTTAACTCCTTTGAGATTCCAGGGGGTAAAGCTGCAGGGCTAACAGGCCAACTCCTGTCTGGGCAAACTGGTCAAAGCAGAGGTAGGGAAAAGGGATGTTGCCAGAGGAGACCACAGATACAAGGGGGGAAAACGTAAACAAAAACAAAGAAAACTCTTTGGCTAGGAGTGGAGATGGCAAAGAAGAAATAGAACAAATGCTACCAAAAGGGTGCCCACTGAGCTCCCTAGAGACTTGCAGCTCAGCTACCACATAGCCAGGACAGCTCTGAAGACTCTACATATACTTCCTTCAGAGAGATTGGGCCTCTTACTGGGAAAAATAGGTATTCTCTGACTTGGGGCCTGGACCAGTAAGCATTCCTCTTAAAGGTTCCCAGGCTCTTTTCCAGGATAAAAGATTGTGAAAATTGACAAGGATGACCTCATAAAAGTAGAGAATAGAAGACTGACTACTAGAGGCTGAGAAAGGTAGGGAGAAGAAGGGATAGAAAGATGTTAGCTAATGGAAATAAAATTACAGGTAGATAAGAGAAACAAGTTCTAGAGTTATAAAGTACAATATGTTAACTAGTTAACAATAATTTACTGTATTATCTCAGAGCAGCTAAAAGGAGGATTTTGAATGTTCCCTACACAGAGTAATAACAAATGGTTGAGATGATGGATGTGCTAATTATGCTGATTTAACCATTATACATTGTATTCTTGTACTGAAAAATCACATTGAACCACTAAACATGTACAATTATATTATGTCAATAAAAAAGAATGTGAAGGGCCAGTTTGCATTCAGACAGCACCATGCATTCTCAAGAGCACTTCCCATCTAGCAATTTAAGCAGACTGGTGTCAAGAGCACTACCTTAGGAGACCAGCAGTTGGCGTAATGGCTATGTCACTGGACTCCCACGTAGTTGACCGTAGTTCAAGTCCCGGACCCGGTGGCTTAAACTCACGTTGAGCGCACGTGTGTGCGTGTGTGCCCAAGATCCCTAGAGGAGAGTGGAGGAAAAGGGATTGCAGCATGGCCATCCCCCCAGGGGGGATGATTTCTCGCTTTCTCTCTCTCTCTCTCTCTCTCTTTCTCTGTCTGTCTGGCGAGCACACACGCCCTATAGCAAAAACCTCTCAAAAAAAAAAAAAAGAGCATTATCTTAGGAGTCAAGAGTCCTAGGTTTAAGCTCAAATTCTGCTTAGTGACCTTAAGCAAGACATGTAATCACTCTGAGCCTCAGCTTAGCTATTAGCATTTGTAAAAGGAGGATGATAGTAGAATGATGCTTATAGAGTTGTTGGGATGATTAAATAACACTGTTCAGTACTGAAACTGGCTCATAAGAAGCACTCATTAGCTGCCTCCATTATCATCACCATTATCACCATCATTATCCTCGTGTAACAAATAAAGACACTGAAACAAAAGACCTTTCAACAAAATACAGGTTCCGCCATTTACAACTTACTTGTTGTAAGACCTTGGACAAGTCACATAACCTTCCTGAGTCTGTTGCCTCATCTTCAACTGAAAGCAGACTTACTGACCAAACAAAATATTGTGGATGAAAATTATCCAGTGTTATCCAAATGCTAATGTTCATTTTCCTTTTGAGAGTTTTCACCCCTTTTTAAAGACATGGAAAGTGATCTGAGAGGTAGAGGCATTTACCCAATGAAGCAACAACAAACCTAGAATGCAAACCTATAACCCTCTACTCCCAGCCCAGGGCTCTTCCCAGTTATATTCTGTGAAAGTAGTTTGGTCCCCTTGGTGGTGCCAGCAGTGGAGACTGTGCTGATGTGTGTGCTTCTCTTACGCTCATCAACAGAAAGGAAGCAGTACTGGCTGAGTCCCATGTGGGCAAATGTCAGAAGCCAGAACCTTATACCCTCCTCTTACCCCTGTAGCAAGTGAAAAGTATTTAAAAATAGAGAGTTCTAATCATTGTCACACCCAAAATATTTTCCTGTCCCCAGTATCACCTGACCTTGGTGCCTGAATCCCCATCATTTAAGCTTTGTTACTTTAAGCCTCAGCCCTGTTCGAAAGATGAATTCCCTAGGACATGCATATGATGCTGCTACCAAGGATAAGCCATCAGCACAAACAGTATGAATCAGATTCTTCAGCTCTTTTTCTCCCAAGAAGGGGGAAGGGGGGAGATTTCAGATATAGGACACTGCTCAGGCCTCCTGTATAGTTAGAATGCACTGAAGATAGCAAGAAAGACATTATAAATGGAAAGAGGGGCACATGACTGTTAAAGCAGCATATCTTTACCCTTTCTGGGGATGGAGAGACAGGAATGATAGAAGTGACATCCATAGAATGGTGGAAGAGCATAGGCTTGAAGTGGAAAGATCAGAATTCTAATTTTATGATAAAATTTTTAAATCTTTCTATGCCTCAGTTTCTTTACCTGCAAAATGAGATGAAAATAACATCTCCCTCATTAGATTGTTTTAAGGATAAGAAGAAAAAATATATACGAACTTAATTACAAATCCCTGCCCAGATCCAAGGGATCATTAAGGACCCAGTGAATTTCTCAGAGGCTGCTGCTCAAGGGTGCAGTGACCTTGATAACTGGATGGCTAGGTAGGATGCACCTGGCATTCCTCTCAGCCCCTCAACTGTTAAGTAGAGCATTTCATGCACCTGCCATGTTTAGCTCAGAGTCAGTATCCCTCCCTATCTCTGGCAAAGTGGGAGAGTTTATTGGCTGTCACTGGAACCAGCAGAAGGACTCAAGAGCTCTGATCTGAGAGCACGGAAGGTGGGTAATGGGCAGAGAGCAAGGCAGTTCTGAGACGGAATGCCTTCCCACTAGCCAGCCACAACCTCCAGGCAGACGTGGAAACCCTGGCACCAAGCTAGGGAGGGAGAGGCAATTAGGATGACCTCTCAGTGACGTGGCTCAGGAGTCATTTAAAGCAGTGACATAAGTAGCCTACTAAAGCTGAGATGGCAGACACAAGTTCCGGTAATACGGCAAAATAGTTGTCACAGCAAATAAATAAAGCAATATCTAAATAATTACTGAAGCTATGAGCTGTTTTTCTCCCCTCACCCTTCTCTCTTGCTGATACTTCTGGGCTCAGAGGCCCACAGGGGTGGCAGTCAGAGGAAGAATGGTGATAAGGGAAGGAATAGTTAGGAGCCAAGGACCCTGGGGCAAGAGGCTTCCAGGGGCTCTGCATAATGTCTGCCTACAAGTCTCAGGGGCCCCCATAGTCCTCTGAGGTGAAAGTAGGCAATGGTGAGATAAGAGCTACCTGCCCCTAGTGGGGAATGGAAGAAATATGAATTTGGTAACAGGACAGAGGAGTACCTCAGGCCCACTTTTCAGGGTCCCATGTCTCAGCCCTAGCCACAAAGAGGTGACTAACCATGAGCAAATCTGAGACTCTAGGTAAATAAGGAAGGCAAGTAGAAAGAGTGGCAGGGTTCTGGGAAACTGCAAGGGGCCTTCTTACCATACCCTTCTCTCCTTTTCCCAAATAAGCCCTGAACCTAAAATGAGAGGAATGGGAAAGGTCATGTATGAAGAGGTTAAATCAGAGATGGTAAAGTGGGAACAAGGCCTGTCATATTTTTCCTCAAACTGAGGAATTTAAGTTTCTTTGACACTCTCCCCTAGATGTCATTTAATTTATTGTACTGAACACTAGGTATATTCCAGACACTAACTTCTTTACAAATATTAAATCATGTAATCCTTATTACAACTCTATGAAGTAAAGTCTGTAGTGATTCCCATTTTACAGATGAAGAAAGCAAGACAGAGGGACATTAGATAAAATGCCTAAAACAATAGTTAGTAAATGGTAAAACCAGCCTTCAAATCCAGGGTACCCCGATTCCAGAAAAGATACCATGCTCTTAAGTTCTATGTTCTGATGCCTGGTAACTTAAACTGAAATTATGTATCTTCCATGTTGGAGTTTGGTATTTATTTGTAGGTATCCTCTGTCAGTCTATGCATTGATTGTAAACTCTATGAGGATCAAGACTGGACCTTGCTGGTTCACCACCCAATTTCAAGGGCCTAACACATGGACTAAATGACTCAGTTCATTAGTGAAATACAGATTCGATGTGTAGTCACTAAAAATCAACTAAATGCCAAATATTATGCAATGTGTTTAGAATAGGGGAGAGGTGGATAAGACTCTTCCTCTTTACCCTCAAGTTTGTTTTACTTATAAATAAACAAATCTAGGGCCAGACACTGGAGTGTGGTTAAGGTGCTAAATACCACATGGCCAAGTTCATGGTTTGAGTCCCAGACCTGGCAGCTCAAAAAACACACCAGGCAAGTGTGTATGTGTGCCAAAATTCTGAGAGGAGAATGGAGAAGGGATTGTGGTGTGATCATCCTCCTTGGGGGGGATGGTGATTTCTCATTTTCTTCTCTCTCTTCTCTCTGTCTGTGGAAAACACATATACCCTCTTGCAAAACTAAAAATAATCACTGTCATCATTGCAATACCTTAAGACAGGAGCTATTTTCAGATTATATGGATGACTTTGGGGCAGTGGAAATATAGAACCAAGAGGATTTGGTTCTAATAGCAGAAAACAGGATATAACATTTGAGCTGGGACATGAAAGAGAAGTAGGTAGTCATTAGCTGGGAAGAGGTGGAGGCATCCCAGGCCAAGAGAAAGGCATGAGAAAAGTCAGAGCTATACTGCGGACAGGTAGGCTGGTGTGGCTGGAGTACAGGATATATGCATGGGAACAGCAAAAGATACTTTTGGAGAGCTAGGCAGGGCCCTACTGATTATTCAGACTTGATCCTAAAGGTCGAGTAGAACCATTAGTAAACTATTTTTATTTATTTATTTTGGAGAGGTTTTTGCTATAGGGCACATGTGCTCACCAGAAAGAGAGAGACAGAGAAATAGAAAGTGAGAAATCACCTCCCAGGGGGAATGGCCACGCCACAATCCCTTCTTCATTCTCCTCTCGAGATCTTGGGCACACACGCACACATGCCCCGCGTGAGTTTAAGCCACTGGGTCCGGGATTCAAACCGTGGTTGACTATGTGGGAGTCCACTGACATAGCCATTATGCTACCTGCTGGTCCCAACCATCAGTAAACTTTTAGCACAAAGATAGGACCAGATGTGTGTTATGGAAATGTCATAATCATCAGGTGAAAGAAGTGTATATGTGCCACAGAATATGTCTCAGCCATAAAAATAATGAGACCCTGGCATTTGATAGAATGTGGACAAATATGAAGGATTTACTGCTAAGCAAAGCAAGGCAGACTATGAAAGAGAGGCATTGTATATCCCCATTCAATATAAACCAAATGTCTGCACTCTATGACAGAAACTGAAAAAGTGGAAGGTATTAAAGCATGGAGAGCAATGGTGATAGTAGAGACAGTGTGGAAGGAGGGTGGGAAATTGAGGTAGGGGAGTGGGAGGGAGGGAATCAACAGGGAAAAGAAGGAAGCAAAACATTTAAAGGACACCAAAGTTGAAAATTATCTGTTGATGGTAATATGTATGGTAATATCTTTGACTGGACCAATATACAGTGTATTCATGATGGGAAAATTAATTTGGTATGCTGCAATGATACACAATAATTGAATATAAAAAATTAAAATTAAAAAATAGGTTGTAATAGTCTAGCAGAGGTGATGGCAAGCAATAGTCAATAGCTGTAGAAATGGAGAGAAGGTACTGGAGATGAGAGATGTTTTAGAGACTATTGATAACTCTCGGTTATAGAGTGTGGAAGAGTAATAGAAAATGGGGATCTAGTTTTCCAGCATGGAAAACTGTATAGATGGTTTAATCAAAAACAAACATGAAATACGTGACACAGGTTAATATCAGAGCCATGATGAATTTTGTATTGAATCTGTTAGAATTTAAGGTATGTGTTGAGGGATTACATACCAGTGGTGATGCTCAGTAGGCAATTTAACACATAAATCTTAAGCTCAGGAGAGAGAAATAGAAGATTAAATTTTATATTCATTGCTGTACACATCAGCCATCAAAACCATGTGAGTGTGAGTAAAATTGGTCTGTTTAAAAAAATCACTCAGACCGTGACTTGATTTCTCATGGTGAAAGGGAACTCTCTAGGTCTTCAAGAGAAAAAAAAAATGGCTTGCCTTTATTTATTTATCTATCTATCTATTTATTTATTTATTTATTTTAAGATTTTTGCCATAGAGTACATGCACTTGCCAGAGAAACAGAGAGAAAAGGTAAGTGAGAAATCAATCCCCCAGGGGGCATGGCCATGCTACAATCCCTTCTCCTCCATTCTCAAGATTTTAGACACACATGTACATGTGTCCAGTTTTTCAAGCCGCTGGGTCCAGGACTCAAACAGCAGAGTTGGCCATATGGGACCCATTGCCTTCACCACCACACCACTTGCTGGCCCCATGCCTTGTCTACCTAAGGCCCATTATTTAAACTTTTCGATAGGGATATTATTCCCAATATATTTCTAGATGCTTAGGGTTGGCTCTTATTCTGAGAGGGATGAGCCAAAAACCCTGGGCACTTTCCATTTCTGAAGCCAGCTTCCATGCATGATAGGGCTAGCACATGGGCAGCTACTCCATGGTCTCCATGTTGCAAAAGAGACTGTATCTCTCTTCCAGTTTTCCTCTATTTTTGTTAAATTACTATTTTTAAGTTGATAAATTTATTTATGAGGAGTAGAGATGCACCCCAAACAGGGTCTTCATGCCACAATTCACCCTGGTCTCAGCTGACTCAGATCATGGACACACATACATACCCAGAGTGTTCAGAAAAGTCCCAGGATATGAATCCAGGACCTTTCCCATTTGGGTCCAGTTGCATTACCACTGAACCATCACCTGCCCCATAATGATTGAATATTGAAGGCCAAAGCAAAGATTGGCAATATCCTTTACTTTCTAGAGAAAAATAAAGATGAGCTGATCCTATAGGACAGTGGTTAAGTACTATGCATTAGCAGCCAGACTCCGCATGACTCACTCCAGTTCAAATCCTGGCCTTGGTGACTTGAAAGGATGCTGGGAGCATGTATGTGCATGCTCAAAATCCTGACAAAATGGAGAAATGAAGGAGAAGGGATTGCACTATGACTATGTCCACTTACGGGGAGGTTCCTTTCTCCCTCTGTTCCTCTGTCTCTGGTGAGCATATACACCCTCTAGCAATTAAAAATAAAAGAAAGAAAATGCAGAATAAGAGAAAGGACATTCCTACTAAATTCCTCAGTGACTTTGAGTTAGTAATTTGTCTTCCCTCTGGTTTGGTATATACTATTATCTACCTGATCTACCTCACAAAATACGGTGAGGATCAAATGAGTTACAGAATACAAAAATGCGTTTTAAAATATGCTATTAACAAAATATGTTATAATTTTAATCTCCAATATTTCTAGGCTCTAGTTTCCATTTTATCATTGTTCTAACTAAAAATGATATTTTATTCCCCCATCATTTACTTTCCTATATATATGAGAGAAGTGACCGTAGACTTTCCTATTTTGAAGAGTGCTTGTGATTGAGGGTCAGGGAGTACACTGACCTAGACACTACTAAATTATAATAAATGACTTTGGAATATAAGCATTTAAACATGCTAAGTAGGTTTTTATACACTACCCAAATTTATTCTTTTAATTTTTTATATATCTTCCTCTAATATCTTTTTTGCTACAAGAAATTTATTCAAGTATCCACTACTAAATCCAAGCTCCTGTGAGAAAAAGGTGGAAGCTTCCTGTGCCCTGCTTCTTCAGGAATAAGGGCTCCATTATTTTAATTAATATAATAAAAATAAAGGTGTCATTAGTTGTCTAGAGCTGGTGCCTTCAGTTGCCTGAAAAAAAAAATGCAGCAAACATCAATTCCTGAGATGTCTATAGTTCTCAAAGGCCAAAAACAAGCATGGAAATGAGCTAATGTCAAGCAGAGAGACAACGCTGCATAAGCAAGTAAGGATAAAGACATGCCAATGAAAAGTTATTCAGCTACTAAGTGGGTTGCCTAGAAAAGGTACATCTGGACAGAATCAACAGAGTTGCAATCTGAATGGAACAATAAGAGAGGTAAATCAAGACACTATGGAATTGATCTATCATAGTTTGTGTTGGCTCTGGCTACAGGACAGAGTTTAAATAGGCCTGTTTAAAATCTCTACGTCCTTCATTTAAGCTCCATAGTCCCAAGATTCAGTGATGCAATTGACTTAAACAGCAAACAAAAAGGAGTCTAAGACTCTTTTTGCTTTCTTTGCAAACTAGCCTAAAACACAGTTAAACAAATTCTAAGCAGGGAAAAAAAAAATGGTTTCTGGCACTGCCACCACCCTGCCTACGTGGAGAGTTCAGATTAATGTGGGACCACAGTCGTGACCCCGAAACAAATGCCAGAGACTGTCTTGACCACTTCTGCCTTCAACTAGCTCCCTCTCTTTTGCTTCAGCTATGTTTCAACCCCACTCTCATCTCTGATTTGAAGACTAATAAGGTTCTCAGTTTTCTCCCTCAGCACTCCATCTCAGACATGGCTTTGCACTTTCCCTTACTTTCACCTTGTGCCTGGCCTTCCAGTAAAATAAATCTGTTCTTATATACAAGGACTATCTCTAAGTGTACCATTAGGGCTTGTTTACCACATAGAATCTGACGGGATGGAGGGCTGATGTTCAGTAAGTAATGAAGATACCTTCTGTCAATTCTTTTTTTCTCCAAACCTCCTGTTAACTCTTTTTTTCTCTTTGCTATCTGTTCTATAGCCTTCAGCACTAATCTGATCAAAGTTGAACTTGACCATAGAGTATACAGAGCTTGGCACAGACCAAGAAACCCTGTGGGTGTTTAATTAATGAACAGTTATTGAGCAACATTGATGGCCTACAAGCTGCAACAGACATAAATCAGGACACAGCCAACCAAAGATATGGAAGAGTTTCCCTATATGGAAGAGTGAGAATGAACTTTCTAAAAAGAAAACTAAACACTAAGGTCTGGGAAATGGCCGATTGTTGTAAGGTCCAAAGAAGCCAACTTTTTTTTTTTTCTTTCTTTTTTTTTTTTTAGAGGTTTTTGTTATAGGGCGCATGCGCTCGCCAGAAAGACAGAGAGAGAGACAGAAACGAGAAATCACCCCCCAAGGGGGATGGTCATGCCACAATCCCTTCTCCTCCATTCTCCTCTCGGGATCTTGGGCACGCACGCACATGTGCCTGGCATGAGTTTAAGCTACTGGGTCCAGGACTCAAACCACAGCCGACTACTTGGAAGTCCAGCGACATAGCCATTATGCCAACTGCTGGTCCCAGAGAAGCCAAGATTAAGCCATCAGGCATTTTCATATTTCATTAAGAGTCCATAAAATAAGAAAACCAAAATAAAAGGACAGGTTTTATTTTCCTCATTTTTGCGGGAGGAATTAGAGTTATGTTTAAAGAGAAAGCACTTTGCAGCTAATTCTTGAGATTTCTTTTGAGAGTAGACTCTGTAGATGATTTTCAACCTTTTTTGGGGGAAGGAGCATTCATATAAATACTATATTTCAATCAGCAACATATATTACTCCTCAGAGTGATTCACTGTGAGAACTTCTTCCTTTGGGAAATTGTAATATGTTCATGTACTTCTCTAGGAGAGAGCAATCCAACCAGGTGGCCAACCTAATCAAACACTGGAACCAAAAAGCATTAATGTCTTTGACAAAGACTCTTAGATAAAGTTCTTTATTTCTTTTTTTTAAAAAAATTTAATTGCCAGAGAACACATAAACTTGCCAAAGATAGAGGTAGAGAAGGAGAAAGCATCCCCAAGAGGGCATGGTCATGCTAAAATCCCTTCTCCATTTCTCCATCCTATTGGGATTCTGGGCATGCACACACATGCCCAGTGTGTTTTTAAGCCACAGGGCCAGGATTCAAACCACAGTTGGCCATGTGGAATCAAGTTCCCTTACTACTATGCTACAGGCCTGATCCATTTCTTTATTTCAAATTTTTTAATATCCAAGTAATTTATTATACTAAATATATTACATAGATCAGAGCATCCTTGTGTGCATCAATGAAAAAATGTTAGAGCCTTCAAAATATGAATTATATTGTTCATGACCTCACTTTCATGTGTATGGAAAATACCTTTTATTCTCTCTTAAGTTCTGAACAGTTGCAAGTGTCTCTGGTGACCACCTCTCCCTGCATGTATATAATCTCATCATTCTGAGGTAGTTTGTCAGGGGTCGTGAATGTAAATTTTTTCAGGGGACAGGCAGGTAACATAAACATGTTAAACTACTGAGAGTGAGAACTGTGGGGACTAGTAGAGGACATTTTCAACTTGCACTTAAATTCACAATGTTTTACTTTTTAAAACTACATGCTGTTCAAACATGTTTCTAGGTTTTAGACTTTACTTTGGCCACCTATTTCCTGTCCCAGGTTAAAACTATAAGGGAAGAAGGATGGATGAGCTCCATGAGTGCTCATTGTCTTTCAGCTTGAAAATTTGGTCATTTTGCGCCTGGTACAAACTGACAGAACCTCTTAAATGGTGAGTTAGGGTTCCCCTTTCAGCATAATTGGGACTCTTCAAATATAAGTGAAGCTAGTCAAGCTTCAGGACTTCTAAATTAGAGCCCAATGTGAGTTTTTGAGCAAGGAATTGACAAGATGGAGAGAGTCTGTCTGATGAAGAGTTTCTTGGGAATCCTAAACCTTAGACAGGATGCAGTGGTTAAGCTCATAGGCTATGAAGCCAGTCCCTCTGAGTTCTCATTCCAACTCAAAGGTTATCAGTAAAGTGCTGGACAATTTACATAACTTTACTGTGCCTTGTTTCTTCATGTATAAGATGAGAAGGATGATAATATATACCATATAGTGTTGCTATGGGGATTAAATATGAGGCACATAAAACAGTGCCTAGTTTGTAATGAGTACTCAGAACAGTCAGTTATTATCAAAATGTGTTCCCTTCAAAAGCTACTAAGTATAAGAACTGAAATCATTGTTCACTACTTAAAAGTCTGAAGAGACCTTAAACAAGTCACCTCTTCTCTTGGTCTTAGTCCACTCCTCTGTAAAATGTGGTGGTGGAACTAAATCATAGATTTTTCTTTTTCTTTCTCTCTCTCTCTTTCTTTTTCTCTTTTTAGGTTTTTGCCATAGGGTACATGCATTTGCTGGAGACAAAGACAGAGAGATGGAAAGTAAGAAATCACTCCCTCTGCAGGGGCAGATGACCATGCCACAGTCCCTTCTCCTCCATCCTCCTCTAAAGATTTTGAGTATGCACACATCTACACCCGGCATGATTTTCAAGTCCTTGGGTCCACAATTTGAACTATTGTCCACCATGTAGGAGTCCAGTTCCTTAACTACCACACAAACTGCTGTCCCAAATCATAGAGTTTTCAAGCACTTTTTGGTAACACAATCTTTTGTTCAAGATCAGTTGTTGCTTCTTTTTTGTCTAAATCTTGGTGGAAGGTCCTCAGGTCCTCTGAGTCCCCAGAGCAAGAGTGGTCCTTTCCACTCTGAAATTACTTGGTTCACAGGAATGGAATCAAAGGCTCTTCCCCCACACCCAAAGCTCATATTTTCACACCAGGCATTAGGGGACAGTAGAGACCATTCTTTGGCAGTGAAAGCTTTAGCAACTATCTAAGCACAGTCTGTTATTTTCAATTATTTTGTTCCCCATTAAACCTAACAGCGGTCAAAGGAATCACATAGACAAGCTGGTGGGTAAAAGGACTAAGGCTAATGTACTGTCTTGCTTTTCATCCTGCCCTGTTATTCTGAATGTCACACTAAGATGACTCTAAATTGTTCAACCTAGGCGACCAGCTCCAAGATAGATGAGGAAACCCCAATATTGTTCCTTCTTCACTGAATGGGGACTTTGGAGAAATCACTTTATCTTTCTAAACCTGAAGAAAAGAGAGCTTGCAATATATGTCCATCCTTCCTTCACAAAAACACTGCATACAGAACAGAAACAAAACAGGCCAGGGTCAAGAGAAATGGCAAGCAGGGACTGACATATGTGGTAGTGTCTTCATTCCCATCATTCAGGTGGTAGTCTGTCTTTACTCCTATCATTCAAGTATTTCTTCAGTGGAGAACTACTGACCACCTGAAATGAAATCGTCTATGATGCTTGTTAAAATATTAGGTTCTGGGACCAGCAGTTAGCGTAATGGCTATGTTGCTGGACTCCCACATAGTCGATCGCAGTTCGAGTCCCAGACCGGGTGGCTTAAACTTACGCCGGGTGCGTGTGCATGCGTGCCCAAGATCCAGAGAGGAGAATGGAGCAGAAGGGATTGCAGCATGGCCATCCCCCCTGGGGGGGGTGATTTCTCACTTCCTGTCTCTCTGTCTCTCTCTGTTTTTCTGGCGAGCACACACACCCTATAACAAAAACCTCTCCAAAAAAAAAAAAAAAAAAAATTAGGTCCTAGGCCTTACCCAAACCCATAGAATCTTAATCTGTGATAGCAAGACTCAGGAATCTGAATTTTTTTAATTTAAAATTAACTTTTTTTTCCAAAACAGGAATTTTCCTTTATTATATTCCTATATATATATATATATATATATATATATGTTTAATTTTTTTCATTTTTAAATATTTATTGTAATTTATGATTTGCATATAATCATTACACATCTTTGTAGGGTAGAGAATGATCTTTAAAAGCATGTATGCAGTGTATAATAAAACAAAGGAGGATATAAGCATATTCACCACCACTGACATTTAACATTTTATATATTATTGTGAACATTCAAAACTCACTTCACTGGCTATTCTACAAGTATGTACTGAATTGTCCATGACGTTATTTACTGTGAAATAGAGTTCTAAAAAATCAATTGATTAAAAATTAGACAATGAAATGTCTTGAAAGTTAATGAGGATAGATTTTTTTAAAAACAAAGATAATCCTACCATAGGCAATGAAAGAAGAATTTGCAATTTCCATGTAGAGGACTGTAGAGATAAGTTTATATTCTGTTTACATTCTTAAAAGATCAGTGGTATCATCAGTCTAGTTAGAGATGGGTAAAATTGTACATAACAATAGCTCATTAGGAAGAGACAGGAAAAGATCAGTATTTGTCATCATAAGGGATATGCAGATTAAAACCACAATGAGATACCACCTTACACCTGTCAGAATAGCAAAGATTGGGAACCAGCAGTTAGCGTAATGGCTATGTCGCTGGACTCCCACGTAGTCGACCGCGGTTCGCGTCTCGGACCCGGTGACTTACAACTCACGCCGGGCGCGTGTGCGTGCGTGCCCAAGATCCCGGGAGGAGAATGGAGGAGAAGGGATTGCGGCGTGACCATCCCCCCTGGGGGGTGATTTCTCGCTTTCTGTCTCTATGTCTCTCTCTGTCTGTCTGGCGAGCGCACACGCCCTATAGCGAAAAACCTCTCAAAAAAAAAAAAAAAAAAAAAAAAATTAAAAAAAAAAAAAAAAAAAGAATAGCAAAGATTAAAAATACAAAAAATTATAAGTGTTGGCAGGGTTGTGGTGAAAGGAGAACTCTCCTACACTGTTGGTGGGGATGTAAATTTGTTCAGTCACCATGGAAAACAATATGGAGGTTCCTCAATGACTTACAAATAGAACTACCATATGATCTAGCAATTCCACTCCTGGGTATCTACTCAAAGGACAGAAGAATGGGCAATTGGAAAAGTGCTTGGACACCTATGTTTATTGTAGCATTATTCATGATTGCTAAGACATGGAACCAACCCAAATGCCCACGAACAGATGAATGGATTGAAAAGTGTGGCACATATACTCCATGGAATACTACTTGGCGATAATAAACATGACGACTCTGGAATTTGCTAGAAAGTGGACAAATATGGAAGATTTATTGTTGAGTGAATCAAGTCAGGCTATGAAAGAGAGACATCATATGTCTCCACTTAACACATACCAACTATTCACACTCTATTGTAGAGACTGAAAGACTGGAGGACGTTAAAGCATTGAAAATAATTAGGGATGCTGGAGACAGTATGGAAGGAGGGTAGGAGAGAGGAAGAATGTAGGGAAGGAAATTAGAGAGAAAAAATAGAGAGGTAAGACATTTGTGGGACACAGAAATGGTTTATTACCTGTTGATGATAATGTGTATAGTATTCTCAACTGGACTCGTCTGAGGTGTATTTCATGTTGGGTAAATTCTCTTTACGAGGTAAATTATGTATAGTGATTGAGTGTATAAAAAAATAGTAGTAAGGAAGAGATAGAAAAATAAAACTTTAACTTACTCACTATGAGTTCTTAGACCATAGTACGGTACTACGCATAAAGAAATAATTCTTCAAAAAAGAAAAAAAAAATGCAAGGAGATGTTTAAAATTGAAGATATGGCAAAGTAAGTGATTTAATGGGGCTTTACAAAGTTCTTCATTTTAGCCTTATTAAAATTCATTCCAAAGACAGACTCAGTTACTTGTAACAGCTTGGACTTTTCCTCTGTTATCTAGTTTTATACAATAAGTAATGGTTATAATACAAATATAAATTGAAACCTGTGGAGACAACTATCTATCAAATAATTGGTGAATCTGTACTTAAACCTGCTTGTGTTTAAGATAGTTGAATCTGCATTTTTAGCCTTTTTGTTGGGAAATTTTATCTCAACATTTGATGTTATTATCAATATGTGAAATTTATCCTTTTTTCCTAGTTGTTTTGTGTTCTGTTACTTCTATTTATCTCCCTGTAGTTTTACTTGTGTAATAATCCCTTAAGTATTTCCTGGGGAGCTGGTTTAGTTTTGGTGAATTCTTTCAGCATTTTTTTATCTGGGAATTATTTTTTTTTCTCCTCCTCATTTGAATTATAATCTTGAAAGTACAGTACTCTCAGCTGAAATTGTTTTTCTTTCAGAGTTTAAAATATGTCTTCCCATTCTTTCCTTGCCTACGTTGTTTCAGTTGAGAGGTTGGATTTTAGTCTAATTGAGGTAACCTTTGTAAGTAACTTGGTATTTCTCTCTTGCCATTTTTAGAATACTGTCTTTGTCTTTGATTTTTACTAATTTTGCTTTGACATGCCTAGGAAAGGATCTTCTTATATCGATTTGATGTCCTTTGCATTTTCTGTATTTGGATGTCTACATGCCTCTCTAAATTTGGAAAGTTTTCAGCTAATATATCATGAAAGAGATTTTTCCATGGCTTCGCCTGTCTCTTCGCATTGTGGAAGAGATAGTGTGATACCTATTATGCAGATATTTGGCCATTTAATGGTGTCTAGGATTTCCCATATGTTGTCCTGATTTTTAATGGTTATTATTCTATTCTTAGGGTTGCTTGGACTAAATTGGAAGTTTTGTCTTCAAGGTCGGAGATTCTTTCTTCTGCATGTCTAATATGAGTAAAGTTTTGATCTCCTGCATCATATTCTTTATCTCCAGAAGTTCTGTTTGACTCTTTCTCAGTGTGTCTTTTTTTTATGGAGTAACTACTTTAAGTCATAGAAGGATTTTCTCATCTCAGCTCCAGAAAATGGTTGTCTCTTTTCTCTTGCATCTCATTGAGTTTTGTTGTAATGAATATTCTGAATTCTTTTTCCGACATTTTTATGCTCTCTTGTGTTTTATCCATTGTTAGTGAGGAATTATTGGGTCATCAGGAAAGTCATAATGCATTTTTGCATAGAAAAACAGAAAAAAATATGTCATGACTTTTCTGATAACCTAATATTATGTTCACTTAAGGAGGAGATATTTCCTCTATTTTTCCTTTTTATTGAAGTTCTGCTTTGATTTGAGTATACTCAATTTTTTCTTTTTCTATGGTGTATATTTATGTAGCTGTGTGGCCTTCTCTATGGTGTGTGTTAGATCTGTGCCCGTTTCCCTCTGTTGTGAATGAGAGTGTGGAATCTACAGTAGGAGTTTTGGGTTCAGGTTTTCAGAAGGGAGATTTTCTCCTTTTACTATTAGAGGGGTTGTGGGGGAGAGAATTCCTCCAGGTCTCCTGCCTTCAGGTATTTGGTTCCTGGTTACAAAAATCTTTCTGCTCCCAGTATGGTTAGATCTCTTCTGTCTCTGGGATTACAGGAACCAGGTGTTGGTTTGCAGAGACTGGAGCAGGCCCTCCTCCCCCACAGCAAGCTAGGCAGGGTCTCTGATGAGCTCAAGACAAGCTTTTCAGACCTCCCTGTTGTTCCTTATATCTCTATTTTTCTCCAGGAATTTGAATTTTAATGAGCTCCTTAATTGACTTATTTGTCCATTAAGAAATTTGCTTATGGGGACCAGCAGTTAGCGTAATGGCTATGTCGCTGGACTTCCACGTAGTGGACCGTGGTTCGTGTCCCGGACCCGGTGGCTTAAAACTCAACGCCAGGCACGTGTGCGTGCGTGCCCAAGATCCCGAGAGTAGAATGGAGGAGAAGGGATTGTGGCGTGACCATCCCCCCTGGGGGGTGATTTCTCACTTTCTGTCTCTCTGTCTCTCTCTGTCTTCCTGGCAAGCAAAGCACACACACCCTATAGCAAAAACCTCTCAAAAAAAAAAAAAAAAAAAAAAAAAAGAAAGAAAGAAAAAGAAACTTGCTTATGAACCACTGGTCAAACCAATCACAAACTCCCTGAATCCAGCTTGAAAAGTTGATCAGATTTTTTTTGGCTCTCAGTTACAGACAAGTTAGTTAGGAACAGGAAATGGCTGTTAATTATAGCTGGAGATAATGGAATTGAATAAGAGTAAAATTTTTCTGGCAAGGTGGTTAGGCACATAGGAATATGGAACCAGTAATAACTGTAAAAATACTTAGCACATATTCCTATTTTTAAAATAAGGTGACTAGATTTGGTAGGTTGAGGAAAAGTCTGAACTATATGAAGACTGAACTATCTGAAGAGAGGCTCATATTTCTGTCTTCAGAAATAATAAAACATTTAATGAGAATAGGACAGTGTGGAATGGGGGAGGTGAAGAGAAGAGGATAGAGAAAGACAGCAAGAGAACAATAGAGAGGCAGGACATTAGTGAGAAACAGATATGGCTTATTAACTAGATAATGACATGTATAGCATTCTCAACTGGATTGGTCTGAGAAGTATTTCATGATGGGCAAAGTCTTTTTACAAGCAAAATGAGAAATAGTGATTGACTGTTTTAAAAAAAATAATTAGAATAATAATAATAATGATTGGGGAAAACATAGAAAAGATATTGAATATTGAAGCGGGGAGATTAATGTCTCTGTCTTGACTGACATGCATAGCATTCCCTTTTGAAAAAGCATTGTAATACACTGTAAAGTTATATGTAATCCAATGTAATATAAAGAAGATTATGATGATAAAAAAATAAAATTAATTAATTAAAAAAATAAAATAAAATAAACAATGATAGGTGCTGGCAAAAAAAAAAGAAATAATAAAACATAAGTAAAAATATTCCATTAATTGTGCTCTACATAATTCTCAATCTCCTTGATCCCAAATAGTGTTACAACTAAGGAAACTGAGGCTGAGAGAGAAGTCAATTTTTCCAAGGTCACGTAGCTAGTTAACTGTTTATAAATCTTTATTAAATTCATCATTAATGGGAAAACAAAACTTACTTGGTTTATTTGCCTATCTACATACGTACATTTCCCTTTCCTTCCCCAATTGTGAAAATAAAACATTATTTCTCCAACTATATTTTTGCCTCCCAATTTGGCTTTAATTCTTGTCAGCTGAAGCAAAAACTCTTCTGCACTTGTAGGCAGAACATCTAAAGATCTAATGACCCTCATGACTGAAAGTAGAATGATTCAAAAACCACTGTTCACAGATCTTTACTTACTCTGATCAAGTCTTCAAATTGATAAAGGTAGACCTTTTGTTTCATAGCATCTAAAGGAGCAGGCCGGGGGCAGGAGGACCTTTTTTTGAATAATTTATAAGATATATGATTAAATATATAGTATCCAGTTAAGCATATAGACACCTGAAGAAAAATCAAACAATTGAAGTTGCATTCTGTGGTTGACTGTAAGTGCTGCCTATGCTGCTACCCCACTTTAGAGATGCCCGCTAAACATTGGCAAGAAGAAGATAGTGCAATTAATGGTAAAAATGGCCACTCTCTAAAAACAGAGTTAGAGTGAACATATGCCTTCAACCCGCTCAGGAAAATGAGCCAAAACCAGCCAGTAAAATGTAGCTGCACAGGCTGCCTGGCAGAGCATTTTCATACATTGCTAAGCAGCAAAATGCATAGAACATACGGTGCTGTGGCTGAAAAGGACCTTCCAGATCATCTACTCTAATTCCTTTTATTTTTTATAGCTGAAGAAACTGAGGCTTAGAGAGGGAAAGTGATAAACCTAAGGTCACACAGCTAGATAACTGATTATAAACATTCCTTAAATCAAACTCATTTGTGGGAATGCAAGTTCGATTTTAGTGACATGTCAGAATGACAGACCAGTTTTTAAAATGTATTTCTCATAAGAATTTTTAAAAGTTTATAAAATAAGCAAACACAGTATTATGATGTCCACAATTCACATCCTCGGCTGGTCATCAGTATTACTTGAGGTTTTTAAAATGGTTCTGCCACTTATTAAGTACTCTCATACAAGGTCACTGTAATAAGATCATGCAGGTCATGCACTGCATGAAAGTGCCCACTGATGGATCTGATGGTCTCTCCACTTGAGCCAGTACACAGACTTACCAAGCTAAGTTCTCTAGAATGGAGTTGCATCTGCTTGGAGGAAGGTGTACCTTTTCCTAGCTTGTGAAAATGGACAATATGGATTAGTAGCACCCATAAATCAATGGCTTCTACCTCTTATATCTATCACTGCAATTCCTGGTTCTCCCTTTTTGATACCTCAATGTTCTTTGAACCCTCTCCCAACTCTGAAATAAGCTCAATTTAGTGACTGACTCTTCTGTGTCTCTAGACTGTAAAAGTTCCTTTGGTGAACTGGACTATTTCCCATTCCTCCTTACTACAAATATACAGCTGCTTAATTCAATGGTTGTTAAGTTTCCTTGATCTCTTAACTCTATTACCAAGGAGAAAAATTCTGATCCTATACTTTATATTTTTATAAATATATACATATATTTATACTTGTAAGTATATAACTATAATACATAAATGTATTTGTAACTAAATATATGCTGCTGTGCTAATACTTTACCAATTGTGTTCATTATAAAGCAAACACGAAAACAAAATGTAGAACTATCAATAAAGATTAAATTAACCATATTTAAAATAACTTATAAGTATATTAACAGTCCTCAAATCCTTCTTGCTTTCACTTTTTAAAAAATTACCATTAAAATAAAGTCTTTAGAGATAGCAATATGATTTAATAAGACCATTTAAAAAATTGTAGTTTAATCCATCATGATACAGCAATCTAAGTTCAGTAAATACAATTCTTGGTATTACTGGCTGTCAAAGCTCTAAAATAAGATTTTTTTCTTCTTTTTTAGATTTTTGCCAAAGGGTACATGCGCTCTACAGAGAGAGACAGAGAGATATAGAGGGAAAGTGAGAAATCACCTCCCTGGAGAATAGCCATGCCACAATCCTCTCTCCCCCATTCTTCTCTTGGGATTTTGAGCATGCATGCACATGCAACCAGTGTTTTAAAGCTGCTGGGTATAAGACATGAACCACAGTCAGCCATGTGGGAGCCAGGACCTTAACCACCATGCCACTGGTTGGCCCAAAATGATACCTTTTTTTTTCTTTTAGAGACATTTTGCTATTGGGCATGTGCACTAGCTGGAGAGACAGAGTCAGAAAGCAAGAAACCACAACCTGGGGGGATGGCCACGTAACAATCCCTTCTTAATTCTCTTGGGGATTTTGGGCACACATGTGCATGCACCTGGCATGAGTTTTAAGCTGCCAGATCTGGGACTGGAACTGTGATCTACTATGTAAGAGTCCAGTAACAACCATTATGCCATCTGTTGGTCCCCCAAAAAGATATCTTACAAAGACTTTTAGCAAATATTTTTGGCTCAGTTATTATCAGTTTATAAATTAGATTGTTGTTGTTTTCACTTGGTTATGTGGCTGACAAAAAGCTCATTTTTTGAAGTTAAATTTCCAGGGGCAGAATGGCATTAGCTCTGGCATTTTTTAAAATCATTCCCTTGCACTTAGATTAAGTTTCTTTTCAATCTCTGATTTATTTACAAGAAAAGTTTAAGCTATTCATTTGTAATGATTATTTATTTACAACTACACAGTATTATCTGTAACGTCATATAAGCACACACACAAAAACTACAATAAATGTATTGCTTTTTAAAAATTTCTTCCATGAGAGAAGAAGAGAGAGAGAGATGCACCCACAAGAGGGGTTCTGGCCATGATCCACTCCCAGTCTCAGCTGATCTGAATCACAAGTGTACACATGTCTAATATGCTCAGGGAGACCCCAGGATGTGAACCTAGAACCTTTCCCATATGAATCCAGTTGTACTTCCACCATGCCACCATCTGGCTCCTGCAATATGTTTTAATATACAGAGAGTAAATGAAGGCATGAGGATGACATTAGCAACTCCTCTTGGTTCTGGAATTTCCACACTGCCCTTATGATTCTTCCTTCATATGATCTAACAGTTCCACTTCTGGGTATCTACCAAAAGGATGGAAGAATGCTCAGTTGGAAAATCAGTGGCACATCAATGTTTATTGTAGTATTATTCATTATATCTAAGACATGGAACCAAGCCAAATGTCCATGAAGAGATGAATGGATTGAAAAGTGTGACACACATATTCTATGGAATACTATTCAGCCATAAAAAAAAACCCTGGAATTTGATAGAAAGTTGTCGAATATGGAAGACATTTTTCACATAAGGCACTTGAGTTCCCTGTGTACTTTTTAAAGACAGGTTCAAGAATTATTATGTACATATGGCCATGAACATAGTTATATAGTATGTACCACTGTCTACTGCAGTATTACTTAATGGCTCCCTATTGCCTACTAAGTGCACCCTCACCTCACCCTGGTGTACTAAGATGTTTTCTTGAGCTCTTCAACCACAACACAGCTCCCTTTATTATTCTTTAATGTATTAAATTTCCTCTCCCTTGAAAATTCATCTCTTCCACTACCAATCTCTATATCACTGTCTTCAAGGCCCGGATAAGAACACACTGCTCCCAGGAGACATTACCCATATTTCTCTGCTCCAACCCTGCTTTCTTTATAATCTCATATTCCTTTAAACTGTTGTATTAACATCTTTGTACCACAATGAAATCTCAACTATTTTAGCTGAGTTGAGTATTCCAATGAATGAAGAAAAAGATTAAAGTTGAAGAATGTGAAGCTCGTAATATTTTTAAGTATATATATATATATATATATATATACACACATCTGTACTAGTGACTCAAAAAGTATTACAAAACAGCAGCCTAACCAGGTCTGCTTTATTGAGATTTATGTAAAATTATTATCCATGCAAGAATTAGATACATGTAAATTAGACATGTGAGCTAATTTTTATACGTGTGAGCTAATAGGTTACTTAAAAACAGTTTTCTTTAGTATATTGCATATACTCCTGGGACCAGCAGTTAGTATAATGGCTATGTTGCTGGACTCCCATGTAGTCGAATGCAGTTCGAGTCCCGGACCTGGTGGCTTAAACTCACGCCAGGCACGTGTGCATGCGTGCCCAAGATCCCAAGAGGAGAATGAAGGAGAAGAGATTGCAGCGTGGCCATCCCCCCTGGGGGGTGATTGCTCGCTTTCTGTCTCTCTGTCTCTCTGGTGAGCGCACATACCCTATAGCAAAATCCTTTCCAAAAAAGAAAAAAAGAAAAAAAAAAAGCATGCTCCTATATGGGAGGACAGAAACCTGGTGCCATGTCCTCTCCTCTACTGTCTCCTTTCTTTTCTCTTTCTTTTTTAAAGTCTATTTATTTCTTTTGCGAGAAAGAGAAAGAAAGAGAGTATGCATCCCCAACAGGGTCTTGATACTATGATCTACCCCCAAGTTTCAACCAGCCCAGATATAGGCATGCATGACCTATATCAGGGAGGTCTTTTGACATGAACCTGGAACCATCCCATGTGGGTCATCCTCACAGAGTGTCAAGTTTTACCACTGGGCTGTCTCCTTTCTTCAATCTCAGGAAAAGCATGCACTTGCAGCTCCTCATTTTCTCTACTTAGCAACACCAAGAAATTCTTTCAAATATACACATACTTTCTTCCTCTGCCTTCATATGTCTCCTCTCAGGTCAACTCATCATTGAATACACAAGAAAAAGCTCTCAAGTACCCACCCATGCAGATTCAACTAGTCACTACTCTATTAACTTTTAATAATGGTATAATTTTTTTTTTCATTTCCAAAGGGTACATGCTCTTTCCAGAGAGCTCAGGAGGGGAGGGGGAAACATCCCATAGTGGGGTATGCTCACACTGCAATCCCTTCTCCATTTCTCCTTCCTGATGGGATTTTTTGATGCACATGCACAGGCACCTAGCATGTTTTTCAAGTTGCCAGGGCAAGGACCCAAGCCTCAGTTATCCATGTGGGATCTGGCTCCCTTAACCACTAGGTGAGGCCATGGGGCTAGCCTGTATCAGTGCTTTTGATATACCAGTATCAGGACTGATGTTGTTAACCTCCTTTACATATAAGGGAATAGCATTTATTGACACCAGCCATGTATCAAGTTCTGTGATAGGGGAGCTAAGCATACATAATTTCATTCAATCAGCACCATAACACTGACATATGAGTACCACTATCACCATCTGTTAGATTAAAAAGGAAACAAAGTAATCACATAGCTACAAAGTGGCACACTCAGATTATTTGACCTCAAACTCCTTCCCCTACCATTCTGCTCTACTGAATAGGTCCCTTCAGATTCTCCAAGTCTTCACCAATCTCCTCTTTGATCCTCAAACTAAATCTGTTTTCACTCCAGTACTAGCTTTCAAAATATATCAAACAAATCATTATGTCAATTCATTGTCTTTCAAAGAGTTAAATGGTATTCCTGCCTACCATCTACTCACTAACAAAAACCAATATTTCAAACATATTCCTGGCCTTTTATGATCTGGTTTTGGAAGGAAGGTACCACATATGCCTCCTTTCCATAAGAATATGCATGCCAAATTCCCCAAACCAACTTAAATATCATCTTCTGGAATTTGAACCATTTAAATATTAGTACCTGTGACTGAGTTCTTTTGTAAAGTATGTCTATTTCATATTCCCAGTTAGACTGCTTTCTCCTTAAGAACACTACTGCTAATGTTACCATTAACTCACAGCTTTTCTTCACATTGACATATTGTTCCATTTGACTCCTTACCTGATTCTATTACTGCTAAACCCATCCTCAGCCTCATACATCAGTGGGTGAGGGGAGTCATTGCCACACTAAAAAAAAAAATATTTAGAGCCATCTATAAAAGGTTCTCTGGCACATCTAAAGATAGACATATAGACCAATGGAATAGACTAGAGAGTTCAAAAACAAACTTTCACATATACGGTCAAATGATTTTCAACAAGAGTGTCAAGAACATTCAATGGGGAGAGGAGAGTCCTTTCAACAAACAGTGCTGGGAAAACCAGATATCCATATGCCAAAGAATGAAGTTGGGCCCTTATCTCATACCATATAAAAATACTAACTCAAAATCAATCAAATATCTAAATAGAAGAGCTAAAACTCTTAGAAGAAAATAGTAGAAAAGCTTCGTGACATTAGATTTGATGATGATTTCAGATATTGCATCAAATAAGCTAAATAATGTGATTGAATGTATAAAAGAAAATTGAATAAAAATAATAAAAAAATGCACAGGCAAGCAAAATAAAAAATAGATAAATTGGACTATTTCAAAATTTAAAACTTCTCTGCATCAAAGGAGACAATTAACAAAGTAGAAAGGCATCCTACGGGATGAGAAAAATATTTATAAATCATATATCTGATAGGGGTTACTATCCAGAATATATAAAGAACTACAAATAAACAACAAAAACTATGAACAACCCAATTAAAATTAGACAAAGGACTTGAATAGATTTTTCCCTAACAACATTCAAAGTCAGTGAGCATATCAAAAGATGCTCAATAACACTCATCATTAGGGAAATACAAAAAAAAATATTGAGATACTACCTCACACCCATTAAGATGGCCAATAAATAAATAAATAAAATAGAGTATCGGTGGGGATGTGGAGAAATTGAAACCCTTGTGCACTGTTTGGTGGGAATAATGCAGGCTCTATGAAAAACAGTATGGTGGTTCCTCAAAAGATTTAAAATATAATTACTTGCTTTATGATCCAGCAATTCCACTTCTGTGTATATACCCCAAATACTTGATAGCCTGGTCTCAAAGAGAGATTTGTATATCCCTGTTCATGGCAGCATTATTCACAATAGGTAAAAGGTAGAAGCAACCCACGTGTCCACTGACAGATGAATGGAAAACAAAATGTTGTAGATATGTACAACTGAATATTATTCAGCCTGTAAAAGGAAGGAAATTCTGACATACACTATAGTATGGATGAAACTTGACAACATTATGCTAAGTGAAATAAACAAATCAGAAAAAGCCAAATACTATATGATTCTACTTATGAGAAATATCTAGAATAGCCAAATTCATAGAGACAGAATTATGAGCCTGGCACAGTGGTATGTGCTGTTAACACACTGTGCTCTGCAGGCTAGGACCACATGGGAAACCTAGATTCAATTCCCAGTGCAATAAAGGCCGGGTGCAGTGGAAGGCACCTATGATTCTAGAGACTCATAAGACTGAAGCAGAAGGATCACAATATCAAGACTGGTCTGGGCAACATAGCAAGATCCTGCATAAAAAAAGAGCCAGGTGTGATAGCGAGAGACTATATAGTCCCAGCTGGAAGACTGAAGCAAGAGGATTACAACAAGACCCTGTCTGAAAAATAAAATAAATAAAAAAGGAAGTAGATTGGTGATTGTCAGAGACTGGAGAAGGAAGGAAATTGGGGGCTGTTAAATGGATATAGAGTTTCAGTTTTGTAAGATAAAGAGTTCTAGGGATTGCTTGCACAATGTGAATGTACTTAACACTACTGAACTATAAACCCCAAAATGGTTAAGATAGTAAATTTTATGTTATGTGTTTTTTACCACAATTAAAATAAAAAGTTCCCTTGCAAAAGTGCCTCAAAAATCAGGGCAATAAATAAGACATTTTTTCCTTATGAGTGTTAGGTTTTTATATCCACTTCTATCAGCTTCTGAACAGATGAACATTGCTTTAGAAAACACCCTTAACAGGGTCTTAATACCACTATTCACCTGAACTTCAGCCAGTCCTAGGTCATGGACACACATAGACACTCAGCATGTTCAAGGAGTCTCTGAACATGAACCCAGAACCCTCCCATGTGAGTCAGCCTCACAGAGTCTTACGTACACTGTTATGCCACCTTCTGGGCCCCTTCACAGCCTTTAATATTCTAATATATGTTGTGTATCTCTGATAGGGTAGTAAAGTATGTCATTTTTTAAACAGAATTATTTTAATTTCATGTATTCATTCATTTATTTATTTTTTACATTTGACCAGAGAGGGACAGAATGAGAGAGGGAAAGTGAGAAAGCAAGCCGCCAGGTCTGGGACTTGAACCATGGTCAGCCATTTGAGAGTCCAGCGTCCTTAACCACTATGCCACCTGCAGGCCCCTATAGTGGGTTTTTTAATCTCCCATACTTAATTTGACTGTGGAAGCTTCCCACCACTCTGCCCACAGTACCTCAAGCTCTTCAGAATAATCTAACTTCCTGAACCAAGTCTTATATTCAGACAGCCTTTGTATACATTCTTACTTTAGTCCCAAATATGCTATATTTACACATTAAAATTATTTTTATCCCATAACACATGTTCTGTCTATCAGTTCCTGTCCTGATGACCCCTGCAGTTGGTGGTACTTTTAAACTGAGTTTTTGGGAAGTGAGAGACAGCATAAGAAGGCATAATTTCTTACCCAAATCAGGAAAAAGGCACTCCAGAATGCCTTTAAGATGAAGCAGTCTATTGGTAACTTGGCATTATTTAGGTAAGATGACATGTAGCTATAATAATAATTCACATTTAAAGAGCAGTTTACAATTGCAGAGACCTTCATATGAACCATCTTGTTTCTAAACAATTGAAGTTGGTGTGACCATTCACATTTTTTTCAATATGAATTATTTTTCTTTTTCCATTTATTTATTTTTACATTTTTCCACATTTACTTTATATATCACAAAATTTTTGCTCATACTCCATAGTTCTTGACAGTTAATAAACAACTTTCAAAATTTCAGAATACTGAATTTTAAAGATAATGTTCAAGATATTTCTTATAATTTTGTTTGTGACTCTATAACAACAGAAACAGTATGGTTTTAAATATTTTTGAGAAAATATTCACATGGCAACTACTCAAATTGTTGAAAAGCAAATGCCCAGCACATCAGTCACATATAAACCTTTTCTTTTTTTTTTTCATTTCATTTTCTTCCATACATTCAATCACATTATTGTCTTACAAAATAGATATTTCTACAGGTGAATATTTCTACCTAGTACTGTTGATAAAACTACGAAATATCTTCAACAGATAATACCACACCTCTTTGTGCCATTAATGCTTTGTCTCCCTGTCCCTCCCCCAAATGTCCTTCCTCAGACCCTCCTCTTTCACACACACTATATCTGGTATTTACATCTATATACTGCATTTCTATATCCTTTAGACAATTAATTTCAGTCATAGAGTGCAGACACTTCGTATATATTAAGTGGGAACATACAATGCCTCTCCTTCATAGCATGGCTTGCTTCACTCAGCAATAAGTTTTCCATATTCATCCACTTCTGTCAAAAGCCAGGGTTTTGTTGTTTTTTATGGATGAATAGTATTCCATTGAGTATATGTGCCACAGTTTTTCTAACCATTCATCAGTTCATGGGCATTTGGGTTGTTTCCATGACTTAACGATCACGAATAGTGCCTCAATAAACATCGACGTGCAAGCACTTTTCCTATTAAGAATTCTTCTGTCCTTTGGGCAGATACCAAGAAGTGGGATTGCTGGATCATATGGCAGTTCTGTTTGTAGATTTTTGAGGACTCTCCAAATTGTTCTCCACAGTGGCTGAACCAATTTACATTCCCACTAGCAGTGTAAGAGAGTTCCTCTTTCACCTCACCCTTGCAGAACTTCTCACTTATTTTTTTTTTAATCTTAGCGATTCTGACTGGGGTTAGATGGTATTTCATTGTTGTTTTGATCTGCATTTCCCTTTTAATGAGGGATGTTGAGCATTTTTTCAGATGCCTTTTAGCTTTTCGTATGTCATCTTTAGAGAGTGGTTTTTTCAACTCATTCTCCCATCTTTTAATAGGATTGATTGTCTTTTTCTGGCACAGCTGCTTGAGTTCCTTGTGAATTCTGGTTATCAGTCCCTTATCTGACACATAGTTTACAAAAATATTTTCCCATTTTGAGGGTTGTCTATTCACACTAATCACTGTGTCTTTTGCCATGCAGAAACTTCTTAGTCTGATGTAATCCCACTTGTCTATTTTGGGGATTATTGACTGTGCATTGGGAGTCTTATTTAAGAAGCCTTTCCCTACCCCAATGTCTCCCAGAGTTTCCCCGGTGTTTTCCACAAGCAGTTTTATAGCTTGAGGTCTTAGATTTAGACCTTTGATCCACCTTGACTTTATTTTTGTCAGAGGTGAGAGGTAGGGGTTCAGATTAATCATTCTGCAAGTGTTGATTCAGTTTTGCCAGCACCATTTGCTGAAGAGGTTTTCCTTTTCCCACTGGATTGACTGGTACCCCTTGTCAAAAATCAGTTGGCTGTATGTTTGAGCATTCATTTCTGGAGACTCTATTCTGTTCCATTGGTCCATCTGTTTGTTTCTGTGCCAGTACCATGCTGTTTTGATTACCAGAGCTTTAGTATATTTTTGGGTCAGGGAGTGAGATGCCGCCCACTCCACTCTTCTTGTGCAGAACTGCTTTGGCAATACAGGGTCTCTTATGATTCCAGACAAACTCTATGAGTGTCTTTCCTAGATCTGTGAAGAATGTGTCTGGTACTTTGATTGGCATTGCATTAAATAGGTAGATCATATACAACAACTTATAAAAAAGATTATATATCATCATCAGGTAGGCTTTATCCCCGGAATGCAAGGTTGGTTCAACATACGCAAAACCATAAATGTAAAACACCATATCAATAGGAAGAAAGATCAAAACCATATGGTCATATCAATTGATGCAGAAGAAGCATTTGCTAAGATACAACATCCCTTCATGATCAAGACTCTCAGCAAAATCGGCATAGAAGGGTCATTTCTCAACACAGTAAAAGCTATCTATGAAAAATCCATAGCGAATATCATCCTGAATGGAGAAAAGCTGGAAGCTTTTCCACTAAAAATGGGTACAAGACAAGGATGTCCACTTTCTCCACTCCTCTTCAATATAGTACTGGAAGTCCTGGTCATTGCAATCAGAAAAGAGGAAAAAATAAAAGGCATTCAAATATCAAAAGAAGAGGTGAAACTTATACATAGAAGACCCAATGGTTTCCATAAAAAAATTTTTGGAAGTAATACATGAATACAGTAAAGTTGCAGGATACAAAATTAATATCCAGAAATCTATAGCATTTCTGTATACGAACAACAGGCAGACTGAGATAGAACTGAAAAAAGTTGTTCCATTTACCATAGCCACAAAAAGTCTGGCGAGCGCACGCACCCTATGGCAAAAACCTCCCCAAAAGAAAAAAAAAGAAGAAGGCTACACTAAACTAGAATCAAGTACAAGTACAATATGCAATAATGCAATACTTACTCTCTTATCCATATTAAAGTGTCCTCTTTCTTTACCAATCTGGCAGAGGTAGGTCCCTTAATTAGTATTTTAAAAATTATTTGTAAAATTGGGACCAGCAGTTAGCGTAATGGCTATGTCTCTGGACTCCCATGTAGTCAACCGCGGTTCACGTCCCGGACCCAGTGGCTTAAAACTCACGCCAGACGCGCGTGCGTGCGTGCCCAAGATCCCGAGAGGAGAATGGAGGAGAAGGGATTGCAGTGTGGCCATTTCCCTGGGGGGTGATTTCTCGCTTTCTGTCTCTGTCTCTCTCTGTCTGCCTGGCGAGCGCACGCGCCCTATAGCAAAAACCTCTCTAAATAAATAAATAAATAAAATTATTTGTAAAATTGAACATTTATTTTTTACTTCATGCTTTTTTCTGTCTACCAGAAGAGCTAATCAATAGCACTGTTTTTTCAGCTTTGACCAGATCATAGCTAGTACACATAAACAGAGCATAAAGCCAGACAGTGCTTCTCAAAATGTTCTCTTTTTTCCCTCTGGAAACTTTACAGTACATTGGCATCATCCGGGAACTTGTTAGAAATGAAAATTCTCAGGCCCAACCCCAGACTAACTGAATTGGAAACTCTGAGGATGGGGCCCAGCAATCTGTGTTTTAACAAGTTTGCCACATTGGTCTGGTATATATGGTCAATGGAAACGTCATAATGTAATATCTGTTTTACTACATAACAATGTAGATGATTTTTCAGACGACCCAATATAAAGCTTGAAAACCACTTTCAAGGGAATACTGACTGGATATTTGTGACTAGATATAGGTCATCTGCTCAGTAGCTCCACAAAAGAAATCAATCAGGTAATAAGAGTCTAAGATAATTCATTCATCCATTTACCCAACAATTTTTTTGAGCTTCTACTACATGCCATACACTGTACTAGGCACTGAAGATACAATAGAAAATAAGGATTCCTGCTTTCACAAACCTACTGGGTAATCAGAAAACTGATGTATTTTTCTATACAAATATGCATTATGACTTTTCCGATGACCCAATTGTCTAGGGGAGCAACTCTTTGTCAAAGTAGGTTGGATGAATTAAAGAAAAAAAAAAGTAGGTTGGATGACCAAGGAAAGTTCTAGCATGCACTGTTTTTGAACTCTTGAAAATCAGAAAAATATGGAACAATGATCATATAAGTGCACTCTGGTTGGGATAAGGAAAACAAAAGAGGAAGGAGAGAGATGGAGAGGAAATGGTCCATCTAATTTGGTCTTGTTGAGTCTCCTCCTTAGATTGCTCTAGAACAGAGGTAGATTCCAGATGGGAGGAATGCTAGGGTTCCACATAGTTCTCATTATTCATGTTATTTCTTTAAATTATATGCATCTTTTCTCTTTTTCTAGGCAGCATAGTCCGTACTTCCTTAGGGACCTTGAAGTATGCCCCAAGGATTTGCAGTTTTATGTTAATGTGATACATAAAATAGTCACCTTGACTTCACATTTATCTGGCTTGTGTAAGCTCTAACCTTTTACTGCAGTGCAACAGAAATGCCAGACCCATTTTGTCTAGGCACGTAAACAAAAGTTCTGATTCTAAATAATCTATTGGGGACCCTAGTGACTGCTAGAGCATGACAATCTGCAGGGAATTAAATTACTGATCCAAGCCCTGGAGGGAAGCTCCAGACTCTGGCTATCCTTTGCTTCCCAGGAGAACTGCTCATTGCATTAAGAGCTTTGGAAAGAGCTCCAGAACTTTTCCTTCCAGTGACGATCAGCCAACAAAATTATCCAGAGGAGGGGTCTGAGGAGTTCATTGTCCTACCAAGTCCCACATCCCTGAACAAACTCTATAATCTTCCTTTGAGAAGAAAGAAAAAAAAATGAGGGAGGAAGGGATAGACTGCCTCTAGTTTTCTCTCTCTGTAGAGCATGGTTTCTCAAACTTGACATACTTGACATTTTAATCCAGATGATTATTTTTTATGGGACTGTTCTTTTAAGATGCTCAGCAGCATCCCTGGCCTTCACCCACTAGATCCCAGCAACTCTTCTTTCAGTTATAACAATAAAAATGCATCCATATATCACCAGTATCCCCTGGGAAAGGGGTGGGGGAAATCATCTCAAGTTGAGAACCTGTTCTAGAAATAAAGGCAGCTAGAGATCCTGGACATTATCCCCTGGGGAGCAACACAGATACATTTCTCAAACCTGATAATCACATCAGTCTAAGTACAGAAGATACGACTCCAGGTTCACATAAATAATTTGGGTAGTTAACTCCTGCCAACCTATAATAAATTCTTAACTGCCTCCATTGACTTTAAACACCCCCCAGATTATCAGAGCAATGTTTCAACCTCTTAAGATGAATTCCTGAGGGCCAACAATTAGGGAGCCCAAAAGTAAGCTACAAATGTGTGACTCTTCATATTTTATACATCTATCACTTTGAGTTCAGTTTAACATTTATTGGTTATTTTGTATGTTAACAAGAGCCTTTAATCTTCATGCTACTTGTATTAGTTTCCCAAAATTGCTGTGACAAATTAGATGACTTAAAACAACAGAACTGTATTCTCTCACAGTTCTGAAACAGAAATCCAAAATCACTAATCACTGGGCCAAAATAAAAGTGTTGGCAGGGCTACACTACAGCAGAGTTACTCCATTGAAAACCTGTTCCTCCTCTACCAGCTTCTGGTAGTTGCTGGTATTCCTTTGCCTATGACCACATAACTTCAATCTCTGATTCTGATTCTGTTTCTCTTCTGTGTGTCATCAAATCTCTCTGTCTCCCTCTTCTAAAAATATATATGATTTCATTTATAGCACACCAGGTAATCCAGGATATTCTCCCCACTCAAATCTTTAATTGATTAGACTTTAAAAGATCTCCCTCTTTGTTGCCATACAAGGTAAAATTCATGGTTTCCAGGGACATCAATATTGGGGTTGGAGGCTATTATCAACCTATGATACCATCTTTGGAAAGCAAATAGAGTGAAGATGTTATTTGCATTTTATAGTTAAGAAAATACTGGCATAAAGAAAATAAAGGACTTACAAGAGGTTGTATGCAAAAGGTTGGCAAAGATGTGGCAAGAATCAAGGACTTCTGACTCTTTTGAGTTAACCAAGGCCTGTGAGGATAGAGACATCTTCCTCCTGTCTACAGGAAATATAGTTAAAAGGCACGCTGTGGAGTGAATGTAATCATGAGGGATTAGAAGATGGAGTTTCTAGGGTAGGGAGGATTCTAGAAAGCTTCATATCATGCTGAAGAGCTTAAAACCCCATAGAATTTCTCAAGAGATTGGAATAACACAAGGTAAATGAAAGGATGCTTAATCTAATGTATAGAAAAGCACACAGTAGCATTTTCATATTTGTTGAATCCATGCTGTTTCACCTGGTATTCAGCACTTTACATTGGCAACACTGAATAAGGCATATACTGTGTACAATTTTACAGAGCACTTTCACAAAATAGTCTCTAGTTGGATTCTAACAACACCTCTGTACAGACAGGCAATCATTATCGTCATTCCATTTTATAGGAAGGAAACTGAGGTTTGGGAAGATAAGGAATTTTCTCAAGCTAGCACAAAATCCAAGCCTCCTTCCTCTTATAATTACCCCTTCTTTTTGCATTTAAGAAGAACATATACAGGTGTCTCATGAAATTATGACCCATATCTATGAGGTATCAGTTTAGATGACAAATGTCATGTTATATATTTAGTTATATATTTCAAGAACCTCAAGAAACGTAAAGAACACAAGCGCTTTTCATGTAATTCAGATACATGAACAACAGGTGGCAGTAAGTTTCTTGAGTAAGTGGTTTGAGTGATCAAATTTAAACTTTGCTTACCTTACATACATTATGATGAAACTTATGGATTTATAGGATTTACAGTTTTCTAAAGAATATTATACTTTGCCAGTCTTTATCTATTTATTTATAGTTTTTGCTATAGGGTATGTGCACTTGCCAGAGAGAGAGGGAGAGTGAGAAATCACACCCCAGCAGGGATGGCCATGCTGCAATTCCTTCTCCTCCAGTCTCTTCTCAGGATTTTCAGCATGCATGCACACATACCTAGCATGATTTTCAAGTCACCAATTCTGGGATTTGAACCAGGCTGTCTGTCATGCGGGATCCAGCACTTTTACCTGGACACCACCTGCTGACCCCTCTAATCTATCTTGTTTTAACTACTATGTTCAGATGGGTTTAAAAGTTGGGCACACAGATTCTCTGAGAAGAATCCACGTGGATACTGGGAACTAGATATTTCAGGCACAGGAGAAATGAAGATTTTCTACTCATAATTCAGCCTCCAGCAAGCAAAGCTAGTGTGGCAGGAGAGTTGAGCCATTCTCTGAAAAGAATCCACATGGATACTGGGAACTAGATATTTCAGGCACAGGAGAAATGAAGATTTTCTACTCATAATTCAGCCTCCAGCAAGCAAAGCTAGTGTGGCAGGAGAGTTGAGCCATTCTCTGAGAAGAATCCACATGGATACTGGGAACTAGATATTTCAGGCAAAGGAGAAATGAAGATTTTCTACTCATAATTCAGCCTCCAGCAAGCAAAGCTAGTGTGGCAGGAGAGTTGAGCCATTCTCTGAGAAGAATCCACATGGATACTGGGAACTAGATATTTCAGGCACAGGAGAAATGAAGATTTTCTACTCATAATTCAGCCTCCAGCAAGCAAAGCTAGTGTGGTAGGGAGCCCCTCTGGCCTTCTATCCCTGTCCCTGTGTCTCTGAGGTCTCTGTGTCTCTCTGCTCCTGTCTCCTCATTTTTTTTTTGGTAATTTTTCCTTTTTACGATTTTTTTAAAGGTAGAATTTCTCTCTGGCTCTCAGCTCCATCTTTTGTTTTGTTAATAAGCCCTTCTGCTCCTTTCTCCCAGGCAGGAGAGTTGAGCCATTCTCTGAGAAGAATCCACATGGATACTGGGAACTAGATATTTTGCGCGGCACGCTTTGCGCGCCGCGCGGTTTTCTATTTTGTGATTTTTTTCTTTAAAAAAAAAAAAAGAAAAGCAATTATAATTTTTTATTTTTTTGTCTTTTTTCTCTCTTTTTGTTGTTGTTTCTCTCTCTCTTTTTCATTTTCCTTTTTCTTGTCTCTCCACCCAATATCTACTGAATCTGCTGCACCAGCTATCACTACAGAACGGCAATCCGATTCTAGAACACCTCTGTCTGCTTGCTCCTGAACATTGAGGCTTAACTTCAAGAATTTGAAAGAAACACGCCATTCATCAGATGACAAGAAATCACCGTCGGATCACGAGAAATACGGGAAAACGAGAAAATACCTCTCCTCCAATGGAAAAGAGTAACTCTCCTTCATCCACAAGCAGTTCGGTGAAAGTCATGGAAATGTCTGATAAGGAATTTAGAGCATTCGTAATGTCGAAGCTAACAGAGATGGAAGAAAAGAGAGATAATGAACTGCTAAAGAGAAAGGAGAAAGAAGTTGCCGAGTTCCAGGAGATGAGGAAATTCTTGCAAGATCTAAAAGAGGAATTACACACTTTACAAAAGACTCAAACGGAACTGCTAGAGATCAAGTCTATAATACAAGAAGTCAAAATCTCCCTTGAAAGTATTAAAAGCAGACTAGATCATTCAGAAAATAGAATCTCACATGTAGAAGAGAAAATGGCTGGCTTAGAAAAGTCCACCACGAAGACTGAGAAAATGGCTCAAAAATTTGAGAATGATATGCGAGAAGTACTGGATACCATCAAACGTCCAAATATCCGGATAATTGGCATTCCAGAAGGTGAAGAGACCCATAAGGGCATTGATAATCTATTCCATGAAATCCTGCAAGAAAACTTTCCAAACCTAGAGAGGCATTCGAAGATCCAGTCCCAGGAAATACAAAGGACCCCAAATAGAATCAACCCAAGAAGATCTTCTCCAAGACACATTATAGCCAGGTTGACCAAAACCGCAGACAAGGACAAGATACTAAGATTGGCAAGAGAGAAACATCAAGTTACCTACAAAGGACATCCCATCAGGCTAACAGCAGATCTCTCATCGGAAACAATGCGAGCGAGGAGAGAATGGGAAAATATATTCAAAGTGTTACGAGAGAAGCAATTTCAGCCAAGAATACTGTACCCGGCAAGATTATCTTTCAGGTGGGAAGAAAAGACAAGAACATTCTCAGATAAACAAAACCTGAAAGAATTTACCAGCACCAGACCAGATCTCCAAGAAGTTCTCAAGGGTGTGCTGTATCAAGAAAATTAAACACAGACACACGGAAATAAGAGTCCAAAAACGATGAAAGTGGCCAACTTAATCAGAGGGACAAGTCTGAATTTGAATATTATATCCCAGAATTTAATCAGGAAAATTGAACCAGAACAGAAGATAAAAGTACATGAGACTGATAGGTTCATGCACCTTCCATTTGAACAGAATCCTAACTTGTTTCCTGGCTTTAAGCAAAGTTCCTTGGCAGTTCTTTAAGTTAAGTTAAAACTGGTTTTCTTAGTAGTAATGAGTGAACTCACCATTGAAAGTAGTTAGATTATGTAGGAAATTGTGTGATCAATGCAATGTGGGTGGGAAGGGAATGAAGGACAATTGTAGACACCGGAGGTGGTGTGAGAGGAGGGTGGGAAGGGACAGAGGGTCAGAAAGAGGGGTGGAAGTAATTCTAGGAACTAGTAATGGAAAATTTTTTTTGTAATGTTCATGATTATATCACTATGCAGTATGTACTGGATGGGAGATTGCATTTTGTATGCTGTGATGAAGCTTAGGGAAGGAATGTAAATTGAGTTACAAAAAAAAAGTTTCAGAAAAAAAATATATATATATTCAATGACTGCAGTAGGATATGTAGCCACAGCTAGGTGCTACTTTATAGGATGCGTAAAGTAAGACTTGTGTTCATGGAAATGTGGGTATCACCTGTGTTTGCTATGAGGGTATTTGGATTGATCAGGGTCTTTGGCGTTACAATAAAATGTGAGGAGAAAACAGTATAGAAAGCAAACATAGATACCAGAGACTGTGGGAGGAGAGTGGGAGATGGCAGAGGGTAAGAGATAGAGAATCTAGGATGGGGGGAAAAAAGCAAAACATACAGAAGACAAGAAATGGAAGATCATTTGCTGACAATAACATGCTTGTTGATGTGCTTGATTGAGACAATATATAGTGTAATTTGGATGGAAAAAAAAAAAAGTTGGGCACACATACATCACTTTAAGACAATAAAAATATATAATGTATTGTCTTTCAAAATAATCCCTGTTAGCTACAGTTTAACTAAAGCTTGGTCTCATCTTCATACTATAATTAGAACACTTCTTTCCATTTCACTCTTAATCTTTATTTTTATACCACATTCCCTCCTGACTAGTACATGGCTTTAAGATTTCTATTTGACTTGCCAACAAAAGAGCCATGGGCACTTTTTCTCAAGTAGAAAAAGCTTTTATTCTTTCCCCATTTTCTCTAAATTTTCGGGGAAAGGACTCCAAGAATAAGAAAAGAGTAGGCAAGACCATTTCTCCTGCGTTATCTATCTCTAGTTTTTATTTTTATTTTTTTTGCTTCTTCTCAGCAGAGAAACTATCAAACAGTAATGTTGTTACCACTGAAAATAGAAAGTCCTATGCCTTTTCTTATCATAATGATGAAAGTTTTTATCCTGTGTCCTAAAATGATAGCAATATCTCTCCTAACAAGTATTTTCAAAGGTAGCTGCTGGCTTAGTGTAACTTAAAATTTACATGTGATGAATTTCTGTAGCAAATCCCTAACTACTTGCAACATCCACAGAGTGCCTTCTGCTACAGATGGGCTCCTTTTTTCTAAGCTAAGGGATATAAATACAAGCTTACAGCAAATCAAAGAACCCACACATTTAAATACTTTTTATACTGAGATGTTCAATTGTTGTATCACAGACACACTGGCACATTGTAGTAAATAATTTCCATGTTGTCAGTCATCTTTAAAGGTGAGACTGTCTATAGAATTGGCACTATGAGTGGTGGGCACTGTGAGAACTCAGGAGAAATGTAAGTCACCATTCCCACCTCAAAATGTTTACAGTCCAGTTGAAGAGATGAGATTTTTAAATGAAACATTTCTATATTAGCATAATATATACAACTACATATTCAGAGGAGTGATTACAGAAAGTATGAAGTAATAGCAGACAGGAAGGTTTCATGAGGTAGAACTTAAAAGGATGGACAGATTTTACATAAGCATATACAAGAGACAAGAATATTTTGAGAGGAGAGAATAAGGCTAACAAAGGCAGAGAGATAAGAACAAACCTGATAGGATTGTGGGTGAAATGGGGACTTGCCTGGAAGGAGTAGAAATTAGGATGGATAAATACAGCCAAGTTATATTATGGATGGTACTTAAGGTAGAGTTTGGTGAAGATGATCAACTTGTATTTCATTTGTCCTTGTATGGAGATTGGGCTCCAACAGTAAAGAATTAAAGTTTAGGCCAGAGAAGGTCTGTAGTTAAGACTAATGACTGAAGAGAAGCCCAGTATGGAGAATAAAAGAGGACCAATCTATTAGATGAGGAAAAAAAGGAGGAACCATGAGGAAGTAAACGGAAGAGAAGAAGGAAATGTCGTTAGCATTAATACGAGCCCAAAAAGAATTGGAAAAGTGTGGTGAGTTCTGTTTGGCATGGTGAATTTTGGAGAGTGATTGTATACATGTGAAAGAGATAGCTGATGATGTGTTCCATGATAGAGGATGAAAGTTGAAGGACAAAAACATTCTTGCCTCTTGGAAACTGAACATAGGTAGGCCATCAATGACATCAGAGTTCCCATGTCCAGTGTGGTACCTTCTGTTTTGTTTTGGTTTTTTTTTTCCAAATGTTCAGCACCATTTATCTTTACTTCTCATGGATAGTGCATAATGGCTGTCACATTACTTGGGAAACTTGATTGCAACACTGTCATTTCATGGGCACCAGTTAGAATGCTTATACCAAAGTCCTTACAGAAGACAATTTTCAGATAAGAAATGCACTTGTCATTTCTGCAGTGAGCATCTGTCAGCCTCATCATAGGCTGCACATAGAGAATTAGTTTCTAATCCTCAACACTCCAGCTTTCCCATGCTGCTCCTCCTGAGTGAATTGAGACATGCAAATTAAACTTAGTTTATCTGATTTGCATTTGAGTAATCACCCCATTGTCCATAAAGTAATAGATAAACAGAAAACATTTTCCAAATTGACCAGCTCACCTAAGACCATTGAGAATGAGAGTCATGCTATAAAATGACTTTCAGCAGTAAAAGAAGCCACATAAAACATGTTGATGTCTTTTCCATGATAGGAAAAGATAGTATACAACATATCCTGTGAAAAAAATCTATCAGAGATTCCTGTCATTTTCAAGGTTCTGGTCCGGAAATCAGCAAACAAAAACCTCAGCAAGATATTTTAAATCCTCTTTACCAGCTGAAGCAGTCAGTCGTAAATGAAAAATTAAAGGGACAGAATCTTCAGTGTCACTAGAGGGGCTATGCTAGTCCCTTACCCCTAGAGTTGTCAGTAAAATATAGTGTTTTTAAGAGTATGAACTGGAGAGTTTGACTGCCAGAATTCAAATCTATGGTCTGACAATGATTCTTGTGTGACCTTGAGCAAGTTTTTCAGCCCTCCAAGCCTCAGTCTTATTCTCTGTGAGATAGAGCTATAAACAATATTAATGGAACCAGCAGATTGCCTAGTGGTTACATTGCTGGACTCCCACATGGCCGACAACAGTTTGAGTACCAGACCCAGAGGCTTGAAACTCACGCCGGGCACATGTGCATACATACCCAAGATCCTGAGAGGCGAATGGAGGAGAAGGGATTATGGCATGGCCATGCCCCCTGGGGATGATTTCTTGTTTTCTGTCTCTCTGTCTCTCTCTGTCTCACCAGCGAGCACACACATCCTATAGCATATATATATATATATATATATATATATAAAATATGTATATTCAAAACACATAACATGGTATCTGACACATAGTAAATGTTCAATAGATGCTATGATTCCAATTTTTATTTCTTTCAAGCCATATGGTTCTCTGTCATCAGTTTCATCAGTATTAACAGGTAACTATAATTCTAACTTATAATAAAGAACTTTTATTTATACAAAATACACTCCCTTATACCCTTTTGACAAATGTAGTAGGTGCTATCATACCTATACTTCACTATTACTGCTTCAGTGCTTGCTATTGCAACTTCTTACTACCAGAACCTACATTTCTTTTTCTAACAACATTTTCTGGATGTCAAAGCTCATTCTGTCAATCTGTGTGTCAGATTGTATATACCAAGTAATTGATTACTCCCAACTAAAGACTGATGGAAGTCAGTGTACCTTCATATTTCAGGTGGGGTAACTCTGAAGCAGGTGTCTTAAACTGCCTTGCAGAGTTTCTCCTGAAGGCTTAAGCCATAGGCATCTACAGAGTGCAGTAGGTACTTCAGAAATGTTGCCTTTAAGACCTGCTTGCTTCTCCCTCTTGTTTTACTATCCCATTCTTCTACCAGTATTTCCTTCAATTATTAAACTACAGCCATGTACCACATAATATTTTGGTCAACAACAAAAATATATTGTAGTGGTCTCATAAAGAATATATAGGCTATACCATATAGCCTAGGTATGAGTTCTGTAATAGACTATACCATCTAGGTTTGTGTACGTTCACATGGCAAAAATCATCTAACTATACATTTTTCATAATATAGCCCCATCATAAAGTGATGCTTAATTGTAGTTACACTTGAATCCTTGTCTTAGGCCCTATTCTGTAATAATGGTATTACACTTGAATCCTTGTCTCAGAGCCCAAACTAAGATCTTCTCCTGAAGGTATGAGATAGATGAAAGTAGACATCATGATTTTGCAGAAGGAAACTGAGCTGTGGGTCATGTGGGCAGTTAATAGAAAAACTGGGCCTAAAACCAAAGTCTCTTAACAACCTGGAATCTTTTTCTGTCACGAGTATATATCATCACATTTTCCAACTACATACAGACAGACTAATAATGTCAATAATTCCCGGGAACCAGCAGTTAGCGTAATGGCTATGTCGCTGGACTCCCACGTAGTCGACCACGGTTCGCGTCCTGGACCCAGTGGCTTAGAACTCACGCCGGGCGCGTGTGCGTGCATGCCCAAGATCCCGAGAGGAGAATGGAGGAGAAGGGATTGCGGCGTGACCATCCCCCCAGGGGGTGATTTCTCGCTTTCTATCTCTCTGTCTCTCTCTGTCTGTCTGGTGAGCGCACGCGCCCTATAGCGAAAACCTCTCCAAAAAAAGAAAAGTAAATAAATAAATAATAATTCCCTATTGTCCCGTTCTTCATTGCATACCAGTTGATCTCCCAAAAGTCTGTCCAGACTGAACTTTTCCATGTGTGCTATGCAAATCTATCAGTTTTTTCTTTAAGTATATGATCTAAATTAGTCATCTACCTAATGAACACCGAATTATTTGTCAAGGTCAGAAAATGAATTGTTCTAGTTCATTAAGGGCCTAGCTAATAGAGAAGTTCTGAATTAGCTAGAACTGATTTTAAAAAAAAAAAGAGTAACACTGTAGATACTAGAGACAGTATGGAGTGGGTAGGTAATGGAGTTGGGAGGCAGGGGATCAGGGAAAAAATAACATTTAACAGACACAAAAATGAAAATGTATCTGTTGATGATAATGTGCATGGTAATGTCTTTGATTTGACTAATATGCACCGTATTCATGCTGGAAAAATCCATGCTGTACATGTAAAGATGTACGGTGGTTAAATGTAAAAGAAACAAACACCAAAAAGACTGTTGGAAGTATTATATCCCTCATTTTCTCTCTTTCTCACTCATAAAATAAATAAATAAAAATAAAGGCATTATCCCCCTTCAAAAAAAAAAAAAAAAAAGAATAACACTTAGCATGGTGATTACACTGATTACAAACTAAGACTCCTCTGATGATTCTGTAGGAAATTAGGGACCCAAAGATCCTCAGTGTCATGTGTATACACATCAATTCTCATTAGATTGGAATACCTACAAAAGATCTGAGGACTGATGGTTCCCCAATTTATAACTACTGAATAAAATGAATTTATGGAATGTATAAATTTGGTATCAAATTTTTTGGCATCAAAGTAAACTCATACTTTAATTCCATTTTTCCATGAACTATTTGAAATCTCCTTCTTTTGGGGGCCTTCTCTATGTTCTATATATCCCACACAAAAGAGGTACTCTCTAACTCTGGATGCCACCACTGAATGGCTAGTAAGATTGAGCATCTCTTAGATGTGGAGTACAAGAAGGTTCTGTCTGTTGGGGTCTCTTATCTAGAGAATCTCCTTAATTAATGGCCATGTGGTCCCCTGTGAAGGATTACAATTAATGAAGCACTGTAGGAGTAGATATATCAGTGAAAAGCTTGCCTATGCTTGCCTTTCCTCCAAGATAGTTAGTACTCAGGTGAGTGATGCTAAGGTTGCATTGGCCTATTTATATTTTTTATAAAAAAAATTATTTGGTTCCAGAGTTTTGGATAAAATAAATCACTGATTTAATTAAGCAGCAGACATAGGACTTTGTAGCATCTAAATGCCCTTGACTGAATCTGATTCAGCGTAGATATGCTGTTTTCATTGTCCCTGTTTTTTTTTTTCCCAGTTGATTTTAGATTCTGCTTAACAATAATAGAGGCTTATTGTAGCTTCTGGATAGATAAAAGAACTGTACAAGACCCATAGCTTTGTCAAAGAATCTGCACATGTCTTTTTCACTACAAACAGGAAGAAAAACTCTGATCACAGTTATTCCTTAGGAGTAAAATCAAAGGAGCATTCTTTGACTAGGATCACAAATTGTATATCATCTAAGTGAGAAATAATCTCTATTTCAATGTTCAAACCTAGGGATATAACCAAACCAGATGCTTCTTTAACAAAACATAAAATATAAAAGGGTTTCTACCCTGTCCTCTTGCTGTCTACCTTATCTCTTCCACCTACCTGCAAGACCGATAGGTGAAAGCCTTAAGTGTCTGGGTCATTGAGTACATGATGCTCCTGAGATCAGAAATGGAGGTTGCAAAAAAGTTGTACAACCCACTGATGTTATAGCCCTCAGCTATGACTTAAATATGAGTGAGTCTTCAAATAGCTCATGGAAAATGTGTACTATGAAAATCTATGCATGGATGTCAAATTTTCTTGGCACCAAAGTAAATTCATACTTTAATTCCATTTTCCATGAACTATTTGAAATCTCATATATTTCTCTGAAAGAAGTGAAATAATAAGGGTATCATTTTATAACAGTAGAAGGTAACATGAAGCACATTGTCAATTACTTCATGGCCTTACAGTAACTTGAGGTGAAGGGTCATCCCTTCACCTTGCACAACTTCATATTACTTACCTGTAACATAGCTAAGAACCAGGGGCTAAGCAAAGAGAATATCTGGGCATCAAGTCTATGCATTCTAACTCCTGTGTTTCCTTAAAGGTAAAGCTATACAGTACTCAATTAGAAATCTATGCACTTGCATTTTCTGCATAATTCTAAACAAGTGTACATGTTTTATTTTCAATCCTACCAAGGATTAGGGACATCATGTTAAAAACTAGAGCATGGATGTTAAGATAAAAACAACAGAACACTTACTGCAAAGGGAAAGAAAAAATAACTAGAAAAATCTGAAAAAATAATTCCCTGAAGTCTGGAAACACTTAGGGATGGAGCAAACATTCTTATAGCCTGAACTAGGCCCTGAGGCCATCATTGAACATGGCATACTGAGAGGCTAAAAATTATAGCCATGGACTATGAATTATTGAGAAAAGATGAAACCATATTCCATATATTCTGCCTAAGGAAGCAAGGAAGTATGCAATATATATTAGAAAATGTTCTAGCCAAAGTGGTTAGGTTAAAAATGATTAAAATTCAAAGAGGTAAATTTGAACTCCAGAAAACTCTACTATCCAGAATTATTCCTTTTTCAGGAGTTCCATCTGTTGCTGAGGTTTTACTCTACATCATTCTGACCTCATATTTTACAACTTTGATCACCTCTTAGTGGAAGAAAATGATGAATTTGCATCCAATACTCCCCATTGCAGTGGAAAAATACATATAAATGGTTTTGCCAAGTTTTCCAACTCTTGGAATAAGGGAAGATCTTTATTTTTAATTGCATATTTTGTATGCTTCTAGAACTTTATAATATGTCCTCATTCCATATAAGCAGTGGATTTCCAATTAAAAAAAAAACTAGTGCAAATATAGACACCCCCCAAAGTGAAAGAAAATTATATACAATGTACCTTTGTAGTAGAATGTTGGCCCAATTAGATTATGGCACAATTAGTGTGATATCTCATCTGTACACTCACCCATTTCACCTGCAGCAACTGCAGCTTTGATAATTTGTCAGAAAGGTTCATAACCTACATTTTCTGAAAATGCCAAAGAAATGGAAACTACCTATGTTTCTAAATTACAGTTCAAAATTTTTGGTAAAAGGGTAAAAATAATAGACCCAGAGTGGAGGGAGAGAGAATTGAGATGAAGAGGAAATTGTATGGCTTAGTTCTAAGAAGCTACTTTAAGGGCTAAAAAAGTACCTCTAAGGGAGGGCAATGCTACAAGAAAGATATGGGGGGGGGAGTTAAGATGCCAAAGAAAATTGCCATAAACTTCCCAATAAATAAAATGATCAGATTCCAGGGGGAGTAGTCAGTACTAGCTACACAGAGCAAAGATGATAAATTCTCTTTGCCTGCTCTTTGGTAACAGGGAGATTAGAGAAGCAGCAGGAGTAATATTTGAGTGGATTTGGGCCTTTGATGTTAAGGAGTCTAGTCTAGGAAAGGTAGGCAAGCTGTAAAAGTGGTAAGTATGTACTGAGAGAAGACTCATCAGGTAAACTTAGGTACTAGAGTAATTATCTAATATGATGGAAATGTGTATATCAGAGCTTGCTTAGCACGGAAGAATGTTTTACATTGAACAGAGAATGTTTATAAGTAATGGAGAAAGAAAAATAAGAAAACACCCAATGAGAGAACAAATGCATCAGTGAAATCCATCTGTAGGGATGCATTTTGAGGGAAGATTGCAGTTTGATCACCAGTCTTTGAAACATTGCTTGATTTCCCTTCCCATTGCCGTAATCATTATAAGGATCTTTCCTATCATCTGTCAACATTTAGATGCCCATCACATGAGATTGACATCAACAAAATGGCCAAATAAGCCATTTTGAAATAAACAACATTCCTATCATCTATCATCTATCAACATTCAGATGCCCATTACATGAGATTGACATCAGCAAAATGGCCAAATAAGCAGCTCCAAACTTCATTCCCTCCAGGAAAACATTGAAAAACAAGTATAAGCTGGTAGACCCAACTTTGTCAGGACTATGGAAAAATAGTCAAAGATTTACAGAAATCGAGCAAATGCTGAAACAAGAAAAAGTCTACTTTTATATGCTTGGAAAGGTTTGTGGAATTTATTCCTACTCTTGCCTCACCTCTTTTTTACTTGGGCAGTGGTCTTAAAGGTGATAACCTATTTTCCTTAAGTGGGACCCTGTTCTCTGTTTCCATAGGGTACCAAGATGACCTCATCAGAGAATTACTGTGTTTGTTCTGAACTATCTGGGGGCTTCCACAAATGATTGTTTCAAGGCATTTGTATCCATTTTACCTAATTCAGAAATCACTCCATGTGTAAAAATGTTGAACACCACTCAAAAATATTTTTAGGCAACTGAAAAATCCATACCTACATGGGGCTAAAGCTTATGGGTGAGGCTAATAGTAGGCCATCTAAAGCCTAGAGGAAAAATATGGAGAGATCAATTTTTTTGGAAAGTCAGACATTTAAAACCACCCACATGTACTTGGGATTTAGAAAATCATGCACATTGGCAGAGCAGGACTTATGTTCAGAAAATAATGAAGAAGACAGAAGCTTTCTCATCTCTGGCTGCTCTCTGTGCTTAGTAAAAGCAAGAAGTGAAGGCTAAGGCAGAGTTGTAAACCACCTAGCTAAATGTTGAAGAAATGCCCTAACACACAGTCAATCACATATACATATGTATACATGTATATATGTGAGGACTTCAAAGTTTCATGGAAAAAAATGAAATTAAATTATGAGTTTATTTTGGTGCAAAAATAAAATTTAAAATCCATGTATACTTTTATTTCAAAATATCCCTTTCCCATTAACTTTCTGAAGACTGTACATCTATCTTGAAGTGTAAGGAACTCTGTCAAAACACTAGCTGAAAACAAACTAAAGGAACACAAACTTCACTGACCACACATGACAAAGAATACAGTCTTTGAAAAAATAGCTTGAAAACTCATGATTAATTAATAGATGACTATAACCTCCCACTATCAAAAATAGCAACCTCTGGAAAAGTGGGAAAATTTGATATCTAGAGTTATAATATTTAAATGTCTAGTTTTCAACAAAAATTCATAAGCACCCATGAAGAAGAAAAAGTGAGGTAGTAGGCAAATAACTACAATCAGAAATGAAAAGGGGACCAATTACTACCAGCCTTATAGAACTAAAGATTATAATAGGATTCTAGAAACAATTATATGGCAAAAAATTTAGATGACCTAGAAAAAATGGACAAATTACTGGAAACAAACAAATTATCAAAATTGGTTTTAAAAATAAATAGAAATTCATTCTGGAAAGATTTTTTTGTATGCTGTGGAGAGGTACAGTGATTAAATGTAAAAAAAATAAGAAAAGAAATAGAATTCTGAACAGTAAAGAGATTATAAGTTAAAAATATAAAGACAATTTTGTTTAATTCAACAAAGAAAATTTCAGGAGATCATAGCTTCACTGATGAATCCTACTAAATATTTAAAGAGTAAAATCAATTCTTCTCAGAAACCAATATATCAAAGAAATATCTGCACTCCCATGTTTATTGAAGTGCTGTTCACAATAGTTAAGAAATAGAATCAATCTAAGTGGCCCCAAACAGGTAAATAGATAAAATGTGGTTATATATAAATAATGGAATATTATTCAGCCACAAAAAGGATGAATTCCTGTTATCTGCAGCAACATGAACGAACCAGGAACAAATAATCTTAAGTGAAATAAGCCAGGCAATGAAAGGCAAATACCATGTGTTTGCACTCATTAGAATCTAAAAGAATAGACTATATAAAAGTGGAAAATGTAATGGAAGATATCAGGACCTAGAAAAGGAAGAGAGATGGGGATTGGGGAGAACTTGGTTAACAGATACAAGAGTGCATATAAACAAATGGAATAGTTTATATAGTATAATATCACAATACAGTAAAGGTAGTTGATGGCAATTCAATATATATTTCAAAATAACCAGATAAAGAGATTTGTTTAGTGCCCTGATATGATATGTATACACATTTGTATACATGTTTTGAAAAAACACATTGTATCCCATAATATGTACTTTTATATGCAAATTAGAAATGCAATGAAATTCATTTAAAAATTGATCCTTTGCAATTCTTTGACATATAAAAGATAATACACTCCCTAATTTATAATATGACTAGCATTACCCACATACCAAAACTGGAGATATTATTTGAAAACTACAGATTAGGATGGCAAGGGGTGTAGTGGTTAAGGATGCTGGACTCCCAAATGGCTGACCGCAGTTTGAGTCCCAGACCTGGTGGCTTGCTTTCTCACTTACTTTCTTTCTCTCTCTCTCTCTCTCTCTCTCTCTCTCTCTCTCTCTCTCTCTCTCTCCCCTCTCCCTCTCCCTCTCCCTCTCCCTCTCCCTCTCTCTTTCTCTTCCTCCTGCCCTTCCTTCCTCCCTCTCTCCCTCCCTCCCTCTCTCTCTCCCTCTCTCATCAAATTAAATAAAGTTAAATAAAATAATTCTTTTTAAAAAAGAGAAAATTACAGACTAATATACCTTATAAATATATATACAAAAGTCCTCAACAAAATATTAGCAAACTGAATTTTACTCCATATTAAAAAGATTATATGTATTTTGCAAAATTTGTTCAACTTTTAAAAGTCCATCAAAGTTTCAGGATACAAAATCGACATACAAAATTAGTTGTGTTTCTATATACCAGCAATAAAGAATGGCAAAAGCGAATTATGAAACTAATTCACTATAGCATCCAAAAGTCAAATATCTAGGAATAAATTTAACCATGGATGTGAAAGATGTATACTAAAAATCATTGCTGACAGAATTAAAGAAAACCTCAATACATTAAAAGACATTCTGTGTTCATGGATTGTTAAGATAATATTGCTAAGATGTCAATACTGCCAAAGGGATCTAAAAATTCAACGTATTCCCTATCAAAACTCAATGTCATTTTTTTGCAAAATGGAAAAGCTGATTCTCAAATTCATATGGAATTTCAAGAGTCCCTAAATAGCCAAAAAAACATCTTAAGAAATGAGAACAAAGTTAGGAGGTTCACATTTCCTGATTTTAAAACTTACTATAAAGCTACGCTACTCAAAAACAGTGTGGTAGTAGCATAAGGATAAACATACAGATCAATGGACTAGGATTGAGAGCCCCCAGATTGGCAAGGCATCTATGGCTAATTGATTTTTGACAAGGGCATAAAGACCATTGAGTAAGGAAAGAAGAGTTTTTTCAACAAATGATGCTAGGAGGACTAGATATCCATTTGCAAAACAATGAAATGAGGCCCCTACCTCATACCAGATACAAAAATTAACTCAAGTGGGTCAGTGACCTAACTGTAAGAGGTAAAACTGTAACATTCTTGCAAGAAAGCATAGAGATGAATCCTTGTGACCTTGGATTTCACAGTGGATTTTTAGAACATAACACTAAGAATATGCAAAAAAAGAAAAAAGAAATTACACTTTATCAAAATTAAAATGTCTGCTGCATTGAAGTTCATCAAGAAAAGTGAAAAGACAATCTATAGAATGGGAGAAAAAATTTTCAAATCATATACTAATAAGGGTCTTAGATACAGTATATGTAAAGAATTCTCTTGAAGTTCAACCAAGAAATAAAAATCCAATTTAAAAATGGGCAAAAGACTTTAATCTACATTTCTCTAAAGAAGATATAAAAATGGTCAACAAGTACATGAAAAGATGTTTAAATTATTAATTAATAAAGAAAATCAAAACCACAGTGAAGAGTTTATATTCACTAGGTTGTCTTACATATTTTTTATAGGGACAATAACAAGTCTTGGCAGTGATTTGGATAAATTAGGATGTTTGTACTTTGCAGGTAGGAATGTAAAATGGTTCAGTCACTGTAGAAAGCTATTTGGTATTTTCTCAAAAAGTAAAACATAGAACCATATGAATCCACATTTCCACTCCTAGGTATCCACCCAAAAGAAATGAAAACAAGTACTCGAGCAAATATATGTAAGTACATATTCATATCAACCCATTTACAATGGTCAAAAGGTAGAACTAGCCCAAATACCCATCAACAGATTATGGATAAATTGTAGCGTGTGTGTGTGTGTGTGTGTGTGTGTGTGTGTAATCAAGTACTGACACATACTACAACATAAATGAACCTTGAAAACACACACAATGAAAGAAGAAGCAAGACACAAAAGGTTACATATTGTATAATTCCACACATATGAAATATCCACAATAGGTAAATCTTATAAAGACAAGAATGCAGATCATGATGGCCAAGGCTTGGGGTTGAGTTGGGGTGAATGGGGAGAAATAGCTTAATGAATTATGTATTTCTCTCCATGCTGATGGAATATTTTAGAACTAGATAGAATTCTAAACAGCATTGTGAATGTACTAAATGCCACTGAATTGTTCATTTTAAAATGATTAATTTTATATTATGTGAATTATACCTTGATAAATTATTTTCTAAAATCTTTCTTGGTGCTCAGAATCTGTTTTAATTGTTAATATTTTAAATAGTTTACTCCTATTAGAACAATTAAGAATACACACATGTCATGGGCCAGCAGGTGGCATGGTAGTTGAGCCACTGGACTCCCACATCACCGACAATGGTTTGAGTCCTGAATCTGGTGGCTTGCTTTCTCACTTGCCATTTCTCTCTATCTCTCTCTGGTCAAAATTGAAGAATAATGATAATAGATTAAAAATAAATGAATCTTTTAAAAAATACACAAATTTCAGCAAACTAAAGAAAAAATTAGCCAAATAGCAGATGCAGGAATTGGAAATCTTAAAGTTGAAAGGAATGATCACAGTTAAAATGACAATAAAAAGCATTATCTGACTTTCATATCTATTAAGTCATTCCCAGAGGCCTGTCCTTGGTTTGACTGGAAGCATGGAAAATATACTCAGACCTTTCATTCAAGTTAGGGACAGGATGAAACAGAAAACAATCCCTCAATTCCATGTTTCATTTTTTTTTTTCTTTTTCTTCCTGGAGAAAGCAGTTGATTGTGTTCATTCTGCCATAGGGGAAGGTCCAGAGAGTTGAAGGAAGGATTAGAGACAAGACTGAGATTTCCAAAGTTATTAAAACTCTTTTAGAAGGTTAAAACTTTGTTTTCAATGAAGACTGAGTAGTATAGTGGAATAGACCCTCGGTTTTATAGTAAAAAAAGACCTGGGTACACATCCCAACTCTGTCCCTTAATAGTCATGTGATCTCAGGCTATTTACTTAGCCTTGTTAAACTTCAGTTTTCTTTTTGTTAAATGTGGAGGTGTAACTGCAGAATTATTCTGATGATTTAGTGGAAAACATATAAAATGTCCAGCACAATGACTGGGCACATAGAAGGCACTCAAAAGTAGTTAGTTGTCTTCGGTTGAATTATAGATGCCTTCTTCTTCCCACTACACCTCCCTTCCTAAAAAAGCAGTTACAGGGACCAGCAGTTGGCGTAAATGGCTATGTCGCTGGACTCCCATGTAGTCAACCATGGTTCAAGTCTCAGACCTGGCGGCTTAAACTCACACAGGGCACATGTGCATGCGTGCCCAAGATCCTGAGAGGAGAATGGAGGAGAAGGGATTAAGGCATGGCCATCCCCCCTGGGGGGTGATTTCTCACTTCTGCCCCTCTCTCTCTCTCTCTCTCTTTCTCTCTCTCTCTGTCTTTCTGGTGAGCGCACGTGCCCTATAGCAAAAAACCTCTCCAAAAAAAGGCAATTACAATAGGTTGATGAGAAAGGATAATAAACCAAAATTTAATTTACAAAAGATACCAAAACAATTAAATGTGATGGAATAAAGTACCCAAGCCAATGTTTTTTCACCTGGTAAAATATCCTGTGTGAGAAGACACAAAAGCACATTCCTCCAAGAGAGATCAGCAGAATCAGGAAAATGAAGCTGATGCACTATTCCACCCCAGAGTTTCTTTCTCTTCTATTGGTCCCAGAGGTATCCATATTTTAAGCAAAAGGAAGCTCAGCTAATGGGTGAATTATAAAGAAATCATTTAAGCAAAAGAAGTAACATTTTTTTTATTACCTTCAAAAGGCTCTAGGATTCAGAATACTACAGTGACTAGCAAGAATACGGGTGTACATTCAGACAGAAGTTGGTTCAAATCCCAGATCTCCCATTTACTAGCTATGGACCTTGAGCAAGTCACTTCACTTCTCTGAGGCTTAGAGTTTTTATTTATAATAGTAATATCTACCTTCTAAGGTTGTTGTGTGTATTACACAAGATATATGTGAAATGCTTAACCTAGTGCCTAACATGTAAAGATGAGACTACTCTGTTATGAAAATGCATCATCTCTATCTTTATTCTCATTTTAATTACCATTTAAGCATCCCTCACACTAGGTTATGTATATAGATACCTATCCATCTGTCTCTATTTAAAGTTGGGAGACAAGAAGCTTCTGAAATTAGCCCAAGATTTTCTACTAGTTTAACTAACATACCCTCTTTCTGGACCTATGTTTACATATGGTGAATGAGAAGTTTGGGATTGAGTAGCACTTCCAGTGCTTATGTGAAAGTAATCATTAAGGCTAGCAATGAAGGACAAGTCACAGATTTGCTAGAAAAAAAGAGTAATTGACATGGGTTATCTGAGGAACCTCAAGACATCAACCAGTTTACTTACTCTTAGAATAATTAAATACCAGTACCTGGGATGGAGGGCCCATACATTCTTTGTTGGCTTTTTCTAAGGTTTATGCCCCTTGAAAGTAAACTCTTCTTAATTCATATGCATTGGAGAAATGGGGCATACAAATATTATGGGCATATATTCTATCAACTATGTTGGTATAGTTAACCTCTGTTCTAAGATATGATGGCAAGTTTTTTGTTATGGAATGGTTTTCAGATATTCATAAAAAAGGATCTAGAAAAAAATAACTTGTTTCTTGGTCGGAAACTTAAATATAGTCTGCTTTTTAGGCCTGAAGGCTTTGTCTTATATTAACAAACATATGTAGTTAAACTTTGTCCCCTCGGCTTTGAAAGATAAAATTTCATCAGGCCAGCCTTATAGCCTAGTGGTAAAATAAGCTGTATCCCACATGGCTGACCATGTTTCAAATCTGATCCAGTGGACTGAAAGACACACTGGGCATGTATGTACACATGTGTGCCACCAGATTTCAATAGGATGGCGAGTGGAGGAGAAGGGATTGTCCACGAGTATGCTCCACTGGAATGTTACATATATCTTGGTAGATGCTTTTTCCCTCCCTCACTCACTGGTGAGCACACACACACTCTGGCAATTTAAAAAAATGACAGAATTTACAAACATGCACATATGCTCATAAAGATACACATGCACATACACACACACACACACATTTTTTCCCTAGAGGAGATAGGGACTATATTTCAAATTATATTAGTTAGATTTGTTTAAGAACAAGTACATCATCTTCACCCTGTAGGTCAAACAGTCTACCAATACTAATTACCAAGAGTAGAGTTTATGGGAGGTCACTAAAGGGAAAATTAAGAGTTTCAAGATCAAGGATAGATAGTCCAGGAAAAAGGCAAAAACTTCTACAAACTATTGAATAGAAGACTAAGTGCCTTCAAGGAGCTTGCTCACCCATTTGTCCCCATTTTTTAATGTAACATCTTGTCTCCACAAGGTAATATCTAATCTATAAACCCAATGTCATTCACTATCACTGCCCTTACTTAGCTTGTAATCCAACCAAGACTCTACACATGTGCATAGAAGCAACAGAATTATTGCTAATAGGCAATAATATCAACTCCCAACATTTTTTTCCTTTTAACACAGAGCCCCTTATTATAATCTTCTTTGATACTATTCATACCAAGGTTGATATAAGTTCCATTGCTTTCTTTGATATATTTTAAACAGAAATAGGGATACGATGTGTTTCTGAAAGAATGATCTTTGTGGTCATGCCAAGTCAATAGAGTGTAGCAGCTAGAAAGAGTCCTTAGAGATCATCTAGTCCAGTGATTTTCACTCTTTTTTTTTTTTTTGGAGAGGTTTTTTTGCTATAGGGCGCGTGCGCTCGCCAGACAGACAGAGAGAGACATAGAGACAGAAAGCGAGAAATCACCCCCCAGGGGGGATGGTCACGCCGCAATCCCTTCTCCTCCATTCTCCTCTCGGGATCTTGGGCACACACGCACACGCGCCCGGCGTGAGTTGTAAGCCACCGGGTCCGAGACGCGAACCGCGGTCGACTACGTGGGAGTCCAGCGACATAGCCATTACGCTAACTGCTGGTTCCCCTGTGATTTTCACTCTTTTATAGAGCTTTTAGGGTTTCTACAGAAGGGCCTTGAACTAACAATAAAAAGGGGTCTAAGTGAGTTATTTGCACCCAGGTAGCTTGGGGTCCATGGTCTTTAAAGAAGCTCATTTTTGGCCTATTTTGTATATTGGAATTCTGCATATACTGTTAGTAGAAAGGGTTCCATTGCCAAAAAAAAAAAAAAGGAGAAAAAAGAAAAACTTGAAAACTGTAGCTATGATTCAAATTCTTTACTCCAAAGATGAAGAAATAGAAACACTGAAGGATCCAGAAATCCATCCAAAGTTATGTTTCAGGTGTTTAGCCAGACCGTGAAGTACTGAAGAGGAGAAAAACAATATTCCCTTATGGTATCTGTACTACTTTCAGGTGACAAATAAGTGGTGGGAAAAAACAATTCATGTACATGAGCACAACCATAGGGGGACTTTAGTGGACAGAGTTCTTTCTAGAGACAATTGAACTTGAATTAGGCTATGACCCATGGGGAGAATTTCATGAATTGGGAGGAGAGTGTCCTGACACAGATATAGTCTAAGTAGAGCTACAGAGGTCTTAATGCATCTAAGAATACTCTTCCAGCTGTGCCTTGTGGAAATATTCTGTTATGATTTGTTGAGGATGTTAAATAATATTGCGAAGAAACCTACAGTATATTTGTGTTAGGTGAGATACAATGAGGGGATAAAACCAAAATGCATTAAAACAAAGAAGTTTTTTTTTTACTCACAAGTCCCAGAGAGGTTAGGAGTGCCAACAGGAGGACAATAGGAAGTGTAAAAATAGCAGGTTACTCAATTATTGGGTGGGGAGGAGGGGGCAGGGCATCTGTGGGACTATGCCTTTATAAAAATCTGGGACAAGCAGTTGGCATTAATGGCTGTGTTGCTGGACTCCCATGTACTATACCATGGTTTGAGTCCCAGATCCATTGGCTTAAACTCATGCCAGGCGCATGTGCCTGCATACCCAAGATCCTGAGAGGAGAATGGAGGAGAAGGGACTGCGGCGTGGCCATTCTCCCTGGGGGATGATTTCTCACTTTCTCTCTCTCTCTCTCTCTCTCTCTCTCTCTCTCTCTCTCTCTCTGGCTTTCTGGCAAGTGCACATGTCTTATAGAAAAACCTTCTCAAAAAAAAAAAAAAAATCCATAGATTGGGGCAGGAAAATGGCTTAGTGGTTACATCACTGGACTCCCACATGGCCAACTGTGGTTTAAGTCCCAGACCCAGTGGCTTGAATATCACATTGGACACTTGTGTGTGTGTGCCCAAGAATACAGGAGGAAAATGGAGGAGAAATTATTGTAGTATGGCAATACTACAATCGAGGGGTGATTTCTCACTTTCCCTCTCACTGTCTCTGACTCTGACTCTCCCCGGTAAGCACATGCATTCTATGGCAAAAACCTTAAAAAAATAATAAAATCCATAGATGTTATCCCTTAGACTTTCCCATAGGAGTTATGGATTGTCTAGTTTAAAGAGAATACACATGAAGGGAGAACTTATTTATGTTACTTGTGTGTTGGCCATTAAGTTTTATTGTGGTCAGCAGTTATGTGGTGTGTTTAGTAGCAGAACAGTGAGATGAAGAATCAGCAGATTATTTTGCAAATAACTACATGGCAAGGTAAAGTTTTAACTGGGCCAAAGGTGACAGTGTATGATTAGATTAAAAACAACTTACGTCAGACCAAACATAAGTAATTACATTAAACACATTTATGAGATGGTGCTAGTTCTTGTTTCCTGCTCACCAAACTTGGATTCCCATTCTAGAAAAATCTGTTCCTACTGATCCTTTTAGAATGGTGTCTGTACTGGAGGAACCTATAAAATCATGTTGGCTATGTATCCAAATAAGTTTCAGGTACTATAATGATCATGATCAGCTAATTTTTTGTCTACAACAGCAAGTTTGGAGATAAAATACCAAATTTTTCCCATATACCAAAATACCATAATTTAAAGGGCTTTTTGATTATCTGTTCTAGACTTTCCCATAATACGTGGATACCCACTGACTGCACATAATTTTGAATTGTCATGACCACAAAGATTATTCTTCCAGAAAGAATTTGTATTCCTATGTCTATTTAAAAGAAAACAAAGAGGTAATTAAATGTATTAAAAAATGAAATTAAAAAAAAGAAAACAAAGAAGCAAAGTATTCATGTTGACCTTGGTATAAATAGTACCAGGGAGGGGACCAGCAGTTGGCATAATGGCTATGTTGCTGGACTCCCATGTAGTCCACCATGGGTTGAGTCCTGGACCTGGTGGCTTAAACTCACACCGGGCCCATGTGCATGCATGCCTAAGATCCCAAGAGGAGAATGGAGGAGAAGGGATTGCAGTGCAGCCATCATTTCTTGCTTTCTATCTCTCTGTCTCTCTCTGTCTTTCTGGTGAGCACACACACCCTATAGCAAAAACTTCTCAAAGAAAAAAAAATAGTACCTAGGAAGATTATAACAAATGGTTCTTTATTAAAAGGAAAAACGTTGGGGTCAGCAGGTGGGATGGTGGTTAGGGTGCTGGACTCCCACATGGTCAACCATGGTTTGAGTCCCTGACCCAAATGCTTGAACCTCACGCCAGGTGCATGTGTATACATGCCCAAAATCCTGAGAGGAGAATGAAGAAGGGATTGCTGTGTGGCTATCTCGCCCCTCTCCCAGGAGGGTGATTACTCACTTTCCCTCTCTCCCTCTCTCTGTCTCTCTCCAGCAAGTACACACATCCTATGACAAAACTAAAAAAAAAAAAGGCTTAAGGACTGAGAACCAGGAGATGATGGTTTGTAAGTTTTAGTCCAAAGGCCAGCAGGTGAAGAAATGCCTGTTCCCATGCAGCACTACTCACAATAGCTAATATGTTAAATCCACCTAAGTGGCCCAAAACAGGTGAACAGATAAAGAAAATGTGGTATATATATGCACAGTGAAATACTATTCAGCCATAAAAAGATGAACCCCAGCAATTTGAGTCAACATGGACAAACCTAGAGGAAATAATATTAAGTGAAATAAAACACTGAAAGACAAATACCATATGTTATCATTTATTATGGAAGCTAAAAGATTTAATGGCATAGAAGTAGAGAGCATTATAGAGGTTATCAGAAGCTGGGGATGAAGGGACCAGCAGTTAGCGTAAGGGCTATGTTGCTGGACTCCCATGTAGTCGACCGTGGTTCGTGTCCCAGACCCGGTGGCTTAAACTCAAGCTGGGCGCTTGTGCGTGTGTGCCTAAGATCCCGAGAGGAGAATGGAGGAGAAGGGATTGTGGTGTGGCCATCACCCCCGGGGGTGATTTCTCACTTTCTCTCCCTCTCTCTCTCCCTCTCTCTCTCTATCTCTCTCTCTGGCTTTCTGGCAAGCGCACACACCCTATAGCAAAAACCTCTCCAAAAAAAAAAAAAAGAAAAAAGAAGCTAGGGATGAAGAGGAAGTTAAGAACTTGGTTGACAGATCCAAGGGGAATGATGGGTAAGGGGAATAAGATAGTTGGTGACAATTCAATGTATACATCAAAACAGAAGGGTATACAAAATAGGGAGGCAAAGTATTAATGGGACAAAGAAATATGGTATTATCTGTTGAAGATCTTTTACAGTTTTATCAACTGTACTAGGGAGAAATGTTCACCTGTTGAAATATCCATTTTGTAAGCCAAATAATGTGATTGAATGTATAAAATAAAATGGAATAAAAAAAGAAAAAGAAGAGTGTACAACAAAAAATAATACAAATGTTTGAGATGGTGGATATGTTTCTTGCCCTGATTTGATCATTCCACAATGCACAGAAAACCTACACCGTACCCTATAATTTTGTACAACTATCACATGTGAAACAAAAATTATAATCATAAAAAACTAGCAAGCTTGAAACTCAGGAAGAGCTGATGTTTCAGTTAAGTCTGAAAACAATTAAAGACTGATGTCCCAGCTCAAGCAGTCAGGCAGGAGTCCTCTCGTACTTGCAGAAGGGTCAGCCTTTTTGTTCTATTCAGGCCTTCAAGTGGTTAGATTAGAGTTACTGACATTAGGATGGGAATCTGCTTTACACAGTCTAGCAACTCAAAGGTTAATGTTATCCATTAAAACCTTCAGAGACACACAGAGAATAATATTTGACCAAATATCTGGGCATTCCATGGCCCAATCAAGTTGATAGATAAAATTAACTATTATAGCAGGAATGAAGGAAACTTTTATCTCCTTGCTAAGGAAGCTAGGACTTAGAGAATCATTAATCCTCCCTTCTGCCACTTAGAGATGAACCAGCATCTCCAAGAAGGAAGGGCTCATTTTGATAAAACTTCCATACAATTCTATAGAAGAGATTTGTAGAGATTGAGGACACAATTTCCCTAAGTCTGTAAATAGAAAGAGTGTGAAATTCCTAGTTAAAACTACCCTTACTCCATTTGTAAATTTTCTTTTATTTGGACTGTTCCATCTTTCCTTTTTCCCCTTTTTTGGGATTTGGGCAGGGTTTGCAGCAGCAAGGATATAAGGATATCTGACAAGGGAACCATGAACCATGGGAAAAGATGGAAATATAGCTCTAGATAAAGGGAAATTACAGAACCAGAACATAGGAATGTGTCAGTAAAACAGTTCAGGTAGAGGGAGGTTTTGGAAACTGCAGATTATAATAAAATTAGAGATCAAATTCAAGCAACAAATTAATAAAAGATTCTATAATCTAGATGACAAGTTTAGGGAAAGAGTCATAATAGAGACTGACATAGGGGTCCAGAGACATGAACACTTATAAACCAGGTAATTTCTGTCTGTGGCAGGAATCTGCTTGGATTTTTTTTTTTTTAAGGAACCTGTGACCTGCTTGTCAGACTGCCAGTTCAGGACCAACATGGCTGTAAGCCAAGCCACAGAATCAGGATCGTTGTCAGAAATATCTACCCAAAACTATAAAAAAACCCACAAGAGAATGGAGGCTGGGAACAGATTTCAGTGGCAGGTGACAGAATTGCAAAGAGAAAGGATACAGGAAAGAATTTTAAAGAAACTAAGTCCTGTTTATAAAAAATCTTTCCCAACCTTTCCCACCCTTCAAGGACAGGGTGCTTTTTGCTTTTGTTTTTGTTTTTGTTTTTGTTTTTGCTACAGGGCGTGTGAGCTTGTCAGAGAGAAAGAGAGAGACAGAAAAACAGAAAACAAGAAATCAGCCCCTAGGGGGGATGGCCACACCGCAATCCTTTCTCCTCCATTCTCCTCTCGGGATCTTGGGCATGCACGGACACGCGCCCCGGCTTGAGTTTAAGCCACCAGGTCCAGGACTCGAACTGCGGTCAACTACATGGGAGTCCAGCGACATAACCATTACACTAACTGCTGGTCCCATCAAGGACAGGTTTAATAGAGGGCTTCACATATTGGAATAGGACTAGATAAATGCTAAACAATAAAAATATTTTTTAAAAAGCTGTTATTCTTGGGACCAGCAGTTAGCGTAATGGCTATGTCGCTGGACTCCCACATCATCGATCGCGGTTCGAGTCCCAGACCCGGTGGCTTAAACTCACGCCGGGCGCGTGTGCATGTGTGCCCAAGATCCTGAGAGGAGAATGGAGGAGAAGGGATTGCAGCATGGCCATCCTCCCGGGGGGCGTGATTTCTCGCTTTCTGTCTCTCTGTCTGTCTGGCGAGCGCAGGTGCCTTATAGCAAAAAAAAAAAAAAAAAAACTCTCCAAAAACTGTTATTCTTGCTATCAGTAAGATCCATAAGTTAATCTTACTCCAATAAAATGTCACTTAACAGTAAATCCCATGGTAATTAATATTTTTGTTTCTATTCCTGGATTTGAGCCAAGTCAGGAGGATTTACCAGTCTAATTTTCTTTTTGTGATTGTAACTTTGGAACTACCAGAAAATTTCTTCCTCTCAAAGCCAAGTCTTTTCTAGAATCTATACTCTCCACTCCATGAAAATTACACTGAAAGCAATAGGTATTAGTTATGATGTCCTATCTGGAATGATGAATGAGAGTGCTCATTCATCTATTTAACATGTATATTGAGCACCACCATGTACCAGGCATTGTTCTAGTCACTGGAGATACAGCAGTGGGGGACGGGGCAGAGGTGGGGGGGGGAGAATTGCACATAACCCCTCTCTCTCATGAAGCTTATGTTCTTGTGGACTTTCTAATATGCTCTTTGTAGGAACTGATAACTGCGACTTTTGACCTATCCTGGTACACATATTAATAATCAGTTTTTCATTTCAACCAGAAGCTCTTTATTCTCAGCCTGTATTTTAATTGTTTAATAGATTATCCAAGTCCTAGAAAAGTACTCTTATTCTCCATAAAGGTCAGAGGATTGGAATAAATAGAAATCTGAGTGTGACATTGAAAATCCCATTTTTTTAATTTTATTATATTAAATTGACAAGAATTGTAATATAATATGAATTTATGGGTACTGTGTGATATTAAGATACATGTACACAATGTGTAATGATCAAATAAGGAAAATTATCACATCTCCCACTTCAATCATTTTTTGTTTTTTTTGAGTTAGGAACATTCAGAATCCGTTCTTCCAATTTTCTTTTGAAATATACAAGAAATTGTTGTTACATATAGTCATCCTTCAGTGTTATTGCACTCTATAATTTGTTCTTCCAATCTAGCTGTAATTTTGTATTTGTAAACCAAGCTTTTCCAATTACTCCCTCTTTCTTACCCTTCTCATCTACTGATAATCACTATTCTGGTCTCTGTTTCCATAATATCAACTATTTTAGCTTCCACATTTGAGAGCAGGCACATGTCATTTCTCTTTCTGTGCCTGGTTTATTTCACATAACATAATGTCCTCCAGACTTATTCATGCTGCTATAAAAGAACACCTAGTCCTTACAGTATAAGTACAGTATCTTCTCCTACTAATCCCTTGGACTTCTATCTACTCCAAAATGTGTACCTAGACTTGACTGTGAAACTCCTGGGCCTCCTTGAAGCCAGATCTTTTAGGGCCCTTATTCATGATCTGTAGACATTTACTGAATACCCATATGGGCCAGTCACTTGACAAGACACATGCACATCATTATCCCATTTATTCCTAACCCCAACCCTGTGAGAAATAGAAAGCAGGAATTCTTAACCTTCCTAAACTTTAAGTTTCTCCACAAGATGTTTCAGTGGCTTTCCCAAGGTCAATAAACCAGTAAGCAATTTGGAAGATGAAAATTGTTCTTCTAATTTCATGATACTTGCACCTTGTTGTCTTTATGGAGGACTTTTTTTCCCCCATCAATACTCTCTAAGTACATAAAAAACATGCATGCCAACATAGCACACACAATAGCCTTGGTCTTTGGAACAGGTATATTCAATCATTTTGCCTGTTCAATGACAATTATTCCTTAGATCTCATACTTTCAGGAGGAAGTGGTGGTAGACTAGAATTCTGAACTCTCTCTATTCAGTTTGCAATTGGGAAATCTGATGTCTGGCTACTTTCACAATAGAGATTAATGAAAAAACAGAAAAGTTGTCCCAGTCATCTGTATGAATGGTGAAATTTATGAGTAGTCAATGGAACCACTGGTTGGTAGAGAGAAATCTGTTTCGACTCAACTGCAGGCTTTTATTAGATAAAAGAACCTATACTGATTATCCTGAGGCTTTTCTGTGTTCTTTTTTTTAAAGGGAGGGTTTTTACTATAGGTCTCATGTGCTCACCAGAGAGACAGAGCGAGAGATACAGAAAGCAAGAAATCACCCCCAAGGGGGGATGACCATGCCACAATCCCTTCTCTTCTATTCTCCTCTTGAGATTTTGGGGATGCACACACACATGCCAAGCATGAGTTTTGTTTTGTTTTGTTTTGTTTGAGAGGTTTTCGCTATAGGGCGTGTGCGTTTGCCAGACAGACAGAGAGAGACATAGAGACAGAAAGCGAGAAATCACCTCCCAGGGGGGATGGTCACGCTGCAATCCCTTCTCCTCCATTCTCCTCTCAGGATCTTGGGCACGCACGCACATGCGCCCGGCGTGAGTTTTAAGCCACCGGGTCCGGGATGCGAACCACGGTCGACTACGTGGGAGGCCAGCGACATAGCCATTACGCTAACTTCTGGTTCCCAGCCAAGCATGAGTTTTAAACCATCAGGTCCAGGACTTGAACTGCAGTGGACTATGGGAGTCTAACGACATAACCATTACATGGTCTGCTGTTTTTTTTGTTTTTGTTTTTGTTTTTTTTTTTTACCTGCCAAACACATCACATTTACCATAAGAGTTGGCACAATGGACATCATTCAATATCGAGAGGGTTTCCCAGATCACCAAGTCAGTTCTCAATTATAGATAACTATGAACAGACATGAATAAAAGAAGGGATAAGTGACAGAATATTTTATGGCCCAGTAGAGTCAACTATCCCAGATGTTTCTATACCAGCTCCCACCAGACCTTTCCTCAGGAAAGTAAACTGATTTTCTGTCAGATCCTTCCATTCTCTTGTGACCCGTGGTGGAAGTGACAATGAGGAGAATAAAGAACCCCAAAGGTAGCAGCAAATAGAAGTCATCAAGTGGTCTGAAGCACCAGGCAACTAGGTAAATATCCCCCAAAAAAGATTTGAAAATTGACTGTTGTCATGAGTGGGAAAAGTCACCTCAGTCAGGTTATTATTTTATAGTAGAAAAATTACCTACTGCCAGAACCCATGGAAACATTAACAGTGGGAAAAAATTGTCAATAAATACCCTAAGCTGATTTGACAGGGATCTTCATTGGGCCCTAGCCCAACTACAAAAGTGAAGAACATAGCAGGCAGCTATACCTTTAAATTAAGTCTTTGATAAAGTCAAATAAGATTGTTGCCAGTCAGGCCCAAGAGATTCCATTTTTATTTTTCTCTGCCTCTGCAAAAATAATACTTGCTCATCTCATTATATTGATAATGTACTGTCAGCACTGGAGGAACAAGCTGTGTGTTTTATAAATTGAGGCCTAAGAATTTCACTCAGGTAATGTTCCTTTGAGATCCCAGGGTGTTATATTTCCTTCTGTGTTCTTCATCAGATATTTTCTGGGTGTCTAAACATAGGACTTTGGGGCTCAAAAGTTTTTTCCATCCAAAGCTGTCAAGACTGCTGATCCTTAATAATGCAAGGACCTTTAAGTCCCCGCCCTTCAAAGTCTATTGTTGGTGCAGACTCTCCTACTCAGAAGCTGGGGCCACATGGAGGCCCAGGTTCATTTCCCAGCTGCAGAACAGACCAGATGCAGTGGTGCCTAGTTAACTGGAAGGCTGGGGTAGGAGGGTCACAACATGGTGAGACCCAGTTGAAAACACCTATTTCTGTGTGTCTCCTTCTCTCACCTAAAACAAGTCTGTTCTTAAATAATTCAATCACTACTTTGTTCTGAATGAGAAACACATCCATGTCTTTGACCAAGATTGTATCTCTTAAACAATTGGTTTAAAGAAAATTGCACATAAAAAGGGGAAATTTAACCCCACTCAGAATGACTATGATAAAAAAAATAATGAATGACAAATTCTGGCAAGGCTGTGGTAAAAGGGGACCCCTCCTACATTTTTGGTGGAAATGTAGTTAGCGCAGCCACTATGGAGAACAATATGGAGGTTCCTCAAAGACCTACAGATGGAACTCCCATATGACCCAGTAAATCCTGCCCTCAGTTTTTACCCAAAGGACAGGAAATCTTGGTGGAAAAGATACTTGCATGTCTGTGTTTATTGCAGCATTATTCATAATTGCTAAGACATGGAATCAACCTAAACGCCTAAGAATGGATGACTAAATTGAAGAAGTGTGATGCACATGAATATACTATGGAATACTACTCAGCCATAAAAAAAAAAAAAAAAACGAGATCCTGTCATTTGATAGAAAATGGACAAATATAGAAGACTTAATGCTAAACAATGCAAATCAGACTATGAAAGGCAGACTTTGTATGTCTCCCTCAAAATATATAGAATGCCTGCAATTTATGGCAGAAACTGAATGATTGTAAAATATAATAACAGAAACAGCAAGAGGAGATACCATAGACCATCTGGGATGGGGTGGACATTTGGGGGTGGGAAGGAGAAACTCAAGGGGAAAAAAAAAGAAAACGCTTTTTGGGGGCGTTTGCCATATGGCATGTGTGCTCACTGGAGAGAATCAGAGAGAGACAGTGAGAGGGAAAGTGAGAAATCACTCCCAGGGAGGAAGGCCATGCTGTAATCCTTTCTCCTCCATTCTCCTCTCCTCTGTGGATTTTGGGCATGCACACACATGCACTTAGTGTGATTTTCAAGCCACTGGGTCCAGGACTCAAATCATAGTTGACCATGTGAGAGTCCAGTGCTTTAACCATCACACCACCTGCTGGCACCTTAAAAAAGAACATTTAACAGACACAAGAATGGAAAGATATTGTATATCATAATATCTCTGACTTGTTTGGCATGCAGTACATTTGTGCTTTGAGAACCCATATCGTATGCTATAAATACATAAAATTATTAAATGTAAATACATTAAAAATTAAATTTAAAATAGGAAATTCAGTACATTCAGTATTGTATATGAACAAGAGGATAAATACACTGCCAAAGTAGGTTTGTTTTCCTAAAACTCAAAGAATGAAAGCATTTTAAGGCTGTCAGCAATTTCAGAATGCAGGTAGTCACAGAAAAGGTGAGAAAGATTATAGAAAATTTAATCTCACCATATTTCAAAAGCTTCAACTGCCAGCCATTTCAACAGTCAGGATACACAGAAGGAACGTGAGATGGCTAGAGTGACCACTCCCAGATGACTTCCACTTTCTGGGCCTCTGTTTTCTCATCTGAAAAATGAGAAAGTTATTTTATATTATCTTCACATGTTTTCCCATGCTCACATTTCCTTCATTCAGAGTCCTCTCCACAGGTCCTGTGGCCACTTCCTTAAAGGCCTTCCAGCTTAGAAAGAATTGGCTCCTTCTGTAGATACAAAGTTTCTGCTCATAATTTTATTCTCATTAAAATGATAGAGACCTTGTTTGAGGTTCTGTGGTAGGCAAAATTCTAAGCTAGGCTCCCAAGATTCCCAGCACCTGGTATATACCCACCTTCTAGTTGGTCCCAACATTAATCTAGGTATTGCTAGGAAGACACTTGTAGATGTTGTTAAGGTCCCAAATGAATTGACCTTAAGACAGGTTGATTATCTGTGTGGGACTGACATAATTACATGAATCCTTTAAAATCAGAAAGTTTTCTCTGGATGGTGAGACAAAGGAAATTGGAGATGTGCTCTAGCTGGCTTGGAAGAAAGTAAACATTCATCTTGTCAACTGCCTTTTGTAGGTCCGCAGAGCAAGAAACTATGGATAGCTTCTAAGAGCTGAGAATGATCCTCAGGCAACAGCTAGAAGATGATCAAATTTTGCCAACAACCTAAATGAAATTATTACAAAAGAGGCCATGAGCCCAGATGAGTAATTTAGCCCTGATAAGACACCTTGATTTCAGTCCAGTGAGACCCTGAGCAGAAGATTGAAGCATGTTGTACTCTGCTTCTCACCCACAGAAACCATAAACTAATAAATTTTTGTAACTTTAAGCCATTAAGTTTGTAGTAATCTTTTATGTAGCAATAAGAAACTAATACAGGTCCTTTTAGCCACCAAATCCTGGCTTCTATGGGCCTCACCAGTTTTCTTGTTTTCAGTTTTCCTTAGCTCAGGAATTATTGCCTCCTCCTCACATCCCTTCTCTGAACAGACATGAGATGGATTTACACTTAATAAACTTGTAAGTGAAACAACATATATAACTTAGTCACAGTTACTACAATTTCCAGTCATTAGTAGAATTAAAGATATACAATCATGTGAATTAAAAACTCAGTCATCCAGAAGAATGGCAACATAAATCCACAATGATATCCAACACCTCTAGACAAAGTTCCTGGGTTCAGTACAAACCCAGATACAATAGCAATTCCTTCATTTGGTTACTATGTCAGACATCAGAGACACAATGGTGAGTGAGACAGTTAAGGTGTCTGACTTCATGGAGCCCACCATCTAGTGCAGTGAGGTCTTGTAGACATATAATACAAACTACATTTGTAATTTTTTTTCATTTTTTATTTCATTTTCTTTTATACATTCAATCACATTATTTAGCTTACAAAATGAATATTTCAACAGATGAACATTTCTCAATAGAAGTTGATAAAATTATAAAATATCTTCAGCAGACAAAGATCAAAACAATAATGAGATACCATCTAACCCCAGTCAGAATGATTAAGATTTAAAAAAAAAATGATAAGTGCTGGCGGGGATGTGGTGAAAGGGGAACTCTCTTACACTGCTGGTGGGAATGTAAACTGGTCCAACCGCTGTGGAGAACAATTTGGAGATTCCTCAAAAATCTACAAATAGAACTACTATATGATCCAGCAATCCCACTCCTTGGTATCGACCCGAAGGACAGAAGAATCCTTAATTGAAAAAGTGCTTGTACATTTGTAATTTGTAATTTTCTTTTTTTGTTCTTTTTGTTCTTTTCTTTTTTTTTCTTTTTCTTTCTTCTTTTTTTTTCTTTTTTCTTCTTTTTTTCTACTATAGGGCACATGCACTCATCACAGAGAGACAGAGAGAGGGAGAGGAGAAAGCACCCCTCTCCATGGGGAGGGATCACACCAGGATCTCTTCATCCTGTCACAATTTGGGGCATGCATGCAATATGTATCCAGAGTGTTTCTCAAACCAGTTGTTGGGACTTGAACCACAAAGTTGGCCATATGAGATCCAATTGCCTTCACCACTAGGCCATGGAGCCAGGTCTATAACTTAAAATTTTCTAGTATCCACTTTCAAAAAAGTAAAAATTGCCCAAGGGAAAGGCTGTCCTTCAGCCCCGAATACTACTTTTGCAGTGCCTCAGATATTTTGTTCATATTGCCACCATCCTGGGCTTCTCAGCCTGCCATAGAAGTCTCTCTCTTCCTACATAAAAGTAATGATAAATGATAACAGCTGACACTTGGTGAGCTAAGTGCTTTATATGGATTCTCTCTTCCAACCCTCATAAAAGCCCTCTATTGTTCTTCCGTTATCCTTTGTTTACCACAAAAAAGTGATGCTTTGCGTTGTGAATGAATTGTTCAAGGTAATGCAGCAAATAAGCAAATAGGAAGAACAGTTGGGATGCAAACCCAAGGAGTCTGAATTTGGGTAGTTAACATTAGCAATACTGGAGCTTCAACTCCTTCTACACACACATGCACCCATACAGCCAAAACCTAGCCCTGAGAATCACATAGTTAGGTGTGACAAGATCTCAAGAAGGTGAGCTCATGGTCATCTGAGAGAGGGGACCTGAGAAATGATCTTAAGTTACCAGAATGTGGGGCTAGGAAGAGAAAGGGTATCAGGACTAACCTGCCAATCCTGCTTTTAAAGCATCCCTCACTAAGCCAGCATGCCAGCTCATCCCTACCCTAGACTATACAAGCAAAAAGGTAAGAAAGACTGGCTAGCTAATAAAGTTGGTTTGTTGGACCTGTTGCTCCCTAAGACACACACACACATACATGCATGCACCTACCTCCCAGAGGTGCTTCTCGTCAAGGTGTAACATAATTGATGTCTCAAGGCTGCTGGGCTCATTTATCTCCTCTGCTTTTGCCTTGATCCACTAGAGAAGAGGGGATGGATGGTAAATGCAAGATCTGCACTGACAGTCATCCTGAGCAAACAAAATGGCTAACAATTCCCTCCTAACCTTATCCCTGTTTAACTGTTCCCCACTCCCATCTTTGTGAAGAATTAAGCTTGTAAGCACTGGTCAGTGTTACCTAAAGCTGATTATGATATTCAAAAACAATCCAAAACATTCTTCTTCCTGGTCTGCTGCCCTGGATTAGGGTGACTTCGATTTATTTTGTTGTGATTTGTTTTCTTTTGTTTTTGTTTTTGGTTTTTTTTGTGCCTGTGATCTCTAATTTGCCCTTGAGCTTTAACAGTAAACCTGTTCCTCTTCAAATGGTAGAAGACAGTTCTAAGCATGGCAGGTGGGGACAGAGGCAAAGGCACCCAAGCCCTACAGAGACTGAATCAAGATAAACAACTTAATTATTTAACTCTTTCCTCAGCTGCTGGAGAGCTCCTATTACCCAGGGGAATATTTGCTTAGTTCCCCTAATGCACTCCATTTGTCTCTCACTTGTCTTTGCAAATAGAGAATGGTAACTTTGATGTAGCTCTCTCCTACACAGCTGTGTGTGTGTGTGTGTGTGTACACGCCCTTTCAGTGCTTGAACATTGTCATAGAGACTGGGGTTTTAAAAAAAAAAAAAAAAAGAACACCCATTACAACTATCTTTTACGGGGTACTGAATGATGAGAATTGTGCCCTTTACCTTACAACAGTGGTGGACAAGCTATGGTCTCTAGACCAACAGCACCCACATTATCTGAGAACCTGAGTTCCAGATTCTTGAGTCCCATGCTAGTCCTACTGAATCAGAAAGTTGGGGTGGAGGACGGAGAGAGGAAAAGCTGCATGTTTCAGGTGATTTTGATATATATTAAACTTTCAGGACCATTAGTGACCCAGCTGGTGGCATAATGGTTAAAGTGGCTAGATCCTCATGACAAACTTAACAGTTCAAGTTCCAGATTTGGTCGTTTAGGAAACATGCCAAGCAAGCATCCATGCATGCCCAAGGTCCAGAAAAGAAAATGGAATAGAGGGGATTTTTGTGTGGCCATTCCACCTGGGGGGTGATTTCTCACTTTCTTCTGTCTCCTGTGAGCACATGCACCCTATAGCAAAAAAAAAAAAAAAAAAAAAAAAAAAAAGAAAAAAAGAAAAAAAAAAGATTCAAGCCCACAGCTGTACCAAATCCCTTCTAGAGTAAAGTCAAGTCCGGAGTTAGAGAAACTGCGCTTAAAAAACAAGAAAGCAGAGTAAAAGGAAAGGCAGCTTTGGTGGTAACAATGGCTCTCAGCCTCGGGTGCACATTAGAATCACCTGTAGGGCTCTAAAAATACTCAGGCCTGGGTTGTACCCACAGACATTCTGGCCCAGTTGTTCTGAGATGGAGCCTAGACATTAGTATTTTTTAAAGTGTATTGATTTTATTTCTTTCATGTGAGAGACAGAGAGGAGAAAGGGAGAGATGGAGAGAAACAGGCACCCTTGACAGAGTCTCATCACACCAATCTACCCCCTACCCCAGCCTTCCAGCTACCCAGGATCACTTGTGCATGCATTCATGCCCAGTGCATTTCAGGTCAACTTGGGATCCAAACTGTGGTCTTCCATGTGGCTCTAGCAATGCACGGCAGCACCCTACTACCTGTGTCACCATAGCTGGGCCTTAATGTCTATTAGTATTTTTTAAAAAGTTACCCACATGGTCCTAATGTGAAACCAGGGTTGAGAACCACTATTTTTAGAAATACAGGGTAGGATGTCATCTGGAGACCTTTACGTTCTCTTTATGACCTAGTACATGCCCCTGTTTGGATCAGGGGAATGCAAGGATAGCTAATGAGTAATATAGAGGTATTACCAGTTTGAGAAAGGAAAGAGAGTTAATATGCATTGAGTGCCTGATATGCACGAGATACTGTGCTAGGTACCATGCACACATATCCCCAAACAAATAGATTCACTGGGAGCAATTGCTGTGGAGCATCTAAGGAGAGGAAAAGGAGGATAAAGAGATGATGAGTTCATAGGAGCAGACAGAGAGGAAGTGCTAGTCATAATCATTCAAGGAATAAATTAATGAAAAAATAGAAGGAGTCAAACATATATTTGGGAGGAGTCAGAAACATCCCACCTTACACACAGAAAGCTAGACTAAATTACCTAATATGTCTTAAAAATTTCTTCTAGAATGCTCTGATAAAGCATTATGAAAGAAATGATCCAGATGCTATTTCTACACATTCCAAATTATGGAGAAAACGGAGACACTATCTCCAAGATCACTCTCACTGAAAACATTGAGATAGTTTGGGCAACCATAATAAGAAATGAGACTGTGTGTTATCATACCCATTTTAGATTAGAATGGTGGTTCTCAATATATGGTCCCTAGACCAGCAGTACCAGAGGCACTTTGGAATGTGTTAAAAGTCCAAAATTGTGGACCACGCCTCAGTCTTAGTAAGCAGAAACTCTGGGAGTGGGGCCCTGCAATCAGTATTTTGACATTCTTCCAGGTCACCCAGATGCATGCTCAAGTTTGAAAGCTACAGCTCTAGTGTATTCATCCAACTGATTCTCAAAGGAAGAGTACAATTTTTTCTTTTTTTTTTCACACCCACATGTACTGCGAAGCCCACCTATCTAGGCCCCAATTACACCCTCCTCAGTACTGCACTGAAAATTCTGAGAGGTGCAGGGTTGCAGGACAAACTGGCAATGTGGCTACTAGGAAACACTGGAGAGTAGGACTCTAAACCCTATCACATGCTTTTAGTGTGATCCTAAGAAGGTTACTCCACATCTGAGTCAAAATCTGATACACAGTAGGTATTCAATAAATATTTAGTATCTGAGACCCTATAAAACAAGGATAATAGTGCTGAAGGAGACAGTGTATAATGAAGGGAACAAGAGTCAGATATATCTGAGTTTGTGTCCTGGCTCTGCCTTTGAATTAGCCTTCTGATCTTGAGCAAAGCACTTTAGCCTTATTTTTCTCAGCTATAAAACAGGGGAGAGAGATTCTGTTACATGATATCCTAGGGCTCTATTGACATTCAAATTGATTTATTTCAAAATCTACACTGCAATATAAAGAGTTAAGTGACTCAACAATTTCTGTATGTTCTATATACACGATCACTTTCCACCACCTGAGAAATAACTACTGCTGCAACTGTAGGAGTTAGTTTAATCACTAATATGTGGTAACCAACCACCTGATTAAACACTGTCCCAACTCATTTAATAATTAGAGCTTCCCATTGTCTGAACAGTACAAAAGAGTTTCTGTTCATGATAGAAAGTTACCTGAAGTAGGTAGGAAGTATTATACATGAATGACAGGGGCAAGCTGTTTGTATTTATCAGGATCTTAGAACTAGATAAGCCTCTCAATTGCTCTTAAGCATTATGGAAGAAATGATCCAGATGCTGTTTCTGCACATTCCAAATGATAGAGAAAACTTAGGTACTATCTCCAAAACTATTTTCATTAAAAGGTAAAAACTGTAGCAAAGAGTCAAGTAAGACCTCAAACACACAGATCATCATGAAGGCATGCAAATAGTGAAAAAAATCTAGAGCCATTGAAATAGGCCACACCTGGGTTCAAATCCCTACTCCACAGTTGCTGGGTGAACTTAGATATGCTATTTAGCATCTGTGAGCCAGAGACCCATCTGTGAAGAGATAATAGCACCTAATTCATTAAGTTATTCTGAGCATTAAATAGGGCAAGGGACAATGTAAAGGGCCCATTACAGCTCCTCCATGTCCTCTCCATCCCAGACATTCTTAAATACTCCATCAGTGAGAGATGATATTTAAGTTTCTTTCATGAGCAAGAAAAAGAGAGGCAGAGAGAGAGGTACTCTCAATGGGGTATTCATGTCACAGTTCTCCCCAGCTTCAGAAAGTATCAACTCATCTGGGCACACACACATGTTCATGTAGTTTCTAGATGCAGGCATGGAACCTTCACATGTGGTTAGCCTCTCAGAGCACTGTTTTACTGTTACACCACTGTCTGACCCCAAGAGGGGATATTGTTATCCCCTTTGCTATGAAAGCAAAGGGAATTGTGAGTTCCTGGCTGCCAGAAACCTAAACCAAAAAGGGCTTGGTAAGTCCCTGCTACATACTGAGCTCTGTGCAGGGTACTGTGAGGCATAGCCAAGAAATGGTAAGTATAATCACAAAAAATTGCAATATTTGACCATTTTGCTGACAAACCAACCAATGTTACCTGATTTAACCTAAGAAATGAGCTTGCGTCTTATTTCACATAAAGACTGATCCTGTCCAGAAATAATTGATGCACAGGAAAACAATAGCAATCCCTAAATGTTTTACCAAGTGCTTCATGGAATATTCTGTAAAATGTGGAGTACAGGGAGGCAGTTGGTAGCCCTAGAGGCTGCCAATACTCTCTTTTGTCTAAGTGACTGACCACCATTCTTTCTGAATTGCTTTTTCAAGATACCTTCCTGGTCCCACTCCCTCTGTCCCCGCCAGCTCCCAGGTATGAAGGCAGTGGAACACTGAGCCCCTTCTACAGAAGTCCTACAGAAGTCCTGGCATGCTGAAGCCCACATTGAGGGGGTCCCTTGTTCCAGGCAAAGGAGCCCAGCACAGCCAAAGTGGGGTTGAAATGGATAACAGGCTTTGCTCCTTAGGATTCCACAAGCCTCCAACAGGGACAGGCTGTTTCACAGAGCCAGTGTATGCTGAGAAGAGGCAGCAGATGACTTTCCAAGTCACAGTCATTATGATGCCTGTAACCTTTTCATTACAAAAATACATGCATATCCCACAGAGCCCTACTTACTTCCTCTTTCCTTGAGTGGCTGCTAGATTTCACACCCACCAAATTAGACAGACTCCAACTTGTTCAGGCACTATTATTTTAGGTCCCTTGGTCCTGGAAGCAACAAAAATAGTCAAGGGAATTGAGGACCACTAAATTGAAAGCCAAATTGGGGGCACTTTCTGAGGCAGAGGTTTCCCAAAGATAGCCCCATCCCAGCTAATGAGTTTGCCATGCATACAGAGTCTGGCCAGTCCTCTTTTTCCCCACACAGCCTCCTCAGACCTACCCTATCTTTTATGCCTATCAAATTGAGGAGGGGACAGCATGTTACTGCTGTAGAGGATAAAGGCCACTTGTTTTCCAGCCTAGACTATTTAACCAAAAAAGGCATGACAAGTCATGCTTGCACCTGAAATTGATGGCTCTCTGGATGGCCCACTCACAGGTAGGAAGTTTAGCTGCCAGGCATTTCTGGTTTCATGTTTATTTAGCACACATTTATGTTAATACTTAAATGTGCTAGGCACTGTTCTAGACACTATACGTACATTAACTCATTTAGTATCCTCATAACAATCCCGTGAAGTATGTATGGGTTTTAAGCCCATTTCACAGATGAGGAACCTAAGGCAGAGAAAGATGAAGTTACTTGCCCATGGTCGTAGAGAAAGAGCTGGGATTTGACCAAATGGTGTGGCTCCAGAGCCTATTCTCTGAACTACTAGAATATCCTACTTCTTTAAGTAAGTCCTTTCTAAAGCAGATGGGGTCTGGGGGAAAGCTAGAGGACTTCCCAGAGGTACAGCCACTTTCTTCAGTGCTTCAATTGAGAAACACTAAAGACTTCTCCTTTGAAATGTCTCCCCCTTACCTTGCTGAGTCAGAGTTCTTACTCTGCTTCCTCTGTTGAGGCATCCTACCACAGACATCATAACTGAATTGTGAGTAAAACTTGGCAGGATACAGTTATTGAACATTGATACCCAGGCCCAAAGCATATTAGCATATTTGAAGCAGAACACAGCCCTGAGAGATTGGGTCCCTAAACAGGGAAACTATGAAGATAAAGACAAGTTTAGGAAAGGTTCTTATGACTAGCAGAGTTGCCTAGGAGAGAAAGAACCAAGAGTGGTCATGATGAAGATCCCCAAGTATCCAGAAGTTCATAAAAATATTGGGTACCTGGGGGCAATGCCCCAGCAGGACAAATAAGACTGTTTTGAAGACAGATTTTACTCCTTCTTGGTTTGACCCTCGATCCCACTTCATAAACTGGCCACAAGTCAAACCTGACAGGCAGCCTTCTGCAGTGGCAGAGTCTCCAAGTTTAATGAACAAGTCTCCTGGTAGGCTAATGTGTAGATTCAGAATTGTCCCTCTTTTGGCTGTGGCAAAGAGACACTCCTCAGTGAAGCCTGCCCCCATCTCACCCATCTTGGGGCAGCATTTGAGATAACAAGACAACAGACAGCAAAGCATCCAAATCAGAAGGCACAAGAAAACTCTTCCATGGTCTGTATAAGCAGAGTTATTGAAACTGTGGCCGCAACAGACAGATCCCCTGGGGTGGCTTATAACCCCTACCTCCCAATTGGTGGCTGTACAGTCCACATACCTGAACCACTTGACTTCTCTCATAATTAAGAGTATGATTAATCACTCATTTGTCAAACATTTTATATATGCCAAACCCTGTACTATATTACATATATTCTCACTTAATCTTCACAATAATTTTATTAATTAGTGATCACTATGCACAAGAAAACTGAGGGTCTGAGATGTCAAGTTACTGGTCAAAGATCACACAGCTAATAAGTGGCAAACTGAGGACATTTTGTCTGCCTCCAAACTTACCTTCTCTGCTTCTAAAATGCAATGGGATTAGGCAATGACTTCTACATAAGGTTATCTTGATCTTTTATCTCTCATTTGGAAGTATACAAGATTCTGAGGTCTGTAATAGTCTAAGGGCCCAGCAATTTGGGGATCAGGGAAAAGGTGGGCCAATGCTACTCACATGATCCACCATGGAGGCCTATGTACAACCCAGGCCTTCCTCCTTAAGGGAGCTAAGGTATGGATATATGTCTGGTGAATTTTACCTTGGATGGAGTGGAGGGCTTACTTTCCTTGTTGGTGTCATTTGGAGTAGAATTTCTCTGCCCTTCAGTATTCTTACCACCTACATGGTTAGGCCAGGATTGGTGGATTCCCCCATTCTGGTGCTTTAATATGGAGCTACCCCTAGCACTGATCAACAAGCAGAACTGCCAGAATAAACTGTAACTCAAACTTCTCTGATGCCAATGGATCTAGACTGTCCCTTTATTAGTGGCCTGGCCAGTGAGAAAGGTTATCTGCTTTGGAGCTGTTCAAAGGGTCCAAGAGTAGTTTTTTGTCCTAAGGGGGCAGACTAGGGAGAGCAGGACCCAGGAAGTGCTGAGAATACAGGGGAGATTGTAAGTCAAGGTAATAAATCTTGTTATGCCACTATCCCCTTGTACCTGGAATAATCTTTAGGATCTTCACAGACTCAGACATAAAGGGAAAGAGAAATTATTACTGTGTGCTCTCTAACTCCAGTCCATGTAGGAATGCTCTAGTTCAAAGAAAACAGATTGGAGGAGAGTTTACTTTGCCTACCTCTACTTCCCAAGAACAATCTTTAAATAAATCTCTGTCCTCACAGAGAAGAAACAAAACATAGTCTCATGGCAATGGAAGTGACCAAGTCATGTAAGGGACAGTAGCTACTATAAATTAATAAATAACATTCACTTATGTAAATACCAGGTAATGCAGGTGTAACAGAGTAGGTTTCCAAAGCAAACTCGTCAATTTCTCTCTCATATTAGCTTTCCTTCTTAATCCTTCTATTCAGTCATCCAGACTTGATCTCAGAGTGATAACTGAATATGGGAAGGGAAAGAGAGGAACATTCATGAAATGCTTTTGATTCTACTTTACCATTCTTTTCTTTCTAGCACCCCCATCACCACACCAGCCCCTGACCTATCCATGTCACTCCCCATGCCACTGCACCCCACTTCTCTGTCCTATATACCTTCCTGACTGTCTCCCTATATCCAGGACTGGTTTCTTGGGCCTGCTGTCTGCAGTCTCGCAGATACTAATACTTGGTTTAATGCTCTGCTGCTACCATCTTAATATGTCTTAATAATTTTTAAAAAGAGACCCTGAATTGTCATTTTGCACTGGGTCTCAAATATTATGTTTCTAAGGCCAGCAAGTATCATGGTGGTTAAAGTACTAGATCTCACACGGCAAACTCCACAGTTCAAGTTCCAGACCCGGTAACTTGAAAAACATACCAGGGATGTGTTGTGTGAGTGTGCCAAAAATCCCAAGAAAAGAATGGAAGAGAAAGTATTGTGGCATGGCTGTCCCCCATGGAAGGTGACTTCTCACGTTTCCATTCTTTGTCTCCCTGTGTCTTCTCTCTTATGAACACAGGTGCCCTATGGAAAAAATCTTTATATATGCATATAGCCAGCCCTGCCTGTCACTCCCCATCTGGACCCATCTTACACATACTTACTGTTGGAGCACATTTTCTAATGTCAGTAATAATGATCTGAAGTGTCTAATGAATCTTCAATGTCTCTAGAATCAAACCAAAAACTCAAACCTCTTGCCTTGGCCTTTAAGGCCCTCTGTTACCCGTCCTCTGTCTAATCTTCAAAACAAATTCCCACACAAATTCTTCCCATTCCAGAATTTTTGATGGTTTTATCACAAACTAACTGCAACAAAATAGTTGAAATCTCATGCTTTGTTTTATTAAGATTTTTTTGCTATAGGGTGCATGTGCTTGCCATAAGAGAGAGACAGAGATGGAGAGAGGGAAAATGAGAAATCACCCCCCAGAGGGGATGGCCATGCCACAGTCCCATCTCCTCCATTCTCTTCTTGGGATCTTACATACACACTCACATGTCCCCAGCATGATTTTCAATCTGCTGGGTCCAGGACTCAAACCATAGTCGGCCATAGAGGAGTCCAGCATTTTAACTACTACACTACCTGCTGGCCCCAGCTGCTCACATTTTAGAAACATACAGCCCCAATTTAGGGTCTTAGTTCTACATTTGCTTGTTGTACAGTTTGGTTCCAACTTTTTTAACCTCTTTAAACTTCAGTTTCTTCATCTGTAAGTGGAAAATATCAACATTGACTATCTCATAAGATTGGTGCAAAAGAAACAAAGAGATTAATAGAGACAAATCTCTAAGTGCAGTGTCTGACTCCTAGTAAATGCTCAGCAAATATTAGCTACTAATATTGTTGTTTGTTGCTATAGTTGTTATAGAGCTTAGTAGTTCTAGAAGTCACCATGCCTTTATTCTAATCTAATTGGCCATGTTGCTGGCTGGATTTCAGTTATCTCTGTGTGACCTGCCATATCCCTCTATTTTCCTCTGATGTACACCTCAACTACCTGCTCTGGTTGTAGCTGATCAGCATTTGCATGCTGTTGAGAGCTGTGTTTATCACCTCCCTCTCTCCTCCTACTGCTAGTATGGGAGAGCCTGATGGGCCAGCAGAAGCTGCAGAGACAGACATGGAGAGGAAGCAGCATATTTGCCAACAAGGCTTCTGACGGAAGCGCTGTGGGCACTGGCCTTCAGGCTTTGAGCCCCTCTCCTCCCTGACAAGTTCTATCCATTCTCCTGGTGAATTCCATTCGTGGATGGGCTTGGTTAGTACAAAGAGATTATGGATGATGATTTTTCATGAATCTATTGAAATGGCTCTCCTCAATTGCATCAGATCAACTCCAATTATGCAGCAAAGGTTCAATCTGAGCTGCTAAAGTCATTCTCAAAGTACTCAGGAAAATGGCCCACCCTATCTGAAGACTGATAGCCCCAGCTCAGGTTACTATATGGGTTCTTTGTCATAGCACAGCTGTGGTGAGAAAAACAGCTCCCAGTAGAGTTACTCCCTATCCCTTCCCATTTACCTATAGATGTGCGTTATCCTTCTTCTAGGATACGAGTTCTCAATCTCTCTGTCTCTGGGCAAGCTCATCTGCTCTATAGTAAAAAAAAGTTTAAGAGCCTTCTAATATGCCCCTATTTGTTTTCCTGAAAATCCTACACACACACCCTTCACTCTAGGCATACCTAGCTTTTTACCAGTCCACAGAGGCACCACCTATATTTATCTCACTGAAATTTTGTTCACATTGTTCCTAGACCTAGAATGTCCTCCCTTCTTTGCTGAAAGCAGTTTCTTAAACAAAAGATCACATCATAATCCCCTGCATGGCTTGTTTAAACACAGCTCCACCCTACAGTTTGGGACTGAGTAGGTCTAAGGTGGATCTGAGATTTGGATTGCAACCAATTCCAAGTGATGCTGACAGCTGCTGGACAAAGACCACATTTTGAGTACCATTGGCCTTAAAAAATGTACTCACCCTTTAAGGCCTGGCCAGCTCAAATGCTGCCTTTGCTACAAAGTCTTCCATTAGTTAACTCCCTTCACCTCCCCTCTCCAGTTAAAGTGAGCATTCCTGTTCTGTACACCCATGGTATTTTATTTGTGCCCCTGTTGATTATATTTGGTTATATTTCTGTCTCTCTCTCATTAGACTATAAAGCCATTGAAGATAGGCTTATATTACAGTCATTTTTGTATCTTTTACAGTGCTTAGCATTACTTTTTTTTTAAGTTTCTTTTTGGTTTTGTTTTGTGTTTGTTTGTTTTTTTGCTATAGGGTGCATGCACTCCCCAGAAAGACAGAGAGAGACAGAGAGATAGAAAGCAAGAAATAACCCCCCAGGGCGGATGGCTATGCTACAGTCCCTTCTCTTCCATTCTCCTCTCAGGATCTTGGGCACGCACATACACGCGCCTGGCATGAGTTTAAGCCACCGGGTCTGGGACTCAGACCACGGTCAACTACATGAGAATCCAGCAACATAGCCATTATGCTAACTGCTGGTCTCCTTAGCATTACTTTTCAGGCTGAAAAAGCCCTGTTAAGTATGTCTCAACTGAAGTCATTTACTCTAACATCTGGAGGAAGTCTGGGTTGTGGACAGCTTCTGCAAACTGAACTTGAGTGCATAGAATAACACTAATCCTTTCTGAATGCACAATGTAAAGGAGTCCAAAAGGCCTAGGTTCAGATTTGCCTTTTGAGTCAGTAGAAGCTGTCCTCTCCTTGAATTTTCAACAGAGCCTTCTAGAATCACTTCTTCATGGAATTGTTCTAATCAGCCTCTTTTCAAATTAATTAGAACAATTCCATGAAGAAATGATTCTAGCAGGATCTGGCCTTGGCAAACTGTAAAATAACAGGTTTGTCTTTAGCATTCTTCCATTTCTCATCACCGTCTTCTAATTCACACTCCTATTCCCACACACCTGTGATTTTCATGCTGGTCACAAGCTGTTCAAAGCACTACAGGACTTTCTAAACTCCTCACATGCTCTCTAGTTTCAATACTCAGCTAAGATGGTGTGTTGATAATGTAACAGCTGTGGTCAGTTAAGAGCATGGACTCTGGAGTCAAACAGGTCTAGTGAACTCCAGGATCCTCCCTGTATCTGCTGTATGACACTGGGAAAATCATCAAGCAACTCTGATACTACATTTCTTTATCTGAAATATTCCTGCATCATGCATATTTTGCAAGGAATGAAATAAAATAATGTAAGGCATATACCACATACCTGGTATCTACTAAGTGTTCAATAAATAGTTGCTATTTCAAATGCATTAAAACTTTATGATTGATATTTGTTGAGAGCTTGCCCAGTTATCTCTCCCACCCCTAGCCTCCAAGTAGCCCTTGCATTTTAACCTTATCATAGGATCTCATAAGAAACTTCCATTTCTGAACAGCAACCAGAATGATCTTCTCAGAATATACATTGGATCCCTTTCTTCTTCTGCTTAAACTGTTATTCGTCATTTCCCCTGTGTTCATAGGAAAAAACCTCAAATTCTTAAATAGCGCTCATGACCCTGCATTTGATGGTTCTTAACTGTAGAGTATTTGAACATTTAGACTTTTTGGTTGCCATAAATACCAAGGAGGCTAGCAGCATGGTGGTTCAGGTGGCTGGATCACACATGACTGGCAATATGGTTTGAGTCCTGAAACTGGCAGCTTGACAAACATGCCAGGTGCATGTGCATGTGTGCCCGAAATCCCAAGAAGAAAATGGAAGAGAAGGGATTGTGGTGTGGCCATGCCCCTGAGGGGAATTTCTCACTTTCCTTCTCTCTCTCTGTATCTCTGGGGAGCTCAGTTGCCCTATGCCCCACCCCCCCAAAAAAAAAACAACCAAGCATATTGATATTTAGTGGGCAAAGACCAAGGACACTAAACTCCCTGCAGTATTACATATGCAAACTAGCACTCCCCAAACCCATGAAGAATTGTTCCACCTTAAAGCCAATGACAATCCCTTTCAGAAACACCCTGTTCTCTACCCTCATGTACAATGGCACCCTTACTCTCTGCACTCCAGCCACCCTGGCCTCATTTCTAGCCTTCCACAGCATTTTGAACCTGCTGTTCTTTCTCCTTGGAATACAATTTTTTTTTCTAATGGGTCACTCCCACTTACTCCTCATATCTCAGCTTAAGTGATATTTATTTGTGAAGACCTTCCCTGTTACAGTACACAGTTCCTTAGAACTATGTTTCTTTTCTTCATAATATATATTTCAGTTTATAATTATGCACTCATTTTTGTAATTATTTGATTAATGTCTGTTTCACCCATGAGATCACAAGTTCCAATAAAGCAGGCATCACATCTGTTTTTACTCACAATTGTAGACCCAGCACTTAGCCTAATGCTTGGCTAGTAGTAGGCAATGTTTTTCTGTGAAATTAATCCCCACAGAAATAGCCCCTAGTCTTACTAAGTCCCAAGGGAGAGTGAGCAGCTCTCAGCCTATTCTGCTTTAAGAGTTTTAGGATAACTGGCTCCCACTGAACTCTGAGTTGAGAAGGAAACTGGATAAAGTAGAAAAGTTCTTCCCTTTAATTACTCTGCTTGCACTCAAGCTTATTAAAATGCAAATGGTTGGTCACCATGGCTGTTTCCAATTTCTTCCTGATTCCAAAATGCTACACATAGACATTGTGATTGATTGCCTGCTCCAAATCCAAGTTACATTAAAATCAACTGTTCAAAGCATGTTGTCTATTCACTTTCTGATACTTACAAGACATCCAGGGTACCTGTACAATTTTTTGGAAAATCTAAAAAACACCTGTCAAGAGTCTAAGAGTCTTGAAACATGATGCTACATGTGTTGGAGGTACTTACACCTCAAATCTCTTGAGCTCTGCACTGAAAAATCAAAACAGGCGGCTTCAACTCTAAGTATCTGGGAGTCGGTTTGTCTTTTTAAAGCCATGGTTTAGGCAATCAGAGTGAGTGAAAGAAAACAGAAGGTATGCACATATGTACAATGGGAGAGGAGCTACTGAGAAAAACAGAGGCACAAACTTCATTGGTACTAGACCCAGGGGACAGTGGTGCCAATCAGTGGAAAAGGTGGTGATACCTGGCACAGAAGATTTCACCCTAACAGTCTAGCTGGGTCAGATAGAAGAGAAGATGCATCTGCATTATGATTTCATTATTGGGATGGCCACTATTTGAGGACATTTTCTGGATTTCCAGAAAGTAGCAATGGACAGAGTTTGGTTTAGACAACAGTTGACCTTCACTTGCTATCCACACCCTTATACCTAAGCCTGGGTTCTGGGTGATGATTTTGTTTCTCCACCCAGTCCTTAGGTTAAAATTTTGGCTAGAACAAAAGAGACTTGGAGTCTCTCTCCTAAATATTTCACTAAGCAGTTTAGTACTGTTCCTGGAATGTTAGCCAGTGTGTGCAAAATCATAAGAGGCAGCTCAGAGAGTTCTGGTGAACCTGTGTTTTTTAAATGTAGAATACGTTTTTTCCTCTCAAAGCTCATCGTAACTCATCTGATTATATGAATTTAACACAGATGTTAAAAACGGTGACTTCCTAATTTTTAAATCCCCTCCACTCTGGAACATAAATTTAAAACCCCAAGCAAATATCTGAGTCAAAGATTTTACTTAGAGCTACAAGTTCACAAACTTAAATAATCCAAAGCATTAACAACCTCACTGATAGCCTTTAGGTATTTTTATTTTGCTGCCTCTTGCTCACTATAAAGTTTTGTAAAAGGATATAATTTTTTTTAGAATAGGAAGTTGTCATCGGTTATTTTCCATGGTTTCTCCTCAAAAGGAATAAAATCAGAATAATGAAGGTATTTTATTTTAAAAGTCTTGCTCCATGCAAACACAAATTAATAACATAGAATATGTTCACTTCTTCCTTCCTTTGCTCCCATCTTATGCCCCCCTAAAAGCCTACATTTCCCATAAGACTGTTAACATTTGAGCTATTATTTGAAAGTTGTTATTTTATAAAAATAGTAGAACATACTCCAGAATAATTTCTAAATACAGCCAGAAGAAGCCAACTTTCAGTGCCCACCACCTCAGGCTGGAAAGGACTTGACAGGCCTACAACAGGGAGGAGTGATGCCACATGGTAAGTCCATCATCCCTCCACATTTTCATCTCCAAGGGCTTTTGTTAATATCTCCCCACCATAAACCCTTCTTTCCCCATCTTTTGCTTACAAAATAGAGAGAACAAGAGATTCATGTTCCCCACTCTCCAGTAAACAAAGTCAAATATATCTGAACCTGGAATGAGATTGGTTTAGAATATACAGGTATTCCTTGGAGATATTGTAGGTTCAATTCCAGGCAACTACAATAAAACAATATAGCAATAAAGCAAGTCACATGGGCCCAGCTACAGTAGCTAAGGCAGTAGGGGTGCTGTTGAGTAATGCTAGAAACCATCAGGGAAGGCTCTGCATTCATGTCATGGGTCTATCTAAACACACTGAGTACATGGGCACAACCCTGATCCTGTCTGGTGGCAAGGCTGAGGGGATGACCTTAGCATGAAGACTCTGTCAAGGGTGACTCTCTCCTCTTTCTCTCTCTCACAGAAGAAATTAATTTTTAAAAAAGTCATATGGGGGCCAGCAAGTAGCATAGTGGTTAAGGTGCTAGTCAACTGTGGTTTGGGTCCTGGAGCCACCAGGCAAATGTGTGTGTGTGTGTGTGTGTGTGTGTGTGCCCAAAATCCCTAGAGAAGAATGGAAGAGAAGCAACTGTGACATGGCCACACACACACGCCCCACCCAGTGATTTCTGTAGTGTATGATGCTTGATGACATAATTTTACCCACGGTAGATCTTTAAAAATTGGAGTCAATCCCTTCAAACTCCACTGCTGCTAAGTTTTTGTAACATACTCAATCTTTTGTTGTCATTTCAACAATGTTTACAGCATTATCACCAAGAGTAGATTTATCTAAAAAAAAAAAAAAAAAAAAACTTTCTATGTTCATCAGTAAAAAGTAACTCCTCATCCATTAAATTTTAATCATGAGATTGTGGCAATTCAGTCACATTTTCAGGCTTCCTTTTTTAAAATTTATTTATTTATTTTTACATTTTTCCACAAACATTTACTTTACATATCAAAAAAAATTTTGCTTATACTCCATAGTTCTTGACAGTTAATAAAGAATTTTCAAAATTTCAAAATACTGAATTTTAAAGATAATGTTCAAAATATTTCTTATAATTTTGTATTATTTTGTTTATGACTCAATACCAGCAGAAACAGTATGGTTTTAAATATTTTTGAGAAAACATTTACATGTCAACTACTCAAACTGTTGAAAAGCAAATGCCCAGCACACTAGTCACACATAATCCTTCTCAATTCAACCCTGCCTACCAAGTAATCTGTGATATACCATCTGCTTTAGCAAAGATCAGTCTCTTTTTCTTCCTTCAAAGTCTTTCTCAAAATAATCCTCTGGTGTGGTTGCTCTTTTACACAATGCTGGTCTGGAAAAGTTCAGGTTATTTTATATTATAAATTCTTTCATATATTTTCTATAATCCTCTCTGCCAGGCAGAACTATTTATGGGGCCAGGCCCCCTTTCTAAGAGTTTCTGTTAGCTTACTTGAGATCCACCTTAGTTCCATAGTTTTCTGATTGGTCTTCAGATATGACATTCCAGTCAAAGCCCTGTCCAATGAGTATTTCCAATTTCTGATTCAATGAAACAAGCATTATTGAACTTATGTAAATAACTTTTCTGCCACAAAATAAGAATACTCCCAAATATTTCCAATTCAAGAGGGATCAGGTAGGAAGAAAAGTTTGTTTCCATTTAAAGAAACAAGAAAAATATTTTAACAAATTGCTGAAACTATCAACAACTCAAAAGAAAGTAAAATTGGGGAAGCAAAGCATAATAAAAAAATCAGTAATGTTTTACTCAAAAGTCATAAAATTTTATTTCGCCAGTTCAGTCTTATGTTCCAACACTCTTCTGTTGAATATGTAGTGTTGCTGTGGTCCAATCTTTCCATTTAAATCCTGGAAGTTAGCATTCAATGTTGTTATTGATATTTCTTGTCCCTAGCATTAAATTAGTTGTTTTCCTAGTTGCCCTTTGTTCTCTTATTTCTGTATGTGTCTTTAGTTTTCCTGGTGGAACAATCCCTTCAGAACTTCTTTTTATTTTTTGGAGTTCTTCAAATTTTCATTTATTGTGGGAAAATTTATGATTAAAAAAACTATATTTTTGATTGAGACTAGTTTTAAGAGCATTTTACTGATAAACTTGACTCTGTAGATTGGCCCGAGGGTTATATGAGATAATATATTTTAGGCATTCATAGCAGTCCCCAGCACATAGGAAAGTTCAATAAATATTCATTGAAATAATAACAGTTATTATATTTCTCTTAATATACTTTCCTGGGAGCAGTAGATTCTTAAAATTCTTTCCAGATGTAAAATGTTGCCTTTTAGTAACATTGTCTTGGTAACGATGAGATGATGTAGATTTTTAATTAAGTTATTAATGTGCAGCAAAAGAAATGAACTTACTGAATGCCTAGTTGAGCCCAGTGCTAGTCAGGAAAACCCCTCTCGTTCTTAGAACTTCTTGAAGAGTGGGTCTGATACTGGCAAATTCTTTCAGGTCTTGTTTATCTGAGAATGTTTTTATTCTTTCTTTACATATGAAAGATAATCTTGCTGGGTATACTATTCTTGGTTGAAACTGTATATGTTCCCATTCTTTCCTTGCTTGCATTGTTTTTGAAGAGAGGTCTGAGGTTAGCCTGATGGGATAACCTTGATAAGTAACCTGACATTTCTCTCTTGACAATTTTAGTATCTTGTCTTTGTAGATTTGACCAGTCTGGCTATAATGTGCCTTGGAGAAGATCTTCTTGGGTTGATTCTGTTACGGGTCCTTTGTATTTCTTGGGTCTGGATATTTTAATGCCTCTCTAGATTTGAAAAGCTTTCTTCCAAGATTTCATGGAATAGATAATCAATGCCCTTATTAGTTTCCTTACCTTCTGGAATACCGATTATCAGGATGTTTGGGTGCTTAATTCTGTCTACTATTTTTTGTATAGTATTCTCATTTTGGTGGGTTATCTTCTCATTTTTTTTGGTTGTTTTTACTAGATCAGAGGTTTTTCCTTCAACATCCAAGATTTAATTTTCTGCATGGACTAATCTGTTTTTTTGTTGTTGTTGTTTGCTTGTTTGTTTGTTTGTTTTTTGGAGAGGTTTTTGCTATAGGGTGCGTGTGCTCACCAGACAGACAGAGAGAGACATAGAGACAGAAAGCGAGAAATCACCCCCCACGGGGGATGGTCACACCGCAATCCCTTCTCCTCCATTCTCCTCTCAGGATCTTGGGCACACACGCACACACGCCCGGCATGAGTTTTAAGCCACCAGGTCCGGGACGCGAACCGTGGTCGACTACGTGGGAGTCCAGCGACATAGCCATTACGCTAACTGCTGGTTCCCAGACTAATCTGTTTTTAATACTTTCGAGGGAGGTTTTGATTTCCTCAATGGCAGCCTTCATCTCTAATAGCTCCATATGATTCTTTTTTATGGTGTGTATTTCCTCTTTCAGATAATGAAAGAACTTCAACACCTCCTGGAATTCGTTGTCTCTTTTCCCCTGCATCTTCTGGAGTTCATTATCTCTCAGCTCTTGCATCTCATTTAGTTTTGTCACTATGAATATTCTGAAGTCTCTATCAGACAGTTCCACGAGTTCTACTGTACTGTCTGTGAATGATCAGGGATTGTTTTCTTCTTTGTTTGTTTGTTTGTTTTTTTCCCTTGGGATAGAGATATTTTCTTGGTTTCTTGTGTTTCCTGTGCCTCTTCGGTTGTTTATGGTCATTCTGTGACAAAATCTCTCCTTCACAATACTTAGCAATGTGGTATCAACAGTAAGATTAGAAGTTCAGATTTATAAAAATAAATTTTTTGGTTAAAGAAGGAGATTCAATAAGCGTTGAGAATTTCAATGACTCTAAAAGTATTCAGATGCTTGGCTACTGTGCATGTAGGCCTATCTAGACATTAAGTGTGTGGAGAGTGAAGCTTAAAGTAATAAAGTAAGTAAGGTTAAAAAATATAAGCAAGAGGTGGGACCAGCAGTTAGCGTAATGGCTATGTCACTGGACTCTCACATAGTCAACCACGGTTCGAGTCCCAGACACGGTGGCTTAAACTCACACCGGGCACGTGTACGTGTGTGCCCAAGATCCCAAGAGGAGAATGGAGGACAAGGGATTGTGGTGTGGCCATCCCACCTGGGGGGTGATTTCTCGCTTTCTATCTCTCTGTCTCTGTCTGTCTGGCGAGTGCACGCGCCCTATAGCAAAAATCTTTCCAAAAAAAAAAAAAAAAAAAAAAAAAAAAAAAAATATATATATATATATATATATATATATATATATATATATAAGCAAAGAGGAAAACAAAACTAGAAAAATAATACCAAAAAAGAGTAAAAAATAACTGCATGGCACACTAGCATGCCACACAAACTAGCTGGGACACACTTCAGCTTTAAAATGGCTTCTTAAATTAACGAGTGAAAGAAAAGGCCCAAGCTAAGGAGAGGTGCTTCAAAATATATTTTTAAAAAATTAAAATTTAAAGAGAGAGAGAGCATGAGACAGAGAGACAGACAGCCAGAAACAGAGAGAAGATGGAGGTCATCCTACCTTGTTTGAATATTTTGGGAGTCTAGGAGATGGGTTTAGAGCATGGCTTCCCTGAACTCAGCAGAACACACCTCAGCTTTAAAATGGCTTCTTGTCTGAATATTTTGGGAGTCTATCAGGCTTCCCTTCTAATTCTAATTTGCTTGCTATTTCTACCACAACTGCAGCTAATTCCTCAAAGTCAATTACAAAGTTTTGAATCAACTTCTTCCAGACTCTTGTTGGGGTTGATGTTTTTACTTCCTTCCATGAATTATGAATGTTCTTAATGGCATATAGAATGGTGAATCCTTTTCCATAAAGTTTCCAATTTACTTTGCCCAGATCCATCAGAGGAATCACTATCTATGGCCCCTATGGCCTTACAAAAATGTTTTCTTAAGTAATAAGACTTGAAAGTCAAAATTACTCCTTGGTTCTGGGCTGCAGAATGGACGTTTTGTTAGTATGCATGTAAACACCATTAATATTCTTATACATCTTCATCAGAGCTCTTGGGTGACTAGTTGGACTATCAATAAACAGTAATATTTTTAAAGGAATCTTTTTCTGAACATTTGGTCTCAATGGTGGACTTAAAATACTCAGCAAGCTATGCCATTAACAGATGTGCTGTCATCCAAGCTTTGTTGTTTCATTTATAAAGCACAGGAAGTGTTTATTTAGCATAATTTTGAAGAGCTCTAGGATTTTTAGAATGGCAAGTGAATATTCACTTGAACTTAAAGTCACCAGCTGCCTCTAACAAGAAAATCTGCCTGTCATTTGAAGCTAGGCATTGACTTCACTTTGCTAGCTATAAAAGTCTTAGATCGCATCTTCTTCCTATACAAGGATGTTTAATCTGCATTGAAAGTCTGCTGTTTAGAACCAGCCAGGTGGTATGGTGGCTAATACAGCTGGATCCCACATGGCTGACTGTGTGGTTGGAGTTCCAGACCCAGCAGCTTGAAAATCACATCAGGCGTGTGTGCATGCGTGCCCAAAATCCTGAGAGGAAAGTGGAGGAGGGATTATGACATGGCCATCCTCTCTGGGACATGATTTCTCACTTTCTCTCTGTCATTCTTTCTCTCTGTGTCCCTGTGATGAGCACATGCACCCTATGGCAAACAAAAACAAAAAAAGAAAAAGAATCTGTTAATCTGTTGTTTAATTTAGCCATCTTCATCAATTTTTCTATTTAGATCTTCTGGATAATTTGCTGTAACTTCTATATCAGCACTTTCTGCTTCATCATGCACTTTTATGTTATGGGGATATCTTTTTTTAATCCTAATGAACCAACCTCAGCTAGCTTCAAACTTTTCTTTTGCAGCTTCCTCATCTCGCTTAGCCTTAACAGAATTGAAGAGAGTTAGAACCTTGTTTAGATTACGCTTCAGTTTAAGAGAATACTGTGGCTGGTTACATCTTCTATCCAGACTGCTAAAACTCTCTCCCATCGGCAATAAGGCTGTTTCACTTTCTTATTCATGTGTTCACTGGAGTAGCACTTTTTATTTCCTTCAAGAATTTTTGTTTTACATTCACAATTTAGCTAACTGTTTGGCACAAGAGGCCTAGCATTTGGCCTATTTTAGCTTTCGACATGCTTTCCTTACTAAGCTTAATCATTTCTAGCTTTTGATTTAAAGTGAAAGACATGTGACTCTTTCTTTCACTTAAACAATTGGAGGGATCAAAATAATCCAGGCACTATTCCAGGCACTAGAGATACAGCAGTGAACAAAACTGCCAAAGTCCCTGTCCTTGTAGAGATGACATTTTGGTGAGGTAAAACAGAGAATAAGTAATAAACAAGTATCAAATGTGTCAGGTGATGATAAATGCTATGGAGAAAAATAAAGCAGAGTAAGACAGTTACGGACTGCTAGGAATTGGAATGGTATTGTATATAGGATTATCAGAAATGTTCTCTCTAAAGGTAATATTCAATTAGAGATCTTAATGAAGTGAGAAAGTAAACTGTCCTGGCAGAGAGGACAGCAAGTACAAAGACCTTGAAAGAGGCATGTGTATTTGGTGTGTTGAAGAAATACTGATTCTGTCTCAGGGTGACCAGAAAATGATAAGCAAAGGGGAAAGTAATAAGAAAATAAGATCAGAGAGATAGCTAAGAGCAAATAAAATTTGCCCATTTTTGCGAGTAAACTGGGGAGACACGGGAGGGTTTTGAACAGAGGAGCAATGTAATCAATTAGTATTTCAAAAGGATCACTTTGATTGCTGTTTGAAGAAAAAAATTGTCGAGGGGTGGGAGTGTGAGCAGGTTGAGAAATACAAAGGACTAAAGCAGCCAGACTTATTAAAAGGCTGTTGTGAAAATTCAGGTGAAAGGGAGGAGACAATTGACCAGATGGTAGCAGAGAAGAAAAAACTGGTCAGATTATAGATGTCGTTTAACAGTAGAATGTGAGGTATGTGAGAAAGATGAATTAAGGATTCATTTATTTATTCAATATTTATTGAATACTGAGCACCTACTATGTTCTAGGTACTGTACTTGGAATATAGCAGCGAAAAAAAATGAATAAAAAATCCCTACCTTCATGACACTTTCTTTTTTATTGCTTTATTCTTAAATTTATTATTGTTATGATTATAATTTATATACAATAGTTTTACATAATTATGGGGTACAGTGTGTTTTTTCAAAATATGTATACATTATATATGATCAGGCCAATAAACTTATCCACCATCTCAAACATTAGTCAGTTTTATTGGTTGGAGAACTGTTCAAAATTTATTATCCTTTTTATCAAGTGGGTATCTTTGGAAAACAAAGCAAAATAATAGTTTATCAAAAAAATCAAATTACTACTTTAAATTTTTGGTCTTCAACCACTTCCACACACTCTCTGGTATCTACACCTGTCCTTTCTACTGTTATGTCTTTGAATATTTAGAGTACATTCAGTGTATATGCAGGGGGACATATAAGAACAGTCAGAGGGCTCACATTTCCTGATTTTAATCCAGTCATTTGTTGTTGGGCACTGAATTGGATTCCATATCTTAGCTTTTGTGAACAATGCTAGTGGAGGGACCACCTGCCAGCCCCATATAACATATTTTCTTTATTCATTCATCAGTAGTTGGGCATTTAGGTTGATTCCATATATGAGCTATTGTGAATAGCTCACACACACACACACACACACACACACACACATATATATATATATATATATATATAAACTTTAATCACTATACATCACTTTACTTCTAAGTTGATTTTACCCAACATGAATACACTTTACACCAGCCCAGTTGAGGATACAAAACACATTATAATTAACAGATAATAGCCCATTTCTGTGTCCCATAAATGTCTTCCCTCTCTATTTTCCTCCTTAATTTCTTTCCTTACACTGTCCCCATTCTACCACTCTCTTCACACATTGTCTCCAGATTCTATAACTATTTTCAATGCTTCTACATCCTCTAATCTCTCAGTTTCCACCACAGAGTGCGAATAGTCAGTGTATGTTAAGTGGAGACATACAATGTCTCTCTTTCATAGCCTCACTTGCTTCATTCAGCAGTAAATCTTCCATATTCGTCCATTTTCTAAAAAAAAGCCAGGGTCTTGTTTTTTACGGCTCAGTAGTATTCCTTAGTATACACTTAGTACTCACACTTTTCCAATCCATTCATCTGTTCATGGACATTTGGGTTGGTTTTATGTCTTTGCAATTGTGAATAAAGCTACAATAAATATAGATGTGCAAGCACTCTTCCAACTGAGCAGTCTCCTACCCTTGGATAGTTACCCAAGACTGGAATTGCTGGATCATATGGTAGTTCTATTTGCAGGACTTTGAGAAACCACCACAGTGTTCTCAACAGTGGCTAGACCAATTTACATTCCCACCAGTAGTGTAGGAGGGTTCCTCTTTCACCTCTTCTCTGCCAGCATTTATCATTTATTTATTTATTTATTTATTTTACTCTTTGCCATTCATTTTTTTTTTTGAGAGGTTTTAGCTATAGGGCGCGTGCGCTCGCCAGACAGACCGAGAGAGTCAGAGAGACAGAAAGCGAGAAATCACCCCCCAGGGGGGATGGTCATGCCGCAATCCCTTCTCCTCCATTCTCCTCTCGGGATCTTGGGCACACACGCACATGTGCCTGGCATGAGTTTTAAGCCACCGGGTCCGGTACGCGAACCGCCGTCGACTACGTGGGAATCCAGCGACATAGCCATTAAGCTAACTGCTGGTTCCCACTCTTCGCCATTCTGACTAGAGTTAGGTAGTAGGTATCTTATTGTAGTTTTGTTCTGTATCTCCCTTATGATGAGAGAGTTTGAGCATTTTTTTCCTTTTTTTTTTTTTGGCTGGCCATATGTCTTCCTGAGAGAGTTGTTTATTCAGCTCCTTTTCCCAACTTTTAATAGAGTTAATCTTTTTTTTTTTTTAACTAGATAAGCTGCTTGAGTTCCCTGTGTATTCTGGTTATCAGTCCGTTATCTGAGGCATAGTTTATGTAAATCTTCTCCAATTCCAAGGGTTGTCATTCACACTGATTACTATGACTTTTGCCATGGAGAAAATTCTTAATCTGATGTAATTTAACTTATCTATTTTTGGGATTATTGCCTGTGCTTTGGTAGTGTTATTTTAGAAGTCTTTGCCTACACCAATGTTTTCCAGAGTTTCCCACTATTTTCCAGCAGTAGTTTTATAGTTTCAGGTCTTTGGTTTAGATCTCTGATCCACTTTGAGTTGATTTTTATTAACAGTGAGAGATAGGGATTCAGATTCATCTTTGGTAAGGTGGATGCCCAATTTTTCCAGCACCATTTGCTTAAAAGGTTTTCCTTTTCTCATTGGCTTTACCAGTACCCTTTGTGAAAAATCAGTTGGCTGTATATTTTGCAGTTTATTTCTGGGGTCTCTATTCTGTTCCATTGGTCCACATATTTATTTTTATGCAAATACCATGCTGTTTTGATTATCACGGCTTTGTCCTATATTGGTTTTAAAGACTGAGGTGACTCCTACTCCACTCTTCCTGTGCAGGATTGCTTTGACAATATGGGGTCTTTTATGATTCAAATTCTGTGATTGTCTTTCCTATATCTGTGAAGAATGTCTCTTGTAATTTTATCAGGATTGCATTAAATATGTAGATTAATTTGGGTAGAATTGCCATTTTGATTATATTAATTCTTCCAATCCAGGAACATGGGATCTCCTTCCCTTTTTTTGTGTCAGTTTCAATTTCTTTTTTAAGATTTTCATAGTTTTCCTTGTAGAGATCTTTGACTTCTTTGGTTAGATTTATTCCCAGGTGTTTTAAATTTTTGGCTATGGTAAATGGGATTAATTTATTCAGTCCTCCCTCTGTCTGCTTGTTGTTTGTATATAGAAATGCTATAGATTTTTGTAAGTTGATTTTGTATCCTGACAAATTTATTACATCAAGAAGTATTTTTGTAGACACCTTGGGTCTTCTATGCATACAATCATGTCATCTGCAAATAGAGATAATTTCAACTCTCCTTTCCCTATTTGAGTGCCTTTTATTTCATTCTCTTGTCTGATTGCATTGGCTGGGACTTCCACCCCTATATTGAAAAGGAATAGAGAAAGTCGAACAGCCTTGTCTTGTACCAATTTTTAGTGGAAAAGCTTTCAGCTTTTCCCCATTAAGTATAATGCTAGCTATAGGTTTTTCATATATGACTTTATTGTGTTGAGAAATGACCCTCCTTCTATGCCAATTTTCCTGAGAGTTATAATCATGAAGGGATGCTGCATTTTGTCAAATGCTTTTTCTACATCAATTGAAATGATCATATGGTTTTTATCTTTCTTTCCATTAATATGGTGTATTATGTTTATGGTTTTTTGTATATTGAATCACCCTTGTATCCCTGGAATAAAACCTACCTGTGTGATGAATAATTTTTTATATGTTGTTGGATACGATTTGCTAGTATCTTGTTGAGAATTTTTACATCTATATTAATCAGAGATATTGGCCTATAGTTTTACTTTCTTGGCTTAACCTTATCAGTTTCAGGAATGAAGGTGATGGAAACTTTATTATATGAATTTGGGAGGTTTCCTCCATTTTGTAGCTTTAGAAATAATTTGGGAAAAATGGGGGTTAACTCTTCTTTAAAAGTTTTATAGAATTCAGAAGTGAAGCCATCAGGGCATGACTTTTCTTTGTTGGGAGGTTATTCCTACTTCAATCTCACTGTTTGTTATGGGTCTGTCTATTCAGGCTTTCTATGTCTTCCTGAGTCAATCTTGGTAGATTATATGTGTCCAGGAATTTGTCCATCTCATCCAGGTTTTCTTGTTTGTTGGCATACAGACATATATAGTATCCTCTAATGATGTTTTGTATTTCTGTTTTTTTCATTGTAATATTGCCTGTTACACTGTGAATTTGATTTATCTGGTTCCTTTCTCTCCTCTTCTTAATTAGTCTAGCTAATGGCATGTCAATTTTGTTTATCTTTTTAAAGAAGCTTTTGCTTTCATTTATTTTCTGTATAGTTCACTTATTTTCTATTTCATTCATTTTTCTGCTCGAATCTATATTCTTTCTTTTCTCCTGGCAATTTTTGGATACCCATTCTTGTTGTTTTTCCAGTTCCCTTAAGGCATGATGTTAGGTTGTCCATTTATCACCTTTCCATCTTTTTCTTATGTGCACTAATTGCTATGAACTTTCCTCTTATGACTGCTTTTGCAGTGTCCCATAGATTATGGAAACTCATGCACTGATTATCATTTGTTTTCATGAATCTTTCAATTCCAGTCTTAATTTCTTCAGTAGTTGTGAGTCCATTCAGGAGTAGGTTATTTAATTTCCATGTATTTGTGTATTTTCAAGGGTTTTTCCTGAAATTGATATCAAGTTTAATTCCATCATGGTTGCAGAAGATGCTTAATGTAGTTCCTATGACTTTGAATCTGTAAACACTTGTTTTGTGCCATATCATGTGGTCACTCTTTGAAAAGGTACCATCCAGGGGTGAAAAAAATATATATTTTGTGGCTTTTGGGTAGAAAGTTCTATAGATGTCTGTCAAGTCCATCTGATTCATGGTGTCATTTAGGTCCTGAATCTCTTTGCTTATTCTTCCACCAGAAGATCTGATTAAAGGAAATAATGGAGCATTGAGGTCCCCAACAATTGGTGTGTTGCAATATAGCTCTCCTTTTAGATCTTGCAGTCTTTCCTTCACATATTTGGTTGTTCCTAGATTGGGTGTATAGATATTAGTAAATGTTATATCTTCTTGATGAATTAGCCCTTTTAATATAATGGCCTCATTTGTCTTTTCTTACAATTTTTAACTTAAAGGCTGTTTTGTCCAAAATCTGTATTCTGACTCCTGCTCTTTTTTGGTTTGTTTGCATAGAATATCTTCCATCCACTTTTAGTTTATGTATGTCTTTATCCATGAGGTGGGTTTCTTGTAGGCAGCAAAAGGAGGATTTCTATTTTTTATATCCACTCAGCCAGCATGTGTCTCTTGATTGGAAAATTGAAATCATTAACATTCAATGTTATTATCAATATTTCTGGACTTGTCCCTACCATTAAGTTGGCCATTTTCTTGGTTGTTTTTTGTTCCCTCCTTTCTGTCTGTCTTTTGTTTTCTTGGTATAGCACTCCCTTCAGAATTTGTTGAAGAACTGATCTGGATTTGGTAAATCCCTTAAGGTTTTGTTTATCTGAGAATGTTTTTACCTTTTCTTCCCACATTAAGTATAATCTTGCCAGGTATAGTAATCTTGGTTGAAATTGTTTTTCATTTAACACTTTGAATACATTTCCTCATTCTTTTCTTGCTTGCATTGTTTCCAACGAAAGGTCTGGTGTTAGCCTGACGGTATAACCTTTGTAAATTTCTTGAAATTTTCTCTTGTGCCAATTTTAGTATCTTGTCTTTGTGGTTTTTGGCCAGTCTGGCTATGAAGTGCTGTGAAGAAGATCTTCTTGGGCTTAGTCTATTTGGAGTCCTTTGTATTTCACTCTGAATGTATGTATATATTCACAGATGAGGTGAGTTTCTTGTATTATAATGGGACGTTTCGGATTGTTTTTCCATAGAGCAAGTCTATATATTTTAATTGGGAAGTTTTATCCATTTACATTTAGGGTTACCATGTGAACTTACTGCTGTCATTTTGCTGACTGATTTCTGGTTTATTATGTTTAATTAATATGTTTCTTTCTCATTGTTTCTCTACTGTTATTTATCTTTGTAGTTTTGTAGTTTTCCATCGTGGCTGGATTCGGTTCTTTTTTCTTTCTTATTTGGGTGATTGCTCTACTGGCAAATTTTGTATACTCACACATTTTCTTGGTGCTCCTTAGTTTATCTCCCTTCAGTTTCCAGATATAGAACTCCCTTAAGTATTTATGTAAGACTGTCTTACTGGACTAGTAAATTCTCTTGGTGTTTCTCTGGAAAAAATCTTATTTCTCTTTCAATTATTTTTTTCTTAATTGCCAGAGGTGTTTGCACTCACAAGAGAGATATGGAGAGAGGGAGAAAGAGAGAGAAACTCCTCCACCATGGGGAATTGTCACAATCCTTTTCCCCCCATTTCTCCATCCCATCAGGATTTGGGGCTTACACATGAACACACCCAGTGTGTTGACTGAGTGGCCAGAGCTGGGAGTCTAACTATAGGCGGTCACGTGGAATCTGGTTCCCAATGCACAGCACTTAACTACCACAATATGGGGTCAGCCCAATTCTGAAGCACAGCTTTTCTGGGTATTATATTCTGGAAGTTTTGTTTTTTGTTTTCAAAATTATGAACATATCATTGCATTGTGGTCTATAAGAATTCTGCTGAGAAGTTTGTTGTTAGTCTGATAGTGTTTCCTTTATATGTGACCTGATACTTTTCTAATATATTTTGATTCTTATTCTTTGACTTTTGGTTGTACAATCACAACATGCCTCAGAGGCTTTTTTATGTTGAATCTATTAGGCATCCTTTATATTCCCCAAATGTGTATTTTCCTATATTTCTCTAAATCTGGGAATTTTTTAGTTATTATTTCATAAAATAGGTTTTCTATGACTTTTCATAGCTGTTCTCCTTCTAGAACTCTATTATGTTAATGTTTGATATTTGTGTATAATGATATTCCATAGGTCACATATGCTTTCTTCATTTAAAAAGGTTGTTTTGTTTTGGTTTTGTCTGATTGGACTATTTCTAAACTTCTGTCTTCAAATTCAGAGATATTTTTCTTCTGTTTAGCCTGTTAGTGATGCACTCAAATGGTTTTAACTAGCGTACAGAGAAGGTAATGAAGTTCCTTGAGTTCTCACAGCTGATACCTGGCAAAGCCATGTTTCAAACCCAGGGGATTCTCCCCCAGAGTCTGAATTCAATTCATGACACTCCATGCCTCTCTATTTGGCCCATACTCTCACACCAAGAGCACACCAGGCCCATATTAATACACCAAGAGTAATAATTTTAACTACTAGATAACTCAGATAGATAGATATAGATAGATTAGATTAGATTAGATAGATAGATAGATAGATAGATAGATATAGATAGATAGATAGATATCTGGAAAAACTGCAATAATATACTTTCCATTTATAAGAGCTTGATTCTGAACATAAATTGGTAGCCTGGGCACAGAAAGATTTGGGCCAGTGAGTATTCTCTAAAATATTCTGCATTGTTTGACACAAAATGTTATGTTATTGAACTCTGTAAGTGTTAGCTGAAATTATCCACTAGAATGGTTAAATGGAATTCAAAAGGGTAGAGGTTATCAGGCCTATTGGGAACTGGACACACTGCCAGCCAAAGTAGAAGGTTTTAGTCAGTGGAATCTTTCTGGGATTCTTCTGTGGAAACCTCCCGTCAAAGTGGTAGGAAAAAAAATGTGGGAACAAAAGTGGGAAAGAACCTTAAGATTTTGAGATATAATGATAGGAACTGCTTGCAGGTTTAATAATTTTTAAATTTTTTTAAAGAGAAATTTTTGCTATAGGGCACATGGGCTTGCCAGAGAGACAGAAAACAAGAAATCACCCCTCAAGTGGAATGGCCATGCCATCTACTGATCCTCTGCTTGCAGTTTTTAAATGCTTACTATTGGGTCATCGGAAAAGTCATGACACATTTTTGCACAGAAAAACATAGAAGGGCCAGGAGATGGGATAGCAGTTATGTCACTGGACTCCCACATGGCTGACCACGGTTCAAGTCCCAACCCTGGTGGCTTGAAACTCATGCCAGGCACAGGTGTGTGTGTGTGTACCCAGGATCCTGGGAGGAGAATTGAGAAGGAACTGTGGCATGGCCATCCACTCTAAGGGGTGATTTCTCACTTTCCTTCTCACTATCTCTCTCTCTTTCTCTCTCTCTCTCTCTCTCTCTCTCTCTCTCTCTCTCTCTCTCTCTCTCTCTCCAGCAAGCAAACATACCCTAAGGCAAAAAGCTTAATAAATAAAAAGAAAGCAAGAAGAAAGAAAAGGAAGAAAGACAGACAGACATAGAAAAAATATGTCATGACTTTTCCAGTGACCCAATATATTGTACGTTCTGGGCTAAGTGCTCATGATACATTCCCTCATATAATCTTCACAACTCTAGGAGGAAGATCTTAGTTTCAATTTGTATAAAACTGAGTTTCAGAAAGGTTTGGTGACACACTCGGTTGTAAAGAGACTCAAACCCACAATTGGTTGACTCCAAGACCCACACTATAATCCAATAAGGTCAACTTTCCTCCTGTGCTACCCTGTGATCTCTGATCATCCACTTGCTATAACTTGCACTACTTCTCCTACTTAATCAGTATTTTTTTGCATATATATTTTGTATATTCTTTGATTCAACCTCATTCCAATATGTGTCCCATCTCTTTCATTAATTTTATAAGCTTGCTGAGGTCAGAGGATCTGATGTTTTTTTTTTTACCTTTTTACTTCCCAGAAGTTTAAGTTATGGAGTTTGCCCACAAGTGTGTGTCTAATAAAGGTAAATGATTTACTATAATCAATAAACTGCCTTAGGAATCCCCTGGTTATTCTATATGTATTCATCCAAGACTAATGTAATATCACAGTTGCAGGTAAAAATAATAGCTGTCATTTCTTTAATACTTAATTTTTACTCAGTACTGCACAAGGTCACTCAGCTAGTAAATGACAGAACCACGAGTCTGTCTAACTCCATGGAAATTTTTTAGAGTTTTGTTTTTTTTTTGTTTTTTGTTGTTTTTTCTTTTTTTGTTGTGTTTTGTTTTGTTTTGTTTTGTTTTGTTTTGCCTTAGGTTCATGTGCACTAGCTGGAGAGAGAGAGAGACAGAGAGAGGAAAAGTGAGAAATAACCCCCCCCCTCCGGGGGGGATGGCCACACCACAGTCCCTTCTCCTCTATTCTCTTCCTGGAATTTTGGGCATGAACACACAAGCTCCTGACGTGAATTTTGGGTCTGAGACTCAAACTGTAGTCAGCCATGTGGGAGTCCCGTGGCATAACCGCTATGCCATCTGCTGGCCTCCAGAGACAGTTTTCTTAACCAGTTGGGTTAAGGTGAAAATTTTGCTCTACATGAATTTGTCTCAATGAATAAGTACATTTAAAAAATTTATATCTTCAAATTAGTTTTAAAACCGCTTTATTGAGATAGAATTAAAATACACCTTTACATTTTTAAAGTGTACTACTTGATCAATTTTGATGTATGTATGCAGCTATGAAGCCATCATCACAATCAAGATAAAATATCCATCACCTCCAAAAGTTTCCATAGTTTTCTCTAAGCCTTCCCCTTCACTACTTTCTGTTCCCCACTCTGTTCCCTGGCAGAAATTATTATTTGAATATACAAAGCAATAACTTAGGAGAGTCTTTGCTTGCCAGATGATCATACCAGCTCTATCCCTAGCATATGGGGTTAATTTTATTGGTGTCACAGTTTGCTGATCTGTGACTTGTGATTCTCAAGCTGAATTTCAACTTCAGGCCGATATCTAAGCTAAGAATAGTGATAAGAGTGACAATAAATCCCCTCTGAGTTAGAAAGCTAGTCTAATAAGTCAACTATGCTGATAGATTTCTTTTTTTTTATAAACAAAAGATGTAGATTATTTATCAAATAGACTGAAACCCTATAAATTCCTTTGGGCTCCTATATATTAGGAAAAAATGTCTATATTACCCAGTAGAGAAATTTCCAGGCTATGACAATGGTAGAAGAGCCAGTCAGCAGCTAATTTATTCTAAATTTGCCCAACTATACATTTGATAAATCCACCTAGAAGTGATACATTGCTACCAGGTTCTTAGAAAATGATGCATGGTTGTCCTAAAGGACTTTTCTTTATTAAATTGCTTTAGCTATCTATTAACTTTGCTCATTTGCTCATGTGTGCCTTCTAACCACACATTAACCTAACATTTTCACTCTAAGTAGAAAGAAAAATAGGAGTGCAGAAGGATTGTGTGATACCTGGACCATCACAGGCCACTGTCTTTGGCCCTTGTAATCTATACATCTGATTCACAGCCCTATTTATGAAATGGGATGATGGAGAAAGAGTAAAATCATTAAATGAGTAAAGAATCCAAAGCCATATAACTGAAAAGGTCAGGGAAGAGTTCATGAAGGAGGGACTAGACATAGGCCCAAAGGAGAAGGCAGAAGTATGCCACATGAATCTAGCCACTGGCATGACCACAGGGTTAGAGGCAAGAAGTGATTCTGTCCTGTGCGGGTATATTCGGGAGCCATAATCCTTTATGTCAATCTTCCTTCTTTCCCACTTAAGTGTGTGCCACCACCCCATGGAAGGGTCAATGGACTTGGATATGAGGTCCCTGAGGTCCCAGAACTATCTTTTCGGTGGTGAACTAAAGGTTGGCAAAGATTATCGCTTTAAGATGGATAATGATGAAAATGATCACCGGTTATCTTTATGGGCTGGTGCGAAGGATGAATTGCATATTGTTTATGCAGAGGCAATGAATTATGAAGGCAGTCCCATTAAAGTAACACTGGACACATTGAAAATGTCTGTACATCCTACTGTTTCCCTTGAGGACTTTGAAATAAAACCACCTCAGGTCTTAAGATTGAAGTGTAACTAAGAGCCTGCACATATTAGTGGACAGCACATAGTAGCTGTGGAAGAAGATGCAGAGTCAGAAGAGGTAGAGGACGTAAAATTATTTTCTGTCTCTTTTCTTTAGAGGGATTTTTACTATAAGACGTGTGTGTTCACCAGAAGGACAGAGTGACAGAAAGTGAGAAATAACTCCCCAGGGGGGACGACCACACCACAGTCCCTTTTCTCTATACTTCCCTTGAGATTTTGGCACACACGCACCCACACATGTCTGGCATGAGTGTTAAACCACTGAGTCCAGAAATTGAACTGTGCTTGACTATGTGGGAGTCCAACAATGTAACCATTATTCCATCTGCTGGTCTGGAGGATGTGAAATTCTTAAGTATATCTGGAAAACGATCTGCACCTGGAGGTGGTAGCAAGGTCCGCATAAAAAAAGTAAAACCTTCTTCTGATGATGATGAGGAAGATGATTTTGAGGATAAGGAAACAAAAGAAAAAGCTCCAGTGAAGAAATCTACACACCATATTCCTGGCAAAAATACACAAAAAAAAAGGAAATAAATTTCTAAAGCACCAAAATGACCTAGTTCTGTAGAAGACATTAAAGCAAAAATGCAAGAAAGTAAGCAAGTATAGAAAAAGTTGGTTTGCTTCCAAAAGAAGAAGCCAAGTTTATCAATTACATGAAGTATTATTTCCAGATGACAAACCAGGAGACTATTCAAGATCTTTGGCAGTGGAGGAAGTTCTTTCTTTTTTTCAAGAGAGATTTTTTTTTTTTTTTTTTTTTTTTGCTTGTTCAATTTATTTATTTATTTATTTATTTATTTATTTATTTTTCAATTATAATGTTGAATGTTAACTTCCAGGATTTTTTTTAAATTCATTTTCTTTTTTACATTCAACCACGTTATTTAGCTTAAAAAGTGAATATTTCAACATGTGAACATTTCTCCCTAGTTCAGTTAATAAAACTATAAAATTATCTTCAACAGATAATACCACATTTCTTTGTCCTATTAATGCTTTGCCTCTCTATTTTTCTTCTAAATGTCCTTCCTCAGACTCTAATCTTTCACACACATTATATCTGGTATTCACATCCATTTACTGTGTTTCTATATCCTTTAGTCAATAAGTTTCAGTCACAGAGTGCGGACACTCAGTATATATTGAGTGGGGACATACAATGTCTCTCCTTCATAGCCTGGCTAGCTTCACTCAGCAGTGAATCTTCCATATTCTTCCACTTTCTGTCAAAAGCCAGGGTTTTGTTGTTTTTTATGGCTGAGTAGTATTCCATAAAGTATATGTGCCACAGTTTTTCAATCCATTCCTCTGTTCATGGGCATTTGTGTTGGTTCCATGTCTTAGCAATTGTGAATAGTGCCACAATAAACACCGATGTGCAAGCACTTTTCCGATTAAGAATTCTTCTGTCCTTTGGGTAGATACCAAGAAGTGGGATTGCTGGATCATATGGCAGTTCTGTTTGTAGATTTTTGAGGAATCTCCAAATTGTTCTCCACAGTGGCTGAACCAATTTACATTCCCACCACCACCCTTTCACCACACCCTCACAGAATTTCTCTTTTTTTTAAATCTTAGCCATTCTGACTGGGGTTAGATGGTATCTCATTGTTGTTTTGATCTGCATTTCCCTTTTAATGAGGGATATTGAGCATTTTTTCATATGCCTTTTAGCTATTGGAATGTCATCCTCAGAGGGTGGTTTTTTCAATTCATTCTCCTATCTTTTAATAGGGTTGATCATCTTTTTTTGGAACAGCTGCTTGAGTTCCTTGTGTATTCTGGTTATCAGCCCCTTACCTGACGCATAGTTTACAGAAATATTTTCCCATTCTGAGGGCTGTCAATTCATACTAATTACTGTGTCTTTTGCATGCAAGAATTTCTTAGTCTGATGTAATCCCACTTGTCTATTTTGGGGATTATCAACTGTGCTTTGAGGGTCTTATTTAAGAAGTATTTGCCTATCCCACTGTCCCCAGAGTTTCCCCAGTGTTTTCCAGGAGCAGTTTTATAGTTCGAGGTCTTAGGTTTAGATCTTTGATCCACCTTGAGTTGATTTTTGTCAAAGGTGAGAAGTAAGGGTTCAGATTCATCTTTCTGCAGTTAGAAATCCAATTTCTCCAGCACCATTTGCTGAAAAGATTTTCCTTTTCTGACTGGATTGACTGGTATCCCTTGTCAAAAATCAGTTGACTGGGGACCAGCAGTTAGCATAATGGCTATGTCACTGGACTCCCACATAGTCAACCGCGGTTCAAGTCCTGGACCCGGTGGCTTAAACTCACGCCAGGTGCGTGTGTGTGCGTGCCCAAGATCCTGAGAGGAAAATGGAGGAGAAGGAATTGTGGTGTGGCCATCCCCCCTGGGGGGTGATTTCTCACTTTCTGTCTCTGTCTGACAAGCACACGCCCCCTATAGCAAAAACCTTTCAAAAAAAAAAAATCAGTTGACTGTATGTTTGGGAATTTATTTTTGAAGACTCTATTCTGTTCCATTGGTTCACCTGTCTCTTTCTGTGCCAGTACCATGCTCTTTTGATTACCACAGGTTTGTAGTATATTTTGGGATCAGGGAGTGAGATACCACCCACTCCACTCTTCTTTTGCAGAATTTCTTTGGCAATAAGGGGTCTTTTATGATTCCAGACAAATTTTATGGTTGCGTTTTCTAGATCTGGAATGTGTCTGGTACTTTGATTGGGATTGCATTATATATGTAGATTAATTTGGGTAGAATTGCAATTTTGATTATATTAATTCTTCCAATCCAGGAACATGGGATGTCTTTCCACTTTTTTGTGTCATTTTCAATTTCCTTTTTTTAGCTTCTCATAGTTTTCCTTGTGGAGGTTGTTCACTTCTTTGGTTAGATTTATTCCTAACTATCTTATACGTTTTGTGGCTATGGTAAATAGAGTAACTTTTTTCAGTTCTATCTCAGTCTGCCTGTTGTTTTTATATAGAAATGCTATAGATTTCTATATGTTGATTTTGTATCCTGCAACTTTATTGTGTTCATGTATTACTTCCAGGATTTTTTTCATGGAAACCATTGGGTCTTCTATGTGTACAATCATGTCATCTGCAAATACAGTTTCACCTCTTCTTTTCCTATTTGAATGTCTTTTATTTTTTCCTCTTTTCTGATTGCATTGGCGAGGACTTCCAGTACTATACTGAAAAAAAGTGGAGAAAGTAGGCATCCTTGTCTTGGACCCGTTTTTAGTGGAAAAGCTTTCAGCTTTTCTCCATTCAGGATGATGTTCACTATGGGTTTTTCATAGATAACTTTTATTGTGTTGAGAAATGACCCTTCTATGCTGATATTGCTGAGAGTCTTCATCATGAAGCCATGTTGTATCTTATCGAATGCTTTTTCGGCATCAATTGATATGACCATATGGTTTTTATCTTTCTTCCTGTTAATATGGTGTATTACATTTATAATTTTGCGTATCTTGAACAAACCTTGCATTCCTGGAATAAAGCCTACCTGATCATGATGTATAATCTTTTTTGTAAGCTGTTGGATACAATTTGCTAGTATCTTGTTGAGAATCTTAGCATCTATATTTATCAGAGATATTGGTCTATAGTTTTCTATCCTTTTCCTGTCCTTATCTGTATTAAGAATATGGGTGATAGAGGCTTCTTAGAATGAATTAGGGAGAGATTCACCCTTTTGGATCTTTAGAAATAACTTGAGCAGAATGGGGTTAACTATTCTTTGAAAGTTTTGTAGAATTCAGAGTTGAAGCCATCAGAGCCAGGGCTTTTCTTTGTTGGGAGGTTATTTATTACTGATTAAATCTCTGGCTTGTTATGGGTCTATTCAGACTTTCTATAGCCTCCTGGCTCAATCTTGGTAGATTATATGTGTCCAGGAATTTGTCCATCTCATCCAGATTGTCTTGTTTCTTGGCATATAGTTGTTCATAGTATCCTCTAATGATGTTTTGTATTTCTACTTTGTCTGTTGTTATATTGCCTGCTTCATTGCAGATTTAATTTACCTGGTTCCTTTTTCTCTTCTTTGTAAGTCTCACTAGTGGAGTATCAATTTTGTTTATCTTTTCGAACAACCAGCTTTTACTTTCATTTATTTTCTGTATAGTTTGTTTATTTTCTATTTCATTTATTTCTGCTCGTATCTTTATTATTTCCTTTCTCCTGGAGGTTTTTGGTTTTTTTGTTTTTTTGTTTTTTTTTTTTTTTTTTGCTACTGCTTTTCCAATTCTCTGAGGCATGATGTTAGGTGATCCATTAGCCTTCTTTCCGTCTTCCTCTTATGTGCATTAATTGCTACGAACTTCCCTCTTATGACTGCTTTAGTAGTTTCCCAAAGATTATGGAAACTCATGTCCTCATTGTCATTGGCTTCCATGAAACTTTTGATTTCGGTCTTTATTTCTTCAGTAGTTGTGGAGTCATTCAGGAGTAGGTTATTTAGGTTCCATGTATTTGAGTATTTTTCAGGAATTCTCTTTAAACTAAACTCAAGTTTAATGGTCAGAAAAGATGCTGAATATAGTTTCTATGCCTTTGAATCTGTAGAGGCTTGCTTTGTGCCCTATGATCTGGTCAATCTTCAGAAAGGTTCCATGTGGGGGTGAGAAAAAAAGTGTATCTCATGGTTTTTGGATAGAAAGTTCTATAGATGTCTGTTAAGTCCATTTGATTTAAGGTATCATTTAGATCCTTTATCTATTTACCTATATTTTGTCTAAATGATCTGTCCAGAGGGGATAGTGTAGTATTGAGGCCTCCAACAATTAGCATGTTGCAGTTTATCTCCCCTTTTAGATCTAACAGTCTTTACTTCACCTATGTGGCTGCTCCTGTGTTAGGTGCATAGATATTTATAAGAGTTATATCTTCTTGATGGATTGACCCTTTTACTACAATATAGTGCCCTTCTTTGTCTCTTCAAACAGTATTTGTTTTAAAACCTATTTTTTCAGAAATTAGTATCATGACTCCATCTCTTTTTTGGTTCCCATTTGCATGTAAAACCTTTTCCCAACCCTTCACTTTCAGTCTGTGTATGTCTTTATCCATGAGGTGGTTTTCCTGTAGGCAACAGATAGAGGGGTTCTGCTTTTTGTTTTTGTTTTTTGGGTGTTTTTTTTTTTTTCTGTTTTTGTTTTTGTTTTAAATCTATTTAGTCAGTCTGTGTCTCTTGATTGGAGAATTTAATTTATTTACATTCAGTGTCATTATCGATGTTACTGGACCTGTCCCAACATTTAAGTTGGCCATTGTCTTGGTTGCTTTTTATTCCTTTGTTTCTGGCTGTTAATTCTTTAGTTTTCCTGGAATAGTACTCTCTTCAGGGTTTCTTGAAGAGCTGATCTGGTGTTGTCAAATTCTTTCAGGTTTTGAGAAGATTTTAATCTTTTTCCCCATATGAAAAATAATCTTGCAGGATATAATAATCTTGGTTGAAATTGTTTCTCTCTTAATACTTTCAATACATCTTCCCATTCTTTCCTTGCTTGCATTGTTTCTGTTGAGAGAGCTGCTGTTAACCTGATGGGATGACCTTTGTAAGTCACTTGTCATTTCTCTCTTGCCAGTTTTGATATCTTGTCTTTATCTGTGGTCTTGGTCAGTCTGGCTAGGATGTGCCTTGGGGAAGATCTTCTTGGGTTGATTCTATTTGGGGTCTTTTGTACTTCTTGGGTCTGGCTGTTTGAGTGCCTCTCTAGACTTGGGAAATTTTCTTCCAGGATTTCATGGAATAGATTTTTCATGCCCCTGTTAGTTTCTTCACCGTCTGGGATACCAATTATTTGGATGTTAGGGCATCTAATGGAATCTAGTATTTCTTGTATATTATCCTCTTTTTTTGTTATTTTCTCTATCTTTTTGGTGGTTCTCTTTAGGTCAGAGGTTTTATCTTCTACGTCAGAGATTCTATCTTAAGCATGGTCTAATTGACTTTTAATACTTTTGAGAGTGTTTTTGATTTCCTGTATTACAGACTTCATCTCTCATAGATCCATTTGATTCTTTCTTAGCATGTCCATTTCTTCTTTCATATCATGGAAGGACTGCCTAATCTCCTGTTGTTCATTGTCTCTTTTCTGTTCCAACTCATAGAATTTGGTCACCATGAATGTTCTAAATTCTTTCTTTGACATTTTGGTAACTTTCGGTTTTTTTGAGAGATGTATGGGAGTCACTGTGTTCTTTTAGTGGAGACATATTTCCTGGTTTACTCAGACCCGAGGCTCTTCTACTTTTAGCCATTGGGAGATGTATTCACTTTGAAATATCTTTTAGGAGAATGTTTCTTCAGCTAGGCGCAAGTGTGTTTCCCTTTTACTGTGGACTGGTGAGTGCCAAATTCTCTCTTCTGTTGTGTTTAGTAATGTGGTCCAAGGAGGAGTATTCTATTTAAGTGTCTGAAGAGCAGTATCTCCTTTTTCACAGGTGGTTCATTAAAAGGGAGGACCCCGGGGATTCTTACAATACTAGGGTATTTCAGAACTGTGATTCTAGACCTCTCTAGTCCATCTGGGAGGTTGGAGGAAGAAGAAGAGAGGACCAAATAAGAGGGAAGAAAGTAAGAAGGAGAATAAAGAAAAAGTCGCACACCACACTGTGACTTCGCCAGGGGTCTGGAGATGGAAGTGAGGTCTGCTGTAGAGGTGGGGATGGTCCTGTGTGGTAAGGAGAAGTGTGAAATTAACATATGAAAGAAGAAGAGAAGGGAAAAATTCCTACCTGGCTGACAGAGATAGAAGGTCTCTGGGCTTGGGTTGCTGGGGCTTGAACTGAGGAGCTATTTTTGCTATAGGATGGGTGCACTTGCCTGACTGAGAGATGGAGAGAGGGAAAGTGAAAAATCACCCCCCCCAGGGGTATAGCCACACTGCAATTCTTTTTCCTTCACTCTCCTCTCAGAATTTTGGGCACACACACACACACATCAACCCAGTGTGAGTTTCAAGCCAACAGGTCTGGGACTCAAACCATGGTCAGTCACGTGGGAGTCCAGTGTCTTAACCACTACACCACTTGCTGATCCTGGAGAAAGTCTCTTTAAGAAAATAGTTGGAACAGTTTGTTTAAAATGTTTTGTCCCATTTCATTTCTGTAACAGTTGTTATCTGGCTATACTTTTTATAATGCAGTGAGAACTCTCTCTACTGTGTTTGATATCTTGTCCAGACTCCATTGCCAAGAATGTGTTGTCTAAATGCCTGTTTAGGTCTTTGTTTTTGTTTTGTTTTCTTTTTTTGTAACAGAGATTTTTTGCTATAGGGCGTGTGTGTTCACCAGAAAGATAGAGAGAGACAGAGAGACAGGAAGCAAGAAATCACCCCTCAGGAGAGATGGCCATGCTGCAATTCTTTCTCCTCCATTCTCCTCTTGGGATCTTGGATACACACATAAATGAACCCAGTATAAGTTTTAAGCTGCCAGGTCTGGGACTTGAACTATGGTCAACTATGTAGGAGTCCAGTGATGCAACCATTATACCATCTGCTGGTCCCAGTGCCTGTTTCGTTTTTAAAGATGGAACTCCACCCTTTGCTTAGTTTTAAGTATGTATGGAATGTTGTAATAGGACACAGTAGTAGTGGTGGTCAGACATGGAAATGGTGGGAAGATAAAAATATACACGTGAAATAAACTCTATTTTAATTTTAAAAGAGAAGTGAATGTAGCAAAAGCAATGGATATAGAGAGGAGACGGAACAACCCTGTGCTACTGACCTAAAAGAGAGAGAAATACAAGGAAGGAAAGTAGAAAGAGACAAACAACTGGTGAGAATAAGGGAGAAGCTACAATTAGTTCTATCTCTTTAACACAGACACTGACAATCAAATGTCTGGGTCTTTTAAATTCAGGAAAGCACTCATCTACCCATCAAAAATAAAGCAATTCTGTTTAAAGCAGCTTCTATTTACAGCAATAGTTAGCATAAAAGAGAATGGAAGTCACAGGTATAAATTTTGAAGAAGAAAAGGTTTTCCCTTGATATTCTTATTAAAAGATAGTCAAATATTCCATGGTGGGAAATATCCAAGACAACCTGACTTCTGTAACAGGCCTCTGCAGTAGGCTATGACACTGGAATTATTCATTTAACTTTCCATATTAGGAAATAAAAGTACAGAGAAATTAAATAATGCCCAGGATTCATTTTTGCATTCATTAATTTCCTCAACAAAATTTTCAAGCTACTCTTCTATGCCAGAGGCTGTGCTAGGTAAGTAAGTATAATAGTGAATATGACACATCAAGTTTTGTGGTAGGAATGATAGTAGTCCTGATCCCCAACTCCTTCATTGAAGACAGGACATAGGTCATATAGGAGCCCAGAAAGCAATGAATCATTTAAAAGAACTGAAAAGACCATCTTCACTTGTTTTCATATACACTCATTGCTGGAGCAGATCTAAAAGGTGCTCTTCTCTGATCTTCCATGGGAAAATTTACCCCAAATGAATTCCTGGAGGTAATGTACATCTCCTTTTATCAGGACCATTTTAACATAAACTATTCATCCCAGAGAAGAGTGCAAAGCTTCAGCCCAAGAGAATTTAGAGACTGTTTCAACCTTCCACTGTTGAATTCTTTCTTCTATTTTAAAGCTATAATATTTTTGATTTCAAAGATACCTTAGAGAGTACTTGGTCTAACTAGGTCCTATTTAAATTTTTTTTAATTTATAAATTAAAACTATTTTATTTTTAATTTGAATACAACATTACAGATAAAGTTGACCTCCTCCCAACCTACAGCACTTCCTGGTGCTCTCCCCTTTTCCCACAAAATACTATCATTAGTTTTAACTATTACTAGTTCCAAAACAACTATTATTAGTTTCTAATTTTCCTCCCAGGCCAGTTTTGATACTTCTACACACATAAAAACACGTACTATTATTTTTATAGGTTTTAATTTATTTCAAAGGTATCACATGGTATGCATCTGGTTTTCTTCACTCAATATTGTTTTGAGATATTTATCATTTCTTTTAACTGTGGTTCAGTATTTCATTGTAAGAAAACATCACATTTTCTTTTTTTGGAGAGGTTTTCGCTATAGGGCGTGTGCGCTCGCCAGAAAGACAGAGAGAGAGAGAGAGAAAGCGAGAAATTACCCCCAAGATGGCCACGCCGCAATCCCTTCTCCTCCATTCTCCTCTTGGGATCTTGGGCACGCATATACACGCACCCGGTGTGAGTTTAAGCCGCCAGGTCCGGGACGCGAAGCATGGTCGACTACGTGGGAGTCCAGCGACATAGCCATTACGCTAACTGCTGGTCCCAACATCACATTTTTTTACCCACTTCCTTCTTGATGAATATTTTACACATCTGCTTTATGAACAGAATTGAACTTCAAAAAATTTACAGGAGTGGCCCAAATTAAGTTTTGGCACAGCTAGAACTAGAATTTCCATCTTAGATGAGTGTCAGAGTTCTCAAAATTAGCTGTCTAGGCTCATTCTTGAACATCTTAGTTGGCCCAATATGAAATTGAAGCCTTGGCTTGAAGAGTTTAATAACTCTGAGTATTCATATTTTCCAGAGCTGGCAATCCAGAGTCCTTAACCCATGGTCTAATGTGCTAAAGAGATTTAGAAATCACCCCTAGGAAAGAAAATAGCTGTAACATTTCTAAACAAGTGGAAGCATGCTAGAACCCTGTAGGCTCTGAGAAGCAAGATGCCCTGGCCCAAAATATTTCCGCCACCTTTGCTTATGTGGTATGAAAAACCCCCCTTTCAGACATATAGCTTTAGATCTTGAAGATTTTCCTAATCATAAAATTCTCTGTATTTGCCCTGACAATTAAATTAAGGTAATACTAGCTTTAATAAATACTTGATAGCTTGGTTTACAGGTTTGCTTGCTAGAACAAACTCTAAATTACAGAAAGAGGAGGGCCCTGCAGATGTCATGATTATGTCTCTGGACTCCCATGTTGCTGACCACGATTTGAGTCGCAGACCCAGTGGCTTCAAACTCATGCAGGGCATGTGTGAGTGTGTGCCCAAAATACTGAGAGGCGAATGGAGGTGAAGGGATTGTAGCATGGTCATCCCCCTTGGTGGGTGATTTTTCGCTTTCTATGTGTCTATCTCTATGGAGAGTGCACACACCCTGCAACAAAAATCTCTTTTAAAAGTTATAGAAAGTGACTATGGGACATATTATCCAAATAGGTGGTCAGAATCAATCAAAGGGAAGGAAAAAGGAAGAAAATACACATTAATTAATTGCTTTCTATGTGGCAAGCAATGTTCTAGGTACTTTATAGATATATATTATCACAATGGGATTACGCTTAATCTTAGCCAAAAAGCCAATAAGCAATGACAATGGGATCATCAATGCAATTTTCCATATTAGAGAATAAGAGCTCATAGAGATTAATTTGCCAAAAGTTCATTTGTGCATTAATTCATTTCCTCAACAGAAATTTTCCAAGCTACTATTTTTATCTGTCAGAGACAGCTATGCTAGCTGAGGAAATATACTGGTAAATATGACACACCATGTTTTTGTCTCATGAACTTAAAATCATGTGAAATTATGTACTATGTATGGGCAAGCCAAAATAAGCATGGTAAGGAATATTGGTTTGGATACTGTGAATATGGACAATAGACAAATCATAAGTACCTTGAGATCTCATTTATTCATTGAATAAATATGTGTTGAGTACTCTATGCAGCCAATGAGCTATAAACTTTGGAGAAGTTGGGACTAGCAGTTGGTGTTATGGCTATATCGCTGACTCCCATGTAGTCGACCGAGTTTGAATCCCAGACCCAGTGGCTTAAACTCATGCTGGGCGTGTGTGCGTGTGTGCCCAAGATCCCACGAGGAGAATGGAGGAGAAGGGATTGCGGTGTGGGCATCCCCCCAGGGGGTGATTTCTCACTTTCTGTCTCTGTCTTTCTGGCGAGAACACGCGTCCTATAGCAAAAACCTCTCAAAAAAAAAAAAAAAAAAAAAAAAAAAAAAGAAAAGAAAGAAAGAAAGAAAAAAAAACTTCGGAAAAGTATAAAGATAAATAGAAGACTGCATATCCTCAGAGTGCTTAGGGCATTGCTTGATATATGATACAGGTATTTACTTGATATGTGATACAACCTTTAAGTTTGAGTTCAAGTGACAACCTCATGTTTTCAAGCTATTTGGCTTGTCAGATGCAAGGGAAAATTTGTGTCAAGCTGAGGAATGTAGGAAGGGAGGGTGAAATGGGTACAAAATGACAAAGTATGAGCTTATCATCTTCACAAAACAGGAGTACTCTATATAATGGTACAATCAATAGAGCTAGGTAAAATAAGACAGACTTTTAATCAACTGACTGACAGGTAGATGGCACCATATTGACACAAAGGATCAACAGGTTTTGTTCTGTGACTAGAAGCTAATGACTAAGGAACTGTAGTGTCTAGATATGGGTTTCTTTTTCCAAGATCGAAAGTAAAGGGAAACATCTGCCATAGAGGTAAAAAACCCTGCCTACCACAGGAGAAACCCACCAGAAGCCAAATACTTGCTCTTTATCCTATGGTATGCTGGTAAATGTTTAGCAACTAAATCTTCAGGGGGCAGGAAATGTACGATGCTTTACAGTTATATATAACTTGTAGTTGTTAATTTAGTTTAAGTTGACTGAGCCATGAGGTGCCCAGATATTTAGTCAAATATTATTCCATGTGTATCTGTGATGTTTTTGAATGGCACTAACCTTTGAATTGATAAACTGAGTAAAATGGACTGTCCTCCCTAATATGGTTGACCCTCACCCAGTCATTTGAAGGTCTAATAGGCATAAAGGCTGACTATCCCATGAATAAGAGAGGTTTCTTCCTGCTTCATTAGTTGAACTGCAACATTAGTCTCTTCCTGTCTTTGAACTCAAACTGTTGAAAGATAAATGGATAAAGAAATTGTGATGTGTGTGTGTGTGTGTGTTGTTTGAGGTTAAGATTGGTGAGACCAAGACAAGAAACAAACAACTCCAATAAAGCACTGAACAGGGGTTTATTATAGGATAAACTCACATGCAGGAAAAGATTGGGAGGATAGTGACCACTCATAACTTCTACTCCATGTTTCTCCCTTCATTATACTCTGCCCTCTTCATTATACTCTGCCCTCCATGGACTAACCTTGGGCTCTCAGCTCCATGGGAAGGATTGTGCACATGGTGACCCGAAAGTAGTCACAGTGGTACTGTGCACATTCCATACTCAAGATTCTGCCATAAACCACAAAGCAAGCTGGGGTTTTTAATAAGAAATTCAAAGGGGCTACACATGATTTAGGAACATGGTTACCCGAAGTTCCCAGAATCAATCTTAACAAAATCCAGCTCAATCAGGCAAAGAAAAGAGATAATTATTCCAAGTGACCATAACATGAACAAGAAAAATGGAGACAAACAAGATGTCATTCATTTTTTAAAAATATGTCTAGTTTAATCTATACAATATTGAAATATTATTCAGCTTTTGGGACCAGCAGTTAGCATAATGGCTATGTCGCTGAACTCCCATGTAGCCGACTGTGGTTCGAGTCCCAGACCTGGCTTAAAGTCACGCCAGGTGTGTGTGCGTGCGTGCCCAAGATCCCAAGAAGAGAATGGAGGAGAAGGGATTGTGGCGTGGCCATCCCCCCTGGGGGGTGATTTCTCGCTTTCTGTCTCTCTGTCTCTGTCTTTCTGGCGAGCACACGTGCCCTATAGCAAAAACCTCTCCTACAAAAAAAAAAAAAAAAAAAAAAAAAAAAATATATATATATATATATATATATATATATATATATATATTATTCAGCTTTTATAAAGGAGATCTTGTAATTTGTGTCAACATGGATGAACTCAAAGAACATTCTACTAAGTGAAATAAGCCAGGTGGACCACCAGAAGCAGTTTTCTTTTAGCCGACAAAACCGACAATACACCTTCATGGTCCAATCTCAGGGGTATATCAATTCTCTAGCCCTATATCACAATTTAGTTTACAAGGATCTTGATCACCTTTCCCTTCCACAAGATGTCACACTGATAGGTTACATTGATGACATACTGATTGAATCTAGTATACAAAAAGTAGTAACTATTTTAGACTTACTGTTAAGATATTTGTGTGCCAGAAGCTACAAAACAAATCTGACAAAAGTTCAGGGGCATTCTACCTTAGTGAAATTTCTTGGGGTCTAGTGGTGTCAAGGTATCCCCTGAATTCCAATATGGCCAACCATGGTTCGAGTTCTGAAACTGGTAGCTAGAAAATCATGCTGGGTGAGTGTGTGTGTGTGCCCAAAATTCCAGGAGGAGAATGGAGGAGAAGGGATTACAGCGTGGCCATCCCCCTAGGGGGTGACTTTTCACTTTCCCTCTCTCTGTCTCTCTCTAGTGAGCACATGCTGCCTTATGGCAAGATCAAAATAATAATTTAAAGACTGTTATGAAAATTCATGTACATATTTTCATGTGAACATATACATCAGTTTTTCTTGAGTAGTTAGCTAAGGTATAGGATGACTAGATTATATGGTAGATGTATGTTTAATTGTTAAAAGAAACTGATGAACTGGTTTGCAAAGACAATATACCATTTTACATTACCACAAGCAATATATGAGAGTTTTAGCTCCTCCACATTCTCACCAAAACTTGATATAGTTAGTTGTTTTAATTTTAGCTTTAATTTAATAGGCACATAGTGATGTTTCACTGTGGATTTATTTTCCTAGAAATTAATGATATTGAGAAACTTCTCATGTGCATATTTCCCATCTATATATCCTCTTCGGTGAAATGTTACTTCAAATATTTTGCCAATCTTAAAAAATGGATTATTTGTGGGCCAGCAGGTGGCATGGTGGTTAACGACTGTATTCCCACATGGCTTACTGAAGTTCCAGTCCCAGACCCTGTGGCTTGAAAATCATGCTGGGCACGTGTGCATACATACCCCAAATCCTGAGAGGGTAATGGAGGAGAAGGGATTGCAGCATGGTCATCCTTTCTGAGAGGTTATTTCTCACTTTCCCTCTGTCTCTCTGGTGAGCACACACACTCTATGGCAAAGCTCAAATAAATAAATAAGATTATTTTCTTCTGTATTATGGCATTATTTTTAAAGGTTTTTGCCATAGGGAGTACGTGCTTGCCAGAGAAGAGAGAGACAGGGACAGTGAGACAGAAAGTGAGAAATCACCCCTCAGTGGGATGGCCACAATCTCTACTCCTCCATTATCTTCCTGGGCTTTTGGGTACACATGCACCCATGCCTCGTGTGATTTTCAAGCCACCAGGTTCAGGACTCGAACTGTGGTCGGCCATATGAAGCCCAGTGCCTTAAGCACTATACCTAACCTGCTGTCCCCTATATTATGGCATTTTAGAAGTTCTTAATATATTCTAAATGAGTTCTCTATGTGATTATGATTTGCATATATTTTCACACAGTCTATAGCTTGTTTTTTTAAATTCTAAGTGTCCTTAGAACAGCAGAAGGTTTTAATTTTGATGAAGTCCATTTGATCTTTCTTTTCTTCTTAGATGGATCAAACTTTTGGTGTTAAACATAAGAAATCATTATTTAGCCCAGGGTAATAACTTTTTTTCTTACAACATATTCCAGTTATTTTATAGTTTAAAGTTTACACTTAGGTCTGTGATCTATTTTGAGTTAAAATTTTATATGGTATTAAGTATGAATCAGAGTTCTTTTTTTTTTTTTAAATGCGAAACTCAAATTGTTCTAGCAACCATTCTTTGAAAAAGACTCTCCTTCATCCACTCAATTGCCTTTGCAACTTTGCCAGAGATGAACTGTCTATATATGAGTAGATATACTTCTGGAGTCTATTTTTTTCCACTGATACATCTATCTTGCTATCACTACCACATTTTCATGATTATGATCTTTATCAAAAGTCCTGCAGTCGAGTGGTGTTATCCTCTAATTTTATCCTTCTTTTTCTAAGTTGTATTGTCTATCTGAAGTGTTTGGATATCTATTATACATGTTATAATCAGCTCTCAATTTCTACACCATTCTGCTAGAATTTTTTTGAGATTGAATTAAATCTATAGCTCTATTTGAGAAAAATAAGACTGTAATAATATTGAGTATTCTGATCTATGAACATGGTTTACATTTCCATTTTTCAGAACTTTGATTTCTTTGTGCAGTATTGCTTTCTATTTTTATAGATTCCACCAAATTTTTACATAGATTATTATATCATCTGCAAATAGACAGTTTTACTTGTTTTCTAATGTTTATGTCTTATTCTTTTCTTGTAGCACTAGCCAAAATATCCAGTGTAATATCAAATAGAATATGTGAAGTGGACATTCTTGGCTTATTCCTGATCTTGGGGAACAGCATTTAGTCTTCCATAATCTTCCATAATTATATATGATGCTAGTTCAGGGTATTTATTTATCTTAGTTCAGGATTTTTAAAATGCAGCTTTATGAGATATCATTGACATATAAAAATTATATACATATATTTATATTTATACACACACACATATATATATACATGTGTATATATATATATATATATATATATATATATATATATATATATATAAATTTTCAGAAAGCACATGTGCTGGCAAGAGAGACAGAGAGAAAGGGAGGGAGCAAGCACTCCCTGGGGCACGGTCATGCTGCAGTCCCTTCTCGTCTATTTCATGTGCCTGGCATGTTTTTAAAGCCTCCAGGACATGCAGTCAAAGTGCAGTTGGCCTTGTGGGATCTGACTCCCGTAACCACAAGAGTATGGTGCCAGTTCAAAGAATTAGTAATTAAGACACACAACTTGATATTTTGGTATTTGTACATATACATTGTAAAATGATCACTAGATGATTAACTATCACCTCTATGTAGTTATCATTTGTGTGTGGGCATGTTCCAAAGATTTAATTTTAATTACCAAATCTGAAGTGCAAAACAAAGCATTTTAAACTATTATCACTATGCTATATATTATATCACCAGAATTTATTAATTTTGTGTAAATGAAACTTTTTATCTTTTCATCATTCAATGTTATTCCATCCTCCCCCCTCCAGCTCCTGGCAACAACCACCCAACTCTGTTTCTTTGAGTTTGACTATTTCAGGTTCCACATATAAATGAGATCATGCAGAATTTTAGTTTTGGTGTCTTGCTTATTTTGCTTAGCATAATGTCCTTCAGCTCTATCTATGTCACAAGTGGCAGTTTTTTTTAAGGCTGAATAATATACCATTTTACACAAACTCATATTTTTTTTCTATTCACCCATCAAAAGACATTTAGGTTGTTTGCAAGTCTTGGCTATCATAATGCTGCAGTGAATATATACTACCTCTTTGCGATCCTGCTTTCAACCCTTTTGGCTATAGACCCAAAACTAGGATTGATGAATCATAGAGGGTAGTTCTCATTTTACTTTTTTGAGAAACTCTCATACTGTTTCCCATAATGACTGTACAAATTTACATTCCCAACAAGTGTATACAAAGATTCCCTTTCCTGCTCATCCTTACCGAGACTTGGTATTTGTTGTCTTTTTGATAACAGCCATGCTAACGGGTGTGTGGTGATTTCTGAGTTGGATTTTTATTTGTATTTCCCTGATTATTAGAGATGTTTAAAACCTTTTCATATGCCTATAGGTCATCTAAATTTCTTCTTTTGAAAAGTGTTTATTTAGGTCATTTGACCATTTTAAATTAGGCTGTTTATGTTTTTTTTTGTTTTTGTTTTTGTTTTTTTTTTTTTTTTGAGAGGTTTTTGCTATAGGGCGCGTGCGCTCACCAGACAGACAGAGAGAGACAGAGAGACAGAAAGCAGGAAATCACCCCCCAGGGGGGATGGCCACGCCGCAATCCCTTCTCCTCCATTCTCCTCTCGGGATCTTGGGCACGCACGCACATGCGCCCGGCGTGAGTTTAAGCCGCCGGGTCCAGGACTCAAACCGCGGTCGACTACGTGGGAGTCCAGCGACATAGCCATTACGCTAACTGCTGGTCCCTAGGCTGTTTATGTTTTTTATATTGTATTATTCCTTATATATTTTAGACATGAATTCCTTATTGAATATATGGTTTGCAAATATATTTTCCCATTATGTGGGCTGCCGTTCACTTTGTTGATTGTTTTCTGTGAAGAAGCTTTATAGTTGATGTAATTATACTTGTCTATTTTTGCTTTTGTTGTCTGTGCTTTTGGGGTTACATCAAAAAATTATTACCGAGGGGACTGGCGAGTGGCGTGGTAGCTAAGGCATTGGACACTCCCACATGGCTGATCATGGTTCAAGTCCCAGGCCTGGTGGCTTGCTTTCTTACTTTCCTCTCTCTCTCTCTCTCTCTCTCTCTCTCTCTCTGTGTGTGTGTGTGTGTGTGTGTGTGTGTCTGGTCAAATTAAAATAAATGAATGAATGAATGAATAAATAAGATTGAATAAAATAATTTTTAAAAAATTATTACCAATGCCAGTGTTTAGAAAGTTTTTCCCTATGCTTTCCTCTAGAAGTTTTATATTTGAATCTTTAGTTGATTGTGAGTTGATTTTTGTGTATGGTTTGAGATAGGAGTCTAATTTTAATTTTTACATGTGAACATCCAGTGTTTGCAATACCATTTATTAAAGAGACTATCCTCTCCTCATTTTTGTGTTTCTGTCACATTTGCTAAAAATCAGTTGAACATAATGTATGGGTTCTCTATTCTACTCCATTGATCTATTTGTCTACTTTTATGATTGTAACATGTTTTAATTACTGTAACATAATTTGAAGTCAGGAAGTGCAGTTCCTTCTACTTGTTTTTTTTTTGTTTGTTTGTTTTCTTTGTGCTTTTTTTTCAAGTTTGCTTTGGCTGTTTGGGGTCTTTTGTGTTTTCTTATGCATTTTATAATTTTTTTCTATTTCTGTAAAAAATGTCATTTTTTTGTTTTGTTTTGTTTGAGAGGTTTTTGCTATAGTACATGTGCACTCGCCAGAAAGACAGGGAGGGACAGAGGGTCAGAAAGCAAGAAATCACCTCCCGGGGAGGTGGCCACACTGCAATCCCTTCTCCTCCATTCTCTTCTTGAGATCTTGGGCACACAGGCACATGCGCCCAGTGTGAGTTTAAGCCACCAGGTGTGGGACTTGAACTGTGGTCAACTACATGGGAGTCCAGCGACATAGCCATTACACCCACTGCTGGTCCCGCCATTGAGGTTTTTATAGGAATTGCATTGAATCTTTAGATGACTTCTCGTAGTATAGACATTTTGAAAGTACTAATTTTTTACAATCCATGATCATGGGATATTGTTCCATTTATTTGTGTCTTTTCTAATATCCTCATCAATGTGTTACAATTTTATTCAATAGGTCTTTCACCTCTTTAATTAATTCCTAAATATTTTCTTTTTTCTTGTTGTCACTAATGTAAATAAGATTTTTTTACACTCATTGACAGAATATCATTACAGCATATAAAATGAATTTTTCTATCAAGAATACACTGTATATTGGCTTGATCAAAGATATTAGCATATATATTATCTTCAACATAAAATTTTCCATTTTGTGTTACTTAAATGTTTTGCTTCTTTCTTTTTTCCCCTGGATTCCCACCCTCTCACATGCTGCCATTTCTCACCCTCCTCCCACACTGTTTCTGGTATCCACAGTTGCTCTCCATGCCTTTATATCTTCCAGTATTTCATTTTTTCCCATAGTGTGCAGACAGTAAGTATATATTATGTGAGGGTATACAATGCCTCTTCTTTCATAGTCTGGCTTGTTACACTTAGCAGTAACTCCATATTTGTCCACTCTATATCAAATACTAGTGTCTCATTGTTTTTAACGGTGGAGTAGTATTATGTAGTGTATATGTACCACACTTTTTCAATCCATTCATCTGTTTGTGGATATTTAGATTGATTTCTTTAAACTTTTCCTTTGGATAGTTGTATAGAAATATCACTAATTTTTATATGGTGATTTGAAAGTAATTCTGAAACGTACTGATATCTTCATAATTTCTTAGTATTTTTGTGGATTCTTCTTCTTTGTTTTTAATGGTAGAGAGCATGTGTGTGCATACTTAGGGAAGCAGGAAGAGAAAGAGAGAAAGAAAGCACCTTATTTCTGAGAAAACAGATTTTTATCACACTGTGATTCCTCTTCCCCAGCCCACCAACTCCTCAGGATCCTTGGTGTACATCTGGCCTGTTTTTTAGGCTGAACCAGAATCTTATCATCAGTTGCCATATGGCTTCCAGCACTGTAGGGTGTCAGCATTACTGCTGTGCAATGGTAGCTAGGCCTTGTGGATTCTTTAGGGTTTTCTGTGTACATGATCATGTCATCTGCAGAGAAATGCTTCTCCTTTCTTCCAATTGGTGTACCTTTTATTTATTTTTCTTGCCTGACTGTTCTGGGTAAGACTTCTACTACTATGGTGAACAGCAATGAGAGTGAGTACCCTTGTCCTTTTGTAAATATTAGAGGAAAAATTCTGTTTTTCCCTATTGATTATGATATTAGTTATGGGCTTTTCATATATGACCTATTAAAAGTAATTTCCTTCTATATTTTGTTGATTTTTTTTTCTTTATTTTATCATGAAAGGATGTTGAGTGTTGTCAAAAAATTGTTGAGGGACCAAGGCAAAAGAAGCTATACTCTAAACCCCATCTCCTAGACCCCTGAAACACTCAGACAGAAGCCATTTTAAATCTGAGGTGTATCCTGGCATGTTCAAGGACAAAGGCAACTGAAGTTATGCTCTAAACCCCATCTTCTAGACCCCTGAAACACTCAAACAGAAGCCATTTTAAATCAGACGTGTGTCCTGGTACACAACTCTGAAAGCTCAGAATTAACTCCCAGAAATTAGAGAAACACTTATAATCCATCAGATGACCAGAAACCACCACAAAGGCACAAGAAATATGAGAAACCTACAAAATCTCTCCCCTAAGAGAAAAGAACAATCCTTCACCATCCATAAACAGTACAGTGGGACTCGTGGAAATGTTCAACAGACAATTCAGAATATTCATAGGGACAAAACTAAATGAGATGCAAGAGCTAAGAGACAATGAACTCTAAAAGATGCAGGAGAAAAGAGACAATGAGTTCCAGGAGGTGAGGAAGTTTTTGCATGATCTGAAAGGAAATACACACCATAAAAAAGAATCAAATGGGAACCAGCAGTTAGCGTAATGGCTATGCCGCTGGACTCCCACGTAGTTGACCGCGGTTCGCGTCCTGGACCCGGTGGCTTAAAACTCATGCCGGGCACGTGTGCGTACATGCCCAAGATCCCAAGAGGAGAATGGAGGAGAAGGGATTGTGGCACGACCATCCCCCCTGGGGGGTGATTTCTTGCTTTCTGTCTCTATGTCTCTCTCTGTCTGTCTGGCGAGTGCACGTGCCCTATAGCGAGAACCTCTCCAAAAAAAAAGAAAAAGAATCAAATGGAACTGTTAGAGATGAAGGTTGTAATACAGGAAATCAAAATCTCCCTCAAAAGTATTAGAAGCAGATTAGTCCATGCAGAAGATAGAATATCAGATATTGAAGACAAAACCTCTGTCCCAGAACAAAAATAACAACAACAACAACAAAAAAAAAAAACTGAGGAAGTAACCAGAAAAACAAACAAACAAACAAAAAAAAACAGAATACTATATGAGACATACTAGATACTATTAAGCTCCCAAACATCCAGATAATTGGTATCCCAGAAGGTGAAGAAACTAATAAGGGCATTGATCATTGTTCCATAAAATCCTGAAAGAAAACTTTCCAAATCTAGAGAGGCATTCAAATATCTAGATCCAAGAAAAATAAAGGACCCCTAATAGAATCAACCCAAGAAAATCTTCTCCAAGGCACATCATAGCCAGAGTGGCCAAATCCACAAAGACAAGATATTAAAATTAGCAAGAGAAAAATGTCAGGTTACTTATAAAGGTTACCCCATCAGGCTAACATTGGACCTTTCATCAGAAACAATGTAAGAAAAGAATGATAAAATATATTCAAAGTGTTAAGGGAATAACAATTTCAACCAAGAGTATTATACCCAGCAAGATTATCCTTCATATGGGAAGAAAAGATAAAAATCATTCTCAGATAAACAAAACCTGAAAGAATTTACCAACAGCAGACCAGCTCTTCAAGAAATTCTGAAAGGAATGCTTTATCAGGAAAACTAAAGTCATGCATAGAGAAATAAGAGAACTAAAAGTAACCAAGGAAATGACCAACTTAATGCTAGGGACAAGAAATATCGATAAAAACATTGAATGTTAACTTCCAGGATTTTAATGAAAAGTTCGTACCACAGTAACACCGCAAATTCAACAGAAGAGAGATTAATTACATTAGACTGAACTGGTGAAATAGAATTTTTTGACTTTTTGACTAAAACATTACTGATTTTTTTACTATGCTTTCCTCCCCAATTTAAGGATTTTGCTTTCTTTTGAGCTGTTGATAGGTTCAGCAATTTGTTAAAATGTTTTTTTTTTCTTCTTGTTTATTTGTTTAAATGGAAACATAAACTTTTCTCCCTTCCTGACTCCTCTGGAATTGGAAAATATTTGGGAGTATTCTTATTTTGTGGCAGAAGGGTTATTTGGATACGTTCAATAATACCTGTTGCCTTAAATCAGAAATTGGAAATACTCATTATTGGACAGGGCTTTGACTGCAATGTCATATCTGAAGATTTAACCAGAAAACTATGGAACTAAGTTAGATCTCAAGTAAGCCAACAGAAGCTCTTGGAAAGATGACCTGGCACCATAAAGATTTTTGCCTGGCAGAGAGAATTAGAGAAGTTGTATGAAAAAAAAAAATTGTACCATAAAATAACCTGAACTTTTCCAGCCCAGCATTGTGATCAGTAGAGACTGAAAAAGAGCAGTCACAACCAGAGGATTACCTTGAGGAAGATTATGAAGGAAGAAAAAGAGACTTATCTTTGCTAGCTGATGGTATATCACAAAATACTTGATAGACAGGTCTGAATTGAGAAAGTTTATGTGTTAATTGTGTGCTGGGTGTTTGATTTTTAACAATTTGAGTAGCTGACATGTAAATATTTTCTCAAAAATATTTAAAACCATACTGTCTCTGTTGTTACAGAGTCACAAACAAAATTATGGTAAATATTTTGAACAATATCATTAAAATTCAGTTTTTTAAAATTTTGAAAGTTGTTTATTAACTGTCAAGAACTATGGAATATGAGCAAATTTTTTTTTTATATTTAAAGTAAACGTTTGTGGGAAAATGTAAAAATAAATAAATTATAAAAAAGTAATAAATTATGGGATCAGCAGTTGGCATAATGGCTATGTCACTGGACTCCCATGTAGTTGACTGTGGTTCAAATCCTGGACCCGGTGGCTTAAAACTCATGCCAGGTACATGTGCATGCATGCCCAAGAACCCAAGAAGAAAATGAAGGAGAAGGGATTGTGGCGTGGCCATCCCTACTGGGGGGTGATTTCTTGCTTTCTGTCTCTCTGTCTCTCTCTCTGTCTTTCTGGCGAGCACACACACCATACAGCACAAACCTCTTTAAAAAGGTAATAAATTTGGAAAAAAATTGTTTTCACATCTCTCGAGTTTATCATTGGTTTTTGTATTTCATTCTGTCCATGTAGTGTATCACACCGATTGAATTTCATGATGGACTTTCTTTTCATCTCAGAGATAAGTCTCACTTTATCATGTTGTATGATCCTTTTAATGTACTGTTGTATTTGTTTTTCTAGCTTTGTTGTTTGGCTTTTGTTTTTTGAGAATTTACACATTTAAATGTATCAAGGATATTAGCCTGCAGTCTTCTTTTCTTGTGTTTTCTTTGTCTGACTTTAGAATTAGGGTGATGTTGGCTTCATAAAATGAATTTGGAAATGTTCTCTCTTTTGTTTTGGGGAGATAGTTTAAGAAGAGTTGATATTAATTCTTCTCTGAGTATTTGGTAGAATTTACCTATGAAACTATTTGGTCCCAGGCTTTGCTTTGTTGGAAGGTTTTTGATTATTGATCAACGTCCTTGTTTGTTATTGGTCTCATCTTTATTTTATCTACTTCAGTCTTGATAGTTTGTACGTTTCAAGGAATTTATTCCTTTATTCTAGGTTATCCCATTTATTGACATGTAATTTTCATAGTCGTTCTTATAATACTTTTTCTGTGTCCAGCTGTGAGCATGCCTGGATAGATGGAGGCTGAGGCAAGTGGCATTAGGGTCAATGCTGGCACTGTGCCATTCTCACCTGGCTGTATAGGCCAGCAGCATGGATAGGTCTGCAACATTGGAAGCCAGTGACAAGAATGCATGCTTGTGCAGAGGTCAAGACTGGTGATATGTATGCATGGAGCTGCATTGGCCAGCTGTGCATGCATATACCATAGTAAGGGCCAGCAAGGGAGGTCAGGGTCAGGATATGTGCCTGTGGAGTGTTGGAGCTTGGGGTGTGTACACATGTGATGGAAGCAACTGATGGTAGGAGTTAGAGTTAGCTATCTATTTGTACACAGGTGCAGGGTCACCTGTGGTCATGCAGCAGTGTGAGCTAAGCTGACAGTGGGTGCCTGCCCTGGTTGCAGGTTTATGTGATAGACTCCATAGGTCCCTAATTCTTCATGATCTTCCATACCTCTTGTCTGGGGCATGCATGGTGGTACTGGCTGGTCTGGCTCTAGATGTAGGTGAGGGGGGCAGTGGCTTAAGCCCCTGGAGTCCATGATGGCAAGCACTATAGGTTCCTTAATGGTGAAAGCTGTGGGAGATCCAGGGCAGCTGGGATAGATGGTTGCAGCTCTTAGCACCAACAAGTGCAGGGATCCTTTGCAGAGTAAGCCACTGAGGACTGTAATGGCTTCTGCCATGTGGCTTATACTGATAGCCCTAACCCTTCTTTATTTCTAGCTGTTCATAGATAGCTATGCCAATAACCCCAGTGATCTGGGTGAGATGAAACTGAAGCTAATATTTTTTGGCAGTGTCCCGAGAGGTTAGGTAAGCTTGGTCACTCATCATGCTTTCCTTTTTACAAATTGTGAACTTTCAGGCTGAAGAGATCTCTCTGAGTTATACCAGTCTGGGGAAGGAATGATGCAGGCAAAAATGAAACTATTCTTCCTACCCTTTCTTTGTGGTTATGCTCAGGTTGTTACGCTCCACTGTGTTCCTGGAGGCTCTTAACTGAACACCTGAGATCTCCTGGTGCTATTTTAGTTCTTTGATGGCAGTCTAATTGTTTCGTTTTGGTTTTTGTTGTTGTTTTTTTTGTTGTTGGGGGTTAAAGACTGGGATCTTCTACTCTGCCATATTGCTGATACCACTCGTAGTTGTAGTGTTTTTGTAGTGTCCTTCATTAGGTTGAGTAAGTTCCCTTCTATTTCTAGTTCTTTTTTTAATCATGAAAGCATTTTGTATTATTTAAATACTTTCTTAAAATATATTAAGATTATCATAAGGTTTTTTTTTAAGTTTTTTCTTTTCTTTCATGAGAGACAGGTAGAGAGAATAGAGAGGGAGGGAAACAGGAACTCCCATCAACAGGGTTGCAGCCTTCCAGCCAGTCCTCCAGCCAGCCAGGACCACAAGCATACCCAATGTGTTCAGGTTGACCCAGAAATTGAACCTAGAGCTCTTCCATATGGCTATAACATTGTGTAGTGATGCCCTACCAACCGTGCTGCCATGGTTGGCACAATTTTCAGTTTGCTAATGTAGTATATTACATAGATTGATTTTTTTTTTTTTTTTTGGATGGGTTTTCGCTATAGGGCGAGTGCGCTAGCCAGGCAGACAGAGAGAGAAATAGAGACAGAAAGCGAGAAATCACCCCCCGGGGGGATGGTCACGCCACAATCCCTTCTCCTCCATTCTCCTCTCGGGATCTTGAGCACACACGCGCATGCGCCCAGCGTGAGTTTTAAGCCACTGGGTCCAGGACGCGAACCGCGGTCGACTACGTGGGAGTACAGCGACATAGCCATTACGCTAACTGCTGATTCCCCATAGATTGATTTTTGAATGTTAAACCAACCTACCATTGATAGGATAAACTGAATTTGGCCATGATGTTCCAGGAAACTTCAAAGAGTTCATGGAAAAATGTAATTAAAGTAAGTTTATTTTGATGAAAGAAGATTTTGAAATCTATGCATAGTTTTTTATAATATGCATTTTACATGAACTTGTTACAGATCCTTCAATACCTTTTCCATGTATTGTTGGACTCAGTTTGCTGAGATTATCTTTAGAAGTGTTGCATCTATGTTTATTAGGTATATTGATTTACAGCTTTTTTGTCAGGACTTGATGCCAGGATAATCCTGACCTCATAGATCAGTGAGAATTATCCCCTACTCTTAAGTTTTATTGACTATATTGTTTAGAATTGCTACTATTTTTTATGTAATATTTAGTAGAAGTTATCAGAGAAGTCATCTATCTGAGCCTACAGGGTTTCTTCTCTTTTTTCTTTTTCTTTCCTTTTTTTTTTTTTGATGGGAAGGATTATAATTAAATATCAATTCCCTTCATAAATGTTGAGGTGATCTGTTTCTTCTTGGGTGAACTTCAGTAGTTTGTGTCTGCGAAGAATGTGTGTTCATTTACATAACCTTTTAAATGTACTGGCATACAGTTGTTCTGACTCTTCCTTTGTCATCCTTTTAATATGTATATACTCTGTAGTGATTCTTGATATTACCACTTTCTGTCTTCATTTAATTTTTTTTGAATGATTTAGCCAGAGATTAATCCATGTTATCATCATCTCAAGGAACAAACTTGTTTACATTATTTTTCTGTTTTATACTTCATTGATTACTGCCCTCCCTATTCTTTAGAATGCCCTTTCTTCTGCTACCCCTGGGTTTCATATGTTCTTCTTTAGTTTCTTAAGTGGAAGTTTTGAGAATTTAGTTTTTGTCTAGTACAGACAAAATTTATTGCTGTGAATTTCCTTCTAAACAGTATTTTAATAGCATCCTACAAATTTTCATATGTTATTATTTTTGTTCAGATCAAAATAATTTTAATTGCCCTTTTGATTTCTTCTTTGATACATGGGGTTTTTTTGTTGTTTTTTGTTTTGTTTTGTTTTTTTAAGAAATGTATTGTTTAATTTCCAAATATTTGGGGTTCTTTAAAATATCTTTATGTTAATAATTTCTTTTTTTAAAAAAGAATTATTTTTTTAATTTTTAAAAAAATTTTATTTAAATTTATTTATTTGCATTTACTGTACATCATTACAGTATACAAAATGAGATTTTTCATCCAGAATACACTGTATATTAGCTCAATCAAACACATCAACATACGTGTTATCGTCAACAAATAATATTCCATTTCTTGTTTCCTGTATATTTTGCTTTTTTTGCCATCCTTGATTCCCTATCTCTCACCCTCTGCGGTATCCTACCCTCCTCCCACACTGTCTCTGATATCCATGGTTGCTTTCTATGCCTTTTCCCCCCATTTTATTTATTTGCTAATGAACTTAATCTAAATATTTCCAATAACAAGAACAGCTGATATATACATATCCATGAACACAAGTATGACTTTAGGCATAAATCTCAGTGAATAGAATGAACATACTATAAAGTAGCACGTAGCTGGGGCTATATAGCTTACTGCAGTCATCAAATAGGTACTTTTAATGTACTTTTTTTTATTTCAAGAAAAAAAGTTTTAGTTTAGGTTTTTTTTTCCTGCAACTTTTTTTTAACTTAAGTTACATTCATTCCTAAGCATCATCACAGCATACAAAATGTGATTTCCCATCCAGAATATACTGCATAGTAGCTTAATCATGCATGTTATTATCAATAATTTTCCATATCTAGTTATATATATATATATATATATATATATATATATATATATATATATTACCCCTATTTCTGACCCTCTGTTCTTTCCGCCCTTTTCTCTCACTATCTCTCGTGCCTGCAGTTGTCTTCCAGTACTTTTCCCCCCACATTTTATTGATCACACAATTTCTTAAATAATCTAACTACTTCCAATAGCAAGTTCAGCTGGTAATTTCAAGAAAAGCATTTTTAACTTAAATCAAAGAAATCCCAAAGAAATTTGCCTTAAAGTCAGGAAACAAGTTAGGATTCTGTTCAAATGGTAGGTACATGAACCTATAGACAGCTCAAGACAGAACACAAATCCTTAAAACATACCTTATTTATTTGGATCCTTTGTCATGTATTCAGATTTTTTAAATGACTGATTTGTATTTCTTTGAAGGTTAATAAGGTTGAATATCTTTTCTTTTTCCATAGTGGCCATTTCTACAGTCTATTTTGAAACTGTTTCATATTAACTTACAAAGACTATTTTGCCATATTGAGTGGAGCATCCTACAAAAATGAATGAGGTCAAATTGACTGTGTTGTTTAAGATCATTATGTTCTCCAGGTAAATTAAGCCATTCATCATTATGAAATGCCCTTTGTTATCCCTGGTAATATTTTTTTGCTCTGAAATCTACTTTGCATGATATTAATGTACCCATTACATCTTTCTTTTGATTGGTGTTAGAATGGTATATTTTTCCATCCTTTCATTTTTAACCAATTTTATTTTCATATTTTAAGTAATCTTATTATAGAAAGCATATAGTTGGGTCTTCCTTTTACATCTAATCTGACAATGTCTGCCAGGAGAATTTAGAAAATATACTTGTAATGTGATTATTAATATGGTTAGGTTTTAATCAATTCTCTTGATATTTTTTTCTGTCTGCACCATCTGCTCTTTGTTTTATTTTACCTCTTTTTCTACTTCCTTTTGAATTGAGTATTTTTCCATGATTCCATTTTCTATCTTTTGTTCCCTTATTATCGCCAACTATTTGTTTTTGTTATTTTTGTGTTTGCCTCAGGGCTTTTGGTACACATTTTTAACTTAACACAAACTACCTTAAAGATAGTTACACTCCTTCAAGTGAAGTATAGGAAATTTACAACACTATACTTTTTCCAATCCCAACCTTTGCATTAATGTCAAAGGATTTATTTTTATACAAGTCCATAATACATTGTCAGCAGTTTTGCTTAACAGTCCATTATATTGAAAAGACTTAAATAAGAAGAAAATACCTCATTGACATAGCCATATAGTTTCCAATTTTAGTGTTCATTTTTCCCTGTGTAGGTCCACATTTTCATCTTATATCATTTTTCTTTTGCTGAAGGATATTCTTTAATATTTCTCATGCCACGGGTCTGTTGCTGATGAAATCTTTCATACTTTGTAGTCAGAAAAATTCTTTATTTCACTTTCATTTTCGAAAGATGTTTTTTCTGAGTATAGGATTCTAGATCAACATTTTTTTCCTATGGTACTTTAAAGATGTTGCCTCACTTCCTTCTCATTGCATTATTTCTTTTTTTTATTTATTTTTTATTTATTTCCTTTTGTATATACATTCAATCGCATTGTTTAGCTTACAATGTGAGCATTTCAATATGTGAACATTTCTCCCCAGTCCCGTTGATCAAAATATCTTCAACTGATAACACCACACTTCCCCATCCCATCAATGTTCTACCTCCGTATCCCTTCTCCAAATGTCCTTCATTAGGCCCCACTTCTCCACATACACCTCATCTGACATTCACACCTATATCTTGTGTTTGTACAACCATTAGTCAATCAGTTTCATACAGTGCAGATATTTGGTATATGTTAAGTGGGGACATACAATGTGTCTCCTTCATAGCCTGGCTTGCTTCACTCAGCAGTAAATCTTCCATATTTTTCCACTTTCTGTCAAAAGCCAGGGTTTTGTTGGTTTTTATGGCTGAGTAGTATTCCATAGAGTATATGTGCCACAGTTTTTCAATCCATTTCTCCATACAGGGGCATTTGGGTTGGTTCCATGACTTAGCAATCGTGAATAGTGCCGCAATAAACATCGCTGTGCAAGCACATTTCCAATGAAGAATTCTTCTGTCCTTTGGGTAGATACCAAGGAATGGGATTGCTGGATCATATGGTAGATCTATTTGTAGATTTTTGAGGAATCTCCAAATTATTCTCCACAGGGGCTGGACCAATTTACATTCCCACCAGAAGTGTTAAAGAGTTCCCCTTTCACCACACACCCGCCAACACTTATCATTTTTTGTTTTTTTTTAATCTTAGACATTTTGACTGGGGTTAGGTGGTACCTCATTGTTGTTTTTATCTGAATTTCCCTTACGATGAGGGACGTTGAACATTTTTTCATATGCCTTTCGGCTATTCATATGTCATCTTTAGAGAGTGTTTTATTCAACTCCTTCTCCCATTTTTTAATAGGGTTGATCATCTTTTTTCCAAACAGCTTCTTTAGTTCCTTGTGTATTCTGGTTATCAGTCCCTTATCTGATGCAAAATTTACAAAAATATTTTCCCATTCTGAGGGCTGTTGATTCACGCTAATTACTGTGTCTTTTGCCATGCAGAAACTTCTTAGTCTGATGTAATCCCACTTGACTATTTTGGGGATGATCAACTGTGCTTTGAGGGTCTTCTTTAAGAAGTCTTTCCCTACACCAATGTCTCCCAGACTTTCCCCAGTGTTTTCCAGGAGCAGCTTTATAGTTTGAGGTCTTAGATTTAGATCCTTGATCCACTTTGACTTGATTTTTGTCAAAGGTGAGAGATAGGGGTTCAGATTCATCTTTCTGCAAGTGGAAATCCAGTTTTTCCAGCACCACTTGCTGAAGAGGCTTTCCTTTTCCTACTGGATTGACTGGAACCACTTGTCAAAGATCAGTTGACTGTATGTTTGGGCATTTATTTCTGGGGACTCTATTCTGTTCCATTGGTCCACCTGTCTGTTTCTGTGCCAGTACCATGCTGTTTTGATTACCACAGCTTTGTAGCATATTTTTGGGTCAGGGAGTGAGATGCCGCCCACTCCACTCTTCTTGTGTAGAATTGCTTTGGCAATACGGGGTCTTTTATGATTCCAGACAAATTTTATGATTGTCTTTTCTAGGTCTGTGAAGAATGTGTCTGGTACTTTCATTGGCATTGCATTAAATATGTAGATTAATTTGGGTAGAATTGCCATTTTTATTATATTAATTCTTCCAATCCATGAACATAGGATGTCCTTCCATTTTTTTGTGTCATTTTCAATTTCTTTTTTTATCTTCTCATAGTTTTCCTTGTGGAGGTCTTTAACTTCTTTGGTTAGATTTATTCCTAAATATCGAAGACTTTTGGTGGCTATGGTAAATGGAATAACTTTTTTCAGTTTTATCTCAGTCTGTTATTCATATACAGAAATGCTATCGATTTCGGTATATTGATTTTATATCTTGCAACTTTACTGTAATCATGTATTACTTCCAGTAATTTTTCCATGGAGACCATTGGGTCTTCTATGTATACAATCATGTCGTCTGCAAATAGAGAGTTTCACCTCTTCTTTTCCTATTTGAATGCCCTTTATTTTTTCCTCTTTTCTGATTGCGTTGGCGAGGACTTCCAGTACTATATTAAAAAAGAGTGGAGACAGTGGGCATCCTTGTCTTGTTCCTGTGTTTAGTGGGAAAAGCTTTCAGCTTTTCTCCATTCAGGATGATGTTCACTATGGGTTTTTCATAGATGGCTTTTATTGTAGTGAGAAATGGCCCTTCTATGCTGATTTTGCTGAGAGTCTTGATCATGAAGGGATGTTGCATCTTATCAAATGCTTTTTCTGCATCAATCGATATGACCATATGGTTTTTATCCTTATTCCTGTTAATATGATGTAGTATATTTATGGTTTGGCATATGTTGAACCAACCTTGCATTCCTGGAATAAAGCCTACCTGATCATGGTGTATGATCTTCTTTATAAGTTGTTGAATACAATTTGCTAGTATCTTGTTGAGAATCTTTGCGTCTATGTTCATCAGAGATATTGGTCTATAGTTTTCCTTCCTTGTCCTGTCCTTATCTGTTTTAAGGATGAGGGTGATAGAGGCTTCATAGAATGAATTAGGGAGAGATTCACTCTTTTGGATCTTTAGAAATAACTTGAGCAGAATGAGAGTTAACTCTTCTTTGAAAGTTTTGTAGAAATCAGAGGTGAGTCCATCGGGGCCAGGGCTTTTCTTTGTTGGGAGGTTATTTATTACTGATTCAATCTCCTGGCTTGTTATGGGCCTATTCAGACTTTCTATTTCTTCCTGGCTCATTCTTGGTAGATTATATTTGCCCAGGAATTTGTTCATCTCATCCAGATTGTCTTGTTTCTTAGCATATAGATGTTCAAAGTATCCTCTAATAATGTTTTGAATTTCTACTATGTATGTTGTTATGTTACCAGCCTCATTGCAGATTTGATTCACCTGGCTCCTTTCTCTCTTCTTCTTAATAAGTCTTGCTAGTGGTGTATCAATTTTGTTTATCCTTTCAAAGAACCAGCTTTTACTTTCATTTATTTTCTGTATAGTACGTTTATTTTCTATTTCATTTATTTTTACTTGGATCTTTATTATTTCCTTTCTCCTGGAATTTTTTGGATTTTTTTGCTGTTCCTTTTCCAATTCTCTGAGGCTTGATGTTAGATGATCCATTAGCCTTCTTTCTGTCTTCCTCTTATGCGCACTAATTGCTATGAACTTCCCTCTTATGACTGCTTTAGCAGTGTCCCAAAGATTATGGAAACTCATGTCTTCATTGTCATTGACTTCCATGAATCTTTTGATTTCAGTCTTTATTTCTTCGGTAATAGAGGAGTCATTCAGGAGTAGGTTATTTAGTTTCCATGTTTTTAGGTATTTTTGAGGATTCCTCTTGAAATTAAACTCAAGTTTAATTCCATCATGGTCAGAGAAGATGCTGGATATAGTTTCTATGCCTCTGAATCTGCAGAGGCTTGCTTTGTGTCCTATGATGTGGTCAATCTTCGAGAAAGTTCCATGTCGGGGTGAGAAAAAACTAAATCTTGTGGTTTTGGGGTGGAAAGTTCTATATATGTCTGTTAAGTCCAATTGATTTATGGTATCATTTAGATCCTTTATCTCTTTACCTATTTTTTGCCTAGATGATCTGTCCAGAGGGGATAATGTGGTGTTGAGATCTCCAACAATTAGTGTGTGGCAGTCTATGTCCCCTTTCAGATCTAACAGTCTTTCCTTCACATATTTGGGTGCTCCTGTGTTAGGAGCATAGATATTAATAAGCGTTATATCTTCTTGATCTATAGAGCCTTTTACTACGATATAGTGCCCTTCTTTGTCTCTTCGAACCGTTTTTGTTTTAAAGTCTATTTTGTCAGAAATTAGTATCGCAACTCCAGCGCTTTTTTGGTTCCCAATTGCATGGAAAACCTTTTTCCAACCCTTCACTTTCAGTCTGTGTATGTCTTTCTCCATGAGGTGGGTTTCCTGTAGGCAACAGAGGGTTTCTGTTTTTTTATCCATTCAGCCAGTCTGTGTCTCTTGATTGGAGAATTTAAACCATTAACATTCAATGTTATTATCAATGTTAAAGGATCTGTACCGACATTGAAGTTGGCCATTGTCTTAGTTGCCTGTTATTTCTTTATTTCTGGCTGTTGATTCTTTAGTTTTCCTGGAACAGTACTTTCTTCAGGGTTTCTTGAAGAGGTGGTCTGGTGTTGGCAAATTCTTTCAGGTTTTGTTTGTCTGAGAAGATTTTAATCTTTTTTTTCCCAAATGAAGGATAATCTTGCAGGATATAATAGTCTCAGCTGAAATTGTTTCTCTCTTAACACTTTCAATATGTCTTCACATTCTTTACTTGCTTGCATTGTTTCTGATGAGAGGACTGGTGTTAGCCTTATGGGTTGGCCTTTGTAAGTTACTTCTCATTTCTCTCTTGCCAGTTTTAGTATCATGTCTTTATCTGTGGTGTTAGACAGCCTGGCTAAGATGTGCCTTGGGGAAGATCTTCTGAGGTTGATTCTATTTGGGGTCCTTTGTATTTCTTGGGTCTGGATGGTTGAGTGCCTCTCTAGGCTTGGGAAATTTTCTTCCAGGATTTCATGGACTAGATTTTCCATTCCGCTATTAGTTTCTTCACCTTCTGGGATGCCAATTATTCTGATGTTTGGGCGTCTAATAGAGTCTAGTATTTCTCATATATTATCCTCGTGTTTTTTAGTTATTTTCTCGATCTTTTTGGTGGTTTTTTCTAGATCAGAGGTTTTATCTTCTACATCGGAGATTCAATCTTCAGCATGGTCTAATTGGCTCTTAATACTTTCCAGAGAGTTTTTGATTTCTTGTATTATAGACTTTATCTCTAATAGTTCCACCTGATTCTTTCTCAGAGTATCCATTTCTTCTTTCATATCCTGGAAGGACTTCCTAATTTCCTGCAGTGGGGTGGGGGTCAGAAGTGACCTTCCCTCAATATCCTTTGCTAGCCAGAGGCCTGTAGGTGGACCTTGCGCCTGCTGGCAGGCAAGGAGAGTCTAGGAAGTGAGTCATGGGCTGGGGCATCTGGAAGTGGGGTGGGGGTCAGAGGTGACCCTCCCTCAATATCCCTTGCTGGCCAGAGGCCTGTAGGTGGACCTTGCACCTGCTGGCAGGCAAGGAGAGTCTAGGAGGTGGAGTCTTGGGCTAGGGCATCTGGAAGTGGGGTGGGGGTCAGAGGTGACCCTCCCTCAATATCACTTGCTGGCCAGAGGCCTGTAGGTGGACCTTGCGCCTGCTGGCAGGCAAGGAGAGTCTCTCATTGCATTATTTCTGAAGATAAATCTTCTGTCAACCTTGTCCTGTTCCTCTGAACTTAACATGGTTTTGTTTTTCTGAATGCTTTTAAAATTTTCTCTTCATCAATAATTTTGAGGCATTTGATTATGATACGTCTTAGCATAGTTTCCTTCATGTTTGTTATACTAGAGGTTCTTGGATCTTAGGTATATACTTTTCATCAAATTTGAAATGTATTTCAGCCATTATTTTCCAAATACTTTCTTTGATACTCCCCTTTTCTTTTCTCTTATGGAGACTCCAATAACATAGACGATGTTTCCCATGAAATTTTCCCCACACCTCACTGATATTTTCTATTGTTTCTCTGTGCTTCATTTTGGATAGTGTCATTTCTGTGTACTCAAGTTAAATGTTTTGCTCTTCATTGCCTATTAGCCATTAATTTTATACAATATACTACATACCTCAGAGATTGCACTTTTCATACCTAAAAGTTTAATTAGAGTCTTCTTTTAAATATTCAGTGTCTCTACTTGTATTTTATAACAGCTTTATTAAGTATAATGTACACATGGCATGCATGTATACAAATGCTCATTTAAAGTACACAATTTAGTGTCTTTTGGTATATTCACAAGTATGCATCAACACAGCAAATTGTAGAACATTTTCTTTACCTCAAAAAGCAACTACACACCCTTTAACTATCACCTGTGACCTTCCCATCTCCATTAGCCCCAAGAATCTATCTTCTATCTCTATCAAATAAATAGAGATTTATTTGCCTATTCTGAATATGTCATAAATATAGTATTGTATAATTTGTGGTCTTTTGTGACTGGGTTTTTCAACTAGCATAATGCTTTCAAGATTCATCTATGTTGTTGCACATACATATCTGCACTTCATTTCTTTTATGACCAAACAGTATTTTGCGGTAGAGATATACTATATTTTCTTCATACACTCATAGTTGGTCGATATGAAAGTATTTTCTAACTTTTAGCTATGATGAATAATGCTACTATGACCATTTTATATAAGTTTTTCCATAGATGTCCCGACCCGCGGGGCAGACTCACTGGTGCGCAGCCTCCCACACATAAACATACGTTTTCACTTGTCTTAGTTATTTCCCTAGGAATGAAATTGCTGGACCATATGATAACTCTTTTTAACCATTTGAAGAACTGTCAGCCTGTTTTCCATAGTAAATTCTCACTTTTATATTACCAATAATAACATACGAGTGTTCAGACTTATTCACACCATCACTTTTCTGACTTTGACTTTTTGATTATAGCTATCCTATTGAGTGTGACATAGCTTCTCATTATTGTTTTGATTTATATTTCTTAGAAGGCTAGGAATACTGATATGTTTTCTTTTTCCATATTGACCATTCAGAAGTCTTCTTGGGAGAAAGTTATACTCAAATCCCTTGCTCATTTTTAGTTGGGTTATGTTTCTTGATATTACTGAGTCATAAAAGCTCTATAATATTCTAGATACAAATTCCTTTTCGTATGTATAATTTGAGAATATTTTCTCCTGTTATGGGGGTTATCTTTTTAGTTTCTTGGTAGTGTCCTTTAAAGCCTAGAAGCTTTAATTTTGATATTTATCTATGTTTACTTTTGTTATTTGAACAATAATCTTTTGCCAAATTCAAGGTCATGTAGATTTACCCCATGTTTTATTCTAAAAGTTTCATGATTTTAGGTGTTACATTTATATCTTTTATTTGTTTTCATTCTTTATAATTTTTCATGTAGCTGTCTAGTTATTTGAGCACCATTTTTTTTTGAGAGGTTTTTGCTATAGAGCGCGTGCGCTCGCCAGACAGACAGAGAGACAGAGAGATAGAAAACGAGAAATCACCCCCCCAGGGGAGATGGCCACGCCGCAATCCCTTCTCCTCCATTTTCCTCTTGGGATCTTGGGCACGCACGCCCACACGCCCGGTGTGAGTTTAAGCCACCGGGTCCGGGACTCGAACCGCAGTCGACTACATGGGAGTCCAGCGACATAGCCATTACGCTAACTGCCGGTCCTGAGCACCATTTATTTAACACACTCTTTTAGTGTTTAAAGATTTGTGGTTTTTTTGTTTTTTGTTTTTTGTTTTGTTTTTTTTTTTTTGCCTCAGCCTTCCCACCTTTACTGAGGAGCTCTAAACATGTGTTGGGCATCCTGAATACCCTAGTAGGCAGTTAATAGTTCTGCCTTAATCTTCACTTCTTGTGCAGTGCCTCAGGGGCACTCTTACATAAGTGATCAGGACCTTCTCAGGTCTTTTCTGCTCACACATACAGTTACACATGTGAATCACTTTTTAAAGTACTGGGGAACTTTTGAAACTCTTGAAAGTCTCCTGTGGACAATTCATTCCCCATATTTCCCTTTTACATTTTTTGTCATCCTCTTTGTTACCCTAACTGGTATTATTGCCTCAGGGAATTATACAGTGTTAAACAATTGCCACTGGTTTTCTTTTTGTTTTCTAGATGGGGGACTTGCTATGCCACAATCCTCCTGCTCCAGCCTCCTGAGTAGCTGGGATTATAGTTGCATATTGTTGCCTCTGACTTCAAGGTAGGTAGAAAATTTAACCTGAGCCTCCCATGTGACCATAGCCTACCAAGAAACAGTTCCTACTAGTGCACACTAACAGGGCCAGACAAGCAGTGCTTTTTGTTTTAGTTTTTGTTTGTTTGCTTTTATAGATAGCCTATAGAGATTGTTGTCATTATTAACACTCTGGAGTAAGGTCCAAATAAAGGCAAGCCCTGAGAATGGAGCTTTCCCAGGGATTTGCCAAATAAATTGAATAGTCACAACTCTCTGGGAATGGGTCTTTGGGAAGCTCCACGCCCATTTTATCTTCTCAAGGGGCTACTAGGTTGCTAAATTTTCCAGTTACTGTATTTCTGAGGTTGCAGATTTTCGAGGCTACCATGAAGTTGGAGAGCGGTTTATGAGACTAGTAAAAGTATCATAATGCTCTCTGTTTCTATCAAGATTTATCTGGTTTTCGTTTTTTTTTTTTTTTTTTTTTACTAAATAAATGCTTCTTAGATTGCTGCAAGCTCTTAATTACTTTCTAGAGTTCTGAAAAGTCACTTTTAACCATTTCTTGCCACTGTTCTCATTGCTTTTATGAAGGATCCTATTTTCAGGGAGTCATAGAGGTTACAAGGTTGGTTTGAAACCAGTCTTTGGGGATTCAATTCCTTCCTTTCTTGACTAAACTTTGACACATACTGATTCCTCAAATGTTTGGTAAGGTGATGGGCAGCCATGGAGTCACTCTAAATTGGTTGCACTTAATTCAGTGCATAATACTTCTCATTTTGAGGCAAATGCTTCTCAGATTATGAAGATTATAACTGCAGTTAGTGAGATAAAGGATCCTATGGATGAAACTGTGTTTCATGTTGTATATGCATCTGGGTAGTCTGAATATTGTTGTGGTATTCCTGATAACCCAAGAAAATGTTGGGGAAAATATGTTATGCCACTATGCCTCCCCATGCTGGGTTTTTATTTTCATTTTCTTAAAGATACTCTTCAGCTTTGTTAGGAACCAGTTAAGATACTTGGAAACAGAATGATCTTTTGTAAAGTTGTCTTTAGGATTTGTTAAATAAAACCAAAGATCACTTTGTTATAGGGCTAATTTTTCCTAGTACCAAGGCATGACCCTTCTATTCATTACCCCATGATTTGTGAAGGTTTCCTCTCTAGCTAGTGCCAATAGCATCTATTCCCTGTTTTATGTGAGTCAAAGTAATACTCCATCCAATCTTTGGGTGTTTCTTTCAAGCTTGGATTGTCTCTTCTCTCCTTAATAACACATGGGGACCCTCTCTCTGTGTAACTCTCTCTTGTCCATTATTCTGCCCTGTGATTGCTAATTTCCTTAGTTTCTCAAGACTCTCAGCTATATCTGCTCATCACAGGAAGTCTACAAAGCTTTTTTTTTAGTTCTGCATCCTGAACAATGGCCTGTAAACTCTCCCAATGTAGCAAGAATTCTTCACATTTCCCATCTTCCAGACGCTACTATGCTTTATTAGCTGGTGTCGAATGTTCTGAAAATCATGGCATTGTGTTTTTTCTCATGTTTTGGTTGTTTCAAGTGAGAGGTTAACCAATTCCTATTACTCCAGTATACATCCACTCTATGACACACTTTTAAGTTGTGTGCACCATGAACATTTTCTCCATCACTTCTTTAGGTCTAAACCATCAAAAAATGATAAATCTAGTTAAGATTTATAACATTTGCCAATTTGTGTTATGTAAATGCTCTCACTATCATGAATTTTGAGCTACCAAAATATATAATATTTCTACTACAGAGATAATGATAAACTAAAATAACTTCATGGATTACAGTAAAATAACTATGAAATCATGTTTAAGTATTAGTTTGTTTTTAACATAATTTACTTAATTCTATTTTGATATAATTTTATTTTAAATAGTAACTGTATTTAAAAATCAGCTTTAACAATTCCTGAAAATTTAACCATCAAGCCATTGTGAGATAGTATGAGCCATCTGTATCACATTACTGTCTCTATCTCTGGAGATTAGAATCACTAAAGAAGCATCACTATAAACTGGTATGCATGGAGCAGAATCTGTTTACCTGGGGATATGTGTGTATGCTCCCTGCTCACCAAGGGTGTTAGGCCACGCTAACAAATTCATAAAGCAAGCATTTGACCACTGTTTTCATTCCATTAAAAAGAAAGTCCTCAAAATTATATTAATAAAACTTCATTACTATGGATTATAAAGTCTTTTTGGTTTCTGAGAATCCTCTTTTAAAATGGCAAAGTATTTCCTGTGAGTGGTAATACTTAAGCCTTTAAATCCACTAACCATTATGGATTCTAGCAGGTAAGTAAGAACAAGGCCCCATGTCACTGGCCTATAGTTTCTGTGCTTGGCAGAGACAGTGGAGGTAAATGTGAGAAGGAACTTAAAAAGGGAAAGTAGAAATACTCCAATCAAAAATACCTTTTCCAGGGGACCAGCAGGTGATGTGGTGGTTAAGGAACTGGACACTACCACATGGCCAACCATGGTTCCAGTCCTGGACCTGGTTGCTTGCTCTCGCACATACTCTCTCTGTCTCTCTCTTTCTCTGGTAAAATTAAAAATGAATGAATAAATAAAATTAAGTAAAATAATTATTTTTAAAAATATCTTTTCCATTGTCATTCAGAAAGTCAGCTCTAGTATATCTCCAAATAGGACTGGGTTTTTAAATTAAAAAAAAAAATCTGGTGCCTTCTTCCTGTCTTGGCCTGACTACCCACTAATAGGGAAGATCACATAACTTAACGATTCTTTCTTGCCCTTCAAGAACATTCTAATATTGGAGAAATAAATTTGAAAGAAGAAAAAGTTAACAAAGCCATCTGAAAACATCATTAGTTTAATATACCTTTATAACAGTAGCCATGCCAAAAAAAAAAGCTAGTAATGTTGATCAGTTAATTTAAGTAAAGAAAGACTATAATGAGAAATTAGAGAAAAATAAGGGAGAAAACTTGGTAAAGAAAATGAGGTCATAGATAAAATCATTAATTTTGACTTGTGTTCAGAATAATACTATTGCTCAGAATTTAAAATGAAGTTATAAATGGGTGATGTATAATAGCTTATTAATAAATATGTAGAACATATACAATCTTTTTTAATACCTTTGAGGAAAGAGAGTGCTAAGAGACTCAACAAGCCCTTTCAACCCAAATCAGCAATTTCTGTACAAAGATTTTAGACCCATCTGCTAAGCAGACAGTGCAAGTTCCCAGCCAGCTACACTAAGTTTCCAAGATAGAGCACTATTGATCCCTTACTACAATAAAAAATAGGAATTTCCCCTCAACTCACCTAACAGGGTCCCCTCACCTCCTCAGATCCCCAAACTCCGGGAAATCTCTCACTGCCTCCCAGAGATAGAGCCTAGAAATTTATATTTTATCACTACAGAAAGAAAAACAACTTGTCCTCATCTGCATAAATGCTGAAATGTGAACAATACCTTCTTCAGATCTTTGAATTTTTCCAAAGAAGAAAGCTAAATTGAGGGAAGGTCACTGTCACTAAAAATAATTGTAAGCATACTCCAACTTGGTAAAGGGCCCAAGGCAGCATCCTCTCTGGAGTTTAGATGAAACATGGTGGCTTTGTCTTCAAATACAATGTGAAGTGTAGCCCTAGGATGGCAGCGGATGGCAGTTATACAAAGGCTTTTGAGTTTTTGTCCTGTTTTATCAGTAATTTTTTAAAAAAACAAATTTTCTATAGGGCACACTCAAGGAAAGCTGGGGAACAGTGAGAAAGCACCCTCTACCCCAAAGATGGCTATACCACAATCCCTTTTCCTCCATTCTCTTCTCAGGATTTTAGGCACCTAAGCATACACATTCAGTATGTTTTTCAAGGTGCCTGGTCCAAGTCTTATAACATGCAGTCAACTACATGGAATCCAGCCACCCCAAACACCACACCACCAGAGGACCCCAAAGGCTTTTGTTTTAATCAGTATATTTCATAGAGTATTTCTTCACTTCTCTATTTTACACTGAATGGACAAACAAGTCAGAAAAGCTTGGAGCATGGAATCAGGAGACTTGTGTTATAATTTGGACTCTCATTTACTAGTCCTTGGTTCTTGAAAGAAATTATTAATTTCTGTGATGCTTAAAATATTCATCTATTTTTAAAAGGTAAATAATTCTGTGAGATAGGCAAGGGTAAGTGAAGTAATTGAATGAGATAATGTATGTAAAAGAAATTTGTAATCATAAAGCTCTAAGTAAATATCAGAAAGCATTAAACCAAAAAGAGAGCTTAAAAGCCTCCTGACTCTAGAAACATTCTTCATCTGAAAGAGACAATGGCCAAGAGGGGCCTTTTTAATGAAAGATACAAAATCCCATGATACTACTGTTTGAGGTTATCTGAGGATAAATATTAGTTCACACAACACAATATATTACAGAACTTAAACATAACTTACAGAAGTGTTTACTAGAGAGCAGCAGATGATGTAGTGGTTATATCACTGGATTCCCACATAGTCGAGCCTGGTTCGAGTGCCGAACCTGGCAGCTTAAAACTTATACCAGGCATGTGTGCATGTGTGCCCAAAATCCCAAGAGGAGAATGGAGGAGAAGGGACGGTGGCATGGCCATCCTTCCGGAGAGTGATTTCTCACTTTCTGTCTTTCTGTCTCTCTGTCTCTCTGGTGGGTGCACATGTCCTGTAGTAAAAATCTCTCTTTAAAAAAAAAGTGCTTACGATAAGTATAGGATGACCATATAAATAACACTAAAAAACAGTTCAGCTTAAACTGATACTCATCAAACTATGGTTGCAAAAATCACTTTGTTCTTTGGGTTTATACCAAGGTATTCTGTCAACAAAATCTGTGGTAGGCCAACCAGATAGTGTGGTTGTTAACGCAGATGGATACACATGGCCAGCTTTAAGGTTCGAGTCTCAGACCTGGCAGCTTGAAAAACATGCTAGGGGTACGTGCATGTATACACAAAATTCTGAGAGGAGAATGGAAGAGAAGAGACTATGCTGTGATCATCCCTGCTTAGGGATATTTTCTTTCTCCCCTCCACCCCATCTTTCTCTCTTTTTTTTTTTTTATTTTTTTATTTTTTTTTATTTTATACACACACTTTATTTTTAAATTTTTTTTTTACTTAACAAAAAGTTTATTATGAAAATGTACATCACCTGATTTTTATATCATAGTAAAACAGGCCCGTTGACAAGGGGACATGGGTTTTTCTGCTGAACAGCCATTATTTATACTCGCTCCAAGGATTCTAACAATTGATACAATTCCCTCATATCCACACCATTCCAATATTGTTCTGTTACCCACTAGTCTTCATCTGCACACATTCATCTATCACAAGATTCATAAATGGATCAAATCCCTTCAATATTCCTTGGCCATGTTTGCCACCATTTGATTTCAATGATAACTTCTTGTCCATAAGTTTTTTCCATTCGGGAGGGTGTGCACACAACTTATAGCAATTAAAGGGAAAAAAAGTATTTTACTTAACTTTATTTATCAATTTTATTAGTTATTTTAAATTGACCAGAGAGGGATAGAGTGAGAGAGTGGAGTTAGAAAGTGACAAAGCAAGCCACCAGGTCCAGGACTTGAACCGCAGTTGACCACGTGGGAGTCCAACACCTTTAACCACCATGCCACCTGCTGAGAAAATCCGAACAACTTATGTCTTAATTTACAGACACAATTTTAATTCGTGGGTAGAATTTTATCCACTTCAGTTTTTTATTCACAAATTCTTAAACCCTTTGGTGGCTGCTGGCAGACATCAATGGCTTGCTTTTGCTTGTAGTCATATACCAGTGACTACACTTTTTTTTTTTTTGGAGAGGTTTTTGCTATAAGGCGTGTGTGCTCGCCAGAAAGAGACAGAGAGACAGAAAGCGAGAAATCACCCTCCAGCGTGGGTGGCCATGCCACAGTCCCTTCTCCTCCATTTTCCTCTTGGGATCCTGGGCACGCACGCTCACGCACCCAGCGTGAGTTTAAGCCACCGGGTCCGGGACTCGAACTTTGGTCAACTACATGGGAGTCCAGCAACATAGCCATTACGCTAACTGCTGGTCCCACTAGTGCCTGCACTTTAAACTGCTAGGAAAATTTCCCTGCAGTCATATAATGGCATGGAACATTGTCTCAATTACCTGGCAGAGCTAGTTCCTCCCAAGAAAGACTGGTGGGGGAAAACACAGGAGATGTAAGACAGGGCAACTTTAACCTGAGGCAGCCTGGGAGGTGGAAAACTCTGGAAAGAAGTCAAAGTTTATAGCTAAAAAGAACACGGTTTGGGACCAGCAGTTGGCTTGTGTCACTGGACTCCCATGTAGTTGACTGGGGTTCGAGTCCCCGATCCAGTGGCTTAAACTCATACCTGGCACGTGTGTGTTCGTACCCAAGATCCCGAGAGGAGAAAAGAGGAGAAGGGATTGTGGCGTGGCCATCCCCCCGGTGGGTGATTTCTCATTTTCTGTCTCTCTGTTTCTCTTTGTCTTTCTGGGGAGCACACGTACCTTATATTAAAACCTCTCAAAAATACCCACAGTTCACATCAGCATTAAATCTAGAGTGTGCAAGGTGTGGATGGGATAGGTAGCTGGGAGAATGGGCAGCATAAGAGAATGGGACTTGAGTTAAGTCAAGAGCAAAAAGACTTGTGGAGCAGAGCATTTGTATGTTAGTATGGGCCTCTGTACACATAGAGCTCAGTGGTTTTTGTGAAATTAAATGCAAAGGCTTAAAGAAATTGGATTAAATTTACACAACAATAGTTTATAGGATCCACAGAGAGCATCCTGACTTCCAGGTGATCTGCCATCCAGATTTGAGAAGTACTGAAGTTAAGTTATGAATGACAGAGTCATAGAGGATCATAAATAGGCAACAGAAATACTCTAGTAATAGTCTTAATTCTTGGAAGGAACACAATGAAGAAAAATGTACTCTTCTAACAACATACTTTTCATAGTCTCTATTAGAGGAAGATTGTGAGCTGGTTTCTCTTAAGATAGAAGTTACCATGATCACAATGATTCATTAAGATGGCTCTGAGCAGTGTGACTACTTTAAGGAATGGGTGCTCAAGAGTCTACAGTCACAGACCCTCCAAAAATTAGAGCAACGCCATCTTTAGGTCTTGTTCTAGCCTACCTTTAGAATACAGGCTTATGATGTTGGGTTGACCCTACTATCAAAGGGAATGAAGAGTCTTTCTGGATTATCTAGCGTATTTCATCTATGAAAACAGCCTGAACTGACAACTGAGGCTCACATTTTATTTCTTTTAGTCTAAATCATCCTCGTTGCCTGTTTTCCTGTAGTAAACTAATAGTGAAATCATAACTGTGTACCTCGCTTGGTGCTGTATCTAATCCAGTGGTCCCCAAAAACTACAAATTGCTAACACTTTGCAAACATTTATTGTGTTAATATATAGTTGATTTTATGGCAATATCAATGTTAACAATCATGTTATTTATCCCCCTCATTTTAGAGAAAAGGAAATGGAGACATAAAGAAAAGGTAATGTGACTTGCCTGAGCTAATCCTTCAAGTTAGTGACACAGCTGAGACTAGAATCCAGGTCCCCTAATTCCCAGGATTTAATTCTTTAAATGGCACCATTTCGCATGTAGAGGTATGTACCATTATTTCCATGTAAGCCCCCAACAATTTTTTCTCTTTGTTTTGAAGTCATACTATTATAACATTACAAGTCCCAATATATGTTAAAGCAGGCAGGCAGGTTGAGAATTAACCAACTTTGCAGAAAACATGATCTCATACAAAAGTAAAATTTTCTAGGTAACAACAAAGGTGTCCTGGTTTTACAGAACCCAACATGCAAAACGAGAATGTTATAAAACAGTCATACTGAAGGTGGCTGCATTAAGATGATCACTTGGTAGAACCTTCTGGGGCAGAGAAACAAAGTTAAAATGGTAAGAGCCACTGCCAAATGAAGACCAGAAGTCAAAATAAGCATCTTTGAAGTTCTAATGGAAGCCATGAAAAAGTATAATTTATTGCGTCATCAGAAAAGTCATGATGCAGTTTTGCATTAAAAAAAAAATACATGGGACCACCAGTTAGCGTAATGGCTATGTCACTGGACTCCCACGTGGTCGACCGTGGTTCGAGTCCCGGACCCGGCGGCTTAAACTCACGCCGGGCACGTGTGCGTGCGTGCCCAAGATCCCGAGAGGAGAATGGAGGAGAAGGGATTGCGGCGTGGCCATCCCCCCTGGGGGGTGATTTCCTGCTTTCTGTCTCTCTGTCTCTCTCTGTCTGTCTGGCGAGCGCACGCGCCCTATAGCAAAAACCTCTCCAAAAAAAGAAAAAAAAAATACATCATGACTTTTCTGAAAACCCAATGTTTGAGAGGAACTCAGTTTATCTGGAAAATATCAGGACCCTAGTAATGATCCTAGAGAATGGCCTTTCTCGATCACACAAATAGCCGCACTACCACTGTTTGTCTTTGTTTTTGTTTGTTTGTTTTAGAGAAAAAGATTTTTGCTATAGGGTACATATACTTGCTGGAGAGACAGAGAGAAACAGAGAGACAGAAAGTGAGAAATCACCCCCCCCCCCCCCCATGCCACAATCCCTTCTCCTCCATTCTCTCCTCAGGATTTTGGGCACAATGCACATGTGCGCGGCATGAGGTTTAAGCCAACTGTTCCGGGAGTTGAACCATGGTCAGCTATCTGGGAGTTCAGCAACATAACCATTATACCATCTGCTTGTCCCAACCACTGTTCAAGTCACTGAGGCCTACACTGAAGGCCTCCCTATCCCCCCCCCCCCCACTACAAACTTCTGTTTCTTCTTACTTTGAAATAAGTCTACAATTCTCCCCTTCTCGGGTCCAACAGTTAGTGTAATAGCTATGTGGCTGAACTCCCATGTAGCCAACCGCGGTTCAAGTCCCAGACCTGGTGGCTTAAACTCATGTAGGGTGTGTGTGCGTGTGTGCCCAAGATCCCAAAAGGAGAATGGAGGAGAAGGGATTGTGGTGTGGCCATCCCCCCAGGGGGGGTGATTTCTTGCTTTCAATCTCTCTGTCTCTCTCTCTCTCTCTTTCTCACGAGCACATATGCCCCATAGCAAAAACCGCTCTTCTCTCTCCTCTCCTCTGATTACCAGCATTCAAGATGAGATTCTATTGACTTGTGGTAAAAGTCCCATTTTCTCCTGTTCTACCTTGCCATTGGCACAGCTATAGGAACAAAATTTTTAAGAATTTTTGCCATAGGGCACATGCACTGCCATTAAGAGACAGAGATAGAGGGAAAGTGAGATATCATCCCCCAGATGAGATGGCCATGCCACAATCCCTTCTCCATTCCCTTGTAGGATTTTTTGGGCATGAACTCACATGTGCCTGGCATGATTTTCAAGCCGCCAGGGTTGGGACTCAAACTGCACAGTTGGCCATGTGAGATCCAACTGCCTTAACCCCCCATACCACATGCTGGTCCCAGAAGTCACCTTTTAACATACAGCATTCTCAATCACTTCTTTAAGAATCAGAGTGGCTCCTCAATGTCTACAAGATCAAGTTCTAACTTTTCAACTGGATAGTGTATTCACTAATAAGAGGGCCCAGTTTACTTGTTCCTGCATTCTTCTATTTCTTTTCCAAATGCTGCCCTACTCAAGACAGTGCAATTTCTACCCTTGACTTCCACCCCTACCCCATTTGTAAAAGAAGTATTCTTGCAACTCACACATCTGCCTATCCAGATCCTACCCAACCATTAAGGTGCAGCTTAGGTTCTACCTCTTTCATATATTCACCTTTCCTAACCATTTCCCAATAATTCCAGCTAATCTGGATCTTTACAATTTGATTTAGCACCAGTAATGTTCAAGACACTGGTCTCCTACCTGCTTTTTAAAAAATGGAAAAAATTAACAGGTAAAATTAGTGACCTGTAAAGCAAAGTCCTGCTCTGAAACAGAGAGATGGACAAATGTTTATATAATCCTTGATGATTCTGCGGTATTATGGAGAGTGTCAGGCTATCAGGTGACAGGTTTTACAGTCTCTCTACCTCACAAGATGAAAATAACCTCTTAAGTAAGTGTGTGTGTGTGTGTGTGTGTGTGTGTGTGTGTGTTTTACTTGCCAGAAGGTGCATGCAGTTGCTATGGAGAGATAATGACAGAGAGAGAGGGAAAGGGATAAAGCACCACCCAGTGGGGCATGTTCACACCACAATACCATCTCCTCTATTTCTCTGTCCTATCAGGATTTGGGGCATGTACACACACATGCTCAGTGAGCTTTTCATGGTGCAAGGGCTGGGATTTGAGCCACAGTCAGCGATGTGAAATCCAGTTCCCTTAACCATTAGACTATGGGGCCAGCTCCAGAATATCTTAAATGTTCTTCATCCATGACACATTATCTGTTTGTTTTAGAATCAGAGAATCTTAGAATATATGAGAGGGAAGGAATTTATTAGGTTGTCTGGAAAGAGATGATTTATTTTTCGTTTTTCTATGTAAAAATGAGTCATGACTTTCCCAGCGACCCATAGATCATTAATTATACTTTGTACATGAGAAAACTGAGGTTCACTTCTGTTTCCTTGGATGTCTATGTTTTCCTTCCCATTAGAAAGACATTGCTCTTAAATTAATAAAACATTTTTTTTTTCTTTTTTTGGAGAGGTTTTTTTTTGCTATAGGGCGCATGCGCTCGCCAGACAGACAGAGAGAGACAGAAAGATAGAAAGCAGGAAATCACCCCCCAGGGGGGATGGCCACGCCGCAATCCCTTCTCCTCCATTCTCCTCTCGGGATCCTGGGCACGCACGCACACGTGCCCGGCGTGAGTTTAAGCCACCGGGTCCGGGACTCGAACCGCGGTCGACTACGTGGGAGTCCAGCGACATAGCCATTACGCTAACTGCTGGTCCCAATAAAACATTTTTTATAAAGATGTTCAACAGCACGCATTGAGAGCTTTAAAGATTATCCCAATTTTTGACCCAGCAATTTGACTTGAGGAAGCTATACCAAGCAAATAATTCTAAAAAGTGTAAAGATCTTTTGGCACAAAAATATCTATTACAACTTCATATACAACAATGGAAATAAATGGGAGAAATCTTAAATATCCCCCAAATGGAGCTGGTTAATTAAATTATAGTATACCTGACTTGACCCTAGGAACTATTAGCAGCCATTTAACATTGAAGTTTAATATATGATGGTATGAAGCATATTGTTTAATCTCACCTAGCAGCGTCTCTTCTCCACAAAGGAAATTAGTGGTAGAAAGGGTAGGAGCTGCAAAAGTTTTAGTACTGATAGTTATGTGTGAAAAATTCCTACAAAATACCAAATGAAGATAATTTAATACCAAAATGTATATCAAGGGTGAGGTCATTTTAAAATGCATGGAGGTAAATGACTGGAAAGATCTCTTTATTTTAAGCCATATTATTAGATTTTTAATAATACTGTATTCATTATTTACTAGTCTAAGTAAGCTTTTTATAATTTTTATTTTGAAATAATTTCAGAGACATAGAAAAGTTGTAAAAATAATACAAAGAACTCCCACGTACCATTGACATAGGTTCCCTAATTTCTATCATAAAACAAAAAATAAAGAAGTCCCTCTTCACCACTTAAGGAGGTTTGGCCAATAAGCTCCTATGTGAACATTGTCATTTTAGATTTCAAAGTGAAGGGGCATGTGGGATCTGGGATTAAAGCTACACCAAGACTTATAATCAGAGGCAAGACTGTTAACAAATTACACTGCTTGTTATTTGCTGTAATCAGTGTCATTACTTTCTGCCTTTTCCTCAACTACTTCAAGGAACATCATGTAGACAAAGTGATAATGAGTGTTGAGCAACAGATTTAAACTCCCCCATGCAGCTGAGTGACTTGAGAGGAACAAACAGATATTTTTCTTTCATGTCTTCATACCCTAGTAAAAATGAAAAGTATTGATTTAATCCAGCTGCCAGTGGTTCTACAGAACTTCCCTGAACATCAGAGAGAAGTAGAAGAGATTACAAAAATAAAAATACCACACATTCATATCCATGAAAAATACATTATAGAAATGAAAATATCCAAGTCTCAACACAGATACTATATACTTCTACACTAAAATAGAAAGAGTCCCCTGTATTATAGACATTTTAGAGGTGGAAGAGACATTTGGGTCATCCAGCTCTGTATAATAAAACTTTCTACAATAATAAAAATGTTCTGGACCTCTGACTGTGTTGGCCCTTTGGGTTCGGTAGTAAGGCATCCCCCAGCCAGTGTCTCCTCTTCCAGACCCCAGTGGTAGTCAGATAAGCAAGAGTCTCTCTCCGTCTTGTTCTTCTCTGTCTCTTCTAACTTTTCTTACCCATCTATTTAAAAGAAAACAGCTCTCTGCTCCTTTTTTGCTTTTCTCTTGCTAATTTGTCTCCTCTTCCTTCAACTAAGACAGAAAACATCCAGGCACTTCCACCTCTGACTGTGTAAGCCCTTCAAGGGTTTTCCACTCTTAACCCAATTTCATTACCTACAACATAATTTATGATTTTTCTCTCCTCTATTTGTTCCAGTACTTTCCTTTTTTCTTGCCCTTTCTTCCTATTTCTTTTTCCTATTTTCTTTTTCTTTTATCTTACTTTCCTGTTTTACCATTCAGCCCTTACCCACTACCTAGAGATTAGGTGCATAGTAGCTAAACATCTGAACATTGTGAGTTTTAGAGAATTCTTTGCACCTCACTGTAGTGGTTAAAAAAGAGTTAAATTCCCCATCATAAATCTGATAGCAAAACTACTCCTGTGATTCTGACACTGGATGACACAGTAGAAGGGAGAAAATTGCACCAAACTATTACACAGTAAGGGAAATACACAAGCTCACAATCACAGAATCCTTCTCCAACAAATTAGCCAAAAGTGAATACATTACCAAATGACTAAAAATCAGAGAAGAGCCTCAAGGATGAGAGAATCAAGTAATACATCTCCCACAAGGGAACATTGTAACTTGTCTCCAAGTAGAGAAAATTTACAGGATATCACCAAAATGTCAGAAAAAGAATTTAGAATGTTTATAGTAACAAAACTCTATGAGATGCAAGAGAAAAGAGACATTGAGTTCCAAGAGATGAGGAGTACTTCCATGATATGAAAGAAGAATTGGACACCATAAAAAAAGAATCAATCAGAACTATTAGGTATGAAGGTTGTAATACAAGAAATCAAAACCTCCCTTTAAAGTATTAAAAACAGGTTAGACCATGCAGAAGACTGAATTTTGGGAGTAGAAGACAAAACCTCTGACCTAGAAAAAATTATCAAAACTACTGAGAAAGCAGCCAAATAAAAAAACTGAGGATAATATATGAGAAATACTAGATACCATGAAACACCCAAACATTCAAATAATTGGTATCCCAGAAGGTGAAGAAACTAATAAGGGCATTGATAATCTATTCCACAAAATTCTGGAAGAAAACTTTTCAAGTCTAGAGAGGCACTCAAACATTCAGACTCAAGAAATACAAAGAACCCCAAGTAGAATCAGTCCAAGAAGATCCTCTCCATGGCACATCATAGCTAAATTGGCCAAAACCACAGACAAAGACAAGATACTAAGATTGGCAAGAGAGTAACGTCAAATCACTTAGGAAGGCTATCCCATCAGGATAACATTGTATCATTGGATACAATGCAAGCAAGGAAAGAATGGGGAAATGTATTCAGTGTTAAATAGAAAACAATTTCAACATAGAATTCTATACCCAGCAAGATTATGCTTCATGTGGGAAAAGAAGATAAAAAACATTCTCAAATAAACAAAACCTAAAAGAATTTACAAACTCCAGACCAGCTCTTCAAGAAATTCTGAAAAAAAATACTATATGAATAAAACTAAAGACAGAAAGACAGCAATAAAAGAACAAAAAACAACCTAGAATATGGCCAACTTAATGACAGGAGCAAGACTGGAAATAACTATAATAACATTGAATGTTAATGGATTAAATTCTCTCTGATCAAGAGACACAGTCTGGCTGAATGGATTAAAAACCAGAAACCCACCATCTGTTGCCTACAAGAAACTCATCTCATAGATAAGTACATACATAGACTAAAAGTGAAGGGCTAGAAAATGGTATTTCATGCAAGTGGAAACCAAGAAAGAGCAGGAGTCGCTATACTGATTTCAGCAAAAATAGACTATAAGACAAAAACTGTAAGAAGATACAATGAATGGCATTATATAGTAGTGAAAGGGCTGATTCGCCAAGAATATATAATGCTTCTAAATACCTATGCACCCAACTCAGGAGCGCCCAAATATGTAAAGAAAGACTGCTAGATCTAAAATGAAAGTAGACTGACACACCATTAGCTAAACTAATTAAGAAGAGAAAAAGGAACTAGATATATCAAATTTGAATCAGGTAACATCACAACAGACATAATAGAAATACAAAACAGCATTCAAGGATAATATGACTGACTTTATGCCAACAAAGAAGAAAACCTGGATGAAATGGACAAATTCCTGGACACATAAAATATACTAAGATTGACTCAGGAGAACACAGAGAGACTGAATAGACCTATAACAAACAGTGATATTGAATCAGTAATAACCTCCCAACAAAGAAAAGTCCAGGTCCCAAAATATCAGAAAAAGAATTTAGAATATTTATAGTAACAAAACTCTATGAGATGCAAAAGAAAAGAGATGTTGAGCTCCAAGAGATGAGGAGTACTTCCATGATATGAAAGAAGAATTGGGCACCATAAAAAAGAATCAATCAAAACTGTTAGATATGAAGGCTGTAATACAGGAAATCAAAACCTCCCTCGAAAGTATTAAAAGCAGGTTAGACCATATAGAAGACTGAATTTTGGGAGTAGCTTCAGGTCCCAGGTTCACTGCTGAATTTTACAAAACTTTTAAAGAAGAGGTAATCCCCATCCTACTCACACTGTTTCTAGAGATCCAAAAGTAAGGAACCTTTCCAAATTCATTCTATGAAGCCTCCATTACCCTCATTCCTAAAATTGATAAGGATACAACAAAAGGAAAACTACAGAAGAATATCTCTAATGAATATAGATGCAAAAATTCTGAACAAGATACTTGCTAACCTTATTCAACAGCATATTAAAAAGGTTATTTATTACGAACAGATAGACTTTATTCAAGGGATGTAACAGTGATTCAACATATGCAAAACCATAAATGTAATACACCACATTAACAGAAAGAAAGATAGAAACCGTATGATCATTTCAATAGATGCGGAAAAAGCATTTGGCAAAATAAAACAATTCTGTACGATTAAGACTCTCAGTAAAATCAACATAGAAGGATCGTTTCTCAGCATAATAAAAGCCATCTATGAAAAACCTGTAACTAACATTATACTGAATGGGGGAAATCTCAGCTTTTCTACTAAAAACTGGTACAAAACAAGGCCTCCCACTTACTCTGCTCCTATTCAATATAGTACTGGAAGTCCTAGCCAATACAATCAGACAAGAGAATGAAATAAAAGTCATTCCAATAGGGAAAGAAGAACTGACATTATCTCTTTTTGCAGATAGCATGATTGTATACATAGAAGACCCAATAGTACCCATGCAGAAACTTCTCAAAGTAATAAATACATACTGTAAAGTGGCAGGATAAAAAATTAACTTTCAAAAATCTATGGCATTTCTATATACAAACAAATAGAGACAGAAATGAGAAATTAATCCCATTTACCAAAGCCACAAGAAGTATAAGACACCTAGGAATAAAACTAGCAAAGGAAGTCAAAGACCTCTACAAAGAAAACTATGAAAACCTTAAAAAATATAAATCAAAAAGGACACAAAAAAGTGGAAGGAGGGACCAGCAGGTGGTGTGGTGGTTAAGGCACTGGACACTCCCACATGGCCGACCAGGGTTCGAGTCCTGGATCTGGTGGCTTGCTTTCTCATTTCCTCTCACTCTCACCCTGTCTCTCTCTGGTCAAATTTTTTAAAAAATCAATAAATGAATAGATAAAATAAAATAAATAATTATTTTTAAAAAGTGGAAGGATATCCCATGTTCCTGGATTGGCAGAATTAGTATCATCGAAATGGCAATCTTACCCAAATTCATCTACATATTTAATGCAATCCCTATAAAATTACAAGAGACATTCTTCACAGATATAGAAAAGACAATCATAGAATTTGTCTGGAATTATTAAAAAAAAAATATATTGCCTAAGCCATTCTGCACAAGAAGAATGGAGTGGGTGGCCTCTCACTTCCTGACACCAAAATATATTAGAAATCTATGATAATCAAAACAGCATGGTATTGGCACAAAGACAGACCTGAGGACCAATGGAACAGAGTGTAGACCCCAGAAATAAATTCCAAAACATACATCCAATTGATCTTTGACAAAGGGTACCAGTCAATCCACTGGGAAAAGGAAACCTTCTTGAGCAAATGGTGCTGGAAAAACTGGGTATCCACCTACACAAAGATGAATCTGAATCCCTATCTGTCACCATTAACAAAAAACAATTCAAAGTGGATCAAAGATCTAAACCTAAGACCACCAACTCTAAAACTACTGGTGGAAAACACTGGAGAAACTCTGGGAGACATTTGGGTAGGCAAAGACTTCTTAAGCAAGACCTCCAAAGCACAGGCAATAATCCCCAAAATAGACAGGTGGGATTACATCAAATTAAGGAGTTTCTGCACAGCAAAGGACACCGTAATTAGTGTGAATCAACAACCCTCAGAAGGGGAGAGAATTTTTGTTAAGTGTGCCTCAGCTAAGGAACTGATAACCAGAATACACAGGGAACTCAAGAGGCTTACATGGAAGAAAATGATTAACCCAATTAAAAGATGGGAAAACGAGCTGAATAAACAACTCTCTAAGGAAGACATATGAACAGCCAAAAAGCATATGAAAAAAATGCTCAACATCCCTCATCATAAGGGAGATGCAGATCAAAACCACAATGAGATACCACCTAACCCCAGTCAGAATGGTGAAGATTAAAAATTTAAAAATTATAAGTGCTGGAGAAGGTGTAGTGAAAGAGCAACACTTCTACATTGTTGGGGGGAATGTAAATTGTCTAGTCACTGTGGAGAACAATGTAGAGGTTCCTCAAAGACCTTCAGATAGAACTACTATATGATCCAGCAAGTCCACTACTAGGTATCTACCCAAAGGACAGGAGAGCACTCAGTTGGAAAAGCATTTTCACAACTATATTTATTGCAGCATTATTCACAATTGGTAAGACATGGAACCAATCCAAATTTCCACAAACAGATGAATGGACTGGAAAAGTGTGGCACATATACTCCATGGAATACTATTCAGCCATAAAAGACAACAAGGCCCTGGAATTTGATAGAAAGTGGACAAATATAAAAGATTTGTTGCTGAGTGAAGCAAGTCAGGCTATAAAAGAGATATTATATGCCTCCACTTAACATATACACACTCTCTGCACTCTATGGAAGAGACTGAAAGATCGGACGACATAAAAGCATTAAAGATTGTCATGGACACTAGAGACAAAGTGGAAAGAGAGTGTGGGAGAGGAACAGTGTAGGAAAGGAAATTTGGGGGAAAAATAGAGAGGTAAGACATTTGTGGGACACAGCTATGTTTTATTATCTGTTGATGAGGATGTGTATATATAGTATTCTCAACTGGGCTGGACTGAGGTGTATATCATGCTGGGTAAAGTCTCTTTACAATCTAAATGATGTATAGCAATTGAATGTATAAATAATAATAATGATAATAACAAAATGTTCTGTATCTGCCCTATTCAATGCCATAGCTATGAGCCACATGTTGTTACTGTGTTAAAATGTCACTGGTCCAACCAAAGAACTGAATTTTTAGTTTTATTTCATTTAAATTAATTTAAACAGCCACATCTAGCTAGTGGCTACTATATTAGTCAATGGACATCTAGGTCCTTCTCCATCCTAATTAGAAATTTGCTTTCCAGTTCCTTAATCTCTTTACACTCTCTCTTATGACCAGATCCACTCCTAACAGGTCCAGTTACAACTTATAATGGTGGTATTCAATCTTGGCTGCATGTTAGATTCACCTCATAAGCTATATTTAAAATGTCAGTGAGGAAGGATGTGTGACCCAAGCATGGATATTTTTTCTTAATTTTTATTTTTATTAAACAAAAATTTCAGAACCCTTTTTTTCAACAGAGAACTTTACATGTGAAAGATTACACACTGCATACCCTCATTCAATATGTAATGAACGTTGACATAGGCTTTTTTTTTATTTTAGAAACGTTTGCCTTACGGTGCATGTACTTGCCTATGAGAGAGCAAGAAAGACAATGAGAAGGAAAGTGAGAAATCACCCCCAGGGTGGATGACCATACTGCAATCAGTTCTTCTCCTTTCTCCTCCCAGGATTTTGGGCACACATGCACAAGCACCTGGTGTGATTTTCAAGCCAGTAGGTCCATGACTCAAACTGTGGTTGGCCATGTGAGAGTCTAGAGATGTAACCACAGTTCAGTCTGCTGGCCCCAGCATGGGTACTTTTAAGAAGCTCCTCAGGTGGTTCTAATATGCAGCCAGGGTGGAGGATCTTTGATAAATATGCTAATAATGGGCTGGTCCCAAATACAGCAGTTAGGTGATATGTAAAGGAGGCCAGATCCTACATGGCTGACCAGAGTTTAAGTCCTCACCCCATTAGCATGAAATGAACAGGTGAGGTGTATGTGCACCTAGGATCTTGGCAGGATGAAGAATTTGAGAAAAAGGACTGTGGTGTGACCAGACCCCTAGAAAGTGCTTTCCTTTGTCCCTGTCTCTCTTTCTCTATTTCTTTTTCTTTCATGTGCACATATTATGTGGCCTCTGGCATTTAAAAAAATTCTAATGATTCCCAATGCCTAACATAAAGTAAGAATGGTTTACTGACCATGTGCCTAACATAAAGTAAGAATGGTTTACTGACCATGTTTATTATAAGCCATCACACTTTAAAAGTAAAAATTTATCAGATTAAATCTATTTGCCTTTAGGAGGCCCTGAAGAGAGCCAGGAGGTGGAGTAGTAGTTAAGGCACTGGACTCCCACATGGCCGACTACAGTTTGAGTCCTAAACCAGGCAGTTTGAAACTCAAGAGTGTGTGTACATGAATGCCCAAAATCCCAAGAGGAAAATGAAAGAGAAGGGATTGTGGCATAGCCATCCCCCCTAGGGGTTGATTTGTTTTTCTGTCTCTCTGTCTGTCTGGAAAGTGTGCACACCCTATAGCAAAAAACCTCTCTCAAAAAATTAAAAATAAAAAGGTCCTAAAGAAATGGACAACTGGTCTATAAGCTTGGATAAACAGTAAGAGGCACAGAATTCCACTGTTTAAGCTCCAATGTTGCATGGCACCCAGTGCAAGCCAAGCACAGATACCACGTCCCTCTGAAGGCACTATTTTTTTTTTAGGTGGAAATCTAGGCTTTCCTCTTCAAAGACAAAGTTTTGTGCTGGGCAGAGATCTGGGCAAGGGATTTGACAAGGCCACTTTGCACCTGGCCTTCTGCCCAGCCCATCAATTTAGCTCTTTAAATCACATCATGTAAGCTAGAAAAGATCACAGATCCCATTATACAAACTCCTCTGGCCTACAACAAAGAAAAGGAAGAACATGATAAGCCCTCTGAGGTGGCCTATTAGACCATTCTTAATCTTTCATGCTTGGGGGACTATACTAGGAGTGGGATTCACTAGAAGAATGGCATTAAATTGTGACTGGTTTTGTTTCCAATTATATTTACTTCGGTTCTCAAATTACCATGATTTTACTGTTGTCTCTCTTGACTACTGTAACCATGCATCTGCAACATAGTGCAAAGTCAATGAATGGAGCTGTTTTTTGCCTTCATTATTATTATTATTAGAGGCAGTAGTAGTAATAGTGCTAGACAGTACATTGATTGCCTGGTACCTAGAACACAGTTAAGTATTCAAGACTATAATAATTTTTTTGTATCTTTATTGTCCTAGCTCCAGGCATAATGTCTGAAACATAAGAGGACACTGATAAGAGTTAGTATGCTTTGTTCTCACCTTTTCCCGGGATACATTTTTCTCCTCTCTTCTCCATAGCTATGCTTTATCTAAAGTGATTACAGCTCTTCCTCTAGCAATAATGCTTAGCCTGACACTATCAGTGATACCATCTGTAAAGACATCCTGTCTTTTTTTCCATGGTAACCTCTTAAGCGGCAAATGAGAAACAAGTGTTTTAAGACTATGTTTCAGATGAGAAAACTGAAGTTATGGGCCATTGCCTTGGAATTTTAGCTCACCTCTAATGCCTATATCCTATTATAGCCTGAAAAATAGGCCTCTTCTCTCCCAACCTATATGCCAACTAGGCTATAATTAATGTCACCACCTTTGTTCTTGCACTGTAGTGCGTGGAATACCCTCACATTTTTACATTTAATTTGTCCTCTGAGGATTATCTTAAGAGATACTTCCTCTATGAAATGTTCTCTGAGATTTCAAGCCTTTACTGAGCCCCTTCTAAAATCACAAAGCATAAAATAAGTCCCACCTAATTTAGCATTTCATTCTATGACTGTGCCAACTTTCCTTAGCTAGATTGTATGTGTTCATTAAACATCCATTTATCAATTACCCTTCATGTCCCAGATCCTGTGTGAATACCAGGAGTGCAGAAATTAAGGTAATCCTACCCTAAGGGTAGAAAGACAAACATGCAGTTGGGTACTGTTGAAGAAATGTGATCAAAATGTCAGTAGAAAACTTGAAAGGAGATTAACTACTTTCCTGAGGGTACTGGGGGGAAGGCTTCAAGAGAAGGGGACAAGATCAGCAGATGGAGTAATAGTTATGTCGCTGGCCTCCCATGTAGTGGACCATGGCTCAAGTCCCAGACCCAACAGCTTAAAACTCATTCCAGGTGGGAACCAGCAGTTAGCGTAATGGCTATGTCGCTGGACTCCCACGTAGTCGACCGTGGTTCGCGTCTCGGACCCGGTGGCTTACAACTCACGCCGGGCGCGTGTGCGTGCGTGCCCAAGATCCCGAGAGGAGAATGGAGGAGAAAGGATTGCGGCGTGACCATCCCCCCTGGGGGGTGATTTCTCGCTTTCTGTCTCTATGTCTCTCTCTGTCTGTCTGGCGAGCACACGCGCCCTATAGCGAAAAACCTCTCAAAAAAAAAAAAAAAAAAAAAAAAAAAAAAAGAAAAAAACTCATTCCAGGTGTGTTTACAAGCATGCTCAAGATTCCTAGAGGAGAAAGGACTGAAGTGTGACCATCCCCCCAGGAAGTGATTTCTCACTTTTTGTCTCTCTGGCAAGCACATGCACCCTATAGAAAAAATATCTCTTATAAAAGGGGGGTAGATATGAAAAAGGTCCTAAACCATGAGCAGGAGTTTGTTAAGGTGGAGAAAGTGGAATGAAGCCATATGAAAAGGCATGGTCATAAAGGGAAACTTGGAGATCATAACTCAGTATCATTAGAGCTTAGGTGGGATAAAGAGATAAGACACTTTCTAGTATGGTGAACTGGACTGGTGAGAAATGTACACATGTTGAAATATTCACTTGGTAAGCTAAGTAACATGATTGAATGTGTAAAAGAAATAGAAATAAAAAGAAAATATCATGGAAGGTTGACTCATTCATATAGATATCAAGTGTTCAGAGTAGGCCAGGCACTAGAATAGGTGTAAGTTCTAGAAAAATAGGACAAATGCAGTCATTGAAGTTGCACTTTAAGGCTAATTGGACAGGGCAGAAAATTTCTCAGTAAGACAAAGAAATATGTAACTACAAATTGTGATAAGTTTCAAGAAGGGAGATGATATGGTACACCAGAGAAAAGAATATGAAGGAAGTGCTTTAAACAAGGTGGTTAGTGAGGACTTCTCTGAGGAAGTGACCTTTTGGTGAAGTCTGGAAGATGTAAAGAGTTGAATAATAGTGTTCTAGGCAATGATCAAAGGTCTTGAAATTGAAAAGAGCTTGGCATGTTGGAAGAATCACAAGAAGCTCTACAAAGCTAAAAAGTAGTAGCCAAGGCTGACAGAATGGTTTAAGATAAAGTTGGAGAGGAAAACACAAGCCAAAACTTTGTTAGACTTTAGAAGAGTGTTTATTTTATCACAAGACAAGCAGGAGGCTCAGCCATAGTGACTCATGCTGCTAAAACACTGTACCCTGCAAGCTGGAACCACAAGGGAGGACCAGGTTCCATTCCCAATCCAGCCTAAAGTCTTGGCATAGTGATTCATGCCTGTTGTCCCAGCTGGGAGGCTGAGACAGGACAATCATGATAGGGCAAGATCCCATCTTTAAGAATAATAACAATAATGATAGTAATAAACTGGAAGCTAATGAAGGAAAGATAAAATGGGGTCAGATTTGTGTTTTGCAGGATAAAATGTGAGGCTGTGCAGAAGATGGTCTTGGGGGTGAGTGAAAAGAATGGAGTCAGAATGATCAATTAAAAGATTGTAGCGGTGGTCTAGATAAGAAATGATGACAGCAGGAGCCTATTTATTCATATCCCAGCCCCACGGTGACTAAGAGTGCTAGGCACACAGGAGACTCTCAGCATGATTGTACTGATTATATAAATACAAGCTGAATGGGGTGTTGAATCTCTCTTTAGGAGGTCACACTATCCCTTCCCTCTCCTTTTTTTGTTTACAGTACAGAGGGAGGGAGGCATTCTACAATTAGTATTATTAAAGTCATTTGCTATTTAGGGACAAACATTTACTCTAAGTGGTCTTTCCTTTAGCCATTCCTGAGTTATGTGAAAGAAAATACCAGTACTTCTTAAGAGAGCCAATCAGCTTCCTGCTCTCATGATTTGGACCCAGAGAGAAATTTGCCATTTGGGCATTTTCAGGGCAAGAAGCAACACTCATTTTCTAATTCAAACTCCCCAGAAGATCACAAACACTTGAATTGTGAATGCCACTTTGATGTAGTTTATGCTTCTCCCTCTGCCAAAGCAGGGATGTAATTACCTAGAAGAGTGAGGTAAATATCTGAGGAATCATCATGTCTTCATGTTCTCCTATAGCTAGGAGATGACAAAAGGGGCTCTTTATCACATTTCCATTTTCTATTGCTGACAAAACAGTTCAGTAATGAAAGACATTGAAATCTGTCCATCCTACCTCAACCTCTGTATGGTCATGGAAGCCTCAAGGATGGGAGGGAAAGGGAAACCAATCACCTAAGGAATCCGAGCCTCATTTTTTCACCTGGGGTAAGAACATCCTTCATATCTCACAGGACTAGTACAAAGAATCATTGAGGAGTATGCTTGAATTTGATCTTTAAACTACAAGGCAAGGGCTTTGTACTGTGATTCATTCTAAGTGATTAAAGACAAAGACTGTCTTTTTTTTTTTCTTGGTCTCCCAAGGAGTTTAAACACATTATAGCTCAATAAATAGGATTTTACTTTAAAATCAATTCAATCAAATGTAATATAGCTTTAGAAATGGTACAAATAAAATGGATCATTCACTTCTCAGAATTAAATCAACAGATTCTCAGGTCTTTTAGCTTCTTGGTTTGGAACAGTGGAGGAAGAAATCACGGATGGGAAGAGAGGATACAACCTTATCTTGGCAGATTTATTTGGCCTATTAGAGTCAATACCTCTTCCCAGTGAGCAGCAACAAGAAGCAGCATTGCAATTAGCACTAAAGCAGGATTTCAACCCAGGATGTGCATCTGGAAAAGTCACAAATGTAATCTTCAAAATTAGCACAGGCGCACACAGCCAGGGCCCAAAGGAAACTGGCCAAAGATGAGCGCCAACTTTGCATCACCAATCAGAACTATTGCATGAACATTTTCAGGCAGCAGAAAGGAGAGGAAGGGAGGAATAGCTTGTGCAGTGTCTTAAGAGGTTTACCCTGTGCCAGTTGCTTTGTTAACACATATCTCATTTAATCCTCATAATAGCTTTACAAGGTAGAATTTTTCTCTAGCACAGGTTATGGTACATAGTAAGCAGTAATGAATGATAACTTCTAGTAATATTATTAGCATTGTTAACCTTAATAATAACAAATAGAGCACAATGAGGTTAAGAAACATCCATTCACAGAACTGGTAAGTGATAAAAACCAAGGTTTGAACCTAGGTTTTTCTGTCCTAAAAGTTTGTTGTTTTTTCTACTAAACCCTTTTTTGCAAGAGGAAAATGATTTTGTCATTAAAACAGTTTGGGATGTTGCAACCATGTAGATAAGTCTACCTCTATAACTGGCCCCTTCAGACTTTCAGATATCTAAGAATAATTTGAGTCTTCTCTTTCTTCACTCAGCTTTCTAAATTGCTATGAACTATGGCCCAACTCTACTACAAGAAGGTCAACTACTCACCATACAGAGACCGCATCCCTCTGCAAATTGTGAGGGCTGAGACAGAGCTCTCTGCAGAGGAGAAGGCTTTCCTCAATGCTGTGGAGAAAGGGGACTATGCCACTGTGAAGCAGGCCCTACAGGAGGCTGAGATCTACTACAATGTCAACATCAACTGCATGGACCCTCTGGGTCGGAGTGCTCTGCTCATTGCCATTGAGAATGAGAACTTGGAGATCATGGAGCTATTGCTGAACCATAGTGTGTATGTGGGTGATGCATTGCTCTATGCCATCCGCAAAGAAGTGGTAGGCGCTGTGGAGCTTTTGCTCAGCTACAGGAAGCCCAGTGGAGAAAAGCAGGTAAGAAAAATTTCCGTTGGCTAGGACATAGTCAAAGACAACAGGGCACTAGGGTCAGAAGCCTTGAAACTAGGGAAGGTTAGGTAGTCTGGAGTTGAGAAACTCTTTGTCAGAATTGTATCAGTGAACTCAGGTAGTGTCCTAGATATACTCTGAATGGCCCACTGAGTTTTACTCATTTGCCTTTTTCTTATTAGTATTTTCCCATATGCCTTCCCATACTTACTAACCCAAAGGTGTTTTCTCCATTTCCAGAATATTCAAGCTCCTTCTACCCTCCACACTGTCCCCCCTACCAGCCCCAGTTTTCTATCTTCACTTCTTCCTCTACTCAGTGGTTACATTCTAGAAAAGGAGAGACCAAACTTGAGCTTTCTCCTGAAGACAAGACAGCAGGCCTTTAAACTTGAGTACCACGGTGCACATGAAGGTGGATGGAGAGCCTGGCATATTTTTCTAGTACTCATTATGTGACTGCATTCTACCTCTAGATAATTGGGGTTTTGCTTCTGTGATTCCTATATCCTCCAAAGCACCTAGATTTCATACTCTACAGTCATTTTTGCCTCCATATCCAATCCCATAGGCCTGTGGTTTCTTCTTTCCCATTATTTTTTCATACTTTCTTTTTCTCTCTAGCCTGGATTCCATCACTTGGGATCTAGTTTTCTTTATAAAATGAATGGTTTTATAAGATATATTTATAATATGAATGTTTGTTAAAGTGTGGTCCCTTCAAGAGCAGCATCAATATCACCTGGGGACTTATTAGAAATGCAAATTCTGAGGCTCCTATCACTGAGCTACTGAATCAGAAACTCTGGTTAGGGGTCCAACAAGCTGTGACTAACAAACCTTCCAGAGGATTCTGATGCACATTCAGGTTTGAGAACCACTATCCTACACTAACATAAAGATTTCCCAACTGGTCACCCTGCCTTTAGTCTCTTCCTTTTTCTCAAGCCATTCTGAATAATGATGCTGGTCTAATCTCCCTAAAAATAGCATAAACCTGTCATTACTGTCTATCCTTTCAATAATTACAATCTCTTCTCATTAGAAGATACCAATCCATGCAGCCTAGCACTTACTCAGTGCCCTTAATGTAGTGGTCTTTTCCAGTCATGTCTTCTTATAGTCCCATCAGAACACTCCTCAAGCAAGATAAGCCTCCTCACTACATAGTGTTGGGCACACAGTAAGAACAAAGAGAGTTTTGAATCATCAGCATGAAACATTTAATACATTCCAAAAAGTATGAATAGTACAAATTAAAACCAAAATTGGAGGGCTGGGTGATGGCACAGCACTAAAATGCAATGCTTCACAAGGCAGACTCACATGTGGTTACTAGTTTGGAGAGGTTTTCGCTATAGGGCGCATGCACTCGCCAGACAGACAGAGAGAGACAGAGAGACAGGAAACGAGAAATCACCCCCCAGGGGGGATGGCCATGCCGCAATCCCTTCTCCTCCATCCTCCTCTAGGGATCTTGGGCACACACGCACACGCGCCCGACATGAGTTTAAGCCACTGGGTCCGGGACTCGAACCACGGTCAACTACGTGGGAGTCCAGCGACATAGCCATTACGCTAACTGCTGGTTCCGCAGTTACTAGTTTATACCAAGACCTCCCTGAGTATACCAGGCATATGTGTGCCCATGACCCAAGCTGGCTGAAGATAGAATGGATTGTACCAACAAGACCCTATAGGGGTGCTAAATCTATGTCTCTGTCTGTCTTTCTTATTCATGGAATAAATAAATAAAACTTTTAAAAAATTGCAAAGAGCTTAGAAAATATTGATAATGAAAACAACATCAAATATATGAGATATGACCAAAGACTGTGTTAAACAAAATTCACAGCTTTAATACTTGCCTAATTAAACCAAATAAGAATAAAATAATAATAAGTGATAATTCACAGTCTAAGAATTGGAATTGACAGAGCTAGAAGCAGGACATTGGATTAACAGTTCCTTGAATAAAGGTCCTGAACCATACTTTCCCCATCAGCATTTATTTAACACAGTGCCAAGACAGTAGGGACTTTATCCCTTCTACTCCAACCCCTACCACTACTGTGTCACATCACTACAAATGTGCCTGAAACATCACAGAAACTCAGTAAATATTTTATGAACAATATGAAACTAGCATGGTTCTAAGAATTTTTATATGATTTAATCTCATTTGATCATCGCAACTCTGTTAAGTAGACTGTATTATTTCATCACAATTTTATCAATGAGAAAAATATCACAGGATGATTAGGTCAATTGTCCAAGATGACAGTAAATGTTAGAGTCAAGATTCAAGCCCAGGCAGCCTAGCTCCTGAACCCACCCTCTTAACCACCAGTTTATACTGCTCCCCTAGCATTCTAAGTCAGAACTCCCGGTACAGGAGTTCCTAGTCAGGGTAGAAGAATGGAGGATGAATGAGCTTTCTGAGAAGGACAGGTCTGAAGAATTTCCAGAGAGACCAAAGCAGAAAAGTTAGAGTATACCTTACTGGGTCCATCTCACCACCAAAACCAATTTTTTCTGTGCCCCAGAGCCCTGCTAAGTGCATGGGTGATGTAATGGGCTAATCTGCACTAAGACTTACTTAACTACACTGCTCCATGAGGACCTTGCCTGACTCAGATCCTACAGCCCTTGGCCTTTCCCTTCACTTGACATCTGTCATATGCTGCTTTGTACTGTTGGTTAGCTTTACTTATGTAAATGCTTAGTGTCTGTAACTAGATTGTTTTTTACATGTGAGAAAGAAATCTAATGCCCAGCTGTTTCCATGATTTCCCTATCAGTACCTAACCCAGTGCTTAGTACATAATGGGTGAAATATAAGTATTTGCTGAGGATCTTAAAGGAGGTAAGTATTTCTTCCAGAAAAGCACGTGGCTTACAGGTGGAACAAGACCTCTGGTCTTTAGTATTCAAGAACATTTAGCTTTTCATGTTTTGAGAAAGGACAATACAGGAAGGGTTTCCCAAAAGGGAACTAGCAAGACCAACCCTGTCTGAGTTTAGAAAGTGGTCCAAGTCCTTCTTCAATTGCCCTAATTTCTCCCACCTTTCTCCAATACTCTATTGAACACCAGGGCCCTGCTAGGCAAGAAGAAAGTACCAAATAAACTTGCACTAAAGTGCAATTGAAGATATGACCTCCCCTAGGGAAAGGCAGTGCTTAACTCAGAAAAATGAAACACTGTTCTCATCTATTCCATTGCTAATAACGGAAAACACCTGGGTCTGAGTAACTTAAGAGAAAATAAATTTTTTTCAGCTCATGGTTTGGAAGCCCAGGGTCCAGTAACCACCTCTGTTGGAGGTCTTCTGGCTGAATCACAACATGGCAGAATGCATGCTCTGTGTTCCATGTGTCTCTCCCAGTCTAATTCCTTCTCCTTGGAAACCCCCATAAACCAATCATAGGGGCCCTACTGTAACCACTTTATCACTCCCAAAGGACTTACCTTTCTACACCATGAGGGCATTAAGTTTCCTATTAATACCTCTACAATCAAATCTGGACACATGAATTCTGGGCAGGGCACAAACCATAGCAACCACTAATGGTAGAAAGTCAAAAATACGAAACTGGGTGAAGGTATTTTAGGACAAGTGGTCTTTTAACCAGGACCCTTTCAGACATGCTGCCAATCTAAGACCTTTTTTGTCCATACTTGAACATCACACCATAGGTACAAATAAATCCACAACACCATCAGCTCCATTCCTGAATCTCTTCAGCAACCTTCTCCCTTTTCCCATTCTACCCCAACCCCCATCACTAGCTTCTGCTTAATTTCATTTCTCCCATTGCTCTGACAATCATCATGATAAGTCATATGTCAGTAATTATAACATCAGGTTGTCACAATGTTAGAACTCTACCTTTCTGGGAGATAGAAACAAGTTTTATTTACATGGCAGCAATCAGCAATATGAGCACACACAGGTCTCCTAAAGGGCTTAGGCTTCAGCTGGGCAGGCCACTCTCTGAAAAGCATTCCCTTTAGACACAGAATCCAGACAACTATCCTTTCTCAGAGATGTCCTCCCCCATTTCTACAGGGAACTGGGTACAGCTGACCTCTATCAATCTTAGGAAGTTAAACTAGTGTCCTCCTTGGCTTTACTGAGCAAAGACTTGAGCTCCAGGCAGTAAGAACCCCTCTGTTCTATCCTTACCCTAACTTCTTGTGTTCTTCCTCCTCTTGTAGTATATCAAAACTGCTCTCAAATGAAGGTTAGAGGCAGGTATAAATGGTTGGCACTGGCTGCAAGTGTCACATGGAGACCTGTACTTTTAAGTGTATTTATTTCTTCTGAGAGAGAGTAAGAGAAAAAGAGAGACTCCCAAGAGAGTCTTCATACCATAATCCATTACCAGCATCAGCTAGCCCCTAATCATGGGTATGTGCATGCCCAGAATACTCAAGATCTCTGCACTTGAACCAGGAACCTTTCTGTGTTGGTCAGTCTGACAGAGTGTCATGTTTCACCACCATGCAACTGTCTGGCTCCTGATACCTGCATTTTAACAGGGACAAACCTTTAGGTAAAAATACTGATATTCTATCAGGTAGAAGTCTCTGTACCAGAATAAGTGTGTATATGTATGCACGTGTGTGTGCGTTACACTGTGGTCTCATTGCTCCAGAAATCTAACCTTCTTAGAACCAGCAGATGGCCTAAGGGCTACATTGCTGGACTCCCATGAAGTAGACCATGGTCGAGTCCCAGACCTGGTGGCTTAAACTTGCGCCAGGCGTGTGTGCATGCATGCCCAAGATTCTGAGAGGAGAATGGAGGAGAAGGGATTGTGGTGTGGCCATCCCCCCTGGGGGGTGATTTCTCACTTTCTGTCTCTCTGTCTCTCTCTGTCTTTCTGGCGAGCACACGTGACCTATAGCAAAAACCTCTCAAAAAATAAATAAATAAAATTTAAAAATTAAATAAAATAAAAAGAAAGAAATCTAACCCTCTTGGTCCACTAAGCATCATGGCCTATTTTCTTAGAGTTAGGTTTTAGCAACCTGGAGGGCTTGTGACTCCTTGGGGAAAACACTCTTCAAACAGTCTCAGAATTCAAAATTTTGGGGCAACAGAGTCTCCAGACTGTTTCTTGTCTATTATGCTAGCTAGCTTGGAGTGACTGATTTTGGGAATTACTAGAGGAGCATTGTCAGCAAGGAGAGAAAATATAGCTATAATCCAGAGAGAAGATAAATATCTGCATATGCTCAAAACTAGCTCACAATCATTAACTGTGCATATGGGAAGTTCGTCAAAATGCAGATTCCCTATCGCATACCTACAGAATCAGAATCTTGGGTTTTAGGTCTGAAATCACCATTTTAACAAGCACACTCCCACTCATTTCTAAGTGGGAGGTCCATATACCTTTCTGTATTAGTTTCCTAGGGCTGCCATAACAAATTACCACAAACTGGGTAGCTTAAAACAAATGTATTCTCTTATAGTTAAGGAGGCCAGAAATTAAAACTGAAGGTGTCAGCAGGGCTGGTTTCTTTTGTAGGAAAAATCTGTTCTGTGACTCTGCTAGGTCCTGGTGGTTGCTGGCAATCTCTGGTGTTCCTTGGTGTAACTGCATTACACTTATCCCTACCTCTATTGTCACACAGTTCTCCTCTGTGTCTTTTTCCTGTCTCTCTAGCCAATCCCCTCTTTTTTCCTATAAAGATTATCAGTAATTTCCTTTAGGGCTCACCCTAATCCAAGATGACCTCATCCTAACTTGATCACATCTGCGAAGATCCTTTTCCCAGATAAGGTCGCATTCACAGGTACTAGAGATTAAGACTTAGACATATCTTTTTTTTAAAACTATTTATTTAATTTTATTTATTCAGTCATTTAATTTGACCATAGACACACACACACAGAGAGAGAGAGAGAGAGAGAGAGAGAGAGAGAGAGAGAGAGATGGAAATTGAGAAAGCAAGTCACCAGGTCCAGGACTTGAACCACAGTTGGCCATGTGGGAATGTCCAGCACCTTAACCACCACGCCACCTGCTGGTCCCATGACTTAGACATATCTTTTAGGGGGGACTCAATTCAACCCATTACACTTTCTATAAAAATATCTATCTGAACAGCTGGTTTTCAAACATTCTCAGCAACAGTTTTTCTTAAATAAAATCCTCTCCAGATGTAAATGAGACTCAAGCAGAGCCACCCTAAATGCAGATTGGGGCACAAAAGCTACCTGTTCTCTCTCTCTCTCTCTCGCATGTGTGTGCACACACACACATACACACACACTCCTATACCTTCTTAGCCCATGAAGTGTATAGCTTGAAAACTGCTGGCCTAGAAAATAGAGTAACAGACTATGACTCGGAGTTCATGGTTCTAGCCAGCTTGGAGTTAACAGGGTGACTTTGGGCAAGTCAGAGAATCTCCCTATATTTTGAATATTCAATTATGTCACCTGCAAAATGAAGCTAACAATACCTACCTCTATATAAGTCAGAATCCTATTGTATGAAAGTAGTAAGATTAAGATGTATGAAAGTCTTTTTCAAAGTTTTTTTTAGGGACCAGCAGACGACATAATAGTTACATTGCTGGACTCCCATGTAGTCGACAGTGATTCAAATCTCAGACCCAGCAGCTTAAAACTCACACCAGATGAATATGCATGCATGCCCAAAATCCCGAGAGGAGAATGGAGGAGAAGGAATCGAGGCATGGCCATCCCCCCTGAGGGGCGATTTCTCGTTTTCTGTCTCTCTGTATCTCTTTGTCTCTCTGGCAAGTGCACATGCCCTATAGCAAAAAAACCTTTCTCTCAAAAAAAAAAAAAGTGTTTTTTTAATGCCAGACAGAAGTCAATGACTACTATGAAGAGACTTCAGAACATGAGGGGAAAAACAGAATTAATATAAGTCTTGGGACCAGGAGTTGGCATAATGCCTATGTTGTTGGGCTCCCATGTAGTCGACTGTGGTTTGAGTCCTGGACCTGGTGGCATAAACTCACGCCAGGCGCGTGTGCGTGCATGCCCAAGATCCCAAGAGGAGAATGGAGGAGAAGGGATTGTGGTGTGGCCATGCCCCCTGGAGGGTGATTTCTCACTTTCTGTCTGTCTCTCCTGCGAGCAAACGCACCCTATAGAAAAAACCTCTCTCTCTCTCTCTCTCTCTCTCTCTCTCTCTCTCCCTCCCTCCCTCCCTCCCTCCCTCCCTCCCTCCCTCTCTCTCTCTCTCTCTCTCTCTCTCTCTTATATATATATACATATATATATATATATATATATATATATATATAAAAGTCTATTTATATATATATAAAAGTCTATTTTGGTGCACAATTTTTTGAAATCTACATGTATTTTTTTATAGTGCATATTATGAACTTTCTGAAGACCCCTCATATTTTCAGTTCTGCTGCATCAGTTTGATTTAGTCTGTCATATTGTGTAGAGAAACCAGCTGGAATGTGGTACTTATCACAAGGCATTGACAGTACAGTGAGAGGGAGAGGCTAGTGAGAGAGCTGGCCTGATACACTGATTACCTCCTTCTGTCTGGTCTTGGTGGCAATGATCTCCACTCTGCTGCCAGGCAAACTGCATGACCTCAAAGTCATTCTTTCTTTTTCACTAGAGTCTAAGGATCTGAGAAAAAGCGAGTAGAGCTGTTGGGCCTCTGCATCAGCAGCCCACCCAAATAATTTTCTTTCTTGGTCACTTGCGTCAATGCAGGCAAGCAGAAAGAGGCTAAACCAACTTTCTCCCTATGGCCCGCCCCTCCAGGCTCTGCCTTAATTACTCATTTGTCTGTGCCAGATGGCTCCAAATTAAAATTGGTCTCACAGATGAGCTGGAGAGATTACATCTCAACAACACTGATAAGTGTTTGTGTTGAGTTTATAGAATCAGCAACAGTATATTCCATTTATTCCTCCTATCTGGCTCTTGTTCTCAGGGTAAGAGTGAAGTGTGGAGGGAGAGAGACAAAGGTGTCTGGAGCATAGAGAGGGGACATAGAGAGTCTAGCCTGTAAATCTCAAACACTCAATATAAGAGAAAAAAGTAAAGGAGAGAATTGTAAAAGTCACCCTGCTATTTATAGGCATCCTGCAGTGGTAGAAAGGCCAGCGGCTTTGGAGTCAGACACTTAATAAATGGATTTCCTTGGACAAGTCATTTAATCTCTCCAAACCTGTTTCTTCATCAGTAGCTATTAAAAAAAAAAAAAAAAAAACGGCATCTACTTTATAGAATTACAGTGAGAATTAAATGAAATCATATATGTATACACTTAGAGCTGGCTTTGATACAAGGTAAGTACTCAATAAATGGTAGCTAGTACTACTCTTACCACTACTAGTTGAGGCCATGCTGATATCACCTTCTGGTTAATGTTATTTGTTCACTCAAAAAATATGTAAGTACCCCTAGTACATAGGGGTTAAGGATTCAGACTAAGTGACCTTGGGAAGGTTGTTTACTCTGTATAGTATCAGTTTCCTTACCTGTAATGGAGTTAATGATGCTACCTATATGAAAAGTTGTTGTGAGATTTAAATAAGAACTATTTTTTAGGACTTGGTGTAAATTGTGGCCATAGCCTTTGATATATGATGCCCATATAATTAGCATTAATATGAGGGGACTTCAGAAAGTTTGTGGAAAATGGAATTAAAGTAAAAGTTTATTTTAGCACAAAACAACTTTAAATCCATGGGAGCCAGCCATATGCCTTATTGATTTATGGAGCCAAATCCCACACACCCAACCAGGAAATGAGTCCTGGCCAAGTGACTTGAGAAACACATCAGGCATGTGTGTATGCCCCAAACCCTGATAGGATGGAGAAATGGAAGAGAAGTGATTGCAGCATGACCACACTTTCACTGGGAAGTGTTCTTACCCTCACCCTCTCTGCCTGTCTCTCTCTCTGGCAAATGCATGTGACTTTTTTTTTGGTGGGGGGAGAGGTTTTCGCTATAGGGCACGTGTGCTCGCCAGACAGACAGAGAGAGACATAGAGACAGAAAGTGAGAAATCACCCCCCAGGGGGGATGGTCATGCCGCAATCCCCTCTCCTCCATTCTCCTCTCGGGATCCTGGGCACGCACGCACATGCGCCCGGCATGAGTTGTAAGCCACTGGGTCTGGGACGCGAACCGCGGTCGACCATGTGGGAGTCCAGCGACATAGCCATTACACCACCAACTGCTGGTTCCCTGCATGTGGCATTTTTAAAAAATAATAAGATTTTTAAAAAGAAATTCATGTACAGTTTTTCATAATATGCATTTTTCCATGAAGTTGGAAAAAGGACCTCTTGAACAAAATAGTATTACTGTTATATTAACTCTGTGTTACTTGAATTATCAGTGTAAGATTGGGTCTTTATCTCTTTAATAACTCAAGGAATGCTTTAATTCTGTTATTTACTTTGATATTCATCCCACAGTCTAAATTCTAGGCCAAAACAATGGGCTGTGTCAATCAGGTCAAGAAAATAAATCTGCTTGGGGCCAGCAGGTGGTGTGGTGCTTAAGGTGTTGGACTCCCACATAGCTCACTATGGTTCAAGTCCTGAACCCAGTGGCTTGAAAAATCACAATGGACACATGTGTGTGCATGCTCAAAATCCCAAGGAGAAGGGATTGTGGGCTGGCCATCCCCTCAGGGAGCAATTTCTCATTTTATCTCTGTCTTTCTCCAGTGACTGCATGCACCCAATGACAAAATGTCTTTCTCCAGTGAGTGCACGCACCCAATGGCAAAACAAAACAAAACAAAAAATACTTCTTTTACATTTACATTTTTTATTTCATTTTCTTTTATAAATTCAATAACATTATTTAGCTTACAAAGTGAATATTTCAACATGTGACAATTTCTCCCTATTCCAGTTGATAAAACTATAAAAGTATCAACAGATAATACCAAAATTCTTTGTCCCATTAATGCTTTGCCTCTCTATTTTTCTTCTAAACGTCCTTCCTCAGACTCTACTCTTTCACACACACTATATCTGGAATTTACATCCATTTGCTGTGTTTCTATATCCTTTAGTCAATCAGTTTCAGTCATAGAGTGTGGACACTTGGTATATATTAAGTGGGGACATAAAATGTCTCTCCTTCATAGCCTGGTTTGCTTTACTCAGCAGTAAATCTTCCATATTCATCCACTTTCTGTCAAAAGCCAGGGTTTTCTTGTTTAAAAACCACTTTTTTTTAAAAAAAAAAAAAGTAATCAACCAGTTCAAATTGGGAGAAAAGGACAGAATGACTGTGTGGCATCATGCTGGCCAAATAGACATATTGAGTTACCTCCTCTCATGTACTAGAGCATCTTAAAAAATTCATGGAAAATGTATATTAGAGAAAAACAGTGCATGGACTTCAAATCTTTTGCACCAAAATAAACCCCTATGTTAATCCCAATTTCCACAAATGTTTCAAAGTACCTTCATATCTGTGATGCCTTTCAGACATGATGCACCTCACTCACAGAATGGAATTGTAGAGAATTTAGAGATCATTTGGTTTGCTCAGCTGAGCTTATCTCCCAAACCACTCTTCCTACTACCCTGTTTCTACCTCTGAGGAATCAGGAGTGGTAACATTTACAACAGAGCTGAAAATAAACAAAGCAGCTCACAATTAGTGTCTGTCTAGAACAACTCATTGATGACAGAATTTCAGTAAATGATTAATTCTATTCTGTTCTTTTCAATTTTCCAATTACTAACTCCTCATATACTTCACAATAAAATTGAAAGACACAGTGCCCTAAAGAAATGTATAGTCTTATGGAGAGTACAGATAAGCACATACTGTCCTTGTTGTCCTTGTCTTGTTCCTGATCTCAGAGGAAAAGTCTAATATTTCACCATTGAGTAGGATAAGTTGTGGGCCTCATGTTTGGCCTTCAATATTGAGGTACAAGTCTTTGTATACCTAATTAGTTGAGAGTTTTTATTACTAAAGTATGCTGAATTTTGTCAAATGCTTTTTCCATTTCTATTGAGATGATCATGTAGGTTTGTTCTTCATTCAATTTATAAGGTGAATCACATTTGTTGATTTGCATGTGTTTGAACCAACCTTGCATTCCAAGAGTAAATTCCACTTTATTATAATGAGACTGTTGAATATGCTTTGCTAATATTTTGTTCAGGATTTTTGCATCTATGTTCATAAATGATTTTGTTCTATAATGTTCTTTTATTGTAATATCTTTGTTTGGCTTTGGTAAGAAGGTGATACTGGCCTCTAAAATGAGTTTAGAAGTAATCCCTCCTCTTCAGTTTTCTGGAAGAGTTTAGGAAGGACTGATATTCTTTCTTAATAGAATTCAGCAATGAAGCCATATGGTTTTATGTTTTTCTTTAATTACTGATTTAATTTCCTAACTTGTTATTGGTCTACTTAAATTTCCAAATTCTTTGTGATTTAGTATTAATTGGTTATGTTTTCAGAAATCTTCCATTTTTTTCTAGTTTGTCCAATTTGTTTGCATATAATTTTTTAAGTAGTCTCTAAAAATCCTTATTTCTGTTATCAGTTGTAATGTCTCCACTTTCACTTGAGTCTTCTGTTTTCTTAGTCTAGCTAAAAATGTGTCAGTTTCCTTTAGCTTTTCAAAAAGCAACTCTTAGTTTCATTGATCTTACTGCATTCTTTCTTTTAATTAATTAATTAATTTTTACTGCCCAAGGGTTCATGCTCTTGCCAGAGAGAGAGAAAAGAAAAAGAAAGCACTCTCCCCCCCAGTGGGACATATTCATGCCACAATCCTTTTTCTTCCATTTTTTTCATCCCGTCAGGATTTTAGGCAAGTGTACAAACACAACCAGTATGTCTTTCAAACTGCCAAGACAGGGATTCTAACCTTGGTCAGCCATGTGATATCCAGTTCCTAATACACTGTGCTTAATCACTGTACTACAGGGTCAACTCAGATCTTACTTCATTCTTTCTAATGACAATATTGTATCATGTAAATGTGCTATATGTATTTAATCCTTTATTGATGAACATTTAAGTTGTTTCAAGGTAGTTTATTTGTTGTTGTTCTTTTGCTTTTCCAACAATGCAATGAAGAAGATCCTTGTATGTTTTTGAACACTTGCATCATTATATCTATAAGGTTAATTCCTGGTAATGGGATGTAGAATCACAGGGTATGTATGTTTTAAACTTTTAATACATTGGGTTATTGGGAAAGTCATAACATACCTCTGCATAGAAAACCATAGAAAATAAGTCATGACTTTTTCGACAACCTAATATATTGCTGAATTGGTTTCCTACCAGCAATATATGATATTACCTGTATCTCACATCTTTGTAATCACAGGTTAAAAAAGCATCAAAGACTTTTTAAAAAATCTTTGTCACTCTAAAAGATAAAAAATTCTATCTTATGTCTTATATTTAAACTCCTTTTATTATGAGTAGAATTTCATATTTTAATATTATAAGTCATTTTTTCATTCTCCTGTGAAGAACTGCTCATATTTTCTTACCCATTTTTCTATTATACTAGTTTTTATATTTTTCTTACTGATTTGTGTAAACTCTTTGTATACTCATGTCATTGGCAATTTATGCACTTTTAAAATGTTTTTCATCCTGATTTATTAAAGAATAATAATATTCTTTAATATTATTATAGAATATAGAATAATATTGAATAATATAGAATAATGCAGGTGGCATGGAGGATAAGGTGCTAGATCTCCCATAGCCAAGTCCATGGTTCAAGTCCTAAAATCACATGGGGCACATGTACGTGCATGCCCAAACCCTCAAGAGGAGAATGGAGAAGGGACTGCGGCATGGCTGTGTGCCTATGGGGTGATTTCTGTCTCTCCCTCTCTACCTCTTTCTCTCTCTCTCTCTTTCTCTCTCTCGCAAACTTTCCCTATAGCCAAAAAAAGTGATATATACCACATTTTACAGCAAGTCTAGAACAGAGAGCAAAGCTAATTAAATACTAAGTCTTTTAAGTTTTCTATGTGTAAATACCAAGCCTATCTTCAATGATGTTTAAAATGTCTTAGTATTTCTCTGGTATAAATGAGTAATCATTCCTTTATTTTTTAAGTTTCCAGTTTAGTGTTTAAGTATCTTTATTCAAAGAAAAGAATATCTATAGTAGTGTTTTAGCCAAAATTTACTCAGAAGAATAGAACCAGACAAGGCCTATCCTTAAGTCTAAAGGAAATAGAAAGATAGACACAGGAAGAAGAGTTGGGCTTTGGCAAAAGAATAAAGTTTGATTTCTGTTTTTGTTTTTAGATTTTTGCTTTTAGGTTTTTGTTGTAGTGCACTCATGAGAGTCAGAGAGAGGCAAAGGAGAAAGCACTCCTTGGGGGGGACAACCATGCCACATTCCCTTCTCCTCCATCCTCCTCCTGGGATTTTTGGGCATGTGCACACATGCGCCCAGTGTGATTTTCAAGCTGCCAGGTCTGGGACTCAAACTGTGGTTGGCCATGTGGGAGTCAAATGCCTTAACCACCACATTACCTGCTGGCCCCCAAAAGAATGAGTTTCAACACCAAGGAAATGGCAAAAATCCATTAATTCATTCTTTGCACTGACTTCACTGGCAACAGAGTTACTACTTTAAGAAAGAAAGAAAGAAAGAAAGAAAGAAAGAAAGAAAGAAAGAAAGAAAGAAAGAAAGAAAGGCAGACAGACAGTGGCCCCTTAGCACAACAGTTCATTGTTACTCAGAGGAAGCCAGATCCCACAAAATCAACCAGGTTTTGAGTTCTGGCCCCAGTGGATTGTATACTGGGCTCACATACAAGTGTACAGGACCTTGATGAGATAGAGAATTGGAATAAGGAGTACTAAGGAATGAATAGACCCCATTCAGAGGTACTTTCTCTTCCTTTCTCTCTTGCTCACTCATGTACATGCCCTCTGCAGTATATAATTATTTAAAAAAAAATACAAGATAGCAAGGGTCAAATTTATGAGGTAAAATTTTTCTTGATTTCCTTAATAGTGAGAAAACAAAAGAGTTAGAAAATATGCGACATGACAAGTCTATACTATTTCTAGTCTAAACTCTCCAATGGTCTACATTGATAAGATGAATAGGATAGTTTCTAAATTCCTATTTTATTTGGCACCATGCAGACAGAATTATCAAGACTAAGGCTGTTTGGAAGCTTTATGAGAGTATATAGTTCCTGGGCAGGAACAAGTGTTGCAGGTTGGCTATGGAACCACAGCCCCTGCTGCTACTACACTAAAGTCAAGAGAGGAAAAGGAATATGACCTCACTCTTTACTGCATGCCACATCACTGATCAATAAAGCATTTTTTAAAGGTTTTTACTATAGGGCAAGTGCACTTGCTGAAGAAAGACAGAAATAGTGAGAGGAAAATTGAGAAATCACCCCCAGGGAGATGGCCACACAGCAATCCCTACTCCTCCATTTGCCTCGTGGGATTTTGGGCATGTATGCACATGTGTCCAGCATGATTTTCAAACTGCCAGATCCAGGACTCTATCCATGATCATCCATGTGGGAGTCCAGCTCCTTAAACACCAAACCACCTCCTGGTTCCCAAGAAAGCATTCTTAATTAAGAGTTTCATACTAAGGAGAGAAGCCCAAAGTTGTTGAACATTGTTTGATGGGGAAGAAGGAAATATGGCCACAATAATGTCAGCACTTGGAGAAAATGGAATGGCATATCACCATAGGATATATTAGTGCAGAGGCAGAATGGCTGCGGAATAAGAGTGTTACTAAAAGTGTTAAACACCTATTATGGAGCTGGGCTATTTTATCTCCAATGTCTCATCTAACCCTGCAATTATGTAATGTGTATATCAATTGTGGCACATGAAATGAGCAAAGTCTCAGAGTTGACATAGTCCTTCAACTGTTGGGTAGCCAGAGACCAATTACTCAACTTCTCCATGGTTTGGCCTTTTACTATTGAAAAATGATAGATAATCTCACAAGGATGCTGTGTGGCAATGAGCGATGTTTTTAAATTATTATAAAAGTAGTTTATAAACCCACAATAAGTAGGTGCTATTCTTGACACATAATTGGTTTACTAGAGAGGCAAGAATACAAAACCCCCCAAAATATAAAAACCACAGGGGAGTAAACTAGTAACTCCATAGGCAGTTATGTCGTTGACATATTTCTAGCATAAAAACTGTGAAAGCTGACTATTTGGCTATAGTCCACCTATTCATATAACTATCGGAATTCAGTGAAATCTAGTCCATTCTTCTGTCACTACAATCAATCCAAGGTGTATTAACCTTTAGCCTATGAAAGAATTAAACATTCCAATGCTAATTTAATAGAAGAGAACTTTGGCAGGGTATGAAAGAAGTCCCAAGGCAATTCTGTGCAAGTGTCAGTTGCCCAGAATTCTCTAATATATGTCTGGGGCCTCCAGGGAGTCTCAAGTTCATGAATGAGATCACAGATGAAGAAGAGTTGGCTGGGAGCTAAGGCTCCTCCTTGCATACTTGTTCAGCTTTTCTCTCCTTTTCCAACAATAGACAAACAATCCTTCCATCTATGGAGCCCTCTGAGAGCTGGGTGCTCTGTGTCCTTCCCCACTTGCAACTTTTCATCTATCTTTGAGATTCTTATCATCTATTAATTAAATATGAAAGAGAAAACTGAACAGTAGGAAATTTAATTTGGAGCCTGAGTGCCTTTTAAAGTCTCCTTTTGGTTAGTCTTGGCTTCTGTTCCTGAAAAGATACAGCAGTGAATGACTGTTTTGAAACTTGGAAGTATCTGGCTACATGTGTCTTTCAGGTATAGAGAGAGGTGTTTTGCCAATACCTGAAAGGTCACCATTACATTGAAATGTCTTTGCCTTTCCATGTTTCACATTTGGGACATGTTTGACTTCAGGGAAATGAGGACAAGGCAGTTGATATTTTCCTAATTTGGTAGCAATCAGCACCTAGCTTACGGTTAATTTTTTTCTTCTTGTCAGAGGCATATGTGCTCACCAGAGAGAGACAGACAGAGAAAGAGAGGGGAAAGTAGCCCTCACGGGACATGGTCATGCTACAATACCTTCTTCTCTGTCACTCCATACTATCAGAATTTTGGCACACATGCACACACACCCAACATGTTTCTCAAGCCATCAAATCCAGGACTTGAATTGTGCAGTTGGCCATGTAGGAGTTGACTCTTTAACTATCAGGCCACAAAGTCAGCCCTAGCTTATTTTTTTTTAGGGAGACAGCATCCCACACCCCTAGCCTGACAGCCTACAAAGAGAAAAAGACAAAAGACAGTAACAGGAAGGTTAGAAGTCCAAAGTACCTCTTCTTTCCCCCATCTTCAACCAGATGCAACTGACCTCCTTTCCTTGAAGATTTGGTCCATTCTGACAAGAACAAAAGGCATTATGCTTGAAACAGCAGTATTGACAATGTAGCTACCAGTTCAAAGGAATAAAATTAACAATAATATCAGAAAGCAAACTTATGAGAGAGGGACATTTTTCTTGATTTTTTCCTCTCAAAACGTGATAGAAGAAAAATATGTGAGTAAAGGAAATACATTATAAGAATATTAGAAAACTTTTCATTGTCAAAAACTGTATTTGGAAAGAACTTGCTTGCAATTGAATGATGTCAACATGATAGGCATAGGTTCAAACACAAAATGAATTCAGCTACACTTTTTGTCAAGCAAAGGCTACATTTAAAAAAATAATAATTTCTGTTTTGGGCCCAGCAGGTGTCATGATAGTTAAGGCACTGAACCAAGTACATGGTTCAAATCCTCAACCTTGAAAAATGGGTTGGCATGTGTATATGCATGCCCAAATCCCAGGAGGAGAGTGGAGATGGGAATGAGGCATGGCCATCCCCCTACAGAATGATTTCTCACTTTGCCTTTCCCTCCCTCCCTTTCTCTCTCTCTGTCCAGCAAGCACATGTGCCCTTTGGCAAAAATCTAAAAGCAAAACAAAAAAAATCTGTTTTCTAAGTGATTCAGTTATTTGATCCTGGCCACTGTGTACTGAAAAATCAACTGTCGATCATAATGTATGTTGTCACCAGAGATTTTTGAATTCTCGTTTTCTGCTAATAGGAGAGAAATATTCTTAAAATGCATCCCACTGAGATGTCTGTCCTAGGTGAACTTAAGCTTCTTGGCATTGTTCAGGCTAAAGCTTCATTTCTCAAAGATTTCTTTCTCAGCTCTAATCAAGTGGTGCTACGGTGTGACAGGCTCTTGGTTGCATACATGTTTGAGAGAAGCCACTCAGAAATTGCAAAAGCAAAGTTCAAGCAAAAATATCCTGAATTCAGAATTTGTCCCAGGGTGCCTCCAGCACTACCAACTAATTATAATATTTGCCCTCATTGATGGCAGTCATTGTAGATTTGCCTCAAGTTTGTCTAGAACATCGATCACGTATGAAATTTGTATTCTGATAATAATCAAGGACCAGTACTGTGGTGTTGTCATGAGATGCATGGCCACTACCTCCTTTTTGATTTGACTGAGGACAATAGAACCAGATCATGGAAAATAATTTCCATAATTACCTGCCTAGTACCCTGTCACTGTAGCACTTAAGTTCCTCCAGTCTCCTACCACCCCTCACATGAAGATACTTCTTTCCCTTGGAGTGACTCTTCTATTTGTTCCCATGAGATGACTCCCCTAGTCCAGGATCTAGGACTAATTCTGTTCCTTTTTGTGAAAGCCAATAGCTCAGCAGTTCAGTATCAAATCAACTAAGCTGCTGGTTTCTCTTTTTTATTGGAGAGAGAGATTTTTGCTATAGGGTACATGCACTCACTGGAGAGACAGAGAGATAGAAAGTGAGAAATCATCCCCGGGGGCAGGGGGGTGGTTAGCCACACCACAATCCCTTCTCTTCCATTCTCCTCTCAGGATTTTGGGCATGTACACACATATGCCTGGCATGAGTTTTAAGCTGCTAGGCCTAGGACTCAAACTACTGTTGACTACATGAAAGTCCAGCAACATATTCATTATGCCATCTGCTGGTCACAATACTGGTATCTTCTTCTAAATCTTGTATTTTGGTAGCTACAATTGAACCCCCTGCCTGTTGCCACATGACCAAACCTCTGCTTTGTAGTCTACTTCATTCATTCTAAACTTCCCAAAAGTATATTTGGTAATGTCTAGAGATATTTCTGGCTGTTACACTTGGTGGGGGTTGGGGGTGTTCCTGCTATCAAGGTGGTAGAGGTCAGAAATGCTGCTAAATATCCTACAGTGAAGGTACCAGCAGTTAGCGTAATGGCTATATCGCTGGACTCCCACGTAGTCGACCGCGGTTCGAGTCCCAGACCCGGTGGCTTAAAACACGCCGGGTGCGTGTGCATGCGTGCCCAAGATCCAGAGAGGAGAATGGAGGAGAAGGGATTGTGGCATGGCCATACCCCTTGGAGGTGACTTCTCGCTTTCTGTCTCTCTGTCCCTCTCTGTCTGTCTGGCGAGCGCACACGCCCTATGGCTAAAACCTCTCCAAAAAATAAAAAAAAAAATCCTACAGTGAACAGCATGGCTCCCCACAGTAATAAATAAAAAAGCCTGGGCTGAAATGTCAAGGGTACCAAGGTTAAGAAACTTCAGCCTGGGCCAGTAGGTGGCATGGTGGTTAAGGCACTGGACTTCCACATAGCTGACAGCAGTTCGAGTCCCACCCAGTGGCTTAAAAATTATCCTGGACACGTGTGTGTGCATGCCCAAAATTCTGAGAGAAAAGACTGTGGCATGGCCATCCCCCTCAAGGGAGTATTTTCTCATTTTTCACTCTCTCTGTATCTCTGTCTCTTTCCTCTCTGGCAAACATGCCCACCCTATGATAAAAACCTAAGAATTAAAGAAAAAAAGAAACCCCAACCTAATTCCTAAAAGAGCATCCAATTTCCTGCCCAGTATCCCCATTCTTGTTGCCAGGCCTCACAACACCAATCACCCTCCTAGACCTCTGCCTACATCTACATTCTTCTGATAGACTGTTCTACCACATACCAAGAAACCTCTTTTATTCACTACTACCATATGTGGACTGCTCCTGAAGCCAGGTACCCATAATCCTACCTGACCACCTTGATTCCATAAATCATGCTTGTTAACCTAAGTTTTGCATCAAACCTGCTTGGATTAAAGTCCTGGCTCCTCCATTTAGTAGATGCGTAACCTTAGACAAGTTGCTTTATTTTTCTCAGACTCAAGTTTCTTTGTATACAAAATACAAATAGTAGCAGTTCCTACCTCATACATTATTAGATAATATATGTGAAGTACTTAGCAAAGTTCCTAACATGTTTTTAAACATTTGGGAAATGTTCGTTATTGCCCATTGATAAGACATTTCAAGATTACTTCAGCAAGCCTCTCTTGTATAGTTATTATCAATCTTTTAGAGCAACACTATCCGATAAAACTTTCTGCCAAAATAGAAATGTTTCCTATGTATGCTGTCCATTAAACATAGTCATATATGGGTAACTGAAGAGTAGACAATGTGACTGAAAAACTGAATCTTTAAAAAAAAATTTAATTTAAATTTTAATAGCCAAATGTGGCTAGTGGTTCTTACAACGCACAGTACATTTTTGGAGTTTTTCAAACTCAATATCCCACCAAAAATAAAATTTCCACACACTCTCTTGGGAAAAGGAGGGAGAAGAGGAGGGATGTAAGAGTCACCATCCCAGTGGACCACTGTACTAATGCATGTGTTACAATCCTCACCTGTGTTGGGGTAGAAGAAGAGGCTAGAATTGGCAAGACTAATTCTGACTATTGCTGCCTCTTCCTACTCCAATCGGCCACTGCCGACTTGTACTCCACAGCAGTGGTTTCTAACTGGGGCAATTTTGCTTCTAAGGGACATTTGGTGAGTTCCAGAGATATTTTTGGTTGTCTATTCTGAGGGGAAGGAGAAGTGATACTGGGATCCAGTTGATAAAGGATGCTGTTAAACATCATACAGTGCACAGGACAGCCCCTCTACAAAAAATTACTATCTGGCCCACTATATCAATGATGCCAGGATGGAGAAACTGTTCTGGAGGGATACTTAAACAATCCCAGATAGAGAAGCACATTCTCTTCCTAAAAGCTTCCAAGACAATGGGTCTCTAACTCCCTTGGAATTCAGTGCAATGTTTACACAATCCCGTTTATTCCCCTCAAATTACCTTGAAGGAAATAATTCCATTCCATATTAGGAACAGATTATAAATTTTTCAATCTGGAAAAATGCAAAGATCAGAAATCTATAAAATAAGGAGGCTACAGAAAGGGTGAACTGAGTTTAGTTCACCAATTGCTAGGATATCAGAAGCAAGATGAGAGTGTGTGTGAGAGAGAGCAAGAGAGAGCAAGCCTTTGAAACCCACCAATGCTTTAGTATGAAAAACTAACAATGATAATTGTTAGTTTTTTGTCCTCATTATCCCCGAAAAGTGATGCAGGGTGAAAGGGTAAAGATACTCTCTAAAAGGACTGGATTTTGATATATCTGTAGCTTCTAAAACTAAAAAGGAGTATCTAGAGGAGCTTGAAATATTAGGGCCACACCTCTTTGAAATTGATAACATGGAAGAAATTCCTGCCCTCCCCCAACACCTCTGTGCCTCAGAGTCAGAAATTTGGGCTGAAAGGTCCATAGGACTGAGCCAGTCATCAAACCAAATCTTACATTTTTAGGTCACCTAATTCTCCATGCATCAATTTCAGTACATTTTCTCCTGAGTTGTCTTCAAGGGGAAAATTTAAAAGATGTTACATTCATTCCAGAAAACTGGGTAATTTAGGTCACATGGCCATTTTTCATCTCTTAATTCTGAGCCTGGAGAAACTCAGAGCTATCCTACATAATCATCCTCTGCTTTCCACTGCACTTTATCTAACTCCACTCCAAAATGACATAATGTGAGAGCAATCAGCAGGGTTGAAAATGCAAAATTCAACCCCTCAGATGTTCTGCCCCTATCTGGAGATTTGGAAGATACTTGATGACCCTATAATGTTTTCTTTACTGAAAAGATCAAGGATAGCCAATTGAAGACAAATTAACTCCCTCTGCCCTCAGGGACTGTCTACATTTAAGGTAGTTACCAATAGGTGAGTAGTTGTCTGTCTACCTCTGGAGACTAGTGCCAACTGCCTGGCTTGCCTCAGGTGTGGATAACTGAAAGAAATAGGAATGTGGAACTCAATAATTGTTCAATGAATATGACAAAATTTCCTCTCTCGAGCTTTATCCTCCAATCATGTTATATCACCCTTCAGTTAGATGCCCACATATGAACTAATCAACTTAAAACAAAACATCATTTGGCATGCACTTGTATATGGAGTATGAAATGAAAATCATGATGGGAAAAGGGAGTATTCTTGACATTATTTAACATGAATTTTGTTCTAAATTTCTAGTCTGGTTTCCTTTTTGCCTTTAAAAGGGGGCATCTTACATTCCATACCTCTACCTCAAGACTATTTCTTTATTGGAGCTTATCCCACACCACTCTAAGAGTAATGATGACAGCTACCCTTTCATAACTTTCATTTTACACACTGAGAACCAAATAAGCTAATTTTTATCACCCAAGATCTTTAGGTCTAAACTATGACTCCTGGTGATAACTGCCATTTTTCAGTTGTATGGCTATAAAACACTTAAAATAGAGGCCCTCAACCTCTCCTTGCGCATTAAATACCCTCTTTTGTTCATTTTGACGTTGTTTTGCTGACATATGTACCCCTTTCAAGATCAGTACCTACTAGAGGAATTATCCCATAAAATAATTTAAGTATTTATTTTTAATCCTATAACATAGTTTATGGAAAGCTGGTTACTCTGGCCCTCCTGTGGTCCTGTGTCTGTACCTGTATTCTCAGCCTGTCCAGAAACCTTTATCAGGTTATACAAACTCACACTAGTTATGTGGTGAGCAATGACAAGAAAATGTCTAAATCAGCTTGTCAGTAACCTCTTTCCAGTAATCTATGAGAAAAAATAAATTTGAAAATCACACAGTAACCTATAAAAAGTGGCTCAAAAATTATGGTTAATCTAAAAAGCTATTTGTATCAAGCTCCATCACAGGGCTACCTGCAAAGCTAACTGTACACTCACACTGGCAGACTAGGGCTTCATTCATCTATATTGCTAGAGACACAATGATCAAAACTTCACTTGTGCCATTTTCCCTATTTAACTAATAACTCATATCCAATTTACTTCTTTTTATATCATTTTCACAACTTCTTGGAAAACATCATATCTTAACTGTATGCAAAATGCCCTCACGGAAGGCAGGCTCCCCAAAGGCCACTCACAGTGTATATCCTGTTCCTTCCTTGCCATCTGTCTTAGTTTGTTACTGCATTGCTAACAAAAACACCTGAGACTGGGTGAATTTAAGAGAATAGAGGCTTATTTTGACTCACAGTTCTGGTAGCTGGGAAATCCAAACACAGGCCTGGTATCAGGCTGGCCCACATCAAGGCTGATAGATGCACTGAAGATGGCAGGCAGGTACACTGCTCTTTCACAGCAGCCAGCTATCATGAGAACTAACTTCTCACAAGAACCAGAACTCAGGACCAGCAGTTAGCATAATGGCTATGTCGCTGGACTCCCATGTAGTCTACCATGGTTTCTGTCCCACACCCGGTGGCTTAAAACTCACGCCGGGCGCGTGTGCGTGCATACCCAAGATCCCAAGAGGAGAATGGAGGAGAAGGGACTGCGGCATGGCCATCCCCCCTGGGGGGTGACTTCTCGCTTTCTGTGTCTCTCTCTCTGTCTGTCTGGCGAGCACACGCGCCCTATAGCAAAAACCTCTCAAAAAAAGAAAAAAAAAGAGCACGAGAACTCACACTGGGGCTCAAGAGACATCAGTAATCTATTCACGAGAGTGGTGCCTCTGTGATGCAATCACCATGAAACAATCACTGTCCACTTGAACTTACCAACTCCCAATATCAATTATAAAACATGAAACATGATACAAAATATGAACTCATCATCCAAACAGTAATAGCATCTTTTAACTCTTCCATGATTTCTAACATCCATCCCAGAGTACACCTTGCTTTTGGAGTCAATGGCTTTCACAACTCATTACAAGCCATATTTTGCAGAGAAAAATATATGGAACGATTCATTTGCAACAATATAGATTTGAGAAAAATGCCATTCCAGGTTGCTTCCAAATAGAAGCTTAAAATTATAAACTCTGACAATTCATGGACTTAGCCATGTATTTTTTTTTAAGTTCAGTCCTTCCATGAGTGAAAGATACCAAGAGAGACAGTACCCCTAGTAGAATCTTGATGTTGTATTATACCCTCAGCTTTCATCTAACTCCATATCATGAACATATGCACGCCCAACATATTCAGGAAGGTCTCCAGACTTGAACCGGCAAACTTCCCATTTGGCATTGCCTTGCAGAGCATCACATTTTACCATTGCACCACCATGTGGACCCTAGCCATGCATTTGTTCCTCAGCTTAACTCTCACTTTTGAAAATTTAAAAGCCCCCATGTGATAAGAAACCAAGAATGATTTTGTGGGTTGCCAAACCTTGAACAATGCTATATAATGTTTATTTGGGTTTAAGGTAGAACAGTAGTTGATAAGGTTAGTTAATATCCATAAAACCTACAATACATACTTAAGATATGTCTGTATATTTGGTATTGTGAGTTTAATATTTGTTTAATGATGTAATTAATCAAATTGTTGGCCTTTTGTTAGATAAAATTGGAATAGTATTTTAGTCCATTTTGTTACTAATAAAATAAAATATCTGAGTCTGGGTAATTTAAGAGAATAGAGGTTATTCATTTCGTGGTTTGGAGGTTCAAGGTCCAGGGGCCACTTCTGGGGGGGTTCTTCTGGTTGCATCACAACATGGTGGTCAGGAGAACAAAGCATCTCCGTTCTGTGTTTGTCTCCTTTTATAACCCCACCAAGTGTCAATCATCCTCTACAATGAGAACCTTAATCCTAATCTCCTCCCCACAGTCCTTCCTTTTGACACCATGATTGATTGGATCAAGCCTTTACCCTCTTAATCCATTACAGTTGTTCAACACGTGAGTTCTGGGGGTATTCATTCAAACTATAACAAGCAGTATAGTAGTTAATAGTAAAAGCTTGGGGTCATACTGCCTGAGCTCAAGTCCTGACTCCTATACTTCTTAGTTGTGTGACACGGGGAAAGACATTTATCTTTTTTATGGCTGAGTTTTATCAGGTGTAAAATGGAGATGATTATTATGCCTATAGCATAGAGCCATACTTAGAACTAAATGAGATACTCCATCATGGTGTCAGACATGGAAAGTGCTCAATAACCAGTACCCAATAGTATTATTTTTATCTCTGTAACTCATGCTGATGCTGGCCATTGTTATGTACATTATTGATTTTTACATATCAATATATTTTTTAAACCACCATCTGGGTTCTGTGACATTATCCCAAATACGTTTTATGTACTTTAGTCTTCTATTGGGTCGTCAGGAAAGTCATGACACATTTTTGCATAGAAAAATACATCATGACTTTTCTGACAACCTAATATATAAATTATATATACCTTGGCCTTGAAATTCACTGAAATGATCCTGTAAATCCTAATTCTGATGGTTGTGTTTTTTCACAGAAAACAGATTCTCTACCATCTGATGCCAATGGCTGCTCCAAAGTAGTTCATGCATCACAAATACTAACTAACTTTGGGACCAGCAGTTAGCGTAATGGCTATGTCACTGGACTCCCACGTAGTCGACCGTGGTTCGAGTCCCGGACCCGGCGGCTTAAACTCACGCCGGGCGTGTGTGCGTGCGTGCCCAAGATCCTGGGAGGAGAATGAAGGAGAAGAGATTGCGGCGTGGCCATCCCCCCTGGGGGGTGATTTCTCGCTTTCTATCTCTCTGTCTCTCTCTGTCTTTCTGGCGAGCGCACGCACCCTATAGCGAAAACCTCTCTCAAAAAAAAAAAAAAATACTAACTAACCTTATAGGTAGGCAGAGAAGGAGGCTGCCAATGAGATATGATTAAATGCTGGTATTCTTCATTTCTGAATAATACAGAAAAATGAAATTTCATTTCACTAGTTTCTTGGAATGCTGAAAAGGGCTAAACATTGATTTTATTTGTCGTGTTAGGGTAGGGAGGAAGGAGAACTCAGTAGGTGGAAAAAGAGGGATTGCAATTTCACTAAATCCCAGCACAAAACAGGAGATTCATTTCCAACATGATGCTATCAGACCTGCTGTATGAGGAAGTCCCAGTTGGAGAGGTTGGGTCAGTGAACAGATGGCATTGTGGGTATGAATGAGGTGGGTCCTGATAACGGTCTTCCCATTAATTACAAATGGAGGATTTAATTTCAGAGGCCTGTGATAAACTCCATCAAGGGTGCCTGCCTAAGGCTGGTAACAATAGGGTTCAGAAAAATTCCAGCTAGTAGATTGTAACCAATGCTGAGGTTAATGGAAATGACTGTATCACTTGGGCCCCTTGTTAACAATAACCCTGTAGAAGCTTTCATCAGTCCTCCGAGTGGGGAGAATGGAGCATTATATATTCCTCTGAAGTGTCCGCTGGCAATAGAATTTATCTGAAAACATGAAGAACCAGGGCTTAGCTTACTCTTTTTGCTGCACTGTGTTTTATATGATGAGCTTTGAGCTGGGCAATTTTGTCTCATGCTCATTAATCCAGAAACAACCTAGAACATAAGCCTAGCTTTTCGACCAAGAGTCCTAGGACAGATCCAGGAAGAAATTCATTAGGCCCTAAACACTGCACTCCAGAGAGAGGCAGGCAGTGAACCCTTTTTAGTGGCTATGTCCTTAGCCTACATCATTGCCAATTTTTAAATTCAATCAGGTCAGTTGATGTACTTACCAAGTCTCTTTAGAAGTACAGTTGTAGGGGCCAGCAGGGGGTGTAGTGGTAAAGGCTCTGGACTCCCACATAGTAGACCGTGGTTTGAGTTCTGGACCCAGCAGCTTGAATTCATGCCAGGTGCGTGTACATGCACGCCCAAAATCTCAAGAGGAGAATGGAGTAGAAGGGACTGTGATGTGGCCATCCTCCCTGGGGGGTGATTTCTCACCTTCCTTTTCTCTGTCTCTCCAATGAGAGCACACACTCTATAGCAAAAATATCTTTAAAAAAAAAAAAGTACAGTTGTAGATAATATGAACCAATTCTAATTCCTTAGCCTGTTGACTTTTTCCCTCCCTTCCCCCACCAACCTTTTTTTCCCTTTTTAAAAACATGATTTTTAGGAGCCAGCAGGTAGCGTAGTGGTTAAGGTGACTGTATTCCCACATGGTTCGAGTCCTAGACCCGGTGGCTTGAAAATCACACTGAGAATGTGGGTGTGCATGCCCAAATCCCGAGAGAACAGAAAAGAAGAGATTGTGGCATGGCCATTCCCCCTGGGGGGTGATTTCTCACTTTCCCTCTGCAATTTGAGTCCCGATCTGGCAGATTAAAACTCACGCTGGGTGCATGTGCGTGTGTGCCCAAGATCCTGAGAGGAGAGGAGGAGAAGGGATTGCAGTGTGGCCATCCCCCTTGGAGGGTGATTTCTCACTTTTTTCTTTTCCTCTCTCTATTCTGTCTCTTTGGCAACTGCATGAGCCCTGTAGCAAAAACAAAAACAAAAACAAACACCTTTCTCTGAAAAAGAAAAACAGAAAAACATATCATGACTTTTCTAATGACCCAATATAATCATATGTCAATTTAAAATAGAAATGAAAAATGATTTTTTTTTTTTTGGAGAGGTTTTTGCTATAGGGCGCATGCTCTGGCCAGACAGACAGAGAGATAGAAAGCGAGAAATCACCCCCCAGGGGGATGGCCACGCCACAATCCCTTCTCCTCCATTCTCCTCTCGGGATCTTGGGCATGCACGCACACATGCCGGCGTGAGTTTTGAGCCACCGGGTTCAGGATGCGAACCACGGTCGACTACATGGGAGTGCAGCGACATAGCCATTACACTAACTGCTGGTCCCGAAAAAATTATTTTTTTATAAAAAGGTTAAATCAGAATCCTCATACAAACTTAATGCAAACACATGTCAAAGGTTGGTTAATGACGAAACCAGTATGCCAGGGGTCTGCAAACTATGGCCTTCAGGCAAAATCCTCCTGGCACCTATTTTTAAAAATGTATTTATAATAGGGTATGCATGCAAGTTAGAGAGGGGAAGAAAAGAGAGAGAGAAGTACCCTCCAAAGGGTCTGGTCACATTACAATCCCTACCCCACACACACTTATTTTTTGTAAATAAAATTTAATTAGCGCACAGCAATGCCCATTCTTTTCTGCATTGCCTGGAGCTGTTTTCATGCAAAAGTGGCAGAGTCGTACAGTCCGAAAAGCCTACAATACATACTGTGTAGCCTTTTACAGAAGAAGTTTGCTCCCTACCCCATATAGGCCATTAGGAATGCTGGAACAACTTTACAAATGGATGCAAAGTAGCCAGTATCCACAAGTTAATAATCAATTGCATTCTACTAGTCAAGTAATATTTGCATTACAATTTAGAGTTGTAGGTAACTCAAAGACAATCTAAGGTATGAATAATCCAGAAAAATATATACTAAACAGGACCTCTAGTTTTTCTCTTCACTTGGACTAAAGATATCTTTTAACTAGTTTGCTATTCTAAAACTCATCCAATGGTGTGCTAGAGCTAATTCATACCAGCTGAGTAAAGTGAGTTGTCTACGTCTCTTCCCAATTCCATGTTCCGTGATTGGTTGCTTGAAACTTGACACAGGAGGAGTATTTATACTACAGAAATTAGCCAATATTACAAGTCAGGATTTCTCTAAAACTTCTCTGTGGAGAACTGGCTATTCAACATTTATCAGCACATTTACCACTAGCCAATATAATCCCTGTTAAACATTTATTCAACTTTGCCATGATCCTAATTAAACCCTTCAATGGGGCTGGCTGGTAGCATAGCAGTTGAGGCAGCTGGATCCCATGACTGACTGCATGATTCAAGTCCTAGACCCAGCAGCTTGAAAAACACACTATACATATGCCTTTACATGCCCAAGACCCTGAAAGGACAAATTCAGAAGGAATGCCTGGGTGACAATGCACCACAGAGGGTGCTTTCTCACTCCTCATTGCTTCTCTTCCCAGCAAACCCATAGTGCTCCTCATGGCCAGCAGATAATGCATAAGTTTATTAATATGGCATATGAGGCCTTTTATCATTTGCCCCCCTACCTAAATGTCCAGCATCCTCTCCTATCCCTCCTTAGTCTCACAACTGATATGCTAGCACAAAGGTCACAAACTGGCTCACCTAAACCAAATTTGCCTCACATATATATTTTGTTTGGCCTGCATACTATCTGTAGAATTTTTGAACCAACATTTAAAATTTCAAAAGATTCTACCTCAAATCCATATTTGTGACTTCTCTTGAAAAATTATAACACTGAACCCTCAAATTTACACTGATAACAATTCGCAGTAGCTGCCTTCTTTGAAAGGGCTCTACAGTTCACTAGTTCTTACCATTCACCCATCCAAAGTATGCATATATACCTACATCTTTATTTCTGTTATTAAACTCCTGTTATAGATCATAAGATTCTAGATTATTATCAAAAACTTCTGACCCTCATTATAGAATGTTCTCTTTCTTTACCATGGCTGTGCTGATGATAGTCCATTGTCTTTGCATAGCCTGGAAAAGAGAAAGCAGCAGGAAGAGGAGAGAAAACAGAAGCAGAGGTAGGAGTAGAAATCTGTAGTCTATGGGTCAAAGACTCCATTTTGAAGCAATAAAATTGTGGAAATGACAGGAAGGAACTGTCCCAAGTTTTTGAAACTTCTGATTAGTTCCCTCTAGGAGCCAGTCTACTAACCTTCCTTAGAGTCTTGGAACATTTACCTTCTCAATTGGACATGGGAGGAAAGGCCTGAGGATATTAGCTCATATTGCCCTAAACTGTGGGAATCAGGTTTATAAAGAGAGAAGCAGTTTCCAAATGTAATTCCTTTTGTTGAGTGTCTGCTGTGTGTCTAGCACTGTGTTGAACGATAGTGGGTAAACAAAAGTTCTGCCTTCCAAGAGCTCTTGACCTTATTGAGGAGACAAGAAGTATATGTGTGAAATAATTAGAGAATAGTATAAAGCAACAGCAGGAAAGTGATTATCTTAAGTGATTTTCTTAGATGTAATCCATGCCCATAATATTTGTGAAGGATGAGCTCAAAGTCAAGAGCAGGAGCTACTGAAGAAGGCAGAGCTTGCAGTGGGTCCCTGACTGGCAGAGAAATGGGATGAGATCAATTTTACACAGGTGATCCAACAGGGATATACAGAGAGCAATGAGTGAGGTGAGTGTGACAACCTTGGAGTACCCACACTGACTGGAAGACAAAAGGCGGTCTGAGTGGGAGGACATAGTTGGTCACTTCAGACCAGTTTTCTTTTGAAAACATTTCCATTCTGTCAATGTATCCAGAAAGCAAAACAAAGAATCAGAAAACTTCTTGTTGGAGAATCAGATAGCTCCAGAAAGCATTTCATATTCTAGGCAAAGACAGCAATCTTTTGACCTCATAACACACAGGGGACTAAGCAAAATTGAAAAGTATTGCTGTGTGTGTTAGGGCATACTGAAGCAAAGAATAGAAAAGACTGAGAAAATTGAGCATGGAAGCAGAGAGAGAAGGGGGCAGGAAGAGTAGCATGCTGGAATTCAGACACATACCTCCAGTTTTTACCAACCTGACCCTCACAGGTCGTGTCCCAAGAGGCCATGTTCTGTCCAGTGCTCTTTATACTAATCAGATAAACCAGGTTCCTTGTAACAGACTAGTATTTTACTCTTTGCACAAATAACAGCAGAAAGAAACCTAACACTCCCCACCTCCACTGTCCCCAAAAAGGAAAAGAAAACCTTCTGGTTAAATGGAGTAGAGCTGCTACTTTGACAGGGAGTTGAAGTTCCACCTCTTATGCCCTCAGCATGGGTAGCACACTGCACAATTTGTGCTCAAAGACCCCTGAAGCATGATCCATTCCTTTTCCTTAGTGTCTAGCACCTACTTTTGCACTTGACATCTCCCTTTTACACTCAGCACTTCATTGCTGCCTAGGGATCCCTCTGGTCTGAGAGTTGGCACTGCAGTTTGCCCTTCTAAACTCCTGCATCCTTGGTTCCTGCAAGCAATCCCAGCTAAAAGAGGCAATCAGTTTCTACACCACTGCAGGGTTTTCCTGATGGGACCTTTTCTTGGCAACACAAACAAGATAATCCTGTCCTATCCTCCTAACACCTTAAGATCATAACAGAGATTGAGGTATGCTCCTGCCCAGAGAAAGGGAACATTTCCCAGATCTGAGTTCTTATCTTCCTGGGCAGCCTATGACAAATTGCTCATTTACCATCCCTCCCAGCTCTTGGCTTTATGCTGATTGTATTTATGTTCATTTCCAGGCCTACTCAGATGTACTTCTTCCTTAGCCTGTAGGCTTGTGTTAATTTCCAAGATTATTCTTTCCTGTGTCCAATTTACTTTGTGAGCCAGTTGCTCACTTCCTGCTGTCTTGTTTGTAGCTGTTTCCCTCTAAATGTTTAACAATGTTTACTTGCTGCTCCATCACCATGGGTGACCAATGTGCAGCAGGCTTTCAATTGTTCAGAGGCTGATGTAGCCACTCAGCAAAGGAAACAGGTCTCTTGCGAGTCCTCTTACACCCACCTTTCTTCTACTTCCTGTTTTCTGGCCACCTTCCTGTTTGGGACTCACTTGTGGAAGCTGGGAGGCAAGCAAAGATGATGAAAAGCATTAACTCATCCTTTTGTCAGTTTCCCAGGAACTGTGGGTTGTGGTGTGGTTTGTGTGTGTGTGTGTGTTTTGTTAGTTTTTACTGAAAAGGAAAACTATTGATTGAAAACAATATCTGTCTATTCTGTGAGGTTCATCTATCCATATTCTGCTCTCCCTGGTTAAAATTAGTATTTGGAACTGTTTTGTTTTATTTTGTTTTGCCTTAAATATATAAGATCAATATACCCCAGTCTTCTGGAATCCTATCCATGCTTTGAGTATCTAGCTCCATTCTCCATACAACTTCCTCTGACTTTTTTTTTTTTTTTTGAGACGTTTTTGCTATAGGGCACGTACACTCACCAGAAAGACAGAGAGACAGAAAGCGAGAAATCACCCCCCAGGGGAGATGGTCATGCCACAATCCCTTCTCCACTATTCTCCTCTCGGGATCTTGGGCACGCACGCACATGCGCCCAGTGTGAGTTTAAGCCACCAGGTCCGGGACTTAAACCACGGTTGACTACATGGGAGTACAGCGACATAGCCATTATGCCAACTGCTGGTCCCATCCTCTGACTATTTCAATCTTCCCTGTCCTCTAGATCTAGATCCTACCATACTTAAACTCTTCTATGAGTCTAGTGAGCTATCTCAGTTTCCCTATTGGATTTAGAACAGGAGAATAAACTGGGCACCAAAAGACATATTTCTTTTTATTTCTTTTTTTAAATCACTAGTGGGAGTATGCACTGGAAAGAAATAGAGAGAGATAGAGAGAGAGGGAGAGAGAGAGAAAGCACCCTTCCAATATGGTGTGGACATGCCATAGCCTTTTTTCCTTCATTTTTCCATCCTGCTGGGATTTGGGGTATGCACACACACATGTCCAATATGTCTTTCAAGCCACCTGGCCATGTTTTGAACCTCAGTTGGCCATGTGGGATCCAGCTCCAAATGTGCAGCTTTTCACTACAGTGCTTTGGAGCTAGCCCTCAAAAGACACATTTTAAAGTTAAAAGAATTTTTATTCATTGACATATTCTGTACACTCACCTGAAAGTGCTCCTGAGTACTCAAAGAACTCCATACCTCTCACCTATTGTTATGCCATGGACAAAGCAGTTTTATCAAGGTATTAATGCAATTAATAACCCTTCTCCAGGCCTAGAAGTCCTCATGTATAGATTACTTCTCCCTAACACTAACAGATTTGCTTTACCTTCTCAGGACCTACAGGAGGTTGAACAAAGCCTGTCTAGTCTTGGTCTCAGTCTTGGTTTCGAAGTCCCATATATGAATATATATAAAGTAAATGTAACCATTTCAATGAGACTTCTTTTCAGCCCCCACGGCATGATTTAGTGGCACAGTCTTTAAGATCACTAGTTGTTTTAGCCGTTCAAGCAAATATTTCTGTAGTCCTTACTGGTCATTTAGAAATGAATACATACCACTATGTATTATTACCAATTTTATGTATGTCTGATCTACCCAACTAAGCTCCAAAAGGTAAGAAAAAAAAACGTTTTTTACCTCACTATATCTCCATTATGTTTCAGAGAAAACTGGGCATGTTGTGGTTGCATAATTTAAGAGCCAAATTCTAGAACCATATTGCCGGAGTTTGAATTTTGGCTTAACTGTATAACCTTAGGTATGTTCTTTAAACTGCTCTGTGTCTCAGTTTCTTCATATGAGGAGACTATTTACCTCACAATGTTGTTGTGGGGATTGAATGGGTGTAAATTGCATAACACACAATAAGCTTTCCACAAAAGTTAGCTATTTCAGTAAGGTATATTGACAAGCGACTCCAATTTCTGAATTACCAGCATTTATAGGCATTATGCAACTTCTCTCTCCCAATTTTAATCCTGTCCTTCTGTGCTGTTCATTGTACTCAGGTCCCCACACTGATGATGGACACCCAGTTCTCTGAGTTCACACCGGACATCACTCCCATCATGTTGGCTGCCCACACCAACAACTATGAGATTATCAAATTGCTTGTCCAAAAACGAGTCACTATTCCACGACCCCACCAGATCCGCTGCAACTGTGTGGAGTGTGTGTCCAGTTCAGAGGTAGACAGCCTGCGCCACTCCCGCTCCCGACTGAACATCTATAAGGCTCTGGCAAGTCCCTCACTCATTGCCTTATCAAGTGAGGACCCCATCCTAACTGCCTTCCGCCTGGGCTGGGAGCTCAAGGAGCTCAGCAAGGTGGAGAATGAGTTCAAGGCTGAATATGAGGAGCTTTCCCAACAGTGCAAGCTCTTTGCCAAAGACCTGCTGGACCAAGCTCGGAGCTCCCGGGAGCTGGAGATCATCCTCAACCATCGAGATGACCACAGCGAAGAGCTTGATCCTCAGAAGTACCATGACCTAGCCAAGCTGAAAGTGGCAATCAAATACCACCAGAAAGAGGTAAGCTGAGATCATCTCTGCTTTCAGGGAAGCTTAAGACTTCCAGAGTCTAGAGAAGCAGAGCAAGAACCTGTGTTTTTCTACTACTTAGAGCTCTGAAAAACAAATGGTTGGGCAAGTCTCACAGATAGTTAGGACCATTCAACTAAGGCACAGACAGCCTCTGAATATGTTCTTTATGGTTGGATAATTAGCCATCTGGTTATTTGATGGGAAAGCATTCATTCACTCAATAACTGCTTATTGAGTATTGTTCTAGGTACTTGGGATACAGAAGATACTATCTCTACATTCATGGAGCTTATAAGCTAGTGGTGGACACTAAGTAAATTATTACATTAATGAATATGTAATTATAAACTAAGTACTCTAAAAGAACAGTGTTCTGTGAGAGCACATAGGATCATGCTCTACATACCAGGGCCATAAGAGACAGTGATCACAGAAGGCTCACTGTCCAGATGTTGGTGACTGTTCACAAAGCTAAGTCCCTGACAACCCCTGAGCAACAAGGCTGAAATATGCACTGGAAAGGTAGAGTCATACTAAGAATTTCAGTTCTATACTATACTGGAGCAACATCTCCTGTGGTGTGAATTCCAAACTGTTAGGGCCCACCTTTTTGAGAGAGATCAGTTGACACGGATCATAGGAGAGGCTTTGCCTTCTAGCTAAGCCAGGTTCACAATCTAGCAGGTGCTATTCTATGCCATCTTATCAAAAAACTTGGGTAGTCTCCTAGCAAGCCTAATTTAGCTTTTAAAAAGGCAGCATGGTACTATAGAAGAGCAGGGGCTATGGAGCCAGAGTGACTGAGGATAGAATTGTAATCCAATAACTATGACCTGAGAAAAGTCACTCAAATTTTCAGGGTAATAGTTTTCTCATTTATCAAATGGAAATGACAGTAGTTTCTCTACTTCATAGGACTGTTGTGGGAAATAAATGAGAAAAGCTGGCATTCAATGTATGGCACAGGAAGTGCTTTAACGTCCATTACCATCTCTTTTCCATGCTATCTGGAGTCTGATTCCAACAGGTGGAACTGAGAGGTACTTGCCAGCTGAAGGGCAACTGGCAGCACCTCCTCTTCATGGATTCAGGCTCTGAGGCAAAACACATTGTGTGTTCATCTGGTCCCTTTCTGTCAGACAAAAACAGAAATGCTATGCCTTTGAAATGAAGCAAAATGAGGACTGGAGGCAACCTGGAAGGGGATAAAAGATGGCAAAATAGAAACATAGAGATCAAAAGGGCTATATTGGGGGAGGTGGTAAATGGATAAACCCACCACTGAGTCTCCTTATCCTATTTTTGCATTGACTTGCTTTAGTTCATTAAGCCCGTAGTTAAGCTCACTTTTCTTTTCTGAAAAATGGGGATAATAACAGCAACACCTACCTTACAATGCTGATGATACAGTAGGCATTCAATAAATATTAGCTACTTTATTATTTATTTTCATTGTTACACATGGAGAACCCATGGTATATGGTCTACTGTTTATTACAGTTGCAGGTAATAGATACAACAAAGGCCTATTCCCTCTTTCACTCCTCTCTCCATCTCATGGCCCTGCTCTTGATGCAGAGTATCAGTTATTGTGTTAAGTAGTCTGCTGTTAGATGTAGTTTTTTTTTTGCACACTTTGATTCATGTATATTTTTCTATTAATGACGTATATTATAGTCACAGTGGTTTTTCACCTTACATAAATAATTACAGTACTGTGAGAGAAAAATCATATGTATTTTTAGAACATGAATTGCTTCAAGTGACAGAATGGTTAATAGAAACAGAATAGTTAAAAAAAAAACAATATTGCAGACTATGACTGAAGTGTGCATTTTTCACCCCACAGGATAGAAGATAAACTTCATAATTTTAGGCATTTAGGCATAACTGAAAAGGCATTTATTTTCAAACAATTTCACTGCAATATTTCACCAATTTTGGGTTGATAGATCACCTTCCAACTATTTTAGAACTTGACTTCTTTTGGTTGTATAACCTTCACTTGACAGTTTTAGTGACTGCTCCATAGAGAAACCACTGTGATGACTTTCTCACTCTTAGGGACATATGTTTAGCATATGACCATGGAGTCACCCTTGAGTTCTACATTAACTGCCCTTTTACCCTCATTAACCATCTCATCATTTTATCCTCTTTGTTCTAGTCTTTTTACTGCCCTATGTTCCTTATTTTATAATTTCTCTTCTTAGTGGTACAACAGAATGTACTTTTTATTTTAGTTTTTTTTGTTATAGGACACATGTGCTCACCAGAGAGAGATGGAAATAGAGGGAAAGGGAGAGAACAGCCCCCTCCCCCCCACACACACACGGGGGATGATGGCCATGTTGCAGTCCCTTCTCTTCCATTATCCTCTTGGGATTTGGGGCACTTGTACATACACACCTGGCATGTTTTTCAAGCTGTTGGGTCCAGGACTCACACCATACAGTTGAGTATGTTGAATCTAGCACCTTAACCACCACACCATTTGCTGGCTCTCTGCAGAGTATCTTTACTCTACTATATGCTGATAGAATATTTTTCAGCTATCAGTATACCAACATGTATATGCCAAGAGGTTCTATTCCTTTTTGCTCTCTTAATTGAGCATCAGGTACCCAAACATTGTTTCTGGGATGCATTTGCTGTGTATATTAAAGTGCAAGGAGTGATTTATTTTTATTTTGGTAAAACGTACATAATATAAAGTTTAGCATTTTAACCATTTTTAAGTTTACAGTTCAGTGGCATTAAGTATGTACAATGTACAATATGTACAATGTGAATCACTAGAATCCATTTTAAAGATGTACAACTTTTGAAGTGTATACTTTTTTCCTAGTAGTGAGCTCATATAACTAGTTTTATATTTTACAGACCACATTACTTTTTTTTTTTTTTTTTTGGAGAGGTTTTTCGCTATAGGGCGCGTGCGCTCGCCAGACAGACAGAGAGAGACATAGAGACAGAAAGCGAGAAATCACCCCCCAGGGGGGATGGTCACGCCGCAATCCCTTCTCCTCCATTCTCCTCTCGGGATCTTGGGCACGCACGCACACGCGCCCGGCGTGAGTTGTAAGCCACCGGGTCCGAGACGCGAACCGCAGTCGACTACGTGGGAGTCCAGCGACATAGCCATTATGCTAACTGCTGGTTCCCAAGACCACATTACTTTTAATCAATAACACTGGCAAAGTTGTGCATCTAAACTATTCAAAAGTATGGATATTCAGCAGCAAAACAAAGCAATCCAAAAAGCACTGTATTTATGCAAAGATCAACAATTTTTGGCCTGGCTCTATTCACTGATTATTGTGAATCAAATCAATAAGAACCCTGGCATTAATAGACTAAATTGTTTCAGTCAGAGCACATCAAATTCAATTCCAGGTTTGCAGTGGAAAGAGTGAGTGAATGAGTCTCAACTATACCATCAATAATTTCATGATAAAAAATACACGGTCATAGAGCCACATACTCCAAAATATGGTCTAAAGTTTAGTTCCATCACCAGAGACTGTAGAATCATTTCGTGATTTATATATTTTGCTCTACATTTTTAAAAGATAAATGATGTTAGCAATGACCATAGATCAATTTTAGTTTAATTAGTTTCTCTTCAAATTAAGTCACACTGATTAGCAGGGCAAGCTTGAGAATTCAGATATATGTCAAGGTACTGTTTCGGGAATGTAAAACATGATTCATATTCCTCAAACTCTAAATTCCGTCTTAATTCTGACTTTGTTTACACTAAAAACTTTGAATTTCTTCCCAGTGAATTAATTGTGTGTGTGTGTGTGTGGGGGGGTGTGTATGTGTTTAATGTGTGGTTCCAGAATCTCTTTTTATTTTTTTAAGAGAGATTTTTGCTATAGGGCATGTGCCCTCACTGAAGAGACACATAGAGAGAGAGAAAGAGAGAGAGAGACAGAAAGCGAGATGTTACCCCCCTCAGGGGGGATGGCCACACCACAATCCCTTCTCCTCCATTCTCTGCTCAAAATTTTGGGCAACACACACACACAGATGCCCGGTGATAAGTGATAAGTGTTGGCGGGGTTGTGGTGAAAGGAAAACTCTCCTACACTATTGGTGGGAATGTAAGTTGGTCTAGCCATGGTGGAAAACAATACAGAGGATCCTCAAAGATCTACAAATAGAACTATCATCTGACCCAGCAATCCCATTCCTGAGTATCTACCCAAAGAACAGGAGAATACTCAGTCAGAAAAGTGCTTGCACGTCAATGTTTATTGCAGCATTATTCACAATTGCTAAGGCATGGAACCAACCCATATGTCCACAAACAGATGAATGGATTGAAAAAGTGTTGCACATATACTCTATGGAATACTATTCAGCCATAAAAAACAACAAGACCCTGACATTTGATAGAAAGTGTTTGAATATGGAAGATTTATTGCTGAGTGAACTAAGCCAGGCTATGAAAGAAAGATATTTGTATGTATTTGCTTAATATATACCGACTCTCTACACTCTATTGTAGAGATTTCATAAAAGCAGGGATAATAGTTATGGAGCTGAAGACAGAGTGGAAGGGCAGGGAAAGGAAGAGTATAGAGAAGGATAACAGGAGAATAAATAGTGAGGCATGACATTAGTGGGACACAGAAATGGTTTATTATCTGTTGATGAAAACATGTATAGTATTCTCAACAGGACTGGTCTGAGAAGTATATCATATTAGGTAAATTCTCTTTATAAGCCAAATGATGTATAGCAATTGAATCTTTAAAAAAATAATGAGAATAAAAGGTAATAAAAAAAGAAATAAAACATACATGTAGGGTTTAAAGCCACAAATGTAAAAAAAAAAAGTCATGATTTTTATTATTATATTTCATTGATTATTATTATTTAATTTGTTATCGGGCACAAGCACTCACTAGAAAGAGAGAGAGAGAGCAAGCTGACAGGTCTGGGACTCGAACTGCAGTCAGCCATATGGGAGTCCGGTGACTCAACCACTGTGCCACCTGCTGACTCCCATGATTTTGATCGTTCGTTTAATTTTATTTTGCAGTACACTTGATCACAATTTTTGCAGTACAAACTCTTGTCATGTAGGATGTAATGAAACTAGGTAAATCAGCCTTTATTTTGGATATAAATAAATTAATGAAACCTAACTTTATCCTTTAATTATACCTATGGCAAGTGAATTCAGCTTTTCAATGTTAGACAAAAATTCCTCAAGTTTCTTGGAAGCATATAGTTTATGTGTGCTAATTCACTGAAGAAAAAAAAATAATATCTTAAGTGCGTCATCCCAGGATCTGGTGAAACACGTTTGGTCTGAGGGTTACATGCTGGAAAATCCTAAACAAGCTGAAGACATTTTTTTTTAAAGACAGCTTTTCCAGATGATTTTCAGGCCCTAAATAAGGCTGGTCAAATGAACAAACAAACAAACGAAAAGGACAAGAATTGTCTACAAAGACAAGAATTTTTCAAAGAGAAGCAACTTCTATTGGGTTGTTGGGGAAGTCATGATGCAAGGAACAGGACAGAACAGATGTGCCACTTCTTCACTCTCTAGTGCTATCCCTGATAGTACTATTAAATTTTTTCTTTTCTTTTTTTGCTTTTTTCTTTTCGGAGAAGTTTTTGCTATAGCGCGCATGTGCTTGCCAGACAGACAGAGAGAGAAAGAGAGAAAGCGAGAAATCACCCCCCCCCCCCCAGGATGGATGGCCACGCCACAATCCCTTCTCCTCCATTCTTCTCTTGGGATCTTGGCCACCCACGCACATGCACCTGGCATGAGTTTTAAGCCACTGGCTCCAGGACGCAAACCACGGTCGACTATATGGGAGTCCAGCAACATGGCCATTTCGCTAACTGCTGGTCCTAATTTTTTTCTTTTTTTGACAGAGAGAGATTTTTGCTATAGGGCACGTATGCTCTCCAGAAAGACAGAAAGCAAGAAATCACCCCCCAAGAGGGATGGTCATGCCACAATCCCTTCTCCTCCATTCTCCTCTCAAGATTTTGGGTATACATGCACATGCACCCTCGTAAGTTTTAAGCCTCTGAGTCTGAGAATCAAACCACAGTCAGCTACATGGGAGTCCAGCAACATAACCATTATGCCATCGGTTAATCCCAACACTAATGTATGTACTCTCTCTAATGCATGTACTCTCATGAATTTTTAAAAAATGATCAATATTTCCAGAATTGCCTAGAGTCATGTGTATTTATCAGTATTCAACAACAGATTTTGTTAATGACATCTTTGATTAAAGAAATCCAAAATACTAAAGTTGTGTTTCATAAATGTGATCCCCTAGTCCACTTTATGTGAATATTTGTGTTAAACTAAAAATTACCTCTTCAGTTGTTTTCAGCATTTTTCTAGGATTCCTGAAAAATGAGAAATATATCAAAGAGGAATCACTAAATACCTATATTCTACTATGATAAGATTATCAGCGTGAATATACAGTGATCAGCCTCAATGTAAAAAATAATTGTAAAAATATAGTTGGATTTTGGTAGGTTAATACTGTAGAGTTATATTGCTCCCTACGGAACAAAATCTTAGTCTTAAACAGAATATAAGTCACTATTTCCTAAAAGGCTTTTCTGTTATTGTTTCTTCTTCATTATTATTCCTCTTATAACTCAAGTACACTCCTAAAAAGAATTCAATGTGGTGAAAGAATAAGCTCCAAAGAATGAAACATGAGCTGATTCCAAACTGTAACTTTGCTATGAAACAGAATAAGAAAACTCTATTATCTTAGAAAACAGGTGTAAAATGCAGACATTCAGAAAGGTATAATAGCACTGAGGGCAACAGTAGATTCTAGAGACAGTATAGAAAGTGGTGGGTAATAGGTGGTGAGAGGGAGGGGGTCAGGGAATAAAACCATTTAATAAATACAAAAATTAAAAGTTACCTGTTGATGATAATGTACATGATAATATCTCTGATTTGACTAATACTTATTGTATTCATGCTCAGAAAACCATGTTGTATACTGTAAAAGATATATAGTGATTAAATGTAAATAGAAATAATAAAGAAAACAGGTGGAAAACTATTGGATAATCTTTACATTCCAAATAGACTTTCAGGTTTTTCATACAGACGTTTTTCAGATATTCCTGAAAAGTCTTGATGCCATATATTCTGACCCTTTGTCAGATACATCATATTGAAAGCTTTGAAGCCATATGATTTCATTTGTTTCTTATTACCATTGAATGTAAGAAGAAAAAATATGAAAATCCTCATTTTACAAATGAAAAAGGGTCATGTTCAGAGATTTTTCAGGATCATCTGCCAAAGCCAAAAGTAGAGCCAGAAGTAGAACCACAGACTCCTGGCATAGCACTGAGTATGGTATTACTACCTTCCATTGAGTATCCTTCTTTTGTGCTGGTTTTGTAGTTACCAAATACACCACTAGGTAATTTATGTTAACCAAACTTTTTGGATTTGTGGATGAAAGTTTATTAATTAAAATCGTTTAAAACAAAACAATAAAGGGCATGCAGGTGGCATGGTGGTTGGGGTGCTGGATTCCCACATGGTGACCGTGGTTAAAGTCCCGAACCCAGCAACTTGAAAATCACAACAAATGAATAGATAAATAAATGTTTAAAAAATAAAATGCCTTGGACCAATAGCTAATGAGAATTATTAACAATTATAATATAATAACTGACAGTAATCATCACAGGCAAGAATACAAGGAATACAAGTATATAATCACAACACTTTAGCTAAAGCACTTAGAGATGAAGACATGCACTACTTGACTGCCATCTACTTGTCCATCTCCCTTGACTTTCACTCCTTTAAGATTGGTGTCAGAATGATGAGTCTCTCTCCCTCTTTGGCATTGGTCTCAAGAAGATCCATAAAAGGGATTGTTTGGATAAGAGACCACACTCTCTCCATTCTCCTGGACAAAATTCAGAATTTCAATTCGAAGTATCCAATTAGTGAACTAAGTTAATAATTCTCCCTCTTAATCAAGCTTTTGGGTACATGAGTTAACTGCCAACCAGCTATTTTTTTTTGTATTATTATTTTTTTCTCTTTAAATTTATTTATTTTTTACCTTAATTCACTATACATCATTACAGTATAGAAATGAATTTTCCATCCAAAATACACTGTATATTGGCTCAATCAAGCACATGAACATACATGTTATCAGCAAATAATTTTCCATTTCTTATGTCTTGTATACTTTTTTTTTTTTTTTGCCATCCTTGATTCCCTATCCCTCACCCTCTACCATGTCCCACCCTCCTCCCACATTGTCTCTGATATCCATGGTTGCTTTCTATGCCTTTCCCCCCATTTAATTGATTTGCTAATGAACTTAATTAGCCTAAATATATCCAATAGCTAGCACAGCTGATATATACCTATACATGAACCCAAGTCTAACTTTAGGCATAAACCTCAGTGAGTAGAATGAACATACTATAAAGTAGTACCTAGCTGGGGCTATATAACTTACTGCAGTCATCAAATATGCATTTTTTTTTAATTTCGATAAGAACAGTTTTACTGTGTTTTTTTTTTTTTTCTCCTGAAACTTTCTTTTTTTAATTACATAACATTTCTATCAATGTCTTAGGGTAGAGATGAACTGTAAAGTATGGGGGAGGTAGAGGTATAGAGGGATGTTGATTAACATGACCAAAATTACAGATAGAAGAACAATTTATAGTGTTAGACAGTAGGGAGACTAAAGTTAACAACTAATTGCTATATATCTCAGGGTAACCAAAAAAGAAAATTTTGACTGTTTCCAATACAAAGTAATGACAAATGGTTGAGATGATGAGTATACTAATTAACTCAATTAATTATTGTACATTGTAGTCATGTAATGAAAAAAATCACACTGAACTCCACATTATTATTTACAATAATCCCATGTTAAGAAAAAAATTTTTTAAGAAACAACTTAGGGTTTGCTAATTTGCATAAAACAAATTGAGAGTTTGGCTCATAAACCTGTTTAAGAACTAACTCTATACCATGGCTTTCTACCATTAACAGCTGCATAACTCAGGCTAACTAGGTGGTATGGTGGTTAAGGTAGCTAGATCCCACATGACCAACTGTGCAGTTTGAGTCCTGGACCCAGTGACTTGGTAAATATGCCAGATGCATGTGCATACATGTCCAAAATCCCCAGAAGAAAACAGAAGAGAAAGGATTGAGGCATGTCCATCCCACCACAGGGTGCTTACTCACTTTCTCTTTCTCTCTCCATCAAGTGAACATGCCTTATAAAAATTTTTTAAATAGCTGCATAACTGAACATTCATTAATTTTTTCTCTCTTTTGAAAAAACTTTCACACTAGCTCTTGTCCCTATATTTTTTATTTTATTATTTTAATTTGTTTTACACATTTAATCACTGTACATCACTACAGCTTGTAAAACGAATTACCCAACATGAAGACACTTCATACCAGTCCAGTTGAAGATATCACATATGTTATTATCAACAGACAATGCTCCATTTCTGTGTTTCTTAAATGCCTATTTTTCTCCTGATTCCTTTCTGCTCACTCTCTCTATCTCCCATCCTCTTCCCACACTTCCTCCAGTATCCATAACCATTTTCCTTGCTCCTATATCCTCTAATCTTTCAGTTTCTGCCATAAAGCATGGACAGTTAGTATATATTAAGTGGAGACAAACAATGCCTCTCTTTTATAGCCTGGCATGTTTCACTTAACAGTAAATCTTCCATATTTATCTACTTTATATCAAATGCCAGGGTCTTGTTGTTTTTTATGACTGAGTAGTATTCCATAGTATATATGTGACACACTTTTTCAATCCATTCACCTGTTCGTGGACATTTGGGTTGGTTCCATGTCTTAGCAGTTATGAATAGTGCCACAATAAACACAGATGTGCAAGCACATTTCCAAATGAGCATTTTCCTATCCTTTGGGTAGATATCCAGGAGTGGAATTGCTAGATCATATCATAGTTCTACTTCTAGATTTTGAGAAACTTCCATATTGTTCTCCACAGTGGCTGAACTAATTTACATTCCCAGCAACAGTGTAGGAGAGTTCCCTTTTCATCACAGCCTCGCCAGAACTTATTATCATTTCTTGCTTTTTTAATCTTTGCTATTCTGACTGGGGTTAGGTGGTATCTCATTGTGGATTTGATTTGTATCTCCCTTATGATGAGGAATGTTGAGCATTTTCTCATATGTTTTTCGGCTGTTCATATGCCTTCCTTAGAGGTTTTTGTTGTTGTTGTTGTTGCTATAGGGCGTGTGCGCTCACCAAAAAGACAGAGACAGAGAGATAGAAAGCGAGAAATCACCCCCCCAGGGGGGATGGCCACACTGCAATCCCTTCTCCTCCATTCTCCTCTTGGGATCTTGGGCACGCACGCATATGCACCCAGTGTGAGTTTAAGCCACCGGATCTGGGACTTGAACTGCGGTCAACTACATGGGAGTCCAGCGATATAGCCATTATGCTAACAGCTGGTCCCATTCCTCAGAGAGTTGTTTTGCACAGGCAGTAATCTCCAAAATAGACAAGAAGATTTACATCAGATTAAGAAGTTTCTGCACAGCAAAAGACTCAGCATTTAGTGCGACTTGACAACCCTCAGAACAGGACTGATAACCAGAATCCACAGGGAACTTAAGGGGCTTGCCTGGAGGGGGGAGCGGGAATCAACAAGCAAACATACTTAATACAACAACTCATTTCTTGTAGTGAGATAACGTCATAACTTTGTTTAAACGCACATAATCATACAAAGCAAACAACAGTATATCTCTTATCTAGTCCAGAGGTGCCATTATAGTACAGCCTTTCGAGGTGACCCAGATAAACAAGAGGCTAGACAGTTCTTCATACAACCAGACTATAGCATTTTCCTGCTTTAACACCTAAGGACTATATAGACTATTAGTTAATCTATAGGCTGGTTCAAACCTTTGTCTTGTTTAAAGTTCTGGAATAGTCTCGGATCTTTTTAATGTATTTTTCTTCTTTTTTAAAATTTTATTTGGAGAGGTTTTTGCTAGAGGGTGCGCATGCTTGCGAGAGAGACAGAAAGACAGAAAGTGAGAAATCTCCCCCCAGGGGGGATGGCCACGCTGCAATACCTTCTCCTCCATTCTCCTCTCAGGATCTTGGGCATGCACACACACATGCCTGGCATGAGTTTAAGCCACCAGGTCCTGGACTCGAACTGCAGTCAACTACATGGGAGTCCAGCGACATAGCCATTATGCTAACTGCTGGTCCCATGTATTTTTTTATGTTGTGCACTTTATTTAAAAATTTATTTATTTTTAATTACATTTATTCATCATATTTTTTCATTTTCTGTTTTTTGTTTTGTTTTGTTTTTGCCATAGGCACATGTGCTCACCAGAGAGCAACAGAGAGAGAGAAAGTGAGAAATCGCCCCCCCTAGGGGGGATGACCACACTGCAAACCTTTCTCCTCTTGGGATTTTAGGCATGCACACAATTGTTCCTAGCATGATTTTCAGGCCGCCATGTCTGGGACTTGAAACACAGTCAGCCATGTGGGAGTCCTGTACCTTAACCCCACCACACCACCTTCTGGTCCTTAATCATTACACATTTTTTACAGCATACAAGAGGGGTTCTGAAAGCATAAATTCATTGCAGGTCAAGCAAGTCAAAGATTTTACCATACGCAATATCTTTCCCTTCTTTTGTCTCTTAAGTGTTCTTTTTCTTTTCCCCTTTGAGTTTCTCCCTCCTATACAGTCTATGGTATCTACTCCTGCTATTTCTGCTATTATTTTGATGACCTACTTGAGTTAGTATGGCTGCTTGTGTTCTCTCATAAGAAATGAACAGTTTTAACAAACTCACACTGCTCTTCGGAAATTGTCATAAAGACCATATTCTACATTTCTACTTGGAAGAATAACTACTCTCAGTATCTATCATGTTTGAGGAACACTAGGTCTGCCCTTTCACTACTAACTTGCTCACCAGATAGAACCTGTAGCAGGCTGGTGGTCTCTCTTTGGATATGATTTCGGATACTGTCCAAGTTGTTACACTTTGAGTCTTAATTTGACACAAAATTAAAGCTCAATTTCCTAAAGTCCAGAAAAAACCCTGAGGAGTATATATCTTTCTTGGCTGTTTCTAACTGTTTAAGTAAAACATAGATTCTATATTTTAACTTTTATATATATATATTTCCTCTATTGTTATTTTTCTTGATTATAGTTGACCCTCCAACAACGTGTGAATTAGGAGCACTTACCCCTCTGCTCAGACAAAAACATGGATAACTTTTGATGCCCCCAAAACTTAATAGTAGTAGCCTACAGTCTAATGGAAGCCTTACCAATAACATCAAGAATTGATTAACCTCTATTTTGTGTGTTATATACACATTGCAGGCCTACAATAAAGTAAGCTAGAGAAAAATGTTATTAAGAAAATCATAAGAGAAAATACATTTATTGAAAAAATCCATATATAAGTGAACCCATGCAGTTCAAACCCGTGTTGTTCAGGTGTCAGCTCTAACAAATGTATGGATATTTTTGTTTGTCTATATTCTTGTTTGTCTCTTTATTCCAAGAGAAAGTTTTTAAATGGGACCAGTAGATGGCATAATGATTACATTGCTGGACTCCCATGTAGCTGACCTGATTCGAGTCCCAGACCCAGTGACTTCAAACTCACACCAGAAGCATGTGCATGTGTGACCAAAATCTGGAAGGGAGAATGGAGGAGAAGGGATTGCAGCGTGGCCATCCCCCTGAGAAGTGATTTCTTGCTTTAGGTCTCGCTGACTAGTCGGCAAGTGCACATGCCCTATAGCAAAAATCTGTCTAAAAAATAAATTAGCAGTTTTACAAGGAAGATTAGTGATAGAATTCAATTGCTTCTTCTTCTTTTTCGCTACTCCAGTTAGATTAATTCAGCATAGTCCCTTTGCACTACATTGATTATTTGATATTTTGGACATAACTGCATATCTAATATCTCCTACACTGCAAAAATAAAGCTCAGTTTGTCCTTATTGTGGTAGCAAAGTCCCTTAATCTGCATTCTGGTATGACTTGTAATTATCCACAGTAGCATCTCTATGGTATAATTTTTATTTGCCTTATTTCTAAGAAATAAGAAAAATCTCCTGGGTCCTCATCTACTCTTATCAATCTTTCCACACAGCAGTCTATTGTGGAACTTTCTCATATTATTATGTTAATTAGTTCTATAAGTTCTTCTGACTTCCAAAATGCTCTATATTCGTTCTTCCTGATACAGAGGTCTCTTTACTAGAAAGTTTTAAATCTCCTTACCCTAAAATCCAATGGCCAAACTGACTTGTTTCTCCTGCTAATGCTCACCTAAATAAGACCTGGCAATACAGTCTGCAATTGCTCCCCTCACTCATCTTTAAAAGTAGCCAATTACCAGCGAGCGCACGCGCCCTATAGCGAAAACCTCTAAAGAAAAAAAAAAAGTAGCCAATTACCTGTGTATGCAGACCTCGCTTAGTATTAGATGCAGCATCTGTCACATTACTTAGCTCTGAAGTCATCTGTATTAAGTGACATTTTAATCCTTTCTTTAGGACTCTATATTAATTGATAAAGTCTAATTTCTTCCAGTGTGGATTGCCTTCTTCATGTCATTTCTTCAAAATTTACATGTATCACATTGTCCAATGGTATACATTTACCTCTTTATCTGGTTGTTGCCCATGTCATAAGATACAAAGGTCATCCTCTAGAAAGAAGGATTATATTATCCATGAGCTCATCTGAAAACTAGCTATAAATACAAGTCAGGGTACCATATGACATGGAATTGGAATGATCAGTGAATTTCCTTCACATTTATTTGGTCCCTCTCTGTTGGGATCTTGGGGGTCTTTCAATTGTTGCAGTTCCCCTTTGCAAATGTAGAATTATTATGGCTAATATCAGTCTACATTGTTTAAATTTATTATTACTCCTATCAATAGTAAATATTTCTAGGGGTCTATGTGATAACTGTTTAACTTTGCATTGGTGAACAGTGCTTGTAAGGTTTTAGCTAGCCCTTTTAGTACTTATCCCTTTCTCTTTAGTTATTTGATATAATGTGCCATTTACATTTAGGGAACAATATTACAAAGTTGTAATGTGAGTTAACATTTACAGAGACAGTCCTGCATTGGAACCTCTTGGTCCCAGCTTTTTCAAATGTTTCTCCCTGGCCACAGTCATCAGAAAACCTTTCTGCAGTCTTATTATCAGATAGATGATGCTCTTTCAGTAGTGTTTCCCTTAGTGTGCTATAACATTCTTTGTTTGACATATCTCTCTTAAGTCCCAGTAAGGAGTTATATTTTTTCCAAGTAAAAGCATCTCAACATTGTCCTGTTAATACAAACGTAATTACTTTAATACCATCCTGGGGGATAATTCCCTTTTAATTTCTATTCCTTATAGAACAGTAGAATTATGTCTCAGGATGTGATTGAATTCATTAGTTATTCACCACATCATTAGATGAGTTTTTTCTATGCTATTTGCTCCTGTCATGAGAAATCCTACCAGGAGAACAAGAACAGGTAAGGGAAAAATCACATCACTAAAGTCAGAACTTTTTGAATAAGAAAAAATATAATAAAACAGAAAAGGAACCAGTGTTTGCTGGAAGAAAATCAAATCTTTCTTGTTTTGTAAGTTATTGATAATGAAAATGTGCAGAACTAGAAGGAAATCATATTGCTGATATCCAGAAAAATCAAGGTCCTTCAATTAACACTGACTCTGTCTTTATTAGTATTTTGTCTCTTTGCCATTTATACCAGGTGCTGATAAATTATTTTAATAATGCATTCATGGGACTAGCAGTTGGCATATTGGCTGTGTCACTGGACTCGCACGTAGTCGACTGTGGTTCGAATCCTGGACCCGGTAGCTAAAACTCACGCCGGGCACATGTGTGTGAGTGCCCAAAATCCCAAGAGAACAATGGAGGAGAAGGGATTGCAGCGTGGCCATCCCCCTTGGGAGGTGATTTCTCACTTTCTGTCTCTCTGTTTCTCTCTTTGTCTTTCTGGAGAGCACATGTGCCCTATAGTAAAAGCCTCTCCAAAATAATAATAATAATAATAATAATGCATTCATTAAAGCTTACAGTTGCTGTGCAGCTGGGTGTTAAATGGAAGTCCTTCATTCTCTTCTTTTGCCAAACTTTGGACAACTCTAGTTATAAAATTAGTTCCTTGGTCATTCATTACTATTACTGCCTTTCTTCCATATCTAGCAAGTAGTTCCTCCAACATTGTCTAAAGCTGTTAGTTGTACTATTTTACTTGTGTATGTCTGGTAGGCTCTGAAAACCCTCTTAAGTATATACTTCTATAAGTCGTTGGTCTTTGTTTTAAAACCTGGGGATTGTTGCAATATAATCTACTTGCCATATTTGTCAAGTTTATTACTCCTTATCTCCCTTAAAATGAGGTTGTTGAGGATGCAATGAGTTTTTAGTAATTTGACATATCACATATTACTCACTCACTTGTTTGATTTATATTTTTTTCCACTCATTCTCCTCCACGTACCTAGTATATCCATGTCCATATGCCCTGACATTTTCATATGTTCATTCTGCAACCTTAAACTGAACTAACAAGGGAGGTAAGTTGGAACATAGGTTCCAAGGTTATAGGATCTACATTAGTTTTGGGGGGCCACATTGTTGCCTCTCATTCCAGAGAGATCGTCCTTTCTTTCCATTCTGATGAAGTGATATATGTCCTATGTGAACTGACAAATTCCTTTTATCAAATTATTTTCATATCTCCCTTCACCAGATTGTTTTTCTTATGGTAGTCCAGTCTGCAATTTTCTATTTATTATTAAAGATTCTATCTCCTATCTATGACTCATCAGTGTAAACTATATACCTTTGGTCAATTATTTTCTTGAATATATCTATATATTAAATTTCTGGCTACTAATCCTGCAAATTGAATTGATTCTCTTTCTCTACCCTCATTCAGGATTTTCCTATTACAGTCTTAGGAAGTAGCCATCCATTTCACTTCTTTAGAATGTTGCCAAGTCTGTTATTGCCCAGTTCCCAACAGTTCTGACCAGAGTGAGGCTCAGCATGCCAAAGGCTTTACTTCCAACTGACTGTATTTCCTAGATGATTTTGGAATACAGCAAATCATCAACCAGATGGCTTGTGATTTGCATGGAGCTTGCTCATCTCCCCAGGGCCTGCTTTGACCCATTCAGTTACATACTATCTCTATTTAGCATAAGTCCTATGAGACCACTCCAATGTTTTTGTCCAGAATTCTACTGGTAGACATGAGATTTGCCCTGATGATAAGAGTCACAGCCATGATGACCAGAAAGCATGATTTTTGTTGGAGGCAGCTCTTTTCCTGAAATAAAGAAGACCAAGAACTAGAAGCATAGGAGTTTGTTTTATTAACTCAAAGTATTTCTTATTTTTCATCATTTTTGATTAGAGAAAAAGTAGTCTGCTAGAAGGAAATATGTTAAGATATCAATGAAAAGAATTTGGCATTAATATAGAGCATGTATCATTGCATTGAAAGGAAACTACAGAAGAAAGATGCATATCAAATATGGTTTGAGAGTACCATCACATTTTTTAAAGGGAGCAATAACCATTGTGGTGTCCATAACCTAGTGGAACAACAAGATGACAGGAACCTACTCACATAAAACCTTTTTAACTTCTGGCTTCTCTTTTACCCAGTTTCTTTTTTCTTAGCTTCTCTATCACCCTCTAGGATTCTTTTATTCCTCCTTTGGGTGAATATGCCTCAAATTTATTCACCTGTTTCATTCTATTTCACTTTCTCTGTATCTCCATCTTCCTCTATATTTTCCCATCATTTTTCTTCCATATTCCTAAACTAGGAAATATTTAGAAGTAAATTATATTCTATTCTTCAGAATTATACTTTATTTACTGAGTTGTAAATAACATGATCTAAACATAAAATACAGAGAGAATATTTTATATTTTGCCCTTGTACAGGAAAAATGTTGTTACCTATTACTTTACTTGACCCTTGTTTCTTTTGTCTATGGCTTAGTCACTTTTGATGGAAAAAATTAATTCTTGACATAGCCTTAACTGTGTTTACCCTTGTGTTAGTTAATTCACAATTACTATTTTAAAAAAATCTTGGACGTTCAGAGCTAGAGTAGTGAAGGGAAGGCACTGAGAACCTGCTAAGTAATTCAGTACTAAAAAAGGTCAGAATATAGCATCAGCTTACTCTGGTTATGGTCATTTCCAAAGCAGTCAACCTCAACTAACCTAAAGGGATTGGATAGTCTGTGCCTAACCTCAGCTCACTTTAAAAGCATTTTTATTAGCTGTTTCCTCAGCCTGGAATCACTTTCCACCAGTAACAAAAAAATAATAATTCCTTGTCTTCCTGTCTCAGTATAAATACCTTGATCTTGACCTGAAAAAAAAAGCTCCTACTCATCCTTTTCTCTCTCTCTTTTTTTTTTAGAGAGGTTTTTGCCATAGGGTGCATGCACTCGCCAGACAGACAGAGAGAGACAGAGAGACAGAAAGCGAGAAATAACCCCCAAGGGGGGATGGCCATGCCGCAATCCCTTCTCCTCCATTCTCCTCTCGGGATCTTGGGCATGCACCCACACGCGCCTGACGTGAGTTTAAGTCACCGGGTCCGGAACGTGAACCAGGGTCGACTGCATGGGAATCCAGCAACATAACCATTACGTTAACTGCTGGTCTCATCATTCTTTTCTCATTGAGCATATACAGTGTTTTTACTCTTATTTTCTCTCTTTTTTTTTAATGTCACCCACCCTACCCCTTACATGCATATAGACAAAAATGTAAGTGTCATGAGATCAGGGAATTGTCTGCTTTGTTTTCTGCTATATCCCCAGGGTGCATAGAGTACCTGACACATAGTAGGTAATCAGTAAATGTCCTTGAATAAAGGAAGGAAGGGAAGGAGGGAACAAATATTAGCTCATTTATTCAGCATATATTATCAAACTTCAACCATGCTTGAGGATAGCAGGGGGTACAAAGATGAACCACTCATCAAATCATAGTTAATAATATTAATAGGCAACTCATGGATTAAAAGGAAATATTCACAAAACATTTATCTGACAAAGAATCTGAAGCCAGAATATATATATATATATATAAAACCCCCTATAATTCAATAATAAAAAGACAAGCAGCCTAATTTTAAAATGGGCAAAATATTTAAATAGAAATTTCTCAAGGGAAGAAAATTTAATAGTAAATAAGCACATAAAATTATATTCAGCATTGGAGCCAGCAGGTGGTATGGTGATTAAGGGCACTGGACTACTACATGGGCGACTGTGGTTTGAATTTCAAACCTGGCAGGTTGCTTTCTCACTTCCCCTCTCTCTCTTCCTCTCTCACTCTATCCCTCTCTGGTCAAAATTAAATAAATAAAGTTAAATATAGATAACTCTTTAAAAAACATATTCAGCATCATAATGACACAAGTTAATGTTATAATAAAGTACAACAATATCACTAACTAGCTAAAACTGAAGACTGATAACACCAAATGTAACAAAGATGTAAGAAAACCAGAATTCTCACATGTTGCTGATGGGAGTACAAAATGCTATAACCTCTTTGGGAAAACATCTCTAGTTTCTTATAAAACTAAGCATGTAACTATCTATGTCCCAGCAATTCCACTTCTAGGCATTTACAAAAAGAAATGAAAGTCCACAAAGAAACGTTCACAAGAAGGGTCATAGCAGCTTTATGTATAATCACAAAATAAAAAAAATAGAAAGGGCCTAGGTGTCCATCAAAAGGACAATGGATAAGCAACTATAATATATTCATACAATGTGATACTAATCAACAACAAAAAGAAAAGCAATTGTGATAGAGAAAGCGCCATGGATGAATATCAAAAATATATAATGAAATAAACCAGACATGAAAGAATATATAATGTATATTTGTATTTATATGTAATTATAGAAAAAGTGATGGAAAATACCAGAATAACAGTTACTTCTAGAGGAGTGGAAACTGATTGGTAAAGGGCATAAGGGAACTTTCCAGGGTAATGGTAATGATCATGTTTTAAGTAGGGTTATGAGTTACAAAGGAGTATACATTTATTAAATTTCATTGAATAGTACTCTTAAGGTTTATGCATTTTACAGTGTATAAATTTTACTCCCCCTAGAAAAGTAACCAAGCATAATACCCAGCCTCAAAATGCATGTAACAGCGACAAAAAAAGGAAAACTACAGACCTATATCTCTGATGAATATAGATGCAAGAAGTCTCAACAAGATACTTGCTAACCATATTCTACAACATATAAAACAGGTAGGCTTTATTCCAGGTATGCAATGGTGGTTGAACATACGCAAAACCATAAATGTAATACACCATATTAACAGAAAGAAAGATAAAAACCATATGATCATTTCAATGGAGGTGGGAAAAGCATTTGACAAAATACAACATTCCTTTATGATTAAGACTCTTAGTAAAACTGGCAAAGAAGGCTCATTTTTCAGCATAATAAAAACCATCTATAAAAAACCTGTAGCTAACATTATACTGAATGGGGAAAGCTGAAAGCTTTTCCACTAAAAACTGGTACAAGAGAAGGCCGCCCACTTTCTCTGCTCCTATTCAATATAGTACTGGAAGTCCTAGTCAATGCAATCAGACAAGAGAATGAAATAAAAGGCATTCCAATAAGGAAAGAAGAGCTGAAATTATCTGTTTGCAAATGGCATGATTGTATACATAGAAGACCTAATAGCATCCATGAAGAAACTTCTGAAATTAATAAATGCATATAGTGAAGTGGCAGGATATAAAATTAATTTTTAAAAATCAATACCATTTCTATATACAAACAAGCAGACGGAGAGAGGACTAAAGAAATCAATCCCATTTACCATAACCACAAGAAGTATAAGATACCTAGGAATAAAACTAACCAAGGAAGTGAAAGATCTCTACAAAGAAAACTATGAAAACCTTAAAAAAGAAATCAAAAAGGACACAAAAAAGTGGAAGGATTCCCCATATTCTTGGATTGGTAGAATTCATATCATCAAAATGGCAATCTTATCCAAATTAATCTACATATTTAATGCAATCCCTATAAAATTACAAGAGATATTCTTCACAGATCTAGAAAAGATAATCACAGAATTTATCTGGAATCATAAAAGACCCCATATTGCCAAAGCTATTCTGTGCAAGAAGATTGGAATGGGAGGCATCTCACTACCTGACCCAAAAATATATTACAAAGCTGTGATAATCAAAACAGCATGGTATTGGCACAAAAACAGACATGAGGACCAATGGAACAGAGTAGAAACCCCAGAAATAAACTCCAAAATATAAAGCCAACTGATCTTTGACAAAAGGTACCAGTTAATCCAGTGGGGGAAAACCTCATTAGCAAATGGTGCTGGAAAAACTGAGTATCCACCTGCACAAAGATGAATCTGAACCCTTGTCATGGTTAATAAAAATCAACCCAAAATGGATCAAAGATCTAATCCTGGGGACCAGCAGGTGGTGTGGTGGTTAAGGCACTGGACACTCCCACATGACCAACCAGGGTTCAAGTCCTGAATCTGGTGGCTTACTTTCTCACTTCCTCTCTTTCTCACTGTTACCCTCTGTCTCTCTCTGGTCAAACTAAAAAATAAATGAATGAATAAATAAAATAAAATAAATATTTTTTTTAAAAAAAAAAAGATCTAATCCTAAGACCACAAACTCTAAAACTACTGGTGAAAAATACTCGGGGAAACTCTGAGAGACATTGGGGTAGGTGAAGATTTCTTAAGTAAGACTGCAAAAGCACAGGAAATAATCCCCAAAATAGACAGGTGGGGTTACATTAGATTAAGAAGTTTCTGCACAGCAAAGGATGCAGTAATTAGTGTGAATCAACAACCCTCAGAATGGGAGAGAATTTTTGTTAAGTGTGCCTCAGATAAGGAACTGATAATCAGAATATACAAGGAACTCAACTGGCTTATCCAGAAGAAAATTATTAACCTAATTAAAACGTGGGAGAACAAGTTGAATAAATAACTGTTTAAGGAAGACATATGAACAACCAAAAAACATGAAAAAATGCTCAACATCTCCTCATCATAAGGAAGAGGCAGATCAAAACTACAATGAGATACCACCCAACCCCAGTCAGAATGGCAAAGATTAGAAAAATTAAAAATGATAAGTGCTGGAGGGGATGTGGTGAAAGAGGAACACTCCTACATTGTTGGTGGCAATGTAAATTTGTCCAGTTACTGTGTAGAACAATATGGAGTTTCCTCCAAGACCTTCAAATAGAACTACCATATGATCCAGCAATTCCGCTCTTGGGTTATCTACCCAAGGGTAGGAGAATTCTCAGTTGGAAAAGCGCTTGCACAATGCTATTTATTGCAGCATTATTCATGATTACTAAGACATGGAACCAACCCAAATGTCCACAAACAGAAGAATGGATTGAAAGAGTGTGGCACATAAACTCCATGGAATACTATTCAGCCATAAAGAAAAAAAAAAAAGAAGCAAGGCCCTGGAATTTGATAGAAACTGTACGAATATGGAAGATTTGTTGTTGAGTGAAGAAAGTCAGGTTATGAAAGAGAGACATTGTATATCTCCACTTAACATATACTGAATGTCAGCACTCTATGGTAGAGACTGAAAGATTTGAGGACATAAAAGCACTGAAAATTCCACTAGGGACAAAGTGGAAAGAGAGTGTGGGAGAGGAACAGTGTAGGAAAGGAAATTTGGGGGAAAAAATAGAGAGGTAAGACATTTGTGGGACACAGATATGCTTTATTATCTGTTGATGAGGATGTGTATAGTATTCTTAACTGGGCTGGACTGAGGTGTACATCATGCTAGGTAAAGTCTCTTTACAATCTAAATGATGTATAGTGATTAAATGTATAAATGATAATAATAATAATAATAATAATAAATTTTTAAAATGCAAAAAAGAAATAATAAAGATTTAAGCAGACATAAATGAAAAATTGAAAAATAGAATGTAAACTTCTCTCATGGAAAAGATGTATATAGTAATACCCTGGTTTGACAGTAACATAATGCATGCTTTTGAAAAACTGTATCTTGTGCTATGGAACTGTTCAACAATTAAACATGGAAAAGGAATTTTTTTAAATGTATGTATCAGATAGGATAATATGCCCATAATTATTCTAATAAAGTCTCAAGTATTTGGAACATTTATTACATGTCAAGAATTGTGAAACTCACATTTCTTATATTAGCATATTTAATCTTTAAAATAGCCCTATGAAGTTATAAATAGAAAAATTGAGGAGCAAAGAGATTAAATAATTTGCCCATGGTTACATGGCTATTTGGTAAATAAAGATGCAGAGCTGGAAGTCAGCCTGATTTAATTTTTAAATACTTTTACCAGAAGGCACAAATTCAGGTTGCATACAGGAGCAAATTTGCTTTAGTGGGGCCAAAGCTGACATCTCATTCTCTTAAGAATGAATAATGAATAACTGAGAATTTTTATCTGATTTGCTATTCCTAGAAACCGACTGAATTCTAAGTTGAAAGTGACTGAGGCAGAGCAATGGAAAGAGCCTGATCAAGTCCTCTAGGGAATCCCTCTTATCTGCAATGAGGACGATCAAGGATGTTTCCATTATCTGCCCTTTCCCAATCCTTCTGAATTATCCCAAGCACTCAAAAACTATTCACCTGTGATAGAGCTGACATGGATGAAAGGGGCCTTTTAGATGACTTCTGAATGTCTGCTTTCAAATAGATGTGAATGCTCTTTGTTACTAACAAAAACAACCCCCCCCAAAAAAAAAAAGAGATAAGTTACAAATTGATAGGCCTAAAGACATATGAGAGACAAGAAAACAAGGACAACTAAAAGTTCAGAAAACAAAGAGCCCATCCTAAATTAGCTGACTGTCATGGCAATTATTTTCCCTGTAGCAATTGCTAATTATGGACACAGGATGAAGATGAGCTTTGCCCCTGAGGCAGAGAGAGTCTACTGAGGAAAAGAAGAAATCAGCATAACTTTTGGCAGTTTTAAGAGGCTAACATAATGGGTTAGAAACGAAAAAGCCTAAACACAAAATTGTTCTTACCTGAAGTTAGATGAGTTCTAGTTTGGCACTTGGGCTGGAAAGGTAGACCAAAATTTTATACTGTCTTGCAGTACTTCAGAGACAAATTCTCACTAGAGAGAGGGAGAAAACCAAAAATATATTACCCATCTGTGCCTGAAAAGATGATGTAGAATTTGAAGTTAGAGAGATATAGGAGAAGCTAATGAGTCAGTAAGATCAAACCACTCCCAAAGGACACTTTTGATCAAATAATTTTAAAATATATTACAATATAAAAGGGCTTAGTATAGCCAAACATCTTGAAAAAAAATTAGAAGACATATACCTCACATAGCAAAGTTAGCTATACTGCTTCAGAAATTAAGATAGCATGGTACTGGTACTAGGAAGAGAAATCAATGGAAACATGACCATTACCTCATACTATAAACCAAAATATTGATAATTAATAATAATCATAATAATGTGAAATGAATCATAGACCTAAATGTGAATGATAAAACAGTAAAGCTTTTAGATAAAACCACAGGAGTTAATCTTCATGATTTCAAGTAGAAAAACATTTCTTTCTTTCTTTCTTTCTTTCTTCCTTTCTTTCTTCTTTCTTTTTTTTTTTTTTTTTTTTTGCGGGGGGAGAGGTTTTTCCTGTAGGGCACGTGTGCTCGCCAGAAAGACAGAGACAGACAGAAAGTGAGAAATAACTCCCCAGGGGGGATGACCAGGCCGCAATCCCTTCTCCTCCATTCTCCTCTCGGGATCTTGGGCACGCACGCACACAGACCTGGCATGAGTTTAAGCCACCAGGTCTGGGACTTGAACCATGATCGACTACATGGGAGTCCAGTGACATAGCCATTACGCCAACTGCTGGTCTCAGAAAAAAACATTTGTTGTTGGATACAAAAATCATTAACGATGCTAGATAAGGTTAACAAATTTGAGCCAGTCAGGTAGTGTGTTAGTTGAGGCAGCTGGATCCCATATGACTGACTATGCAATTCAAGTCCCAGACCCAGCAGCTTGAAAAACACCAGGTGCATGTGTGTGTATATGCACAAAATCCGTAGAGAAGAGTGAAAGGGAAGGGACTACAGCATGGCCATTTCCCCTAGGAAGTGCTTTCTCTCTTTCTTTCTATCCTTCTCTGTCTCTAGTGAGTGCATGAACCCTATATAACAATTTAGAAAAAATAAGATTAAAGTTTTATTAAATTTAGAATTTTCATTTACCAAAAGATACCTTAAGAGACTGAAAGGGTCATCTACAAACTGGGATAAAATATTCACAATATATCCAACAAAGAACTTAAAATTCATTACATACTTGCATGTTTAAACTCCTACAAATTAAGAAAAAGGCAAAAGGTGTAATTTTTTTAATTATTTAAAAAATTGAACTGATGGGACCAGCAGGTGTTATAGCAGTTAAGATATTGGACTCCCACATGTCTGAATGTGGTTTGAGTCTTGGACCCAGAGGCTTGAAAATTACATTGGGTGTGTGTGCATGCATGCCCAAAATCCCAGGAGGAGAATAAGAGAGAATGGATAGTGGCATGGTGGGTGATTTTTCACTTTTCCTCTCACTTTCTCTCTCTGGTGAGCTCATGTGCCCTACGACAAAAACCTTTAAAAAAAAAATGAACTAGCAAAAGATAGGAAAACTCTCAGTGAGAAAAGCACTTGACCTTCTATGTTTATTGCAGCATTATTCACAATTGCTGGGACACAGAATCAATCCAGATGTCTAAGAACAGAGGAGTGGATTGAAAAAATGTGGTACATGGGGAACCAGCAGTTAGCGTAATGGCTATGTTGCTGGACTCCCATGTAGTCGACTGTGGTTCGAGTCCTGGACCCAGTGGCTTAAAGTCATACCGGGCGCATGTGCATGCATGCCCACAATCCCGAGAGGAGAATGGAGGAGAAGGGATTGCGGCATGGCCATCCCCCTGGGGGATGATTTCTTGCTTTCTGTCTCTCTGTCTCTCTCTGTCTTTCTGGTGACTGCACGCGCCCTATAGCAAAAACCTCTCCAAAAAAAGAAAAAAAAAAAAAAAGAAAAGAAAACCTTGATGGGATATGTAAAGTCCCATAAAAATAGCTAAAGTCAAAAATACTGACAATACCGGGACCAGCAGTTAGCGTAATGGATATGTAGCTGGACTCCCACGTAGTCGACTGCAGTTCACGTCCCGGACCCGGTGGCTTAAACTCACGCCAGGCGCATGTGTGTGCGTGCCCAAGATCCCAAGAGGAGAATGGAGGAGAAGGGATTGCGGCGTGACCATCCCCCCTGGGGGGTGATTTCTCACTTTCTATCTCTCTGTCTCTGTCTGTCTGGCAAGCGCACGCGCCCTATAGCAAAAACCTCTCCAAAAAAAAATTAAAATTAAAATTAAAAAAAAAAATACTGACAATACCAAGCATTAAGAAGAACATAGAGCAACTGGAACTCTGACCCACCAAACACATGCTTATCACACAGTGAACCCTTATACATTGCTGGTGAAAGTGTTAACTGGTACAATTACTTTGAAAAACTTGTTGGCAGTATCTAGTATAACTAACTACTCCTCTATCACATGACCCTACAATTCTACTCCTGTTTATACCACAAAAATAAGAGTGCTAAAATACATCAAAATACATGTATAACAATGTCAAAGAAACCAAATACATAAAAGTAGATATCATGTCATCCCATTTATATGAAATTCAAGAGGAGGCAAACAAGTCAATGGAACAGGAGTGAACAGGTGAACAGTTATCTCTGGGTAAAAAATTATTGACTGCAAAAGGATATGAAGATGCCTTTTGAGTATGGGCAGTGTTCTCTATCTTGATGTGGTTACATATGTAAAAAATAAAAGCACTGAGCTGTACTCTTACTATTGGTGTACTTTACTGGATGTATTCCATACCTTTAAGAATTGTTTTATTTTGGGGCTGGCAGGTGACATGGTAATTAAGGATGCTGGACACCTGGCAGCTTGCTTTCTCCCTTTCCCTCTTTCTCTGATCAAATTAAAATAACAATAATAATGATAATAACTAATGTTAAATAAAATTATTCTAAAAAATGGTTTTATTTTTAAATTTTGTCTCTTTGTCATAAAATGAGTGAGGACAGCAAGACAGTGATCAGAGTCTTGGTAGGGATAAGCAAGCCAGTCATCAGAGGTAATGAAAATATAATTGGGGACCAGCTAGTGGCATGGTGGTTAAGGCAGCTGGATTCCACATGGTTACAATATTGTTCGAGTCTCAAACCTAGCAACTTAAAAAACACCAGGCGTATTTGTGTGAATGCCCAAAATCCCAAGAGGAGAAATGGAGGAAAAGGAATTGGACTGTGGTGTGGCCATCCTCCATTGAGGTTTCTTTCTCATTTACTTTCTTTCTTTCTTTCTCTCTCTCTTTCTCTTTCCCCATGTACATGAATCCTGTAGCAAATACTTAGAAGGAAATAAAGAAAGAAAAGAAAGGAAGGAAAGAAAATAGAATGAAGTATACAAAAGTAGACAGAAATTTATGATCATCCTGTGTGGCTTTCTATTTCCTTTTTTTATGATTTATTTTTTTAATATATGGGGCACTTAAACATGGAGAAAAAAACTTCCATCTTCCTTTATCAAAAACAGATACCAAGAAGAACTGAAACTCATAGAATTCATTTTAGACCATAGTTTCAGGCTCCTCCAGCCTCTGCAACACTTTATTTGGCTACTAATAACTAATAAACTAGCGGATTTAACTTTCTGCAATGTACTTTGGCTCCTTGTGAGAAATGCTTGAGTACACTGACATGACTAGAACACCTCAGAAATACTGAAAGAGGGACCAGCAGTTGGCATAATGGCTATGTCACTGGACTCCCACTTGGTCGACCGCAGTTCAGGTCCTGGACCCGGTGGCTTCAACTCATGCCGGGTGCGTGTGCGTGCATGCCCAAGATCCCAAGAGGAGAATGGAGGAGAAGGGATTGCGGCGTGGCCATCCCCCCGGGGGGTGATTTCTCACTTTCTGTCTCTCTGTCTCTGTCTGGCGAGCGCACATGCCCTATAGCAAAAACCTCTCCCCCAAAAAAAAAGAAAGAAAAAAAGAAATACTGAAAGAGACCTAAGATTTTATTGTGAATTATTATCTATTTTTTTCTTTTTGTTTTTATTTTTTATTTTTTTCTTTAAATTTATTTATTTACATTCATTCACTATACATCATCACAGCAAATAAAATGAGATTTCCCATCCAGAATACACTGTATATTGGCTCAATCAAGCACATCAACATACATGTTATCGTCAACAAACAATTTTCCATTTCCTATTTCCTATATATTTTGTTATTTTTCCCACTCTTGATTCCCTATCTTTCACCATCTGCCGTGTGTTACCCTCCTCCCTCACTGTCTCTGGTATCCATGGTTGCTTTCTATGCCTTTCCCCCCATTTTATTTATTCACTAAAGAACTTGATTAATCTAACTACTTCCAATAGCAAGCACAGCTGATATATACATATCCATGAACACAAGTCTGACCCTAGGCATAAACCTCAGTGAGTAGAATGAACACACAACAAAGTAGCACCCAGCTGGGGCTATAGAGCTTACGGAAGTCCTCAAATATGCATTTTTTTAAATTTCATGAAAACTAGTTTTCATGATTTTTTTTCTCCTGAAATTTTTTAATGAATTAATTTACATTCATCCCCTAATCATTGTCACAGCATACAAAAAAATGGTTATCCATCCAGAATATACTGCATAGTGGCTTAATCATGCATGTTATCAATAATTTTCCATTTCTAGTTTCATATATATATATATATATATATATTTACCCCTATGTTTGACCCTCTGGCCTTTACCACCCTCTTCTCACACCGTCTCTGGTGTCTACAGTTGTCTTCCATTCCTTTTCCCTCCACGTTTTATTGATCATACAATTTCTTAAATAATCTAACTACTTTCAATAGCAAATTCAGCTGGTAATTTCAAGAAAAGCAGTTTTGAATTGGTAAGGAAATTTTCTTAAAACTTAAAGCCTGGAAACAGGTTAGTATCCTGTTCAAATAGTAGGTACTTGAAAATATTGACAGCTCAAAACAGGACAAAAACTCTTAAAACTGGACAACAAAGCCTAGAAGAAAAGCAGCAATATTTTAGTCAAAAGTCACAGAATGCTATTTCACCATTTCAGTTTCATGTACTTAATCTATCTTCTGTTGTGGTGCAATCTTCCCGATTAAATTCTGGGATATAATATTCAACTCCAGACTTGTCCCTATGATTAAGTTGGCCATTTTCTTAGTTTTTGAACTCTTATTTCTGTGTGACTACATTTAATTTTCCTGACATAGCACTCCCTTGAGAACTTCTTGGAGATCTGGTCTGGTGCTGGTAAATTCTTTCAGGTTTTGTTTATCTGAGAATGTTGTCTTTTCTTCCCATATGAAGGACAATCTTGCCGGGTACAGTTTCTCGGTTGTAATTGCTTTTCCCTTAACACTTTGAATATATTTTCCCATTCTTTCTTTGCTCGCATTGTTTCCAATGAGAGGTCTGCTGTTAGTCTGATAGGATAGCCTTTGTAGGTAACTTGCCATTTCACTCTTGCCAATCTAGTATCTTGTCTTTGTCTGTGGTTTTGGTCAGTCTGGCTATAATGTGTCTTGGAGAAGATCTTCTTGGGTTGATTCTATTTGGGGTCCTTTGTATTTCTTGGGATTGTATCTTTGAGTGCCTCTCTAGGTTTGGAAAGTCTTCTTCCAGGATTTTATGGAATAGATTATCAATGCCCTTATGAGTCTCTTCGCCTTCTGGGATGCCAATTTTCCGGATGTTTGGATGTTTGATGGTATCCAGTATTTCTCATATATTATTCTCAAATTTTGGGGCCATTTTCTCAGTCTTTGTGGTAGATTTATCTAGGCCAGCCATTTTCTCTTCTACGTCTGAGATTCTATTTTCTACATGATCTAGTCTGCTTTTAATACTTTCAAGGAAGATTTTGACTTCCTGTATTATAGTCTTTATCTCTAACAATTCCATTTGATTCTTTTGTAAAGTGTGTAATTCCTCTTTCAGATCCTGCAAGAATTTCCTCACCTTCCAGCACTCATCAGCTCCTTTCTCCTTTCTCTTTTGCAGTTCATTGTCTCCCTTCTCTTCTATCTCTGTTAGCTTCGCCATTATGAATGTTCTAAATTCTTTATGAGACATATCCATGATTTCCATTGAACTGTCTGTGGATGAAGAAGAGCCATTCTTTTCCCTTGGGGGAGAGGTATTTTCTTGCTTTTCCATATTTCTTGTGGTCCTGTGGTGATTTCTAGTCATCTGATGGAAAAGTATGTTTCTTCCCAAACTTGAAGTTCTATCTGAGCATCCAGGAGCATGCAGAAAAGGAAACAGAGAGAGAGAAACAACAGCAACAAAAACAACCAAGAAATAGAGAAAAAGACAAGAAAAAATTTTAAAAAATTAAAAATCAGTAATTTTTTTTAAAAAAACAAAAAGCAAAAATCAGAAAACCTTATGGCGTGCAAGCGCACCACGTGAAATCACTAGTTCTCAGTAGCCACAAAGGGGTCTTCTGTGGCCTGTGCCCTTGCCTTTCCCGGGTTGGGAGGAGAAGAGGGGATTATTAACAAGATAAAGGGAAAGGAGGGGCTGAGAGCCCAGAAACTGTTTAACTTTAAACAATTTTAAAAATGAAAAATTACAAAAAATATGAGAAGACAGAGACAGAAACAGAGGTAGAGAAAGACAAGAGGCTGCAAAGTCTTCTTCCTACAATGCGAGTTTGGGGGCTGGAGGCTGAATTATCAGTGGAAAATCTTCATTTCTCCAAGTCTCCTGAAATCACTGTTCTCAGTAGCCATGAAGGGGTCTTCTCATGGCTCTCTATTTCATGGCTTAGGCTAGAGACTCCAATTGCCGGGGGCGTGGGGGGTGGTGGTGTTATCTTGTTATTATTGCTTTAGATTGTGTCTAGCTATGTCACAGTCCTTCTGCTGATTCGCTGGGATTACAGATGTATACCACTGTGCCTAGCTTTTCCAAATAAGCTGGGATGGGAATTAAACTCAGGCCTTCACCTTGCCAAGCAGCAACATTCAGTGTGTGCTACCACAGCTGGACCAGTATGTAATTGATACAAGAAGAAATAAATCACATCTTAGAAGTAGCTCAGAAAGACAGCTGGATCCAAAGCCATGCTATCAGTCTGACAAGTAGAATCTTTTTTTTTTTCATTGCCAGAGGGTATGTGAAATTACCAGAGAGAAATGGAGAGAAAAGGAAAGGGAGAAAGCACCCTCTGATGGGGCATGGTCATACCACAACCCTTTTTTGGTTTTTCCATCTTGTCAGGATTTGTGGCACACATGCACACACACCCAGCATGTTTCTCAAGGTGCTGGGGCTGGGATTTGAACTGCAGTTGGCCATGTGGGATCCAGATCCCTTAACCACTAGCCACAGGACTGGGTCAACAACTAGGATCTTTAACATTATTCCATTTTTAATAATCTCTCTCTTTTATGACATTTTTGTCAGTGCAGTTAATCAAAAGCCACCAGTGCAGTTAATCAAAAGCCACCATTTTAACTGAAAGCCCTACCCTGCCATTTTGTGATGTTCCTAACTGGAAAACTGGCAACAAATATCTAACAGTAGAAAGGATGGTGCAAAGGAATTCAAATCCTTTGGGTCTATGTTTATAGTTGATAAGCTTCTCTGCAACAGGCAAGGTATAAATTAGCTTATATCCAAAGGGAACAGAAGCAGTTATGTGGGGGAGATTAAGATATGCCTGTGGTGAATATATGTGCCACTTTTATACTTACAAACAGGAACTTTTCTCACAGCACTCCCTTCTCTAGTGTTGTAATACCATTTGGATACATGTATTCGATACAGATTTATAAAAAATAAAACACCTCCCAATATAGATAAGTTTTCATTGTTCTCTCCACCCCTAAGGAAAAATGAAGAGGACTTTGTCTCCAAATCATAAATTTTATTATCTTCTAATAGTAAGAGCATCTCGGGAAGGGGAGAATACAATGAACAAAACAACAGGATTTACCTTTTAAACTCTTTTAAAAAGCTACCAACCTTTACTTTATAAAAAAAAAATATGCAATAAGGCAATTCCTGTTATAGGCTCTGACATTTAAAATCCACATGTACCATGTTTAATTTATCAAGAAAGAAATGAAAGAATTATACAGCTGAGGAGCTAAACATGGCCCCTTTTAGAAAATATATGAAATTTTCAAAACAGAAACTGGAAAAAAAAAAAACGGGAAAGTAGGAAATGTCATTATGGTCAATTTAAAATAACTCTACCCAATTCCTTTTCTTCTTTGAAAATATAACTCTTAGTTATTTTCCTAGACAAATATGTAGTTTCCTTAAAACAATGTTACAATATGAAGACAGCTACGCCATCTTGACTTGGGGGGAAGCAGTCATGCACAAATTTGTCCCTGAAGTTTGGCTACTGTGACAGATTCCCAGGCTCCCAGAGAGTCTGAAAAGAGATGTAATACTTCTAGAAAGATTTCTGATTTTTAAATATTGCCAGTACAGAGAACAGGATCTAAAGTGAGAGAAATAAAAACAGAACTTGGAGGTAACGGGAAAAGGGGTTCTATTCCAAAATCTTCCTTCAGCTTTATGAGAGAGAGAAAACAAAATTGACTTTTGCTTTAGACTGTCCCTTCCCTTGTACCCCTCTGCCATAATCCCTTATGGTACAGCAGTCAGTGGCAGCGAGAGAAATAATGAGCACAGGACCATGGGTGTATCAGACTTCTTGCTACCACCTCCTGCCCTTTGAGATTTCAGTTTGATGAACTTCACACAGGGCCTTCTACTTCCTCCTTTAGTTGAATCTCTCCAGCTCAGGTATATCTAGACTTGAGAAGATTGAGAAAGGAACCAACACTTAAATCTGGCTATACCCTTCTCTGATTGGAAGATAAGGCCCTCTCCCAAGAACGTACCTGAGAAGTAGAGCTCTTCCTCCTCCCTGACACTACAGAGTGAACTCCAAAAAATTAGGAATACATGTCTAACTAACTCATCAGATGGCCAAAACACCAGTGCAGAGGCACAAGGATTATGAGAAAACAAGAAAATATCTCTCGCCCTCAAGGGAACAGAACAACTCATCATCATCCACAGACAGCACAATAGAACTTTAAGAAATGTCAGAAAAAAGAATTCAGAATATTCCGAGTGACAAAACTAAATGAGATGTAAGAGAAAACAGACAACGAACTCCAGGAGATGAGGAAGTCCTTCCACAACATGGAGGAGGACATGGACACCATAAAAAAAGAATCAAACAGAATTCTAGAGATGAAAACTATGATACAGGACATCAAAACCTCCCTCGAAAGTATTAATAGCAGATTAGACCAGGCAGAAGACCAATATCTGATCAAGAAGTCAAGATCTCTGACTTAGATAAAACTACTGAAAAGAATTTTTTTTAAAATGAGGCCAACACACGGAAAATACTGGATATTATTATACACCCAAATGTCTGAATAATTGGTATTCCAGAAGGAGGAGAATCTAATAAAGGCACAGAAAATGTATTCCATGAAATACTTGCAGAAAACTTTCCAAACCTAGAAAACTATTCAGACCCCAAATAGAATCAACCTAAAAAGGTCTTCTCCAGGACTAGCCGATGGTGTAATGGTTACATCACTGGACTCCCACATGGCTGACCACTAGTCAAGGCCCAGACCAAGTGGCCTGAAATTCATGCTGGGCACATGTGTGTGTGTGTGTGTGTGTGCCCAGAATCCCAAGAGGAGATTGGAGGAGAAGGGATTGTGGCTTGGCCCTCTCCCCTAGGGGGTGATTTCTTGCTTTCTGTCTCTCTGGTGAGCACATGCACACTATAGCAAAAATCTCTCTTTAAAAAAAAATCTGGGGACCAGCAGTTAGCGTAATGGCTATGTCACTGGGCTCCCATATAGTCGACCGTGGTTCGCGTCCCAGACCCGGTGGCTTAAAACTCACACCGGGCGCGTGTGCGTGCGTGCCCAAGATCCCGAGAGGAGAATGGAGGAGAAGGGATTGCGGCATGATCATCCCCCCTGGGGGGTGATTTCTCGCTTTCTATCTCTCGGTCTCTCTCTGTCTGTCTGGCGAGCGCACGCACCCAATAGCAAAAACCTCTCAAAAACAAACAAAAAACAAAAACAAACAAACAACAAAAAAAAACACTCTGGGCACGTGTGCATGCGTGCCCAAGATCCCAAGAGGAGAACGGAGGAGAAGGGATTACGGCGTGGCCATACCCCCTGGGGGGCGATTTCTCGCTTTCTGTCTCTCTGTCTCTCTCTGTCTGGCGAGCGCACACACCCTATAGCAAAAATCCTCTCCAAAAAAAAAAAAAATCTGCTCCATGGCACATCACAGACAGATTGGTCAAAACCCAAGGCACAGATAAGATTTTAAAATTGGCAAGAGAGAAACATCAAATTACTTGTAAAATGTTATCCCATTAGGCTCACATCAGACCTCGCAAATGAAATAATGCAAACAAGAAAAGAGGGGAAATGTATTTAAAATGATAACAACAAAGCAATTTCAACCAAGAATACCCAGCAACACTTTCCTTCATATTGAAAGAACAAATAATATTCTCAGATAAACAAAAACTGAAAGAATTCACTAATACTAAACCAGCTCTTCAAGAAGTACTGAAGCAAGCTCTCTATCAAGAAAACTAAACAGAGACAAACATAAATAAGAAAACCAAAAACAACCAAGAAAATGGCTAACGAAGTGGCAGGGATAAGTTTGCAAATATTGATAATAACACTGAATGTTAATAGATTAAATCCTCCAATTAAAAGACATACACTGCACTTGCTTCAGCAGCACATATAATAAAATTGAAATGATACAGAGAAGATTAGCATGACCTCTGTGTCAAAAATGACACACAAATCCATGAAGTGTTCCATATTTTTAATAAAAAGACATACACTGACTGAATGGATTTTTTTAAAAAAGGAAGCCCTCTACATGTTGCCTCTAAGAAATGCACCGCACAGATAAAGATAAACATAGAATAAAGGCTGAAAAAAGATATTCCGAGCAAATGGGGGGGGAAGGGCTAGAGTTGCAATACTTGATATCATATAAATAGACTTTAAGACAAAAAGTATAAGAAACATATAAGAACACTATTCAGTATTAAAAGAGCTAATTCACCAAGAAGATATAACACTTATAAATAACTATGCACTCAACATGGGAACACTCAAATACATTAAAGAAAGACTGGTAGATCTAAAGGGGGAGATAGACTGCAACACACTAATCACTGGGTATCTCAATATCACACTGTATCCTTTGAACAGATCATCTAAACAAAAAATAAGTAAAGAGATACTGGAACTAAATGATACTGTAAATAGAATGGATTTGACAGACAGCTATAGAGCTTTCCATCCAACAATCACACTATAGTACTTTCCATCCAACAATCACAAACTATTCATTTTTCTTACTACTGCATGGAACATTTTCAAAAATTGAACACATGACAGGGCACAAAACAAGTCTTTACAAATTCAAAGGTACAGAAGCCATATCCAGCATCTTCTCTGAGCACAATAGAATTAACCTTGAAAGTAACTGCAGAAAAAAAACTCAAAAATTATAAAAAAAAAAAAACATGGAAACTAAACAACCTACTCTTGAATGACTTCAGAACCACTGAAGAAATTAAGACTGAAATCAAAATATTCATTAAAAGCAATGATAATGAGTACACGCGTTTCCATGACCTATGAGACACAGCAAAAGCAGTCTATAAGAGGAAAGTTCATAGCACTTAGTTTGCATAAGAGAAGAAGGAAAGATGGCAAATTGACAACAACACACCTCAGGTTGGGGGGTGGGTGGGAAGGGAAGGGGAGAGTGTAGAGAAGGATAGCAAGAGAACAAATAGAAAGGCATGACTTTAGTGGGATACAGAAATGCTTTATTACCTATTGATGATAACATGTATAGTATTCTCAACTGGACTGGTCTGAGAAGTATTTCACATTGGATAAATTCTTTATACAAGCCAAATGATATATAGTGATTGAATGTTTAAAAAAAGAGAATGAATAATAATAATCTGAAAAAAATTATGGAAAGCTATTTGATGATGATGATGTGGATTGTAATGCTCTTGTCTTGACTGATATGCATGGTAATCACGCTGGAAAAAGAAATGTAATACCCTGTAAAGATATATGTGATTCAATGTAATATAAAAAAAGATAAAATTAAAAATAAAAAATACACCTCAGGGAACTGGAAGGACAAAAACTCCAAAATAAATAAATAAATAAATACCAGGAGAAAAGAAATAATAAAGATTAGAGCAGAAATAAATGAAACAGAGAATAAACAAGCTATACAGAAAATAAATGAAAACGAACCAGCAGTTAGCATAATGGCTATGTCGCTGGACTCCCACATAGTCGACCACGGTTCAAGTCCCGGACCCGGTGGCTTAAACTCACACTGGGTGTGTGTGCGCGCATGCCCAATATCCAGAGAAGAGAATGGAGAAGGAGGGATTGTGGCGTGGCCATCCCCCCTGGGGGGTGATTTCTTTCTTTCTGTCTCTCTGTCTTTCTGGCGAGCACATGCACCATATAGCAAAAGCCTCTAAAAAATAAAAAATAAATGAAAACAAAAGCTGGTTCTTCAAGAAGATAAACGAAATTGATATACTATTAGATAGACTAATCATAAGAACAGAGAAAGGAACCAGATAAGTCAAATCAGCAATGAAATGGGCAATATGACAAGACATAACAGAAATACAAAAGATCAAGAGAAAATATTATGAGTAACTGTATGCGAACAAATAAGAAAACCTGGGTAAGATATACAAATTTCAGGACATATATAATCTACCAAGATTGAATTAGGAAGACATAGAAAGCCTGAATAGATCAATAATAAGCAATAAGATTAAATCAGTACTAAACAATTTTCCAACCAAAAAAGCCCAGGTCCTGATGGCTTAACTTCTGAATTCCACAAAATTTTAAGGATCTAACCCCCATTCTACTCAAACTATTTCTACAGATCCCAAAAAGGAACCCTCCTAAATTCATTCTATGAAGCCTCTATCACTCTCATTCTAAAAACAGACAAGGATATCACACACAAAAAAAAGAAAACTACAGACCAATAGACCAATATCCCTGAAGAATACAGATGCAAAAATTCTGAACAAGATACTAGCAAATTGTATCCTATGACACATCAAAAAGATTATACAGTATGACCAGGCAGGCTTTATTGCAGTGAGGCAAGGGTGGTTCAACATATGCAAAACAATAAATGTAATAAATCATATTAACAGAAGGAAAAATAATGATCTTATTGATAAATGCAGACAAAGCATTTGATAAAATACAACGTCCCTTCATTATTAAGACTTTCAGCAAGCCAGGCATTGCTTACAAATCACCTTATGCTTCCATCTCTCTGATCTGCAGCTGATAAAGCTCCTCTGTTTTTAAGAGCTCAAATAACTGGGACCAGCAGCTGGCCTAATGGCTATGCCGCTGGACTTCCATGTAGTCGACTGTAGTTCAAATCCATCCCTGGTGGCTTAAACTCACGCTGGCATGTGTGCATGCATGTCCAAGATCCCATGAGGAGAATGGAGGAGAAGAGATTGTGGTGTGGCCATCCTCCTTGGGGAGTGATTTCTCGTTTTCTGTCTCTCTGTTTCTCTTTGTCTTTCTGGCAAGCATACATGCCCTATAGCAAAAACCTCTCAAAAAAAAAAAAAAAAAACTCATATGATTAAATTGTAGCCACCTAGATAATCTCAAAAAAAAAATAAAGACTCACAGTAAAATCAGCAGAAGGGACATTTCTCAACACAGTAAAGATAATCTGTGAAAAACCCTTAGCTAACATCATACTGAACGGGGTAGAGCTAAAAGCCTTTCCACTAAAAACTGGAACAAGATTAGGCAGCCTACTTTCTTCACTCCTTTTTAACAAATTACTGGAAACCCTCACAAATGCAATCAGACAAGAGAAGAAAATAAAAGGCATAAAAACAGGGAAAGAAGAAGTGAGACGATCTCTATTTCCAGATGGCATGATTATATACATAGAAAACACGTAAGAATCCACAAAAAAAACTCTTAAAAGTGATAAATTAATATAGTAAAGTGGCAGAATACAAAACCAACATACAAAATTCTATGGCATTTCTATACACCAACAATGAACAGACAGGTAGAATTGAAGAAAGAAATGCCACTTACAATAGTCATGAAAATATCAAATACCTAGGACTAAACCTAACCAAAGAAGTCAAAGCTCTCTACAAGGAAAACTATGAAAAATACTTTCACTATTTATTAAAAAATAAATTGAAAATTACACAAAAAAAGTGGAAAAACATCTTATGTTCCTGGATTGAAAGAATTAATATAATCAAATGATCAATTAATATATTCAAAATGTCAAAATGTAGAATTGACATTTAAATTATGAATTACATTTATAATTAATTTATAAATTTAATCCAGTCTTGATCAAATTACCAGAGATATTGTTCACAGAAATAGAAAAAACGGGCTGGCAGGTGGCATGGTAGTTAAGGGCTCTGGACTCCCACATGGCCAACCATGGCTTGAGTCCTGTCGGTTTATTTTCTCTCTCTCTCTCTCTCTCTCTCTCACCTTCTTTCTCTCTGTGTCTCTCTCTGATCAAATGAAATAAACAAATAAATAAAATAAAATAAAGTTCAATAAAATAATTATTTTAAAGAAAAAAAAGAAATAGAAAAAAACAGTCATAAAATTTGTCTGGAATCATAAAAGTCCCCATAATGCCAAAGCAATAATGCACAAAAAGAATGAAGTAGGAGATATATAACGTCCTGACCCCTAAAAATATTACAAACCTGTGATAAAACAGCATGGTACTGGCACAAAAACAGGCATGTAGGCCAATGGAAGAAAATAGAGAACCCAGAATTAAACCTCAAAACATACAGCCAACTGACTCTTGACAAAGAGCATAAGACAATACAGTGGGGAAAATAAAACCTCTTCAGCAAATGGTGCTAGAAAAACTAGATATCCACCTGCAGAAAAATAAAACTAGACCCCTATCTCTCACCATTAACAAAAATCAACCCCAAATGACTCAGCCATAAAAAACAACAAGACCCTGGAATTTGATAGAAAGTGGTCGGATATGGAGGATCTATCGCTGAGTGAAGTAAACCAGGATATTAAAGAAAGATATTGTATGTATCCACTTAATATATATCAACTATCTGCTTATGGTAGAGATTGAAATATTGGAGGGCATAAAAGCAGTGAAAATAGTTACTGAGGATAACACAGTATGGAACAGGGCGGAAGAAGAGAAGAGTGTGGAGAAAGATTGCAAGAGAACAAATAGAGAGGCATGACATTAGTGGAATTTATATATGGTTTATTACCTGTTGATTATGACTTGTATAGTATTCTCAGCTGGACAGGACTGAGAAGTATTTCAGTTTGGGTAAAGTCTTTTTACAAGCAAAATGATAAGTAGTGGTTGATTGTTTAAAAAAATAATGGGAATAATAATAATAATCTGGAAAAAAATGAAAAGCTATTGGATGATGATGATGGGGATTTCAATGTCTTTGTATTGACTGATATGAATGGTATTCCTTCTGGAAAAAGAAATTAATACACTATAATTATGTGATTCAATGTAATATAAACAAGATTATGATAATTAAAAAATTTTAAAAAATAGGGAACCAGCAGTTAGCATAATGGCTATGTCGCTGGACTCCCACGTAGTCGACCGTGGTTTGCGTCCCGGACCCAGTGGCTTAAAACTCACGCCAGGCACATGTGCATGCGTGCCCAAGATCCCGAGAGGAGAATGGAGGAGAAGGAATTGCGGCATGACCATCCCCTCTGGGGAGTGATTTCTCGCTTTCTGTCTCTATGTCTCTCTCTGTCTGGCGAGTGCACATGCCCTATAGCAAAAACCTCTCCAAAAAAAAAAAAGTGTAAAAAAATTTTTTTAAATAAAAGGGGAAATTCAACCCCAAATGGATCAAAGATCTAAACATAATACCTCAAACTATAAAACTTCTGTTAGAAAAACACATGGGAAACTCTTGGGGGAAGACTTTTTAAATAAGACCCCAAAAGTACAGGCAATAATCCCAAAAATAGACAAGTGAGTTTACATCAGGTTAAAAAGCTTCTGTACAGCCAAAGAAATAATAATTATAGTGAAGAAACAACCCTTGGAATGGGAGAATATATTTGCAAACTATGCCTCAGATAAGAGACTGATAACCAGAATATACAGGGAACTAAAGCAGCTTACCCACAAAAAAGCAATCAATCCAATTAAAAGATGGGCAAAGGAGTGGAACAGAAAACTCTCCAAGGAAGACATACAATTGGCAAAAAAAGCATATGAAAAAATGCTCAACATCCCTAATCATAAGAGAGATGTAAATCAAAGTCACAATGAGATACCACCTAACCCCCATCAGAATGGCTAAGATTAAAAAAAAGAAGAAGAATGATAAATGCTGATGGGGCTGTGGTGAAAAGAAAACTCTCCTATACGGTTGATGAGAATGTAAAGTAGTGAAGCCGCTGAGGAGAACAATATGGAGATTTCTCAAAAACCTACAAATAAAACTACCATACAATCCAAGAGTTACACCATTGGGTAACTACCAACAGATAGGAAATACACTCAATTGGAAAAACACTTGCACATCCATGTTTATTGCAGCATTATTCACAATTGCTAAGATGTGTACAAATGTCCAAGAACAGATGAAAGGATTGAAAAAAATGGCACATATACACTATGGAATACTACTCAGTCAGTTATAAAAAAACAGTGAGACCTTGCCATTTGATAGAAAGTGGACAAATACGTAAGATTTATTGCTGAGTGAAGCAAGTCAACAATGAAAGAGAAGTATTGTATGTCCCCACTTAACATATACCAAGTGTCTGCACTCTGACAGAAACTGAAAGATTGAAAGGTATAAAGGCATGGAGAGCAACTGTGGATACTAGAGGCAGTGTGAAAAGAGGGTGAGCAGTAGGGTACAGGAGAGAGGGAATCAGAGAGAAAATTTAAAGGTTAAAAAAAGAAAGAAAGAAAAGAAAAGCATTTAACAGAGAATAAAAGGATTCCATGAGTTAATAAATGCAATAATTTGGAATTATAAACTAAATGCCTAATAAATGCCAGCTGATAGAATTGTGCTGAAGAAATTCCAGGATCCAGAAAACAGTGGTACATCCTGACTAGTGAACCATGGAACACAGGAGAGTAGATGGCTGCACCTCTTAAAAAAAACTGGAAGGGGAACCAGCAGTTAGCGTAATGGCTATGTCACTGGACTCCCACGTAGTCGACCGCGGTTTGCGTCCCGGACCCGGTGGCTTAAAACTCACACCGGGCGCGTGTGCGTGCCTGCCCAAGATCCCGAGAGGAGAATGGAGGAGAAGGGATTGCGGCGTGGCCATCCCCCCTGGGGGGTGATTTCTCGCTTTCTGTCTCTATGTCTCTCTCTCTGTCTGGCGAGCACACGCGCCCTATAGCGAAAACCTCTCCTCACCCCCCCCCCCCCAAAAAAAAAACTGGAAGGAAGTACAAAAGATACAATTCATCTCATAGAGCCAACATTAAATTATGACTTTGAACTAAGGTAAAGATGGGAGAGAATAGGACTGTCCTGTGGCTCTAGTTCAGGTCCCCTTGAAGGAGACCTGAGAACAAAGATTGTAGACACTTCTTAGGGATTAGCAAATCCTCCTAGTCTCACTCCCTCTCACCTTTGAAGTACCTCCTCACTCTGGTTCTGAGCTCTGGCAGGGCAGAAGCTACACATGCACTACTTTTGGCCTGACAAAACTGACTACAATTGTAGGCTATTCATTGACCATGCCTCTAATACATTGCCTATTAAATCGAAAAGGCCCTCTATTTAGTGTTACAGTTATGGTATTTTTTCAAAGCATTAATCACTTATTCCTGGAAATACTGACTTGGAAAGTAAGACATTGAGGCAAAATAATGAAGGCCCATTACCCTATGTCTAGCAGGATTCCACCTGAACCAGCCCAGATTTCAAGTCTTCTTATGTGAATCACTCAGGGAAGGAAGAGTATCATAAAAGTATCTTCATGTACCTTTTACCACTCACCATCCTATCCTGGAGCTAGTCCTGAAGTTCAAGAATACTTCTCAGAAAACTTTAAGTTTATTTATTCTTTCCATGAGAGAGTGATACAGAGAGTGAGAGTGAGAGAGAGGCACCTTCAAAAGGGTCTTTAAACCACCATCCCACCTCCAGCCTCAGCCAGCCAGGATCACAGGCACACAAATGAGCCTGGTGACTTAGCGACATGAATCTGGGACATTCTCCTATGGTTGCAGCATTGCAGAGCATTATGTTACTGCTGTTCTACTGTGGCTGGCCACCTCAGAAATTTGACAAGAACAAGACTAAGCACCAGTCATGGTCTCCTTTACATTTCTATAGCAAATGCCAGCTTGTCTAGAGAGGCCAGATTAGTTTATTTTACCACCTGGAAATAATATCAGTGGTCATGCAGTCTTTCCCTATGCCTCAAATGTGCTTAATGCCTATCCATCAAAGAAAGGATACTTCTGTTTTGCTTTTTGTTGTTGTTATTGCTGTTTATTTGAGAGATTTTTGCTATAGGGAGCATGTGCTCATCAGAGACAGAGAGACAGAAAGAAATCACCCCCTAGGCGGGATGGCCATGCCACAATCCCTTCTCCTCTGTCTGGTCTCAGGATTTGGGGCATCCATGCACAAGTACTCAGTGTGAGTTTTAAGGCTCAGCGTCTGGGACTTGAACTGTGCTCTACTACGTGGGAGTCCAGTGACTCAACTAGTACACCATCTGCTGGTCCTGAATACTTCTGTTTTTAATGATTTCCTAAGAAGATTCTATAATCTCCCTCAGTTATTTCAATGTTGTATAATTTTGCCTCTTCCAGGAATTATATGAAGAAATAATTCCTGGAAGAAGCAAAATCTTCATATACCTTATATGAATTATATCTTCATATACATTAACTTAAAACTAACAACATTAACTTCTTTCCTCAGGGACGGGGCTCTCCAGCATAATGTTGGAGGCTGTAAGAAGAAAGCACAGAACTAGGTTCCCAGTTTTACCACATTCCGGATATGTGACTTTGGGTAGATCATTTTATCTGTCTGGATTTTAATTTTCCTAAATGGAAGATGGAGTAAATAAACTCTGTGTTGCCCTAACCACCTCACATGGTTATTTTGTACATGCTCGGTGCATGTGTCCATGAGCCTGGCTGGCGGGGAAGGCTGGTTGGGCATTGAGAGAAGGAGGGATTTCACTTTTCCTTTCTCTTTCTCTCTGGTGAGCACAAATACCCTATGGCAAAAAAACGAAAACAAAAACAAAAAGAAACAAACAAAAAACCTTCAGTAAAAGGGAAAGATACTAGAAACCTAGAAGAATATTAAAATCACCTTAAGACCACATACTAATTCATGAAAATAAAAGAATAAGAGAAGAATATTTGATTACCTGGACTTTTGCTGATTTTTTTTTTAAAGTTTTATTTCTTTCATGAAAAAGGGGTGATAGTATCCTGAACTGGACTGGTGAGAAGTATATTGGGAGAAATAACTTTATAAGCTCAGTGATGTATCATGATTGAATGTATAAAATAAAATAAGGTGAGGTGAGAGACAAAGACAGAAAGACAAGCACTCTCAACAGGGTCTCTATCTGAAATCCCTCCTTCTCTCAATGCTCAACCAGCCTTCCCCGCCAGCCAGGCTCATGGACACATGCACCGAGCATGTACAAAATAACCATGTGAGGTGGTTAGGGCAACACAGAGTTCATTTACTCCATCTTCCATTTAGGAAAATTAAAATCCAGACAGATAAAATGATCTACCCAAAGTCACATATCCGGAATGTGGTAGAACTGGGAACCTAGTTCTGTGCTTTCTTCTTACAGCCTCCAACATTATGCTGTAGAGCCCCGTCCCTGAAGAAAGACTCTCCAGATTCTTTGTTAGGACAGAGACATCCCCTACTTGCCCATTAACCCAGTGACTGGAAGCTTAATGTGTCTCACCAGCACAAGGGAACACAAGCACATGAAGTCATCTGAAGACCTGAGTTTATATGGTGAATCACCTGTGAATATCAGAGAAAATGATTCTCAAATGGCACTCTTCAAGAATGAAAGCAACATTTGAATATCCCAGCTACTCAGTGGAATAAATTGTTTCTTCCTAACCAGCACTACCTTCCTCTTGAATTACACATGAAACCAAACAGTGCCCCAGAGCAATATAAGCAGCACAATGTGAAATCACAGTCCAAGAAGGTATATGTGACCTAATGTACATCCTAGTGGCCTTTTCCATTGTGCCACCATCTAAGCCACTAAGTGCCCAAGTTGAAAGTTCTCCCCTACTGCCACTGCCACACAGAAAAGTGGAAACTATTCCTTTAAATGTACCAACAAAGAGGAAGCTGGTGTTTACTTGGCAGGCAGAGAACAGGATACTTCATGCTTGGCATACTGCTACCTTTGGCATCTAGTCCAGAAGATGCTGTATTCTGCAGGGGTGGCAGTTATTTTGTCCTCAGGATAACATAGTGGAAGATACAGCTATATTTACATACAGAGATGCCTGTCACCCCATAAGCTCACAGGAGGCAAAAGAAATGGCACAAACAGGAATAGATAAGCCAAGTCCTCAGTGCTTCTGGCAGTTGAATCCATGCTACTAAAGAGGGAGGCCTTTACCTCTTTCCTTGACCCCCAGAATGTCACTATTCCTTGGATGGATACAGTAACCCTCTCAAGAATGATAAGAGACTAGGTTTGTCAGAACCGTCTTTTCCCAGATTACTCCAAATTAAGTGGTTGAGGTTTGACTCTACTGCCAAGTCAGTACTGCTGCCAGACTCAACACATATCTCTTTAATGAAACAGCAAAGATTAGTTCATTAAGCAAACCTCACATTGAAAACAGAAGTCTGGATACAAGTACAAGCTATCAAATGCTTGATAGACTTCAGATAATACATGGATGTAAACATCACTGCAGTACAAAGCACTTGACTATGACTAGGACTTAAGGCTCTGACTAGACCAAACTACACATAGGTAGGTACTGGCTATGTTTTTACAGTATTATAAAGAGGTTTTAAGCAAGCTAGCTAGCTAGCTAGTTTTTAACTAGACTTAGGCTTTCACTATACCTTAAAAAGACACTTACCAGCTTTAACCATTCTGAGGCGCTGACTAGGCCTAACTATGCTCTGACTAGATCCTAATTATGTTTAGACCTAAACTGGACTAGTTAGACTTAAACTTAGCTAATTAGGCCTTAAGTAATCTTAGCTCTGACAATGTCTTAACTAGGCTAATTAGGCTGTAACTAGACTTTGGCTTAGCTAGGCCTTAATTGGACTGACTAGGCCTTAACTAGTCTTTTTTTAGTCCTTAACTGAGCTGAATAGACCTTAATTTGAGTTGACTAGATTTGATTAGGCCTTAACTGAGGTGGCTAGGCCTTAACTAGGTTCTGTCTAGGCCCCATCTGAACTGTGTAGAGCTTAATTGGATTGACTAGATCAGACTAAACCTTAACTGGACTGACTAGGTCTTAACTAGGTTTGGCCCTGGCTAGGCTCTAACTGGGTTGAGAATGGGATAAGCTTTAATTGGGCTGAGTAGGTCTTAACTGGGCTGACTAGACCTTATCTAGGCTTTGTCTAGGCCTTAACTGAGCTAGATAGGGTTTAATTGAGCTAACTAGTTCTGCCTTGATCTTAACTGGGCTGACTAGACCTTATCTAGGCTTTGTCTAGGCCTTAACTGAGCTAGATAGGGTTTAGTTGAGCTAACTAGTTCTGCCTTGATCTTAACTGGGCTGACACAACCTCAAGACAGCCTTGGCCCTATTTAGTGAAATATTGGCATGACCTTGACTAAGTTTCAGTTACTCTTTACTAAGAGTAATCTCAACTGACTATTTCTAAACCTCCCCTCTCCTAGTTTATAACTGCCTTGCTCAGGTAGTTCCAAATAACAACAAAAACATTGCATTCAAGAGCTGTCACTTGGAAACCAAGGAATCAATAAACACTTCAATTTTTTTCTGGTAATTTATTTCACAGATCTAAACAGAGCAGAATTTTGCTATCAGTTCCTTGCCTAGTCCCTACCAATTATTTTCAGATACATTTAAAAAATCACTCAAAATAGTATGCATTATTATTTATGGTGATTAAAATTTATTGCTTGCAATTATACTTTCAAATGCACATTCTTTCATGTATACTCTGCTAATTTTGTACCATTTGAGCAAATGTGAAAAATTTTCATGGTTCATCATGTGATATTAGTTGAAAATAGTATTTATTGGGGGCAAAGATTACTATTTTTATAACATGGGAGTTTATTTTATATTTGAATATTTATTTATTTATTTTTGACATAGGGCACATATTCTGGCCAGAGAGAGACAGAGACAGAGATGGAGAAAATGAGAAATCATCCCCCAGGGAAGATGGCCAGTTTCTTCTCCTCCACTCTTTTTTTGGGATTTTGGACATGTACACACATGCACCTGGCATGATTTTAAAATAACCAGATCTGGCACTTGAACCATGGTCAACCAATGTGGGATTCTAGTGCCTTAACCACCAAGCTACCTGCTGACCACAAGAATATTTATTCTTATACTAACTTCAAATATCATTCTGTCATTTCAGTAAATTATTCAACTTATTTAGTTACTTTCTTACAAACTTATAGATAGCTATAAAAATATACCATGCAATGGACTCTAAGTTTTGTGAAACTCACAGTGTTTAAAAGTATTGAACAAGTTGGAAGAAGGATTTTCTTATTAAGCGTATACATTTATGATTTATTTAGAATAAAATTATATGTAACTGCAAAAAATTATAAATAAAAACCTCACTATCCTGAAGTTTGAGGCTGCCATCTGAGTCTTAACAAAGGGCATGAGCCCTACCTTACCTTACACAACAGGAAACAGACTATTGCCTTACAGTAGTCAGCATATTTACAGTGTAATATAGGAGGCAACTACTGAGTAAGTGTACCCCAGAGAAACTAGGGGATGTTATTTTAGGTAACACTTCACCTGGAGGTATGTTTTCATTTCAGCCAATGAAGATTGTCAGTACAACGGAATAGGGCCTGTTCCTATAGGATGCAACTGCTCCTTATATTATGCTGCATGCAGCAGTAGGGCAAAAGGTCTAATCTGGGCCCCAGGATCAGAAAGTTTATACATTCATTCATTCATTCCACAAATATTTATTGATCACCCACTATGTGATAGATACATGAGGTCTTCAAAAATTTGATTGAAAATACATATTATGGAAAAACTATGCATGGGTTTCAAAAACTTTTAGCACCAAAGTAAACTTGTACTTTATTTCCATTTTCCATAACTCTTAGAAGTCCCCTAATACCATGCTAAGTACTGGGACTATAATGATAATCACATGAAGCCATAACCCTTGACCTCATGGGCTTTTCATTCTACAAACAAAGTGAGTTGAAGCTTAGCTTAAAACCATCTATATGCTATTGATACACAGTGAAGGGTCAGATGTAATGGGCAAAGTCCAAAATGACAGAATAGCTACAGGAATTGGGAGGAAAAAGCTAGGCAAATAACTATATAATCAGGAAGATAATCAAACAAAGAGAAGGAACAAAGGAGTGTTATCTTTATTTTAAAAATATGGAAACAGGGGCCATAGGTGGTGTAGCAGTAACATAATGCCATGTAATGCTAGACCCACATGGTAAGCTTCCTGGTTAGCATTCTGGGCCTCTCAGCACAACAGGTGCAAATGTGTGTGCCCATGGTCAGGGCTGGCAAAGGCTATGAGAGGATTTCAGTCTGAAGACCCTACTGTCAGTGTTCTCTCTCTCAAAAGAACTAAGTAACTTTAAAAATATATATGGAAACATATCTCCCAGCATCACCACCACCAATGCCACATTATCCTGGGCAAGTTATTTACATTTTTAAGCCTTCAGTTCTTTTATGAAATGGAATAGCTTCCCCATCTGACAAAAAAGTAGAGAGAAACTAGGACTGGCCCCATAGTGCGGTGATTAAGCAGTCTACAGAGGAAGCTGGATCCTACATGGTTAGCCTGAGTTTGAGTTCTAACCCCACTGGCCTTTAAAGAATTCTGAGTGTGCATGCCCATGCCTAGGATACTAATGGAATAGAAAATTAGAGGAGAGGGAATTATGGCATGATCAGGCCCTATTGTGGGGGGGGGGCTGTCTCTCTCTCTCTCTCTCTCTCTCTCTCTCTCTCTCTCTGGTACGCACATGCACTGTCAGCATAAAAAAACAGATACTACAATAGATAAATGAATCATACTGGCATAGAGGATAAGAGCGTCAGGCTTTGAAGTTGTACAGACTGGGATTTGAATCTCAGCTTTTGCTACCTTTTAGCTATATGTCCTTGGCATGTGATTTAATCTCACTGAGCCTCTTAATTATTTCTTTGTAAAAAAAAAGAGGAAGGATATTAATTATAACTATCTCATGAGGCTGTTGTGAGGCCAAAGTCTGAGAAAACATGAAAAATGTTTAGTTCAATAAATTAACATACTCTATTAAAACCAGGGAGGGGCCAGCACGTGGCGTGGTGGTTGAGGCACTGGACTCTCACGTAGTCAACCATGGTTCAAGTCCTGGGCCTGGTGGCTTGTTTTCTCAGCTTCCCTTCTCTATCCCTCTCTGGTAAAAATAAAAATATTAATAACAATAATAAATAAAATTAAATAATTCTTGGGGGTAAAAAAAAAAAACAGGAAGAAGGGTAGCTCTGTGGTGCAGCAGTGGGGAACTGCTCAAGAGAAGCCAGATCCCACATGACAGCTGTGATTTGAGGCCACAGCCTGGTCAATCTGAGGCATGTTGTGCATATGCATGAGTGAGTGTCCAAGATCTGACAGGCTGGAGGTCTGACCCTGTGAAGGGTCTTTCTGTCTGTCTGTCTTTCTTTCTCTCTCTCTCTCTCTCTCTCTCTCCCTCTCCCATGCATATACTAATATGTATTTGTTTATTATTTATTTAAGTTTTGCTATAGGGTGCTTGCACTCACTGGAGAGAGAGAGAGAGAAAGGGAAAGTGAGAAATCATCCCCTAAGGAATGGCCATGCCACAATCTCTTCTCCATTCTCCTCTCGGGATTTTGGGCACCTACTCACATATGCCAAGTGTATTTTTCAAGCTGGTGGGTCCAGAACTTGAACCATGTAGATGGCCATGTGAGACCCAGACACCTTACCCTCCACACCATCTGCTGGCTCCACACCAGTATTAATCTGTATTATCTGTTGAAGATAATTTTATAGTATTCTCAACTGGACTGGGGAGAAATGTACACATGTTGGAATATTCATTCACTTTGCAAGCTAAATAACATGATAGAATGTATAAAAGATCTTGAAATAAAATAAAAATACAAAACTAGAAAAAAAATGAGAAGACTAAGCTATGCCTTGCTCAACCTAACTCCTTTTAAAAACTATTTCTTCCATGAGAGAGACAGAGACAAAGAAAGAGACAGAGAGATACACACCCTCAAGAGGGTCTTCACACTCTAACCCACCCCCAGTCTCAGGTGGCATACATCATGAGCACACACGTACTCACCTAGCATACTTAGATAGGTCCCAGAACATAAACCCAGTACCTTTCCCAAGTGAACCCAGTTGCGTTAGCACTACACCACCACCTGGTCCCACTTCACTCCTTTTTATTCATATTATTCTTTGGTGTCTTAAATGTATTTAGCAGGTACTTGATAACAATGTGCTGACGGGTTTGAGGCAGTAGAAACATTGACAGGGTGGTACTGAAGAATTTCAGAAACCTGGAAAATGTGATTGAACAGGGAAAGAAATTGGGGTTTTTCTCTATGCTCACCCTATTCCAGATCGACCCATATCCATTTGTTCCCTGTGACCATAACAAAGAAACATCTTCCTGGGGCAAGTCCCATTAAGATGGCACATAAAAGTCTCAGGGAGAGGACAAGCAGATGGCATAAGGGTTACGTAGCTGGACTCCCACGTAGTTGACTGAGGTTCGAGTCCTGGACACAGCAGCTTAAAACTCACATCGGGCACATGTGTGCCCAAGATCCCAAGAGGAGAATGGAGGAGAAGGGATTGCGATGGTGAAATCACCCCCTGGGGCTGATTTCTTGCTTTCTGTCTCTCTGTCCTTCTTTGTCTCTCTGGTAATCATACACACCCTATAGGAAAAATGTCTCTCTAAAAAAAATAAATAAAAAGTCTCAGGGAGACAAGTTTAGCTTGAAGAATGACAACCCCGCAACCGGGTTCTCTGCTATGCTTGGGGACGAGACTGTACATTTTGTTTCTTTACACAATATCTCTTTCTCTGCTTTCCTTAATCTCTGGCCAGTCTCTAAGAAAACTACTGCAGAGTTACAATACAATATGTGAAAGATGCTTTGAAAAGGAAAAGTAATATTACTATCAGTTGCACATTGAACAAATTCACAAATATTTCCCTTACAGTTGCAGAAACATTACAAACTACCGCTATAATTAGATATCTTGTCAGCCTTGCTTTGATGTTCAAAATCACTAAGGAAATATGTTGACATCATTTCAGTACTTAATGTTTAAGTGTAAGTACTTAGCCATTCATTCCCTCTAGAATGAAGTAGAAAAAGCAATGAATTGAAGGGCCTCAGAATTGAAAATAGGTAACTCAGGAAGGTTATACATCTCTTCCTAGAAGCTGTGAATGGGATACCAATGTTTCTCATTTGAGAATGGCTTTGGATTGCCCCTGCTAAAGGACAAGGGAATAAATAGACTAGGCCCAGATCACCTAAAGCAGTGGTTCTAAATCAGAGCCCATGTTCACCCCAGGGGACATTTGGCAATGTCTGAAGAGACTATAGGTTGCCACCAGTTCCGGGATTTAAACTATGTTTGGCCATGTGGGAATCCAGCACCTTTATCCATCACACCACCTGCTGGCCTCACGACTGAGTATATTTCTTTCCTTTGAGTAGATACCCAGGAATGAAATTGCTTGGTCATATGGTCATACTATTTGTAGGTTTTTGAGGCACCTCCATATTATTCTCTACAGTGGCTGTGCTAATTTGCATTGCATGCGAATTGTATCATACGTGAGATGCAATTCCTATTCTCTAAGATCAGCATCTTGTAAACCCAACTTCAAGATTCCATAGAAAATTATTTTTCTTAATCACCAAAGCCAATCATCTATCCTCAATATTAATCTTCCAAGACCTTAACTTTTTGAAATTCTCCTTCTTGACTTTTATGACATCTTCATTCTGTTCTGAGTCCTGTGACCTCTTGTGGCTCAGCCTCAGGTTTCTTTCTTGAGCTATTCTATGCAGATAGGTTTGGCTCAAACTCAAGCCTGTTGCCTTTTTCTCACTCACCTCTTCCTTTTAATTATTTTATTCATTCATTTACATCCCTTCCCATTCCTCAGGGATTTGAAGTAGTTATGATCTCATGCTATACATTCTCTCTTAATTATCATACCCACTCCTTTGGTTTCAGCCATCATTTCTAGAAGGGAAATCCCCAAACTACACCTCTGACTCTGATATCCTTCCTACACACCACATCTACCTGCCCAACCACCTTCTGAACACTGTCTGCAGGTACCTCAAATACGACATATCCTAAACTTAGCGCAACCAGAAGTTCATGTCCTGGAAATTCCCTCAATAGCAGACAAACCAGGATAGTAAATCACCAAAACTAAAATGAACTTATCAAACTCAGTCCTCCTCCTGATTGCTCAGCATTAAATAGCACATATATCCTCCTTTTGAGTAAACCTCAGCTCATCCTTACCCTCCACCTCCTCATGCCATTGATTGTCAAATATTGTCAATTCTGTCCCAAAATATCTTCTTTACATTATCTCCCTTCAATTTCTTCTTCTGTAATTCAGGTCTTTATCACCTCTTACATGGACAGTTACAGTAGACTTTTTTTTTTTTTTGAGTTACAGTAGACTCTTAATCAGATCCTTGCCTCCAGTCACTTCCTTTACCTGCCTACCATTCCCTTTACCAATTCATCTTCCATTCTGCAAAGATCAATTCTTCTGAAATACAAATCTGATCATGCACAGGTAGTTATCTCATCAGTACAGAAACTGAACCCCAAATACAGTATTAAATCAAGGCTTCTGGGTACCTGAACACGACAACACAGTGTAATATTTAATAAATGTTGATATGAATGACTAAAATGTGCCGAGTAATAATATGACCTATAAATGAAAGGAAATAGCAAAACAAAACAAAACTACCACCATACCCCTGAGAAGCCAGGAATGCTGAGTCTGTCAGTTATGGTTTTGCATCTTTTCATTTCTTCAGAGAAGCATATGACAGCCACAGTTAAGACAAGTAAGGATTCTCAGGGACCTCTGGGAGGTACAGATGAGTTACAGCCTTGATAAAATTCATGTGAAACAGAATGAACTGGAAGTTACCTTGTGCAGAAACCAAGAAAGCTTCAGAGGAAATTCACTTGCTCCCTTAGGCTGTCAGGTCTTAAGTGTAGCCTCACTCTGAAATTACTCCTATTGCAAGGACTATAGGCTTTCCATCTCAGAATCACAAGACAAAAGAATTTCCTTCAGTGATGTTTATATCAGTGATAGGAAATATGTACCCCATTTGGACTCTGAATACAGATTATGAGAAGTGCCAGATGAAAGAGAAGGCGAGTGCTTTCACTAGAGGAGAAAAGAGCTCTACCCTTCCTCAGCAAAATACACCTATCCTATGGCCTATCTAGGACACTTGCAGGTGAATTGTTTATGAAGTAATTCACCTTGGGAATAAATGGCTGACATTCAGAGACATTAGAAAAAAATATGGCCACCAGGAAGAATGGAGCTGTAATCCTAAAAGTTTACTCACGATGTGATGGAAGGTAACTTCCTCTTCCATTTTAAGTGTTTAACAGATGCAGCCCTCCCCCCATTGGAAGGCTCCCTCAGCTAGGGTCCTGTCATTTTTTTTGCCATGTTTTCTTTTTTCCATTTTTTTCTCAGTCACTTAATGGGACACTGAAATATTTCATTTATATTCCAAAGACCATGCTTCCGAAATTCATTTTGCCTTCATTTTAGGTGTCTCCTCAATCAGAAATACACATGTACACATGTACATCTTCTTTGTGTAATAGCTGCCACATGTTCCTTCTTCCTAAATCTGGGAGATATAAGCCATGGTCTCTGTTCTAAAGGAGTTTAGAGTCTAATCAGGGAGGGCAACCAAGCACAACTAAAAACAAAGACGTTGATCCACCAGGTGGCATAGTGGTTGAGGCACTAGATTCCCACATGGCCAATCACGGTTCAAGTCCCAGACCTGGTGGCTTTCTTTCTCACTTTCTTTCTCTTTCTCTCTTGTGAGCACACATGCCCTATAACAAACTTAAAAATATTAATAATAATAATAATGATAAATTAAGGGACCAGCAGATGGAATAATGGTTATGTTGTTGAACTCCCATATGGCCAACTGCATTTTGAGTCCTAGTCTCACTTGAAACTCCTGCCGGGCACATATACATGTGTGACCAAAATCCCAAGAGGAGAATGGAGGAGAAGGGACTGTGGCATAGCCATCCCTGCTGGGGGGTAATTTCTCACTTTCTGTCTCTTATCAGTCTCTCTGGTGAGCACACATGCCCTATAGCAAAATCTCTCAAAAAATAATAATAAATTAAAAGAAATAAATAATGATAGAAGTATACACCACAGTCATCTTGTTTATGTAGTTGCTGAAAGAACTTGGAGAATGGGAAGGTCAGTATGAGCTGGAATCTTTAAGAAAGTCACTTTTTTTTTTTTTTTTGGAGAGGTTTCTGCTATAGGGCGCGTGCGCTCGCCAGACAGACAGAGAGAGACGGAGAGATAGAAAGCAGGAAATCACCCACCAGGGGGGGATGGCCACGCCGCAATCCCTTCTCCTCCGTTCTCCTCTCGGGATCTTGGGCACGCATGCACATGTGCCCGGCGTAAGTTTTAAGTCACCGGGTCCGGGACTCGAACCGCGGTCGACTACATGGGAGTCCAGCGACATAGCCATTACGCTAACTGCTGGTCCCCAAGAAAGTCACATTTTTCAAAGAACAGAATCAGAGTCCATTGCAGTGCAACACAAAGATATTTTTAAGATAACTCCCCCCAAAATAAATAAATAAAAATGAAACACTCACAGAACTAGGGTCTCTTCTTTCCCTACCTCCACATATGCACTTTGGTCGTATGATATGGTTCAGGCTCAGAGCATTAAACAGCTTGTTCCAGAGTGTATCCCCAGCAATCAATCCCCCTCTAGGCCGAAACCACACTGTTCACTGTCCTATCTTGTGAATCTTCACTCGTTTACTTCCAGCCTTAAATCTCTGTCAACTCAAGTCAGCAAGAATAAGAAAATGACAAATCAGCTATAGATATTTGACATTCACTATGTGCCAGGCATAGAACTACAGTTTACCTGTTATCAATACTGCTCCAAATCATTTACTATTTTTAAGAGCTTATTATTTGCCAGACAATCAAGCTCTGTGCTAAGAATTCTTCATACATAGTATCTCATTTAATCCTCATAGCAACCCTAGTAAATAGGCAGTATTACTCCCATTTTACAGATCAGGAAACGGGGGCACAGAGAAATAAAAGGCCTTGTCCAAGGACATATTGTTAGTAAGTGGCAAAGCCAGAGTCAGACCTCAGATCTGTCTAACTCCAAAGCCTCTACCCCAGAGACTATGTAGTATGGTGGTTAGAGGTAAGGCCCAGCAAATTTTTTTCTTCTGTACAGGAACACAGAGCAAATATTTTAGAGGTTGCAGACAATATGGTCTCTTGTAATTATTCAAGTCTGCCACTGTAGTACGAAGCAGCCATGGATAATACAAAAATACAATAAGTGAACATAGCTGTATTTCTGTAAAACTCCATTTATAAAAGCTGGTAACAGGTTGTATTTGGCCCACAGGCTATGGTTTGATGTCTCTGGGTTAGACCACAATGGTATACTCAGACAGAACTAGGCTTAAGATCTGGCTTTTACCACTTACTAGACAAGTTCTTTAATCTCTCTCTGTTGTATCAGTTTCTTCATCTGTAGAGTCATTGTGAGAATTAAGGATTAAAGGAATGAATAAATGTGAAGTTCTAGGCACATAGTAAAGTACTTAACAAATCATTATAATTAAAAGCCCACCTTAATGCTGGTCTTTAAAAGGAAGGAGAAAGGACACAGCTGAAGATATATACACGCCTCTAAAATCAAGCCACCAAGGAAGGCTTGATGCTCAGCAGAAATAATTACTCCTTTGGGATTCCAGCTAGTTTGATTTCCCTTCAGCTACACGAACTCTGTTCTCTTGTGAATTTACTTTCCTATTTCTATCATTAGTAAGTATCCTGGCTTCACTGTGGCTCCTGTCAGGCCCTGGAAGCTCCATCATGTGAGGGCAGGAATCTGATTTTGTCACTATTTGTTAGGCATTTCCTCTGGGAATGAGATTTTGGCTATAGGGAGCCATGCCTATGTCCCAAATACCAGTTTTTCATTCTTGAACTAAAATAGAGTTATTTGTAAAATATGACATACAATGAGGACTGTACTGACTCCAATTGAATGTACTTCTCCAACACTCTTCCTTCCCTACCTCATCATCCCTACCTCTATTATCACCGTCATTGGTCTCCTTTCTAGAATTACAAGATAGTAACTGATATGACAGAACATACTCTCGTAACATTCAGAGCAATTGATAATGGAAGTAGTGCTGTCACATGCATACTAGGCATGGACTGGACTGTGTCAAATGATACATGTAGTCCCTTCAAAACTACATATCCAGGAAGCAGTGAGTCCCCATCTCATCATAATAATAGTCATAATGATGGCAATGGCTAACATTTATTGAGCTAATATTCCTCATTTAATCCTTGTAATAATTCATGATTAAAAAATAACTTTTGAGAACCAGCAGGTGGCATGGTGGTTAAGGTACTGGACTCCCACATGGCTGACTGTGGTTCAAGTCCTGGACCTGGCTCACTTTCCCTCTCTCTCTCCCTCTCTCTCTTCTTTCTCTAGTGAGCACATACGCCCTATAGCAAATTTAAAAATAATAATAAATTGAGACCAGCAGATGGCATAAATGTTACGTTGCTGGACTCCCATATAGTCAACCACAATTGGAGTCCCAGACCCAGAGGCTTAAAACTCATGCCAGGCATTTGTGCATGTGTGCCCAAAATCCTGAGGGAAGAATGGAAGAGAGAAGATTGTGGCATGGCCAACCCCCCCAGGGGGTGATTTTGTGTTGTCTTTCTGTCTCTGTCTCTCTGGTGAGCACACTTGCTCTATAGCAAAAATCTCTAAAATAATCATAATAAATTAATTATAATTTAAAATAATTTTAGTTTCCTAGTTCCCAGGCATTGAATTAACTCTCTTAATCCTCTTAATGACCCTATGACATGGGTTACTACTATAACCCTCATTTTTCAGGTGAGGCGAGATTAATTTAGTTTTCCAAGTGACAGACTTTAATTTGAACTCCAGACCTGTCTGACTGCAAAGACCATGTTCCCAACCACACCACACTACTTATTAGAAACATCTTTGGACTTGCAGCCTACATTATGCTGTTATGCTAGCAAAGATGTATGAGGAGTGCTGTCAGTTTGGTGTTGAAAATTCTTCAAAGCACTTTCCCACCCATGTGCCATTTGATCATCACGTCAGTCCTGTGAAAGAGACTGACACCATTACACAAATAAAGACCCAAGCACAAAGACTTGGCAAGTCCCACCAGAAATCAAAAGCCAGCCCCGAGTTAGAGTTCAATATATGTTTCCAAAAAGTGTAATTTAAGGGAACCAGCAGTTAGTGTAATGGCTATGTCGCTGGACACCCACGTAGTCGACCGCGGTTCGTGTCCCGGACCAGGTGGCTTAAAACTCACGCCAGGCGCGTGTGCATGCGTGCCCAAGATCCCGAGAGGAGAATGGAGGAGAAGGGATTGCGGCGTGACCATCCCCCCTGGGGGGTGATTTCTCGCTTTCTGTCTCTATGTCTCTCTCTGTCTGTCTGGCGAGCGCACGCGCCCTATAGTGAAAACCTCTCCAAAAAAAAAAAGTGTAATTTAATATAGGTGAGGGTTCAGTTTCCTCCATCTCCTTAATTCTGATTTCATGCTGAATATATGAAAGGGAATGGGCAGCCCACAAGTCATGAACCCTCCAGCCAAGCTTTCTTATATATGTGAAAATTACTTGGTTATACCTTAGTGTTATCCATAGACCCCAGCATGTAAGGATCTGTAATACCTGCATACATCCTGTGTCTAGAAAAAATATAAAAGTAGAGGCTGTGGCCCTTAAAAACTAGGTACACTGAAGACATGAACTCATCTCAACATGTATCTTTCATGTTAAGAAGATTTACTAAACAATTACAGGTCCGTAATTCCAAAATCCACCAAGTTCTAAAAATCAAAAGACTGTTTTTAAGAAATTTTCTATCAAAACTCACGTGGTGGCAAAATCTGAGATGAATTGTTGGGAAGAAAATTATGGTCCCTAATTATCCTACTGCATCTAAGCATTCACAGGTTTCACTGCTGAAAACTTCATGTTTGATTATAGTAGGATTGCCATGTAAAGTACAGGAGACTAGGGCCAGCCCTGTGGCCTGGTAGTTAATGTTTCTAGATCCCATGTAGCCAACCATGTGGTTCAAGTCCAGGCCCGGAGTCTTGAAAAATACACCAGACACATGTATGTGTGCACAAAATCCTGACCAGATGGAAAAATGGAGGGAAAGGAATTACATGTGAGCACTCCCATTGAGGTGGGTGCTTTCTCCCTCTCCCTGGTAAGTGCATGCATACTCTGGGAATAAAAATTTTAAATGAAATAAAATGCAGGACACTTAGCTAAATTTAAATTTCAGATGAATAATGAATAATGTTTTAGTATAAGTATATACCAAAATTGTAAGGGGTATACTGACAATAAAATGTTTAGCTAAAATTCAATTGTAACTGGGTCTCCTATGTTTTTATTTGCTAAATTTGTCAATCCTAATTATAGGTGCTGTTTCAAATCCCACTGGCAGTGTTACCTAATATATAATGTTAAAAGGAAAACCTGAGAAGAGTTAAATATAACACAGCTTAGTTGAGCAAGAGATAAGTTGTAGGATTTCATCATGGTCCTGGCTGGGACAGGTGCGCCACTTCTGCCACCACCCGCTTAGGACTGCACTAGGCACTTATGCCCTCTCGGCATCAGGCACTCCTTAGAGCCACCCATGCTGCTCCATTGCTGTTGTTGCCGCTGCTGCCACCCCCACTGCCAGCCCAGCTTCTGGCTCTGCCCTTGCTGCTCCTACGCTGGCCCCTCAGCATGCCAGACTGCACCCAACCTCTTTGCCTGCCATTGCCTCCAGGAGCAGCAGTGCAAGGACTTAGGAGGTGCTGGCACCTTTCCATCTAGGGAGATCTATGTGGAAACTGAAAGATGATAAAGCATGCCAAGTACAATAGATGCAGACAAAGCAGTAGCTGAGCTCAAAGCCTGCAAGAAAGTTCTGGAAGTAAAGGAACTGGCATTACAGCCCCAACATGACATTGTAGACAGAGCAAAAATGGAAGACACCTTAAAGAGGACGTTTTTCTATGATCAAGATTTGCTATTTAGGGAAATGTTAGTGGTCTATATGATTGTGCTTTGAACAACATAATTCAGACCTGGAGACAGCATTTTCCAAGCAGAACAAATCCTGGAGATTGATTGCACCATGCTGACCCCTGAGCCAGTTTTAAGGACCTCTGGGGACCAGCATATGGTAATGGTTATATCACTGAATTCCCACATAGTCTACTGAGGTTGGAGTCCCAGACCTGACCACTTAAAATTCACACTGGGGACATGTGTGTACCTACCCAAAATTCCAAGAGGAGAATGGAGGAGAAGAGATTGCAGCATGGCTACCCCCTAGGGGGTGATTTCTCACTTTCTGTCTCTGTTGCTCCATCAAGGGCACACGCTCTATAGGAAAAAACTCTAAAAATAAATAAATAAATAAAAATAAATAAAGCAAAAACCCTCTGGCCATATAGACAAATTTGCTGATTTCATGGTAAAAGACTGAAAAATGGAGAATGTTTTCATGTCGACCATCTATTGAAAGCTCATTTACAGACATTAATGTCTTATAAGAAGTGTTCTACTGAGAAGAAATCAGAGATGGAAAGTGTCTTGGCCTAGCTTGATAACTATGGACAAGAAAGACTTGGAGATCTTTTTGTAAATTACAATGAAAACTCTCCCATTACAGGAAATGATCCATCCTCTCTCGTACCTTTTAACGTATCGTTCAAGACCTTCATCAGGCCTGGAGGAAACATGCATGGGTTCTTGAGACCAGAAACTTTCAAACAACTTTTGGAATTCAACCAAGAAAAGTTGCCTTTTGCCATTGCCCAGATTGGGAATTCTTTTTAGGAATGAGATCACACTTCAATCTGGATTGATCAGAACCACAGACTTCACAGTGGCAGAAATTGAGCACTTACTAGTGAGAAGGACCATCTCAAGTTCCAGAATGTGGCAGACTTCCACCTTAATTTGTATTCAGCAAAAGTCCAGGTCAACAGGCAGTCTGCTCAGAAAATGCACGTAGGAGATGCTGTTCAAAAGGGAGTGATTTAATAACTCAGTATTAGGCTATTTCATTGGTCACATCTACCTCTGCCTTGTGAAGGTTGGGGTATCTCCAGATAAGCTCTGCTTCCAACAGTACATGGTGAATGAGATGGCCCATTATGCCTGTGACTGTTGGTATGTTGAGTCCAAAAAATCCTGTGACTGGATTGAGATTGTTGGATGTGCAGATTGTTCTGGTTATGACTTCTCCTGTCATGCACGAGCCACCAAAATCCAATTTGTAGCTGAAAAGTCTCTGAAAGAGCCCAAAACAGTGTTGTTCAGTTTGAACCCTATAAGGGAGCAATTGTTAAGGTGTATAAGAAGGCTGCAAAGCTAGTGATGGAGTACCTCACCATTTTTCTGTTGTTGTGATTTTTAAGAGATTTTTGCTATAGGGTGCATGTACTCGTCTGACAGACCTAGAGAGAAAGCGAGAAATCACCCCTCAGGGGGATGGCCACGCTGCAATCCTGTCTCCTCCATTCTCCTCTCAGGATCTTGGACATGAATGCACATGTTCCTGGTATGAGTTTTAAGTTGCCAGGTCTGGGATTCAAACTGCAGTTGACTACGTGGCAGTCCAGTGACACAACCATTATGCCACCTGCTGGTCCCAAGAGTACCTCACCATTTGTGATGAGTGTTACATAAAAGAAATGGAGACACTACTACTGAGTGAGAAAGGGGAATTCCCTATTGAAACTGAAAACATTTCAGTTAGCAAAAGACATGGTCCATGTAAAAAAATTCCAGAAAACACTACATGTAGAAGAAATTGTTCTGAATGTAATTGAACTCTCCTTTGGCATGGGAAGGAACATGTATACGGTATTTGAATACACATTCCATATGTGAGAGAGAGATGAACAGAAAACATTCTTCAGTTTCCCTGCTTTAGTTGCTCCATTTAAATGTTCCATCCCACCACTGAGCCAAAACCAGGACTTCATGTCATTTGTCAAGGAATTATCTGAAGCCTGACCAGGAACAATATGTCTCACAAAGTAGACAATTGCTCTGGTCCCATTTGGAGACACTATGCAAAGACTGATGATATTGGTGTGGCCTTCACCATCACTATTGACTTCAATATGGTGAACAAGACTTCACATATTGCTACTCTGAGGTATCGAGACTCCATGCGGCAGATAAGGGCAGAGATCTCTTAATTGCCTAGTGTAGTCTGTGATCTGGCCAGTGGCAGCATCTCATGGGACAATGTGGAGGCCAGGTATCCTCTGTTTGAAGAGCAAGAGACTGGTTAAAAGAGAGAGAGGGAGAGAGAGAATTGAGGAATGAGGATAATTTCAGCAACTTTTGATCACTTGTGCTAATAAAAAAATAACTCTTATGTCAACTTTACAAAAATAAAAAAAAAAACAAACAAACAACACAGCAGCATTGTGATTGTTCCCAGGGACTGTATTTTATCCTCAGAGGCTGCCTGATTTTAGTCCTATAATTAAAGTTGAAGGAATTCTGAAAAGAAAAAAGAGAGAGATATATAAATTCTAGAACCAGAACCAGGCACCATTCCTGACCCAAGTTCGTTCAGAATGTTCCACCCAAATACACGTGCAGGTTAGATTTATGAACCAGATAAAAGAAAATGACATAAAACAATGAAGTGACATGTGAAACTAACCTGTTTGTCTGCAGTTGGCATTTGTTTTATATATCATTGGCTGAAGCTCAGCTGCTGTGGGATCATGGGTTAGGCAACCCAAACAAACATTGACTGTAAACCGTTTTAGCAATTGTAGAATACTTACCCTACCAATTTTCTTTTTTAAATAGGATTTTCTTGCCTATTCCAGGATGAGTTGTAAAGTACGAAGCTTTTAACAATGAAAGCTTCAAGGACTTAGGGAAGATCAGGCAGCCATCCAGGTCTCTCTGTAAGTCCATACTTACATGGAATTTACATTCTCTTAAATGTTCATTTTATTTCCCCAGTTTAGGTACATAGTACTGTTTATTAAGTAAGTTATTCCAGGTAATTTGACTTGGATCAATCTTATGGGATTCATTCAAATTATGTATCTCTTAACATTTTTTTAGATTTATTTAATTTTATTACTATTATTGTTTTCAATTCACCAGAGAGAGACAGACAGAGGGAGGGAAAATGAGAAAGCAAGGTGCCAGGTCCAGTACTCAAACCATGGTTGGCCATTTGGGAGTCCAGTGCTTTAACCACCATGCATTTGCTGGCCCCTTAAAGTTTGTTTTTTATTTTTTTAGTTTGCTATATGGTATGTGTGCTCACCAGAGAGAGAGAGAGAGAGAAAAGAGAAATCACACTCCTCCAAGGGGGGTATGGCCATGCCTCAATTCTTTCTCCTCTATTCTCTTCATGAGATTTTGGGGATGCATGCACACGTACCCACCATACTTTTCAAGCCACCAAGTCCAGGACTCAAGCCACAAAGTTGGCCGTGTAGGATCCAACCACCTTAACCTACACAGCACCTGCTGGTCCCAAAGTTACATATCTTAACAATTTCAATAGTGGCTAACTCAGCATGAAAAATTGTTATATCATTTCTTTCATAGCAATTTTACTGAACCAATCAGTTTCTTTACTAGAACAATGGGAATTCTTACCTAGTCCAATGGTATGGTAAGATTTCTGGGAATTTCATACAATCTCTGAAATGCATATCCATGCAACTATAACTCAAAAAAGGGTTAGAACCACCTTATCATTTCACAATGCATCCCGTATGATTCAGCATATCAAATTAGTTCATCTCTTTTTATAAAGAGAAATATTCATTCAAGATGTTCCAAGGACAACTCAAGGTAAAGAGAAAGCTCAGTTTAGACCTTGATTTGAGGTTTGTAGAAAATACAAAAAAGCTTAAAACACTTAAGTAGAATCACATATTATGAAACAAAACCAAGTGACAAAAGATTTGTAAAGGTAAATAGAGAAAAGCTACATAGCTGTAGAAAAAATTTCTTTCAAGGCTTAGTTTTCATCAAGTAATCAAGGACCTAATAAAAGATGAGACACAGGGAGTTACTGTTTCCTAGGCCAATTACCTAAAAGGTAAAGAAGACCTTTCACAATTTCCTATAAAGAGCAGAACAATACTTTAAGAAAACCTTCCTGTTTTAGCAGAGAAGATATAACTTTAATTTTGCATCAGGGTACCTTTGACATTAATGTTCAATTTTTCAGAAAAATGTATAACTACGTCCCTTACCATGGGTGGCTTCATTACATATAAAGTCCCTTTTATCACAAAACTACAACTTTGTTATCTGTCAATTTTTGTTCTATACTTCTCCCTTTTTCCATTATGGGACAAATACAGTCATTCTAATTATGCTCTTCTTCTTTTCAACTTTATCAGAAATACATCATTATATCTTTCTTCAAGAGAGCTTCTACTTACTGGTTTCTGGTTGCCTTGTTTCTGTTTCCTTCTGATAGCCATATATGAAATAACCCTCAAATAACCTCTGAATTAAAATTAAAATTACTTATTTTACAAAAATATATTTTTATATTTCTATGTTTTTATAATCCTATAATTTTATAATTATTTTATTAAGATATAAATTTTATAATTTATAATTTCATAACATTTAATGTTTTTATAATTTTTTCTTGCCCAGCCCAAAATATATTTCCTTCCCTTGTATACATACTTTTATTTGTAATAATTTCAACCAGACATATTAGAATTTTTAATCCATAAGTGATTTAAATTTTAAGTGAACGCTAGTAAGGAAGAATTCATGAACAGTCACATCAGCAATCTGTAGAATCTAGAAGCATGTGGCTTTCCCATAGAATTTATCCATCAGAGTATGTTTATTAGTGATCCCAAACCTCTTTAATCTCAGGGTCTTACTATTGTTTATGAGTGAGTAGTATTCTATAGTATATAGGAGTCACATTTTTTTCAATCCATTCATCTGTTCTTGGACATTTGGGTTGATTCCATGTCTTACTTACTGTCTATAGAGCATATGTCTATGCTGTAATAAACATGGATATGCAATTTTTTTTTCCAAATGAGTGTTTTCTTACCCTTTGGGTGGATACCCAGGAGTGGAATTATTGGTCATATGGTAGTTCTATTTGTAGGTTTTTGAGGAACCTCCTCCATATTGTTTTCCACAGTAACTATAGTAATTTACCTTCCCACCAGTAGTGTAGAAGGGACTGAAAGTCAGAAAGTATCATTTGGATCTATGTTTTGAAGAGGGTGGAGGTTGACTAATAAAACTAGTAGACATTTTTTTTAATCTTTAATCTCTCTGTAATAAGAAACTGTTGCAAAGGCAAAACTGTATCTCTATCCTTTTGGTTTTTCTTTACTAGGCACAAGAATTAAGTTGTTTGTACAGATTTCCCTCAGCCTCAACGTCTAATTCTTGGTGAGAATGTTAAAGCCTGCTTAGTACAGGAAAAACATCTCTTACGTTAAAATTTTATTTTACTTACATCTACCTAATTCACTTGTGTTTAATAATTACTACTGGATTGCTCATAAAGGTAAAACATTGATCAGCATCTATTATCCTAAGTCATTCTTCTCACTAACACACTTTTGAAATATAAATCAAAATGGACAAAAGAGAAACAACACATTAAACAAAGGTAAGGCTTGCTATACATTTTGAGTTTTAACAGCATACCCTAATTAAAACTTTGTTTCATTTTGGACTCAAAATGTTTCACAATGTTTCCAAATAAGCCTTGTGATCTAAACTGACTCATTTTTCTTTTATCTGCAAGATTGTGTAACAGACCAATCAAATTTTTCTGCAGAAAAACCTTAGGAATTAGGAATTGAGATGGAAAAACTTCTAAGCAATTCGTCTATCTCCTTTAGCAAGAAAAAGAAAGAATGAATGAATTTGACCAAAAAGTTAAGAGACTCAGAGAATTGAGGTAAAGGCATAGAGAAAAACAGAATTAATTCAGTCTGTGTAATTCTCTTTCTGTCGCTTAAGCTTTTCATTTGGTTTTTGCAAATAATCTTTTAGGGAGGTAATTTTTGATTAAAAAATGCATTCCATTGTCTTTGTGGGGTTTTTGACCACTTGTATTTCCAGTTTGCCTCAAAAATAATTGTATCCAAATTAAACTTCGCACCATGACCATTATTTTTCTAAGCTGTTTCTAGTTAGGTTAACCCACACTGAATCTAATCCAGTAATCTGTCAAATCCAGTTTCACTCTGAACCCAGTTCAGACACCCAAGCCCTCTTAACTGAATCCAACTTGTACTAAGGTGGGCGTGGGGGTAGGGGCCAAGAAAAGGATAGAAGAAGGAAAGAGAGAAAAGGAAAAGAGGTACTTCACTTGATGATCCTGGAGGACCCCTGGAAACTCTTCTTCGGATCCTGGCAACTACACCATCAATTAAAAGAAAAACTTGGGGACCAGCATATGGTGTAATGGTTACACCACTGAACTCCCACATGGCTAATCACAGTTCAAGTCCCAGACCCGGTGGCTTCAGACTCATGCTGGATGTGTGCGCATGCATGCCCAAAATTCTGAGAGGAGAATGGAGGGGAAGGGATTGCAGCAAGGCCATTCCCCCTGGGAGGAGTGATTTCTCGCTTTCTGTCTCTCTGTCTCTCCAGCGAGTGTGCTTGTCTTACAGCAAAATTCTCTCTTAAAAAAAAAAGAAAACAAAAACAAACCTTGAGATCAATTAAATTTAACAGTTAATTGAACAAGATGTAGGTCCTAGAACAAGGCAGCCATTCCTAACCCAAACTGGTTCAGACAACTTAGATTTATAAACAGAGAAAAGGAAGTAACATGCAAATGAAGGAAGTAACATGCAAAACTAACCTGATTGGTTGCAGTTGGCAGTTACTTAATAAGCACAAGATGTGATCAGTTGATAGCCTGTAATTGGTTGAAGCTCAGCTGCTGTGATTGGCTAAGTCTCAGTTACTTGGTTACCAGAATATACTAGTAAATTAGGTTACAACTTGCTGCATATCAAGCCACATTGCAGTTCAGTATCTACAGCAAGTACTTGGGCCAAATTTACTGTCCAATTTTAATTTGGACAAAATTATTTATGAGGTCTGCTTAGTATTTCACACATTTTAACAATACATAGTATATTGCTGCTTTTAAGTCTGACATTTGTATTATTCCAAAACATATCTAGCCTAAAGGGTTTTGAAATAGGGATTGTAGACCTCTAGGCCTGTAGCATCCTCCTAGCTCTGGGCTTGGTACTGCATAGGAACCCAGATCTCAAAGACTAATAACCTCTCAAAGACTTATACTATTAAAATTGGTTGCCTTAGTTCTCATTAGTTTTTCTTCATGCTCTGCTCCATTTGTCATTACCTTGATCAATGGTTTACTGCTTTCTGCTTTCGATAATTTTTATTCCCTAAGGGATTTTCCCTTCCACAGTCTTGATTTAAATCAGAATGACTGCAGGTCGGCAAGTGGCATGGTGGTTAAGGGTGCTAGACTTCCACACAGCAGAATATGATTCAAGTCTCAGACCTAGCAGCTTGCTTTCTCACTTTCTCTCTTTCTCTTTCTCTCTAATTGTCCCTCTCTGGTCAAATCAAAATAAATAAACAAATAAATAAAGTAAAATAATTCTTAAAAAAAAGCATGACTGCAATTCTCAACTGACTTGACCACTTCCTATATGGGTACTCATTTGGCTCTAGTGAGTTTCCAGGCTCTCCTCTTCAATCGCTTGGACATACTATGTCACTTTCCCTCTTACCGCGGCCGACTACATGGGAGTCCAGGGACAAAGCCATTATGCTAACTGCTGGCCCCAGCTCCCCTTTTTTTCTAAATGCCCCTCTTGGGAGTAAGAAGTGAGATCTCGCCACCCTCTGCTGCCATCTCACGGCTAGAATAAGCCATTGCAATGAATTTAATTCAGCTGTGCTAGTTTCTTTCAGAGTCCATCACCGCCAACACAGGAGAATTATAACATCTGCCAGGAAACCCCAATGAGTTGTGACTGCTCTATATGCTTGCAAATGAAAAATTAAATTTTTTAAAAATATGTATTCTAAAACAGTTTTCAGCACCCAGCTTCACTTGCCTCCATTCAATTCAAATTATTGAGACTTAGCTCTAGTTTGAAATTAGAGTTATGGTTTCCAGTTGATTTATTTTCTGAGTCTGCACCTGTGTTGCCATGATATTGGCAACCCAGTTAAGGAACCAAGTCTGCTAGCTAATTGCAACAACAGATCCAGCTTAGTACAAAATGTTTCAGTAATCCCTGAACAAAAACACATTTCCTTTTATTCATAAAATTCATCATGGATTAGTGATCTGAGTAGGTAAATATTAAATTGTGTTAGAGACTACATGTAAAATGTAGAGTTTCTTACAACAATAATCTGGGCTTAAACTCCTTGCCAAAACTCGTTTCTTGGTCTCAAATATTAGCTCCAGTGGAGGGGAAAGAAAAAAAAAAAAACTACACTGCTTCAGGACAGTATGGCTCAGAAAGCTCACTCCAATGATGAGGAAAGAAAGGTGTTTGAACATTTCTCCCTCTTCGGGAAATTTTGCATTGCTACTGGTGCACTGATTTCCATTTTGAGTATTTTTCTCCTCTTAAGAGCCAGCTTGATTGGCAACTATAAAACAAACAAAATTTGTTCTGTCTCCAGTCATTTCTGCTGAGTTGGCTCTGTTTTTCTTTAAATAGGGTTTCACTTTGTCCTGACTTTCTTGTCTCATCCTCCTGAGTAGATGGAACCAGGTTATATTTACAAAGTCAGCTCAAAGCCAGGCACCTTGTACACAGACAGCCACACTATTTTCTGAAGGACTGACATCTAATGACTGAAAGTTGGTCCCATTTCCATGTGCAGCCATTTGCTGAGGGAATAAGAGGTAGTTCTTGAAAGACTAGTCAAGTTTTTCAAACTACTAAGAAACAGAAGGAAGGTACCCTTACCTGGGATATTGCCACAACCAGTAACGGCAGTTTCTTCCTGATCCTCACCTTCACCACTGGGATGGAAAACAACACATTCTCACCTTTCTAATTTTCTTTTTCTCCAAACTAAAGGCAGAAGTGTTTACAGCTGTAAATCACCCAGCTTGACGTCAGCTGGTTTCAAACCTCTCAAAAAAAAAAAAAAAAAGTACAAAGATAACTTTCCCAATTATTTCAGAGAGCAAACTTCTCAAAGTGAATGTGTCATGGTGACCTTTCTTCTCCTCTCACCTACTGCACTTTTGTATGTACCAAACAATGGAACATCGTCTGAAAATAAGCAGTTAGGTGACTCAACATGAGACTGACTTGTTTTATTCGGATCTAATTCTGTTCTGACTAAGCCTCCATGGCAGAGACCAGGGTGGACTTTGGAGATTAAGAAAGAATTTTCTCCTCTGACCATTGCTCATTCATAATTGAGCCACTGGAAGCTCACTGCTGCTGGCTTTTGTCTCTGCCAAACAGCCTAGCTTACTTCTCAAGAGCCTACACCTGGGGCCAGCAGGTAGCGTGGTGGATAAGGGTGCTGGATTCCCACATGGCCAACCACGGTTCAAGTCCCAGACCTGGCAGCTTGCTTTCTCTCTCTCTCTCCCCCATCCCTCCCTGGTCAAATTAAAATAAGTAAGTAAATAAATAAAGTTAAACAAAATATTTAAAAAAAAGGGGGCCTACACCTATGTACAAACCCTCTGTTCCTACAAGAGAACTTTCCCTCAATTTTCCATTGCCTCCTCAAGGAGTAAGAACTCAATCAATAACTAGGGAAGTCTATCCATAGCTCACTGTTCTTCATTGAGAACTTCCTACAGTGCTTGACACACAGTAGGCCCTCAAGTCTTTTTTTTTAAGATGCTTATCTTAGAACATGTGCCCTCAGTGGAAAAAGATAGAAAAAAAGGAAGGTGAAGAATCATACCCCTCCCCCCCACCCCCCGTCCCCATGGGGGATGGACAAGATGCAATCCCTTCTCCATTCTTCCCTCAAGATTTTGGGCATGCATATGGATGAGTAGTGTGATTCTCAAGCCAACCGGTCCATAATATGAATCGGATTTGGCCATTTGGGAGTCCAGTGCCTTAACAACCATACCACCTGCTGACCTGACACTGAAATCTTAATTGCTCTTATTATTACTATTTAACCTCTTTGAGCCTCAGTTTTATCATTTTTAAAATGAGTATAATAATAGTAGCACCCTCCTATATGTGTTCATACATACATATAAAGTGTTTTAAAAAGTATCCAAAGTGGGCCAGCTGGTGGCAGGGAGGTTAAGGTACTGGATCCCACATGGCTACCTTCATGCAGGTTCAAGTCTCAGACACAGCAGCTTGAAAATCATGCTGGGCCTGTATGTATTCATGCTCAAAAATCCAAGAGAAGACTGGAGGAGAAAGAATTGCGGTGTGGTCATCTGCCCTGAAGGGTGATTTCTCACTTTCTCTATCTCTCTCTGGTGAGGAGCACATATGCCCTATAGCAAAAAAAAAAAAAAAAAAAAAAAACCCAAAACATAGGAAGTTCTGTGTATATTTTATCATGACTATTAAGACTACTACTACAAAAATGCCTGAAGGATGCACAGAATGGGGAGGGGGTGAAAAGAAAAATATGTATGTGAATATGTCTGTGTATGTTTCTGTGTTATGTGTCTCTGTGTGTGTGTTTTAGGGGACTTTTAGGGGAGAGAGTTGTTCAGGTCTTTGAAATGCATTGAACATCCAAAGGGAAATGCCCACTGGGCAGTTGAGCGTTAAGGTCTGAATTTTAACAGTGGAAGAAAGAAGAGAATTTTCTCAGTTTAACAAATACAGCAAATGCCTGCAAAGCTGTTTAGAGTATGAAATTATACAAAAATGCCTCTCCTTTTCAGAAGCTTACCATCTAATAAGAAGGTTAATTTACAGGTCCTGCATAGAAATACGTACAACATAAGGCATGCTCTAAGAGATACCACTAGGAAGAGGCAAAGTGGTCTGGACTCAAGGAGGGAGAAGTCACTGCTATCTGGAGCAATCAGCAAAGGCTTTCGGAAGTGACATTCTCTGCTTTCATGATTCTCCTCAGACTTTCTCTAGTGTCTGCTGATTTTTCCTGCTCTGAATGTTCTAAGTTCCCAAAGTACAGTGCATCATGACAAAGCTTTTCCTAATGCTAAATGGATCTAGGTTGGGTGACTGTCCTTTATTCCATATCTTCTTTTATAAAATGATGGCAACAGGAGATTAAAAGGGTGTGGGCTTTTTCATTTCCTTACTTGGCAAAATAACCTCCTAATTTGGAAGGGAGTGGCTTTAACTAAGATTGGTAAGAGCCAACTATCTGAGACCTTGACATGTTTACTCTCTGTACTATGTATATGGGCAGCTGAGTGCAAATGTCTTATTACATGTTTCACATGAGCTAGGATGGTCTCCTTTCAAGAGGCTGCTGCAGGCCAGAATCACTGCCCATCTCTCCCTCTCTTAAACATCACACAGAGAGCAGGTATTACAAAACACTTGTTGAAAGACCTAAATTAATCACCTAGATCTTGCAATGAGCAAGTCCAATTCTGTTTTGCCTTGGGTTCAATTGTGAATCGGGCATTAAAGCAGACTGATTATTTAGGCAGATAGAGGAACAAAAGTTACATAGATAGACTTGTCAGGGGAGAAGGAGATAATTCTCAGTAAATGAATGAAGTCATATCTCTGCTGAGGTGAAATCAAAGCTCGTTTGCTGGTTTCCTGGGAGAGGTGCGCTCTTTCTAGTAGATATTGTTGACATGATTCATATCAAGAATTTTTCTTAGAAGAGGCAAAGAGCCATTGGACCCCTCCATGTAAAACAGCTTTATGTCAAAGAAAAAAGCCAAAGCTTTGCCAGAAGTTCTGTACAATAAGAAAAAAAATACAAAAAATATATACAAATATACCAAAAAAGTTGAAAATCTGCATATATCACTTGACTCTCTAAAAATTTAACTTAGCCTACTGTGGAATGAAAACCAATAATTAATACCCACAGATTTTCTCTGATTATAAACTCTTATCTCCCATAGTCCTCTACATGGAAATTACAAATTTGTCTTTCATCAGCTTTGTTAAAATTATCTTTGTTATTTTATGAGATTGTTTGTTGCCTGATTATTTTTATTTTTAAATAAAAGTTTAATATTATCAGAACTCAGTCCAAAAAGTAAATCAAGTTTCAAGTTATAATAATTACATTGTAATTAACTAAATTTAGAATTTACTACTGACTTGCAATTTATTTTTTAAATTTGTTTTATACATTCAATCACTATACATGACTATAATTTGTAAAGTAAATTTACCCAACATGAATACACTTTACACCAGTTCAGTTAAAGGTACCATACACATTATCATCAACAGATAATCATCCATTTCTGTGTCCCATAAATGTCTTGCCTCTCTGTTTTTCTCCTTGATTCCCTCCCTCTCACTGTCCCCTTAATCCCACCCTCTTCCCATACCATCTCCATTATCTCCATGTTCCATACTTCCGTATCCTCTAATCTTTCAATTTCTGTCATAGAGTGTGGACAGTTGGTATATATTAAGTGGAGACATACAATGTCTCTCTTTCATAGCCTGACTTGCTTCACTCAGCAGTAAATCTTCAACATTCATCCACTTTCTATCAAATGCCAGGGTCTAGTTGTTTTTTATGGCTGAGCAGTATTCCGTAGAGTATATGTGCCACACTTTTTCAGTCCATTCATCTGTTTCTGGACATTGGGGTTGGTTCCATGTCTTAGCAATTGCAAATAATGCTGTAAAAAACATAGATGTGCAAGCACTTTTCCAATTGAGCATTTTCCTATCCTTTGGGTAGATACCCAGGAGTGGAATTGATGAATCACACAGTAGTGCTATTTGTTGAACTTTGAGGAACCTCCATATTGTTCTCCACATTGGTTTCACTAATTGACATTCCCACCAACAGTGTAGGAGATTCCCTTTTTACCACAGCCTAGTCAGCACTTTTTTTTTTTTGTATTAGCCATTTTGACCAGGGTCAGGTGGTATTTCATTATGGTTTTGATTTGCATCTCCCTTAGGATGAGGGATGTTGAGCATTTTTCATATGCTTTTTATCTGTTAATATGTCTTCCTTAGAGAGTTGTTCAGCTCATTTTCTCATCTTTTAATTGGGTTGATCATTTTTTTGGGGCAAGTCACTTGAGTTCCCTGTGTGTTGCCTGATTTTCAGTCAATATGTTTTTCTTTAGAACTGTCCCTCACAGTAAAGAATGTTGTAGACAATTCAATACATACTTGCAGAGTAATCATTACAGCAGGTTAATGTTGAAGGTGGTGAATATCTTTATATCCTTGATTTCTTTATTACACGCCATATATATGCTTTTTTTTTTTTCAGAGAGGTTTTTCGCTATAGGGCGCGTGTGCTCGCCAGACAGACAGACAGAGACATAGAGACAGAAAGCGAGAAATCACCCCCCAGGGGGGATGGTCACGCCGCAATCCCTTCTCCTCCATTCTCCTCTCGGGATCTTGGGCACACACGCACACGCGCCCGGCGTGAGTTTTAAGCCACCGGGTCCGGGACGCGAACCACGGTCGACTACGTGGGAGTCCAGCGACATAGCCATTACGCTAACTGCTGGTTCCCATATATATGCTTTTAAAGACCATTCATCCTATAAAGATGTTTAATGACTATATGTAAATCATAAATTACAATAAATATTTAAAGAGGAATAAAAAAAGAAAGCCTTACTGGTAACATAAACAGTTAACACATACTTTGTATACGTAGTACATATTGTATACTTACAATAAAAGAAGCTAGAGAAAAGAAAATGTTGAAAATATCATGGGCTGATTATACAACTTAGTGGTTAGGGGAGTCGTATCCTACATGGCTGACCATGTGGTTCAATCTCAGCCCTGGTGGCTTGAAAAACACCTCAGGCACATGTGTATATGTGCCCCAAATCCCAACATGGAGAAATGAAGGCAAATAGATTGCAGCAGCACCATGCCCCATCAGGAAGGTGCTTTCTCCATCTCCTTCTCTCTGTATCTCTGTCTGTCTCTGGTGAGCAAATGCACCTTCTGGCAGATTTTTTTAAATAATGAAAATAAATAAAAACTGGACCAGCCAGGTTGCATGGTGGTTAGGGCAGCTGGATTCCACATGGCCTAGTATGCAATACAAGTCCTGGACCTGGCAGCTTGAAAAATACACCAGGCGTGTGTGTGTGTGTGTGTGTGTGTGTGTGTGTGTGTACCCAAAATCCTGAGAGGAGAATAGAGGAGAAGGAATTGTGGTGTGGTCATACCCACTGGGGAGTGCTTTCTCACTCTCCCCTCCTTTCTCATCTCTCTTCTCTTCTCTCTCTCTCTCTCTCTCTCTCTCTCTCTCTCTCTCTGTATCTCTCTCTCTCTGTCTGTCTCTATCTGGCAAGTGCATGTGCCCTATAGCAAAAACTAAAAAATAAGTAAGTAAGTAAACTTTAAAAGTTACAAAATCATAAAGAGCAAATTCATTTGTAGTATTGTACTATATTGTATTTTACGATATATTTATTGAAAAAAATCCACTTACAAGTGATCTGCACAATTCTAATCCCTGTTGTTGAAGAGTTAATAATAATTTTCAACTCTTACCTGGGAGTATTGTGAGGAATGAAGTATTGCACAGGGAAAAAACTCAACTACAGTGAAGGCAGTAGCCCGTTTGTGAAGAAAAGATTTAGAGAAATTGAAAACCTAAGTTCCATACAAAACTGACTTCAGACTAAATCAGGAAGCTAAAATCTTCAGTGTCTCCCCCTTATCCTGGTTACTTTCAACTTTCCTAGCTACCACTAAAGGTCTCAGGCCTAGAGCAGGTCCTATTGCTTTCTAGTTTTGCTGCTCTCTTAACTCGCTAATACAACATACCCACTCTCAACTGTTGAGGATAGTTAACAGTTTCATGTAATACCACTTCCTACAAACAAGAACATGACTTTAGTGCCTTAACCCAAAGCAGTAAGTGATAGGGGCATTTCAGTCACTGTAGCAAAGACAATGGGAAAGACATTTGGAAATTCAGTTTTCTACATGCATCAGATAATACCATCCATGAATTAACAAAAAGAGTATAGTATTTAAGAGTTTGGTCTATGGGAGCCAGCAGGTGGCATAGTGGTTAAGGCATTAGACTCCCACATGGCTGACCATGGTTCCAGTCCTGGACCTGGTGCATGTATATGCATACCCAAAATCCCAGGAAGAAAATCGAGAAGAAAGGATTGCAGCATGGCTGTCCCCACAGAGGAGTGATTTCTCACTTTCCATCTCACTGTCCCTCTCTGTCTGTCTCTGGCAAGTGCACATACTATATGGTTAAAACATGAAGAAAAAAAAAGACCTTGGCCTATGAAGTCAGCCAGGCTACAGTTCCAGTCCTGCCTCCATCACTTACTAAGAAATGTGACATGGGCTTCTATCATCTGTAAAATGGATGTAATACTAATAGCTGCCTTTCAAATTGCTGTGAGATGAAGTATATGAACATCCTGTACAGTTTCTGGCATATTATAAGAACTCAGTATATGCTAGTTAATCTGCCTATATAAAGAAAAGTTCCTAGATGCAACTCCCAGGAGACTTAATTTAGCTACCAGACTTCACCTCCTTCATGCACAAAGGAAAGAAAATGCTGGAAAGAGAGTGGCCTATAAGGTTCATCCAGCACAGACCTATTCATTCAACCACTCATTTAACAAATATTTATTCATTATCTACCTTGTGCCAGTCATTTTGTAAAATATTGGTTATATAATTGTTACCAATTTTAATTTATTCCCGAAGATGGCATCTTTTGCCATATAGTGTAATAGTGTCAACTTTGGAGACCACAACCATGTGTCATGGCAAAAGCTTTATTCAATGACTAAGGAATGGAAAAGTGAAAGCTCAGCTACAAATGACCTTCTCCCACATCTTAAGCTGGGAGGTTTAAGATAAAGCAAATGGGGAAATGAGGAGACAGGATAGGGTAATAGATGGGACAAATATTCAGAGCTTTTTCCTAGAAAAGATGGGTACTTCTCATAATTCCAAAACCAGCCCCCTTTTTCTCCCTATAAGGTCATTTCTGGCCATAACCACGGAGATTGTCAACTATTGATGCAGGAGTGCTCTGTGATCAGACACAACATTCGTGCTGCTTTTTGTCCTACATGCATAAAGAATGAGAAACCCTGACACAGAGAAGAAAGTAAAGCAGCGTTTATTAGGGAAGGAGAAAAAGCTTCCAATGTAATGGAAGGGGGCCCAAATGGGTTGCCAAGGAGGGGGTGGAAGTGAGGAGTTTTTAATCCAGAAAACCAAGCAATGGGCTGCCTCTCTGACAAGGAAATGGGTGCAAAGGGCTGGTTCTATGACAAGGAAGTGGGCTTTAGAAAATAGTTACATGGTAGTCTGAGTGATATATTGCCCTATTTTTTGTGGGATCAGCAGACCATAGCATTCTGTAGAATAAAGTTACTATTGCGTTGTTGAAAAAGTCATGATGCCTTTTTGCATAGAAAAATATCATAACTTGGGACCAGCAGTTGTCATAATGGCTATGTCACTGGACTCCCACATAGTCGACCGCAGTTCGTGTCCCGGACCCAGTGGCTTAAACTCACACCGGGCATGTGTGCGTGCGTGCCCAAGATCCCGAGAGGAGAATGGAGGAGAAGGGATTGTGGTGTGGTCATCCCCCCTGGGGGGGTGATTTCTTGCTTCCTGTCTCTCTGTCTCTGTCTTTCTGGCGAGCACACGCACCCTATAGAAAAAAAAAAAAAAACTCTCAAAAAAAAACAAGAAAAAAAGAAAAATATCATGACTTTTTCAACAGCCCAATTAATAGAAACTGTTGCCCTTAGCTACAATTGCTTCCAGTTCCATCGTCGCCAGGTTTTGGATGTGAAAACTTAGCCACTGTAACTTCACCTTGGCCTTATCCCATCTGTGTGTTTGATATCCCTGTCTCTCTTATTAGCAAGAAGCCATAAATTTGTAGAGACATGTAAAAGAGGTGTATATTTTACATTAACCAGATCATATAGGAAAAACACAGAGACTTCACTAAAAAGAAAAACTAGTAACTTCCTTTTGGGGCCTTTACCCTAACTACCTGTAAGTGAAGTCTGACTCCTATCTTACTATCTTGGTGTGGGTGGGTGTGCCATGTTAGCATAATGAGGTCATAATGAGTTTGAAGGTTAGGTCATGGTTATTCAAGATGCCATCATGGTTCGAACTGATTCAGGCTAGGTTCTTTTGTGGAAGTCTTATCTTAACTACTGGCATATATCCTGTTGTCTAAAAGAAAGAAAGGGCACTATTAGGGAGGGGCTAGAGTATGATATGAGCATGGGCTATCTGTAATGGAAAATAAGACATTCTCCCAGACCTTGAGAAACACCCAGTATTCATGTCTTGCAGAAGCTCCTATAGTTCTCACTTTTATTTCTTTTTTATTAACATATAATAATGATATATGTGATGGGCTTTTAAAAAGTTAATGGAAAATATATATTATGAAAAAAGCCATATATGGGGACCAGCGGTTAGCGTAATGGCTATGTTGCTGGACTCCCACGTAGTCGACCGCGGTTCGAGTCCCGGACCCGGTGGCTTAAACTCACGCCGGGCACGTGTGCGTGCGTGCCCAAGATCCCAGGAGGAGAATGGAGGAGAAGGGATTGCGGCGTGGCCATCCCCCCTGGGGGGTGATTTCTCGCTTTCTATCTCTCTGTCTCTGTCTGTCTGGCGAGCGCACGCGCCCTATAGCAAAAACCTCTCAAAAAAAAAAAAAGCCATATATGAATGTCAATATTTTTGCACTAAAATGAACATGTACTTAAATTCAATTTTCCACAAACTTTTTGAAATATCCTCATATTTGTAAGGTAAAATCATAAATTTTCACTACAAAAATACAACATGTGGGGTCACTAAGTGGCATAGTGGTTAAGATGCTAGACTCCCACATGCTCGACCGTGGTCAACCCGGCAGCTTAAAACTCACACTGGCAGTGTGTGCGTGCATGTCCCAAATCCTGAGAGGAGAATGGATGAGAAGGGATTGTGGCATGTACCCCCCCAGGGGGCAATTTCTCACTTTCTGTCTCTCTGTCTCTCCAACAGTGCACACGCCCTATAGCAAAAATCTCTCTCTCAAAAAAAAAAGAATGTGATGTATATTGATTAAATCATCAGGGTAATTAGTATATCTATCCTCTCAATCATTTGTCATTACCTTGTGTTGGAAACATTCAAAATTGTCCATTTTAGTTATTCTAATATGCATTAAATTATTGTTTACTACTTCACCCTACTATATTTTATAATGCTAGAAATTATCCCTCATATATCCATGATTTTGTTTCCATTAATCATTATCATTCTGTTCTCCTCCTCTCTGTTATACTTCCCTGCCTCTAGTAGTCATTCTTCAGCATTATGTGGGAAAAAAAATGTTTTCAAAGCCCCTGAGGAGAGGATCTGGGTAAAGACTCTATCATTTAAATTAATTCACACATGATACCACATTGCTTCCCATGAAAAGTTAAAACATCACAATAGAAAGCACTTCTAGAATGATGGAGTAAGGATTTCTGAAAATACACTCTTCCAAAAAAGCAACAACACATTGGGAAAATTTTCAAAATCAACTTTTTTTTTACATCTCTGTAAATTAATCAAAAAACTTATAACAATCAGGGGAACATTTATTCCAATAAAATAGATAAATTTTGGTAAAAACAGAATTTATGGTATTATGGTACATTTAATTATTCCCATCTGTCTTTACCCAGCTCCCAGAAGCACTGAAAACCAACAGCCTTGGAATCACAGTAGCTGTGAAAAGTAGCAACCTGGCACTCACTGAAGAGGAGCAGACTGGGCTTAGAGTACCTTAAATAGATCCATCTCCAGTTAATTATCATTGTATGACCTGTAAGGCAACTCCCTAGAAAAGCCCCATTCTCCAGACTTGTCTTTGATTCAGAACCCACAGCCCTCTCCATTTGTTGAAACAAAAAAACAGTGGCAATTGTTTAATAGCAAGGCTGCCTAAAGCAGTAGTTAATAGGGAAAACAATAGACCAAATGAAAGGCAATCTGAATCCAGCAACATATGAAAAGTATTATACACCATGACCAAGTAGAATTTATCCCAGGAATGTGAGGGCAGTTCAACATAATAATATCAAATAATGTAATACATTATATTAATGGTAGTAAGAAAAAAGCACACGTAATCATTTCAGTTGACACAGAAAAAGCATCTGACAAAATTCAACAACCTTTCATGATAATAACATTCAGAAAACTAGGAATGGAAGAGAAGTTCTTCAACTCAATAAAAGTCATCTATTAAAAACCCAATGGCTATGTCACTGGACTCCCGCATAGTCGACCGCAGTTCGAGTCCCGGACCCGGTGGCTTAAAAAACTCACGCTGGGCGCGTGTGCGTGCATGCCCAAGATTCCGAGAGGAGAATGGCGGAGAAGGTATTGCGGCATGGCCATCCTGCCTGGGGGGTGATTTCTGGCTTTCTGTCCTTCTGTCTCTCTCTGTCTGGTGAGCGCGCACGCGCCCTATAGCAAAACCTCTCCAAAAAAAAAAAAAAAAAAAAAAAAAAAAAAACCCACAGCTAACATCACACAGAGAACTACTAATGAAAACTCTTCCCTAAAATCAGGAACAAGACAAGGATGGTGATTCTCATCATATGTATTCATCATTGTACTGGAGATCCTAGACAGGAGGAATACCTAAAACCACCGAAAGTGTTGCAGAAACAGACTGCCAAGAAACCAAACACCACTTCGAGAGTAGAACTCACGTTTATTACGCTGTCAGAGGAGTTCAGACTCTAAGCTCTGGGCCCTGATTTGGGGTATGGTAAGGGGTTATATTGAGTTTTAACAGGGAAGATCATCATGATTTGCACGTAGGCATAGGTGATGGATGGCACAGGGGGAAAGGCTATAATAGTTACAGACTATAAGGAATTGAAAATTCAGCTTTCCTTATCCTTAGAGCATGATGACCTCCCCTCCTCAGCTTGGCTTCTACTGTTGAGTATCCTCCCCTCATTAGCTGACCTTCAGTTGCTGAGCTCTGTTGCTTATTTTGCAGGTAGCATGGCTGGCTATTTCCTGCCTCATTAATCTCCGACCAGATATATGTTTTTTTTATTCTGAAAATCTAAACAGCTACTAAGCAACTAACAGTTGGGTAGCATATTCAGCATGGATACTCCGCACAAAGGGATGATTCATGCCTGAGAAAAGATGGAGTAGGACAACAGGAGATTTCATCATGCTACTCAGAATGTCAAGCAATTTAAAACTTACAGATTATTTCCAGAATTTTTCATTTAACATTTTCAGACCACAGTTGACAATGGATAACTGAATTCACAGGAAGTGAAACTGCAGATAAAGGAGGACTACTGTAATAAGCAAAGCTTTGAAAAAGAAGAATTTAAAAACTATATTCATTGATGTCATAATTTGGTATAGAGAAAATCCTAAAGAATCAATAAAAAACTAGTGCTATACAAAAACATTTGTGTTTTGTTAAATCTTATGGAAGGCCATTGTTTTGGACCGAACTCTTGCACAAGGCCCCAAAAGACCAGACCAAATCAAAATGGAGTTACTCACACTAAATGCCAAGTGATTAAACTGAAAGTTTTAGGAAGCAGATAAATTCTAACAGACCATTTTTTTTCTGAAACAGGAGAGTTCCGTCTATCTGAGTCAGCATAATTTGGAAGAGAGAGAGAGAGAGAGAGAGAGAGAGATTTATGCTACAGGACCCAAGCACTCACTGGAGAGACAGACAGAAAACAAGAAATCATCCCCCAGCAGGGATGACCATACCGCAATCCCTTCTCCTCCATTCTCCTCTCAGGATTTTGGGAACGTACATGTACCCAGTGTGTTTTAAGCTGCCAGGTCCTGGATTCAAGCTGCAGTCAACTACATGGGAGTCTAGCATCATAACAATTACGTCATCTGCTGGACCCTTAACTCTTACAAAAAATAAAAATCAAAAGTAACCTGAAGTGGGCCAGCAGGTTGCATAGTGGTTAAGGCCCTAGGTCCTGGGTGGCTGACTCACATTTTGAGTCCCAAACTGGCAGCTTGAAAAGCACACATGTGCATGTATTCCCAAAATCCCAAGAGGAGAGTGGAGGAGAAACTATTGCAGTGTCGATGTGGTAGATATCAGGGTTCATGGGATCAATACCCAATGCAGGAATATCAGCAAACCTGATTCTTTATCTTATGCTCACAAAGAATTAGAAGGCAGGCAAACAAACGGGTTAGCAAAGTAGAGTTTATTAAAGTAGAAAACAGCTGCTAGGTAGCAGGGAAGGGTCCCTGAAAAGTGGATAGCCAACTTGGGGATTTTACCAAGAGTTTTTATCCTAGCCAGAAAGGATTTGTTCATGTTTCGTCCCCGTGGCAGTCACATGTTAGGTATGCCATGCTATACACTTAGGTCACTGTACATTTAGAGAACTTCTGGTAAATGATTGCCAAGTCTTTCTCTGACAGTTTTCAACCCAGAGACCATGATCTAGTGGTCAATGTTTGCTCGAGTGCTTGTTTAAGAGCTTTGGGCTCTAAAATCCATTACTTAGATTCCAGAATATAGTGGGGACATGAACAAAGCCATCCTAGCTTAATCGTTGAGTCACTACCGTAAGCCAATCCTTATGAGCAAGCAATTCCTAGTACAAGCTTCTATTGTACCTCCATCTTTGGGCCTTAGGTCCTGACTATCTATTTCTTAGGATTCTATCTCCTATCTCAGCATGGTCATCTCCTCTCTCTCTCTCTCTCTCTGTCTCTCTCCAGCAAGCACAAGTGCCCTATAGCAAACTAGGATAAATAAACAAACAAGCCAACAAAAAATAAATTAGAATCTCAAGGCTTATCATTTCTTTTTAAAAAAAAAGGGGGGGGGAGCAGGTAGCATGGTGGTTAAGGTGCTGTAGTCTCACATGGCTGACAGCTGTTTGCGTCCTGGACCTTGCGGCTTGCTTTCTCATTTTTCCTCTCTCTCTCTCTCTCTGTGTCTCTGTCCCTCTCACTTTCTGGTGAGTGCACATGCCCTGTAGAAAATTTTTTTAAAATGATTATGGTAATGATAAATAAAGTTAAATAATAATAGTAATAATAAAAAATAAAAACATTTTAAAAAGTAACCTGAAATAATCTGATGCTAACCAAGAAGCTCTTTTTTCTATTGTTCTGTTTCCTTTTTCACCTTTACAAAACCCATTATTCTGCTATTTCCCAGTAGGAACTCTCATTCTTTTTTCAAAATGGAAACTGCACCAATTCATAAATTGTGAAATAAAAGCCAATACAATCTATAAATATTGAAATGTGTTGTATTTTTTCTTTTAACAGTCTCTATACACTAGCAGTGAATTATCCAAAAATAAAATTAAGAAAAAATTCCATTTACAATATCAGTGAAAATTATTTTAAAGATGAAGGAATAAATTTTTAAAAAGTAGTGTAAGATTTGTACACTGAAACTACACAACATTGTTGAAAGATACTAAAGAAGACCTAAATAAATGGAAAGACATTCCGCAGTCACGGACTAGAAAATTTAATATTGTAAAGATGGTAGTACTCCATCCTGAAAAAATGGAGTAATAAATTACCAAACCAATTGTAAAATTCAGAATATGGAGATGCAATAGAGGCAAAATAGCCAAAACTATTTTGAAAAGGAACAAATTTGAAAGACTAATGCTTTCCAATTTCAAAACTTCAACAAAGCTATTATAATCAAGACAGTGTCGGGACCAGCAGTTAGCGTAATGGCTATGTCGCTGGACTCCCATGTAGTCGACCACGGTTTGCGTCCCGGACCCGGTGGCTTAAAACTCACGCTGGGCGTGTGTGCGTGCATGCCCAAGATCCCAAGAGGAGAATGGAGGAGAAGGGATTGCAGCGTGGCCATCCCCCCTGGGGGGTGATTTCTCGCTTTCTGTCTCTCTGTCTGTCTCTGTCTGGCGAGTGTACGTGCCCTATGGCAAAAACTTCTCAAAAAAAAAAAAAAAAGACAGTGTGGTACTTGCATGAAGACAGTCTTACTATTAAATGGAATAGAATTAAGAGTTCAGAAATAAACTCTTACATTTATGATTGATTTTCAACAAGGATGCCAAAATAATTGAATGGGGAAGTAGTAGTTTTTTGAAAAAGTGTTGCAAGGACAAGCAGATATCCACATGAAATGGAATGCAATTGGACTCCTACCCCACACAATATACAAACATTTTAATTAAAAATGGCTCAAAGGCCCAGCTATTGTGGTAAAGTCAATAGTGTACTGAACTGCCGGTACTGAAGGCCACACAACTGAACACAGGTTCAGATCCCTGACTTGTTTGACCTGAAACATGCCAGGCACACTCACATGCCCAAGATCCTGACAACCTAGAGGGCTGGAGGAAGGGGATCATCGTGTGACCAGATCCTGTTGAGGGCCTTCTCTCTCTCTCTCTCTCTCCCTTGCTCTCTCTCTCTCTCTCTCTCTCTCTCTCTCTCCCCACCCCCACATGCAAATGTGTGTGCAGACACTATGAAAAAATAAAATAAAAAGAACAAAATGGATCCAAGACCTAAATATAAAAGCTAAAGCTATCAAACTCTGAGAAGAAAACATAGGTGTAAATCATCATATCCTTGAATTGGCCATGGTTTCTTAGATATGACAGCAACAGCTCAAGAAACAAAAGAAAACGTAAATTAGACTTCATGAATATTAAAAACTACTGCTCTAGGTACTGTATTGTTTGGCTTTTAGTGTAATCAGGCATCTAGCCTGTATACACTCTGATTTTCCCTGTGATTTCTCTTTCTGCTGCAACAGAGACACCCTCTTAGTGACAACAAGAGGGTGATTCAATAACCTGTCAAATTTGAATTTCAGTATACAAGTAGGAATCAGAATTGTGCTTTCAAAGCTCACAGATGTTTTAGATTAGATATTGCATGGTGGCTTAATAATAATCTCCTTCATCGTATTCTAATTGCAGTTCATTTTGCCAGAATCCACACAATCTTACATTACTCCTATCAGATATAAACATAAAAGATAAAAACCTGTCTAACTTTTATGTTTAAAAAAAATTGCCAGCAACCAGCAGATGGCATAATGGTTACATCACTGGACTTTCACGTAGTGGACTGCAGTTCAAGTCCAGGACTTGAAACTCAGGTCGGGTGTGTGTGCACGCATGTGCGTGTCCAAAATCCTGAGAGAATGAAAGAGAAGGGATTGCAGTGTGGCCTTCCCCCTGGGGGTTGATTCTTAGTTTCCTCTCTCTGTCTCTCAGGCAGGCACATGAGCCTTATAGCAAAAATTTAAAAAAAAAAATTGCCAGAGGGCATGTGCATTTGCCAGAGAGAGAGAGGGAAAATGAGAAAGTACTCAACATGGGGGATAGTCACACTGCAATCTCTTTTCCATTTCTCCTTTCAGAATTTTGGGCACACATGCACATGCACGAAGTGTGTTTTTCAAGCTGCTAGGTCTGGTATTCAAACCCATAGTCAGCCAAGTGGGATCCAGCTGCCTTAATCACCATACCACTGGCTGTCCCAAAACCTATCTAACTTTAAATTGCCCATCTTAGCCAAATCAGAGCAGATGCATTGAAGATAAAAGTTGGATGGTAACATTCACTATTAAAAGAAGCTTCACCTCTGCAATTTTTTCATAGAGGAAGGTAATTTCTAGGGTTGGAGTTCTTGAAGATATGCAAGAAGTGCTAGGAGACCACTGCTAAAGAACCCCAAATATTGGGACCAGCAGTTAGCGTAATGGCTATGTCGCTGGACTCCCACGTAGTCGACCGTGGTTCAAGTCCCGGACCCGGTGGCTTAAACTCACGCTGGGCGCGTCTGTGTGCATGCCCAAGATCCCGAGAGGAGAATGGAGGAGAGGGGATTGTGGCGTGGCCATCCCCCCTGGGGGGTGATTTCTCGCTTTCTGTCTCTCTGTCTCTCTCTGTCTTTCTGGCGAGCGCATGCACCCTATAGCAGAAAAACCTCTCCTCAAAAAAAAAAAAAAAAAAAGAACCCCCAAATATTTGTTTAGTTTTGGCAACAGCAGGGAGAAATACTATAATACAGGGACTGGCAAACTACAATTTGCTGCCAGTTTTTGTATGTAAAGCTTTACTGGCAAACAGCCATGCTCATTCATGTATGTATTGTCTTTGTCTAACTTTGCACTGAAATGGCTGAGTTCAGTAGTTGCAACAGTGACAGTATGGTCCCGAAAGCCTAAAATATTTATTATCTGGCCCTTTTCAGAAAAAAATTGCTGACACCTGCTGTTTAACATCAGTACATCAATCAGGGTCTCTTCATGTAGATGTTCCACAGACAAATCTAATCCAACCGGTCTGAAAATGCATGCATCTCTAGAAACATGTTCCATCTTTAGTGTTCCCCCTCTCAGTTAATGACAGTACCATCACCGGTTTGTCTGAATGAGAAGACTCCCTTCTACCCTCAAACTTTGTATTACTCCACTCACTCACCCTCTATCACCATATCCTGCCAATTCTACCTCCTTACTATATTTTGAAACTGTCACTTTATTTCCACCACCATGTCCTTAATCCAAGTCATTATCATTTTGTTCAAGATCAACAACAGCTTTCCAACTGATCTCCCGGCCTTTAGTTTTACCTATCCTTTACCCCCAGTCTATCTTCCATTCAGTAACTGGAAATATCTTTCTAATGCCTAAATATAATTTTTGTTACATGCATTGTAATACATGAAACAAGACTTAATGAGCTCTTACTACGTGCCAGGCATAGTTCTAAGTGCTTCATATGTAGTAAATGACCCTTATCCCCATGCCAACTGTATAGTATATGTTATTATCTCTACTCTTTAGATGAAGATATTGAAAGACAGAAAGTTAGGTAACTTGCTCAAAGTAACAGAGCTAGTAAGTGACAGACCCAGGAGTTGAACCAATGTAACCTAAGCCCCAGAGTCTATAGTCCTAACCATTCCATTATTCTGCTCTACACACATACACACACACACACACACACACACACACACTCATTGCTTATAGCTCCTCATTGCTTTTCTTTTTTAATTATTATTTATTTATTTGTATTTATCATTATTTTAATTCTTTTCATTTTATTTTAATTGTTTATTTATTTATGGCAAGTTTTCAATGGAGTTTTATACTACTAATAGAAAATGGATTGTTAATAAATGGACCTCTGATTGGTACAAGGCATTATTCATCCCCACCTACATCATACTGTGTTTTGTGTGTGTGTGTGTGTGTGTGTGTGTGTGTGTGTGTGTATCCTCAGTGCATAATATCTACACACAGAACTGCTGCTTTGCAACTCAAGAGTAGCTGAAGATGTTGAATTAGAGTAAGGCTGTTTAACAGACTAAAATCTTTTAGTATATATTACATATTGTATATGAAAGCAAGTTGAACTTTTAATCTGGGAAGTAAATGGCAACTCTACCAAACATTACAGTTAAAACCCTCACTTTAGTGCACAGTTCCAGCCCTCTCACCTGCATGCATGACGTGTTAACAGTACTTAAAGGTAAATCAGGCACTTTGTGGCAACCATAGTCACTGTTATAGACATATTTAACAAAATTTCTAGTACCAAACATGTCAAAACCTTACATTTTGTTTCTTTATACTTTAAATCACCATACATCACTTAGCTTGTAAAGTGAATTCTCTCCAAATTTGCTACATGTGTGCTCACCAGAGAGAGACAGAGAGAGAGAGGAAAGTGAGAAAGCAAGCCACCAAGTCTAGGACTCGAACCACAGTTGGCCACGTGGGAATCCAGCACCTTAACCACCACGTCACTTGCTGGGCCCTCTCAATTGCTTTTAAAATGACTCCATATTATTTATAATGGTCAAAGACTGTCATGTGATCTGCTCTAACCTCTTCCTACCTCTCTAGCCTGGTCTCTTGCTGCTCAATTCAAGTCTTGCAATTCAAGCCTTGCAATTCAAGCTACAGCCACCCTGACTATTCTAGTTTCAATTCATTATGCTCTTTTTCACTTTCATGCCTTTAGTCGAGTTATCCCCTCTACTTTGGCTGTTTACTCACTTTCACTTGCCTCCCCTGGATCTAGTCAATATCTACATATCCTCTAATGCTCCATTCAGGTATTGCCTCTTCCAGAAGTCTTCACTGAACATTCTAGATGTGCCCCTCTTTTGTGTTCCCACTATGTCTTGTTCATATATCTCTTTCAGTGTCCTTACTATACATTATATAACGATCTTTTTTATGCCACAGGGCATGTGTGCATTTGAAAGACAGAGAGAGAGAGAGAGAGAGAGCAAGACTTTCACAGGACCTGGTCAGCATGCAATTCTTTATCTTTTCTTTTTTAACTTTGCTATAGAGTGAATGTGCTTGCCAGAGAGAAAGAGGGAAAGTGAGAAAGCACCTCCCAGGGAAGATGACCACATGACCTGCCACAATCCCTTCTCTATTTTCCTCTCAGGATTTTAGGTGTGTGCACACACACACATGCCCAGCATGTTTTTCAAGCTGCCAGGTCTGGTACTCAAACCACACACTTGGCCATGTGGGATCCTGCCACCTTAACCACTACACCACCTAGCTGGCCTCCTTTAACTACCTTTTTATATGTCTGCCTAACTCACTATATTGTAATCTTCCAATAGTTTTTCCATTGCATACAAAGGTCTTGCTTTACCCTTTGCCATTTCAGCATTTTCTAGGACTTTTTCATCTCAACCTTTGACACAAGCTTTAATGTCAAGAAGAGTAGAAAAAGACTATAGGATTTTGTCTTTTTGCATGTAAATGTATGGAAAAGAGATGTGAGGACAGAATGGGGACTATGAACATCTTTGGAGGAAATGAGGTCACAGGATAAAAACATTTTAGTGCTTAATTTGGTAGTTTTACAATAATAAACTGCTTTAGGGTAGGCTAGACCTCAAAATATATACTATCTCAAACACAACAGAACTTTCTCAGTCATGTGACAGTCTAAGGCAGGTATTCTTGGTCACCAGGAGAGTTCTTCACATGGTTTTTGAAGGACACAGGCTAAAAGAATCCCCTAGGTTACCCTGGGCAACCACATCCCCATCAGCCAAAAAGAGGAAAGAACACAGAGGAGTGTACATATGGGAGACTTCTATCAGTTGGGCTTGGAAGTGCCACACATCTTTTCTTTTCACATTCCATCAGTGAGACCTTAGTCACATGGCCATACCATGTGACTGCAAGGGAGACTGGGGAATGTAGTCCAACTGTGTGCTCAAGAAAGAGAAAAAAATATTTTGGTGGGAGACTAGTGACTTTCACAGAAATAATAACTGTAAACTTGCACTAGTTTACCTTGGGTGTTGGGTAAATGATGGAAGATGTGTATTTCCTTTATATTAGTAAACTATATGGTGCAGCTCCATGTAACCTATCCCATGGGAATCTGGCGTACTCAAATGTTGGCAGTATTTAAAATCATGGTTGACAGCTCAGCTCCCTATTGAGTCACTTACCAGGAAATAGAAGCTGGAGGGTGACTTGCAGTGTTGATGATTCCTTAATTATTAATCACTGACACTTTGTAGACTGTCTTTAAGTAAAATCCCAGCTGGGTTAATATACAATATTGTAATGTTAGCCCCAAAATATTTTTTCCCTTTTTGCATGTCTAGACTAGAGAGGGTGTTAAATAGATGACAAAGTAGAAAACTGATTCATTACAAGCCAACCAAGAGGTGCTCAAAACAAAATAGGGAAAAATACAAAATCAGAAAAGGAACTCATTTCCATTTCAAACCATAGCCACAGGCATGGGCTTATTCCCTGCCAGTTTGTGTTTGCCCAGATAGAATGCACATTGGCTGATGACCTTATGTCGACGACAGGAGTGAGTGAGAAGAAGTGAAACAATATGAAATGAAATGCTCCCACATGAATCTTTGCTAAGAGATATGTAAATTCCTAGGAGAATTTGTAAAATAGCTACCCAGGCTCTACCCTTCACCCCCACCACAGAGAGCCCCATTTAGTCACTCTGTGGTAGGACCTGAGAATCTGGATTTTTTTTTCTTTTATTCTCTGGATGGATCTGAAGCAGAGGCAGCTTTAGGAAACTACTGCTCTAACATGTTGTGGGAGTGAGAGAAATAGGAAGGCTTGCCAAATCATAAACCAAACAGAATTATTGTGTTTAAATGCATGACAAAAAAAAAAAAAAAAAAAAAAAAAAAAAACCTGGCCCAGCCATGGTAGAACAAGTGCAAAGGTGCCACTAATACAAAACTGAGGCCACATTGAAGGCCTAAGTTTGGTTCCAAGGTCAATATAAACAGGCCAGATTTGGTGGCATGCACCTGTGGTTTTAACTGACTGGGAGGATGGAGCAGAGGATTGCAACATGGTGAGACTGAGTCAAAAGTATTTCTTGGGGCCTGGCATAGTGGCTAAGGTGTTGGACTCCCACCTGGCCAAATGTAATTCAAGTCCTGGATCTGTAGGTTTGAAAATTATACCAGGTGCGTGTGTGTGCATATCTAAAATCCCAGGAGGAGAATGGAGGAGAAGGGATTGCAGGGTGGCTATCCTCCCTGCCATCCTCCTTCTGTGTGTGTGTGTGTGTGTGTGTGTGTGTGTGTGTGTGGTGAGTGCATGCACCCCATAGCAAAAAAAAATACTTAAATGAATAAATAAACAGTTCTCACCCTCTCTCTTTCTCTCATTGAAAATAATAATAATAATAATAATAACCCTAAGGACAATCTAGTCTCCTAGCTTAACATATAGAGCTATCTAGGGTTAAACCCTTTCATGAGAACCTGGAAAACAGACTTCTGGGGATTGGCCACATGGCTCCTTCCTAGAGTTTACTGTAACTAGATGAGATATTATGATGCCTAACTTGTTCTTTTCTTTCTCAGTTTGTTGCTCAGCCCAACTGCCAACAGTTGCTTGCCACCCTGTGGTATGATGGTTTTCCTGGATGGCGGCGGAAACACTGGGTAGTAAAGCTTCTGACCTGCATGACCATTGGATTCCTGTTTCCAATGCTGTCTATAGCCTATCTGATCTCACCCAGGAGCAACCTTGGGCTGTTCATCAAGAAACCTTTTATCAAGTTTATCTGCCACACAGCATCTTATTTGACCTTCCTCTTCATGCTTCTCCTGGCTTCTCAGCACATTGTCAGAACAGACCTCCATGTACAGGGGCCTCCTCCAACTGTTGTGGAATGGATGATATTGCCTTGGGTTCTAGGTGAGTCAAAGGGAACAGAAGTTATGGTTAGACTGCCTGTTAGTCCTGTCCAAAGAAACTACTGAAACAGGCAGTCAGACTGGCTCTGAATGCCCCACTGTGCAACGGGATAGTCCTTTGTTGGGGGTTGAGAAAAGTGGTTCCTTCTGTCCCAGGCCCCTGTCACTCAGTACTGCATGGTCTACAGTGAGACTGACAGTGCTCCCACAGCTTTCTTCTGATAATTTAACGCCATCTAAGACAGAGAAACTATCAGTTGGTTTAGAGGGAAAACCAATTATCAGTCAGGACGGGCCTCAGGTAAGCTAGGCAAGGAAAATGCTGATCAGTCTACTCAGAGTGCTCTTTCCCATAACCAAGAGGCACATGGATGTGTTGTTTTTGCATGGCTATTCCATGCCATTGTACTTGTGTCGGGTCCACATCTTATGTCTGTACTGATTCCATAATCAAGAGAAAAAGCAGCGGCCAGCATGTGCCATAGTGGTTGAGGTACTGGATCCTCAAGGCTGACTCTGTGGCTTGAGTCCTAGACCTAGTAGCCTGAAAAACACACCAGATGCATGTGCGTGTGTACACAAAATCCCAAGAGGAGAATGAAGAAAAGATCGTGACATGGCTATCCCCACTGGGGGGTGATTTCTCACTTTCATTCTCTCTCTCTCTCTCTCTCTCTCTCTCTCTCTCTCTCTCTCATCGCTATGTCTATCTCTGTCTCTATCTCTATCATCTCTTTCCAGGGAGTGCATGCACCCTATGGCAGAAAAAAAATCTAAAAAAAAAGAGAGAGAAAAAAAACAAGACCAGCAGGTGATGTGTAGGTTAAGGCACATGGATCCCACATGGCCAACTGCACAGTCTGAGTCCTGGACATGGTGGCTTGAAAAACATCTGGGAAGGGCCAGGAGGTGGTGTGGTGGTTAAGTTGCTGGACTCCCACATGGCTGAATGCAGTTTGAGTCTCAAATCTGGCAGCTTGAAAATCACACTGGGCACATGTGCATGTGTGCCCAAAATTCTGAGAAGACAATGGAGGAGAAGGGATTGCAACGTGGCCATCCTTCCTGGGGTGTGATCTCTCACTTTCTCTCTCTCTGTCTCTCTCTGGCAAGCATATTCACCCTATAGGAAAAAAAGAAAAAAATAGAAAGACAAAGGTAAAAAGGAGGAAAGAGAAAAAGAGAATGAAAAAGAAATAAGAAAAAGAGAGAGAAAAACAAAAACTCGCTAGGTGTATGTGTGTGTGCATGCCCAAAATCCTGAGAGGAGAATGAAAGAGAAGGGATTGGGGTGTGACCATAATTCCTGGGGGGGGGGGGGTTCTTTCTCAATGAACCCCCACTACCCTTGTCTCTATCTGTCTCTGGCAAGTGCTTACACCATATACCAAACTTAAAAAGATAGAAAGATACACTAAAAAAAACTATGAACACACACAGTAAAAAGACTACCAGTAGTCTCCAAGCATAATTAAATTTCACTGGGCTCTCCAAAATATGGCCATCCTCTAAGTCCTAGCTACTCAAACTATAGTTCCCAAACCAGCAATATCAGTAACAATGGGGAGTTTGTTAGACTTACAGAATCTCAGATTACACCTGAGATCTGCATTTTAACCTGATCCCCAGGTGATTTATATGCACTTTAAAGTCTGAGTAGTGTTAACCTAGACCACAGTCATACCTTCTACCGTTTTCCATATTCCAAGGCTAAAGAAACATCTATGTTACCAAGCAAAATTCCACTAAACCTTCACACAATGGAAGGGGAGAGGAGAAAAAAGGTTCCTAAATTACGCTGGGCACTACTGCCTAGGCTCAATCCCAGCATCTCGTGATTCATTCCCTGGTCAGCTTGCTTACTTCAAAACTTATTGAGAAATTTTCTCTTCAGCATCTAGTAGAAACTAAGGATTATGGGATAATATTGATCAAATTAATTTATTGATAGAATTACTCCCACTCCAGAATGGAAAGAGGGCAGAATTGGTTACACCAAATTGCAATAGCCTTCCAAGTAACTATAGGAAGAATGCTAAAAGCAAGTATTACTCAGAAAAGTATAACATATGGGCATCTTCAGGAAAAGCTACCAAGTGTGATAAATTCAAGACTGGGAGGTGGGCTAAGAAAGAGAGGTAAGTAATTTCTCTCTCTCAGGCTTCATCCCACTGACCCTAATTCATCCATTGATCTCATCTTCATTGGCTTTGGAGGAACCTATTGCAATAATCAGGACTTACCCTAAAAAAATAAACTTTTTTCCTTTATTCTTCAGGGTTCATTTGGGGGGAGATTAAGGAAATGTGGGATGGTGGATTTACTGAATACATCCATGACTGGTGGAACCTGATGGATTTTGCAATGAACTCTCTCTACCTGGCAACTATTTCCTTGAAGATTGTGGCCTATGTTAAGGTAAACTGGAATGTCTGTCATTTTTCTTAAGCAATGATTTTAGGTACATTAAGCTTTTCCACTGATGGCATGAAGAATTTAGGGAGAACATAATGATGACAGTCCAATCCATGTGGAAAATGCCATATAAACAGACATTCTTTCAATGGTTTGTAAGTGTTGTTTATCTAAGCAGAGAAAGTTCAAAATAAAACAATTTGCAAATAAATTAGTTTCTTTGACTCTCAGAATGAAAAGGTCTTCAACCATCAGTGTTTAAATCCTCTCTACATTGTCCTTACCAAGAGAATGGCCAGTTAATGCTTGCATAGGGCAGGGAAAGAAGTTCACTGAATTTACTATCTATAAAAGTCTCTCTTAACCCTTATCATTTCATTAAAAAGAACTACTTTTTATTTAATATTACTTCCCCTGTGCAACATCCTTTGGTAACCCTTCTTTTTTGTGGGGCCATACAGAACAAGGTTGTTCCTTCTTCATAACACTGCTCCTGCTATGATCATTTCTCCCTAACCCACTGAGTCATCTCCTCTCCAAGCTAAGTATTCCCACTTCCCTCAATTGTACTTCACATGACAAGTAGCAGAACTCAGCAAACTTCACTGTAGGAAACACAGTAATCTCTGTCTCCCTCATCACTTCCACCACCAGTATAATCATTCAGGCAGTTATGAAGCTAGTTTTTCGAGTATCACCCAATCAGTGCTTCTGTTACCAATTCAAACAATGCAGACACACAACCCTGATACTTTTCCCACACAATGTGTAGCTTAAATTATCCTGAAAATAGCTTCATGTCTAATACTTTAAGTTATCATAGGCTCTGAGTGCAGATTTGGGAGTCATTTAAAAAATGGGATGATCGTGTTCCTTCTACCCCGAGTTGAACTTTTCCACCATGCAGAAAAGTTGACAATTTAGTCTCCAAGATTGTCTAGTCAGTCATGCTTTTTGGCACTAAATTCCACATGAAAGAGTTTTAGAATGGGACTGTGGCTGTCCTCCAAATCTCCAACAACTTAGTTTATTTTTATATTCCTAATATGCATATTGCATAAATTTTAAGGCTCTGGGACTTATGTAGAGCATGAATATTGAATCCAGTCATGAAACATTTTTGAAAGAAGCCCCAGAGTATGCCTTATACATGTGGTGATCATTTAACACATATTTACAACCTCCTTAAAAGAAAAACCTGGTGAGGAAAATGTTTGACTCTCTGGTTAATGTGTCTAGGTGAAATCCATGTCATTATCGCACTCTTCTGACTAAGTAACACTGTCTACCTAAAAAAATAAATTCTTCCTTTGAAAGTGGTGTTTATATGTTGGAGGGACCGTAAATTATCAATGTAGAAATTGATTGGTTTTGTCTAAACAAGAAAGTTTAGAATAATAAATGATGAAGAAAAGGATTAACATTTGGAGATACAAAGATTTCTCTATAGAGCTCAACACTAGCTAATAATATAACCTGTTCAGGGTTACTGATGAGGATCCCAAAAATCTAAAAACCACCATAAAGCATAGGAATAAATACAATCGACTGAGGTGCATAAAATCCTCAACCGGAATTTAACTCAAAAGAGACCTTTCCCAAGAAGTTGGAAACCTCAAAAAGAGAGAGAGAAAGAAAAAGAAAGGAGAATTTACAAAGCAAGACTGCCACATGCAGAATTTAGATTTGCAATGAGAACTTGTAAATGGAAAGAGGCTGGTACACTTACCCACAGAGGCACACTAGTCTGAGATGATCTTCCCCAAGCAGGTTAAGCCAACTTTTGAAGAAAAGCCACAAGAATTGATCCATGGATCTTTTGACACATTTCAGATCACCATTGTAGTAAAGTAGTACAGAAGCACCAAGGGATGAGCAGGCCGTAAAGAAGATCCTTTATAACGAAAAATCAGTCAATGATATATACTCAACCTCATGTGGTTAACAACAAAAAACAAAAGATGCACACTGAAATACTCAAAAGAGAACAAATATGTCAGTGTTCCCAGCTAACCCTACAGTAATGGAATAATTACCCATTTGTGTTCTAGAATATTACCACCTATATTTATCCAGCACAACGTCACCTTGCATATGAACAAACTAAATATGGACTTTGCTAACCACTGATTTGTGGTCTTTTCTTCAGCTATACTTGGCTAAAGACACAATTCCTCCCTCTTCTCAATTCTTACTACTACTACTGAGTCTGTCTATTAGCCTGTCCTCTTAATATTTGCTTTTGGTTGATAGAATGCAACTCGCACCACTTTTGTAAGGCAAGAGAGCCAGTTTTCAAGCTGCATTCCATTTAAAATACGTAAAAATAATTCATTTGCCTCCCAGTCTCACTAACCCAGGAGTCAGGAGATCTGAATTTAATACCCACTCTTAATGCTTTTGATCTGGATTACCATAGACAATCCCTCTACCTCTCTGAACTTTAGATTCTGCCTCTGCTAAATATAGAAATTGGACTAGATCAGTATTTTTTAATATTTTTAATTTTTTCCCCATGGCATCACATCTTGACGAAAAAATATATACACAATTCCAGTATGTAAAATAGGGAAGAGGACCAAGTTTTCTTGAGGGCTGAGTCTTCTTTGGCTCTCACAGTGGCCACTAGATGCCTCCATTGAACCCTCAGTCTCTAAGGAACACAATTTAAAAACTATGGTCTTATATCAGGGGCCGGCAAACTATGGCCAGTGGGCTACATTTGACCTGCTGCCATGTTGAGTTGTTATATATTGTCTGTGGTTGTTTAAACACTACAAGGGAAGTGTTGAGTATTTGTAAGAGAGAACATATGACCCACAAAGTCAAAAATATGTACTATCTGGCCCTTGACAGAAAAAGTTTGATAACCTCTACATTAGATGAGCTCCAACTCTAGTGCCTGCACTCCTGTGCTATGATATTTTCCTCCAAAAACATACATAGAAAGTATTGATTTGTCAGGCAAATCATCTTTTATGGTTATGAGTGTTCCACAAACCCAGCTTCACGATCCCACATGCAACAGACTTCCCTGTGGTTACAGTTCTGAATGTGACAAGAGAAAACCACAAATTATGAGGTGTACATGTTCCAGTTGATAATTCCTAGTTTTAAAACATAAGCCTGTTTTGTTATCAGCAGTCTTCATCTCTCACACATAACTCAAAGCCTTTAAATGACTATCTAATATCCATGCTTTCATATCAACTATCAAATAAGCAATATTTAATAGAACTAGTGCTAGACTGAATGGGTTTAGTCCTGGCTCTGCCACCAACTTCCTTTGTGATTTTTAGCAAGTTACTCTGCCTCTCTGGATTTCAGTTCCTCCATTTGTAAAACAGGCATAACAACGTACACCTCTCCTAGCAAAGCAGTGGATGTGCTTCTGGAGGGAAGAGGGTAGAAATACAAGACTCAGCCAAGATTACATAGAACTGGCCACCTAAAAGTCTATCTGAAACAGAAACACAGTATGGCACAGTTTGTCCAAACTCCTCTGACCGTGAAGAATTGGATACAAACAAGTGACTTTAACAACATCAGCTTCTTCAGTTGTTGGAACTAAAACACATTTTAGAAGTTCTAATAATATAATTTGGCCTGCAATGCAACATTTTCTCAGGAAAGTTGTTTACATCTCATCCTGGGAAATTGTGATATTTAGATGAGAGCTCAAGATTGAATCCCCGGCAAAATCTACTTCTGTCCTGAGGAGGTAATAGGCATTGCTTTTATTTCCTTAGCATCTTCCCTTATGGAGTACACAGATTTTCGCATATGGATACTGAATCACAAACATGTGCAGTGGGTAGGAGTAAGGCATTATCCTTATTTTATGGTGAAATTGAAAGATACAGGCAGTTTTAAGTGACAATACCCAAATTAGAGGTTGGCTCTCACAAGGAAATCATCCTTCCAGAAGGCTACCCACAATGATCCAGGCTGGAAGCCTGAGATAAGGATGAAAAATGGACAACCAGTCCTATAAATACTGACTCTTCCTATCCTTTAACCCCCTGGCTTTTCATTTGTGCTTGAGGGATATTCTACTTTAGAGTTGTCAAGGGAACGGTAAAATACATCCATATGCCACTGTGTGGGGCACTACTAAATTGACTACCTGCAAGGTTGACATGCCATTTGCAATAATGTAGAATACATTATCAACTGCTAAAAATTTAGCGGAAAACTCCAATGAGAGGCTCCCTAAAGATGTTCTATCAGCTTCAAACTGCAATCAGCATGGGAGTGAGGATGAACACCACATATCAAGGAGGCTGAATCCACTCCTGTATCTTCAGTAACTACAAGCTGTCCATGACACTCAGACACAAACACAGTGCAAGATTTAGGAAATATATCTGATTTGAAATCTCATTAGGAAGCCAGGTGATTTGTCCCACTATCTTGAGCATACCAGTGGTTGTATTTCAGTGACACTCCCTAACAATCTGGTAAATCCATAGGTAGAAAATGTTTGTTGATAAACCATAGGTGGTTGCTCCAGATAATTGCTTCAAAATTTATTCTTCTGTGTGTGTATGCTGGGTATATATTTGAATGGGAGAAGAAGGAAGAGAGTTATTAACATGTGTTGATCAAGTGGGGCAAAAAAAAAGACAAATAGGCCATGCACAGGGCCTTCTGTATAAATAGATGCTTGAAGCATATTTTAGTGGATTTATTTGGGTGTGGAAGGGAAGAAAGAGGGGAAAGTTTTATAAATGCTCACTGTACCTCTCACCTTGTGCACTTGTTGTTTCTTTCAGTATAATGGTTCTCGTCCAAGGGAGGAATGGGAAATGTGGCACCCGACTCTGATTGCAGAAGCACTCTTCGCAATATCCAACATTTTAAGTTCTTTGCGACTCATATCCCTGTTCACAGCCAACTCCCACTTAGGGCCTCTACAGATCTCTTTGGGGCGCATGCTACTTGATATCCTCAAATTTCTCTTTATCTACTGTCTGGTACTGCTGGCTTTTGCCAATGGATTGAACCAGCTTTACTTTTATTATGAGACAAGAGCTATTGATGAGCCTAACAACTGCAAGGGGATCCGATGTGAGAAACAGAACAATGCCTTCTCCACGTAAGACTCCTTCTTTCCTCTTTTGACTTTTTTTCCTGCCTTTTGCTTTTTTGCCCTGTTTTCAGTCCACAGCTTTATCACTGACTCTTGACAATGCAGGCAAAGCTTACTATCGATCTACCCAAAGGGACCTGAGGGGTAGGGTCGTCCTTCTCTCACTACAGGGGTCTAAAGGAGGAGTCTGGTGAGAGAAGAGGAAAGACACAAACACACACATGCACTCCTAGGAACTTGTCTGAACAGTTAGTCCTGAAATATGTTGATAGCATTTCATATTTTTAATAGAATTAATGGGGATTGGATAGATAATTCTTCACTTAAAAACATAGTACTTGTCATGGAAATGAATAACAGAAGGTTATTCCTCTAATTAAGTGGCTACGAAAGCTAACCAAACTGTTCTGAATCAAGCCCAAAGATCAAGGAAGGATGCAAAAATATCAAATGTACTCCCTTTCACAGTATTAAGTTAGGAGAGGACAGGCTGAAGGTCGGACTTAAAGTCTGCTCACTTACTAGATTAACATAAGTTTTCTGGTGGGCCAAGCAGCACCAAGCACTGATCCGGACAAGAAGAGAGTATTCATGACTTTTTGTCCATGACTCCATTGCTTCTAGACACATGGAACTCTTTGTGCCTTTTCTTCATACTGTCAGGATGTACTGTTTTATATTTTAGCTTATTTGCTTCTGTTATGAGAGAGGAGAAAGAGAGAGATGAACCTCCAATAGTTTTTTTTTTTTTTTTTCTTAACCCTCAATAGGGTTTTCAGGCTTCAGTCCATCTCCAATCTCAACTGACTTGGATCACTGGCATGCATGCATGCACCCAGTGTGCTCAGGGAGGTCCTGGGGGGCCTAGGACTTTACTCATGGGGGTCCAGTTGTGTTACTATTGTGTCACTGCCTGGACCCAAGACCTATTTCTTTGGGACATTCAAGCCTCCAAAATGGCTTTTATTTTCTGACAAATCAATGTTAGATGAAATAGACAAGGGGAAGAAAATAAGAATGTCAGGTAATTTGTAAAGTTAGGAGTCGTGCTGGACTGCCCTTGGACTCAGTGTCCTCCTACACATTGTCCATCTCCACTCCTACTTCTCATGAGTGCAACTCATCACTGTTATTTATAGCAATTACCTAAAGATTTTACAGGATTCTTAGTCCTTATACTAAGACATATTTTTTTTTTTTTGCTTTTAAGCATATGATCTAAAGCAGTTTTATGGATTGAGACATTCTATAGAGATGTTCAATAATAAAGGGGAGGGGGAAGAAAAGGTTTCTGCTTAACCAACAGTTGCTGCCAGTAGAGGAGAAAAATAATGCTATGTAGCCTACACCTATTATTTGATTCTAGCAGAAAATGGATTTCTTAAAATGGGTCCCAAAAAAGCCACAGTTCAGTGACATGTTAATAAGCATGAAAATAGGATCTATGATCAAATGAATTTGGGAAATGCTAAGGCAAAGTTAGAAACATTTCTTCTCTGCAGGACTTCACAGAGTCTTTCTACTATAAATTTACAGGATGATGTTCCAGTGAACAGAATTTGAAAAATGTCAGCTCAATCCACTGCCCATTGCAGCACCTACCCCTTCCAGTAGGCCATACTATCTGTCTCTCTTCCCAGAACTTAAGGCAAAATCTTGGATGGAGAGGGGGCCACCAGATGGCATAACTGTTACATTGCTGGTCTCCCACATAGCCCATTGCAGTTCAAGTCCTAGACTTGGTGGCTTGAAACTCATGCTGGGTACATGTGCATGTGTGCCCAAGAGTCCAGGAGAATGGAAAAGGGACTGTGGTGTGGCCATCTACACTAGGGGGTGATTTCTCACTTTCCCTCTTGCTGTCTGTCTCTCTTTCTCTCCTACAAGCACATGCACCATAAAGCAAAAACTTCTTTTAAAAAAATCTTGTATGGAGAAACCAGTTTCCTATGAACAGGAAAAGGGGGTAATGTGGGTTGACAAAAGTCCTTTTTTGGTTAAACCAACCAGGAGTGTATAACCGCAACTTATCACCTTGCTAGTACTTTTTTTTTTTCTTTTTAGGTTTTTGCCATAGGGTGTGTATGCTCTTCAGAGACACAGAAAGGAACAGAAAGAGAGAAAGTGAGAAATCACCCCCTAGGGGGATAGCCACACTGAGATCTCTTCTCCTCCATTCACTTCTTGCAATTTTGGGCACTCATGCACACATGTGATTTTTAAGCCACCATGTCCAGGACTGGAACCACAGTCAACCACATGGGAGTCCACCACCTTAACAAGGAGGAACTGCTTCCTCTCCTACATTAGAGACAGAACTCATGTCAACCTGTTTTCAACATAAATAACAATTTCATAGTGGTTTGAGCAACAGGAGACTGCAATTATTCCCATCTAAATGTTGGGCAGAATTTAATACCTGAATGCAATGTGCCCTCGAGGTGGCCAGATTCCTGACACTTACCATTTCATATGAACTTTGCTAAGGAAGTTTATGAAATACTTCCTTACAAGTTTGCAGTGATCATTAATGCCCCTGTAACCAACTGACATTTTGCACCCATCAATTGCCCAGCAGGGAAATTTAATAAAAATGGGCACCTGTCACACATGAAATTACATCTTGGAGTGTCAGGTAGGTCTAAAGCAGCATTGTCAGTCTGAAACCAAATCATCAGTAATGTTACCTCATCTTTCCCTCTATCTGTTGATTATTTTTTCCTTCATAAAGGCATGAGTCATATTTATGTTTTCTCTTAAATACCTCAACTTGGGCATTCATTATACCTATTAAAATGTTACTCAGCCTAAGAATCAGACTCAACTTTTAGAGAAGTGGAAAGTAAGCTTGTTTATATATCTATTAGAAAGTTTGGTGCCTGATCACTATCATCCTTTTCCTTCTTATTCTCCAAAGATACCATCGCTAGTCTTCTGCTTAAAAAATAATAGTAATAAAATAAAAAGAAAAAAAAAAGAACTTTTTTCCCTGGGCATGCAAGGGGAATTTACTATCCTTGCTGACAACCACATGACAGTGCTACTGGTGATTTGAATTCAGTATTCCATACTAGGAGTACCAGGCCTTCATCTGCTGTTGGGAGAAGCAATTAGGAAGGCATCACCACTTTGAGGGTCAGGACTTGTGACAGAAAAAGGGTAGACATGGTGAGAGGCTAACATGCCAGTCCTGTGCCTATCTCCTAAGGACCAGCTTTCATCTCCAGATGCCTCCTGAACACACCTGGCTATTCTACAGGTCCCTAAAACACAAAATGTCCACAACTAAATTCCTTATCTCCATATCTTCAGCCCCAGTCTACTGTATCCCTTTTAATTCCTCATCTCATTAAATGATACCAATCCTAGGAATCATCTGGGATTCTTACCCTTTCCCACATGAAACACATCCAGTGTCTCATCAGTTCTGTCAATTCTACTTCATAAATACCTCTTTTTTTTTTTTTTTTTTTTGAGAGGTTTTCACTATAGGACGCGTGCGCTCGCCAGACAAACAGAGAGAGACAGAAAGTGAGAAATCACCCCCCAGGGGGATGGCCACGCCGCAATCTCTTCTCGTCCATCCTCCTCTCAGGATCTTGGGCATGCACACACACGCACCTGGCATGAGTTTAAGCCACCAGATTTAGGACATTTAGGACTCATACCACGGTCGACTACATGAGAGTCCAGCAACATAGCCATTATGCTAACTGCTGGTCCTAATAACTCGAATCTATCACACACACACACACACACACACACACACACTTTCTCTTTCTCTTTCTCTCTCTCTCTCTCTCTCTCTCTCTCTCTCTCTCTCTCACACACACACACACACACACACACACACACACACACACACACTACTGTCTTAGCTCAGGCCTAAATCATCTACTGCAACAGCCTCTTAACTAATCTCCCTGTCTCTAGTCTTGTCTCACTTCTAAATAGTCTTATTGCCATGCAGAAGTTTTTTCTAAATACCAGGCTCATTCTGTCATCTCCTCGCTTCATACTTGCCAAAATATCTGTACCTTCTCCATAAAATTTAGCCTCTTTTTTTTTCATTTTTAATTTGCCAGAGGGCACATACACTTGCCAGAGAGAGACAGAGTGAAAGGGAGGAAAGAAAGCACCCTCTATGAATCATAGTCATGTCCCAGTTCTTTCCCCACTTCTCCCTCCTTTCAAGATTTTGGCAACACATGCACACATACCATACCCAGTGTGTTTCTCAAGCTGCCAGGTGTGAGACTTGAACTATTCCATCGGCCATATGGGGTCCAGCTATTTCAATCGCTAAACTTCAGGCTGGCTCCAAGCCTTTTTTTTTTTTTTTTAAATTGCTAGAGGGCACATGTGCTCACCAGGCAGAGAAAGAGAGAGAGAAAGTACCTTTTATGGTATGGTAATGCTGAAATCTTTCTTCTCCATTTCTCCATCCCATCAGTTTTAGGGCACACATGCACATGTATCCAGTATGTTTTTGAAGCTGCTGGGGCTGAGATTTGAACTGCAGTCACTTGTGTGGGATCCAAGTTCCTAAGCACAGAACTTAACCACTGTGTATGAGCCAGCCCAAGCTTTGTTACCATAACACACAGGGCCTTGTAATCTGGACCTTGCCTCTCCAGCCTTTCATTCCTCTTCTCCATAGTCAACATCTTGCTGTTTTCATATAAGCCTTGGCCCATCATTTGTCATTTCTTGTTACATGGAATGCCCATTTTTACCTAGCCAGCTTGGCAAACTTTTGCCTGGAAAACTCTTAATTATTTTTTATTTTTTAGATTTTTGCTATAGGGCACATGAGCTCACCAGAGAGACAGAGACAAAGAGACAGAAAGTGAAAAATCACCCCCGGGGGGGGGGGGGGAACCAGCAGTTAGCGTAATGGCTATGTCGCTGGACTCCCACGTAGTCGACCGCGGTTCGCGTCCCGAACCCGGTGGCTTAAAACTCACACCAGGCGCATGTGCGTGCGTGCCCAAGATCCCGAGAGGAGAATGGAGGAGAAGGGATTGCGGCGTGGCCATCCTCCCTGGGGGGTGATTTCTTGTTTTCTGTCTCTATGTCTCTCTCTGTCTGTCTGGCGAGCGCACGCGCCCTATAGAGAAAAAACCTCTCCAAAAAAAAAAAAAAATCACCCCCAGGAGGATGGACACGCAGCAATCCCTTCTGCATTCTCCTCTTGGGATTTTGGGCACGTACACACACACATCCAGTGCCGGGTCTGGGACTCAAACCATGGTCAGCAATGTGGGAGTCCAGCAATGTAACCATTACACATCTGCTGGTCCCCAGCCTGGCAAACTCTTATCCATCCTTTCAGCTTCTGCCAAAGCGCTACTTGCACTAAAGTCTTTTCTTATCCACTCCAACCCTGCTCCCAACTGCAGACTTCTTTTTTTTTCCCATTGCATTCTTTTACTTTTTTAAAGAACTATTTATTTAATCTTATTTACTATTATTATTATTATTATTATTATTATTTTAATTTGCCATAGGGCATATGCTTTCACCAGAGAGAGACAGAGTGAGGGAGAGAGGAAAAGTGAGAAAGCAAGTCACCAAATCTGGGACTTGAACTACTGTCAGCCATGTGGGAGTCCAGTGCCTTAATCACCATGCCACCTGCTGGCCCTCCCATTGCATTCTAAACACACCTTCATTGAGTCTTGTTCACCTAGCAGACTGAGACTCCCATCTTAGTAAGTTTTGACCCTACCATAAAAGGGCTTAAAACACAAAAGTATTCAACATGCCTACTGAATTGAGTGCAAGGGTGAAGTTCAATAGCAGCCCTATCCTTTTTAAGCTTTTTATTTGGAGATAATTATACATTTACAGGAAATTATAAGAAAATATTAAAGAAAGAAACCACACACTTCTCATTTCCCCCACCGGTAATACCTTGCATAACTATAGTACAGGATCACAATTAGGAAATCAACACTGATAAAATCCATTGCCCTATTCAGATTTCACCAGTTTTACATGTAAACTATTTTCAACCACATGGATGGTCCTAGGGCAATACTATCTTTCACTGTAGATTATCGGCTTTTGCTTCTGCCCTTCTAGGATGGCTGGGATGTCTGAAGTATCTGATCAGCTCTGCCACCCTGACAATTCATTTTAAGCTTTCTTTTAGCCAGAACCTTTGGCCTTTCTCTTACTTTTCTCATTATGTACTTGGGTAGTTAGCCTGAGAGCAAAGCTCTACATTGATCCCTACTAGAGTTTATCTTGTTAGTCCCACCCTATTACTCCAAGCTGCTGAAATCTTTCTGAATCTTGATCCTGTTATCTAATTTATTAGCTTTCTCTCCCAGTTTTGTGTCATCTGAAGAGCTAAGAAGCATACCATCAATTATCATCGAAAGCATTGATACAAACTGTTAGACAAGGCTTGATATATGCTGGGTAAAATATTGGGTAGCTATTGGGTCATCAGAAAAGTCATGACTCATTTTTACATAGAAAAGCATAGAAAAATACATCATGACTTTTCTGATGACCCTATATTAAAATGATACACAGGAAGACTGTGTATACACAAAAAAAATGTATGTACTATGATTGCAGCTATGCACAACTAACTATGCAAATGAATAACAACCTATAAAGACAATAAAGGGAATATAAAACAACAGCAAGAAGGTGGAACTTTTAATAATAGTAATAAAAATAACTAATATTTACTGGGTGCCAGGGCCAGACACTATTACAAATCAGCTTTTCATGAATTATAATATTCTCCCCCTTATCCTCAGGGGATAATTTTCAAGAATCCCAGTGGATGTACTTCAGATAGTACTTAACCCTACACATATTATGTTTTTTCCTGTACATACACACTTTTGATAAAGTTTAATTTATAAATTAGGCACAGTAAGAGATTGGCAATAGCAATAATAAAATAAAATAATTATAACAATATATTGTAAGTACCAGCAGTTAGCGTAGTGGCTATGTCGCTGGACTCCCACGTAGTCGACCGCGGTTCGAGTCCCAGACCCGGTGGCTTAAAACTCACGCCAGGCGCGTGTGTGTGCATGCCCAAGATCCTAAGAGGAGAATGGAGGAGAAGGGATTGCAGTGTGGCCATCCCCTCTGGGGGGTGATTTCTTGCTTTCTATCTCTCTGTCTCTCTCTCTCTCTGTCTGGTGAGCGCATGCGCCCTATAGCAAAAACCTCTAAAAAAAATAATATATTGTAATAAAAGTTATGTGAATGTGCCCTGTCTCTCAAAATATCTTATTGTATATATTCACCTGTTTTGGGACTATAACTGACTGCAGGTAACTGAGACCATAGGACACTGAAGCCACAGAAAGGAAAACCATAGATAAAGGGAGAAAACTAACTCATTCAGTCCTTACTACTACACTGTGAAGTAGACCCTGTTATTATTGACCATTTTACAGATGAGGAAACTAGGGAAAAAGGCAGTAAAATGGGCTGTCTCCAGCTGCATAGATAGATGGCTAAGTGACAGAGTTAGGATTTCAATCCAAGCATACAAGTTCCAGTATTTGATTTTATCCATAGATACAGATGTAAGACAGATTTTAAAGTTATATAAGATTTGATGCACAAAGTTTAAATAATTATGAGTACATGTAAAGCTAAATAGGACATATCTGTGACCTCTGCTACCTCCTTACAGACTATTACCAGTCATTTTTGCAGCTACTTCTAAATCAAGGGTAATTTCTCCTCACAATATTCAGCCCATATTTCCCATCTTATTCATAACTTTGTATTCATAGATACAAATTTAGTTCCCATAAAAGGCTGTTCTTTTTGTTCTAATCAGGTTTTAAAGGTCTTTATTGGTTGTCCCCAGCTTTCTCCTTAATTTCATTTCATATCCTTCCTGCTCCTGTTACCACAGGATGGGGTCACTCGTTTGTACTTTCCTTGGTTATGTATTCTCCCTGTCATGTTTTATAAATTCATTTAACAAACATTTCTTCAGCACTTCCCATGTACCAGGCAATGAGGATACTGGGTAAGGTGACATTTTTATCCTAAAACTACTCTGTAGCCCATAAACATGTACACTTACTATATGTCAATTAAAAATTGTAATTTAAATTTTTTAAAAGAAGTTCATGGTCCAGTGGAACACACAAATAAATATTTAGAATAGCCGCCACTTTTAATGGTTATCATATACCAAGGGCTTTACATACCTCTTATCTGAAAGTGTAAGATGATTAATTGTGGGTTTAATCTAGTGGGCTCTAGAGTCAATGAGTTAGTTATTAATCTTACCTCTGACACTCCCTGACTGTGACCACTCTGTGCTTCAGTTTCCTATATGAAAAATAGAAGAATATTGGGGCCAGTAGTTAGCGTAATGGCTATGCCGCTGGACTCCCATGTAGTCGACTGTGGTTCGAGTCCCAGACCCAGTGGCTTAAACTCACGTTGGGCATGTGTGCGTGCGTGCCCAGTATCTGGAGAGGGGAATGGAGGAAAAGGGATTGCGGCATGGCCATCCCCCCTGGGGGGTGATTTCTCGCTTTCTATCTCTCTGTCTCTCTCTGTCTTTCAGGTAATCCCATACACCCTATAGCAAAAACCTCTCCAAAAAATAAAAAAAAAGAATATTATAATAGTAGGCTAGGGTATGATAGGGTATGCAAAGCACATAGCACAATGCTTGGCTTACAATAAGAGCACAATAAATGTTAGAAATTAGTATTTCTCCTAACAATAATCAATTTTGAGATGAGAAAACTTGAAGTTTAGAGTGGCTATGTAACTTTTCTAAAGTCATATAGAATATAAGAATTTCAAAAGGATTTTGGAAATATAGAATTAAAGTACAGATTTGTTTTGGTGTAAAAACTTTTTGAAACCCATGCATAGTATATATATATATATATATATATATATATATATATATATATATAATACACAGTTCCCATGAACTTTTTCAAGACTCCTTGTAAGTAGAGGGGTCTAAAGTTTGTCCTTAGCTCCTCTGCTCTATTGCCTCTACAGTGTGATATGTGCTTTTATGGAATAAGGCTAGGGTGCTGTGGGAGCACAAAAGAGGGGCATCTAACCCAACCTTAAAGGAGTTAGGACAGGCATCTATAGGTGAAGGGGCTTTAACTGTGCCTTAAATGTCTAATAACGGTTGGACAGAAATAGCACAAAAGTAGAGACTAGAAACTGGGGACAGGGTGGAGGCATTCTATCCAGAGTTTGAAGCTTGTCAAAGGTGCGGTGAAATAAGAACAGCTCTAGGAAATTGAAGGATGGGTAAGGATGAGGTCAAAGGGCTAACCATGCTTTTGCTCTATTTGGTCTATCAAAACACAATTTGCAAGATACAAGATGATGTCAGTGCTTTCTCCCAAGGAACCATTTTTCTTCCAGTTCATCACCCTATTCTCTGCTGGTCCTACTTAGATGCAGAGGGGTAGGTAAGTCCTCTCGGTACTCCCTCTCCATTTTGAAAGACGAATTCTTCATCTCAAAAATGAGACATTTACTAAATCTCCAGAAAACTGAAGTTTCCATGTCTATTCTACTGTACCCCTCTTAGCTTTATGGTCTATTTATGGATGGCTCCCAACATGTGCGAGTTCTTCGTCAACCACCTGGTATGGATTTGTCTTCCATATATTTAATATCAAATCTTCTTGAATCTTTGTATCTCCAGTCTGTGCCCCTTCTTGAGCTAGAAAGCTCCATATGTCGGTTTACTTTCTACTAAATAAAAAATGGACTTCTTGTTTTCTCTAAAATAATGTCCTTTAAAATAAAAAAGATACTCTTTTGGCATTAGGATCCTAGAGTTTGGTCCACAGGTACTTCTATCCCTGAGATTATTTTATTATGAACTTGGCCCCTCCTTCAGGTAGTAACCCTTTTCCTGTGAATTCAACTGAGTCTAGAACCACAAATCTTCCCATAGATATCTCACCAGAATATTCTTAGCCACCTCACATGCTAGTCCCCCATTTTACCTAGGCTTCCCTTTCAGCAGGGCAGCTTCTTTTGGTGACCAGACCACATTGTTACATGTTGTGCACAGTGCTGTGAACATTCTTATTTCCAGTCACCCAAACTAAGGAACAATGTCCCCCCTCACCCTTGCTTTTCCCCTTCATGAACAATTACATCCATAGGGTCTCGCTCACTAGAATTTCACCACATTCGAGGGCAGATTTTAAATGCTCAGACTTTCACTTTCAGAGAGTCTTTGTTACCAGTCAATGAAACAAATAGCAGTAAACGCTATACTGCGAACTCAGTTGTTGCAAGGGTAGGGCTATAGTAATGTAATATCATCCACTTAGGAGAAGAAATCATTTTAGCAATATTCTGCTAACACATCGATGACATACTTGCTCTGTTGGTGGCCTTATTGTCTGTCATGCAGTCGATGAACACTGGTCAAAGGCTTTCTGTGTTTGAGGTCATTCAACTTTCAGGAATTCTGTTCTTCAGAATACCATTCCTGTTCACGCAGCTGCTTCTGTTTTTCTAAACCACAGCTGCACCAGCTTCTACTATCCACCTACTGGTCTAGGGGCCTGGGCAATTGCTGGCCTCCAACCGGCCATGACTACTAATACTTCTTCTTTTCTTCTTCTTGTTCTTCTTCTTCTTTTCTCTTCTTCTCCTCCTCTTTTCTTCTTCTTCTCTTTCCTTCTTCTTCTTCTCCTTCTTCTTCTTCTTCTTTTCTCTTCTTCTTCTCCTCCTCCTCCTCTCCCTCCATGTCCCTCCTCCTCCTCCTTTTTTTTTTTTTTAAGAGAGGTTTTAGCTATAGGTAATGTTCATTCACCAGAAAGACAGAGAGAAACAGACAGAAAGCGAGAAATCACCCTCCTTCTCCCAGGAGGATGGCCATGCCACAATCCCTTCTCCTCCATTCTCCTCTCGGGGTCTTGGGCACGCATGAACACACTCCTGGCATGTGTTTTAGCCACCCAGTCTGGGACTTGAACTGCAATAGATTACATGGGGGTCCAGCAACATAACAATTACAACATCTGCTGGTCCCTGCCCTGATTTCTGACATCTAGTGGAAGCTACCAGCTCCTGACTATGCCATCCTAACTGGGCCAGATTCCTAACTCTGTATCTTACACACTTTTTAAAACCTCTTTCTGGCTCTGTTATGCATTGGATTACCTGGCCCTGACTGGTAGAGTATCTTGGAAATTTAGATCTTGTGACAGATCCAATTTGCCATACTTTCTGGTTTTTGTGTCCTGGCCCCTGAACTCCCAACTCTCATCTTACTGTTGATTCACAAATACTTTACCAACTAGCACTTATTTTCATCCAACACAGCAGATTTCTTCCTTCTAGGCTAACTTGCAAGAAATGTGATGCTAAAAGGATCATGCAAGTTCTCTATGATGATTAAAGAAAAACCACTCATTAGTTTGAAAAAGATCATGTGAATGTTGCCCAGGCAGTTCCGAAGGAGGCTCCTGAGATTCAGGCCCATGCAGAGCACAGACTTCACCAAAAGGAACTAGTCCCCATTATGCAGCTGGAATTTTCCCTAATTTAACAATGACAGTGATAGTAACAGTTAACATCCATTCATTCATTCAACAAGTATTCTTGAGTGCCTATTATGTGCCAGGTACTTAGTAGCTCTGTGTTTCTGCCTTCATAGAACTTACATTCTAGTTGAGAAGGACATAAAATAAATATATTTATATAAAATATTACTTAATGTAATTTTAGAGAGCTTTAAGTGTTAAAAAAAAAAAGATTAAACAAGACAGTAGGTTAGACAAAAACTGGTGGAGCTTATTTAGGTAGAGCAAACAAAGAAAGCCTCTCTAAGGAAGTGACATTTGAGCTGAGACCTTAGTAATGACAAGGAGACAGCCTAGCAAAGATCTGGGGAAAGATAGCTCCCAGACAGATCACTCTCAGACACTTCCCACTCATCTCCAGAATGAACCCAGGAACAAATGTCTCAGCCTCTCAAAATACATTGGGCTCATTAAGACCAACACATTTTCTTTTTTTTTTTTTTTCCTTAATCTTTTTTTTTTTCTTTTCTTTTTTTTGGAGAGGTTTTTGCTATAGGGCACGTGCACTTGCCAGACAGACAGAGAGAGACAGAGAGACAGAAAGCAAGAAATCACCCCCCAGGGGGGATGGCCACGCCGCAATCCCTTCTCCTCCATTCTCCTCTCAGGATCTTGGGCACGCATGCACACGTGCCCAGCGTGAGTTTAAGCCACCTGGTCCGGGACTCGAACCATGGTCGACTATGTGGGAGTCCAGCTACATAGCCATTATGCTAACTGCTGGTTCCAAGACCAACACATTTTCAGCAAATTGAAAAAGTGCATCCATTCTTAAAGTAGCATTGCTTATGCTCTGCACCTTTTCTGTGGGCTTAGGAAATGGATGATCTGTGCCACCATACGTTGACTGAGTTTTATTCCTACATGCAGATGTTTTGAATATAAGGCAAAAAAAAAAAAAAAAAACGTAGACACCCGAAACACATTGTTGCAAAGTTACATGTTTGGATGTGGAGACTAAGAGAGGAAATTATTTCTGTAGCCATCTAAAAAAGATTAATGAAGCACTTTGGGGAGATCAGATCAACTTTGATTTGAATTCTGGCTCAGCATTTACCAGCTGGGTGTCCTTGGGAAAATCCTTCAGTCTCTAATTTATTTCATTATCTGTAACAATAAGGTTTTATAATGATTGTGATGATATACGTAAAAGTGCCTAGCATGCTTATATATAGTAAATTCTCAATAATACTTAACATATCATTAATAATAATCAATATAAAGTGTTAATTTGAGAATCATCAAGCTTCTCCACTGAGTTTAGCACCATCTGGGTCCTGTGAGAACCACTAAAGAATTACCAGAAATGGTCATTTAGCTAGTAAGTGTCAGAACTGAGATTTTAACCCAGTGCAACTTAACCCAAGCACAACATTCCTAACCACTGCATTTACTGCTTCTGTGTGATTAGAAATGTGGTAAATCACATGGCCTGAAGATGAAAGAGAAAGTTTCATGGAAGAAGTAGCCCTTGAGATAAACCTTGAAAACTTTTAGACTAGTCAGCAGCTGAGAAGAGGAAGATGGTATTCCCAGTAGAAGACATAGCATAAGATGTAGAAGTGGGAACAACTGAACAATCTGGTCTTTCTCTTTTCTTACTCTTCATAAAGAATTGCATAATCTACTCTTTGATCTCTTTTAGGCTATTCGAAACCCTTCAGTCACTCTTCTGGTCTGTATTTGGCCTTTTGAACCTCTATGTCACCAATGTGAAAGCCAGACATGAGTTCACCGAGTTTGTGGGAGCTACCATGTTTGGGACATACAACGTCATCTCCCTGGTTGTGCTGCTGAACATGCTGATTGCCATGATGAACAACTCCTACCAGCTCATTGCTGTGAGTAGCTTTGCCTTACTGGAGGGCTTACTTTGGTTTCATCAGGGTCCCATTGGCATGGTGCCCACTGAAAGCTCAATGAAAGAGTCTGTCTGCCTTGATTAATTTTCATTCATTATCCCAGTTGTTAGACCGAATTATTTTTTCCAAGATGCTTCAGTTTGGATTCTTAGTCTATTGAATCTTGGTAATACATTGGGTTGTTGGAAAAGTCATGATGTATTTTTTTAGGTTTTTCTATGCAAATATACATTGTGACTTTTCAGATAATCCAATAGAATAGATTGTTCTCTTGAATAAGACCTTCTGGCTACCTGTTGAAAATAGTTTTAAATCTTGAAATCCATTTTCTTGCCTCAGTAATGAAAACTCAAGGAATATAGGCACAATTTAGCTATAACATTTCACCTTTCTAATTTCCTGGGTTGATTAAACTGATATGGTTCTCTAGGAGCACCCTACTTCCTCTTCACAGCAAACATCCCCTTCCTAAAACTGAGAATCCCAATGGCAAGGGTGACCTTCTCAGAGAAAGAGTGGCTATCTTTTGATCAAGCATATATGAGTAATTGCACTCCACTTGGGATGCTCTAAAGTAGAGTCCATTGCTGAATTTTTTTTTACCATCATGATACCATTTGGATCAGCAGGGTTTATTACCCTAGACTAGAAATGGTGAAGGTATAGGATGTAAGGTCAGTTCAAGCTCTGCTGTGGCTTCTGATGCCAAAGTAAATATCTGTCTTCTTAGACAAAGGAGTTCCAGTTACCTGAGGTGCAGTTTAATTAGTTATCAGTGAATTTGGATGTTTAGTTCCTTTTATGATGCTAGATCATCCCCTATGGATCAGTCTCTTGAAAGTTTTTTTTTTTTTTTTTGAGAGGTTTTCGCTATAGGGCGCGTGCGCTCGCCAGACAGACAGAGAGAGACAGAGACAGAAAGAGAGAAATCACCCCCCAGGGGGGATGGTCACGCCACAATCCCTTCTCCTCCATTCTCCTCTCAGGATCTTGGGCACGCACACACACGTGCCTGCGTGAGTTTTAAGCCACCGGGTCCAGGACGCGAACCGCGGTCGACTACGTGGGAGTCCAGCGACATAGCCATTACGCTAACTGCTGGTTCCCTTGAAAGTTCTTATTGTAGTACAGAAGGCACAAAATTTTTCATTTCAAACCTGAGTTTGTCTTCTTTCCTAGTTGCTATTTCTCAGATTTAGTTGATGACTGAGGAGTCATACTGCCTATAGAAAAGAAGCTTAAAAGATTGGTTACATATACATATCTGTGCACATGTATACATGTACATATATACAGTCACACACACATACACATGCATTGCCCACATTTCTTAAATGTTATGGATAACAGTGAACATCTGTGATCCATTTCCACCAAGGACAGAACCAATACAGAATGGGTATACATGTTGCAGCAGGAGATGTCCATCTATTTGGAAGAACAACACAACGATAAATGGCAATGAAATATATTCTCACAAGCAGTTTATAAAATTTCTGTCATTGGAGAATTTTTTAAAAGTAGGATATAATGGGGTCAACAGGTGGCATGGTGGTTAAGGTGCTGGACTTCCACATGGCTGACCACAGTTCAAGTCCTGGACCTGGTGGTGGCTTGCGTTCTCTCTCTCTCTCTCTCTCTCTCTCTCTCTCTCTCTCTCCCTCACATCTCTGTGTGTGTGTTTGTGTGTGTGTGTGTGTGTGTGTGTGCATCTCGGTCTTTCTGGTGAGGACATGAGCCTTGTCACAAACTAAATAATAATAATAATGATAATGATAAATAAAATGTTTTTAAAAATCATTTTTTAAAGTAGGATATAAAATTGTTTACTTGGCTGATTAAGATATAAGGTGCTTATGTCACAGAGAAGGGAGGGAAGTATAGTGTGAAAATATTAAGAGTTAAAAACCAGGGACTTTATCTTGGTTCTGTCATTTATTGAGTGACAGATTTTCCTTCTTCATCAAAAAAATTAGGGAATTTGAATAAATGGTCTTTAATATCCTTGCAAGCTCTGATATCTTCTGAATCTACGCATCTACAAATGAACTGGATAGGCTCACAAGATCCTCTCTAGGTCTGAAAGTCTGTTCATCTGCTGCATTTAAAATGAAACATATCTCAGTTTTATATTCTTTCTCTCTCTCTAATTTAAACCCACTTAGACCAAAAACTCTGAAATGCTTACTCCTAGTCTGTCCCTATAATGGGGTTGGGGTGGGCATGGAATCTCAGAGGTTTATTTTTCCACCCCTATACCCAATATTCTACTCTCTACCCCTGCCAAAAAATAACAGTATTCATGCTAAGGCATTTATAATTTCCTCTCTGGGTGTTTAGCAGTTGATTGCTCCTAGTGACAGTAGAAAAAGGAGATATTTTCCTGTCACCTAATGCAGGACTTTGGTGCTTACCACTGAGCTCAGTGACACTTTCTAGGAGATCAAAACCCTAGCTCTCCTGTCACTACCTGTTAATAGGAGTTTTGTTTTAATATCACCTGATACTATACAAGGAGAAACACCTTGGCTTGGGAGGGGGCCTGGGGTAGATGGCCTGAATGTTGTCTATACCATTTCACACATCTGGAGTCATGGCCAACCATTCTGAATACTGCCTGCTTCATTAGGATCCCCCAGGAGTGTGGATAAAGGAGGATCCTTATATTGAGCAGCATGAATCCAAAAATATCTAGATCTGCTTAAGTGGTAAAGCCTAACAAGTAGATTTAATTCTATTTTCAACATCTCTATTTCAGTAGTGAATAAAATTATTAGTAGGGCCTTGATATTGATATGGGGGAGGTTACAGAAAGGAAACCACTGAAGACAAATTTTCCTATTCAAAAGATTAACACAGGCTGACTCAGCCTAGTTAGAGCTTCAGTTATCAATGACCCTCACTGTGAATTTATTAAGTACATTCTAGGAAGGGCTTAAGAACACCAGATAATACACATCCCATGAAGGGTTGTATTTTTTCTAAATGTTCCACTTAGGATTCAGAGCTGCTACTGATATGGATATATGGCTCTGTAGCAATTTGTGATTTTATGCCGAGGAGGCTCTGCTTTTGTAGTGTGTAGGGCTATCCTCAAGATATGGTGAAGCAGAAATTACTCCAGGCATGTGCAATGTGATCCCAGTCAGCATCTCCAGTGAAGCTGGTCATATTGTATATTATTATTCATATCTTCAATTGGCAGTGATTTACTCCTCTCTATTCTTATGCCTCCCTCCTTTATTCTTTTTTTTAATTTTTATTATCATCATATTCTTCTTTATATTACATTGAATTACATATAACTTTACAGTGTATTACATTGCTTTTTCAAAAGGGAATACCATGCATGTCAGTCAGTACAGAGACATTAATCTCCCCGCTTCAACATTCAATATCTTTTCTATGTTTTCCCCAATCATTATTATTATTATTCTAATTATTTTTAAAAACAGTCAATTCTATTTCTCATTTTGCTTGTACAAATACTTTGCCCATCATGAAATACTTCTCAGACAAATCCAGTTGAGAATACTATACATGTCAACATCAACAGTTAATAAGCCATATGTGTTTCTCACTAACGTCCTGCCTCTCTATTGTTCACTTGTTATCTTTCTCTATCCTCTTCTCTTCACTTCCCCCATTCTACACTGTCCTATTCTCATTAAGTACCTTCACTGCTTTTATGTCCTCCAATTTTTTGCTCTCTATCATAGAGTGCTGATAGTCGGTATATATTGAGTGTATACATACAATATCTTTCTTTCATAGCCTGGCTTACTTCACTCAGCAATATATCCTCTGTATCTGACCACTTTCTATCAAATTCCAGGGTCTTGTTATTTTTTATGGCTGAGTAGTATTCCATAGAGTATATATACCACACTTTTCCAATCCATTCATCAGTTTGTGGACATTTAGGTTGGTTCCATGTCTTGGTCCCTCCTTTATTCTTAGATCTCCCTCTCCCTCAAAGTCCTTATTACTCTCTGTGACATTTTTCTTTTTGCTTTTTGCCATAGGGCACATGCACTCACTGTAGAGAGGCAGAGAGAGGGAAAGTGAGAAATCACCCACCACCCAGGGAGATAGTCATGCTGCAATCCCTTCTCTATTCTCCTCTTGGGATTTTGGGCACACACACACATGTGCCTGGTGTGATTTTCAAACTGCTGGGTCTAGGACTCAAACCACGATCAACCATGTGAGAGTCCTGCACTTTAATCACAATACCACCTGCTGGCCAAACACTTCTTTCAACATAGACAACTAACTTACCAGTTCTGTTCTTGGTGTGCATGTACAAATCTTATTGATGAAAGCTGCTCTTGTTGCCATTTTAATCAGATTAATCCATTAAAAAATATTAGGTGGGAAAACTAGACCAGTCCCACAAAGTGCATTTACCTTAGGCCCCAACCCACTCACAAGGGTCATCTCTGTTGTATAAGATCGGTCCTCACAACACATGGGACTGATGATCTGATAAAGCCTCATTCAGCAAGTTAATAAGAACCCTCAGTTCATTTGGCTGCTGTGGAGTGTGTGCTGTAATGCTGAGAATATGTAAACAGCACTTGCCTCACTGAGCCACAGATGCTGGATGGCTTGGGGAGAGCCCAGATACATAGGATTGGTTGTCCCCCTTAGGGTGCAGCATTTGGAGGCTCAGATGATGGATGGACTCTCCCACTGCAGAAGACAGTCATGCAAATGAAGACATTCATCTGAACAAACCTGGCACTGCAATAAAAGAAGGCAAAGCTATAGAGGTCTGTTACACACCACTGAAGTGCCAAGGAGGGCAGGTGGTCTCCCTGCCCACCCCTAGTCATACAGGACCAACCTTAGATTCGATTCTCAAAGCACAGAGAAAATGGTAGCATTTCATACACCAGATTATGATTTTTAACCCTCTGACCAGGACTGATAACCAACTATTAAGAACTGGTATGGTTGTCCTGTTGTTAAAATATTGAAATACTTCATACCAGTTAGTAAATAACTGCTACTCCAGCAGTTCCCTTTGAGACACACACAGATATCCCATCCCCCCCCCCAACACACACACACATAATCAAGCAAGTAAAGGGTAACATCTGTAATAAGAGGTAGTATCCAGGACCCTGCTCCAGTGCTACAGCTGGCATACATTCTAATTGATTGGTTTCTTAAACAGTCTGGATATCACTATAGAAGGCAGAATCCTAAAATGCACCACTAGATTTTCTGCCCTAATCATCAGGACTGTGAATATGATGAGATAACACACTTGAGATTAGGTTATATTACATGACCAAAGGGAGTTTGCAGATGTAATTAAGGCTACCAATCAAGGAGATTATACAGGTGTGCCTAAACTAACCACATGTGTCCTCCAAAAGCAGTTTCAACTGATAGTAGAAGAAGATGTCAGAGATCCAAAGCAAAAGGAATATTTCATGTGTCATTGCTGGCTCAAGGATAGAAATATAGGCAGCCTCTGGAAGGTTAGAGTGGCCTCCAGTGGACAGCCTTCAAGGGAATCTCAGTCCTACAACTGCACAGAAATAAGTTCTGTAAACAACATAAATGAACTTTGATTTCAGCCTTGTGAAGGCCTGTATGATTGTAGTAAAGAAAACAATGGGGAAATAAGTAGGAGATGAGGCCATAGAGGTGATGTGGCTAAAGGACAGATCATGTAGAGCCTCATAGACTTTGGCTTTTACTCTGAGAATTATGGGGAGCCATGGAAGAATTTTGAACAGAAGAGGAACATGATTTAACTTGCATTTTAATGAGATTGCTGTGTCTGATTGAGAATAGACTGAAGTGAGGTAGGAACAAAGACAGACCAATTATGAGACCACTGCATTAACCTATTCAAGAGTCAATGGTGGCTTAGACCAGAGTGTTCATGAAGGCAGTGATGAGAAGTGGTCAAACTCTGGATTTATTTCAAAGATAGATCCACTTTGCTGATAGATCAGGTGTGAAGTGTGAGGTAAAAAAAAGAGTCAATGACCGGGGACCAGCAGTTAGCGTAATGGCTATGTCGCTGGACTCCCACGTAGTCGACCGCAGTTCGCGTCTCGGACCCGGTGGCTTAAAACTCACGCCGGGCGCGTGTGCGTGCGTGCCCAAGATCCCGAGAGGAGAATGGAGAAGGGATTGCGGCGTGACCATCCCCTCTGGGGGGTGATTTCTCGCTTTCTGTCTCTATGTCTCTCTCTGTCTGTCTGGCGAGCGCACGCGCCCTATAGCAAAAAACCTCTCCAAAAAAAAAAAAAAAAAAGAGTCAATGATGAGCCAAGGTTTTTTATTCTGAATAATTTGAACAATGGTATTGCTCATTACTGGTATGGGGGAAAGAATATGAAAAGAGCAGGCTTGGGGATGGAGGTGGGAGTATAGAGGAGTTGAGTTTTAGACATGTGGTGTTATAGATACCTATTAGATATCTGAGTGGAGGTGCTGACTAGGTAGTGGTCTATAAATTTAGAGAAATCCAGGCTAGAGATAGAGATTTAAGAGTCACCAGCATATGCATGGTATTTAGTCATCTTTACTGGATGAGATTACTAAGGGAGTATGTGTACATAGAAAAGAGTAGAGATCTGAAAAGTCGGGCTTGGGCCAAACCAATTCGTGAAGAGGTTGGAGAAATTAGAATACATCACCCGAAGAAACTGAAAACAATTAGGGAGTTGGAGGGGGTGAGGGTGGAAGCAGGATAATACACTGTATTATAATTATATGCTGTATTATTCCCAGTGTGTTGATAAACTCATATGCTAGAAAGTGGTACAGTTGGATTTGAATTGAGGTGGTCTAATGCCAAGAGCCACACACAAAACCACTACATTAATCACATCAACATTGACCTTAAGGGCAAGAAATACTTTTACTATAAGGAACCTAGGACATCTTCTTTCCTTTCCTAGTTATATACAACTCTGAACTGCCCAGTCTACTTGTCCTATCTGGTGGTGAAAGATTTCATTATGATCCTAAGGTGTCAAAGGGCCCAGTATCTGCCCTAACTTCTTTCAAACAGAAATCACTGATCCTTCATCCAACATACCCATGTCTATATCTTTAGTTCCTAAGAGCTATTTCTTAAGAAAACAGAACAAAACATAAACCTTGCCATTTTCCAGTCCCACTGAACAGTTCAAACCATGGTAGCTATAAGTCTAAGGAATAGTTATTATAAGTAATAGTATAACCTCATGCCAGGTGATGGAGTTGCTCAATTCAGGCTGTAGGAAATTTATGACATTGGAGTAGAGCCATTTCAAATTTTAATAACTGTCTCTTCCCATTGGGATGCCCTCAAGCAATCTAGATATTGATTTTTTTTCTCATCTCAGTTTGTACTTTTCCCTGATGCCAAACTATTGCCTGGAATCTGATCAGAAATTGCTACATTTCACTAAGGAGAAAGCAAACATTCAGAAACACTAAGAACATTTTAATAGTGCCCTCCCTTGGGTAATATGGAACCTATGAAAACCTGCTGATAATCTCATATCAATCAACGACTTACATTTTCTGGTAGGTTCTGTAAAGGGCACAAGGGCTAGGCGCCAGAAATGATATAAAGGGAAAGACACAGTTGATGCCTTTAGGGAATCTAGCATAGAGGGGAAGTCTGATGTGGGTGAAGTAACAATAGCACTATTACCATGAGTATAATAGCAATGATTACATAAAACCTGGGCTCAAGAGTAGTCAGATTGTCTGGATTTGAAACCTGGACTGCAATTTAGTGTGGTTTTAGGGAACTTGACCACTTTCTGCCTCATTTGGCTTCTCTAAAAATGGGGGTGATAACTAGGCTTTTCATTTGTTGCTTACTCTCAAATTCCTGCCCATTTCCTGTATGAAGGGAACTTAATTCTCCATAATCCTTTGCCTTTTCATTGCCAGGCAGATTTGACAAATCAGAAAGTAGGAGGAGAAGAGAAGCTAAAGTATTTCTTCCCCATCCTCACTTTCACTTTTTGGGGCCCACCTCCAACTACCACCAGGTATCTGCTCCCTCCTTGGCCCCATCTTTTTAAAAAATAATTAATTAATTAATTTATGTCCATTCACAGCATACAAAATGTGACTTCCCATCCAGCTTTTGCAAGGCAGCCCCACCTTGGTTTTAGTTCCTGCTGAGAGCTCCAATCTCTAGGCTTTGGTACCACTGACTTTTCCTGTTATCTCCCAAACTTAAGGAATAAGAGGGGCTTCTGTTGTTGCTAATTTCTGAGTTTCTTCTGTTTAGTTCTCAGCTCTTCCATCATCTGTGTAACCAATATCTGTATTAAATCTTTTCTATTTAAAAGACCTAGAATGATTTCTGTTTTCTTGGCTACACCCCAACCAGTACATATCTGAATTGAATTGTTGTGAGGCAGATTTAGAAAGTACAAATTGAACTGAGCCTTGAAAGACGGGTCAAATTTGGAAAGACAGAAAAGTGGCTGGGAGGAGGGGTAGGTATCAGATCTCATTTCTGAAAAGGAAATAGCTTGCACACTGGCAGGGATTGGCCTGTTATTTTTTGAAGGCAGTAAGACTGTAGGACTGGCTTCACTCCTTTCTGTCTCCCTTCCTTTGTCTAATTTCCCATGAAACTATCTTTTTACATGGGAATGAAGCCCGGTCTACACAAACAGAAAATGTATCCCAGCAATGAAGAGAAGCATGTAGAGGACTCAGACCTCTAGGAGTTTCGTAACAAGGTTCAGAGAATGCCTTCAGAAAAATAAGAAGGCGAGATGAGGTCTGTTTTTGTGGCTTCCCACACTCCTATTCCATTGCTATCTGCCTGGGTCAGCACAGCATCCTTGGCTAACTGACCCGGATGAGTTCCCTGCCACCACTTTTAGGCCCAGACTGGTTCCTTTTCAGTTCCCTATGGCTTAGAGAGGTCAGTAATAAGAACACAATGAGTAAGAGTGACATATAGGCAAGCTTTTATTAAATGCCAGGCATTGAACTAAGTGTTTTCTATTTGTTACCATTAAAAATATTAATAATTACCATTTCTTAGTCAGTTGTTAAGTGCCAGACACTATATAAAGCACTTTCAGTTACTATTTTCTCATGAAATCCTCTCAACAACCTTATGAAATAACTATTATTAATTCCATTTTATAGGTGAGGAAACTGAGGTACAGAGATTAAAGTGACTTGTCCAAGGGCACACTCTTAAGTAACGATACCATACCTCTTCCCTTTCTGCCTTCATCCCAACCTCCCAGGCCCTGATGCACACACAGCACTGGACCCCCACCCAACCTCAGACTTCTCCAGTTTCACTGTTCCTCTTGGTTATCTCACTGACTGTTCCCTGAATTCTTTTTGTTTGTTTGTTTGTTTCTTTGTTTTGAGAGGTTTTTGCTATAGGACGCACGTGCTCACCAGAAAGACAGAAAGAGACAGAGACAGAAAGCAAGAAATCACCCCGGGGGGGGGGAATGGCCATGCCACAATCCCTTCTCCTCTATTCTTCTCTCAGAATCTTGGGCACGCACACGCATGCGCTCAGCGTGAGCTTAAGCTACCGGGTCCGGGACTCAAACCACGGTAGACTATATGGGAGTCCAAGGACATAGCCATTACACCAACTGCTGGTCCCTGTTCCCTGAATTCTAATCAGAGGGATCATCTTTTCTTTTTTTAATGCTAGAGGGTACTCATGAAGAAGAGAGACAGACAGACAGACAGATGGAAAGCACTCCCCAGCAGGGCTTGGTCACAGTACAGTCCTTTTTCCTCTAATTCTCCATCCTGGCAGAACCCTGGGCATACACACACACACACACACACACACACACACACACACACACATGCCCAGCATGAAACCATTGGCTGGGATTCAGACCTCTAACTTCAGTCAGCCCTGTGCGCCATGCCTAACTGCTGCACTATAGGCTGGCCCTAATCAGAGGGATCCTCTAAGGAGACCAATTACTCTATTTCCTAAACTGAGATTCCTCACCAAACACTTGCCCATTCTCTCTTTTTCTCCTTTAGCATTGCCCACCAGACTTCAAACAACCATTTTCTTCTCAATTCTGCCCTAAAATTCCCAACCTCCCAAAATGAACAGACAACCCACCTAAAAATACCACACCTGCAGAGGGTAAACAGGTCAGTGCTACCAAGCTTTATTTGCATGACAAGAACTCTTCATTCAATTCACACACCCAGTTTTGGGACAGTCTCAGCCCTGTACTTTCTCAGACACCGCTTGTGTTTCTGAAGCCTCTCTTGACATTATATCCACACCAGCAAAGGGACTGTCCCATGCAAGCTTCAGGAAAGGAAGAAAGAGCCTTCTCCCGGCAAACGCTGCAGAGGGCACCAAAAGCTGACTTTTCAGACTATAGCAACCTGCCTGGGTCTGGCCAGGCCCTCCCCCTAGTGGTCTGACACAGAAACTGATTTCTTGGTCATTCCACATGAATGCCCACTCCTGCTTTTGTCAGTAAGCTGAGAGCCCACACCTGCTGAAAATGACAGCTCTTTGCTTCAAAATTCTCAGGACGTACTTTGGCAGGTCTCTGCTGAGCAGCAGCCTGTGCTTCTAAAAAGCAGCAAGAGTCTTCAATGCCTGCTGCTGCCTGCTGATGATTTTGGTGACTGACAAAGTTTCAAATAAGAATGGGATAAGGACAAATGAAAGGATGTGGGTATTCTTTCCCTGTGCTAAAGGGCAATCAAACAGGGAAGATATTTGAGCTGTTCCTCTGTATCCCAGATTCACTTGTCTTGGATGTTGATCAGTTGCCATGAAGACTCTATCTTTGGTAACTCAGACAGAAACAGGGCCAGCCATGCCAGTGATAAGAAAGTCCCATTGCTCGAAGAATACCTTTCCCATCTGCTGGCTGATGTCTTTGACTCTTTCATAAATTAACAGAAAGTGGGCTAGTAAGTGTCATGGAGGTTGAGGCAGCTGAATCACAAGTGGCCAACTGCTCGGTTTGAGTCCTAGTCAGTGTCTTGAAAAACATCCTGGGCATGTGTTCATGCATGTCCAAAATCCCAAGAAGCATGAAAGAGAAGGGATTGCAGCATGGCCATCCCCCCAGGGGGTGCTTTCTCACTTTCTCCCTCTCTCTCTCTGTCTCTTCCTAGTGAGAGTGCACTCTATGGAAAACAAGCTAGCCAATTACTAAGTATATATGGGATGGGTAAATGAAGGAACTTAACAAATATTATTCAAAGACTGCTATCTGTCACATTATCTTCTTGGCATTGGGGATACAATAGGTGATAGATGAATAAGATGGACTTGGTCCCCATTCTAATCAAGTCTAAAATCATGGAACTACTACAATTTTGCTATTTGCATTTTGTTTCTTTTCCTTAAGTCTGCCCTTAACCTTTTTTGGCATCATGGACTCCTTTGAAATCTGATGAAAATGCACATATGAGCAAACATAGGTAAAGCTTAGCATAAACTCTCAGAGAGTTCACAGACATCCTCCCACTATCATCTAGAAATTCCTCACCTTGGGCCAGCAGGTGGTATGGTGGTTAAGGTGCTGGACCCCCACATGGCCAACCACAGTTCGAGTCCTGGACCTGATGGCTGGCTCTCTCACTTTCTCTCTCTCTCTCCTTCTCTCATCACATTAAAAAAATAATAAATAATAATAATATTAAATAAATAGCAAAAAAACAAAAAGGAAATTTCTTGTCTTAAGACTTTGTACCCAGTTGTAATGCAAACATGCTTTGAGCTGTTACTGGGTCATTTAGGACTCATGTAAATGCATATGTCCAATCCCTTACTGAGACCAGGCTTTCATATAGAGTCAAGCAAGTGAGAGGTACCCTGTAGGACATGCACCTAAGAAAAAGTAAGGAAGACATACCAATACCAACAAGAAAAAGAGATTGGAGGCACTAAAAGAAAATGTCATGATCACAGTTTTGTAAAAGATCAAGACTATGCAAGTTTCCAAGTCAAAGTTACCTTCAGCTTCTACAAAAAAAACAAAACAACATCAGCAACAACAAAAATAGACATTCTGGAGATAAAAACGACTATATTTGTATTTCAGAAGATTTCAGAGCTGAGATTCAGAAGAAATGGTTCCTGTGAGAGATCTGGCCAACCTAAGGATTGGTCTCTGAATGTTCTCTTCATAGGACACAAACATCTGTGGACAAGTCAAATGCCTATGGAGCAAAGGCCATTGTTGGAGGATGTGATTCTTCTTGGCTTCTGCCTTTTTTCCATAGTCCTTGTTCTGGGTGCCAGGAACTAGTTGACTAGAAAGCTAAGTGATACAAATGTTCTTTAATTTATAAGCAGCTTGAAGTTTAAAAACTAAATGTGAGTTCTGAGATATTAATATTAACAAGGCCTCTCTCTCATCCTGTGGTCACTGGAACCTGGTTCAATGTGAGAGGCAGAATGGGCCAGAAGGTGTCCTTTAACAACCATACAGAATTCAAAATACCCAGGGGAGCATCAGAAGTTACAACCCACTGTGTTACCCTGTCTCTTACTTGAAATTTCACAGCAGAATTACATTATCTCACTGTCAAGATAAATCCATTTTTGTTTAAAAGAGGAAATAGAGAATATCCAAGAATAAAAATGGCAGGGAGGGTAGAGCTATTATATCATTGTATTTCTCTCTTGCTTTTTCCCTTTTTATAGTTTTTCTTTTTTTCCATAGGGTGCATGTGCTCGCTGGACAGAGACAGAGAGAGAAAACGTAAAAAATCATGTTTTAAGGGGATGGCCACTCTGAGGGGATCACCACTCCGCAGTCCCTTCTCCTCCATTTTCCTCTCTGGATTTGGGGCAAACATGCACGAGTGCCCTACATGGGTCCAGGGCTCAAATCACAGTTGACCATGTGAGAGTTCAGTGCCTGAACCACCGTGCCCACTGTTGGCCCCTCCCACGCTTTTAAATTTTCCAGCAGGCATGTGCACTTGCCTGAGAGAGACAGAGATATATATAGAGAGAGATAGGGAGAGAAAGGAAGCATCCCTCAATGAGAAATGGTCATGCAGCAATCCCTTCTCCTCCATTTCTCCATCCTCTTAAGATTTTAATATCTCTCTTTCTCTTTCTCTCTCTCTCTCTCTCTCTCTCTCTCACACACACACACACACACACTCATGCCTGGTGTGTTTTTATTGTGATTTTCAAGTATTTAGAGTTTGTAGATCAATACATTTCTATGCCAATGGATAGGGGTATTATCTAAGAAAAGTCTGCCTAGATGATGGATTTCATAATTATAGTTACTACAGTGCTTTATATTTTACAAATCACATTTGCATATACTGTTTTATTTGATCTTCAGAAGAGCTTTATTTTTTTTTATTTTATTTTTTTTTGGAGAGATTTTTGCTATAGGGTGCGTGCGCTCGCCAGACAGACAGAGAGAGACATAGAGACAGAAAGCTAGAAATCACCCTCCGGGGGGATGGCCACGCCGCAATCCCTTCTCCTCCATTCTCCTCTCGGGATCTTGGGCATGCACGCACATGCGCCCGGCGTGAGTTCTAAGCCACCGGGTCCGGGACGCGAACCGCGGTCGACTACGTGGGAGTCCAGCGACATAGCCATTACGCTAACTGCTTGTTCCCAGAAGAGCTTTATGAAAGTAGGCATTTTTATCTGCAAGTTACAGATGAGAAAACAGGTTTCCAAAAATTGATATTTGCCCAAGGTTACATAGCAAGTTTGTTCATTTTTTCATTCATTCTTTCCACAAGAACTTGCAAGTCTGCTTTGTGTAAGGAATTAGGTCAGAATGAACTCAGATCTAATGACTCATGATGTGTTATTTAGAAGCTGTCTGGAAAATAGTAGCATGGTCTAGGAGTTTAAAAGTAAGCTCCTGAACATGCCAGGCATGTGTTTGCATGCCCCAAATCCTGATAGGATGGAGAAATAGCAGATAAAAGATTGGAGTGTGACAATACCCCATTGAGGTGTGTTTTGTTCCTCCCTCTCTGGTAAATAGACGTGGCCTCTGGCAATTAAAAAAAAAAGTAAGCTCCTGATAAATAAGGCAGGAAGTTAGAAGACAATTGCTCTGTGTACAAAACCAGTAACAGTTCCAAATAGGGACAGACCTGTAGGTATTTATTTCCATGTCCCAAGTGATAAGACATACCTCTCTTCTGCCCAAGCTCAAAAATAGAAGCCCTGGGCTCGCAGATGGCATATCAATTGCTAGATTCCCACATGGCAAACCACAGTTCAAGTCCTGGACCTGCAGGCTTGAAAATCGCACTGGGCTTGCCTGCGCGCATACATGCCCATCCCCCCAGGGGTGATTTCTCACTTTTCCTCTCACTGTCTCTGCCTCTCTGTTTCTTTGGCAAGCACGTGCACCCTAAAGCAAAAACCTCTCAAAAAGAATCAGAAGCCCTGATTGGCTTAATCCCAGATATTTCTGAAAACTGTATGTTAAGCTCAGCAAACCACTTTATGATTGCTTCTGACCCCCAAAAGAAAAACGTTCCCAGGACCAGCAGCTAGTGTAATGGCTATGTCACTGCACTCCCATGTAGTCGACTGCAGTTCAAGTCCTGGACCCGGTGGCTTAAACTCATACCGGGCGCATGTACATGTGTGCCCAAGATCCCGAGAGGAGAATGGAGGAGAAGGGATTGCGGCGTGGCCATCCCTCCTGGGGGGGGGGGTGATTTCTCGCTTTCTGTCTCTCTGTCTCTCTCTGTCTTTCAGGCAGGCGCACATGCCCTATAGCGAAAACCTCTCCCCCCCCCAAAAAAAGAAAAAAGTTCCCTTACCTCCCAACTGAAAGACAGGCAGAGTGATCTGAGCCTCAATTTACATCCCTAGAGACCCCCAGAAAGGTGTCAAGCATTTGAACAGGCTTCAGGACTCAACATCTACTGGTGTTCCTTGACCAGCACAGCTGAATACAAAAGTCACTTCTGAAGCGGAAAAAGCTGCTTTTTCTGTAAGAAACATAAGTAGGGGAGAAACCTGGACAGTCAGAAGCCTGACTGAATGTACGAAGGGATCCTTCTGTCAAAATCTCAAAGCCCTGATCAGCCCAGGGTTACATGGCAAGTGTGTTCATTTTTTCATTCATTCTTTCCACAAGAACTTGCAAGTCTGTTTGTGCACCTTTTGTAGGAAATTCCCTGATACCTAGTATGTTTCCTAAAGAAACAAGACATCTTAGTGGTCAAGAACTTGGGCTCTAGAGTTAGCTCAATCTAGATTTGAATCCAGTTTCTTCACTTTGGTGAGCCTGTTTTCCTACCCCAAAAATGGAAATATAATGAAACTTGCCCCATTGAGAATTTATGAAGATTAAATAAAATGATATGCTTGAAAGATGGTAGATAATATTACTGATGCTCCCTTCACTTACATACACAGGGACATCAAATACTTTGTGGAAAAATAGAACTAAAATATGAGTATATATTGGTGCAAACTTTTTTGAAAGTGTATGTGCATGGAAGCAGGAGTCAGAAGACCCAGATTCTAAATCTTCTTTACTACTAAATAGGTGTGTGACCCTTGAGAAGTAATTCTCTGTCTAGACCTCAGTCACCAGATCTGTATAAGATAACATTCAGTGTCCTCCCAACTTCACAGGGTAGGTGTGAGAATCAAATGAGAGAAAGTATGTGAATGTGCTAGGAAAAGCATAAAGCTCTAGCCAAATGTGAGATGCCGGCTGTCTGGTGTCCTTTTCCCAGGGGCAGGCTGACAAGAGAAACACTTGGCATTTCATTCTCTAGTCCATCTATATTTGAGACTGACCAGAAAGCACTTATGTAGAGAAGACAGTAGCTCCAGAAAGCATTAAAATGGTCCCCATCTCATGACAGCAATCCCCTTCAAATGATGTAGAGAGGACAATTCTATTACGTGAGCTCAATTGACCCTGGGAGTCCAATGTAGAGCATTATGTCCTTGCAGTACCACCTGAGAAATTAAGATATTTTTTTCCCTTTGTAATGAACTGGAGGCCTAAATCAAGTAACATGGTTTATCTCCAAGTTTCAACTCTGATATGCATACTCTGTGTTATCCGGAAGCTTCTACAGTGCTGCTCTTTCTGACCATACATAGGGTGCCCTGCTCCCAACTTTTCCCTCTATTCTGTCCCTTATTTGAAACCTACCCATACTTCTTACTCCATGGAGGCCCCACTTTCCTTACTTAACAATGGAAAGGAGTAGTATCTAATGGGAAAGAGCCTTTTTTCTTTTTTTCTTTTTACATTTCCAATTCCCTTGATCCTCCCTCCCTTTTTTCCTTCTCTCCCCATGCTTGCCTTGCCCTGTGGAGAAAAATTGCAACTGGTAAGATAACTTACAAAGGAGGTTAGGTAAAGACTGAAGAAGCCTTATAATTCTCCTGGTTCATTTCATGAAAAATCATGATTTAAAAACTGTCCAAGGGGAACCAGCAGATGGCATAATGGTTATGTCACTGGACTCCCACATGACTGACTGTGGTTCAAGTCCTGGACCCAGTGACTTCAAATTCACACTGGGTGCATGTGCATTCATGCCCAAAATTACAATAAAAGACTGGAGGAAAAGGGATTGTGGTGTGGCCATACCCCCTGGGGGGTGATTTCTCACTTTCTGTCTCTATGTCTCTCTCTTTCTGGCAAGTGCACACAACCTATAGCAAAAATCTCTCTTAAAAGAAAAAAATCTGTCCAAGTCCAGCCTGTGGCCTGTTGGTTAAGATAGCTGGGTCCCACATGGCCAGCTGTGTGGCTTCATTCCCACACCCAGATGCTTGAAAGACACACCAGATTCATGTGGATACATGACCAAAATTCCAAAAGGAGAATTGAGGAGAAGGGATTGCCATGTGACTATCCTCTATGTATGTGTGTGTTGGGGGTGTTCTCACTTTCTCTATGTCTCTCTCAGAGCACATGTATCGTCTGGCAAAATTTTTTAAAACTGTCCAAATTTCATTCTCTCAGAAATTAAATGATTCATTTAAAAGCAACAGAGTGGGTTAGAGGTAGGTCATGGAGGAAGGAACCCTGGAGATCCAGTTGTATCATCAAAATCACCAGAAGAAGCTTTTAAATAATGTAGCTTTTGGGACTTCCCACCTCCAGCACATCACTTTTATAGATCTGCAGTGGAACCCAGGAATCTGCATGTTAGAAAACACCCCAGCTGAGTCTGATACCCACTGAAGTTTGAGAATGACTGGTATACATAAATTCTGATTATAAAAGGCTATTCTCATCCTGTGTACTCTTCCTGATTGTTCACGCTATTGCTTCTTTTTTTTTTTTTTTAAGAGATTTTTGTTATAAGGTACATGTGCTCACCAGAAAGACACAGACACAGAAAGCAAGAAATAATCCTCCAGGGGGGAATGGCCATGCCACAATCCCTTCTCCTCCATTCTCCTACCAGGGTTTGGGCATGCACACACATGAACCCAGCATGAGTTTTTAACCACCAGGTCTGGGACTTGAACCATGGTTGACTATGTGAGAGTCCAGCAATATAACCATTATGCCATCTGCTGGTCCTGCCATTTCTTCTTTCTAGAAAGTTCTTTCCTTCCATCTCTGTACGGACATATCCAGTCGATCTCCTAAGTCCCAGCTCAAATATAACCTATTTATAAATGAAGGACTTCCCTATCTGCAAAGAGCTGAGATCTCTCTTGAAACAGTAAGAAAGGATATAGGTTAGCAAATTAAAATAAATAAATGAATAAATAAAATTAAATAAATAATTCAAAAAATTTTTTTTTAAAAAGAAAGGATACAGGTTGGTATCTGTAGTGGAGTATAAGGGGAGCAGGGGGAGCCTGAAAACAGGAGAGTTAGAATGGAGTTGTACTATGGACTCTGAGGTTTGCCCTGAAGTTTAGCACCTGAGTCTGAGAGTTTGTTATATAGGTTAGAAGCTGGGTAACCAATACTTGAATGGTTAGAGTGGTAATTCCAACCCACTAGCAACCGTAATTGGGGAGGGCAGTGAGCAGCCATTTCATGTTTGAGGATGGAGGTTGGAGAGGAAACAAAAGTAATGGCTGCCCACTCCACATTTTTCACTAGAGTGAAGAACCTATTTTTAACACTCACTGAGTGGGGCTCTTACAGTTTGGGTTTGGGAAAGGTCAAATATGCTATTCAGAAGCATCAGTACTAGGGTGCAAGGGACTATTGGGGGAAAAAGATGGGCAGTGAATTAGAGCTAGAGGGGAGTTCTCTTTTTGGCCTAGATGTTTTGTTGTATTTTTGCTGTAGGCACATGTGCTCACCAGAGAAGGGGTGAGGGTTGAGGGTTCAGGACTTGAACCACACAGCTGGCCTTGTGGGATCCAGCTACCTTAACCTCCATGCCACCTGTTGGCCCACCCCTGATGTTTTACAGCTGAAAACACTGAGTTTGCTATGAGGGTTCTACACTAAATAAACTAATATCAAAGTAATTTCCAGCAGGCTCAAAAATTATGAGAATAGTAAATTCTACCTACCTAGAAAAATGACCTTAGGAAGGAAAAGAGGATTGCTGATTATTTTTGACAAGGAATTGGCTTCTCACTACACAACTGTACACATATAATAAGTTGGAAGGAAGGACACTGAGGAACATCGAATATAAATTGAGGAAACTTTCTTTGCTTCAGGGTCTTCAAAAGGTTGAAGGAGGCCCACACTACTATCATATTTTGAAGATTCCTGTATATTTTTTGAGAGGTTTTTACTATAGGGCATGTGTGCTTGCCAGAAAGACAGAAAGTGAGAAATCACCCCCCAGGGGGAATGGCTACGCTGCAGTCCCTTCCCCTCCATTCTCCTCTTGGGATCTTGAGTACACAAGCACACAAACCTGGAGTAGAGTTTAAGCTACCAGGTCCAGGACTTGAACCGTGGTCAACTACGTGGGAGTCCAGCGACATAGCCATTACGCCAACTGCTCGTCTTAATTTCTGAATATTTTTTCAAATGAATTGAAATAAAAATGGTGTTAAAATTATAATATCTTTAAAATGCTTACCTATTTTAAAATCGCATTTTTATCTGTGAGGCAAAAATTAGCATACAATGTAGTGAAATTTAGGAAACTGTATTTTTAACGAATGCCCCATATGATTCTGGTATTCACCATCATTTAAGAAGCATCCCCTGAATTCTATCTGGAGAAGAAAACAGTCCCAGTGAAGTAGACTTTCCTTGAAGTATCAGAGAAAATGAATTCCCTTGCCTCTTTGGAGTGTGCATACCACAGCAATTTGTGTTGCTTTCCCATCAAAAGAAAATAGAGCTGGTCTTATACTCAAACGAAGTAAGCATCTACTAGTTAATATGAATAATGCCAAAATGTTCCCCTGCCCAAAATATTCCTCTAACCAAACTGACATAGGGCCCAATATTTCTAGAAGCAGTTTTTCTCCTCAAGAGCTATTATTAGCTATGCTCTTGCTGTGTTTGTGCCTGCCAGTCTCCCTTTGCATTATGTTATGAAGTTTTTCAATTTGCTAAGCACGATGGTTGCTGGCAGGAGATCTGAGAGAACGCATAAGACTTTGTCAAAAGTTGTTAAGAATTTGGCCTTGTGGTCTGATTGCAAGGAAAATAACCTTGAGCTTGGATTTGTTAAGAAATGTGAAGTTAATAAGATATGTTCATTTGACCTTGCTATGGCTGCCTACTCAGAATCTGAGCTAGTCATCATTTGAGGGTGTGCTCTACACTCAGAGTATATTACACTGGCACTGCAAAATAAACTAAAACAGATGACTTAACTTGCTTTAAAGGAATGAATGATAGCAATGCAGAGCACACACATGAGTTAGAACACACCTGTAAGGCTGCGTCACTAAGTGCACATTATATTATAGTAGCACAAAAGTGCTGCTAACTATTTTGGAAAGTTGGTAACAGACGCTGTTTATGGTTATGTAGTTTATCTCACACACAAAAGCACCAAACCAGAGGCCGATCTGGGAAGTTTCAAAGTCATAGTTGGGAAGAGAGGGTAGGGCATAGAGCAGGAGGGGGCATCACCACTAAACACAGAAAGGAAACAAGGAAAGTGCCAATGTCCTGAGTTTTCTATCACATTAAGCAAAAGGCTAGTCCCGTGCAGATGAATTAAAACATCATGGGCATAATATATCTAGAGAAGCTTGGGATAAATATGATTACAAAAGTCACATCCATTCTTGTCATTCAATTTAGATTAAGGGTTGGAAATGAAATAGATTTTATATATAGCAGTGAATCTTGTTGTCCGTGCTGTTCACTGCTATAATCCCATCACCTAACACCTAGCAGGCAATCAATATATATTTGTAGGATAAATGTGTAAATGAATACTTATCCTATCAATTAACAGCTCACCCTATTTAACCAATCCAACCAGGTGGTCCGTTATTTACTAACTTTTTGGATTCAGGTGCTACCTCTTATGCTAATTGTGTTCTGTGTATATTCCCACTACCACAACTGGACAGTCATGTCTTTGTACTAGACACCTAGCAGAATGTCTGGAACATGAAAGTTACTCAACATAACAAAAAATGAATGGAGAGGTGGATAATGAATCAATACATGATAAATGAATGGAAAAATACTTGTAACATTTATTTGCAGTAATTTCTTTACTTAATTATTATTTCTAATCCAAAGTCAACTTAGTACCAAGGGATCAGATCAGAAGTACTTGAGCTATATTCAGAAAATACTTACCTAATATACTCATGCTTACCTCATATAATCATCTGAGTGGAATAGATGAAAAGGGGTCACCAGAGAACTTCCTAACATCAAAAATGTTGCCTGTGGGCCAGCAGATTGTGTGGTGGTTAAGGCACTGGATCCCACATAGCCAACTATATGGTTTGAGTCCTATACCTGGCAACTTGATAAACAGTCCAATAGCATATGGGCACATGGCCAGAACCCTTAGAGGAGAATAGAGGAGAAAGGATTGCGCCATGGCTAACCCCCTGGAGAGTGATATCTCATAAAACAAAACAAATTTAAAAAACTGCCTGTGGTTTATAGCTTGGAACTTTGGGGCCAACCTATGGCCTGGTGGTTAAGAGAACAGGATTCTACATAGCCAACTGCTATGTAAACCAGTAAACCAGACCCAGCAGCTCAAGAAACATGCTGGGCATGTATGTGCACATACCCATACTCTTAAAAGGAGGGAGAAATGGAAGAAAAGGGATTGCAGTGTGACCATTCATCATGGGGGGGGGGGGGAGTTTCTCCATTTCTCTTTCTGTCTCTGTCTCTTTCTGGTTAGTGCATACACCCTCTGTTACACAACAAAACAAAAACCTTGGTGCACTATATGTTTCCCTTCCTTGTTAAAACAAATATTTTCTCCCAGACCCTTAGAAAACTCTGTATTTCATTTTAGGTAAATTCTCTGTACAAGCCAAATGATGTATAGCAAGTACATGTTTAAAAAAAAAAAAAGAAGAAGAAGAAGAAAATAATAATAATAATCTGAAAAAAAAAGAAAAAGCTATTTCCTGATGATGATGTGGATAGTAATGTCTTTGTCTTGACTGATGTGCATAGTAATTGTGCAGGAAAAAGTAATGTTATATACTGTAAGGATATATGTGATTAAGGGGGCTGGCAGGTAGCATAGTGGTTAAGGGCTCTGGACTCCCACGTGGCCAACCATGGTTCACATCCTGGATCTGACAGCTTGCTTTCCCACTTTCTCTCTCTCTCTCTCTCTCTCTCTCTCTCTCTCTGTCTCTCTCTGGTCAAATTAAAATAAATAAATAAAGTTAAATAAAATAATTCTTTTTAAAAATATGTGATTAAATTTAATATAAAAATATTAATAAGTATAAATAAATAAATAAAAATATGTTTTAAAAGTAAAAGGACACAGGCCGATTTCATGACCTAGTGGTTGAAGCAGCTAGATCTCACATGGCTGACTGCACAATTCGAATCCCACACACAATGGCTTGAGAAACACACCAGGATCGTGTACATGCAGACCATGCCCAAATTGTAGAAGGAGGGAGAAATAGAAGAGAAGGGATTGTAGCATGACCATGCCCCATGGGGGCACTTTCTACCTCTCTTGTTCTCTCTTTCTCTAGCGAGTGCACACACCCTCTAGCTAAATACATAAATAAAGTTAAAAAGACGTAACTGCTTGTTATTTAAAATACATTAAAAACAAAATCTTAACTCACACAATGATTTAAAAACACATACCAAAAAACAGAGCATTTACAAATGCCAGGAAATCTAGCCAAACTGATTAGCAAATAGCTAAACGAATAACCAATGCAGTTTTAACATAATATTACTTTTTCAAACATGTCTAGAAATGGAATTCTGTACTTGAAAATGTGACTCAGTTAGTTTTAAGAAATACTGAATACTTACTGCACTTTAAGAGCTCTACTCAAGAAATATAAATGTATTTCCAAGGATGAGAGATTGACTATTCTGGGCAGTCAAAGTGTAAAATGAGAATTCAAGTTTTTCTCCTGGTATTATAGGCTCAGAAATACAGGGGAAGGAACCAACAATTATATAGCTCTTAGTATATACAAGGCAGTAGCCTAGAAATTTTACTTTGACTTCTACAACAATTTGGCTTGGTAGGCATTTCCCCCTATTTTATAATTTAGAAAACCATGGCTCAGAGACTTGAGTTCTGTAGTCTGAGGTTACACAACTGGTCAGTTGCAGAGCAATATTTCACTCTGGTATGTTTGATTCCAAAAGCTCTGCTCTTTCTACAACGGGATGCTGCTTTTTACTATTTCATACTCATATTGTCCTCAAATTGCCTACACCATCTCCCATGGCAGGATATCAGGGCAGTATTGGTGGTTATTATAGCCATAATTGTGAGTGTGTGCATGCATGCATGTGTGCATGTGTGTGTGCAATTTATATATTGAAGCTGTCTTAGTTCAGGGTCTCACTAAAGCCATTCAAAGATTTTTCTGGTATACTATTTAATAAATTTGGAAAAACAACATCTACAATATGTACCTCCTTACATACTTTTGGTTTGAAAGTTTTCATCATAAGTTTAAACGATTGCAAAGGATGTAATTTCTGGAACATGGTAGTACATTGACATTTAAAATAAAACTATCCAATTACTCATTTTAATGTATCCAATGAAATCTGAATACCATAGCAATTTGTTACTCATAATCATATGTTTAAAAAATAAATGGCCAAATTCTTCTTTTAGGGCAGAAAATTTACATCATTCCTTTTTCTCCTTAAATTTTCATGTCCATTTTACACTCCCACAGGATTTTATCCTAATGTTATATACTTTTTTGCATTTAAAGTCTTTTATACTTTAATTATTTAATTTTTGAATACCTTGTTATATTTCTTCATAACAAAAGTATAAATAAAAATTTAATTTTTATTCTTGGTAGCTATAAGGTAATACATGTTAAAATCATTCTTATGAATTTAGGTGTCATTCACGTAGGAGTACAAAACCCTAAAAAGAACACAAATGCAATATAAGTTTTGATAAATAATCATTAGATATAAAATTAAATTTTTATTGGAAATGTATTTCATAAAGATGTGAATTGGGCTTTTCTCCCAAATGGTTATTATATTCATAGGTGAATATTGAGTAATATTCAGGGACAAAATTCAGCATCACCTACATTTTTATTTTCTATTTTTATAAAAGTAAGAAACATTTTTCATATCAATAAATATATATGAATGGATAGAGTTTTATTAAGCCATTTTCACTGAATTTTTGAACTAAGAGTTGTGTGCCAAAAGGTCATAACATGATTTTTAGTAATATTTTTAGCAATCGATCATCTGACAACTTGATCAGGTGCCCCTTAAATTTTAATGAAGGCAAAGAGTTAGAAACACCTGGCTTAGAAAAGGATTTGTTAACCAAGATTATAGACACTCAGTGTCTCGATTTCTGGGAAGTGCTACTGTGGTAGGCAGTCTCTGAGATGGACTCCCATGGTCCCCACTTCCTGGTATTTAAGCCCTTATCGTCTCTTCTTATGTGTGAGTTGGACCTAAGGACTCAACTTCTCATAGAATCTGGCAAAAATCTGGAGGTCTACTGTATAACATGACTACAGTTAATAACGTATCATACACCTGAAATTGCTAAGAATGTAGCAATCATAATCATAAATGTCCTTACCACAAAAGAAAATGTGAGGTGATGCATATATTAGCTAAATCTTTTCATAATGTATAATATATCAAAACAACATATTGTACAACATATAAATATATAACTTTTGTTTGTCAGTTACACCTTTAAAAATCTGAAAGAAAAAATATGGCAAAAATAATGTCACTTCTGAGAAAAAGACTGTAGCTTCTCTTTCTCTCTTATCGTGAGGGAACCTGCTACTGTATTATGAGTCGCCATACAGGGAGTCTCACATGGCAAGGAACTGAGTGGGGCATCTAGCTAATAGCCAGCAAGGGACTAATGCCCTTAGTCCAACATCCCATGAGGAGTGAATCCTGCCAACAACCATGTAAGTGAGCTTGGAAAAACATCCTCCCTTAATTGAGTCTTCAGATGGGAAACTAGCTTTGGTCAACACCTTGATTATAACCTTGTAAGATCTTGAGCCAGAGGCACACAACTTTGTCATCCCCAGATTCTTGACCCATGAAAACTATGAGATAGTACACGTTTGTTGTTTTCAGTTTTAATTTTGGGCAGCAATCCCACTTCTGGGTATTTACCTGAAAGACAGGAGAACGCTCAGTCAGAAAAGTGCTTGCACATCAATGTTTATTGCAGCATTATTCACAATTGCCAAGACATAAAACCAACCTAAATGTCCACAAACTGATGAATGGATTAGAAAAGTGTGGTATATATACTCTATGGAATACTACTCAGCCATAAAAAACAACAAGACCCTGGCATTTGATAGAAAGTGGTCAGATATGGAGGATCTATTGCTGAGTGAAGTAAGCCAGGCTATGAAAGAAAGATATTGTATGTATCCACTCGATATATACCGACTATCCACACTCTATGGTAGAGAGTGAAAAATTGGAGGACATAAAAGCAGTGAAGTTACTTAATGAGAATAGGACAGTGTGGAATGGGGGTGGGGGGGTTGAAGAGAAGAGGATAGAGAAAGATAGCAAGAGAACAATAGAGAGGTAAGACGTTAGTGAGAAACAGATATGGCTTATTACCTGTTGATGACTTCTCAACTGGATTGGTCTGAGAAGTATTTCATGATGGGTAAAGTCTTTGTACAAGCAAAATGAGAAATAGTGATTGACTGTTTAAAAAAATTATTAGAATAATAATAATAATGATTGGGAAAAACATAGAAAAGATATTGAATGATGAAGCAGGGAGATTAATGTCTCTGTATTGACTGACATGCATGGCATTCCCTTTTGAAAAAGCAATGTAATACACTGTAAAGTCATATGTAATCCAATGTAATATAAAGAAGATTATGATGATAATAAAAATTTTAAAAATTTAAAAAAATATTATCAAGTTATTATTAAGTATGCCAGTTGCAACTTTAGAGAAAGCATTTTGTTTAACTCAACATACTAAACATTCATGATATTGGAAATAGAAATTTTTTGTACAAGCTTTTTGAGGGATCAGCAGATGGCATAATGGTTGCATCACTGGACTTCCATGTAGTTGACCACAGTTTGAATCCCAGACCCAGTGGCTTAAAACTCACACTGAGCACATGTGTCTGCGTGCCCAAGATCCTGAGAGGAGAATGAAGGAGAAGGGATTGTGGTGTGGCTATCCCCCCGGGGGATGATTTCTTGCTTTCTGTCTCTCTGCCTCTCTCTGTCTCTCTAGTGAGCACACATGCCCTATAGCAAAAATATCTCTCTCTCTTAAAAAAAAAAAAAAAAAGCTTTTTGAGATCATCTAATCTGAAACCTTATTTCCTTTAAGTTTTATTTATTTCTTCTATGAGACAGAGAGAGAGGGAGATAGAGACAGCATCCCCAGTAGGGTCTTGAGGCAATTATCTACTTCCAGCCTTCAACCAGCCCTGAGTTACAGACAAGTGTGTGCCTAGCATACTCACAAAATTATAACAAATATTTTGATAGTTATCTTTAAATTCAGTTTTTAAAAATTTTGAAAGTTGTTTATTAACTGTCAAGGGCTATGGGGTATGAACAAAAAAATTTTTATATATAAAATAAATGTGGGAAAATGTAAAAATAAAGAAAAAAATGTTAAAAAAAAAAAGTTGCAGAAAACCAGAGGCCAAGGAATGGAAAACAACACCTGGAGAGATAGGAGAACTATATATTACATGGGTGGGCACAGAGGAGTTAACGTTCTAAATCTTCAGCCCAGCTGAGAGTCTTTTATGGGTGAATTGGGGAGGGCTGTTTTCAGCATGGTTGGGGTGTCTTATCAGGGAAGGGGCTCAGTGTCTGCCCTAATACAGAGCTGGCAGAGAAGCAGGAAATCCAGCCTGCTCAAGGCCTCCAGCCGCTCAACAGTTCATGGGAGAGGCAGCTAGCTCACAGGGGAACAGAAAGGCCAGGCAGCTATCAGCCCCGGGTTGCTTCAAGGTTGCTCACAAGTTCCAGGTTGCTCTGTATCATTACTCCCTCTTGAGCCTCCTCAATCATATTCGAGGAGGGTCAATTAACAGAAGGGTGGTAAACATGGCTTCCCAGGGCAGTGACAAGCAGTTTATATTTGGTGGCTTCAAGGTGGGAGGTTGTAAGGGTATTGTCAGGGTGCCATCCACCACTGTCCTCAAGCTTCTGCCATGCATAGATTGGTCAATGTCCAGAGTGACCAAAGCAGGACTTTAGTCTCCTCACATTTCTACCATGCATAGAGCAGCCAGCCCAGGAGTGGCTGCAGCAGGGCTGTAGTCCTGATGATGGGTCTCGGTCCTCTGGAAGATCACCATGGTTGGCTACTCAGGGTGGCTTAGCACTGTCTAGGTCCTAGGGTCCTCTGGTGCTGCAGCTCACTTCACTCGCAAGTGATGGATCCATGGTGCCAGCCCTAAAACCTTAACTGCAGTGGGGCTAACAAGCACAATGACATATGGCCCCAACCTGATGGGTGACATTGTTTCTTTTTCCCAATTTTTAACCCACAGTAAGTCTCCAGGCTCGTGTTTGTGTACCCAGTTTCCAAGGGGGACGAGGGTTCTTTCTAAGTTACATGGGCTCTTTTTTTTCCAAATCTTCCCCAAGGCCACAAGATCCTGAGTCAAGATTGCCTCACCCTGCTGACAGAAGTCAGCTGTTTGGGCCTGGGTAACTAAAGGGGGTGGCCAGCCAAATAGAATATCATAAGGGGAATAACCCTGTTTCTGTGGAGTGCATGGAATTCAGAGCAGGGCCAGTGGTTGGACATCCACCCGGGGCACCCAGTATCCTGAAAGAGCTTTGCTAGGATGGACTTGGAGGGTATGATTCATTCACTCCACTCCTCCAGAACTCTGAGGTCAGGAAGCAGTGTGGAGTTTCCACTTTATGCCTAAGGTCTTTGCCACTCCCTGTGTAACTTCTGCCACTGATGCAGGGCCTTTGTCTGACTCAATCATAAGTAGGAGCCCAAACTGAGGTATAACTTCCTTCAAAAGGGTTCAAGTAACTTTTCTGGCCTTTTCAGTTTACATAGGGAAGGCTTTTGCCCAACTTGAGTAAGTGCAGACAAGAACTACTAAGTATTTATAGCCCCAGCATGGCTGTACTTCTGAGAAGTTTGCCTCTAGCAACTACAGAGGAGTTGTTCCAGTAGCTTGTATTCCAGCCAGCCAGGTTGGCCCCAGGGCAGGATTATTTCTGGCACAGGTCTTGCACTGCATACTCAAGGTTGTGCACAATGACAGTAGGTGACTCATGATATAATATCTGCCCAATAAGCTCTCCAGGTTAGTCTTTCCCCAGTGAGTTAGCTTGTGGTACTTCTTTACCAATGAATATCCCAGGGACTGGGGTACATATACTCTTTTATTCAGCAGTCTCCACCACCCATTTTCTTCCAGAGTTGCTCCCTCTGATTTTACCCAACGACGTTCATAAGGAGCATGAGGGGGGAGCTTTTGGGAGACTTATAAGTTGTAACAATCTGGTTACAGTAGTTGGGGCTCAGTTGGCAGCAGCCTTGGCTGCCTAACAGATCTGGGCCTTCTTCATTGAGATTTTGTACCTGGCCTGGAAGAGAAGCTGGAGCAGTGCTCGAGTTCCTGTCCAGCAATTTTCTCAGGTCACTCTGGTGAGCAGGAGGTCGTCGACATATTGGAGCAGAGTACATACAGTTTCCTGACCTGGAAATTCAGTAGCAAGTGCTACCCTGGGGGCGAATATTCGCCATTCTTCCTCTCAGGGCATTGTTACAGTCAGGATTTTGGCAGGGCTGACAGTACATGCAGTGGAGCCTGATGAGTCAAAGCTGATTTACACTGAGTTTAGTCAATAGGTCTCTTCCCAACAATGGGACTGGGTAGTCAAGCAGGTACAGGAACTTGTGGGTAACCAGGTGTCCTCCTAGCTGGCAGCTTCTTGCCTGTAAAAAGGGCTGAGTTTTTGGTGTTTCCAGTGGACCCCATGATGGTGACTTTTCAGCCTGACAGGGGGGCCAGGAGCTGCATGAAAACAGAGTGTTCAGCTCCAGTATCTATCATGAATGTCACTGGCTGGACCCCCACTTTGACATTGACCAGGGGTTCCCAGGGGCCCAGGATCATGGAGCCCAGTCAATCCTACTCTGATTCCATCATGGCCAGGAGGTCCCTTGGGGGTTCTGTGTAGAAGGTCTTGAGGACTCCCGGTGGACTTTTGGTCATTCTTCTTTGGTTTGCCTTCCACACAAGGGCGTTTGCCTTTCCAGTTCCCATCCTCTTTGCCATATGCACATTGAGTTGGTCTAAGCCTGGGGCGGCCAGTTTTGGCCCCCCCTCCAGGATTTGGTGGGGCATCTGGTTGTCTCAGTGTGGCAGGCAACAGCGTTGTCTTTTGCTTCATCCACCGATCTGCCTCCTTTCTTTCCTCTCATTCTCGGTTCATGAAGACTTGATTAGCAATCTTCAGGAGCTGGGTGGCATTCATTCAAGCAAAAGCCTTCCTGCCTCTGGAGTTTTCTACAGATGGCAGGTGGTAATTGGGCAACAAAGGTGGCACTAATCATTTGCTGGCTTTCTGAGTTCTCAGGATCAAATGGAGCATAGATTTGGTATGCCTCACAGAGCCTCTCATAAAATTTCCCCATGGCTCATCTATCTTCTGAATTATTTCTGTGTGTTTTGCCATGTTTGTAAGTTTCTTTGCACTGGCTTTCATTCCCTGATCAGTGCTGGCTCCTCAGGCTGTTCCTCAGGCCCCAGAAAAATGGATGGTGGTAGAGTCTCAACTTCTAATTGGGTGGCTGAGATGTATGGGAGTGGAGCCACTAATGGCTCCTCTTCTGGGGTGGGAGCAGTAGGATTAGAGCCATAGGTTTCTTTTGGTCAGGGTCCTGTACAAGGACCAAGATTTAGGCAGCCAAAACAGTGCATTGGTTCTTCCCCTTTACGCAGATGCACACCCATGGCAGAGTGACTTGGGATATCTGTAGCCAGGAGTCAGCATAGGGAAACTGATCAGGATGTCCTGGGATGCCACTTAAAACGTTATACATAGCCCACACGGTAGGGAGGTGTAAGGTTCCTTCTAGCAGCCATCCAACTTTGAAAGAGGCCACTCGACCTCACAGAGAGCTCTCAGCTTCTCCAGCTTCATTTTGACTCCATAATCACCAGAGAAGCCCTTTTTGAAATTAGCTAGCATACAATCCAGCACGGTGGGTTTAGAGGACTTAGATTGGGGTTTTCCCATGGTGGTGCCGAGCCGCGTGGCCCAAATAACTCTGATATCTCCAGATATCAAAGGCCTGCACCTCCCAAAGAGCTCAGGATATCACTGGCTGGAGGGAGTAGTTGACGAAGGGATTTTGAAGGGATGAAGGTTCCTGGGAATGGGCCTTAGCCCAGATGCTCAAGAGTTTTGCAGTATCTTGGTTCTCTGCTGGAAGGTCTGGGCAGTGTAGGAGATTAGGCTGCTCAAGTCTGCAGGAGGGCCTTGGCTAAGGGCTGCAATCAGAAAGACCATGGCAGTCTCTCTTTGGGGTCCATCCTCCCAATATTCCGATGGTGGGTACCCCAGTTCTGGAGAGGGGTATTTCTGAGGTGAGTGACAGGTAGAATGGAGGAGGACGAGGGAACAGAAGTTTGCTGAGATGATCAAAGAGGGAAGGCTATTTTGTAGAGGGTGATGCCTATTCTCTCTCCCCTCAGACAGAGAGGGAAGGTTTGGCTCCGTGGACGAAGGCATTATAGGAGGGTCAGGACGGTCTCCAGGAGGACGTTTTGCATCAGTCAGGAGGAACTCATGTCCTAGCCTCCGAGGGCAGAACTGGCAACCTGACATTCAGTACTCTGCCTATCTGCCTCTATAGGGAAAACCCTCCCATTGGCCTTTGTGTCCCCCCTACCATGAATGGTGTCACAACAGACAAGGGGGCGGTGCTTCCTGGAAGGAACCAGTCAAGCGTCCATCTGGCAGTGTCCCTCACAGGATTTTATAGCCCCTTGGCAGTAGGCAATTGGATATAAATCCTCCACTGGATTGAATGCACAGGGAGGGACTGTGTCCGCCAGAGTCAATTTTGCTGTTTAGCTGTTACAGAGCTGCCATGGAATCGCAGGTGCAGACCCAATCATGCTCTGTAGCCAAGGCCATGGAGCCACAGACACATTTACTTGTCACAGACATCCACACTCTCATTCAGAGGTTATGCATTCCCTCCCCACACCAGCCATACACCAGATGAACCCTAACTGCCAGTCCTGTGACTGAAGGAAAGTAATCAGGTATCCTCTTCTACTCTATCTGAGTAGGTCTGACTAAGGTTCTATAGATCCCTAGGGGCTTACCAGATTACCAGATTACTAGAGTTGACCATGATTGATGCATCAGTGTCCAGGAGTTGGTCCTTCTCTCTAACCAGAGTCTGATGATCCAGGAATTCTCAGCCTCAGAGCAGGCATCCCAGTGCAGGCATCCTGTAAAATGAGACGGGGACATGCCTATCTCTCTGCACTGTAGTGCCCTTCGCAGATGGGGGATGCCCTGGTATTGGTGGCTCAAAGGGCCAACATGATTCCACTTCCTGGCCAATGCACCAAAATGCTGCAGAAAACCAGATTCTGAGGAACAGAAAACAGCACCCAGAGAGATAGGAGAACTGTTTTTTACACCAATGGGCACAGAGGAGTTAACATTCTGAATCTCCAGCCCTGACTAAGAGTTGGACTCAGTCTTTTATGGGTGAATTGGGGAGGGGTGGTTTCAGCATGTTTGGAGTGTTTTATCAGGAAAGGGGCTCAGTGTTTGCCCTAATACAGAGCTTGCAGAGAAGCAGGGAACCCAACCTGTTCAAGGCCTCCAGCTGCTCAACATTTCAGGGAAGGGGCAGCTAGTTCATGGGGGAACATAAAGCCCAGGCAGCTATCAGCCCTGTGTTGCTTCAAGGTTGCTCACAAGTTCTGTGTTGCTCCATATCACAAGGAGAGCTGTGGACTTGAACTGGGAAACTTCTCATGTGGGATTGCCTTGCAGAGCATTGTTTTGCCACTGAGCCATCTGGTTTCTGGGATATTGATATTTTAATAATTTTAATTCATCTTTATCAATAGAACATTTTCTACAAAATGTCTTTTTGGGACCAGCCCATGGTCTGGTGGTTAAGGTACCTGGATTCCACATGGCCAACTGCACAGCTCATGTCTTGGACCCAGTAGTTTGAAAAACATGCCAGGCATATGCGCATGTCCAAAATCCCAAAATGAGGGAGACATAGCGGAGAAGAGATTGTGGTGTGACCATTCTCCAGAGAGGAGGAGCTTTCTCATTTTCCCTTCCCTCACTGTCTCTCTCTGGTGAGCACACACACACACTATGGCAATTTTTTGAGGTACTTGTCATAGGGTGTATGTACTGACCAGAAAGAGAGAGAGAGACAGAGAGTGAGACGGAACATCAGAAATAACTGCCCATGGAGGATGGCCACACCACAATCCCTTCTCCTCCATTCTCTTCCTTGGATCTTGGGCATGCACACACATGCACCCAGCATGATTTTCAAGCCACTGGGTCAGGATTCCAAATGCAGTTGGCCATGTGGGAGTCCAACAACATAACCGATATGGCATCTGCTGGCCTCCATGGCAATTTTTAAATTTTTTTCTTTCTTTTCACATCTTAAATATAATTTTACCAAAATTTCAGAGTTATATATAGCTTTAGCAATTTATAGGCTATGTATATGATGTATCATAACAGGAAAAATAAAAAATTTCCAACCCAACTGACTATATAAAATTTATTTTCTGCCTTAGAAAGGATAACTTTGGGGCCAGCAGATGACAGAGTAGGGTGCTGGACTCCCACATGAACAACAGTAGTTTGAGTCTCAGGCCTGGCAGCTTGCTTTCTCACTTTTTCTCTCTCTCTGATGACTAATAGCAAGTTTAAAATAATAATAATAATAATAATAATAATAATAATAAATCATTCTTTTTGGGGGGGAGAGGAGAGGTTTTTGCTATAGGGTGCACGCACTCTCCAGAAAGACAGAGCAAGACAGAGAGACAGAAAGTGAGAAATCACCCCCCAGAGGGAATGGTCATGCCACAATCCCTTCTCCATTCTCTTCTAGGGATCTTGGGCATGCACGTACATTACTCTCTACTTAATTTGTTTCTGTGAAAATCTTTATTATTTCTTTTCTCCTGGTATTGTTGTTGTTGTTGTTTTGCCAGTACAGTGCATACTCCTCCACCTGGTTTTGAAAAAAATATTATTTGAACAGCAGATTGTCTGAATATATTTGAAATTTGTATTTCTGTACTGTTAAAAGTGTTTACTCTTTAGTAAAGCTTTATCTGACCTACATTAAAAAAAAATAGAACTATACAGAAAGTAAATGAAACTAAAATCTGGTTCTTTGAGAAGATAAATAGAATTGACACACTGTTTGCTAGATCAATAAAGAAGAACAGAGAAAGAAGTCAGATAAATCAAACTAGCAAGAAAACGGGTGATATTACAACAGACATAACAGAAATAGAAAACATAATCAGAGAATAGTATAGGCAATTATACACCAGTGAACAAGAAAACTTAGAGGAGATGGACAAATTTCCGGACTCTCTATTTCATTTGTTTCTGCTAAAATCTTTATTATTTATAATTTACCAAGATTGAATCAGAAGATATGGAAAGCCTGAATAGACCCATAACAAGCAATGAAATTGAATCAGTAAAAAAAAAATAGTCTACCAACAAAGAAAAGTCCAGGTCCTGATGGCTTCACTTCTGAGTTCCACAAAATTTTTAAAGAATTAACCCCAATTCTCCTCAAACTGTATCTAGAGAACTGAAAGGAAGGAACCTTCCCAATCTCATTCTATGAAGCCTCCATCATCCTGATTCCAAAAACAGAAAAGGACATAAAAAAAGTAAAACTATAGGACAATATCCCTGACAAATACAGATGCAAAAATTCTGAACAAGATAATAGCAAATCATATTAAACAGCACATTAAAAACTATACACAATGACTAGGTAGGCTTTATTTCAGGGATGTAAAGATGGTTCAATATACGCAAAACAGTAAATATAACACATCAACTTAACAGAAGGAAAGACAAAAAACTATCTGATCATATAAATTGATGCAGAAATATCATTCGATAAAATACAACATCCCTTCATGCTTAAGACTTCCAGCAAAACTGGCATAGAAAGAACATTCCTTAACAAACTAAAAGCCATCTATGACAAACCCATAGCTAACATAATACTGAATGAGCAAAGGACAACCCTTTCCCCTAAAAACTAGAACAAAATAGGTTGCCCACTTTCTCCACTCCTTTTCAACATAATCCTGGAAGTTCTAGCCAATGCAATCAGACAAGAGATTCAAATAAAAGGTATTGAAATAGGAAAAGAAGTGAAATTATTTCTATTTGCAGATGATATGTTTCTATACAGAGAAAATCTAAAAGAATCCAAAAAAATGCTGAAAGAGATGAATATAGTAAAGCAGCAGGATACAAAATAAACATACAAAAATCTATACCATTTTTATACATCAACAATGAATAAATTGAGATTAAATTGAAGAAAGCAATCTCATTTACAATAGCCACAAAAGTACTAAGATATCTAGGAATAAACTTAACCAAAAAATGAAAAACCTCTGTAGGGAAAACTATGAAACACTTGAAAAAAAATTGAAGTAAAACAAAAAAGTGGAAAAACATCTCATGTTCCTGGATTGGAAAAATTAATATAATCAAGATGTCAATCCTACCCATGTTAATCTACAAATTCAATGCAATTCTGATAAAACTACTAGAGATATTCCTCACAGAAACAGAAAAGAATCATAAAAGGCCTCATATTGCCAAAGCAATAATGTGCAAGGGGAATAAAGTACGAAGCATTTCACTTCCTGACGTCAAAGCATAACAGGGGCCAGCAGGTGGCATGGTGGTTAAGACACTGGACTCCCACATGGCCAAGCACAATTTGAGTCCCGGACCTAGCAGCTTGCTTTCTCACTTTCCTTCTCTCTCTCTCTCTCTCTCTCTCTCTCTCTCTCACACACACACACACACACACACACACATATGCATATATATAGTCAAAATTTAAAAATAATAGTTAAATGAAATAAATCAATAATTATTTAAAAACATAAAAAGCTGAGATAATCAAAACAACATGGTATTTGCACAAAAACAGGCAGGTAGACCAATGGAACAGAATTGAGAACCCCAAAATAAACCCCAAAACATACAGCTAACTGATCCTTGATAAAGGGTACAAGACAATCCAGTAGAGTAAAAGAAAATCTCTTCAGCAAATGGTGCTGGAAAAGCTAGATAGCCACTTGCAGAAGAATGAAACTATACCCCTATCTCTCACCACAAACCAAAATCACCTCAAAATGGATTAAACATCTAAATATAAAACCTCAAACTATAAAACTACAGTGTGGAGAAATCTTAAAGACCTTGGAGTAGGCAGACTTCTTAAAGAAGAACCCCCTCCCCCAAAGCACAGGAAATAGTCCCAAAATTAGACAAATGGGACTACATTAGAATATAAAGCTTCTGCACAGCAAAAGAAATAATATTTTGAGTGAGGAGTCATCTCTCAGAATAGGAGAATATATTTGCAAACTATATCTCAGATAAGGGACTGATAACCAGAATATACAGGGAACTCAAGCAGCTTACCTGAAAAAGAAAATCCAATTAAAAGATGGGAAAACAAGCTGAACAGACAACTCTTGAAGAAAGACATACAAACAGCCAAAAAGCATATGAAAACATGCTCAACATCTTATCATAAGGGAAATGCAAATCAAAACCACAATGAGATACCACTTAACCCCAGTCAGAATGGCTAAAAAAAAAAAAAAAAAAAAAGAAAGAAAAAGAATGGTAAGGCCTGTGGTAAAAGGGAACTCGCCTACACTGTTGGTAGGAATGTAAATCAGTACAACCACTATGGAGAACAGTATAGAGATTCCTCAGAAACCTACAAGTAGAACTACCATATGATCCAGTAATTTTACTCTTAGTTATTTACTTAGAGGATATGAATACAGTCAGCCCAAAAAACACTTACACATCCACGTTTACTGCAGCATTATTTACAATTGTGAGGACATGGAATCAACCCAAATGTCCAAAAATAGACAAGTAGATTGAAGAAATATGGCCTGTGTGCTCTATGGAATACCACTCAGCCATTAAAAAAAAAAAAAACCGAGACCCTGACATTTGATACAAAGTAGATGAATATGGAATACTTAATGCTATATGAAGCAAATCAAAGTATAAAAGACAAACTTTGCATGTCCCTGTTTAATATATACCAAATATCTGCGCTCTATAGCAGAAACTGAAAGATTAGAAGGTAGGGTAACTGCAGAAACGAGAGATAGTAAAGGGGGGGATAATAGGAGGCAGGTAATAAGGGGAGGGAGGTACAGGAACAGGAAAAAAAGAAATAATACATGTAATTGACACAAAAATGAAAAGTTATTTGGTGATAATGTATATGGTAATGTCTTGTCTTGACTGATATACACTATTCGTACTGAGGAAAACCATTGTAAACTATAAAAGTGTATAGTGATTAAATGCATATATTTTCTTGGACCAGCTAGTGGCATGGTGGTTAAGGCAGCTGTATCTCACATAGTTGACTGCACAGTTTGAATCACAGACCTGGAGGCTTAAAATTATGCTGGTCAAGTGTGCATGTGTGCCCAGAATTCACAGACAAGGAAAAAATAGAGGAGAAGGGATTGTGGCAACCATCTCCCTATGGGGGGAGTTCTCTCTCTCTCTCTTTCTCTCTCTCTCTCTCTCTCTCTCTCCTCTTTCTCTCATCTCCCTGTCTCTGGGTGAACACACATCCCTCTGGCAAAACTTAAAAAAAAAGATAAGCAAAAATAAGTTTATTTTCTTCATATAAGACACAAACAGACATACACACATATTCAAAGCCAGCAATGGCTGGGTGAGATTTTCTCACATTGTATCACTCTGACACTGACTCTCCTGCTTGTCTCTTTCACTTAAATCAAATATTGTGATGAGACTGTGCCCATACAGATAATCTAGAGTAATGTCTTCATCTGAAAGTCAGATGATTAGCAATCTTAATTCTATATACAACCTTAATTCTCCTTTTACATGTAACATAGCATACTCACAGTTTCCTGAGATGAGAATGAGGACATCTTTAGCAAGCAATGAATCATCTCTTTTTTTTTCTTCTCTCTCTCTCTCTTAAAAATTATTATTTATTGGAACCAGCAGATGGCATAATGGTTATGTCACTGGACTCCCACACGGCCAACTGCGGTTTGAATCCCAAACCTGGTGGCTTGAAACTCACACCAGGTGCATGTGCATGCATGCCCAAGATCCTGAGAGGAGAATGAAAAAGAAAAAATTGCAACATAGCCATCCTCCCTGGGGGTGGGGAGGTGTGTGAGGGGGTGATTTCTCACTTTCTGTCTCTTTGTCTCTTTTTGTCTCTCCAGGATGTGCATGTGCCCTATAGCAAAAAATGTCTCAAAATTTATTTAATTTTTACATTCAATCACTGTGTATCACTACAGTATACCAAATGAATTTTCCCATCAAATACATTACCAAATGAATTTTCCCAGTCAAAGACATTGCCAAATATATTATAATCAACAGATTTCTTTCCATTTCGGGTCCCTTCCATGTTTTGCTTCTTTCTTCTTCCCCTTGATTCCCTCCTTCTCACTCTCCCCCATTTCCCACCCTCCTCTTCCACTGTCACTAGTATCACCATTGCTCTCCATGCTTATATATCATTTAATATTTTAGTTTCTGTCATAGAGTGCAGACATTCAGTATATATTGAGTGGGGACATACAATGCCTCTTTCATAGTCTAGCTTGCTTTGCTTAGCACTGTTTCAAGTTAACAGTTGGTGAGTATAAATCATAAATTATTGTGGCTCCTGAAACAAAACTTGAAGTACTATATACAAATGGTGGGAGCTTCAAGGAAATTATTTTTTGAAATATTTGAAAGCAAGCTTTCAATAATATCCTGGCATTTTACTCCAAATATTGCAGCATGTACTTTATTACATTATCACAGTGCCATCATTGCACACAAGAATTTTAACATTGATATATTAATAATTAATAATTTGAAGTCTTTATTCAAATTTCTCTTATTGTTCCAAACATGTCCTTTACAGGCAATTAAGGATCACTCACTGCATTTGATTATTGTTTCTTTTAGACTAGAGTAGAACCCTTGCCTCTTTCCCCCCCACAAATGGTAGTGACAATTTTTATGACTACGTGGCAATCATCTTGTGTAATCACAGACCTGGTGGCTTAAAATTATGCTGAGCAAGTGTGCATGTGTGCCCACTTTGCAAATTTGCAATTTGGATTGTCTGACAGTTTCCTCATGGTCAAATACAGATTAAACATTTTGGCAGGAGTAATGCATAAGTAATGTGGTGTTCATTCATCCACTCTGGGCGCTTAATGGAGGAATTATTAGGATGATCTCATAGGTATATTATTGAAGACAAAGACATAGAGTAAAGGAATCTAATTTTAAAAAACAAGATTTACAGGCCAGCAGATGGTGTGGTGCTTAAGATGCTGGATTCCCACATGGCCAACCACAGTTTGAGTCCCAGACCTGGTGGCTTGCTTTCTCACTTTCCTTCTCTCTCTCTCTCTCTTGAGTGCACATGCCCTGTAGCAAATTAAATAATAATAATAATCAAATAAATAATTCTTTTAAAAAGTAAGATGTAATAGAGAATATTTTTGAATGATCTAACTGTTGAATCTCTAAGATCAGGGGTCCCCAAACCCCAGGCCACAGACTGGTGCCAGTGTATGGCCTGTTGAGGCAGGGCCATGGACTAGTGCCAGTCTGCTGGGCTACACAGCAGGGTGGTGGGTGGCAGGTAAGAGAGTGAGGCTTTGTGTTTGCAGTCACTCATTGCTTTCATCACTGCCTGAGCCCTGTCTCTTGGATCAGTGGCGGTTCTGGGTTTATATGAGAGTGCAAACCCTAGTGTTATGAGATTGTTTTATCACATATTGCAATGTGGTAATGATAGAAATGGGATGAATGGTATATATGGTATGCTTGAGTCATCCTGGGAACAAAACTCACCACTGGTCTATTGAGGGATTATCTGCCATGCAACTGGTCCCTGGTGTTGGGAAGGTTAGGGACCGCTGTCCAAAATGGTGCATCAGACTTCTTTTTCTGAATAATGGAGATACCAGGTAGGAGAACAGAAATATCAATATCAATACTGTTAATTCTTTTTTCTCTTTAAAAACTTTTAAAAATCAATACTCCTTCATTCTACCCCTGATGACTTTATAGCTTTGGGGGGTAATAAAAAGAAAACCCTCCCCTCAAAAAGTCTGACGGGGAACCAGCAGATGGTGTAATGGTTACATTGCTGGACTCTCATGTAGTCAACCATGGTTTGAGTCCTGGATTCAGCAGTTTAAAACTCATGCCAGGCATGAGTGCATTCATGCCCAAGATCCCAAGAGGAGAATGGAAAAGAAGGGATTGCAGTGTGGCCATCCCCTCTGGAGGGTGATTTCCCACTTTCTATTTGTCTTTGTCTCTCCAGTGAGCACATGTGCCCTATAGCAAAAACCTGTCAAAAAACAAAGAAAAACAGACTAATGGAAAAATCACTTCTAGGGACCAGCAGTTAGCATAATGGCTATGTCACTGAACTCCCATGGAGTCGACTACGGTTTGAGTCCCAGACCCAGTGGCTTAAACTCACACCGAGCGCGTGTACATGCGTGCCCAAGATTCTGAGAGGAAAATGGAGGAGAAGGGATTGTGGTGTGGCCAACCCCCCTGGGGGGTGATTTCTCACTTTCTGTCTCTCTGTCTCTCTCTGTCTTTCTGGCGAGTGCACGCACCCTATAGCAAAAAACCTCTCCAAAAATAAAATAAAATAAAATAAAATAATAAACATTTTCAGAACTCTGGAGATGAACCAGTTTTATAATAATCTTAGGAGTTTTTTTTTTTTTTTCTATAGGGCGTTTGTGTTTACCAGAAAGAGAGAGACAGAGAGAAAGAATGCGAGAAATCACCCCCCAGGGGGGATGGCCATGCCACAGTCCTTTCTCCTCCATTCTCCTCTCAGGATCTTGGGCACGCATGCACACGCATCCAGTGTGAGTTTAAGCCACCAGGTCTGGGACTCAAACCATGGTCAACTACATGGAAGTCCAATGACATAGCCAATACACCATCTGCTGGTCCCAGGAGCTTTTATCAAAATAAAAAAATTTAGCCAAATTTTAGAAAAATGGGTAAATCACAATACAAACTGTGCTTTGTGATGCTTAAACTTGCTCTATTACCATCCTCCTCTACTTTTTCTACTGTACATTTGGAAACCAGAAAGCTTGGAATTATGGTATCTGTAAAAACAAGCATCCTAGCAGCCACTAAAGGAGAATAGGTTTGGAGTTCCCTAAAAAGTCCTATCCCCAGATAATTGGCAAATTTGACCTATTTAGCAGCTTCTTGATAAAACTCCATTTACTGGGCTTATCTTTATATGACCTGCCTCAGAGCTCAGAGCTCATTTGGAGAGGAAAGCAATGTCTTTATAGTGCTGTGTGTGTGTGTGTGTGTGTGTGTGACAATTGCTTAACAATGCAGCTGCTTATGGCAATGAAGCCAGATGTGGCTAACAAGAGATTGACCGCCCCAAAAAAGGCATAGGAAAATTTGGCAAATAAGATGTATAATACATAGGGGGGCTTTGAAATTGTATGATTTATTCCTATTTATCTAGAAGGCCATGTACATATGCATGGGTGTGTGCACACCTAGAAAGATCTAAGAAGGCCCTAATCTCTTCCTGTGACTAGCCTTGAACTCTTCACAAGCAGTAAGGATAGGCAAAAGCAGAGTTTTAAATTGCAGGAGCACTGACTGAACACCACAATGCATAAGTCCCTTATCAAAAATGTTGGAGGGACCAGCAGTTAGCATAATGGCTATGTCACTGGACTCCCATGTAGTTGACCGCGGTTCGCATTCCAGACCCGGTGGCTTACAACTCACGCCGGGCGCGTGTGCGTGCATGCCCAAGATTCCGAGAGGAGAATGGAGGAGAAGGGATTGCGGTGTGGCCATCTCCCCTGGGGGGTGATTTCTCGCTTTCTGTCTCTCTGTCTCTGTCTGTCTGGTGAGTGCACGTGCCCTATAGCAAAAACCTCTCCAAAAAAAAAAAATGTTGGAGACTTACCATTTAAGGTATTTAATTAAATTTCTGTGCATTCATTAACTGAGCACTAGGCTGAGATGAGACTTCAATGCTTTCATGTGACAAATAATACAGACTTAATAGAATTAGTCCAGGAACATCACTAACATAACAACAACAAAAACAACCCCTGGGGGGAAGTGATCATATTCTTAGAGTGGTCACATTATATTGTTTAAAGTGTCTAATTTTATTCTTTTTTTTTTTTTTTTGGAGAGGTTTTTTTGCTATAGGGTGCGTGCGCTCGCCAGACAGACAGAGAGAGACATAGAGACAGAAAGCGAGAAATCACCCCCCAGGGGGGATGGTCACGCCGCAATCCCTTCTCCTCCATTCTCCTCTCGGGATCTTGGGCACGCACGCACACGCGCCCGGCGTGAGTTGTAAGCCACCGGGTCCGAGACGCGAACCGCGGTCGACTACATGGGAGTCCAGCGACATAGCCATTACGCTAACTGCTGGTTCCCAAGTGTCTAATTTTACACCCCTCCCAAAATTACAAAACATTAAGAGAAACAGGAAAAGTATTGCCCATATACAGGAAGAAAATATGTCAATAGAATCTGTCCTTGAGGAAATCCAGATGTTGGATTAACTATTGACTTTAAAGCAGCTATTTTAAGTACGTTCATAGAAACATATTTAAAAAGAAACATTTTAAAATAAATAATATCTGAAGAATTAAAGCATGAGAACCATGTCTCATCAAATAGATACTATTAATAAAGAGATAGAAAATATACAAAAGAATCAAATTAAAATTCCAGATTTCAAAAACACAATAACAGAACAAAAAAGTCACTCTAGAGACAACGGATGCTTTGAACTGGCATACAAGTGTCAACAAACTTGCATATAGGTTAATTAAGTTTGTCCAGTCTGGAGAACAGAATTTTAAAAAGGATGAAGAAAAATGAGCAGCACCTTAGAGACTTGTGGGATACCATTAAACATACACATAATGAGAGTCCTAGAAGGAGACAAGAAAGATAAAGGAGCAGTAAGAATATTTGATAAAATCATATACAAAAACTTCCCAAATTTGATGATAAAATTAATCTACATATCTAAGCTCAAAGAATGTCTAGTAGGATAACATAAAAAGATTCACATCACAGTCAAACTGTCAAAGACAAAGAAAGAATCTTGAAAGAAGCAAGAGAAAAATTACTCCATTATGCACAAGGATCCTGAATAGGGTAACAACTGATTTCTCTTCAGAAACCATGAGCACTAGAAATAATTGTAATGATATATATAAAATGTCTGAATGCCAGATCCTAACAAGCTGGAGAGTTGGGGAAGGTGATTATGGCATGATAGGGCCCTGTCAAGGTTGTCTTTCCTTCTTTCATGCACATGTATGTACACACACAACATGCACGCACACACACACACTGTCCCATGAATAAAATAAACAGTTAACAAAAAGTCTCAATGAACTAGAAAAAGAATGTAACTTTCACAATCTGATATAAGGCATCCACAAAAACTTATAACTAACATTAAACCTAATGGTGAAAGAGTGAAGACTTTTGTTTAAGATCAATAATGAAGAAAGAATATCTACTTTCATTACTTCTAGTCCATATCGTGCTGAAGATACTACAATAAGAACAGACAGTGCAATAAGAAAAAAGAAGGAAAACTGTTTTAATTTGGAAACAGTATGATCCTATATGAAGAAAAATCCTGAAGGGTCTACCAGAAACCTCATAGAACTAAATTTAACAAGGTCACATAACATAAGGTCAATTCACACAAATTACTATATACTAGCAATAAACAATTTGAAATTAAAATTTTAAAAGTCTACCTGCCAGGCCAGTGGGTGGCATGGCGATTGAGGTGCTGGACTCCCATGTGGCTGATTGTGGTTCAGGTCCTGGACCTGACAGCTTGTTTGCTCACTGTGGTCTGAATGTTTGTGTCTCTCCAAAAGTCACATGCTGAAAACTTAATCAATGTGATGGTACTAGGTGGGGTTTGGGGAAGGTAATGCAATTCTGAAGGCATGAATGGCATTAGTTTCCTTATCAAAGAGGCCTCAGAGCGCCACCTTGCCCCATTTTATTCACCATGTGAAGTTACAGCAAGAAGACAGACCTTGCCAGACACCAAATCTGCTGGCACCTTAATCTTGTCTTTCTAGGCTCCACAACTGTGAGAAATAAAGTTCTATTATTTATAAGCTGCCTAGTTTTATGGTATTTTCTTACAGCAGCTTGAACAGAGTAAGACAATAAATACCATTGACAAATGCTGCAAAGAAAATGAAATACTTATGCTTAACAAAATATGTGCAGGACTTTTACATTAAAAACTGTACAACGCAGGGTTTGTCCTGTAGCCTAGGGGTTAAGAGAGCCAGATCCCATATGGCCAACTGCAGTTCAAATCCTGGCCCTAGCAGTTTGAAAAACACACTACTCATGTGTATGTGCATGCCACAAATCCTGGTAAGATGGAGAAATGGAGAAGGGATTGTGGTGTGACCACACCCCATTGGAGTGCTTTCCCTCCCTCTCACCATCTCTCTGTCTCCCTTTGTTGAGCACATACAGCTTCTGGCAATTAAAGAAAAAACTATTCAACACAATGAAGCAAATGGCATACCATGTTCATGTGCTGGAAGAATCAACAAAATAAAGGTATTAATTCTTCCCAAATTGATCCATAGGTTAATCTAATCCCTATCAAAAATCTCAGCAAGCTTCTTTGTAGACATAGACAAGGTTCTTTTCAATCTATATAGAAAGGCACAGGCCCTGGAATAGTTTAAACAATCTTGATAAAGAAAATTAAAATGGGAGGAATCATTCTACCCAATTACAACACTTAATATATAGTGATAGTCATCATGATAGACAGTGTAGTGTGATGGAGAGGTAGACACATAGATTAATGTAACAGAATAGAGAATCCAGATATAGATATATGATTTTTTTCTGTCACATTAAAAAAATAATTTATGTGGATTATTTCTAAGCATGAATATGAGTGACCTAGGTCCTGAGAGGAGGTAAAACATACTTTTCTCAGGGTGATCAGGTACAGGGGCTCCTTTTATTTGATTTTGACAGTGAGAGACAAAGTTTGGAATTTAGTGAAGAGATTTTCCATTGGCCGGGCCCAAAAAGGCAAGACATGTGGAAGTGGGGGGTGGGGGCTTGTAGGTTATAAGTGGGTTTTAGGGGGTTTTTGTTTGTTTGTTTGTTTGGAGAGGTTTTTGCCATAGGGCGCATGCGCTCGCCAGACAGACAAAGAGAGACAGAAAGCAAGAAATCACTCCCCAGGGGGGGATGGCCACACCTCAATCCCTTCTCCTCCATTCTCCTCTCGGGATCTTGGGAACACACGCACACATGCCTGGCATGAGTTTTAAGCCACTGGGTCCAAGACTCGAACCGCAGTCGACTACATGGGAGTCCAGCAAGATAGCCATTACGTTAACTGCTGGTCCCAGTGGGTTTTAGTTTTTAGGTTGGTGATTGGAAAAGGAAGGTTGCTGAGATCAGAAAACACGTATTTTAACAGAGATAAGGAGGCTTAATATATATCACAAAGATTCTATGCAAGGGACAGGATGTAGGAAAAATCCTGTTACCAATGGGTCGAAATGGTCTGTTAACGTTTCTGGACATGACCATCTCCAGGCCCCCTGGAAAGGATTTTGGAAAATAGGAAAAAACAGTCAGACTTTTGTCCTCAGTTCCTCCTGTTAACCAAAAATCATTCCTCTGAATGCATGTGTAGGCCACAAAATTGAAGACAGGGTACCCCCATGTCCTGATCCTCCTGCCTCACTCTCCAAACTGGAACTACAGGCATGCATCACCACACCAGGCTCTTTTATAGTCTTGCTATGTTGCCCAACTAGGCCAGCCTCAAGCTTACAATCCTCCTGCTTCTGCCTCTTGAGTTGCTGGGATTATAGGCATATACCACCATGCCCACCTTTTAGATTGGACTGGGAATTAAACCTGAGACTCCCTTCTGTTGCAATGTTTTTTCCTTATGGAATCATTTATTATCTTCAACTTCATGGTGTTACTAAAATTCCAACCATATTTCCTGAGTCCTTTTGCTCACTTCATCCTTGAATTTCTCCAAAATTATTGCATGCCCATCATTCTCAAACCTTCATCTTCCTTACACAGACCCAGGGTTTTTAGGATGTATTTATACTACACAAATGGCATAGAGCATCTGTTTGAGGAGTACATTATCTCAAATATAGCCACAATATTATTATATCCATGAAGAAAGGAAAAATTATAGCTGTTAACTTTGGTGATTTTCAGATGTTCTTGTTGAGATATTAAATATTCCCTTGTTTTTTTGTTTGGAGGTACCAGGTCCAGGGGTGATATCTAGTGGACCTCTACAAAGTCCCCATCATATCAGGAGGGTAAAAGCAAGCAGAGTTTCTCTCCATGAATCTCTCTCCCTTCTGCTGCATTCAAAAAATAGCTTTATTAAGATATAACTCACAATGAAGCAAGCCAGGCTATGAAAGACATTGTATGTCTCCACTTAATATATAACAACTGTCCACACTCTATGGAAAGGCATTGTATGTCTCCACTTAATACATACCAACTGTCCACACTCTATGGAAAAGATTCAAAGATTGGAGAACTTAAAAGCAGTGAAAATAGTTATGGACACTGGAGACAGTGTGGAAGGAGGGTGGGAGAGGGGAAGCATACAGGAAAAGAAATCAGGGAGAACAAATAGAGAGGCAAGACATTTGTGGGACACAGAAATGGTTCATTACCTGTTAATGTATAGTATTCTCAACTGGACTGGTCTGAGGTGTATTTAATGCTGGGTAAATTCTCTTTGTAAGCCAAATGATGTATAGTGATAAAATTATATAAAATGTTTATATAAAAATAATTATAAAATGGAATTTTAAAAATGATATAACTCACACACCATAAAAACAATCTTTTTAAAGTGTTCAGTTCAGTGGTTTTTAATGTAATCACAAATATATGTGAAAATCACTATTTAATTCCAGGACATTTCTCATTCCAAAAATGAAACCCCATATCCATTAGCATTTACATAGCATTCCCCTCTTCCACCAGCCACTGGCAAACACTATTATGCTATTTTTATGGATTTCTCTATTCTGATCATTTCATAAAAATGGTGTCATATGATATACCTTCTGTGACAGGTTACTTTTACTTAACTTGTTTTCAAGGTTTATCCATATTGCAATATGTACCAGTATTCATACTTTTTAAATGTTGGATAGTACTTCATTGTCTTAATATGCCACATTTTTTATGCATATATTGGTTTGATGGATATGTGGGTTCTTTTCATTCTTTGAATATTGCAAAATGTTGTTATGAACATTTGTATACATGTTTTTCAATGGACATATTAGTTTTCATTTCTTTTTTGTATATACCTAGAAGTGGAATTACTGAATCATATGGCAATTCTAAATCATTTGAGAAACTGCTATATTGTTTGCCAAAGTGGTTGCACCATTTTACATCCCCACGAGCAGTGCATGTTTGTGTGTGTATATGTATGTCTTGATTATGATGATGGTTACATGAGTATATACACTTGTCAAAAATCATTAAACACTTACAATGGATGAACTTTATTCTGTGTAAATTATGTTTCAACAAGGCCAGCCCCATGGCCTAGTGGTTAAGAGAGACAGATTCCCACATGGCTGACTACAGTTTGAATTTCAGGCCTGGTGGCTTGAAAAATATGCTGACACATGTGTGTGTGTGCTCCAAAATCCAACAGGGTGGAGTAGAGGAGAAGGAATTGTAGCATGACCACATGCCACTGGGGAGTGCTTTCTTCCTCTCTGTCATTTTCTGTCTCCCTCTGGCAATTAAAAAAAATTATACCTTGGGGACCAGCAGGTGCATGGTGGTTAAGGCGCAGGACACTCCAACATGGCTGATGACTCTTCAAGTCCTGGACCTGGTGGCTTGCTTTCTCACTTTCTCTGTCTCTGTCTCACTCTGATCAAATTAAAATAAATAAATTGAATAAATAATTCTTTAAAAAGGGAAAAAATTACACCTCAATAAAGTTAAATTTTTAAAAAAGAACGCCTTCTCACCACAATCTCACTGCTTAAAAATAGCTACTACTAGGATATGGCTGGAGCTTGAGGTGCATAGGGCCAGAGACGCTGCAGACCCACAATCTGGAGCAGCTCAGAGTGATGAACTCTTCAGGTCTGCAATAAAAAGTGGCCTCCAACAAAACCACATTGCAAAAAATGGGTAAGAAAAAGAATGGAAAGAGTAAAAAAAGTTGAAGAGGCAGAGCCTGAAGAATTTGTGGTGGAAAAAGCACTTGCCAAATGTGTAGTGAATGGGAAGGTGGAATATTTCCCGAAGTGAAAGGGATTTACAAATGCTGACAATACTTGGGAACCAGAAGAAAATTTAGATTATCCAGAGTTAATTGAAGCATTTCTTAACTCTCAAAAAGCTGGTAAAGAAAAAGATGGTACAAAGGGAAAATCTTCATCTGACAGTGAATCTGATGATAGCAAATCAAAGAAGAGAGATGCTGCTGATAAACCAAGAGGCTTTCCCAGAGGTCTTGATCCTAAACAAATAATTGATGCCACAGACAGCAGTGGAGAGTGGATGTTTCTCATGAAATGGAAAGATTCAGATAAGACAAACTTGGTATTGGCAAAAGAAACAAATATGAAGTGTCCTTCAAATTGTAATTGCTTTTTTATTTTTTTTGGAGAGGTTTTTGCTATAGGGTGCATGCACTTGCCAGAAAGACAGAGAGAGACAGAAAGCGAGAAATCACCCCCCAGGAGGGATGGCCACGCCATAATCCCTTCTCCTCCATTCTCCTCTTGGGATCTTGGACACGCACGCACACGCGCCCGGCGTGAGTTTAAGCCACTGGGTCCGGGACTCAAATCGTGGTCAGCTACCTGGGAGTCCAGCGACATAGCCATTACGCTAACTGCTGGTCCCATCCTTCAAATTGTAATTGCTTTTTATGAAGAGAGACTAACTTGGCATTCTTGTCCAGAAGATGAAGCTCAATAATTGTTTGCATTGTTATATATATATATATATATATATATATATATATGCATTGTTTTATATATATACATATATGTGTGTGTGTGTGTGTGTGTGTGTGTATATATACATATATATGCATATGTGTGTGTGTGTATACATATGTCTCAGATTTTGATTTACTAGTGTGGAGAAATAACTGCATTCTAGTGGAAAAATCAAGTTTGATATGTTTGTTTGTTTTTCTTTTTTTTTTTTTTTTTTTGGAGAGGTTTTTGCTATAGGGCGCGTGCACTTGCCAGACAGAGAGAGACATAGAGACAGAAAGTGAGATATCACCCCCCCAGAGGGGATGGTCACGCCGCAATCCCTTCTCCTCCATTCTCCTCTCAGGATCTTGGGCACGCACGCACACGTGACCGGCGTGAGTTTTTTAAGCCACCGGGTCCAGGACGCGAACCGCGGTCGACTACGTGGGAGTCCAGCGACATAGCCATTACACTAACTGCTGGTTCCCATGTTTCTTTTCTTAACTCCGATTCATTCCTTACATATAGGCCTCAATCTTTTCAATATTTGGGTTACTGATTCAGCAGAAGCAAGGAAAATCAATAACTCTGTAGTAATCAGAATGTTACCCAACTGTATATTGTTTACCTTATTGTAAATACTGGTGAACAGTGGTCAATAAATAGTTTCATATTTCTTTAAAAAAATAGCTACTACTGAAAGTTTAGTGTGTACTTATTTAGAACATATACGCATATAATACAAGAGATTTTCCAGTTGCATAAATGGGATCAACATATACAATACATTGTAATTTACACTGTTTTCTTCACTTAGAAGTCTTGGAAAAAATATATGCACACAAACACACACACACACATATGTATATATGTATACATGTTTATAGATCTCCTACATTTTAATAATTATATTATAAACCATATTGTACATTTATTTAACCAGTATCCTACTGTTGGATATTTAGGTTGTTGCCAGTTGTTCTGCTATTACTAGCCATGCTACAGTGAATGACCTTTTACATAAATTTTTTGGCAAGTATTTCAATAATGTATTTCTAAAAGTGGGATTACAGTGTCACAGGGTATATGTAACTTAAATCTACACAGCTATTGACAGATTGTCTTTTATAGAAGCAAGTAGAAAGTATAGAATGAAACATAAGTACATTTTGTAGTTCCCCATCCCAAATCTTGAATTTCTGTCTTTCACAGGATCATGCTGATATTGAGTGGAAATTTGCAAGGACAAAGCTCTGGATGAGTTACTTTGATGAAGGTGGCACCTTGCCACCACCTTTCAACATAATCCCCAGCCCTAAGTCATTTCTATATCTTGGTAACTGGTTCAACAATACCTTCTGCCCAAAAAGAGACCCTGATGGTAGACGGAGAAGACACAACTTGAGAAGCTTCACAGTAAGGCTTTGAAAAACTGTTTCTTTTTAAATAAAACCATTTCCTCCCTTCCCTCCTTTGTGATGTTCCCTATTATGATGTTCAGAATGACATCATAAAATCACTTCAACCTATATACACTTTGGGGGTTTGTCAGGCAGGAACTCCTGTGTCATTTTTTAGTTCTAAAATTTAGGACTATATTCAGATGGGTGGGTGGGTGAGTAGGGTAGTAGTAGACTGCTAATATAAATGTTCTGTCCATTTTAAATTACAGGAACGGCATGCAGACAGTCTGATACAGAATCAACATTACCAGGTAAAGTTTCCTCATAGGGAATAAGTATAATAGTTTTTGGCCAGTTGTGTGGAGTAGAAGCAAAGTTCACTCTGCCTATGTCTGGACATGATCCCATCAGACTGGGGTAGGAGGCTTGGAAACACTAATTCACTGAAGACTGAAGTAGTTCCTGTTTTATAATCTTATTCATAGCCCTTGAACACTGCCTCAGCTTGATCAGCAACTTCCATGACTTAGAAAGGTATCTTCCTGGGGACCAGTGGATGACATAGTAGTTACGTCACTGGACTCCCACACAGTCAACTGCAGTTCGAGTCCCAGACCGGGAAGCTTAAAACTTACAGCAGGCGCATGTGTGTGCATGCGTGCCCAAAATTCCCAAATGAGAATGGAGGAAAAGGGATTGTGGCATGGCCATCCCCCCTGGGAGGGGGGGGATTTATCTGTCTCTCCAGTAAGCGCACATGCCCTATAGCAAAAATCTCTCTCTAAAATAAAAGAAAGCTATCTTCCTTGAGGTTAAGTAAAATAGACTATGTGGTTCGTCAGACAGTCAACAAATATTTGAATATTAGGTCTAGTCATTAAGCTACACACTAGAGAAATCACTGTGAATAAGAAAGATACTGTCTTTCTGCCCTTATAAAGTTTATCAGCTAGCAGAGATGAAAGGCATTAAATAAATCATTACAACTATTAAAATTAAGTGATTAATGGGGCCGGCAGGTGGCTTGGTGGTTACAGGCATTGAACTCCCACAAGGCTGACCACGGTTTGCATCCCAGACCTAGCTGCTTGCTTTCTCACTTTCCTTCTCTCTCCCTCTCTCTCCCTCTCTCTCTCTCTCCCCTCTCTCTCTCTCTCTCTCTCTCTCTCTCTTTCTCTCCCCAAATTAAAAATAATAAATAAAATAAAAATTAAGTGATCAAAAGGGTAAAACCTGTGGGAAGAAAAAGTGCATAGGGTAATAGCATGTATAAGAAATATGCAAGTATGTAATATGTAACATTGGAAACTAACTTCAATAAAATTAAAGTTTATCTGAATGTTAAGATCTTAGGTCCTTCTAAATTACAACATGACTTTAAAGAAATAGATAAGCACTTCAGTATTTTAAAAATGTAATTAACTGAGGTCAACAGGGTCACATGGTGGTTGAGGCACTGGACTCCCACTTGGCCAACTGCAGTTCAAATACCAGACCTGGCAGCTTGTTTTCTCACTTTCCCTCTTGCGCCTCTCTCGCTCTCTCTTTCTCTCTCTCTCTCTCTCTCTCTCTCTCTCTCTCTCTCTCTGTGTCAACTCTCTGGTGAGCACACGTGCCCTTTAGCAAATTTTTTAAAAATAATGATAATGATAAATAAAATTAAATAGTAATTCTTTTTAAAAATATAATTATCCTAATAAACATTTGGGCCATTCTTCCCACCAGCCAGAAAACAACCAAGTATCCAAATATTGGAAACATCTTTTGAGAGTAATCCTTGCAAATCACAAATAATAGAAATCTATCTCTTACTGTCCTGATCAAAAGAAACCCAAAGTAGAAAAAAGTTCTTCCAGGCTTGTAGGAAATTCATCCTTATTCTACAGGTCATTTCTCCTAACTTTGTTTCACTTAGGTCAAAAGTAATAAAAAGAAACAGAAAATAAAGTATTTGAGAGGTAACTCTTTCCTCATTACTCCCACCTTTAATGCTTATTATTTTTATAATAATGAATTATAGGCATGATTTATTGCCTTCCTTTTGTACTTCATAGTTCTCACACACACATGAAATGGTTCCTGGGCATCTCAGTAACTACTTTAAGTTCGCATGGTAACCGAAGTAATAGATGTAGCCTTGGTTATTATCATAGCCCCTGAAATTCAGACTGAAGAGAATTGAATTCTAACATTTACTAGTTCTGTGAACTTAGATGAATCAGTTAACCACACTGAGCTTCAGCTTCTTCATTTGTGAAATAGAGATACTAACAAATGGTAACTTATGGTGTTGTGAAAATTGAGTGATACGAATATACAAGGATACTTCAAAAGTTCATGGAAGGGGGGATTAAAGCATTATTTTATTTTTGTTTAGGTTTTGGCTATAGAGCATATGCACTACCTGGAGAGAGAAAAAGTGAGATATCACCCCCACCCCCAAGGGAGGATGGCTATAGTGCAATCCCTTCTACTCCATTCTCTTTGGATTTGGGGAACAAATACACATGCTCTCAGCATGACTTTCAAGCTGCTAGGTCTGAGACTTAAACCATGATCAGCCATGTTTAGACCAGCACCTTAACCATCATGCCACCTGCTGTCCCCAAAGCATGAGTTTATTTTGATGCAAAAGAACTTTGAATTCTGTGCCTAGTTTTTTCAGAACATGCGTTTTTCCATGAACTTTTTGAAAACCCATGCATGCATGGGTATACATGGTGTGTTGTTGGACAGTGTCTGACACATTGGCATAAATAGTAGCTACCATCATCACCATCACTAATATAAATTATAGTGACTGTGTGTGTGCTATTCCCCTGGAGGCTAAGTTAAATGAGGATATCCCTGTAAGAAAGTGTAGATTGACTCTGAGAAGTATCTTAACTAATTTACTAGCGGACATGGAAATCAGCACACTAGACTAGGGACTCTGAAGAATGACTCTTCCAGTACTATAAAAGGAGGAAAAAACTCATTTTACAAGGAGTATTTAAGTTTAATCCAGCCTTAAGGGAAAGGATATTGACTATGACCACTTGAAGTTTATTCAACTCTCATTATTCTATAAATGTGAATATGTTTACCTCATGGTTGGGAAAAAAATTTTCCTTTAGGGTAAATTTGATTTTACTTGCCCATTCTGCCACAAAAATTGAAGACACCATAATTTGTTTAGCTAATAGACTTAACTCATTTGAATTTTTTGCAGAAAATAGCTGAATCCTGTGAGGATTTTCTATTTCAAAGATGGTCTAAGCAGGTTTCATTTCCTATGGAGGCTTCTTATTTTACTAAGAGCCTGAAAAGAAAATTGAATGCTTCTTCATTTTTTTTTTAATTCCAGGAAGTTATCAGGAATTTAGTCAAAAGATATGTGGCTGCTATGATAAGAAACTCCAAAACAAATGAAGGTCTAACAGAAGAAAATTTTAAGGTAATTTAATCATGGGGTGGTTTCTCATTTCACATTTCTTAAGCATCATTCTCATTCTCACCAGGTTTGAAGTTTCTGGTGATAAAAATTTTACTGCCTATAATACAGCAAAAAATAGGTACAATTCTCATTCTCTCTCTTAGAATTGTGTGTCATCCAGTAGATGAAAAGGTTTTATCAATGCCTTTCACATAGTAATCACATTTTACGAACAAAATAATTGTGCTGTATGCATTTAAAAAATATTCTGAGTGTTTCTCAGCATGGGAATTGAATGCTTTAAATTATGTGGCAAGGACATAGTAATTATGTGGTAAGAGCCAAGATGGCAAAGGGAAGAAGCCTGGACATTTAAAGGTCTTCTCCACTTAAAAGGACCAAGAAAATCTATTACTAAGCCTGAAATCTTAAAGAACTCATACCATTAAAGGTCTCCTACTTTTGGCATTAGCCAAAAACAGTGGTTCTCAACCAGGGGCATTTTTGTCCCTCAGGGCACATTCAGCTATGTCTGGAGATATTTTTGGTTGCCACAGATATCTAGTGGGTAGAGATAAGGTTGGTACTAAACATCCTATAATGAAAAGAACATAACACAGAATTATCCATCCCAACATGACAGTGAACAGGTTGAGAAACCCTATTCTAGAATATATATATGTGTGTGTGTGCATGTGTGTGTGTGTGTGTGTGTGTGTGTGTGTGTGTATCTCCCCCACTCCACCCCAGAGCACACAGAAAGGCCAATATCCTAACATAACTCCTCTATTGAGGACCTGCTATGTGCCAAGCACTCTAAGCTTTAAGTACTAGGGTAGACTAGTGAGCAAGATCTAACTAGCTCCAAGAGTGACAAACAACAATAATATGGGGTGATGAATATGTGAGTATTCTGACAGGGTACGTGGCAATGTGGAAACAGAGAAAGCAGGGCCTCCCATGATGGGATTTGGGGAGGGAGGATAGACTTTTCCTGAAGAAGTGATGTTTCAACTGAGGCTTGAAGGAGGAGCCAGATAAAGGGGAACTGGGGAGAAGAGTGTTCTAGACACAGAAAATGACACAGGCAAAGGCCCAGAGGCAAGAGACAATATGTCCATAAAGGGACAATAGAGAGCCTGGCAAAAGTGTAAGAAGAGGTGAAACTGGAGACACTGGCAAATGCCAGGCCTTGAAAAACCATATAGTCCATTATATGGCACTTCTGCTTTTTCCTACGGTCAGTGACAAGCTACTAACAAGTTTTAAGCAGGAGGACAGCATGATCAGATTTTAAGGTTGTTTTTTTTTTTTTTTTTTTTGAGAGAGAGATTTTTGCTATAGGGTCCTTGCGCTCGCCTGAGCGACAGAGACTGAAAGCAAGAAATCGCCCCCCAGGGGGGATGGTTATGCCATGATCCCTTCTCCTCCATCCTCCTCTCACGATTTGGGGTGCACATGCACATGTGCCTGGTGTGAGTTTCAAGTCTCTGGGTCTGGGACTCAAGCCACAGTCGAATGTGTGGGAGTCCAGTTCTTTAAGTACTACACCACCTGCTGGCTCTCAGATTTAAGCTTCTAAAAGGTGACTTTTGGACCAGCAGTTGATGTGGAAGTTAAGGTGATGGATCTCACATTGCTGACTGCATATTTTGAGACCTGGACCCGAGGGCTTGAAAATCAAGGCTGGAGCGTGTGCGTGCATGCACGCCAAAAATCCCAAGAGACAAATGGAGGACAAGGGATTGTGGCATGGTCATCTCCCCTGGGGAGTGATTTTTCACGTCCCCCCCCCCCCGCTCTCTTTCTTTAGCAAGTGCACATGCCTTTATAGCAAATAGCAGAAACTAAAACAAAACAGAAAACAAAAGATGGCTTTTAAAGGGACAATTTATAATAGTATCTAAGGAGCCAGTTAGAGATAGAAGATATCTCATAGGGACTTGAATAAACAGAGCCTCCTGTTAAAACAGCAGTCTTATTACCTGACTTTTCACATCTCTTCTTTTGTTTCATAAGTTACAGTCCTAAGAGCTTTTTCTCTTCAGTAGTTCTTTTATATGCAGATACCTGTGAAAACCAGTGTCCTAATATAATACTTTGTTAGTTGACATTAGTAATGATTAGTTTGTCAACGTGCTCCTAGTAGGGAGGTTCGAAAATCAACTTCGCCCATTGCATGATTTTTCCCAATTGGCAGCCGTGCCCACAGAATTATTAACATACCTTTCTTCTGCTTAAAAAATGGTAGATTTCTCTGGTAGTTTGTGTACTTTGTGATTTGCTACAAGGCAAAACCTGAACCATTCCAAAGAATATCCAATGTGCCTGCTTTAAACCAAAGACCAAGGTTCTTGACGTAATGTGTCTTCTCTCTTTCTCTAGGAATTAAAGCAGGACATCTCCAGCTTTCGATATGAAGTGCTTGATCTCTTGGGAAATAGAAAACAACCAAGGAGAAGCTTTTCTACTAGCAGCACTGAACTCTCTCAAAGGGATGATACCAATGATGGCAGTGGTGGGGCTCGGGCCAAATCCAAGAGTGTCTCTTTCAATTTAGGCTGCAAGAAAAAGGCCTGCCATGGAACACCCCTCATCAGAACCATGCCCCGAGCCAGTGGTACCCAAGGGAAGTCAAAAGCTGAGTCATCAAGCAAACGGTCCTTCATGGGTCCTTCTCTCAAGAAACTGGGTCTCCTGTTCTCCAAGTTTAATGGTCATATGTCTGAACCCAGTTCAGAGCCAATGTACACAATTTCTGATGGAATTGTTCAACAGCACTATATGTGGCAGGACATCAGATATTCTCAGATGGAGAAAGGGAAAGCAGAGGCCTGTTCTCAAAGTGAAATTAACCTCAGTGAGGTAGAATTAGGTGAAGTCCGGGGCGCTGCTCAGAGCAGTGAATGCCCTCTAGCCTGTTCCAGCTCTCTTCACTGTGCATCCAGCATCTGCTCCTCAAATTCCAAACTTTTAGACTCCTCAGAGGACGTATTTGAAACTTGGGGAGAGGCTTGTGACTTGCTCATGCACAAATGGGGTGATGGACAGGAAGAACAAGTTACAACTCGGCTCTAAGTCAAGCCACTATCACCTGTTCTGGAACTCAACAGAAAATTTGTAATTTCCTTTCTCTCAGAGGTGATATATATAGAATATGATTTCCTCATCACCTCCATAGGAGAGTGAAAGTCCTATTATTTTCGCCATCTTTTATAGCCACATTCTCCATTTTTTGTTTTATTATTATTATTATTTGCCTTTTTATACCTATAAACACTAAGTCCATTTCACAACCAACTAAAGGGGTATCGCCCCTAATCAGCAGAGGTGCAGCCGGGTGCTTAACCCTTTTGCTTTGCTTTTCTTACCCTTGCTTCCTTGAAGCTCCAGGTGCCACTTTGCTACTGTTGCTGCCACACAGATTCCTGACCATCCTCAGGATCTCATGCCATTTCCCCACAGGGTTGAGGATGTGGTCAGTAGTCCCCACCAGCTGTGCGATAAAGGCAAGCTAACCTGCCTATCTTTGTTGCCCTTCAGTGCTACATGCTACCCACGTTGGTTCAATGGACAGTATCACAGGGAGGCTGAACAGACTCTAAAGAATTGTCAGCTTGTGGTTTCTAGGTATAACTGGCTTTTTTCTTTTGGTTTTAAACACTACAACTTCTTATTATGGGGGCTGTTGAGGGTTTTTTGTTTGTTTGTTTCCTAGAGATGTGTTAGTTTAATGTGTGCCAATGAGATATTTATCCCATAGCATATGTTATATCTGCTAAGTTAGATGAATTCCTTTCCTGTGTTTGTGTTTTTCAGTTAACTACATTTTAAAAATTTGATAGCATTGAAATTAGTATTTAGGATGTGTACTGTTTTTTAAAAATCTTCTACTGCACTCTAACCAATAGTCACTACATCTCATACATTGGCAACAAAAAATAATTAGCTGGTATATTTATAGGGTCCTATCTATTGTTGATAGTTTTAATCATCATTGCTATCAAAGCACTTCTAATATAAAAGCCTGGATTTGAAATATTTTTATCAAAAAAATTACATCTTGCTGAGGTGTTAAAGTCTGAAAATAAGAGCATCTTCATTTTAATTAATTGCTTTCAGGAAAAAAAAAAGCAATTTTAGGTCTAGATAACCTAATTCAGGTTGCAGTTTTAATATTCATTGGAGGCAGTGGAATTGCATGTGTAAACTTATGTTAAATATGTAACATAACAACTCTAGTGGATTCATGAAACTATAAATGTGATCCCAATTCTACTGTCTTCAAAGAAAGCTGCATTTATACATACAAATTATTTTCCACAGTTCGAGAGTTCTTTACAGAAAACAAAGGTTCAAGTTTCAAGTTTAAAAATGAAGTCTAGGGACTAGCAGGTGGTGTGGTGGTTAAGGCCCTGGACACTCCCACATGGCCAACCATGGTTCAAGTCCTGGACTTGGTGGCTTGTTTTCCCACTTTCTCTGTGTGTGCACGTGTGTGTGTGTGTGTGTGTACGTGTGTGTGCACACATACATGCATATGTGTGTCTCTCTCTGGTCAAATGAAAATAAATGAATGAATAAATAAATAAATAAGTCTTAAAACTGAAGCTAATAATGCATAAATGGTTGTTTTATACCTCATAACTGAGTGATAATCTGCTGGGCAAGAGTAATTTTTACCAACATCAGCACAAAGGTTTCCCCAATTTAGACTCTGAACATATGACCTGAAACAGCTCTAGCTATGGGCCTAAGAGTTTAAATTTATAGTGTGTAGCCAAGTAAAGAAAAAGGTGTCAACCTATTGTTTTCAATATCAACACCAGGAGGAATCTATTTAAAGTCTTGTATGTGATTAGAGTAAATGAGATGAAGAATTTTCAGACAATGCAACTACACCTCCAAACTAGCTTTTGACAGTATAGTTTGTTATTTGAATTGATTCCCATTTCCATCCCTTGCATTGGTGTTTCACATGGAGAAGAGCCAAAATTGTAGGTGGAGGCAGGGAGAAGAACAAGAGGAGGTGTTGAATAAAGCTCAGATCCAGGGGAAAATTATCAAGAGAATAAACTATATAAAGACACATTTGACAATAATTTCTCCCCAAATAATTACTTACCATACCTGAAGTGGTCATTTAGTCAAATCCAGCTTTTCTTCTGCTTCACTTAGTGAGACTATCATAAATGGCTGTGACATCAATAACAAGTTATCTTACAGAAGTATAGTTTCTAAAGTTATTTATTCAACTTTCTCAATTGTAAAATTCACTATGACTAATAGAATCTAGGCTACATTGATTGCTAACTCATATGGATGGCACAAAAACCCCATATATAACCCTATTTCATCAAAAGAAAAACATATGTCTTTCTCACAAATAAATGTACTTCTAATAATCTAGATATAACTGTTGTAGCCGTTATTTCATCGGTTTGTCAGAAAACAGGGCAGCTAGACATAGAACCATTCTCCAAAATCATCTTTTACTTATGGGGACCAGCAGTTGGCGTAATGGCTATGTCGCTGGACTCCCATGTAGTTAACCATTGTTCGAGTCCCAGACCCTGTGGCTTAAACTCACACTGGGTGCGTGTGCGTGTGTGCCCAAGATCCCAAGAGGAGAATGGAGGAGAAGGGATTGCAGTGTGGCCATTACCCCTAGGGGGTGATTTCTCGCTTTCTGTCTGTCTGTCTCGTCTTTCTGGTGAGCGCGCGTATCCTATAGCAAAAACCTCTCCAAAAAAAAAAAAAAAAGAGAGATATGTATATATCACAGTAGTCAATCTCTACTACTGAATGAAATCAATGTCATATTTCATGAGAGTACATATCTTCTATATCTTCTCAGGGTTACGTTCTTTATGACCCGGACTTAAGACGTCACTAGCTATGTTGAGGTCTCTTTTAGAATGGAGTGGTAAAGCTAAACAACTGTTGCCCTAACTTCCATGTTGGTGACACTAACATTTCTAACTCATTAGAAAATAGAATGGGAAAGATATTTGTGTTCACCTCTCTACCCTTTTGGTCAGCTACTATCAAAAAAGGTTTTTCTAATCAAAATGCTTAATATGTCCGCTGACCTCAGAGAAGGTACAAGTCAACTAGACAGTAAATTTATAAAGTTGGAGTTAAAAGAGAACTTTAGAGGATTTACTCTACCCCAATGTTGTAATTTACAAATAGAAAAAAGGGGGGGGTGCAGAGAAGGAAAATGACTTGTTCAAAATCATATAATTAGTCAATTAACCCAAATCTTCTAGATCATAGTAACAAGATTTTTTTTTAATTTTTTTTTCTTTCCATAAGACACATGCACTTGCCAGAGAGAGACAGAGAGAGATGGTGAGAGGGAGAGTGAGAAATCAACCCCCAGGGGAGGTGATCATGTGGCTATCCCATCTCTACTCTCCTCTCGGGATTTTGGGCATGCATGCACACATGACCAGCATGATTTTCAAGCTGCCACATCTGGGACTTGAGCCATGGTTGGCTATGTGGGTGCCAAGCACCTTAACCACACCACCTGCTGGCCCCAGAAATAAGACATTTATTATTCAACATATATGTGCCATATATAGGTGCTATGAAAATGAAACTACTACAGATACTCTTGTTCATTTGCCTAAACTGCTGTGAACTCCTAAAAATTTCAGACTGACATACTTAAATGTAAAGTTTAAAATGTACTGTAGAGCTGAATATAACTCTAAACAATATAATAATCATTTACTGCCTGTCTAAAATTTCTATACCATGATTCACCTCTATTACAGTTAACTTTCTTATCACTTCTAGACACCTTGAATTCATTTGTTTGAACCTATAATTAAAGTCTCCCTTAATAATTAATAGGGGTAAGAATATTACAAAGAAAATATCTGAATTATAGTAGAAAGTGACCATTGTTAAACTATGTCCTCCACTTCTAGCTCTATGTTCAATGAAGCACAAAGACAGAGGAAAGATTCTAAATTCAAGATTACTGTTTTTGAAAAATACCCTATTTTACAGGACTATAAATTCTCCCAGTTATATTTCTATTTACACAGGAATGTTGATAACTTCCCAGTTCTGTCTTTCATATTCATTTTTTATTCCACTGACCTAATCTAGGCTATTTCAACTAAGTCTAAAGTATCTAAACACTTGCATGCAATTTGTTAAAAAAAAAAAATTAAGGCCTCCAATATTTGAATGGCTTAATAAATACCTTTGTCAAAAAGAACTGTGTAGTTCTTACAGCAGTGCAAACCTGCTCTAAAAATTTCAGTGGGAATTCTATTTATTAATTATTTACTTTTAGTTTGCCAAAAAGTACATGTGCTTACAGAAGAGAGAGAGAGAGAAGGAGAGAGAGGGAGAGAGAGAGAAAGGAAAGTGAGAAAGCGAACCCCTATGGGAGATGGTCATGCTACAATTCCTTCTCCATTTCTCTTTCCTTTCAAGAATTTGGGCATACACTTATGCTCACCTGGCATGTTTCTTGAGCTTCTGGTCTGAGACTCAAACTGCAAAGTCAGCCAATTGAGATCCAGCTGCCTTAACCACCATGCCACTGGCTGAACCAAAATAGGAGTTGGGAATTTTAGAGAAATATACTGAGCAATATTTTAGCCAGAAAATGTAAATAACCATTTGGCATTTGTGTTGCACTGTGGATGAGACTCAAGTGGTGTTTTAATTTTTAGTAGCCCAGATCTCAGTTTGTTAAATCATCAGGCAAAAAGTACTTGTAGCGTGACAGAAATTCCTTTCTGTTTAAAAGTATGCAAGAAAACCTGAGCTTATTATTTCGGTAATTAAGTTTTCAAAACAGCACTAATAGACAGATCTCTTGCATAGAAACAGTCAATGTAAACTGATATTTGTTTGGGTCATTTAATCTCTTTGTACCTACTCCACAGTTCCCCCTACCCCCAGCCCCTCTGCAGCTTTGCCTCAAAACTATGAATATTTTAGGTAGTTTCTTTGGCTTATTTTATCAAGCTAATTGCTCTAAATATCAACGTTATTGGTGTATAACTAGATTAGGAACTGCAAACCCCTATTCAATGAGATCCATATATTAGTACAGAGAAATGCTATTTCTACTGTATTTCCAGTGCTCTTTGAATCACTTTCTAACAGATGTGAGCTTTGGTCTGCTTTGATTTTTAGAGGTTATATGTATAAGTGAGAACAATGTCTGTGTATATGTATGTGTGCATATCACACACATAGTACAATAGATCATTCTGAAGGGAAAGGAAGCAGAACTAACATTTCAATGGAAAGACACAGAGATGTGGCAGGGAATTACTAAAATAAATTGCCATGATAGCATCCTTTGTAGCACAACTGTGATATTGAGAGCCATCAAGACTTGGGAGTTTCAAGAAACAAGGAGCATTTAGGTCAGAAGGAAATAATTTTCCCATACACTATAACAATATACATTTTTGGCAAAATAAAGTCTGCATACTTCAGACTTCATGCATACTTGAGATATTACTATTTATTTATATGCTGATATTTGGCCTAGGATTTTCAGCTATATGCTGCATGATGGTCTAGAGAAGGTGCTAGTAGGTGGCCTTTGAGAGCTTTACTTTAAAAAAAATGGAATGTGACGGGACCAGCAGGTGGCATGGTGGTTAAGGTGCTGGACACTCCCACATGGCTGACCAGGGTTCGAGTCCTGAATCTGGTGGCTTGCCTTCTCATTTCCTCTCTCTCTCACTCTCACCCTCTGACTCTCTCTGGTCAAATTAAAAAATAAATGAATAATTATAAAAAATGGAATGTGTATAAAACAGTTATTAATTGCTAGAATGCTACAGGTAGCAAATTCATAGAGTGGATTTGTGTCTTGTACTTTTTATTGAATCTAAGTTTTTTCTAAAGATATACATACCATCAGTGTTTGTGGTACTTGAATGACATATATTGAGAATTATAATATTTAAATATAAAATTAAGTGGAATGCCCTTATGCCAAAGCTGGTTTTCTTATCTGATATGAAAAGTTGTGATGGATCTGTAGAGAATTCATTGCTACACAAATGAAAACCAATTTCTGTAGTGACAGAGCCTTCAATTTCATTCAACCATGATTGTGCCACACATCTATCCTACCCTTATCTCTCCCCAAAAAGTCTTCTTTACAACTCCAAATCACCTGACAGAACCAAAATAAGACTAACTGAACAGTATGTAAGAATGGTCTGCAGTGTTAAGGGGATTTTCACCAATTTGCAGCATGCTTTGCCTTTTGACTTTAGTAAGTTTCAGGGCAATCTAAAATTCCAGGAGCTGTACCTCTACACACACACACACATCTCCCAAGGCAGTGTCCTCAGTGGCATTTGAATAAATAGGTGACAGTGCACCTTTTATTTAAGCCTAAAGTAGCCAACCATTTGCAAAGTCAGTTAAGTTGGGCATGACCATTTGTCTTTTTCCACAAACTTCAATATATCCCCAAAATATTCACTGCCATCAATTGCCTCCTACAACCCTTAAAACTTACCAGAAGATAAGGCAAAAAAAAATCTTCTAATTTTTTGCTTAGAGTAGTACTAAAGAGGAAGAAAAGCACTCAGAGTAAGACTGAGAATGGATAAGCCCTTTAAAACTTAAGAGCTAAACCATCAAATTATTAACTTTTTGGACAATCAAGTTGAGATGGAGTTATCCAATTACAAAATGTGGTTTCTGGACTAAAACATTAATATCACCATTTTCTTCAAGAAAATCCAGAAATGCAACAGTGGATAGAAACTAGCTCTGAATAAACTATACATCACTTTTCATATTTTAGCCATATTTGGGTTAAATTTTGGAAAGTAGCAAATTCTCATCTTGGGATTATTATATTCATAAGTTCAACACACCAGACTCATTTTAAGGTTACATTTTAAATGAGATATCACATATTGGCTTTCATAAATATATACATTTTGACCAATTAAGAATTTCTCTAATTTTTATCTAAGAAATAAAATGGGTTTATCGAAACTCTACATTAAAGAGAAATAAATGCTAAAATTGGGGGAGGATAGAATGGTAGAAAGCCAGATTATGAGGAGTCCTTTTTAACCTCATAAATTCAGAACAAAGTAATTTATGCCTCCAAATGGATATTATCCTTCAAAGTAGTTACTTTAAGAAGCTTCACCCATATTCTAATGATGCTACCATGCTGGACCCGTTTTGGACTTGTACTTCTGGAAAGACTTTCAACATTTTTGGTACAGTCTCTGAATATCCTCCATGGTAGAAATCATGATCCTACAAGGATAAATTGTTAGAAACACTCAAAAGTAATTTTAGTTACTAAAATTTTTGGCAAAATAGTCTACATAGTTCAGACTTACTGTATACTTGAGATATTACTATTTTTATGCTGATATTAGGCCTAGGATTTTCATCTATACGCTGCATAATGGTCCAGAGAAGGTGCTAGTAGATCCATATTTTGTTTTTTACTTTTTTTTGTTTTCAAGGTTTTTGCTATAGGGCGCGTGCATTCGCCAGACAGAGAGACAGAAAGCGAGAAATCACCCCCCAGGGGGATGGCCATGCCGCAATCCCTTCTCCTCCACGCGCCCGGAGTGAGCTTAAGCCACCGGGTCTGGGACGCGAACCATGGTTGACTACGTGGGAGTCCAGCGACATAGCCATTACACTAACTGCTGGTCCCGTAGATCCATATTTTGGGTGATCAAGCTGAGCATTACTTTTCTGGTAAAAACAAACATCTTTTAAGTGCTATTATACCAGATGCACTTAGTAGGCACAATTATAAAATAATGAGACTGTCTCTTGTTTGGTTTGTACAGTGACCTAGAATTGCTCTTTGGAATGTAGATTTCTATATCAAATTTGAGGAATAATTCATGTAAAGTTACCTGCATTCATTGAAGGTGTACAGTTTGAGTTTTCATAGCTGTATATACCCCAGGAACCATCAACCAAAATCAAGACACGAAATATTTTCATCACTCCCTAAATATCCCTCATTCTCCACTCCCTGCCCTTTGCAGTCTAGAATCCAGTTTCAAACATGATTAAAGCAGTAGCAGTCTTACTGGAGTAGTGTATAGCTTTCCAAGGATGAATACTTTAAAGAGCAACATATTTAGGTACAGAACCTCCACTAACTTGTGAACAATCAGACTGATCAATTCTTCAAACATTTGTGTTTAAATAGTGAAATATATTGGATCCCAAAGGCTTAGGTTGTATGTAAAACTCAAAATTGGCTCTCGAAACTTTATTTGATCCACAGAAAAATGGAAAATGAAGGGGAAGGGTTGGGACTCTGGAGGAACCATGGTAACAAAAGCAATGGGAGGCAGCTCTAGTGGGAGGATAGTAGCAGCTAGCTGAATTCTTAGAGTGTTTCAAAATCCCAAGTCCAGATTATGTATTTAGTATGTAAGACCTAGTTGTATTATATAAAGTATAGCTTTATCACTTTGTGATCATGCCTTGTAGAATCTCCTGTTACAACATATAGTAAGTGATTGGTTTGCCCCAAGTAAAGTAGCCTATTATAACTTAGGAAAAACAATAAAAATTCTCAAGTGTCTAACAGGTTCACTGAAATCAAAAGTACTAAAACAAATGTTAAGTACGACATGACCTCTAAACCTAAAGGAAACCTGTGGTTTACTTAAAGGAAATCTAATTTGATAAATTACTAACTGAAATTAACTGTTCAAAGTACTCCTTTAATTATAATAAAAGTAAAGTCATATATTCTTACTTCAAATGTAAAGATGCAGACCTTTTCTAGTACAATTCAGTAAGGATAAACACACATCCTTCTCAAGCAAAACATTTAAATTTGTTTTTGTCTCTTCTGACATAGGAAATACATACTAAAGGTAGTATCTAAGAAGACAGTAATAAACTCTTCACAGGATTCTATTTCTTCAAGATTTTTCAAAAACAGGATTGAAATTGAGGATGGGGAGTTTCTGCCTATAGAAAACAATGAATGCAGTTTGGAGCTACAGAAAATCATTTGATAACAGGAAAGATAAAGAATATTAGAAAATATAGGCTATGTTTAGTTTGCTTTCTCAGCCTAGATGGTATCCCCAATCATGCACCATCATACAGAAAATGTGTCAAATTTAAGGTTAAATCAATATGTCCTGAGCTTAATCATGAAAAGGGAAAATTCCAAATGTGTTAATGTAAGTGGCAGTTTGGCTTTGCAGACTATTTTAAAAGCCCTGAGTAACTATTACTTTTGTTTAAATACTTTCTGTAAGAAGTGCAAAGTTAGTGTTAACCTTAACTGTGTTAAAAAGTCTTGTACAATAATTTTGTGTATTTTTAGCTTCAGTATAAATAAAGCATTTACTTCTCCCACTCCCAAAATGTATGGCTACTCAGATTTAAGGTGTTTTGTTCTCTTTTCCAATGTAATCATTTATAGCCAACTATTAATAATAAACAGTTATGAATGACAATGGAGTTTACATTATAATTTGAACAGCAGAAACACTAACAGGAGTCCTCTGCAATTCAATGTATTTTGAAAAGTGTATGACTGAGAATAAACATTATCATTCTTTCTTTTTTTACTTAAACATAATCCCCTATTGAGTAGTACAGAATTAGGAAAAACAACATGATTGTTAAAAAAGAAAGTCGGGATCAGCAGATGGCATAATGGTTAAGTCACTAGACTCCCATGTAGTTTGACTGCATTTTTAAATTTTTCATTTTTATAAAGCAAAAATTACTAAACTTTTTTTCACAGAGAAATTTATATCCCTTTGTTAAATGTTTCTTCCCTTTGTCCCTCCCATCCACACTCTACCACCCACTCCCCTCCCTTACAGTCTCTGATACCTACACTTACCTTCTTTACTATCATGTCTTCTGATTTTTCAGTTTCTACCATAGAGTGCAGACATCCAGATATATCAAGTGGGGATATACAGTTTCTGTCTTTCAAAATTTGGCTCATTTCACTTAACATTAAATCATGAATCTCTATTCATCCACCTTGAATCAAATGATAGGGTCTCTTCTTATTGCTGAGTAATATTTCAGTGATTTCTAATTTAATTTTATTGTCAAAATCTTTTTTTATATTATACTGAATCACATATATCTTTACAGTGTATTACATTTTTTTTCCAGCACAATTACCTAATGTAGTCTACTGCATTTCCAGTCCCAGATCTGGCAGCTTAGAACTCATGCTGAGCATGTATGCATGCATGCCCAAAATCCCAAGAATGGAGAGGGGATTACAGTGTGGCCATACCTTCTGGGGGGGTGATTTCTTGCTTTCTCTCCCTCTCCCCAGTTAGTGCATGTGCCCTATAGCAAAAATCTCTAATAAAAAAACAAAGGTCTTTGGGTAGAAATTTACTGTCTTTTCAGGAGTTCAAGTTACTAGCTCTGTAGTGTTAGCTATTTCATTTAAATTTGCAAAAAGCCTTAGTTCGAGTTCTTTGTTGTATTTCTGTTCTATACCACATCTGAGATATGGAAAACAGTCCCTTTCAATCACATATGTAGAGTCACACACATTCCCTAATGAAAATTAGGGAAATAGAATTATCAGACAAATAAATAAGATGAATATCTGCCAGCCCAGATAGCAAAAACAAAGCTATAGAAAATATCTTTCATGATATATTGTCTAAAGAAATGAAAGATTATTCTTTTAAAATTCCCATTAAATAAAACCATGGGTTTTTTTTTTGTTTGATTTGTTTTGTTTTTTGGTTGTTTTTTTTTTTTTTTTTGGAGAGGTTTTGTGCTATAGGGCGCATGCGCTTGCCAGAAAGAGAGAAAGTTAGAAATCACCCCCCAGGGGGGATGGCCACGCAGCAATCCCTTCTCCTCCATTCACCTCCCGGGATCTTGGGCATGTGCACACACACACATGCCAAGCATAAGTTTAAGTCACTGGGTCAGGGACTTGAACTGCAGTTGACTATATGGGAGTCCAGCGACATAGCCATTACACCATCTGCTGGTCCCTAAACTAAAAAAAAAAAAAAAAAAAAAAATTCGAGAGTGATTTTTGCTATAGGGTGGCTGTGCTCATCGGAGACAGACAGAAAGTGAGAAATCACTCCCCAGGGAGGACAGCCATGCCACAGTCCCTTCCCCGTTCTCCACTTGGAATGTTGGGCACATATGCACATGTCTCTGGCACGAGTTTCAAGCCCATGGGCCCAGGACTGAAACTATGTCGATTTTGTGGGAGTACAGTGCCTTAAACCACTACACCATCTGCTGACCCCAAATATTTTAGAATTTAATAATCATTCATAAAGTACTATGAGATGATGAAATAAAGTGACCAATACTGTTATAAAGCTAAGCTTACAACACCAGTAAGTCTTACAGGCCTGATCCTGGGAATGTATTCTTTTTTATTGAGTGCTCAAAGTATCAATATGTTGTACAGAACAGTTTCAATCTGTCAGTGAGAAGACATACAAGCAGAGCTTAAGCTTGTCATGACTGAACTAGTGTAATCTGAGTACATTTGGAGCAGTATGTCAAATATCGACTGACATTTTTAATATTTTTATACTAATGGACGTAACAATTAGCTTTCCCTCAGTTAATTCAGATTCCCGAATTTTACTGTCACCTATCTCACTAATTAACATTAAACTTTTAGTCTACCAGGGAGCACTGGCTGGCATAACAGAATAGCTTAACTTTTAGCTGAACAACTCACTCACAATCCAAGCCTAAATATTTTAAGTATAAATGAATGTGTAACATTCACATACTGGTTAAACAAGAACAATTAATAAGTCAGTAGTATATTGACAAATATTTGCAACCAGTATACACAAAGAACTCCTATAATGCAGTTATACAAATAATTTGAATATACTTCACAAAGGAATATATACAATTGATGAGTGTGTACACAAAGAAATGTCCAATGTGAATAACAATCAGGAAAACATAAATTAAAACCAATGAGATATCACTTACTATATACCCAACATAATGGCTAAAACCAAAAGACTATCACTATATGTTGATGAGGATAAAAAGTTGGAATTCTCATACAATGCTGGTGGGAATGTAAAATAGTACAACCACTTTGGAAAAATATCCAGCAGGTTTTTAAAAAAGAAAACAGACCTATCCTACGACCCAACAATTCTGAGTAATGAAAATGAGTACTCACAAAAATACTAAGAAAAATGTTCAAAGCAGCTTTATTCATAATATGAAAAAACTGGAAATGGCCCAGGTGTCCATCAACAGAAGAATGGATAAACAAACTATGGCATATCCACACAATATGCCAGAGCAAGGAAATAAAATATTAGCTTAAGTCTAATATGTAGTATCCCAGTACTAGGGTAGCTAGTTGAAAAAGTATAGTGAAATACTAATTCAGTATCCTAGTATTAGGGTAAAAATTTTCTCTTATTCTGTAAATTTAAAAACCTGTATTAAATAGCTTGGAAAAAGCCATAAGATCTATAAGATTTGCTAATTACATGAGGGAACTGACCACCAATAAAGCACTAATAAGTCAATACCATTAACCAATACTTTTTGGCTAGGAGAAATTGTAATACTTTTATTCACTTTGACTGATCTGAATTCATTCTAAGAACAGATTCAGTTTAAAGTCAATAGTGTTGAAAAACTACCACAACCCCCATTTGCAGAATCTAGCCAGTGGCAAGAGCCATCTACCAGGAGTGAGAAAACAGCCATTCAACAGTCAGGGTTTCCTAGTTTTAAGATCCTGTCAGTTATGTGGAAAAAAGAAACTCAAAAGTAGTGATTATTAGGAAAAGTTACAGAAAAAGTAAAACCTGAAATAGTCCACCACGCTGTTTCAACTACAACGGAATGTCATGTATTTAGTAAAATTCTTAAATGTAGCCTGTGAATATTCTTCAGAATTACAGAACTTTGACAACCCATTTGCTATCCTACAGGCTTTCCCTATCCCTCATCTCCATGTCTTAAGGTATTTATGGACCTTATGTGGCAGTCTCTCTAAACTCTATTAATTTCTTTTCAGGATTCAAGACATTTTTTTTTTTTTGGAGAGGTTTTCGTTATAGGGCGCGTGCGCTCGCCAGACAGAGAGAGACAGAGAGACAGAAAGCGAGAAATCACCCCCCAGGGGGGATGGTCATGCCATCCCTTCTCCTTCATTCTCCTCTTGGGATCTTGGGCACGCACGCACACGCGCCCGGCGTGAGTTTTAAGCCACAGGGTCCAGGACACGAACCGCGGTCGACTATGTGGGAGTCCAGCGACATAGCCATTACGCTAACTGCTGGTTCCCTCAAGACATTTTTTTAAAACCCAAATTCTTAACTAACTTCATAAGCAAACATCTCTCCAGATGGTCAGTTACCAAGGTAGTTCTTAAATATTATAAAAAATTTCAAACACAAAAGAACAGCACAATGAACACTAACTTCAAGAATTAGTAACACAAAGTCCATTTTTCAATGGGTTGTTGGAAGTCAGGATACATTTTTACATACAAAAGCCTAGAAAAATCGTCATAACTTTTCTGACAACCTAATATAAACCTGGCCCTCGGATATTTTTTTAAGAGAGATTTTTTTTTTTGCTATAGGGCATGTGCGCTTGCTGAAGAGAGACAGAGACAGGAAGCAAGAAGTCAACTCCTGGGGGGATGGCCATGCTGTAGTCCCTTCTCTTCCATTCTCCTCTCAGGATTTTGGGCACCCATTGCCAGGTCCAGGACTGAAACCACAGTCGACTAAATGGGAGTCCAGCGACATATCCATTATGCCATCTGCTGATCACAACAGATTATTTTAAAGTAATTCTCATATTTATTATTCTAAAGCAGTTTTAGTCACACAGTAGGTAGATACATAAAGTAAGGTCAATCCTTTTCTGAAGTTAAATCCTCCTATGTGTCCCTGAAAACTATTATAGGGAAAATTGCCTTTGATAACTGCGGTAGAAGAGAAGACAAGTGTTCTGAATCAAGTTGCTTCTGCTGAAAATAATATTCTGGGTATGCTAGGGGAAAACAAGAGGTTGTGTTTGGTTATATTCATTCTCTTGAATGGCTAATTTTTATTATAAATGGAAATATAAAAAGCTCTAGAGTTTTCATGTAAAATGGACTAAATTTGTCCCAAATTTAGAAAAGTCTGCATTAAGTTCATATGCCACCCCCTTCCCCACAGGACTATTTCATTATTCATGGAGATTTAGGTCTGAATTAAGTTCTGAGTGTCTGGTATTCACATAAAAATCTACGATTTGTTTGTTTATACTTTTATTTCCAAAGCTAATTAAAAGGTTATGCCTTGATTATAGGCTCCAAGGAAATGAAAGATGTTTTAAATTCATAAGTCTTGAATTTCAACAGCAAAAGACTCAATATTTTCATCTGCTCTTAATCAAGGCAGAAAGCCACAATTAGTTTTGAGAATAAATATACACAGCACAAAAATGAATTTTAATTTTTTCCTTGCTATAGAAAAATTATCCAGCTTTCTATCTTTAGTGTGACCAGATTTATGTCATGAAGGAGTAGAGGTAAAGGATCCCAAATAAACCACAGTGCCTTTATATGTTCTTTCCCCCAAAATTCTAAATGGATGCAATCTCAATAGCAGGAAAGACAGGATATCTTTTGTAACATCAAGGGCAACTAAAGAGGTAATACGTTTAAAAAAAAAAAAAAAAGGAGGTTCCATATGTATGCTACAGGCTGATCTAAATATACTAAATCTTGTTTATTTTTTTATCAGGAAAAAAATTTCCTTTTTATCTGGCAGCTGCTTTCAAGAACCACCAGACTGCTACAGCAGAACAGGTTGCCCTTACCACCTCCATCTACAACCAGAGGGCCAAGGCTCATTCCTTTATTATTACTTAGAGAATATTGCTTTTAATACACAAAAAGGGACTAGTATGACTTAACCAGACCATAAATCCTGTTGATTGCAACTGTAACTATTAGGTCGGCCTAGTACACAAGTTGATTTCAGGTTTTTAAGCTATTAACAATCACCTAACTGTATTACATTAATTAATAATGGAACTCAAAGCGAGGCAGCAACTTGTAAGTATGAAATAAAAATAAATAAATATTTCAGAAACCTAAAGCAGATGTGCTTGTTTCTAAACCAGCCAAATCCCAGACCCACATTCTCAAAATAGACTACAATCTTCTTAAACACCCCTTTATAAGCTAAATAGCAAACCATTAGTAGTTGAAGGTACAAGACGAGCACTTGTTACAGGTTACATATATTTTAGAAGTGTTAGCACATTCAAAATATGTTGGGGAGGGGCTTTTCCATGTTATAAACTTAACTAAGATAAACCTAGATGCAAAACAATATAATTTGAAGGCTGTACAAATCAAGAACCCAGGTAGTTAGCAGAGAAAGAGCTAAAACATTAATACACAGAGGTTGTTGCAAAGATTAGCATACAGTCATCCATCTTTCTTTATTACAGTTGTTGAATGCCAACCAAGAGCAATGTGTTCTTAAGATCAAGGAAACAACAACAAAAACCTAACCAGTGCTATATCTATTATGAAGCACTCTTTTAACTAGTACATTGGCTTGTTTGGAACTCATTATTATCAATCATCTTGAAAACAGTTGATTGAAAATGGAATATCTTTTTTTTTTTTTTTTTTTTTTTTTTTGCAATGGATTCCACTCCAGTACTTTCAACTGTTTAAAGCACTTCAAGTCCTGATGTCTCAATTGGTTCTTTTAACCTAGGGTGTAGCTTCAGGGGGAAAAAGAATAAACTGACTAACCTTTTAAGAAGGTGAGGGGACCAGCAGTTAGCATAATGGCTATGTCGTTGGACTCCCATGTAGTCGACCCCGGTTCGCGTCCCGGACACAGTGGCTTAAAACTCATGCTGGGCGCTTGTGCATGCGTGCCCAAGATCCCAAGAGGAGAATGGAGATGGGATTGTGGCGTGGCCATCCCTCCTGGGGGCTGATTTCTCGCTTTCTGTCTGTCTGTCTGTCTGGTGAGCACACGTGCCCTATATAGCAAAAAAAAAAACTCTTAAAAAGAAAAAAAAAAAAAAAGGTGGTGATACAAATAGTTTTTCTGGCAACCAAAGAACACTTTATTAAGTTTGCATAGTGTGTGTGCACTCACCAGGGAGAAAAAGAGAAAGAGAGAGAGAGGCCGCATTGCAATCCCTTCTCCTCCTTTCTCCTTGGGATTTTGGGCACATATGCACATGCCTCCAGTGTGTCTTCTCAAGTCACCAGATCTGGGACTCAAACTGTGCAGTTGGTCATATGGGATCCAGCAGCCTTAACTACCATACCACTGGCTGGCCCACCAAAAAACACTTCTTATACATTAACAGCTATTTGTCAGGTGAAATACAGCAAACCATTCAGGATGAATTATCCCTCAAAGGATAACTGATCAATGCAGAAAATCTTGTGATGGAGGAGGCAAAAAGGGCTGATGAAATATGTCTCACAAAAGGTCAGAAAGAAGCCAGATCTTGAGATAAAGGTAAGTTTAAAAGCAAAAACTGCAAGATATGGCAACTATTGGAAGTATAGCTGAAAAAGTCTAGATTAAAGTTTCATTAGGGGATTATACATGCTTTTGAAAAACAGCAAACAAAACCTAAAAAGGAATATTCTCAGGAGAAAATAACTAATACAGTAACATGCATTGCAATTACTTGAGATTAACATTTCAAGTGGCCCTGCAACTACTCCCCACCAGTTCATGCTATAAATTCACATCCCTTTCCAACCGAAATGCCAAGGAAAAAAACATGCTGAAACAATCAAATGTCTGGTCTTTGCTACCATGAAAAAGCAAAAAAGAAGAAAATCCCACTCATTTTGGCAATTTTAAATGCTAGTTTTTATTTACTGCTAACTGTGCAAAGGACACCAATTCAATACTGTGCAGTAAAACAGTTACATAAATCCAATGTCAAACAACAGCATATGGGAAAAATCTAAAGCAGAGCACCATGTGCCTTCAAAACTGATTAATATCATAGAACACAACTCAGTTTGGACAATTCTTAAGAAACCTGAAGAGCTGTTTCATTTAATATTAAGTGAGGTATCAGCAGCAAATGTTCTTGGTTTTGTTGTTTTATATTCTAGGAAAAAGTGAAAGTTATTCCAATTTTGCACTCTTTAATATGATGCATGGTTTCTGAATAGTTTTATGATTTATTCTTTTTATCAATTGGCACCATCAGCTAACACAAAGTTGACAAGCTGGCTGAAAGAAAATAGCTGAATACAACAAAATAGGCTCAATATAGGGATAGTTGTATATCCATCTCAATTTTCTTATTTAGAATCCAAAGTAATATTCCTTTAAAGTACTATTTTAAATGAAAAGATAAAATTACCTTAAAGACAAATACAACAGTAACAACTCTAACCATCTAGATCACTTAAACATTAACATAAAATACTTTTTAAAAACCAAAACAGCAAGGAAATGGCAGTGTAAGAATACTTCATACTGCTGAATCTTACATATTTTGAGGTACATAATGAGAAGCTGAGGGAGGTGAAGCAATATAAGCAACTGGCCCAGGATTTATAGCACCATGAATCTGAGAACCACTACCATATGCTGCACCAACTGGATGCCAAGGGGCAACATAGGAATAATCTGGTGCAACAGGAAGGCAGGAATCGAAACCCGGCAAAGGTGGTTGCCCATAGGGATCTGACATTACTGGATAATAGACTGTTGCTCCATGAGGGACAGATGCAAGGTCAGGATTTGGAAAAGTACCTAAAACAGAAAATTCATATAGTATACTTTAAATATAAAAATTCACTGAAATAGAGCCCTATGCAACATAAACAGATGAGTTTACAGGTGAAAATGAAACAATATTAAGTATATAAAAACTCACAGAAGCACTTTAGATATAAACAACTGCAACTAAAACAGGCCACCAAAAGATTATATAAAAATTGGATGTCTTCAAAAGTTCATGGAAAGTGCATATTATGAATAAAAGATACATGGATTTCAATTTTCTTCACTAAAATTAACTAGTACTTTAATTCCGTTTTCCCATGAATTTTCTGAATCTCCATGTATATATAAGTGTGTGTATATATAGGATGTGACAAAGCTACAGTAATCCCTCATCTGTAGTTCCACTTTCCATGCTTTCAGTACAGAATAAGATATTTTGAGAGACCACACTCACATAATTTGTATTACAGCATACTGTTATAAATATTTGATTTTATTATCATCTCTTACTATGTCTAATTCATAAATTAAACCTTATCATATGTAGGCTATGTGTGTGTGTGTGTGTATATATATATATATATACACACATGAAAAAACACCCAGTATTTATAGGGTTTGTTACTATCACCATTTCAGGAATAATTTGGGGGGAGGGTCTCAGAACATATCCTTGTGGAGAAGAGGGAACTACTATACTTTACCTATAAATAGCTATCTTTCTAGGATGGTTTAAGTACCTTGTGGTCACAATTAAGTTACCTAATAATTTTCCAGTATAACATGTAATCCAAATACCCATTTTGTACCACTTTAGCAAACCTCAGGTATCTACATAGTCTGGTTTATATTGGAATGTATAGTTAAAAGTGTCATGTCCCAAATGTCATTAAGACCCTAGCATTACTTAAATTTTACAGTACATTTGTTACCACAAGCCTGTTTCAGTGAAAATAGATGGCATTCTGACCTTGCTATAGTGACTATACTTATTACACAAAAATAGAATCTTTCATTATTTTGGCTTAGATTAGCTCATTCTGTGAAATTAAGATGTCACTGATGGGCTAGCCAGGTGGCATGGTGGTTAAGGTGGCTGCATGCCACATTGTGCAGTTCAAGTCCTGGACCTGGAGGCTTGAAAAACATGCTAGATGCATGTGTGCCCAAAATCCCAAGAGGAGGATGGAGAAGGGACTGTAGCGTACTCATCTCCACCCTGGGTAGGAGAGAGGATGCTTTCTCACTTTCTCTCTGTCTCTTTCCACTGAACATAAATGCCTATAGCAAATTTCTAAAAAAATCTTTAATTCCAAAAAGAAAAAAAAATAGACTGCCTCTTCCTTACGGTTTACTATAATTTAAAATTGCTTTATAAAAGGTACACAGTACCAAAATGCAATAAAGGTTGATACATCATTTATTATCATGGACCAGCACACTAAGAGATAAAATACCATAGTGCTAACATCATGCTAAAACTATTAATACACTTTAAAAATGGAAGAAAAAGAAAATTAGTATTCCTAGTATGTACTAGGCACAGTATACTTATAAATGAGGTCTCAAAACAACTCTGGCAAAGTCAGGTATTTTCCATTTTGCAGAAAACCAGGCTTGCAGAGGTTAAATAATTTAATCAAGATCACAGCTGTCAAATAGTGCTGGAATGTGAAATCAATTTAGTTAAGTTACATCACATCATCTCTTCTACTTCTTGCTGATTCATTCCAATAAGTGCAGTCTAAAGATCCTATTCTAAATACCTCCCAAATTTCTCTCAATCTGTTATAACTTATAGAGCAACCATGTTTATGGTCTAGCATGGTGATTCTCAAACTTTTTGGTATCAGGATGGCTTTACACTCTTAAAAACTGACACTCCAGGGATAAGCAGATTGTGTAATGGTTACATTGCTGGACTCCCACAGAACCGACTGCCCTTTGAGTCCCAAACTTGGTGACTTAAAATGCACGCTGGGCTTGTGTGCATGTGTGCCCAAAATCTCGAGAGGAGAAGGGACAGTGGTGTGGCCATTCCCCCCACCTCAGGGGGGTGATTTTCCACTTCCTGTCTGTCTCTTCAGCAAGCACACACACCCTATAGCAAAAATCTCTCTTACAAAACACAAAAACAAAAAACTGACAACTCCAAACAGCTTTTATGTGAGTCATAGCTATCAATCATTATCATATTAGGAATTAAAATGAGACAGTTAAAAATGTTTATTAATTCATATAAAGTAAGCCCATTATATATTAACACACACATATGAAAAATATTTTAAAAAATCAGTGACAGAATCTGTTTTATACTTTTGCCAATTATTTATTTATTTATTTATTTATTTTTAATTTTGCTAGAGGGCACATGCACTCATGGGAGTGGGGTGGGGGCAGGAAAAGGCTCCCTCAAAAGGGGATGGTCAGGCTACAATCCCTTCTCCATTTCTCCCTTCTTTGAGAACTTTGAGCATGCATACACACATGCCTGTAAGCCTCCAGGTCTGGGACTCAAACTGCTCAGTTGACCATGTGAGATCCAGCTGCCTTAACCAGAACTCCACTGCTGGCTGGCCCTACTTGTGCCAATTTCTAATGTATGGCTTAGTAGACAACAGCTGCATTCTCATAGGAATTAAATATCCCTTTATCCAAAAATATTTATGACCAGAAATGTTTGGGATTTGTTTTCTTCTTTCATATTTTGGAATATTTGCATATACATAATGAGTATCTTGGAAATGGGACTCAAATCTAAACATGAAATTCACTTATGTTTCATATGCATCTTATACATGTGCTGAAGGTAATTTTATTCAACATTTTTGTACTGAAGCATTTTGACTGTGATCTGTCACATGAATTCAGATATGGAATTTTCCACTTGTGGCATCATGCCAGTGTTCAAATGTTTCAGATTTTGGAATATTTCAGATGAGAGATAACAATACACTATATATGCTTCTGTATTTATTATACTTATACATTGTTTTGGTTGAAGTATATGAAGGAACCTGGCCTCACAGAGATTGTAGCTGAAAAGGGGAAGTCTTTTAATAACTTGACTTTTCAGATAATTGTAGATATTCTTTGATGCTACACCAAACTATCTAAGTGGTAGTTTCTCAAAAGTCAGTAGTAATGTCCAAGTTTCATACTCCACTACTTTAAAATCTATTGTTTTTAGAGACTGAGAAAGGTCATGGATAGGCGGGATTAGGAAAGATTGGTCAATAAGTACAGGGTTACCAGAGAGTAGAAATAAGTTTTAAGTTCTAGTGTTCCTCAGTGTGGTAGGGTAACCATAGTTAACAATAATATAGCATACATCTCAAAATGGCTACAGAAAGTTTTGAATGTCCTCACCATAAAGAAATGTTGCAGTAATAGATATGCAAATTAACCTAATGTGTTCATATACATTCTATACAGGTATCAAAACATCACACTGTACTTCACATATATGTATACTTATTACATGTTAATTAAAATAATGTAAAAAAGAAGGGCCAGCTAGTGGCATGGTGGTTAGGGAACAGAACTCCCACATGGCTGACTATGGTTTGAGTCCCATACCTGGTGGCTTGCAAATCATGGCAGGCGAGTGTTCATGCATGCCCAAAGTCCCAAGAAAAGAATGGAGGAAAGGGGACTGTGGTGTAGTCTTCACCCCTGTGGGGTAATTTCTCACTTTCCCTCTCTCTGTCTCCAGTGAGTGGATGTGTCCTATCGTCAAAACAAAACAAAAAAATACTAAAAAAAATTTTTTTAAATACTGTCAAAAAATTTTCATTGTTTTTTTTTTTTTAAGAGGTTTTTGCTATAGGGCACATGCGCTTGCCAGACAGACAGAGAGAGACAGAGAGACAGAAAGCGAGAAATCACCCCTCAGAGGGGATGGCCACGCCACAATCCCTTCTCCTCCGTTATCTTCTCGGGATCTTGGGCACGCACGCACACGCGCCCGGTGTGAGTTTTAAGCCACCGGGTCTGGGATGCGAACCGCGGTCGACTACGTGGGAGTCCAGTGACATAGCCATTACGCTAACGGCTGGTCACCATTGTTTTACCTTGCACTTTGGATACATCTTTTACAAAATCATTTATGGGCAATATCATGAATTAGTCACTGGGAAACTATTACTTCACTGAGTTACACAGATCTTCCAAATATTGATACTACATTCATTGATAGCCCCACCTATCTTATTAGAAGTTTTAATTATTGGGATACTGTAGACCTCATGGTGGCAGACATAAGCTTTCCAGAATTCTATTTTTTTTTGAAAGCTGGAATTTTAATTTTGATAACAATACTACCAGTTGTTTTTTCTGAAGTGATAGGCTCGCTCGTTCATTTGAAAAAACATTACCCAGATCAACTAAGTCTGAATAACCAGTTTGTCTATCATTCTTTCAAGAAAAGAGTATTCCTTAAAAAAAGTAAGCTAGTTCACCTAGCTCAGCAGCACAAGTCCTTTTCCTTAATTAGCAGTTACTTTAGCATGCAGAAGGATTTTATGAATAGTTTCCATTTTGTCATAAAGAATATTAAATTATTCAAGGATAAAGATTTAGTGAAAATAAGAATGTTACTGATAAAATACAAAAAGAAGTAAAATTGATGTTTTTGTACCACAGCTATGGGGCAGTGAGGAAGACATTGGTTACCAGCACAACGCTAATGCCTTGAGATTTGTGCTTAGGAACCAGCAGTTTTGCCCACTATAGATTTTGGCACCTTTAATTCAAATATAACACAGTGAATGGGTCAAGTAAAATCTTAGTATTATTATGAATACTTTTGGCCTCATGAATCCCTTGAAAAAGTCTAAGGGACCCCCAAGGTGTCCATATAGCATCCTCTGAGAACCCCTGGTCTAGTACATAGACCTAGGAAAACATCCAAGGGCTATTAGTAAATAAAATACAATAAACCCAATTATCTAACTTCCCAGCAATCTCATCACATACTCACCATTTGCTGATGCTTCTACTTGTGTGCCATCTGCTCTCCCCATATCACTGTACAAATGAGGAACTGTCTGCTCAACCAGAGGTGGTGGCTCAGAATAGACTGGATAATTCTCTACAGGAAGATGCTGCTGGTGCATCTGTGGCACAAACATCATGGAGTGCCAGTAGTTGTGGTGATAGCACTTAAGCAGGAAAGGGCAACCAAAAAACAAAAATGTTACTGTTTCCTATTCTTAAAGTTGTACAGTGACTCACCAAAAAATTAGGCCATGATTTGCAGGTGTGACAGCAATGGTTTTTGTTTGTTTTTACCTAAAAGATTTGACATTCAGAAAGTTTATTTTCTATTAGAATTTTAAGATGGTCTGTAGTGTCAGTATCTCATATTTGGACCTAGGAATTCTCTTTAAAAAGGATTATTTTTTTTGAGAGGTTTTTTGCTATAGGGCACGTGCACTCACCGGAAAAACAGAGAGAGAGACAGGAAGCGAGAAATCATCCCCCAGGGGGATGGCCACGCAGCAATCCCTTCTCCTCCATTCTCCTCTCAGGATCTTGGGCACGCACGCACACACGCCCGGCGTGAGTTTAAGCCACCGGGTCTGGGACTCAAACCGCAGTCGACTACATGGGAGTCCAGCAACATAGCCATTATGCTAACTGCTGGTCCCTTTAAAAAGGATTCTAAGGAAATTAGAGATATACACAAAGACCTGTATACAAAGTGTCTTTTATAGGATTAGTCTTAAAAGCGAAATCAGTGAACAACCTAAGTATTCAATAATAGGGAACTGGAATTAATCATAGATTCATAATGAGACATTATAAAGGTAATTTAAAAAGTACGCTGCCGAATATTTTTTTTAAATGCTCATAGTGTTATAACACAATAAAATTATATAACACAATCTATATTTTGTAAATAGAAACAAAAAAATGGTAAGAAAATATATCAAAATGTACAGTGGTGGGCCAGCCTAGTATCCTAGTGGCTAAGGGAACCTGACTACACATGGCCAACAGCAGCTTGAGATAGGACCCTGGGGACTGAAAAACATACTGGGTCTGCATGCCTCAAATCCTGACAGGATGGAAAAATAGAGAAGAGACTACAGTGTGACCATGCCCCACTGGGGATGCTTTCTCCCTCCCCCATCTCTCTGTGGTGAGTGCACACACCTTCTGGTCATTTTTTAAAAAGAAAAAAAAAAGTACAATGCTTATAGAGGTGCTTTTGTTTTCTTTGTATCTTAAAAATTTCTAAACGTACTACAATAAATGTTATTACTTCTAATATGAAAAAGTATTAAAATAGCTATCCTGCATTTCCTGGTATTTCCACAATATAAAATGCAAGAGAATATTTTTAAATCCTTAGTCTTGGGCAGGCCCTATACTACAGCAATTTAATGCTGTATGTAGAAAGACAGATCCCACATGGCCAAATGTGGTTTGAATCTTGCTCCGGCAACCTGAAGAACACAATGGGCATGTGCACCCCCAAATCCCAATGGGATGGACAATAAATGGATTGTGTTGTGACCGTGCCCCATTGAGAGGTGCCTTCTCTTTTTAGCACTCTCTGGTAAGTGCACATGACCTCTGGTGATAAAATAAATAAAATTAAATAAAATTTATCAGTCTTGTACAATGGATTACAAAGTTTCCACGTGACTACTAAAAAATAACATAAATGAAGAGGCAAGTAGTTTATCAATTCTTGAAACTGCATTTGGGAAAAATAGTCTCATAGAATGAAAACCCAACCCACTATTCTTTTTTTTTTTTTAAAGAAAATGTTTTAATTGATAATAGGGCATGTGCACTTGAACTTAAGAGGGGGACGAACACCCTCCTCACAGTATCTGGTTATGCCACAATCTCCTTTCTCCAGTCTCCAGCCTATTGGATCCTAGATGTTTACAAGCATGTCCAGCATGTTTCAGGCTGACTAGGCCAGAGATTCAAACTGCAGGTGCTATGTGGAATATGGCTTCTTTTGAGCAGCACATTACCACTGTGCCATAAAGCCATCTTATTATTCCACTACTCTTAATTCATAGATGTGCACTATTTTGGTAAGGCAATTTTATAGCAAGGATATGTTTAAAGTGTTAGGGAAATCAGTGTTAAAGAATATGAATGAATGTGAGAACATCCAAAAGACTACATAGCTTATTGTCATCTGCCAAATCTTAAGGTATATCATTCCTTTTTTAGTAAATATATGATCTTGTTATATTGTAAGTCAAGCATATGTCAGGGGCAAAATGATCTCAGAAGGAATCAAAAAAGAAAGCTCCCACCTCAAATAAGAGACACCTTTCCATGATATCAAGATATCTGTCAGTACCCACCACTATGACGTAGTAGTGGTGAAAACTACTATTGGACAAATATCTATAAAAACATGAGTACTTTAAAAATAATACAGCTCTTGGGGTCTGCAGATGGCATAATGGTTACATTGCTGACTCCCACATAGTCGACCACAGTTAGAGTCCCAGACCTCATGGCTTAAACTCATGCAGGGTACATGTGTGTACATGCCCAAGATCCTGAGAGGAGAATAGATAGGAAGGGATTGTGGCAGGAAAAATAATCCATTCATTTTACTACATAAAACTACAATGAAAGGTTACTGTATAATGTTAAATATGGTTGTGCTGCCTAGAACCCAGTTCTCATTCCTCTCAATTAACAACCATTTTATAAGAGAAACTGAAGCACTGAGAAGTTAAAGTTAAAACTAGTTAAAGTAGAAAACTATCTATGTCATCCTCAGAGATCTCTTAGAAAGACAGAAATAACATTTTAGGCCCTTCGGTGTTATTTGTTTTTAAAGGTCATGATTCTTACCTGCAATCCCAGGTTGAAATAGTACTGCAAAACTTTTGTATCTAAAATTAAAAAGATTTAATTAGTGACTAGATTAACATAAGCAATTATAATAGTCATTAAAAAGCTTTTTGCTCTTTAATGAGCATTATTAAAGTAGATTTAATAAGATACAATATCCTTTCATGATCAAGACTCTCAGCATAATCGGCATAGAAGGGTTATTTCTCAACACAATAAAAGCTATCTATGAAAAACCCATAGCAAACATCATCCTCAATGGAGAAAAGCTGAAAGCTTTTCCACTAAAAACGGGTACAAGACAAGGATGTCCACTTTCTCCACTCCTCTTCAATATAGTACTGGAAGTCCTGACCATTACAATCCGAAAGGAGCTAAAAATAAAAGGAATTCAAATAGGAAAAGAAGAAGTGAAACTCTATTTACAGATGATATGATTGTATACATGGAAGACCCAATGGTTTCCATAAAAAAATTTCTGGAAGTAATACATGAATACAGTAAAGTTTCAGGATACAAAATTAATATCCAGAAATCTATAGCATTTCTGTATATGAATAACAGGCAGACTGAGATAAAACTGAAAAAAGTTGTTCCATTTACCATAGCCACAAAAAGTGTAAGATACTTAGGGATAAATCTAACCAAAGAAGTTAAAGACCTCCACAAGGAAAACTATGAGAAGATTAAAAAAGAAATTGAAAATGATACAAAAAAATGGAAGGACATCCCATGTTCCTGGATTGGAAGAATTAATATAATCAAAATGGCAATTCTACCCAAATTAATCTACCTATTTAATGCAATGCCAATCAAAGTACCAGACACATTCTTCACAGATCTAGGAAAGACAATCATAAAGTTTGTCTGGAATCATAAGAGACCCCGTATTGCCAAAGCAGTTCTGAACAAGAAGAGTGGAGTGGGCGGCATCTCACTCCCTGACCCAAAAATATACTACAAAGCTGTGGTCATCAAAACAGCATGGTGCTGGCACAGAAACAGACAGGTGGACCAATGGAAGAGAATAGAGTCCCCAGAAATGAATGCTCAAACTTACAGCCAACTGATTTTTGACAAGGGGTACCAGTCAATCCGGTGGGGAAAAAGAAAACCTCTTCAGCAAATGGTGCTTGCAAAACTGGATCTCCACTTGCAGAAAGATGAATCTGAACCCCTACCTCTCACCTCTGACAAAAATAAAGTCAAGGTGGATCAAAGATCTAAATCTAAGACCTCAAACTATAAAACTGCTCCTGGAAAACACCGGGGAAACTCTGGGAGACATTGGGGTAGGGAAAAACTTCTTAAATAAGACTCCCAAAGCAAAGTCAATAATTCCCAAAATAGACAAGTGGGATTACATCAGACTAAGAAGTTTCTGCATGGCAAAAGACACAGTGATTAGTGTGAACAGACCGCCTTCAGAATGGGAAAATATTTTTGTAAACTATGTGTCAGATAAGGGACTGATCACCAAAATTCACAAGGAACTCAAGCAGCTGTTCCGGAAAAAGACAATCAATCCTATTAAAAGATGGGAGAATGAGTTGAAAAAACCACTCTCTAAAGATGACATGCGAATAGCTAAAAGGCATATGAAAAAATGCTCAACATCCCTCATTGTAAGAGAAATGCAGATCAAAACAACAATGAGATATCACCTAACCCCAGTCAGAATGTCTAAGATTAAGAAAAAAACAAAAAATGTTAAGTGCTGGTGAGGGTGTGGTGAAAAGGGAACTCTCTTACACTGTTGATGGGAATGTTAAATTGGTCCAACCACTGTGGAGAACAATTTGGAGATTCCTCATAAATCTACAAATAGAACTACCATATGATCCAGCAATCCCACTCCTTGGTATCTACCCAAAGGACAGAAGAATACTTTATCGGAAAAGTGCTTGCACATCGATGTTTATTGCGGCACTTTTCACGATTGCTAAGTCATGGAAGCAACCCAAATGCCCACGAACTGATGAATGGTTAGAAAAACTGTGGCACATATGTGCAATGGAATACTATTCATCCATAAAAAACAACAAAATCCTGGCTTTTGACAGGAAGTGAATGAATATGGAAGACTTACTGCTGAGTGAAGCAAGCCATGCTATGAAGGAGAGGCATTGTCTGTCCCCACTTAATATATACCAAGTGTCTGCACTCTATGACTGAAACTAATTGTCTAAAGGATATAGAAATGCAGTATATAGATGTAAATACCAGATATAGTGTGTGTGAAAGAGGAGGGTCTGAGGAAGGACATTTGGGGGAGGGACAGGGAGGAAAAGCATTAATGGCACAAAGAAGTGTGGTATTATCTGTTGAAGATATTTCGTAGTTTTATCAACAGTACTAGGGAGAAATGTTCACTTGTTGAAATATCCATTTTGTAAGACAAATAGTAATGTGATTGAATGTATGGAAGAAAATGAAATGAAAAAATTTTTAAAAATTAAAAAAAAATAAATTATATTTCATACATGGGCAAACTCAAAAAATTTTTTAAAAAAGTAGATATAAATGTAGTCGTTCCAGAATATCACTCTCAATTCTACCTGATAGTAAATGACCATTTACCTTCCATTATAGGTAAGATAATTTTACAATCCAAGGTTTATACACCAAACACACATTCTTTCCCTATAATATTAGGCAGATATTACAGGAATGTTACCCTGGTAAAATTTAGAAGAATAAATGTATTTTCTTGCTTGTCTCAAATTTTTACATTGCTACAAATCTACTATATATGCAAAATTGCTTTGGTCCCCAGTTACTAGTTTACCATAAAGTACAAACCCCTCTTAAGTTGTGATCTCCCTATATATACTGATATATTTACTGTCATTAAAAATAATCATAATAGGCCAGCCAGGTGGTGTGGAAGTTAAGGTGGCTGATCCCAGAACTGCATGGTTTGAGTCCTGCACCTGGCAGCCTAAAAAAAAGACCAAGCTGGGTGCAAGTGCAAATGTGCCCAAAATCCCAAGAAGAGAATGGAGGAGAGGGGAATGTGGCATGGCCATCCCCCTTGGGGGGTAATTTCTCACTTTCCCTTACTCTCTCCAATGAGTATGTGCCCCCTAGAGCAAACTTAATCAAAAAAAAAAAAAAAAAAAAAAAAAAAAAAGAACAGCAGCAGGTGGTATGGATCCCAGGTTAAGGTGCTGGATCCCACATGGCCAACATCACAGTTTGAGTCTCAGATCTGGCAGCTTAAAAGACACACCAGGTATGTGTGCATGTGTGCCCAAAATCCCAAAGGTAGAATGGAGGAGAAGGGATTGCAGTGAGGCCATTTCCCCGGGGGATGGTTTATCCCTCCCTCCCTCTCTCCCATGAGTACACACACCCCATGGGAAAATTTTTTTTTAAGAAGTCAACTTATATCTGTGACTATTACATAGAAGTACAGTATAAAGTCTAATGCTCAGATTAAAGAACATGAAGAGATTCCTTTCCTATCCTGCACCCCTCACCACTGCTGTCCTAAGTTCCATCCACTGATGCAGCAGAAACGTAGTCAGCCACTTTTAGATTTTACAGTTCACTGGCCCACACCAGGAACATGATTTCAGATTCTTTGTTTGGTTACATATTCTCAGACAGTCCCAAGTGCACCTCATCCTGAAAGATAGTTAGAGAATCCAAACACCGGAACCTGGCTTGACACACTCTATTCTGATCGAAAGATACAGCCCTCTACTAAGAACACAGCTGGGAAAAAGAGTTCTTCAAAGTAAGAAGAAGGGTATAATTCATCAGATGACTAAAAATCAGCACAGAGGTAAAAGAAATCTGAAAATAACAAGGAAATATTCTTCTCTCAAGGGAACAAGACAACTCCTCATCCACCACAGGCAGCGCAATTGAACCAACATAAATGTCAGAAGAAAATTCAGAATATTGACAGTGACAAGGCTAAATGAGATGCAAGAGAACACAGACAACCAACTCCAAGAGATGAGGAAGTCCTTCCATGGTTTGAAGGAGGAGATAGACACATTAAAAAAAAAAAAAAAGTGGCACATATACTCAATGGAATACTATTCATCCATAAAAAACAACAAATCCCTGGCTTTTGAAAGGAAGTGGATGAATATGGAAGACTTACTGTTGAGTGAAGCAAGCCATGCTATGAAGGAGAGGCATTGTATGTCCCCACTTAATATATACCGAGTGTCTGCACTCTAAATGTGTATATTTATATATATATATATATATATATATATATATATATATATATATACATACACATATATACTTGTATATATGTGTATATATATATTTTTGAAACCATTCTGCTTCTGTTGTTATAGAGTTTTAAAATTATACAAAATTATAAGACATATTTTGAACATTATCTTCAAAATTCAGTATTTTGAGATTTTGAAAGTTGTTTGTAAACTGTCAAGAATTATGGAGTATGAGCTAAAATTTTTTGCTATGTAAAGTAAATGTTTGTGGAAAAATGTAAAAATAAATAAATGAAAAAATAAAAAAAAGAAAGAAATTGTGTGAGCAATACAATATGGGTGGGAAAGGAATGGAAGACAATTGTAGACACCAGAGATAGTGTGAGATAAGGGTGGGAAAGTACAGAGGGTCAGAAAGAGGGGTAAAAAATATTCTAGGAATTAGAAATGGAAATTTTTTGATAATAATATGCATGATTAAGTCGTTATGCAGTATATTCTGGATGGGAAATCACATTTTGTAGGCTGTGATGATGCTTAGGGAAAGAATGTAAATTAAGTTACAAAAAAAAATTTCAGAATAAAATATCTATTCGATGACCGCAGTAAGATATATAGCCCCAGCTAGGTGCTACTTTATAGGATGCCTAAAGTTAGACTTGTGTTTATGGAAATGTATATATCAGCTGTGTTTGCTATGAAAATATTTAGATGAATTAAGGTCTTTAGTAATTCAAGAAAATGTGGGGGAAACACAGTATAGAAAGCAAACATAGATACCAGAGACAGTGTGGGAGGATAGTGGGAGATGGCAGAGGGTAAGAGACAGGGAATCAAGGGTGGGGGAAAAAAAGCAAAGCATACAGGAAATAAGAAGTGGAAAATTATTTGTTGACAACATGTGTGTTGATGTGCTCAATTGAGTCAATATACAGTGTACCCTGGATTAAAAATCTCATTTTGTATGATGTAATGATATACAGTGAATGAATGTAAATAAATAAATAAAAAGATTAACCAAAAAGTTAAGCAAAAAAAAAAAAAAAAAAAAAAAAAAAAAAAAAGATGAGATGTGTAGGGGCCAACAGATGTTATGGTGGTTGAGGTGTGGAACTCCCACATGGCTGACCACAATTTGAGTCCAGGACCTGGAGGTTTGCTTTCTCTGTTTCTCTCTCTTTCTCTTTCTCTTTCTCTGGTGAATTAAAATAATAATTCAAATGATGACAATAAATAAAATTAAACAAATAATATTTAAAAAAAACACAAAAAAACAAAAACAGAGTTCTAGAGATGAAGATTAATACAGGAAATAAAAACTTCCTTGAAAGTATTAATAGCAGGTTAGACCATACAGAAGTTCGAATTTCTGATTTAGAAGACACCTCTGACTTAGACAGTCATCAAAAACAATGAAAAAAAAAGAGAAAAAAAAAGAGAAGACAACCTAAAGGAAATATTAGATATCATTAAATGCCTAAATATCCAATTAATTGGTATTCCAGAAGCTAAAGAATTTAATAAGGACATAGAAAATCCATTCTATGAAATACTTCAGAAAACTATCCAAATCTAGAGAAACATTCAGCTATTCTGACTCAGGAAATACAAAGAATGACAAATAGAATCAACATAAAATCTTCCACTGACATATTATAGCAGACTGGTAAAAATCAAAGACAGAAGTAAGATGCTAAAAATGGTGAGGGAGAAAGATCAAGTTACTTACAAAGGTTATCCTATTAGGCTATTATCAGACCTTTCAATGGAAACAATGCAAGGAAGGCAAAAATGGTAAGATATATTCAAAATGCTAAAAGAAAAACAATTTCAACCAAGAATATTATACCCTGCAAGACTTTCCTTCATCTGGGAACAAATAAAAGCATTCTCAGATAAACAAAAACTGAAAGAATTCACCAATACTAAACCAGCTCTTCAAGAAACACTGAAGTGAGTACCATACCAGGAAAACTAAAGAGAGACAAACAGAAATAAGAGAATGAAACAAAAACTAGACAAGAAAATGACTAACAAAATGGCAGGGATAATTCCACAAACACCAATAATAACAATGAATGGAAATGGATTAAATTCTCCAATTAAAAGACATAGGCTGGCTGAATGGATGAAAACAAAGCAAAATAAAACAAAAAACAGGAGCCCTCTATATGCTGCCTACAAGAAACAAACCTCACAGATGAAGACAAACATACTGAAAGTGAAGGGCTGGAAAAAGATATTCTAAACAAATGGAAATAAAAAAGGCTAGAGTCACGATACGGATATCAGACAAAATAGGCTTTAAGACAAAAACTGTAAATAGAGACACAGACACTATATAGTATTAAAAGGGCTAATTCTCCAAGAATATATTAAATAAAGATATTCTTGTACCTAACACTGGAGCACCCAAATACGTGAAACAAAGACTGCTAGATCTAAAGGGAGAGAGAGACTGCAATACAGTAATTGTTAAGGATCTCAATACCCCACTGCCTCCTCTGGACAGATCATCTAGACAAAAAGTAAACAGAGATATAAGAACTAAATGAGGGGCCGGCAGGTGTTTGAAGGCACCAGACTCCCACAGGGCCAACCACGGTTTGAGTCCCAGACCTGAGGGCTTGCTTGCTTTTCTTTCCTCTCCTTTCTTTCTCTTTCTCTCTGTCTTTCTCTCTTTCTCTTTCTCTCTCTCTCTCTCTCTCTCCTCTCATCTCTCTCTTCTCTCCCCCCCCCCACCTCTCTCTGGTCAAGTTAATAAATAATCAAGTTTAAAAAAAAAGAACTAAATGATACCATAAATGAAATGGACTTGATAGACATCTATAGAATATTTCACCCAAAAACCACAAAATATATGTTTTTTCTCACCACCATATGGAACATTTTTGAAGACTGAACGTGACAGGGCACAAAACAAGCCTTAACAAATTCAAAAGTATAGAAACCATATCCAGCATCTTCTCTGACCACGATGGAATTAAACTGAAACTAATTACAGAAAAGAAAAACTCAAAAACACACAAACACGGGACCAGCAGTTGGCATAATGACTACGTCACTGGACTCCCATGTAGCTGACCGCAATTCAAGTCCCAGACCCAGTGGCTTAAACTCACTCTGGGCGTGTGCATGTGCACATCCATCCCCCCGGGGGGGGGGGGATTTCTTGCTTTCTTTCTGTCTCCCTCTTTCTGGCAAGTGCACATGCCCTATAGCAAAAAACCTCTCCAAAACAAAACAAAACACACAAATGCATGGAAACTAAACAACCTATTCCTGAATGACTGTACAACCACTGAAGAAACTAAGACTAGAATAAGAAGACTCATTGAAACCAAGGATAACAAGCACATGAGTTTTCATAACCTATGGGACACAGTGAAATCAGTCATAAGAGGGAAGTTTATAGCAATTAGTGAACACAAGAAAAAATTGAAAAGTGGCAAACAGACAACCTAACAACATATCTCAGGGAACTAGAAAAACAACAGCAGCCCAAAAAAAAAATACTAGGAGAAAGTAAATAAAGATTAGAGCAGAAATAAATGAAATAGAGAACAAAGTATACAGAAAATAAATCAAAATAAAAGCTGGTTCTTTAAAAAGATAAACAAGGGAACCAGCAGTTGGCGTAATGGCTATGTCACTGGACTCCCACGTAGTCGACCGCAGTTCGCGTCCCGGACCCGGTGGCTTACAACTCACGCCGGGCGCGTGTGCGTGCATGCCCAAGATCCCGAGAAGAGAATGGAGAAGAGACTGCGGCGTGACCATCCCCTCTGGCGGGTGATTTCTCGCTTTCTGTCTCTATGTCTCTCTCTGTCTGGCGAGCACACGCGCCCTATAGTGAAAACCTCTCCAAAAAAAAAGAAGATAAACAAAATTGGGACCAGCAGTTAAGAGTAATGGCTATGTCGCTGAACTCTCACGTAGTCGACCACGGTTCGCATCCCGGACCTGGTGGCTTAAAACTCACGCCGGGCGCATGTGCATGTATGCCCAAGATCCCAAGAGGAGAATGGAGGAGAAGGAATTGCGGCGTGGCCATACCCCCTGAGGGGTGATTTCTCGCTTTCTGTCTCTCTGTCTGTCTCTGTCTGTCTGGCGAGCACACGCGCCCTATAGTGAAAACGTCTCAAAAAAAAAAAAAAAGAAGAAGATAAACAAAATTAACACGTGGTTAGCTAGACTAAGAACAAAGAAAGGGATTAGATAAGACAAATCACCAATGAAACAGGAGATATTATAACAGAAATACAAAAGATCATAAAGATTTGGGTTGATTTCAATCCATTCACAAGAGAATATTACAAGTGACTATTTGCCAACAAACAAGAAAACCTGGATGAGATGGACAAATTTCTGGACACACATAATCTACCAAGATTGAATCAGGAAACATAATGGTCTATTCATAAAGCCTGAATAGACCAATAACAAGCAATGAAATTAAATCAGTAATGTATAGTCTCCAAACAAGGAAAAAGCCAGGTCCTAATGGCTTCACTTCTGAATTCCACAAAACATTTAAAGAAGAGCTAATCCTAATTCTACTCAAACTATTTCTAAAGATCCTAAAAGAAGGAACCCTCCCAAATTCATTCTATAAATACTCCATTACCCTCATTCCAAAAATAGACAAGGACATTACAAAAAAAGAAAACTACAGACCAATATCCCTGATGAATACAGATGAAAAAATTCTCAAGATACTTGCAAATCATATCCAAAGACACTTTAAAAAGATTATACGCCACAACCAGGTAGACTTTATTCCAGGGGTGTAAGGATGGTTCAACATATGCAAAGCCATAAATGTAATATGTCACACTAACAAAAGAAAAGATAAAAACCATGTGATCCTATTAATCAATGAAGAAAAGCACTTGATAAAATATAACATCCTTTCATGACTCAACAAAATCAGCATAGAAAGGACATTTCTGTTTTTTGTTATTTTAAGAGATTTTTGCTATAGGGCATGTGTGCTTGCCGAAGAGAGACAAAGAGACAGAAAGCGAGAAATCACCCTCGTGAGAAATCACCCTCCCGAGGTGATGGGCAAGCCACAGTCTCTTCTCTTCCATTCTCCTCTTGGGATTTTGGGGACACATGCGTGTGCAACCAGTTTGAGTTTCAAGTCACCAGGTCCAGGATTCAAACCACAGTTGGTGACGTGGAAGTCCAGCAAGGAAACCATTATGCCACTTGCTGGTCCCATAGGAGGGACATTTCTCAGTACAATAAAAACCATATATGAAAAACCCATAGCTAACATCATACTGAATGGGGAGGGGCTGAAAGCTGAAACAAGGAAACCCACTTATTCCACTTCTTTTTAATATAGTACTGGATGTCCTAGCCAATGCAATCAGAAGAAAGAATAAAATAAAGAGCATACAAATAGGAAAAGAAAAAGTGAACTTACAAAAACCATGAAAATATTGGACCAGCAGTTGGCGTAATGGCTATGTTGCTGGGCTCCCACGTAATTAACTGCAGTTTGAGTCCTGGACCCGGTAACTTAAACTCATGCCGGGCATTTGTGTGTGCATGCCCAAGATCCCGAGAAGAGGGTGGAGGAGAAGGGACTGAGGCATGGCCATCCCCCCTAGGGGGGGTGATTTCTCACTTCCTGTCTCTCTCTGCCTTTCTGGCAAGTGTACGTGCCCTATAGCAAAAACCTCTCCAAAAAAACAAAAAGAAAGAAAGAAAATAATCAGTAAGCACATTAAATAAGTACTCAAACTGGACATATGTATGTCAAAAATTAACTTACACACAAACTTAAACCTCTTATAAAAATCAACTCAAAATGGATCACTGACCTAAACATAAAACACAAAATTATAAAGCTCCTGGAAAATAACAGAAGAAAATCTGAATGTCCTTGAATTTAATGATTAGTTTTTTTTTAAATTTTGCTATAGGTTGCACACATTCACTGGAGAGAGACTGAGAGAAAAGTGAGAAAACACCCTCGGGAAGATGACCACACTGCAATCCATTCTCCTCCATTTTCCTCCTGGGATTTTGGGCATGCATGTACATGCACATGGTGTGTTTTTCAAGTCACCAGGTCTAGGACTCTAACTACACAGTTGGCCATATGGGATCTAGCTTCCTTAACCATCATGCCACCTGACTGGCCTGGTGATCTTTTTTTTAAATAGAACGCTACAGGCATGATCTATGAAAGAAACCATCAATAGGTTTAACTTTGTTAAATTTAAAAGTACTCTTTGAAAGACACTTTCAAGAGAATAAAGACAAGCCACAGAGTAGGAGAAAATATTTGCAAATACATATCTAATAAAGGACTGTTATCTAAAATATACAAAGTACTCTTAAAGCTCAAAGATAAAATAACTTGATATTAAAATGAGCCAAAGACTTTTTTAAAAATTTTATTTATTCATTCATTTATTTTAATTTGACCACAGAGAGAGGGAAAGTGAGAAAGCAAGGCACCAGGTCCAGGACTTGAACCACGGCTGGCCATGTGGGAGTATCCAGCGCCTTAACCACCATGCAACCTGCTGGCCCCGAGCCAAAGACTTTGACAGCTAGCCAAAGACTTTGACAACTCACCAAAGAGTATATATAGATACAGATGACAAATAAGCACAAGAAAAGATGTCCCACATCATATACTATAAGGAAATATAAATTAAAATAATAAGATACTATTACACAGTTATTAGATTGGCCAAAGTCCAGAACACTGATGACATCATGCTGGTACGGATGTAGAGTAACAGAATTTTCATTCAGTGCTGGTGGGAATACAAAATGGTAAAGCATTTTGGAAGATAGTTTGAGTTTCTTTTTCTTGAAGAGAGATTTTTGCTATAGGGTGTGTGTGCTTGCCAGAAGACAGAAAGTGAGAAATCACCCCAGGGGTGGGAAAAAACTGATAGGATTCCTGCTTTCCAAGAAAAACAGTCACCTCTTTCTGCCATCTTTCTGTGCCACCATAATGGTGGACATGAAAGTCCCGGCTGACGCTCTCAAGAGCATCAACAATGATGAAAAGGGAGGCAAACACCAAGCTCTTATTAGGTCATGCACAAAAGTCATTGTCTGGTTTCTAACTATGATGATGAAGCATGATTACACTGGCAAATTTGAAATCGTCGATGACCACAGAGCTGGAAAAATAGTTGTGAACCTCACTGGCAGGTTAAACAAGTTTGGCATGATCAGCCCCAGATTTGAGGTACAATTCAAAAGATCTAGAGAAATAACAGAATAACTTGCTCCCATCCCGTCAGTTTGGTTTCATTGTACTGACAACTTCACCTGGCATCACGGATCGTGAAGAAGCAAGATAGAAACATACAGGAGGGAAAATCCTGGGATTCTTTACATTATAAATGGGATGTAATACATACATACAAAATACAATGCCTCATTGGGGGAAAAAAAACAGTCAATGAAAGCAATGACATCCATTCAAGAATCTTCTTCAGGTCACATATATAGCTATCCCTCCCTTCCTAAAAAGCACCATGAGTCAACTTAGTCAGTTGATCGTATTTTCAGCTTGAAGACTTTCAACTGCACCTTTCCTTAGCCACTTACTAAGAATTATGCTCTCAAAACAGTTTTTATTTGGTAACCCCACTCCCTCAGACAGGTCAACTGAAGTGAAATATGTGCAAAGTGAGATATCTTATACCTAAATAATTCTCACCCAAGTCTACTTACCCTGAGGTAGATCATTGCCACTTGGATCACAGGAATAAGGTGGAGGCGGTGGTGGTAAACTTGAAACCTCTCCTACCTCAAGAGGAGTCGGGGGAGGAGGAGGAGGTGGTGGTGGTTGTAGAGGGGTGGCAGCAGCATGAATAGAAGCAGAGTGGTATGGATAGGATGGTGATGAAATCACTAACAAAGAAATAAAACAAAAAGTAATGAAGCAGAAATGTAACCTCTTCTTATAAGCAGTAGCACATCTACTTTTCTTGTGTCCCCAGTATGGTCAAAGAACTCTTAAATCTTATATTTTGACTTAAAAACAAGAACATGCCAAGTAAATTTCCCATATTCTCTTAGAATATATCAAACGAAAATTAGTTCATTACAGGTCATTTTAAGTTAAGGAAATTACTTAAAATAAAAAGAAAAAACCTGGAGGGACAGCAGGTGGCATGGTGGTTAAAGTGCTGGATCTCACATTGCCGACTCCATTGTCGCAGTTCCAGTCTCGGACCCGGGGGCCTGAAAAAACACACCAGGCACATGTGCATACATCCCAGGATCCCAAGAGGAGAATGGAGGAGAAGGAACTGAGGCATAGTCATCTCTTCTGGGGGATAATTTCTCACTTTCCCTGTCTGTCTCTCCGGCAAGCACATACACTCTATGGAAGTGGAGTGGGGGGAGAGGGAAACAAAAAGAAAACAACCTAGAAGTAGCAGAGCTCTATCATATTTGATACATCAGCTCGCAGGTACATAAATATCATTAAAGCACAATTTTCACTTAGCTTACTATCTACTGAAAATTTCAGTCAAATCAGGAGATGTAGAAATTAAAAAGAAATAGACTAAAGTGCACAGATTACAGGGAACTCTAAATCATAGCAGTTCCATTTCTAATTAGGCACAGAATTCAAAACAAAAACAGGATAGACATGGGGGTGGATCCTTCAGAAAGTTCCTAAAAATGTGTATTGTGAAAAAATTTTACATGGATTTCAAAATTGCCCTGCACTAAAACAGACTTGTACTTTAATTTTCCAAACTTTAAAAAAATGCCCTCGTGTAAATTTTTTTAAAGGTTTTTTATCATAGGGCGCATGGCGCTTGCCAGAGAGGAGAGACAGTGAGAGGGAAAGCAAGAAATCACTTCTTAGGAGGGATGGCCACACAGCAATACTTTCTCTTCCATTCTCCTCTAAGGGTTTTGGGGTCACACTCATGCTGCATGGTTTTCAAGCCACCAGATTCAGGACTCGAACCAGGGTTGGCCATGTTGGATTCCAGCACCCTAACCACTTCGCCACCTGCTGGCCCTCCAGATTTTTTCTCATGTAATGTTTTATCCCTTTATATCCATTACTATAGCTTAACAATATATTCACTTAGGAGTCTTGCAATTTTTGATATAAGAAATTCAAATATCATTATGTTTAGGGTCATCTGGTAGTACAGCAGTAATGCAAAACTTTGCAATGCTGGACTCACAGAAGATCCAGGGTTTCTGTGCTGAGGCCTCCCTGTACACACTGGGCACATGCATATGCTCATGACCCAGACTAGTTTAGAATGAATAACCGAGTGAAGAGCTTTTTGGGGGTCTATCCCACCCTCTCCCTCTCATTCACAGAAGACATTAACTTCTAAAAACTATGTTTAAAGGAAAAAATGTGGTTTCACCAACCTGATAAAAATACATACCTCCATATATATCATTTTTACATATATTTTACACACACACACACACACACACACACAAGATATACCAGCTGAATTTGTTAGATTTTTTTTTCTGGAAAAGATGAAGGATGTGAACCTTCAAGATTAACAGAATAATTTTACCTAATTTAAATATTAAATTTCCTAATAATGTTACCTGCAATATCATTTTAACCCTGGGAAGAATATAAAGTTTATCATTCAATAAAGGTTTAAATTCAGTTTCAGTACTCTGAATTTAGTACAGGAAGAGTCTATATAAACTGAATTTATTATTCTGGTAATTTAGCAAGAAGGTATAATCCACAATGATTTTATTCACTGACTAATACTAGCAATATACTCACTTGTACCTTTTTATACAGTTATAGGCTAATCCTAATAGGAGATCCATGGTTTAGGGTTATCTAAAGCTTAATAAACAAATTTTTGAGGGTGAAAAATATTTTATTGTGGTGGTAGTTACATAACCTTGTACATTTGAGAAAACTCATAGAAGTGGGCACCAAAAATTGAACTTTGTTGTATGTAAATTAAACAGTAAATTTTTAAGATCTGTTTACCTGTAGTTTTTTTCCATACACTTAAAAGTCTCTTATCATTTGTATCTAAACAGTAAATTTTAAAAATCTGTTCCCCTGACTGTTCTGAAGTTTTTCCATACACTTAAAAGTCTCTTAATAGCTTTAGAAGAGAAATTTAATTTTCAGACTATCCCCCAAAATGCTGTAATTCTATGGGTTTGTTTTCTATAAGATAATGGCTTCTCCAACAAAGCTCTACTCTTCCTCTAAAACGACACTTAAAACAAAATCAGACCCTTTTTATTTGTTTAAGAATTATTTTAACTTTATTTTAATTTGACCAGAGAAAGACAGAGTAGGAGTGAAAGTGAGTGAGTGAAAGAGAGAGGGAAAGTAAGAAAGCAAGCCACCAGGTCAGGGACTCAAACCTTAGTCGGCCATGTGGTAGTCCAGTGCCCTTAACCAGCATGCCACCTGCCGGTCCCATACATCAGACACTTAAGAAAAAAAAAAAGCAAATGGTGTGGGCTAGCCCATGGCTAAGTAGTTATGGAACCACATGGCTAACAATGTGGCTTGAATCCCAGACCCAGAAGCTTGAGAAATGCACCAGGAATGGATGCATGTGTGCCCTAAATCCCAAAAAGATAGAGAAATGGAGAAGGGATTACAGTGTGACCAGGCCCTGTAGGGGATGCTTTCTCCCTCTCCCTCTGTCTCTAATGAGTTTATATGACCTTTAGCAAATTAAATACAAAAACAAATGAAATAAAGTCAATTAATTAGCTAAAGATAGTGGAATGCGATTATGATTCCTAGGTACACATCATCTACTAGATACAGAGGTAGCTAAATGAATTCTCAGAGGCCTGAGACAATTAGGGTAAAAGAAATTTGGAGGTTATTTTGTCTGAATTTACCTTCCTTATAAATGCATAATATTATAATAAGCCCTGTAAGAAAAAGCTTTTATAATGTCCCGGTGATCTAGAGAAACATGAGCATCTCCTGCTCATCACACATTAGATAAAGGCTCTGTAGACTTAATGGGTAAGTTCGAAGGACTTAGCTTGGCTCCAGAACAAAGGAACTAATATTCTAAAGTATTAGTGGAAATAAATATACTGCATTCAGAATATTTATTACCTCCTATCCACGCAGCTGCAATTTGCTCCAGGACATTTTAGAAGACAGTATGTGTATACATAAAAAGACCTTGCTTCTCTAGAGACCAAAGAGCAGGGCTAAGACTAAAATGCAGTAAGACAAAATAGAAGGGACCACCAAAATTAATACACGAAGACCCATGATTAATATAACATCAAAATTTTTAATAAAGGGAACCAGCAGTTAGCATAATGGCTATGTCGTTTGACTCCCACGTAGTCGACCGCGGTTCGCGTCCCGGACCCAGTGGCGTAAAACTCACGCCAGGCACGTGTGCATGCGTGCCCAAGATCCCGAGAGGAGAATGGAGGAGAAGGGATTGCGGCGTAACCATCCCCTCTGGGGGCTGATTTCTCGCTTTCTGTCTCTATGTCTCTCTCTGTCTGTCTGGCGAGCGCATGTGCCCTATAGCAAAAACCACTCCCCCCCAAAAATAATAATTTTTAATTAAGACAGGATCCAATACTGGAGTTGCATTGCCCCAACAATGCATGCCTCACTTAACTCACCTTAAGTTTGGCTTACAGATTCTATTTTTATTTAAAACTGATACTCTGTTCATAATTTTACATTTTTATTTTTTAAAATATTATTTATCTTGATTACTGTTCATTTTTATTCTTCTATGTTTTAGGCTTTTGCTATAGGACATGTGTACGCATTGGAGAGAGACAGAAAGTTAGTGGGAGGGAAAGTGAGAAATCACTCCCCAGCGGGGATGGCCACATCACAATCCCTTTTCCTCTTCTTGGGATTTTGGGCACATACACACATGTGCCAAGCATCATTTTCAGGATGCCAGAACTGAGACTCAGACCATGGAGACAACCATGTGGGATCCAGCACCTTAACCACCAGACCATCTGCTGGCCCTACTGTGAGTTTTTCTTTTGTTTTTTGGGCATCTCATTAAATTTTGCACTTGGGAAAAGTGTGTCACTAGTCCTAGCCCTGGCAAAAGCCTTGGGAATGGTTAATAAAACTAAAGAGTTTTAAGTTGACAGTATTTACTGCCTATGAGGAGACTCACATTAAAGGCAATCATGACTAGTTACCTGGTAGATTATCAGTAACCTAAACAAGGATGAGAGAGGCCTGCCAGAGACACACGAATGACAAAATGAGAAACATCAGTTTTTTTTTTTTCTTCTATGTAAGGTATTCACAAGAATGAGAAAGAGTATCTAAAAACCAGCCAGCCAGTCTAGTCAAGTCTAACTATTTACATTACTTAACAAATAAATGAATTACATTAAAAAGTAAATAAATGAAGGCAGAATACATTTTTAGAAATATTTGGCATTAAGAGGGCCAGCAGGTGGCGTGGTTGTTAAGGTGCTGGACTTCCATATGGCTGACTGCAGTTTGAGTCCTGTACCCAGTGGCTTGAAAATCATGCCAGGCATGTGTGTGTGCATACCCAAAACCCCGAGGACATGGAGAAGAAGTGATTACAGTGTGGCCATACCCCCAGAGGGGTGATTTCTCACTTTTCCTCTCCTCTCTCAAGCAAGTACGTGCACCCTATGACAAAAAGAACTTAAAAAATAAATAAGTAAAAACTATAAGACAAAACAGGTAAGAACTATTTGGCATTCAAAGGGTAAGCTTTCATAGATTCCATATGAGGCATTATAATGTTCAGTTCACCTGTTGCTTGCATATCCTAAGCTCAGACATCTGGAAGCAAACAGCCATTGCTTTCCCCTACAATTTGCATAAAGCAGTAAAACAGGGCATACATTAATTATTTCCAATGAAATTTTTTTTTTTGGAGAAGTTTTTGCTAAATGGGCGCATGAGCTCACCAGAAAGACAGAGAGAAAGAGACAGAGAGACAGAAAGCGAGAAATCACCCCCCAGGGGGAATGGCCACGCCGCAATCCCTTCTCCTCTATTCTTTCAGGATCTTGGGCGTGAGTTTAAGCCACCGGATCCAGGACTTGAACCGCGGTCGACTACATGGGAGTCCAGAGACATAGCCGTTATGCTAACTGCTGGTCTCTCCCATGAAATTTTTTTAAGAGTTTTTTTTTTTTTTTTTTAAGAGAGATTTTTGCTATAGGGCAGGTGTGCTCACCAGAGAGACAGAGCGAGAGAGTGAGAGAGAGAGAGTGAGAGAGAAAGAGAGAAATCACGCCCCTGGGGGGATGGCCATGCCACAAACCCTTTCTCCTCCTCTTGGGATATTGGGCATGCACACACATATGCCTGGCATGAGTTCTAAGCTTCCAGGTCTGGGACTCTAATCGTGGTTGACTATGTGGGAGTCCAGCGATGTTACCATTATGGCATCTGCTGGTGCCTACAATGAAATATCTCTACCATCATTAACAATTATTGCATATTTTTGTCCAGGCACTGTGTTAAGCATTTTATTTATAAATGAAGAGATACAGAAAACAAACAAAACATAAGGCTTAATGAGTTATTAAGGTCGACACTGCCCAGTTCAAGAAATAAAACTTAGCCAGCTACCCCAGAAAATTTCCATTTGTCCCATCCCAATCACAGCCCTCTCCCTCCCACAATAATTATCCATTATTCTGACTTTAATAATAATTTCCTTTTAGTTTTGTTATTAGAGTTTTGTCACTCAAATGTGTATCCCTAGACAGTTCTTAGTCTTGCCCATTTAAAAAATATTGCTATGTCTTGAATTTTTTTTCCAGATTTTTGCCATAGGGCATGTGCACTTGCTAGAGGGAGTGTGAGACAGAAGGAAAGAGAGAAAATTTCCCCTTTGGGGAATAGCCTCACTGTAATCCCTTTCTCCATTCTCCTCTTAGCATCCTTGGTATGCATGCATACTGACCCAGCATGGCTCTCAAGCCACAGGGTCTCTATCCTGAACCGCAGCCAGCCACAAGGCAATCAACTGCTCCAACCACATCATGTGTTGGCTCTCAAATCTCTTCCAATCTACTGGTCCCTCTTTCATTCCTTTCATTTCCTATGAGGCCAGCAGATGGCATGGTGGGTTGAGGTGCTGGACTTCCCCATGGTTACCTGTAGTCAACTCCCAGACCAGGCAGCCCAAAAATTACAACAAACAAGCAAATAAATAAATAAATGTTAACAACAACAACAAAATATTTAAAAACAAAAAAAGGGGTACCAGCAGATGGTGTAATGGTTATGTTGCTGGACTCCCACGTAGTCAACTGCAGTTCAAGTCCCAGGCCCAGAGGCTTAAAACCCATGCTGGGCACATGTGCATGTGTGCCCAAAATCCTGAGAAAAGAATGGAAGTGTAGGGATTACAGCATGGTCATCCCCCCTAGGGGGTGATTTCTCACTTTCTGTCTTTCTGTGTCTCTCTAGCAAGCACATACATCTTATAGCAAAAATGTCTCTCTCTTTTTTTAAAATCCCTTTTATTTCCTCACAGCCTTTTTTCCCCCCTAAATAACCATGACCCTTTCACTTATCCAGTTTCCCAGTCTGAATTTTAGTGATTACACACTCGCATATTCGCAGTGTCGTTCAACATGTTCTGTATTTCCTGCAATTAAGAAGCTAAATCCAGGAGACTAGGTCATAATCAAGACTGATTTCTTTAGCATGGATATGGGTAATGTCTGTCTGTCTTTACAGTTTCAGCAGTTTTTAATGCTTAATGTCCACCCATTCATTAGGGACTACAAAGTGATTCTGTCACTTCTAACTAGTTAGAATACTATTACAAAGAGACATTTCCTCTCATCATGTATTTGGTTTTGCAGTGGTACAGTTCATGTAAGAAAGCGAGAATAAATGCTTGATTAGTTCCCTTTGTTTTGTTTTCTTAAGGTTTTTGCCATAGGGCATGTGCACCTGCTAGAGAGAAGGAAAGTGAGAACATACCACTGACGGGAGACAGCCACATTGCAATCCCTTCTCCTGCATTCTCCTCTCAGGATCTCAGGCACAAACGCACAAGCACCTGGTGTGATTTTCAAGCTACTATGAACTATGGCTACCATGTGGAAATCCAGTGCCTTAACCACCATGCTACCTGCTGGTCTCTTCGAGTGATTAATTTTTTTTTTTTTTTTTGAGAGGTTTTTCACTATAGGGCGCGTGCGCTCGCCAGACAGAAAGAGACATAGAGACAGAAAGCGAGAAATCACCCCCCAGGGGGGATGGTCACGCCGCAATCCCCTTTCCTCCATTCTCCTCTCGGGATCTTGGGCACGCACGCACACGCGCCCGGCGTGAGTTGTAAGCCACCGGGTCCGAGACGCGAACCGCGGTCGACTACGTGGGAGTCCAGCGACATAGCCATTACGCTAACTGCTGGTTCCCAGAGTGATTAATTTTTAAAATACCATTAGAAATGTTTAAATTGAACATTTTTGATGATTCCCATCTACTGTAACTATCATTAAGACTCAAATTATTTCACCTTGGGAACCAGCAGTTAGCGTAATGGCTATGTCGCTGGATTCCCACCTAGTTGACTGTGGTTCACGTCCCGGACCCGGTGGCTTAAAACTCACGCCGGGCGGGTGTGCGTGCGTGCCCAAGATCCCGAGAGGAGAATGGAGGAGAAGGGATTGCGGTGTGACCATCCCCCCGGGGGGTGATTTCTCGCTTTCTGTCTCTATGTCTCTCTCTGTCTGGTGAGCTCACGCGCCCTATAGTGAAAACCTCTCAAAAAAAAAAAAAAATTATTTCACCTTTAGCTACTGGGAACCTTCTAACAATGGCTCCTGAGGCCTTTTGACATGACTCCAGTACTCTGATAGCTTCCTTACTATCTGCCATGGCAAGAAGTTGTTCCAGACTCATCCTGAACATGTAATGCCCAAACCTGGAATCAATCATTTCTCTACAAAGCCCTGTTTGTTTTAATGAGACAAATTGTATTTTAAGACCATAAACTGGGTACTGAAAATACTTTTTTTTTTAAAGAGAGATTTTTTTTTTTTTTTTTTTTTTTTTTTTTGCTATAAAGCACGTATGCACACTGGAAACCCAGAGAGAGACAGAGAGAGGGAAAGTGAGAAATCACCCCCCTGGGGGGGGATGGACACACTGCAATCTCTTCTCCTCCATTCTCCTCTAGGTATTTTGGGCACACATGCACATGCAGCCAGTGTGGGTTTCAAGCTGCAGGGTTCAGGACTAGAACCAGAGCCGGCCATGTGGGTGTGCAGCACCTTAACCACTATGCAACCTGCTGGCCCCCTAAGGATACTTATTTATTGAACAGAATTAAGAAAGATACATATATTTAAAGATAAAATACCTAAAGTAAATACTGATGTAGCCAAATAAAATTCTAGAGTAGCTTTTACTTAGCCTATTATATCTACATTACCGTTCTTTCATGCTGAAGATTACTGATTCACAGGAACACAGGGTGAACAAAATTAGAAAGTATTGTGATTATTGAGAGCATTAAAAATATTTTTTTCTGGGACGAGCAGATGGTGTAATGGCTATGTTGCTGGACTCCCATGTAGTCGACTACAGTTTGAGTCCCAGACCCAGTGGCTTAAACTCACACCAGGCATGTGTGGGTGTGTGCCCAATATCCCAAGAGGAGAATGGGGGAGAAAAGACTGCAGCATGCCCATCCCCCGGGGGATGATTCTCGCTTTCTGTCGCTCTGTCTCTCTAGGGAGTGCACGTGCCCTATAGCAAAAATCTCTCTTTTAAAAAAAGTATTTTTAGTACCCAGTTTGTGGTCTTAAAATATCATTTATCACATAAAAAATAAACAGGGCTTTCTCTAAAAAAAAAAAAAAAATACTTTTTCTATGTTCTCTCAGGTCTCCCATTTTTTTATTGCCAGAGGGTATATACATTCACAAGACAGAAAAAGCATCCCCCAATGAAACATGGTCATGCTACAATACTTCTTCCTCCATTCCTCCTTCCCATTAGGATTCTGGGTAAGCATGCACACATACTTCTGGCATGTTTTCAAGCCACCAAGGCCAGGATTTGAACCACAGTCAGTCATATGGGATCTGGTTCCCTTAATCACTGTGCTACTGGGCTAGCCCTCTCTTCAATTAAAAAAAAAAAATTAAAAAGCTCTATTTACATTGTCCAAACATAAGGCTATTACAAAGTATATTTTTCAACCTCTCAATCCTCACATTGTCTTAATTCTACTAGATAACTATATATTTAATACTTACCAGTAGGTCTTAAGCCAGTGTCTCAAATTGTTTTGTTGGTCTAAAAGTCAAAACTTACTCTCTAGTACACTGCAGTTTGATACAACTTTCTATGATGGTAGCAATATTCTATATTTGTGTTATCCAATATACTAGCTACTAGTGATATGTGGCTTTGAGCACTTGGCATGTGGCTAATGTGACTGAGAAACTAAATTATTTACTTATTTTTAATAGCCATGAATCTATTTCAATTTATATTGAAAAAATATAACAAACATATAAAATCCAAGATATGAACTTTCTCCTCAAAATTTACAGAAGTTAAGAAGTGAATCATATTAAACACAGCCACAGTGGTAAACACACCAGATGTACCTACAGATGCACCTGTGATACTGGTGGACAGCAAGGCTTAGGGGAGGATAATGATGTGAAGACCTTTCCAGGGTAACGTTATCACCCTTCTTTCCACTAAAGAAATAAACTTTTAAAAAGTTAGTTACATTTAAAAACTATTAAATAGGTAAATACAGGAGACAGCATGTGACTATGGAGGAAACTATGATAGTGGGATATACACACATGTCTCAGATTTAAAGTCCCCTGACTTGGGTGGCCATTCCCTCCCACCCCACCCCTCGTCCTTTCTCTCTTGCCTTTTCCTCTTTTTCCTTCTTCATTACACTCTCTTTTCTCGCCAAGTTTTTCCTCTTCTGAGCTTTTTTCTGCTTTCTTCTCTTCCTCCAAGATTGTCTGGTGGCCCTCTGAATTTTAAGAGGGAGAAGGAAGAGGCTCACACTTATTGCTCATTAATTATTTGCTAGAAGGTCAGAGATAGAAGTCAGGCACTATTGCCAGTGAGGTCTCGGGTGGTTTCTCACAAGTACTTCTCAAATTTTAATGTACATACCATTAAGAATCACCTGGCAATCTGGTTAAAATACATTCTGGTCCAGAATGTCTGGAATACGGCTGATACTTTTGCATTTCTAACAATCTGTTTTTAGTTATAAAAGAAAATAAGAGCTACATAATCAATCCTTGCTGCTCCAAACTATGATAGACAGACAAGCAGCAGCATCCATTAGATTTAAGGGTGCTGGACTCTCACTTTCCCCACCTCCTCTCTCACTCTGTCCCTCTCTGGTCAAGTTTAAACAAATAAATAAAGTTCAATATAATAATTCCTTAATAAATTTAATTGCCACCTGACAGCTCAGCTCTAGCAAATTCCTCAGGACTCATGGGAAGAATATCCTTTGATTCTTACATATTACTCTTCAGGCTTAAAAATCAGTTCTGCTGGTTATAAAATCTTTGCATCACACTTTCCTTGAGTATCTTAACTATTACTCCATTTCCTACTAGCATAAAACATTACTGTCAAAGTTTTATAATTACCAATTTTTAAAGATTTTTGTAATAGGGTATGTGGGAGGGGGAGGGAGACAACAAGGGAGGGAGAGGGAGAGGTCACCCACCAGGAGGAATGATCATGCTGCAATCCCTTCTCCTCCATTCTCTTCTTGGGATTTTTGGGCACACACACATATGCACCCAGCATGATTTTCAAGCTGCCCAATCAGGGACTAAAACCTTGGTTGGCCCTGTGTTGAGTCCACTGCCTTAACCTCCATGCCACCTGCTGGCACCTATGATTATCATTTTATTTCTTATATTCCATGGGCTCTTTTAGTTAGATACTCAAAGTATTTTGTCTTTCTTTAAAGTTCAGTAATTTTACTAGAACAATCTGGTATTGGTTGTTCTGGGCCAATATCATCAAGTATGCAGGACAGTTTTAATAAGTACTTTTAAAACTTTTACAATGTCAGTAAAGTTTGCTAAATTATAGTTTTTAACATTTGTTCTTTCCCCTTTGTTTTTTTCTTTAGAGACTTCTATGAGTGTTGTTCTTTGTCTAACTTCAATATGCCACCTTTGACTTTTCTTGCCCCTTTTTTCATTTTTTTAATAAAGGGTTTTTTTTCTTTCATGAGTGAGATAGAGAGCACATGTGTGTGAGTTAGAACCACCCAACTGGGGTCTTCACACCATGATCTACCCCTAGCTTCAGCCAGCCCCAAATCATGGGCACATGCATGCTAGGGTATGAAGAAAGGTCTCTGGAAGTAAATCTAAAACCATCCCATGTTGGTCAGCCTCACGTAGCTTGGCTGCAACACTCTCCAGCTCCCAACTCCCCTTTATATATCTTTTAACTGATAAATAATTGTAGAGTGAAATTTTTTAGTATATGAATCTAACTAAAATGATCAAATGAGAGTAATTAGCGTATTCACCATCTCAAAGATTTATCTCTACTTTGTGTTGAAAACATTCAAAATCCTTTTAGCTATTTTGAAATATACAGTAAATCACTATTAACTAGTTACCCTACTATGCTATAGAACACTACAATTTATTCCTCTTATCCATCTGTAATTTTATGTTAGTTTTCAATCTTCATCTTTTTTTTCAGTTTTGGATTCTCTTTTTTCTATCTTATTTCTCTTATAACATTATCTGTTGTCTATATTTGCTCAAGTTTTTTATAGTTTAATCTTCGTCACTGAAATCACGTTTTTCCCTTTCTAATTCTTTCCTGAATTCTGTTACCTGATGTGAGTTCTTGTAATGATGATTTAGGTTCTTTAATGTTTTGTTATTTTATTAATCTCTTAAGCTCATTCTTAAATGGGCTATTACATTTTTTAGTTCATTTAGTTGAATTTGCTTTTGATTGTTTAACACTATTTAGTGGGTACATTTCTGTCATGCTTTCATTATAGAGATACTCTGTTTTTTAAAAAAATATATTCGTATAGCATCTGACCTTAATGTTTTTCTTTTGTTCATTTTCATGTGAAATCACTTTTCCTAAACTTTAAAGAAAGAAGTAAAACAGTTAAACACAAAATGGAAAGTTATTTGTTGAAAACACATGTAGTAACATCTTTGAGCCAATATGCAATGTAATCTGGGTGGAAAAATTTATGTTGTATGTTGTAATGATATACAGTGACTATAAATATAAAATAAAATTAAATAAATAAAAGAAGTTGATGATGATAAAATACATATTAAAAAAAAAGAATGGGGGCTGGCAGGTGGCGTGGTAGTTAAGGTGCTGGACTCCCACATGGCTGACCGTGATTCGAGTCCAGGACCTTGCAGCTTGCTTTCTCACTTTCCCTTTCTCTGTCAAATTAAAATAATAATAATAATAATAAATAAAATTAAGTCATTATTTTTTGAAAAAGAATGAAGTGTAGTACAAGTTTTTTTTTTCTAATTTCATAGGGCTCCCTCTTCTTGTTTTTGTGTAGTGTTCAAAAATATGAGTGCTTTCTAGAATTTCTTTTGCTGTGTTCTCTTTTAATCTTGACCTGCATTTTTCCTTATCTTGCATAATTTTTATTCCATTCCCAGGAGTTTCTCCATAGTGAGGAATACTATACTAAAAGGAAGCCCTGGCGGTCAGTTTTGAGAGTTCTTAGGGGCTAAACGGCTCTGAATCCTTCAGTCCTTCTATCATGTGCCTCAGGCATGCACCTAGTATTAGAGAGGTCAAATCCCTTCCCAATCTTAGCTGCTGCTTCTAAATTGGCTGCTCCACTTTCCAGAAAACTCTTACGAGCTCTTCTGGTGTTCTTCTATTCTCAGGGTTATAAGATGATATCCCCGACACTTCTATTTTCTTGCTCTCACTCAGAACCTAACAGTGGGACCAGCAGTTAGCGTAATGGCTGTGTCACTGGACTCCCATGTAGCCGACCGCAGTTCGCATCCAGGACCCGGTGGCTTAAACTCACGCCGGGCGCATGTGCGTGCGTGCGTGCGTGCCCAAGATCCCGAGAGGAGAATGGAGGAGAAGGGATTGCGGCATGGCCATCCCCCCTGGGGGTGATTTCTCGCTTTCTATATCTCTGTCTGTCTCTGTCTGGCGAGTGCACGCGCCCTATAGCAAAAACCTCTCAAAAAAGAAAAAAAAAAAGAACCTAACAGCATGGCAGTCCTGTGACTAAGTGGAACAGTACATCTACCAAAGGAAAAGTGATGACATCTACATCAAAAATCTAAAGAGGGGGCCAGCAGGTGGTGTAGTGGTTCAGACACTGGACATTCCCACATGGCTGACTACAGTTTGAGTCCTGGACCTGGTGGCTGGCTTTCTTACTTTTCCTCTTTCTCTGTGTGTCTCTCTCTGGTCAAATTAAAATGAATGAATGAATAAAAAATAATAATTCTGAAAAAAAAAAGCTAAAGAGGACCTGGGAGAAGCTTCTGCTGGCAGTTCATGCCATTGCTGCCACTGAAAATCCTGTGCCATATCTTCTAGGACTGCTGTCACTGGAGCCACTTCTATTGCTAGGTGCTTCACTCCTGCAACTATCACTAACCAGATCCAGGCAGTCTTCCAGGAGCCACATCTTCTGGTGGTTACTGATCCCAGGGCCAACCACCAGCCTCTCACAGAGGCATTTTATGTTACTCTACCTATCACTACTCTGTGCAACACATACACTCCTTTGCGCTATGTGGACATTGCCATCCCATGCAACAAGGGAGCTCACTCAGTGGGTCTGACGTGGTGGATGCTGGCCAGAGAAGTTTTGTGCATGCATGGCACCATCTCCCATGAATACCTGTGGGAGGTCATGCCTGATATCTACTTCTACAGAGATTCTAAAGAGACGGAAAAGGAGGAACAGGTTGCTGCTGAAAAGGCTGTGACCAAGGAGGAATTTCAGGGTGAATGGACTGCTCCAGCTCCTAAGTTTACTGCTACTCAGCCTAAAGTCACAGACTGGTCTGAAGGCATGCAGGTGCCATTGGTGCCCATTCAGCAGTTCCCTATTGAAGACTAGAGTGCTCAGCTTATCACTGAAGACTGTAGCCCCCACTGCTCAAGCCACTGAATGGGTGGGAACAACCACTGAGTGGTCTTAAGTCTGTTCTTTCACAGACTCTTATACAAAGTGGAAATAAGGTTGATAAAGAAAATAGTTTATAAAACAAGAAAAAGAACAAAATGCTGTGCTGTTATTGTCATCACTTTTTCAGAATTATCAGAATTTTAAATCAATCAATTAACTGAAAATCCACCACCGCTTTCATATACTGGTACTATTGATTACTCCCACAGCTCACAGAGAAGACAGGTTTAGTAACTTGTTCAAAATTACACAGATACTAAGTTGTAAAACCAGGATTCTAACCTAGATTTCTTAAATTGTAACATCTATATTATTTATTACAACATCCACACGACAATGATTCATCACATATAAATATATTTTGTAGAAAATCTTTCAGGAATTTATTCTATAGAGTAAGATATATCTCTTCTAATTCTTGTTCAATAAAACTTAAAGCTTGACAAACTAAGACAAGGTCACTATTCAGTAGGGAGCAAATGAGAAGTACAAAATCTCATCACAGCCAAATCTGCAAGAAAATAACAATGAAACCCTGACTCAAATATCAGAAATTCCTTAATGACAGAACACACTTATTAAGTAAGTTAAATTTCTGGAAATTGAAGTAACCTCATCTAACCACTAGATAAGTTATGTTTATGAATAGGAAAAGAGGCTTCCAAAGTAAACAACCACGAATAACCAACCTGGTCTGTCCTGTGAAGACGGAGATATAAATAGAGGCTGGAGAGCATGCTGTGAGGAAGCAGTATTACTAGCTTGATTAGCTGCTGCACAGTTAGATAAGACTTGAACTGGAACATTATTAGCACAGGAAGCTGCAACTGCTGCAGAATTTCCCATTACCTATAAGTGTAAAAGAAAGTTCAGAAATGTAAGTTTGTTTTGTCAAACAGTATGTTTCTTACCTGATCCTAAATTTCAGGAAATAGTATTTTTTTAATAACTGAAACACTGAAAAGTCCATCTTTATTTAAACCCGATATAGGAAATTTCTTTCTTTTAGACGGTCCCATATTACTTTTTAGAGTTTTGTTTAAATTTATCTTTCTGAAAAGGTAATACATTAATGATTCAAAAATCAGAAATCAAATTGTATACTAAGAAAACTTTCCCACTAATCCCTGTCTTCCATCTGCCTAGTCATACTCACTCTAAACAGGTAACCTCTGGGTTTCCTGTACATTACTCCAGAGGATTATATTTATTCATTTTTACATGCATATACATTTTTTCACACAAACACATACTTTTTAAATAGAAAAAACACTGCATTTTTTTTATAACTTCATAAGAGACTATAAATTATTTTTCTTCTTAGGCCACAGCACTTTGGGGGAATAGACTACTTTCCCATAGCATTGAGTACAAGACCGTGCACACAGAAATAATCAATAAATGCTAACAGACTCTTCTGGAACACACTGTCCTCACTGGCAGTCTCCATTTCCTTACCCCCATTGCAATATGGCTACTACACCTTTCTCACTCTTCTGACACTACATTCAAAGTCAGGAGTGGCCTCCATAACAATAAGTCCTAGTTTTATTAATCAATATGCTGCTTTACCACTTGACAGCAATTGACACTTGAGATGTTTTTAAAACATTTTCTTCCTGGAGCTTCTATATTATAACTCCCCTGCTTCTCCTTCCCTCCTTGGCTGTTCCTTCTCTGCCGAGTTTCTAAAAGTTAGTGATCCACAGGCTCTGCTCTAGACATTCTACTCAACCTCTTTCTATTCCAGGATAATCTTATTAATGTCTATGGTTTCAGCTACCTTTTCTGTCCCAACTACGCATCGTACAGGAGAACTTAATAAACTTAAGTCAGTCAATAAGATAGACTTCACAGGTAACTTATATTAACTCACTCTTCACATAAGAGGTTTATAGTAGACTATGAGTAGTCTTAATTCCAGTACACAGAACAGTGTCTGGAACACCATAGGTAATCAATCACTATGATAAATGAATTACTCAATCACTATGACAAGTTCTGCAAAGTATAATAGTACCTAAAAGAACACAAGAAGTTGCTATTAAGTTTGATGATACAAAAGAAAAAAACTCAATTTCCTCTGTTCAGACCATTCTAACTGACTGCTTGATAACACTAGGAAGATTACCTTCTGAGGGTAGCTGTAAGAGATAATTGTGTCCTGAGCAGACACAGAACATGGTCTTCTGTCCTGAAGAGACTTCAATGAATAGAGAAATGAGTTAAATAAAAGGAAATCAAGAAGCCAAATAGCATATCAATACAAGATTTACTTTGTTTCAACATCTCCTGTAATTGGATAAAAGTGATCTGTCCTGAAATAATTCAAATTTGGAAGTGACAATCAAGAAAATGCTCCAAATGGTATCCCTCTAGTGTCTGATTTAAGTGACTGCTCTGTTCCCTATTTACAGAGATCTTGTTTACATTCAATGTAGTTATTAAAATATAATTGAGAACTGAAAGACTAAAATTTTATGTTTTTTTTTTCTAAATTTTTGCTGTAGAGCATATGCACTCACCAGAGGAAGTTGAGGGAGGGTGAGAAAGCACCCCCCTCTAGGGGTGATGATCACATAGCAATTCCTTCTCCTCTCAGGGTTTTGGGCACAAATGCACAAGCACTCACTATGTTTTTCAAGGTGCCAGGCCCAGGACTCAAACCATGCAAATACTAAACAATTCTAGAGAAGAATTTAGTTGAGTGTTGGGCATGGAAATAAGAAATAGAAAAAAAGGGCTAGCAAGTGGCATGCAGCTTAAGATGTCTGGATCCCACATAACTGACTACATGGTTCGAGTCCCAAACCTGGTGATTTAAAAATCAAGTCGGGAATATGTGCCTGAGTGCCCAAGATCCTGAAAATGGACAAGAAGAGACTGTAGCATGATCATCCTCGCTAGAGGTGATTTCTTGCTTTCTGTCTCTCCAGTGAGCGCATGCGCCCTATAGCAAAAACCTCTCTCAAAAAATGTTAAGTTTATTTTGGTACAAAAAAATTTTGAAATCTGTGCATAATTTCTCATAATATGCATTTTCCATGAACTTTTGAAGACTCCTCATATAGCATTAACAAGAACGACTTTTCCTATGTTAAGCCACATCTTGGGGGTTGTTACTGCAGCACGACCTAGCTTGACTAAAACAGAAATTGGTAACTAGAAGTAGGGTGCTGCTGTAGCAGAAACCTAGCTAAGAAGATTACAAACACAGCTCTTGAGGAAGTGGTTTACAAAACAGAATTATAGTATTGTGTTTTGATTATAATTGGCACATTTGAGCAAGGTATTTTAAGACAGACATATGTAGGAAAGAACTATTAGTTTAAAGAAAGGAGTGAAATGGTGTAGTCTGCATACAAGAACTCATAGGGTTGAATAGTAACTGTTTCTGCCTTAAGCTATAAATGATAAAATAGATAAATTGAACAGCAAAAACTCATTAAAATTTAGCCTTGCAGCAAGAATTCAAATCCTGAGTACATTAAGTTATACTGGGGCCTGCAGGTGGTATGGTGATTAATGCGCTGGACTCCCACATAGCCAACCACAGCTGAATCCTTGACCTGGTGGCTTGCTTTCTCACTTTCCTTCTGGGACCAGCAGATGGTATAGTAGTTATGTGCTGGATTCCCATGTAGTTGACTGTGGTTTGAGTTCCAGACCCAGCAGCTTAAAACTCACATCAGACGTGTGTGCATGCATGCCCAAAATCCTGAGAGGAGAATGGAAGAGTAGAGATTGAGGCATGGCCATACCCCCCTGGAGGGTGATTTCTCACTTTCTGTCTCTCTGGAGAGTACACATGCCCTATAACCGAAATCCCTCTTTAAAAAAAATAAATAAAAAAAGATGTTTAAAGCAAGAAGGATGTAACACCTAGTAACTCTTTGCTCACAAATCTCTCATGGAAATGTGGCCAAAGGTATAGCTCTTCCATCAGTGCCTGATAAACTGAAAGAACTTGCAATCAAATAGAGAAAAACTTGAGATAAGAAAGGAAAGAATTCTGGTTATCAGTCCCTTATCTGAAGCACAGTTAACAAAAATTCTCTCCCATTCCAAGAGTAGTCAATTCACACTAATTATGGTGTCCTTTGCTGTGTAGAAACTCCTTAATCTGATGTAATCCCATCTGTCTATCATGCTGGGTTAAAGTCTCTTCACAATCTAAATGATGTATAGCGATTTAATGTATAAATAATAAATAAATAAATAGGAAGGAAAGAATTAAAACAAGTCTAAGTACAGTATATCTATTGGGTTGTCAGGAAAGTCGTGTTGTATTTTTCTTTGTGAAAATGTGTCATGACTTTCCTGACAACTCAATAAAGAGACATGAAACTAATACGAATCAAACAAAAGAATAAATTAACCTCACAGCCAAAAAAATCCATGAACCAAAACTAAAATTATTCAGTTGAAATAAAAGAACCTGTGAGTGCCCAGTCTTCTCTAAGAACAGACTAAGAAGGCTACTCAGTGGCCAGAAGAATATTCATCAATGCCTATCTCAAATATGACCAAGAAAGGAAGGACCCTGGAGTCCGAGAACATAATGAACCAGAGAATTCCCCAGGGAACAGTACCCCATGTATACAGGGAGAAGCCCAAAGAACATCTGCCCGTGAAGACCTAAGAATTGCAACAGGCCACTAACTTTCTTTCATTCTCTCCTTTATGAGTAGGAATTTTTACCAAAATTTTCAGTCTCTTGCCTCATTATTTTAAATTGGGAGGTGGGAGGCAGGAGGCAGAAGGCCATGAGGAAAAACAAACAAACAAACAAAAAAACCTTTGTATTTTTTATTTTAGGCCTCAAGATCAAGAAAAGCCACATTTAGGGCCAGCAGGTGGCATGGTGGTTAAGGTGCAGGACTCTCACATGGCATAGCCCTATAGCAAGTAGAAAACTAATAATAATGATAAATAAAATTAAGTACAGGGCTGGCAGGTGGCATGGTGGTTGAAGTGCTCAACTCCCACATGGCCAACCACAGTTCAAGTCTCAAACCTGGTGACTTGTTTTCTCACTTTCCCTGTCTCTCTCTCTCTCTCTGGGCAAATTAAAAAATAATAAAATTAAATTAAAAATAATTCCTAAAAAAATAAGGATAAATAAAATTAAATAAATAATTCTTTTTTTTTTTAAGGCCACATTTGGACACAATATAAAGAATAACACAGGGGACCAGCAGTTAGCGTAGCGTAATGGCTATGTCTCTGGATTCCCATGTAGTCGACTGCAGTTCACGTCCCGGACCCGGTGGCTTAAAACTCACACCGGGGGACCAGCAGTTAGCGTAACAGCTATGTCACTGGGCTCCCATGTAGTCGACCGCAGTTCGAGTCCCAGACCCGGAGGCTTAAAATCACGCCGGGCACGTGTGTGCGTACGTGCCCAAGATCCCGAGAGGAGAATGGAGGAGAAGGGATTGCGGCGTGGCCATTCCCCCTGGGGAGTGATTTCTCGCTTTCTGTCTCTCTGTCTCTCTCTGTCTGCCTGGCAAGTGCACGCGCCCTATAGCAAAAACCTCTCAAAAAAAAAAAAAAAAAAAAAAAAAACCTCACACCAGGCACATGTGCATGCGTGCCCAAGATGCCTAAGAGAACAGAGGAGAAGGGACTGTGGCATGGCCATCCCCCCCGGGGGGGGGGGGGTGATTTCTCGCTTTCTGTCTGTCTGGCGAGCACACATGCCCTATAGCAAAAATCTCTCTCAAAAAAAAAGAATACCACATACTACCCAGAAATTCTGGGCTTTGACTTTGATTATACTGAATGGGATTTTTATATTGGCTTCCTTTGGGACAGAAGCACATATTTCCCTGTGAAAGGAAGAGCAAGTTGAACACTGAAGTCCACATTACTATTAAAATATTCCCAATTTTTTGGGACCAGCAGTTAGCGTAATGGCTATGTCGCTGGACTCCCATGTAGTCGACCGTGGTTCGCGTCCTGGATCCGGTGGCTTAAAACTCATGCCGGGCGCGTGTTCGTGCGTACCCAAGATCCCAAGAGGAGAATGGAGGAGAAGGGATTGCGGCATGACCATCCCCCCAGGGGATGATTCCTTGCTTTCTGTCTCTCTGTCTCTGTCTGTCTGGCAAGTGCACGCGCCCTATAGCAAAAACCTCTCCAAAAAAAAGAGAAAAAAAAATTCCCAATTTTTTTGTCTTTAAAGCACAGAGAAGTTATACTCTGCAGAGCAGGACCTACTCTGGCCAATAGAAAAGAAAGTGACACGTTCCATCTTTGGTGTAAGCTACAGAGCCAGGGCACCATTTACCACCTTTTATTTCTTGCCTTGGCAATCATGGATAAAGTTTCCATCAGTCTGAGTCCCTGAGTAAGACCTCCAATAGACCGCCACTGGATATGTACTATAACTGAGAAGAGCAAACTATTATTATATTAAGTGAGATTTATGGCCCATTCTGGCTGATAAAAAAATCCTAATAAAATCCTCCAAAAGATCACCACTGCCAGCCCAGTTGTAATGGCACAGGCTGTAGGATACTGCTACATAATACTGGAACCTATGAGAAAGCCCAGGGTTCAAATTCTGGGTTGACCCAGGTGCACCAGTAATTCTGGCTGACTGGAAGGTTGGTGAAAAGATTGCAGAATGGTAAAACCCCAGCAGGGGTCTGTTTGTGTGTTTTCTCTCATATTAAATAAATAATTTTTTAAAAGGTCTTCACTGTCAATGTCTTATATCAACACGTTAGGAATATTCTAAGCAGATTAATTTCAGAAAATGAATGTAACTTGGATGAGTTAATTTCTGTACCTCAATTTTTTTTTTTACATAAAAAATGGGAATGATACTAATTGCTTCACAGGATTGTTTTGATTTAAACACAGTTATATGTATGTCTCTGAGAACAATACCCTAGAACATAACAGAGGTATGAGTGTTTGCAATTAAGTACCTACCAAGTTTGCTGTAGATGCAGTTGTGATATAGACATCTGAAGTTGCATAGTCTGGCTCTAAAGGATATAGTCAAAGTAAAGTAAAAAATGAGTGTTATGTTATAGTTTGGAATTCTATAAACAAGGATGAATGTCAGATTGTATCTAGAGCTCACTAACCTGAAGGATAAAAATATTCTTCATGATATCCCCCTAGAAAAACAAGTCAGAAAAGTGTGTTTACATAGCTTAGCAGAACCAAATCGCCAGCACTTGCTTTTTCTCAAGTTTTATGAATAAATGTTCAAAGCTAAAATGCATATACCCTTAAAAGTCATTTCAGTGTTCATGCTAGTCAATAGATACTAAAACCACAGAGTGAGTATAAATGGTATAGATTTCTCCTCTGAAAATCCCTTTAGCTCTTAAGATTCAGGTAGAGATAAAAAAAAAAACCCAGCTATGTCCAACTTTTTGAGTAGTACAGTGTGGTGATTATGCACATTATAGGTTCTGGTGCTAAGGATGCCTTGATATGGATCCCGATTAATCACATGACTTTTAGGCAAATTATTTAGTCTTTGGGCCTCAACTGCTTCACTGTGAAACAGGAATAATACTACCAACCTTGTATACTTGTATAGATTTTGAGGAGGGATAACAGAACTGAAAAGAACTTAACACAGTGTTTAACATATATTGGGTTATCAGGAAAGTCATGATACATTTTGCATAGAAACAAGTCATAACTTTCCTAATGACCTAATATTAGACACTCAAATGGTGATTATAAATATGCATTTGCTTTTCAGCCTGTTTCATATAAGTAATACCTGTGAATTCAGTTTGTTCTTAAAAGACAGCTCTTTCTTTTTGTTTTTTTTTTTGAAGATTGTTATACAAGGGCCAGCAGATGGCAGGCATGGTGGTTAGGGCACTGGACTCCCACATGGGCCAATCACAGTTCGAGTCATGGACCTGGCAGCTTGCTTTCTCACTCCCCTACCCCTGCGATGATGATGGCAAGTTGAAAAGCAATAATAAACATTGATAACAATGAACATTGATAACACTGAAATGCAGAGAAAGTCCATCTTCAATTAGAGTCTCTACAAAATAAAAACCTACAGGTCTAAGTTGGATTTCTTTTTTAAATACACCATTTATCAACCATACAAGCATGCAACTCCTCCAGATAGCAGGTTTTATGGTAAGAACGAAGAGTTGGTTATTTTAAATAGGCCACTACATGCAAACAATACATGTGAAGGTGGCAATAGGGCTAAAAGAAAAAGTCCAAGGTCATCTGAACAAAAGAGCAGAGATTAAGCATCATTAATCACATGGCTGTTCATGCAGGTTGCACATTACATTTGGGCTAGATTTTTCTGTCTTCATTAAATTTTCAGAAATATCTATTTCCAGGACCAGCAGTTAGCATAATGGCTATGTCGCTGGACTCCCATGTAATTGACCGCAGTTTGCGTCCCAGACCTGGTAGCTTAAAAACACACCGGGCGCGTGTGTGTGCGTGCCCAAGATCCCGAGAGGAGAATGGAGGAGAAGGGACTGTGGCCTGGCCATCTCCCATGGGGGGTGATTTCTCGCTTTCTGTCTCTCTGTGTCTGTCTGTCTGGCGAGCGCACGCGCCCTATAGCAAAAACCTCTCAAAAAAAAAAAAAAAAAAAGAAAGAAATATCTATTTCCTTCTACACAGGTAGGAGAAAGATGAATATCATAAGAAAATAAGAAACTTACGAATAAGTCAAATCATTCATAATGTTTCATACCAGAATCACTTAACAATAAAATGGTAAAAATAAAACACGCTTCATGGTAGGAATCAATATAATAACTGTATATACGTATACACATGCACGCCTACATACACAGAAAGTTTAGAGTTACACAAACCTCAGTTCAAAATCTTATTGTTATCAGGCATAGATCGCATACTATATGATTCTATTCATATAAAATTTCCATGATAGGCGATTTCAAAGAGATGGAAAACAGATTAGTGGTTGCCAAGGGCTGGGAACAGGGAACTTGGGATAAATGGGAGCAGCTGTTAATGGGCATAAGGTTTCTTTCTGGAATGATAAAAAAATATTCTAGTATTAACTGTGGACATGGTTATACAACTCTGAATATAATTTAAAACCCACTAAACTGTATACCTTAAACTACTAATCTCTATGGTAGTACACCTCGATAGACCAGTTATAAAAAGAAATTATAACTCTGCCATTTATCAATGGCCGTATCATTTACCCTTTGAACCTCAATTTCCTCATATATAAAATATGGATATTGCATTCCTCAGAGGGATACAGTTAGGACTACATTAAATTATAATTACTTAGTAAAATGAATGGAACATAGGATTCAATGAATAGTAACATTTATAAAGCAAGTAGACTTCTTTGGGCCAAGAAGTTACTTTATAACAGCCTTGTAAAATACTAAGTAATTAAATGAAAAACAAAAAGTAGTTATATACAGGGTTACGAATGGTGACAACAATTATGAATAGTGCCTTACTCATAAGGAATATCAATGTTTTCCACACTGATATCTTACCAAATCAAAACTCACTAAATACCTATGCAAAGAGTTGAAAATAAGTTAAAACAATGTAACAGCCAGCTAAAGTAGCAATCTGTTCTGAGAAATGCCAGGACATCTTTAAAAGTCTAGCAATCCCTTAGATAAGAATTTATGACTCTTGGGGCTGGCAGGTAGTGTGGTGGTTAAGGCGCTGGGCTCCCACATGGCTGACCATGGCTCAAGTCCTGGACCTGGCAGCTTGCTTTCTCACTTTCCCTCTCTTTCTCTCTCTTCAAATTAAATAATAATAATAAATAAATAAAATTAAATAAATAATTCTTTAAAAAAAAAGAGTTAAGGGACCAGCAGTCAGCGTAATGGCTATGTCACTGGACTCGCATGTAGTCAACTGCGGTTCGAGTCCCGGACCCAGTGGCTTAAACTCATGCCAAGTGCATGTGCGCCAAAGATCCCAAGAGGAGAATGGAGAAGGGACTGTGGCATGGCCATCCCCCTTGGCGGGGGGGTGGGGGGGTGATTTCTCGCTTTCTGTCTCTCTCTTTCTGGCGAGTGCATGGGCCCTATAGCAAAAACCTCTCCAACATCAACAAAAAAAGAGTTAAAAAAAAAAAAAGAATTTATGACTTGTTCAAAATAGGCCCCCAAAACAAAGACCCCAAATCCAAACCTTTTGGTCTACTTCATAGATCTAATGTGCAAATGTCACAAGAATCATTTTTTAAAAATTATTTAGCTATAACTGACTTACCACTGGTACTCTGGGCACTGCCCTCCTCTGTATCCAAAGTTGGTTTGCCTGAGCTATGTCCTCGCCTTGCAACGCAGTATGCTGAAGTAGCAGGAACCATTGTAGAGTGGCCTTCATGAGTCTGTACCAAAAAGACATATATACACATGCAGTTTTCCCTATATAATCAGAATAAAAAGCTAGAAGAATATGCTGAAAGTCAATTAAAGAACTAGACTAACAATGTACACTGCTATTGTGAGACTACTCTGTAAGTAAATGTTTTAAAATGTACTTTAAGACAGGGAAGCCCTGCAACACAGCAGTTAAAACACTATGCACAGGGAGCTGGATCACATGTGGCTGACCACAGCTCACATCCGGGCACTGGAGGCTTGAAAAACAAGCTGGGGAGGCCAGTAGGTGGCATAGTGATTAAGACGTAGTGACTGGACTCTCACATGGGAGTTCAAGTCCCAGACCTGGCAGCTTGAAAATCATGCCAGCCATGTGTGTGTGCATGCCCAAAATGCCAGGGAAAGAATGGAGGAGATTATGATGTCATCTGCCTGGGGGGTGAGTTCTCACTTTCCCTCTCACTGGCAAGAAGAAACCTTTAAAAAAAAAAAAGAAAAGAAAAGAAAAGGAAAGAAAAGAAAAACAAGCTACGCATGTGTGCCTACATGCCCCAAATCCTCACAGGATAGAGGAATGGAGGAAAAGGGACTATGGTGTAACCGAGACCCACTGGGAGAGCACTTTCTCTCTCTGGTGCATGTTGCATGCCTTCTGAAAATTAAAAAATTAAAAAATAGCTGTTCATTTCAGGGACCAGCATGAGGGATGAGCAGCCCTGAGCTGCAGTCTCTTTCAACCTTACTTCCCAGGTGGAAAGCTAGAAAGCACAGAGGCATTGCAGGCCTCTTAAGGAGACATCTATATCTGAGGTGCTCTGCCCACTTCAGGGACCAGCATGAGAGACGAGCAGTCCCAAGCTGAAGTTCCCCTCTTCCAACCTTACCTCCCATGACCAAAGCTAGAAAGCACAGGAGCATTACAGGTCTCTTAAGGAGACATCTACATCTGAGGTGCTCTCCCCATTTCAGGGACCAGCCTGAGGGCTGAGCAGCCCCAAACTGCAGTCCTGTCTTCCAACCTAATTTCCCAGGCCCAAAGCTAGAAAGGATCAAAGAAATCCTCACCCCCCCACCTCCCACCCCAGAAGTATTAAAAGCAGATTAGATCAGGCAGAAGATTGAATCTCAGAGCAAGAAGACAAAACAGAATAAAAAAATACCCCCAAAAAATAAGAAAATAAGAATATATGGCAAACACCAGATACCATTAAAGGCCCAAACATCCAAATAATTGTTATCCCAGAAGGCAAATAATCTAATAAGGGTATTGATAATCTATTCCATGAAATCCTTAAAGAAAACTTTCCAAATCCAGAGAACCATTTAATCATCCAGACCCAAGAAATAAAAAGGAACTTGAAAAGAATCAACCCAAGAAGATCCTCTCCACGGTACATCATAGCCAGATCAGTCAAAATCACAGATAAAGAAAAGATTCTAAAAATGGTAAGAGAGAAACGCCAAGTTACTTACAAAGGTTATCTCATTAGGCTAACATCAGACCATTCAGCAAAAACAATGCAAGCAAGGAAACAATGGGAAGATACATTCAAAGTGTTAAAAGAAAAACAAGGGACCAGCAGATGGTACAGTGGTTACTTCGTTGGACTCCCACGTAGTTGACCATGGCTCGAGTCCCAGACCCAGTGGCTTAAAACTCACACCAGGTGTTTGTGCATGCCTGCTCAAAATCCCAAGGAAATAAAAAAGATTACAGCATGGCCATTCCCACTGGGGGATGATTTGTCGCTTTTTATCACACTCTGTCTCTCTGGCAAGTGAACAGAACTTTAGCAAAAAATCTCTCTCTAAAAGAAAAAAAATAATTTAAACCAAGATTACTATATCTAGAAATATTATCCTTCAAATGCAAAGATAAAAACATTCTCAGATAAACAAAACCTGAAAGAATTCCCAACACCAGACCAGCTCTTAAAGAAGTACTGAAGGAATTGCTATACCAGGAAAACTAAAGATAGTCAGACATAAGCAAACAAAAAACAACCAATAAAATAGCTAACATAACGGCTGGGGAAAGTCTGGAAATATTGACAGCAACATTAAGTATTAACAGATTAAATACTCCAATCAAGAGACACAGATTGGCTGAATGCACAAGAAAAAGAAAAAAACAGAAATCCTCTATCGGTTGCCTACAAGAAACACATCTTAAAATAAAGACATACGCAGACTAAAAGTGAAGAACTATAAATGAAAACCAAAAAGAAAAAAAAGCCTGGAGTCACAATATTGAGTTCAGACAAAATGGACTTTAAGACAAAAACTGTAAGAAGAGACAATAAAAAGGGCATTATATAAGAACAAAAAGGCTAATTTTTCAGAAGATATAATGTTTATAAATATCTATGCACTCAACTCAGGAGCACCCAAATACGTGAAGGAAAGACTACTAGATCTAAAAGGAAAGATAGACTACAACACACTAATTGTTGAGGATCTTAATACCCCACTGTCTCATTTGGACAGATCATCAAGACAAAAAATAAAAAAACAGGATCTAAATGGCACCATATGAAATGGACTATACAGACATCTATAGAATCTTCTACACAAAACACACATTTTTCTCACCCCTGCATGTAACCTTTTTGAAGACTGACCACATGACAGGGCACAAAACAAGCCTTTACAGATTCAAAGGCATAGAAACTATATCCAGCATCTTCTCTGACCATGATGGAATTAAACTTCATATTTTTAGGGGGAAAAAAACTAGAAAGTATGCAAACATGGAAACTAAACAATGTACTCCTGAATGACTTTATAACTACTGTAGAAATTAAGACTAAAATCAAATGACTCATAGAAACCAATGATAATGACTATACAAGTTTCCATAATCTATGGGACACAGCAAAAGCAGTCATAACAGGGAAGTTCACAGTAATTAGTGCACATAAGAAAAAGATGGAATGGTGACAAATGGACAAGCTAACATCACACCCCAGAGAACTGGAAAAAGAGCAAAAATAATTCAAAAAATTCCTGGAGAATAGAAATAATAAAGATCTGTGGAGAAATAAAAAAAATAGAAAATAAACGAACTATACAGAAAATAAAGGGAAGCAAAAGCTGGTTCCTTGAAAAGATAAACAAAATTGACACACCATTAGCTAGACTAATTAAGAAGAGAGAAGGGAACCAGATAAATCAAATTCACAATGAAACAGGAAATATTACAACAGACATAATAGAAATACAAATCATTAGAGAATACTATGAGCAACTGACTATATGCCAACAAAAAGGAAAACCTAGATGAGATGGACAAATTCCTGGACACCTATAACTTACCAAGATTGAATTAGGAAGACACAGAAAGCATGATTAGACCCATAACAAACAATGGGATTAAATCAGAATAACCTCCCAACAAAGAAAAGTCCAGGTCGTGATGGCTTCACTTCCGGATTCTAGAAAACATTTAAAGAAGAGTTAACATCCATCTACTCAAATTATTTCTAGGCATCTGAAAGGAAGGAACCCTCCAAAATTCATCCTATGAAGCCTCCATCACTCTCACCCTTGAACACACAAGGGCGTGACAAAAAAGGAAAACTACAGATCAATATCCCTGATAAATACAGATGTAAAAATTCTCAACAAGATACTAGTAAATCATATCCAACAACACATAAAAAAAAGATTTTATATCACAACCAGGTAAGTTTTATTCCAGGGATGCAAGGTTGGTTCAATATATGTTAAACCATAAACATAATATACCATATTAACAGAAAGAAAGATAAAAATCATATTATTGGTTCTCAGCTCCTACACGGCAGAAGCAAGTGTGCTGACCGATGCCAGAGACAGCTTTGGACCTGCACACCCCAGACATCTGCTCCAGGTGCCCTCTTGCTCTCTACTTCTACACCACCTTTCTTCCTGGCTTCTGCACAGCAGAAGCGCGTGTGCAGACCAAGGCTAGAGACCACTTTAGAACCTCCACTCTCTCCTGTTCATCACAGACTTTACAGTTTCCCAAACTATAAAGTTCCCATACTTTCTTCTTCAGTTGAGAACCTGTGGCTCAGTCCCAGGTACATTTGTTCTCTAGAATCTGGAAGGCATTTGGAACATGCTGTCCCAGCAACAAATGTGCAGGTCACAGGGAAGAAACGTATAACCCATCAGATGACTAGAAACCACCGCAGAGGCAAAAGAAATATATGAAACCAAGAAAATCTCTCTCCCCTAAGGGAGAATGACAATGGGCAAAACCACAAATGAAGACAAGATACTAAAACTGCCAAGAGAGAAGCGTCAAGTAACTTATAAAGGTTATCCCATGACACTAACACTAGAACTCTTGTTGGAAACAATGCAAGCAAGGAAAGAATAGGGCAATATATTCAAAGTGTTAAATGATAAACAATTTCAACCAAGAATACTATACCTGGCAAGATTATCCATCATATGGGAAGAAAAGATAAAAACATTCTCATATAAACAAAACCTGAAAAAATTCACCAACTCCAGACCAGCTTTGCAAGAAATTCTGAATGGAGTGGCTATACCAAGAAAACTAAAGACAGACAGACAGAAATAAGAGAACAAAAAAGAAAATGGCCAACCTTACAGTAGGGACAAGCCTGGAAATATTGATACTAACGTTGAATGTTAAATGGCCTAAATTTTCCAATCGAAAGACACAGACTGGCTGAATGGATTTAAAAAAAAAAAAACAAAAAAAAAACCAGAAACCTTCCATCTATTGCCTACAAGAAACCCACCTCATAGATAAAGACGTAGATTAAAAGTGAACAGCTGGAAAAAGATATTCCATGCAAATGAAAACCAAAAAGAAGAGACACAATATGGATCTCAGACAAAATAGGCTTTAAGGCAAAAAACTATAAAAGACAAAAAAGGGCATTATATAGGGAACCAGCAGTTAGCATAATGGCTATGTCGCTGGACTCCCACGTAGTCGACCGTGGTTTGCGTCCCGAACCCGGTGGCTTAAAACTCACGCCAGGCGCGTGTGCGTGCGTGCCCAAGATCCCGAGAGGAGAATGGAGGAGAAGGGATTGCGGCGTGACCATCCCCCCTGGGGGGTGATTTCTCGCTTTCTGTCTCTATGTCTCTCTCTGTCTGTCTGGTGAGCGCACGCGCCCTATAGCAAAAATCTCGCCAAAAAAAAAGGCATTATATAATAGTAAAATGGCTAATTCATTAAGAAGATATAATGCCTATTAATAGCTATGCACCCAACTCAAGAGCACCCAAATACGTAAAGGAAAGACTGCTAGATCTAAAAGGAAAGCTAGACTGCAATGCACTAATTGTTAGGGACCTCAACACCATATTATCTCCTTTAGATAGATCAATGAGACAAAAAATAAGCAAAGATTCGGGACCTAAATGATATCATAAATCAGATGGACTTGAGAAACATCTCTAGAACTTCCACCCAAAAACCACAAAATATGTTTTTCTCACTCCCACCTGGTACATTCTCGAAGATTAACCATATACTAGGGTACAAAACAAGCCTTTACAGATTCAAAGGCATAGAAAATACATCCATCATCTTCTCTGATCGTAACGGAATTAAACTTGATATCACTTTCAGGAAAAACACTCGAAAATACACAAATACATGGGAACTAAATAACCTACTCTTGAATAACCTCACAACTAACTAACTAAAGAAGAAATTAAGAGCGATATCAAAAGATTCATGGAAACAAATGATAATGAATGCATGAGTTTCCATAATCTTTGGGACACCACTGCAAAAACAGTCAAAAGAGGGAAGTTCATTGCAATTAGTATGCATAAGAAAAAGATAGATGGGTGGCAAATGGGAAACCTAACATCATGCCTCAGGGAATTGAGAAAGTAACAACAAAAATCAAAAAAAAAATTCCAGGAGAAAAGAAATAATAAAGATTCAAGGAGAAATAAATGAACTACACAGAAAATAAATGAACTACACAGAAAATAAATGAAACCAAAAGCTGGCTTTTTGAAAAGATGAACGAGATTGACACACCATTAGCTAGACTAATTGAGAGAAAGAAACCAGATAAATCAAGTACATAATGAAACAAGCAACATTACAACAGACACAATAGAAATACAAAACATACTATGAGCAACTGTACAAGAGAACATGGAGAGATGGACAAATTCCTGGACACACATAGTCTACCAAGATTGAATTAGAAGGGCATAGAAAGCCTGATTAGACTCATAACAAGCAATGAGATTGAATCAGTAATAAATAACCTTCCAATTAAGAAAAGTCCAGGCCCGGAGGGCTTCACTTTTGAATTCTCCAAAAATTTTAAAGAAGTAGTAACCCCCATTCTTCTCAAATTATTTCTAAAGATCCAAAAGGAAGGGACCCTCCCAAATTCATTTTATGAATCTTCCATCACCTTCATTTCCAAAACAGGTAAGGATACAACAAGAAAGGAAAATTACAGACCAATATCTCTGATGAATATAGATGCAAAAATTCTCAACATGATACTAATAAATCCAATAACATATAGAAAACATTCTTCATCATGATCGGGTAGACTTTATTTCAGAGATGCAAGGATGACCGAACATATGCAAAGCCTTAAACTTAATACACTGTATTAACAGAAAGAAAGATAAAAAACGTATGATAATTTCAATTATTGCAGAAAAAGCATTTGACAAAATACAATATCCATTCATAAGACTCTCAGCAAAATCAGCATAGAAGGATCATTTCTCAGCATAATAAAAGCCATCTATGAAAAATTACTCACTAACATTATACTGAATGGGGGAAAGCTTAAAGCTTTTCCACAAAAAAAGAAAAAAAAAATCTGGTACAAGATGACACTACCCACTTTCTCTACTGCTTTTCAACACAGTGCTGGAAGTCCTAGCCAATTAAATCAGAGAAGAGAATGAAATAAAAGGCATTCAAATAGGGAAACAAGAATTGAGATTATCTGTTTGCAGATGCCATGATTGTATACATAGAAGACCCAAAGGTATCCACAAAAAAAAATTATCAAATAAATGGATAAAGTGGTAGAATACAGAATTGACTTACAAAAATCTACAGCATGTCTATATACAAACAACAAGCAGACAGAGGTAGAATTGAAGAAAGTAATCACACTTACCTTAGCCACAAAATATATAAAATATCTAGAGAAAAACCTAACCAAGAAAGTCAAAGACCTCTACAAGAAAATCTATGAAAATCTTAAAAAAGAGGGTCCAGCAGTTGGCGTAATGGCTATGTCGTTGGACTCCCATATAGTCGAACGCGGTTAGAGTCCTAGACCTGGTGCTTAAACTCACGCGGGGTGTGAATGTGTGTGCCCAAGATCCCGAGAAGAGAATGGAGGAGAAGGGATTGAGGGATGATCATCCTCCCTGGGGGGTGATTTCTCGCTTTCTGTCTATCTCTCTCTGTCTTTTTGGCGAGCTCACCTGCCCTATACCAAAAAAAAAAAAAAAAAAAAAGAGAGAGAGAAAGAAATTGAAAATGACACAAAAACGTGGAAGGACATTCCATGTTATGTTCCTGGATTGGGAGAATTAACACAATCAAAATGACAATTCTACCAAAATTAATCTACATATCTAATGCAATCCCTATAAAATTACAAGAGACTTTCTTTATAGATCTAGAAAAGATAATCATAGAATTAGTCTAGAATCATAAAAGACCCCATATTGCCAAAGCAATCCTGTGTAAAAAGACTGGAGAAGGCAGCAAATCACTCCCTAAACCCAAAATATATTGCAAAGCTGTGATAAGCAAAACAGCTTGGTATTGGCACAAAAGTATTTATGTGGATAAATGGAACAAAATGGAGACACCAGAAATAAATCCCAAAATCTACAGCCAACTGATTCTTGACAAAGGGTACCAGTCAATCCAGTGGGAAAAGGAAAACCTCTTTAGCAAAAGGTTCTGGAAAAACTGGGCATCCACCTACAGAAAGATGAATCTGAACTGTTATCTCTCACCACTGACAAAACTCAACACAAAGTGGATCAAAGATCTAAACCTAAGACCTCAAACTATAAAACTACCAGTGGAAAACCCTAGAGAAAATCTGGGAGATATTCAAGTAGGCAAAGAAATATGGGTCTTAAATAAGACCCACAAAATGCAGGCAATAATCCCAAAAATAGAAAAGTGGGATTACATCAGATTAAGAAATTTCTCCACAGCAAAAGACACAGTAAATTAGTGTGAATCAACAATACTCACAATGGGAGAATATTTTTGTAAACTATGCCTCAGATAAAGGACTGATAACCAGAATACACAGAGAACTCAAGCTACTTATCCCTCCCCCAAAAATAATCAAACCCAATTAAAAGATGGAAAAATGAATTGAACAAACTCACTAAGGAAGACATATGAATGGTCAATTAGCATATGAAAAAATGTTCAACATTCCTCACTATAAGGGAGATGCAAATCAAAACCATGAGATACCACCTAACCCTACTCAGAATGGCTAAGATTTTTTAAAAAATAAGTGCTGGCAAGGCTGTGGTGAAAAGGGAACTCTCCTACACTGTTGGTGGGAATGTAAACTAGTACTGCCACTGTGGAGAACAAAGATTCCTCTAATAGTACTACCATATATATCATCCAGCAATTCCATTCCTGGGTATCTACCCAAAGGATAAGAACAAGTTCCGTTGGAAAAGTGTTTGCACATCTATATTTACTGTAGCATTATTCACAATTGCTAAGACATGAAACCAACACAAATGTCCCCAAACAGATGAATGGATTGAAAAAGTGTGGCACATATACACTATGGAATACTACTCAGCCATCAAAAAACAAGATCCTGGCATTTAATAGAAAGTGGACAAATATGGAAGATTCACTGCTGAGTGAAGCAGGCCAGGCTATGAAAGAGAGACATTGTAGTTCTCTACTTAATAAATACCCACTGTCCACACTCTATGGCAGAAACTGAAAGATTATATAGAAGTGTGGAAAATGGTTAACAGACACTAGACATAGTGGGAAGAGGATGGGGGAAAAGGGAGAGTGAGAGAAAAGGAATTAAACAGAAAACAGAGAGGCAAGACATTCAAGGGCCACAAAAATGGAGGCCTGTCTGTTGATAATGTATATGATAGCTTAAACTGGACTGTATGAAGTGTATTCATATTGGGTTGAGGTAATTGATTTTACAGTGATATACAATGCAGTGATATACAATGATTGAATGTATAAAATAAATAATAATTAAAATTAATATATAAGGATTTAAAAAAATGTGAATAACTGATGACCAAGAAAACAAAAGATAGGGACCAGCAGGTGGCATATTGGCTAAGGTGCTGGACTCCCATGTGGTCAACCGTGGTTCTAGTTCCTGACCCAGTGACTTCAAACTCTCGCCAGGCACGTGTGTATCTGTGTACAATATTCTGAGAGGAGACTGGAGAAGAGACTACAGTGTGGCTATCCCCTTTAGGACATGATTTCTTGCTTTATGTCTGTTTCCCAGCAAGTGCACACGCCCTATAGCAAAAATCTCTCTAAAAATATTAAAAATAAGGACCAGCAGTTAGACAAATGGCTTTGTCACTGGACTCCCATGTAGTTGACTGCGGTTCGAGTCCCAGACCCAGTGGCTTAAACTCACGCCGGGCTCGGTGCGTGTGTGCCCAAGATCCCAAGAGAAAAATGGAGGAGAGGGGATTATGGTGTGGCCATCCCCCCTAGGGGATGATTTCTCGCTTTCTGTCTGTCTTTCTGGTGAGCACACATGCCCTATAGCAAAAACCTCTCCAAAAAAAAAAAAAGAAAGAAATATTAGCCCATACTATATATAAAAGAATATTTGCCTGCCCCTTCTCTAAGAATATGTTTTAAAAATCTATTTCATTTTTGAAAGTTCTAAGATAAAATTTCATGTTTTCCAGAAAAGACTTTGAGTATTCATACAGAAAGTTAAATTCGCCCACACTGGTACCACCATATGGCATAATGGTTACGTTGCTGGATTCCCATGTAGTTGACCACAGTTCAAGTCCCAGACTCAGTGGCTTAAACTCATGCCAGGTGTGTGTGCATGCATACCCAAAATCCTGAGAGGAGAATGGAGGAGAAAGGACTGTGGTGTGGCTACCCCTCCCCACTCTTGGGGGATGATTTCTCACTTTCTCTCTCTGTCTCTCCAGCAAGCTCATGCACCCTATAGCAAAAATCTCTTAAAAACTAAATTCATCCACATTGTCTTTACATCCAAAAAAAAGTAAACAGCTCTTTGAGCTGTTTGATCCACTCACAGGTAAAGTTGGATAGGCAGTCTCATCCCCTTCTTCCACTTCATAATAAGTAATAGTTTCTTCCAAGCCCCGGGGCATCTGTCCATTCTCTGGGACAAAGCCATATTGGCACTCCTTATTCATACAGCGCATCTGGCGGTGACTACGTCTAAAGGAACTGAAGTGGTTTAAAGAATAAAAAGGAGAAAAATAGTAAGATATAATTTGGCAAATTTCTAAATAACAGTTAGAACATCTCAAAGTTGACACTTTTAAAAAATAAGATAATATCATTGCTCAGCAATGAAACCAAGCTTACCTAATTTCTCTGATTTTCAATACTTAAAATACTTACCGAGTTCTATAGGAGAAGTTATCATAGCTCTGACAGCACCTTTTACCTGGGCCAGGGTAAAAACCAACCTTAGGGCCCACCATGTTGTGCTTATTTATAAAGCGAGGTGAATCCCTAAGAATAAAAGAAAAAGAAGACTGAACTCAACTCATTAATGCCTGCGTAGTCAGCCTCTACAGTTATAAAGAATTAACACACCTTTCTAAAAGGATTCAACTAGAAAGATCTTTGCTCTCCCCAATACTGACATTAGGTCTACCTATTATTATTATTTATTATTTAATTAGGCTTTTAGAAAGAAATTTGGAACAGCAATTTGTGAGGATAAACTCCTTTTGTAAGGGTAAATGAGGATCGCAGGTAGCCTGGGAGCTGAGAAACAGCTTTGATTTTGGGTAAAATTTCCAAGTCCACAACTTTCTGATCAACCTTGCACTGGTTCAATAATCTCACATTTCTCCTTCTCTGTGTTGAAGATCTCACCTTCCTGGTGTCTGGGCTTCCGTGGCTTCTTTTTCTTGAAGCAAGCATCGGTAAGATGTTTTGGGATTTTTTACTTTGCTAATATCAATTTTTGTGAAGGTGGTGATGACAAATTTCTGGTGTGTTCTATGCAGTAGAACTTGATTGAGGGCCAGAGATCCAGTCACAAGTAGAAAGACACTGCTTAATTACTTCATGAAAATTACTCTCTTGCCTCTGTGGTGTCCAATGAGGGTGATGATTCAGAATGGTCCCAGGAATGATGCTAGCTCACAGCTTTCTGACATGCTCACTGAAAGTTATTTTTGCCATGGTTCAATTGCTTTTAAGATATATCTTCAGTATGGTAATACCTAGGCATTTTATGAAGTTTAACTGCCTAGGTACCACTATTCTTGTACCCACTAACAGGTTTTGTGACAGTGACAAGAACCTTTTCATTTTCAATCCTGGATTTAGTGGCTGAGTATTTCCTCTTTACATGGCCTTCCTGGAATACATGGCAGAGTGGGAATACCTGCCAATGCCATGAACTAGGACCTTGTTTCAGAAGCCCCCCTGCAGTGGGGCTTCTCCTTCTTGGGCTTTTTAATCTTCCCACTGGCATCAGCCTTCATGGCGTCAGGTTTCTTCTCCATAATATCTGGCTTCTCAGCTTTTTCACCTATCATCTTGTAAAATGGGAAAGAGTGGCCTACCCATTTTTAATAGATAACAGAGCCATATGGAATGTGGACACTCATCTTGAGGGCGCTGCATCTTCTAGCATCTCTTTAACTGCCTCGTATTTCCCTAGACTATGAGAACACAAATCTACCTATGAATTTGTTTGAAAAGAATTTACATATATTGGGTTGTTAGAAGTCATGACACATTTTTGCATAGAAAAAAATACACCATGACTTTTCTGACAACCCAATATATCAGTTCCATCCTCCACGCGTCTTTTAAGCAAAGGTTATAAAAGAAATGTAAATCGTTAAGATATTTCTCAATTCTACTTTAATTCTATCCAGGAATTACTTCCAAGCTCTAAACAGAGATGTATATTACCTTAGAAGTCAGTTCAATCTGGGACCAGCAGTTAGCATAATGGCTATGTTGCTGGACTCCCACATAGTCGACCACGGTTCGAGTCCCGGACCCAGTGGCTTAAACTCACGCATGTGTGCGTACGTGCCCAAGATCCCAAGAGGAGAATGGAGGAGAAGGGATTGCGGCGTGGCCATCTCCCTTGGGGGGTGATTTCTCACTTTCTGTCTCTCTGTCTCTCTCTGTCTGGCGAGCGCACGCGCCCTATAGCAGAAGGCCTCTCAAAAAAAAAAAAAAAGTCAGTTCAATCTTACCTGGGAATCCCATATCCCCGACCTTGTCTCTGAGATGAATGTTGAGGGTGAAAATGTTCATTAGATATAACATTGCCAGCTGTCTGGGAGTAGTGCATTGGAGGTTCATTCCCGTAATGTACACTGTGCTGAAGCCTGGGTGGGAGGAAGGGGTCTCCTCTGCTGTAAGACATAGTCATATAAACTTCCTTCCCTCGAACTTTCTTGAACATCTTCTTCCGCTGCTTCACGTCCATCTCTGACATGACTTACAAGCAAAGACAGAAGTGGCACATAAGCTTCATAACCAAAACAAAAGTGTCCCCATACACTACACTGCCTTAAACTCAGATCCTTTTTCAGAAACAAACCAAATAAATACAGGGAGAAGATTTTGAGAAGATTTTTGTGTGTACTTGATCTTCTATTCTGAAGGGCAAAACCAGCAGGTAATTTCTGTATCAATGGATATCTTAGCATCATCTGCAGTATAAGCAGCTTTGGCCATTGAAACATTGAGTCATTTAGTCACCAACATTACTATTTTCTAAGAAATTATGCCTATTAATATCTCTGGCTGCTTCTATAAGATGTTTTCCTAGATTTTGAGAAATATTTCCCCCTCAAGTTTTAAAGTCTAAAATCTACACCAGCTTGAGTTTACACAAAGTTCCCTAGAACAGTGGTTTCTCATCCAGGACAATTTTATCCTTTCCTCCCTTGGGGCACATTTGGCAATGTCTGGAGACATTTTTGGTTGTCACAACTAGATAGAGGGTGCTACTGGAATCTAGTGGCTATGCAGAAGCCAGGGATGCTGTGAAACATCTTACAATGCACAGAGAAACTGCCCCCAACCTCTGAAGCATTATCCATCCCAAAATGTCAGTAGTGTTGAGACTGAGAAACCGTACCCTAGAACAAGACATATGATATATATATATATATATATATATATACACATATATACATATATATGTATATATGTATATATATATACACACACACACACACACATACCTTTTTTCTAAAAAGAAAAAAAATAGTACAACATAGATAAATAGGGTTACGGGAAGGGAGAAAGAATAAAAACCTTTGGCATACAAACCCATTTCTGGGACACAACCCCCAGGGATTTTCTGGTAACCTCTTCCTTTACGACTGGGCATAGCATTCCAGGCAGGAACAGGTGTCACCTGGGTAACTGGTTTTAAGTGAGCCAGTGGAACAACATGCCTAAAGTTAAAGGTACCATCATGAAAACACTGCAACACAGACTTAACTCTCATTCAAAACACATACTCCCATCCCACTTGCTTCATTTTCAAGTATATTCTATTTACCTATTGACATTAGCTTCCCTGTCTAGTTTTTTTTTCCTTTAGATTAGAAAACCTAGAGGAAGTCTGTACAATTTCACTTGTTTACAATACCTATCACATTCCAGAAGAAAGACTGTGTTGGACTATATTATTTCACAAATATTTGATTGTCCCTTCTTAGAAATGGATGAAATTTTCCCACCCCATTGACATCAGGCTTGGCTATGTAAACCATTTTAGCCAAGAGAATGTGAGATGTTTTAAGAACCAGCAAGTGGTTTATTGTGTTCTCATTTTTTCCCTGCCTGTCATCACAAGTGTGTGTGTGTGTGTCAAAATAGAGCCTATGTTGACCTAGGTTCCCTTTGCTGACATAGCTGTAGACTGCTAAATAAGCAAGAAATTAACTTTATTGCTATAAGATGGTGGGATTTTTTTTTTTTTTGGTTATTAGTGAAGTACAGCCTAGTTTTATGGTTCTCAAAGTGAACCAATAGCATTAGTATCACCTGGAAACAAATTCTTGGGCCTAACCTACCTAGATTTAATGACAAAAACTCAGGGGAATGAGCTCAACAATCTGTGTTTCCATAAGTCCTCTAGATAATTCTGGTGCATGATAAAGTTTGAAAAGAACTGGACTAGCTTATTTTGATACTGCCACAGGCTCAGTTAGCAAACCATCTTTCCAATTACTAAAAATGGGTTTTGTATCAAAATTCTATTATATTTAGTATTTCTAATAAGTTACCAAGGTCCCAGAGTTTTGAAAACTTTTATTCATAAGTCAGACCTGAGTTGAGATTTCATACTTCAGAATGTGCTTTTATAATTTGAGACAAGTCATCTTAGACCAGTACCTACATAACTGGTTTTCTTACTATCATCTTGGTAATTCTCAATTATTTCAAAAAGAAATTGAGAGCCAAAGATTACAGTAATTCAACAAATTATATTCGTACTTTTCTGCTAGTTCTTCTATGAAGACTGTTACTGAACTGTTTTCATTTCCAACTTCCTGAATATGAGCATTATAATACTTTCCACCTGATTCCAAGCGAACCTGAAAGAAAGAAAAGGAAGATTATCTTTAGTCTTAAGTCTATTGACAGATCTGGCTTCTGCCAAACAAAAAGACCATTTTGCCTCAAATGGAGTTCTGTATCTACTTTTTAAAGAAACTGATGTTAACATTAACAGTATGGGACAATAGAGGTCGCACATACTGAAAAAGCCTTACATCTGATCATAAGTTTATTAAAATTTAACATGTACATTAAAATTTTTTCTAGTATTTTCTAAATAAGTCTTGTTCAATTCATATTAATGACTAGAAGCACAATCTTGGTAAAAACAAATCATTGACTCTTTAAAGAAGGAACTAACCTGACACTTGTCTCCCAAGTAGTACTGTCTCCCAGCATACTCCATGTAATTAGATTTCTGAAGTTCTATTAAAAGAAAATGAAAATTCAAGCTCAAGTAATTGGATTTTTGTCCTACTGCCCATTTTATTTTCTAATTAAGTTTTTTAAAGAATTATTTACTTATTTAATTTTATGTTGCTGTTATTATTTTTTAATTTGGCCAGAGAGAGAGAAAAAGGGAAGGTGAGAAAGCAAGCCACCAGGTCCAAGACTTGAACCACAGTTGCCCATGTAGGAGTGCAGTGCCCCAACCACCATGCCACCTGTCGGCCCCTTCCTAATTAACTTTTACATTGTCTTAACAATTCCATCACTATAAGTTAAAATCTGGTGGAGGAATCTTAAAAGATGATTCTGTCACTCCCGATGGGTTATTTTTGTGGTCAACTTAAAGAAACCTGCTAGAATAATCTTGTGCTTTAAAACACAAATAGGTAGGAGGCCAGCAAATGGCATGATGGTTGAGGCACTGGATTCCCACATGGCTGACCACGCTTGGAGTTCTGGACCTGACAGCTTGAGACTCATGCCAGGCACATGTGCAAGTGTGCCCAAAATCCCAAGAGGAGAGTGGAGAAGAAGGGACTGTGGCCTGGCCATCCCTCCTGGGGGGTGATTTCTCACTTTCTCTCTCCAGTGAGTACACGTATTCTATGGCAAAAATCTAAAAAATAAACCAGAAACCACAAATAGGTAAGTAGGAATAGGTAGTTTTTAATCTTTTTTTTTTGGAGAGGTTTTCGCTATAGAGCACGTGCGCTCGCCAGACAGACAGAGACAGAGAGACAGAAAGCGAGAAATCAGCCCCCAGGGGGGATGGTCACGCCGCAATCCCTTCTCCATTCTCCTCTCTGGATCTTGGGCACGCACGCACACGCACCCGGCGTGAGTTTAAGCCACCGGGTCCAGGACGTGAACCACAGTCGACTACGTGGGAGTCCAGCGACATAGCCATAACGCTAACTGCTGGTTCCCCAGTAGTTTTTAGAGTTCGCCAAACATTAATAAATTACAATCTGAAAGTAACAATATGCAGCTTCTTCAAAGCAGCCTATTTTTATTTAATCTACTGTGTTATTAAAGGTCTTAAACTCAATCCAGATTAACTTTACACCTATGTTCTCAGAGAATCAAAGAATTGAATGTGAAACATTAAAGACTTTAACACTTTTGTTTGTTGGCTATAGGACAAGTACTGGCTAAAGACAGAGATGGAGAGACAGATAGACAAACAGGCAGAGTGAGAAAGCACACCCCGGGGAGGATGGACACACCACAATCCTTTCTCCTCCACTCTCCTGTCAGGATTTTGGGCACACAGGCACATGTGCCCGGTGCTGTTGGTCATCTGGGATCCAGCCTCTTAAACTATCATGCCACTGGCTGGCCCCATTAAATGCTTATCTTGAAGGCAGAACTTTTAAGATCTACTTTGATCAATTTAGTTCCCTTAATAAAGGAAAAACGAAAAAAAATTACCTATTTCAAGAATTGGTAAACTTTTTCTGTAAAGAATCAGATAGTAAATATTTTAGGTTTCATGGGCCACATAGACACTTCAGAACTAGAACTCTGCTATATAACTTTATTAACACTGGGCCAGTAGCATGGTAGTTAAGGCACTGGACTCACACATGGCCCACAGTGATTTGAGTCCCAGATCCGGCGATTTGCTTTCTCACTTTACCTTTCCCTGCTTCTCTCTCCTCCCCACCCCGCTTCCCACCTCCAGACCTGGTGGCTTGCTTTCTCCTTTTCCCTTGCTGTCTCTCTCTCTGGTGAGCGCATGTGTCCTGTAACAAACTAAAATAATGATGATAATAACATAAATACAATTGAATAATTATTTCCTTTTGGTAGAGAGGTTTTTGCTAGGGTGTGTGTGCTCACTGGAGAGACAGAAAGAAACAGAAACAGAGCGACAGAAAGAGAGAAATCACCCCCCCCCCCCAGAGGGGATGGCCACGCCACAATTCCTTCTCCTCTATTTTCCTCTCAGGATTTTGGGCAAGCATACACACACACCCGGCATGAGTTTTAAACCAGCAGGTCCAGGACTTGAACCCCAGTCGACTACCTGCAAGCCCAAAGACATAACCATTATGCCATCTGCTGATCCCCAGTTGAATAATTATGTTTAAAAAAACTTTATTAACACTAAAATTTAAATTTTATACACTATTCATGTATCACAATACATATTTATTCACATTTTAAAGAATTATTTAATTCCATTTTTTTTTTAATTTGACCAGAGAGAGAAAAAAAGGGAAAGTGAGAAAGCAAGCCTCCAGGTCTAGGACTTGAACCACAGTTAGCCATATGGGAGTCCAACACCTTAACCACCACACCACCTGTCAGCCTCACAACATACTGTTTAATTTTTTTTCTCCTGCTCAAAAATGTACGGGGCCAGCCGACGGCATAGTAGTTAAGATACTTGACTCCTACATGGCCGACTGTGGTTTGAGTCCCAGTGCTGATAGATTGCTTTTTCACTTTCCTCTCTGTCTCTCTGTCTGTCTCTCTGCCTGTCTCTCTCTCTCTTCAGCTCTCTGATCAAATTAAAAAATGTTAAATAAAATTAAGTAAACAATTATCTGGGACCAATAGATGGTATAATGGTTATGTTGCTGGACTCCTATTTAGTCGACTTCAGTTCAAGTATCAGACCTGGCGGCTTCAAACTCACACCTGGCACGTGTGCATGCCCAAGATCCCAAGAGGAGACTGGATGAGGAGGGATTGCAATGTGGTCATCCCCCTCCGGGAGGAATGATTTCTCGCTTTTTTTCTCTTTCTACCTTTCGGGTGAGGGCATGCACTCTATAGCAAAAATCTCTCTTTCAAAAAAAAAAAAAAAAAAAAAAAAGTACAGAGGTCAGCAAGTGGCGTGGTGGTTGAGGCACTGAACTTCCACGTGGCTGAATGTGGTTTTAGTGCTGGACCCGGCAGCTTGCTTTCTCACTCTCTCTCTGATAAAATTAAAAATAATAATAATGAACAAACTTAAATAAGTATGAAAAATAGTATATACTGGGGGGGGGGGGCAGAAGGTGCTATGGTGATTAAGGTACTGGACTCCTACATGACCAATCCCAGTTCAAGTCCCAGATCTGGTGGCATGCTTTCTCACTTTCTCTGTCTCTCACTGCTGAGTACATGTGCCTTATAGGAAATTAAAACAAAATAAAAAAAGGCATCTACTGGGGTCAATAGGTGGCAGGATGGTTTAGGCACTGGATTCCCACTTGGCTAATCACAGTTCAAATCCCAGACAAGCAGCTTGAAAATCACATGGGGATGAACAGTAGATGGCATAGCGGGTACATTGCCAGACTCCCACATGGCCGACTGCAGTTCGAGGCCCTGACCTGGTGGCTTCAAAAAAAAGCTGGGTGCATGTGTACCCAGGATCCCGGGACAAGAATGGAGGAAAAGAGATTGCAACATGGCCATCTCCCCTTGGGAGGGGGGTGATTTCTCACTTTCCCTCTCCATGTCTATGTCTTTCTCTATCTGGTGAGTACATATACCATAAGGTAAAAACCTCTAAAATATATTTTTTAAAAAAGAGAAAGAAAATCACATGGGGTATATATGCATGCATGCATGCATGCATGCCAAAAATCCTAAGAGGAGAATGGAAAAGAAGAGATTGTGGCATGATCATCCCCACTGAGGGGTGATTTCTCACTTTCCCTCTCACCATCTCTCTCTCTCTCTCTCTTTGGTGAGTACATGTACCCTAAGGCAAAAACCGCTAAAATCTATTTTTTAAAAAAAGAAAATCACATGAGGCATATGTGCATGCATGCATGCCAAAAATCCTAAGAGAGAAGAATGGAAAAGAAGGGATTGCAGCATGGTCATCCCCACTGAGGGGTGATTTCTCACTTTCTCTCTCTTTTTCTGGCGAGTGTACGTATCCTATGGCAAAAACTTAAAAAAAAAATACAAACCAGGCTAGCTCTATAGCTTAGTGGTTAAGGGCCCCAAATCCCACATGGCCAACCATGGTTCAAATCCAGACCATGGCAACTTAAAAAACATGCTGGACACATGTGTGCACATGCCCCAAATTCCACAGGATACAGTAATGCAGAGTAGATTACAGCATGACCATGTCCTGCTGGGAGTGCTTCCTTTTACCTCTTCTCTCTGTCACTCTCTGGCAAGTGCATGCACTCTGGTTACTAAAACAAACAAAGTTCAGATCATTCTTAGCTCATGGACCACACACAAAAAAAGCGATGAAATGGGACCAGCAGTTAGCGTAATGGCTATGTCGCTGGACTCCCATGTAGTTGACCGCGGTTCGCGTCCCGGACCGGGTGGCTTTAAACTCACGCCGGGCGCGTGTGCGTGCGTGCCCAAGATCCCGAGAGGAGAATGGAGGAGAAGGGATTGCGGCGTGGCCATCCCCCTTGGGGGGTGATTTCTCGCTTTCTGTCTCTCTGTCTCTGTCTGTCTGTCTGGCGAGTGCACACGCCCTATAGTGAAAACCTCTCCAAAAAAAAAAAAAAAAAAAAAGGCGATGAAATCAGATTTGACCCAAGAACTTGACCTATTCAGTTATCAATGAGGGAAGTTTTATCACTTTAAATTGAAAAATAATTTGTTTCCAGTCCTTGAAAGCTCCTGGTACTTTTAAAATTATCTATCTCTTCACAGTCTTTGCAAAGTCAAAGTCCCTGGTAAACATTAGACTCTAAAAGATCCCTCTCCATTACTAAACCTACTTGTTTCCTCATTCAGATTTAAATCATATATGGAATAAGATAAATATACCAGGCTGGGGCCAGCAAACAGTGTGGCACTGGATCCCACATAGCTAACAGCATGTTTCAAATATCAGACCTGACAGCTTAAAAATCACACTGGGTGCATGCGCATGCATGCCCCAAATCCTGGGAAACAGAGGAAGGGATTTTGGTGTGGCCATTCCCCTGGGGGAGGGGGTGATTTCTTTCTCTCTATCTCTCTGGCAAGTATAGCACCCTATAGCAAAAATTTAAGACAAAACAAAATAAAAACCAGGCTTTTTTTTATAACAATATGTTGAAAATATCTTATAAGAAACAAACTGTCAAGAATTATGGAGTATGAGATAAAATTTTTTGCTACGTAAAGTAAATGTTTGTGGAAAAATGTAAAATAAATAAATGAAAGAAACAAGTATCGGGGCTGGCAGGTAGCATGATGGTTGGGGTGTTGGACTTCCACATGGCTGACCACAGTTCAAATCTTGGACCTGCCAGCTTAACTTTCATGCTTTCCCTTTCTCTCTCTGTCTCTCTCTGGTCAAATTAAAAATAATAATGATAATAATAACTAAAATAAATTGAAAAAACAAAAAAGAAACAAGTGTCAGGATTAAAAAGTATCCTGTTCCAATGAGAAGGAGAAATGGAGAAGGGGTCGTGGCATGACCACATCCCACTGGAAGGGGCTTTCTTCCCTTCAACCCTCTAGCAAGTGCATATGCCCTTTGGCAATCAAGTAAAGTATTCTGTTGATATACATTACCTTTTCTGCTGTCCAACCAAACATCGAATTCTACATTACGATAGATTTCTGGATCAAGGGCTTTTAGCACCTTATAGGGGAAGAGCATCTTTGATGGGTTTTCTGCAGACTAAAACAAAAATAATCAAGCTACAAATTCATCATCCTTAGTTTAAGACTTCTTTCGAAAGGAAGAAAAATTAAGATTCTTTCCTTCCTTCTTTTTAAAAAACTGTGTGCATAGGTCGCTTGTTCTTTATTAAAATAAGAAATAAAAAAATAATAATTTTTTCATGCATTTTAAAAAAAACAGAGACTAGTATAGACAGCAGAAGGAAATATTGTGTAGTGCAGCCAATAACTTTGGACAATCTTATACAAACCAACACAACACAGACTAGGATTAAAAATTCAATCAGAGCTATTCAACAAGTGATATACCTTGATAAATACATGAAAGTGTAGTGTTTCTATACCCTAAAATCACCTAGAAATAACTGAAGTTTATGTTGGTCAAATTCTGTTAGAATATCCAATTAAATATACCATGTTCCTTCTGCTTTCCTAATATTTCACTCTATTAGTATTATTTCAAAATTACCAGCACTTGGGGCATACACAGACATTGCTTTAATAGTAGCTGCCTCTTTAACTAGCCTCATACTGAAGGTCTGTTTGATTTTAGGCTTATACAAATGCATAAATTTCTCCTGTTTTTCCAATTTTAATAGACTAGCATTATCACCTTGTTTCTTTAAAAAGAATACAATAGGGAGATGGAAAACACGATCAACTCCTTCCCTGTCCATATAAGTATTAAAGGGACCTCAGACCTCAACTAGTTTAAGTTATGATACTGTAAGCAAAGAATATAATTTTTTTTGCCTTAGAAAATATCAAACCTTTGTTTCTCCTGCACCTTGATTGCAGCCTTCTGGTATATTTTCAACATTGCAACAGTTACTCCACTCTTCAGCCCTAATTGAAAATATGTTGAGCAAAGAGTTACACATCAATGTACAGTTACTTAAGTCTAGTGACTATACCACCACCTAGTGGTACCATAGCTCATATCTCAAAATGAGGCAAGTATTTTCTCCCCAATGCTTGTATTTATACTTCCCTAAGTATGTGCTACAATTATTTAAGATTGCCTCCATAAAGGTCATACCTTCTGGGAGAACAGACTCTTAAGATGGTACCAGCCTCCTGGCATTCATACCCTTGCGTTATTCTGCTCTCCTTGAGTTTGCTTCTAACCAACAGACAGGACATACGTGATTACACTAGATAACAATGTAGCACCTGTTTTATTGGTTTCTCTCTCTTCGCCTGCTGCCATCAAGGAAGCAAGCAGCCATGTTCACCAACCCAGCATGGCAAGGAACAGAGGATTTCCTCTAACTACAAGCAACAAACTAAAGATCTGAGTCCTACAGTTGGAAGGAACTGAATGCTGCCAAGAATCATGGGTGGAAAAGTGGATCCCAAACTATTCCAACCTCTAGGTAAGAACTGTGTCCTGGCCAACACTTGCTTTGTCTTTTTTTCTTTTCTTTTTTTTTGGAGAGATTTTTGCTATAGGGCGCGTGCGCTCGCCAGACAGACAGAGAGAGACAGAGAGACAGAAAGCGAGAAATCACCCCCCAGGGGGGATGGCCACGCCGCAATCCCTTCTCCTCCATTCTCCTCTCGGGATCTTGGGCACGCACGCACACACACCCGGCGTGAGTTTTAAGCCACCGGGTCCAGGACGTGAACTGCGGTCGACTACGTGGGAGTCCAGCGACATAGCCATTACGCTAACTGCTGGTTCCCTTGCTTTGTCTTTTAAGATCATCCACAGAAGATCAAGAGGAGCCATGCCCAGATTCCTAACCTACACCCATTGCAAGATAAATATATTGTTTTAAGCTGCCAAGTCTGTGATAATATTGTTATGTAACAATAGGTAACTAATACATCTTGTCTTTCTACTACTACAATTTCCATAAGCCTGAAGGCATTAAGACAAGTAATCAGTGAGGAATGAAGCAACTTTTACCCTGATATATGGTTGGAACCCCTTGGAGTCTCAAACAGACTTTAAAAACGTCTGTTTTACAAAGAAAAAAATAAAAAGAAAAGTGCAAGCAATAAATATCCAAGAAATAGAACTTCAAGACAAAAACAAGGAGTGGCACCAAACTGGCACCAAACCCATCTGAATTTTCAGACAGAAGTAGGAATCAGGAAGAAATACAAGATAACATCAACTTTACTGTTTCAAAACCAAAGTTTTGGCCTATATGTATTCAATAATAGCTGATTCTTCAAAGACACACAATGTACACTCCTACTATAACACAAAGGCAAGCACTGAAAAGCTAAAATTCCTATTAGCCTGACAGGTTTTCTACTAGCTGGATGGTACGTCAAGTAACCACCCAACCGCAGTTATCATCTACAAAATGGTGGTACTGATTTAGAATCAGTTTTTTCTCAAAGTATGGTACAGACTATGTACATCAGAATATTTGGGTGTACTTGTTTTAAAAAGTAGGTCCTTGGGACCAGTAGATGGCATAATGGTTACATTGCTGGACTCCCATATGGCTGACTATGGTGGCTTGAAACTCACACTGGGCTCATGTGCATGCATGCCCAAAATCCCAAGGTAAGACTGGAGAAGGGATTGTGGCAGCTTCCTCCCCTGGGGAGGGTATGTCTCACTGTCTGTCTCTGTCTCTCTGGCTAGTACATGTGCCCTATAGCAAAAATCTCTCTAAAAAAGAAAAAGCAGAGTCTTGACCTCAGATTTTATGAAGATAGGCCCAGGAACCTGTCTAACAAGCACTGAGTTAATTCATACACGACTAAAGTTTGATAATCACAGTTATTAGAAAGCTCTAAAGTCTCTTCTGGCAATAAAAAACAGACTGATTTGAACAGAATCCCTGAAGCCTGAGTACCTCACAAGAGAACATATCCTTTTGGTAAAATTTCTTTCTCTCCATTAAAAAACGTATATCCCTAACATACATACCTATATGTGTGCTTATATCATCTAAGTCATAAGCTTACCAGGCCCCTTCCATTTTAAAATAATGATACACAGATACCTGGAATGTGATTATCATATAGTGGCAGCCCCTTCCCCATCATTACCTATCCTGAGTTGAACTCTTGTAATCAGTCTGGGTATCCTCACTTCCAGTAACAGCATTGCCCCTGTTCTTCTTGGAACCACTTCGAAACAATTCAACTGCAGTTTTTAAATCGTCTTCATCCACAACAAACACATCTTTATAGAGAATTTCATATAATACAGCTGAAAGAAAAACAGTCAAAACTCCAATTATCAAAATGCGATTTTTAAAAGATTTAATTAATTTTATTTATTTTAATTTGGACAGAGAGACAGAGAGAGAGACAGAGAGGGAAAGTGAGAATGCAATCCACCAGATTTAGGACTCAAACCATGGTCAGCCATGTGGGAGTCCAGCGTCTTAACCACCACGCCACCTGTCTTCTCCAAAATAAGATTTTTTAATAACAATCTGAAGAGCCATAACCCTGCATGCAAATTCAAAATGTATCAATAAGGTTTTAAAAGTGCTGTTTATGGTGGGACCTTCAATTTAAAGAAGGGCAACAAATCATCTGAATCATACCCAAATATTTATAAAACCTTTGCATACCCTGACAAACAGCTGCACTTGACTGAAACTGCTTTGAGTACACAGAATCATAATGACCATTACTTGAATAGCAGAGTAGAATCTGAAGAAAAGAAAAACATGCAGAACAGTTAAATGAATATTACATATTTTACAACCAGAAAGTTGATCATTAACTTGAAATTAAACTGGTAATTAGTACCTAATAAACTATATAAATTATTTTATAAAAAGTTAGTATTAAAAGCTAAATATAAATAAATGCAAGCTATACTTCATAAAGAGATTTCTTGGCAGTGACTTTTAATTTTTTCAAAGGTTTTTGCCACAGGACATGTGCACTCTCCAGAGAGGAAAAACAAAAAATCACTCCCCTCCTTACCCACCCCCTCCAGGAAGATGGCCATGCTACAATCTCTTCTCCTCCAGCCTCCTCTTGGGATTTTGGACATGTAGGCACACATGCCCAGCATGATTTTCCAGCCACCAGGTCCAGGACTCAAACCATGGTCGACCATATGGGAGTACAGCGCCTTAACCACTATTATCACCTGCTGGCCCCTGACAGTGACTTTTACATGCCAAGATTAAAATCCCTTCTAAGGCCTTAATCATATTGTTTAAATATACCAAAAAAGTCCTGACTTACAAATTTGCAAAAGATGGGAACTTTTACCAACTGACTTACTAACAGAAAGTCAGGACCAGCAGTTGGCATAATGGCTATGTCACTGGACTCATATGTAGTCAACTGCGGTTCGAGTCCTGGACCCGGTGGCTTAAACTCACACCGGGCGCGTGTGTATGCATGCCCAAGATCCTGAGAGGAGGATGGAGGAGAAGAGATTGTGGTGTGGCCATCCCCCCTGGGGAGTGATTTCTCACTTTCTGTCTCGGTCTTTCTGGTGAGTGCACATGCACTATAGCAAAACACCTCTTCAAAAAGAAAAAAAAAACAAAAACAAAAACAAAAACAGAAAGTCTAACAGATTTCAAAAGACCCAACTTCTTTTCTCTTTTGTGAGAGATTTTTGCTATAGGGTCATGTCCTCGCCAGAGAAGACAGAGAAAGAGAGCAAAGATAGAAGGCAAGAAATTACCCCCCAGGGGTGATGGCCATGCCACAATCCCTTTTTCTGTCTGTCAGGATTTTGGGCATGCACATGCATGCAGCCCAGTGTGAGGTTTTTTTTGTTTTTGTTTTTGTTTTTTTAAGACATTTTTGCAATAGGGCACATGCGCTTGTCAGAGAGACAGAAAATGAGAAATCACCTCACAAGGGTCAGGGGGGTAGATGGCCATACTACAGTCCCTTCTCCTCCATTCTCCTCTCAGGATCTTGGGCATGTATGCACACACACCCAGCATGAGTTTTAAGTTGCTAGGTTCTGGGACTCAAACCCCTGTCAACTACATGGGAGTTCAGCAACATAATCATTATGCCATCTGTTGGTTCCAACCTAGCTTAACTTTTAAGAATGACTGGAGAGGGCTGGCAGGTGGCGTAGTTGGTGAGGGCGCTGGACTTCCACATGGCCGAACAGGGTTTGAGTCCCAGACCTGGCAGCTTGCTATCTCTCTCGCTCGCTCACTCACGTGCACTCTCTCTCTCACTCACTCTGTCCCTCCCTGGTCAAAAACAAATAAAGAAAGTTAAATAAGTCTTAAAAAAAAAAAAGAAAAAAGAATGACTGGAGAAATTAGGTGAAATACTTCAAATTCAGACTAAAGGAGGAACCACATTTAATTTATTCAAAAGGCTATCCACTGTACAGAAAAGGACTTAAAACGTCTGTGGAAAAATGGCATTAAAGTACAAGCATAATTTGGTGGAAAAAAAAATACTGAAATCCATGCATAGTTTTGTTGTTGTTGTTGTTTCTTTTTTTTGGGAGAGGTTTTAGCTATAGTGCGCATGACAGAGAGAGACATAGAGACAGAAAGCGAGAAATCACCCCCCAGGGGGGATGGCCACGCCACAATCCCTTCTCCTCCATTCTCCTCTCGGTATCTTGGGCACGCACGCACACATGCCTGGCGTGAGTTTAAGCCACACAGCCCGGGACTCGAACCACAGTTGACCACTTGGGAGTTCAGCAACATAGCCATTACATTATGCTAACTGCTGGTAGTTGATGTTGTTGTTGTGAAAAGATTTTTGTTGGGACCAGCAGTTAGCATAATGGCTATGTCGCTGGACTCCCATGTAGTCGACCGCGGTTCGTGTCCCGGACCCGGTGTCTTAAAACTCACGCCGGGCGCGTGTGCGTGTGTGCCCAAGATCCCGAGAGGAGAATGGAAGAGAAGGGATTGTGGCGTAGCCATCCCCCCTGGGGGGGGGGGGGGGGGGTGATTTCTCACTTTCTATCTCTCTATCTCTTTCTGTCTGTTTGGCAAGTGCATGCGCCCTATAGCGAAAACCTCTCCATAAAAAGAAAAAAAAAAAGAGAGAGAGATTTTTGTTGTGAGGCACGTGGGCTTGCCAGAGAAAGAAAAAAAGAAATAGAGAAATCATCCCCTGGGGGGGAGAGCCACAACACAATCCCTTATCCATTATTCTCCTCTGGGGACTAGGGGCATGGACATGTGTCCAGCAAGTTTCTAGCCACAGGAACCTGAAGCATAGTTGACCATGTGGGAATCTAGTGCCTTAATAATTACACCACCTGCTGGTCCCTTCCATTAATAGATTTTTTTTGTAATATGCATTTTCCACTAATTTTTTTGAAGGCTCCCTCAGAACATTACATCAATATACTATATAGGAGCACCATTGTCAGAGACTTCCTCAGTGAATTAAGGCACTGAGATGGCTACAAAAATGAAGGGTTCACTTCTTAGCAGATTCCTTCAATCTCTAGTTCTTCTCAAAACAATTCAAAGGTTCAGTTGTGGTGGATCAAACAAAGGTAAGACTCCCATAAAAATACCTCATTCACATTTTTTAAAAATGGTAACAATAAAATATAAGGAACTATAGCAACTAAGTGGTAGATATGTAGATGTTCATTGTATGAGTCTTCTGATTTTGTAAGAAAATTTTCAGAAAAAAATGGTGGGGAAAGGACTGAATTGAGGGTTTAAAGATCCCTGGTAAAGATGTAAATGTTCACATCTCACCTCAGGCAACACATGAACAATTCCTAAAATACAAACTAATATTCCTCTTTCTTAAACATTCTGACTATATCACACCTTCAACTAAAAACATTCAATTGGTGTTCATGGTCAAGTGCACCCATATCTGAAACATACTCTGAAATATATCAAACTTAATTGTTTTATCTCAGTTTAGTCTCCTAAGATTTTACTTAAATGGCTCAGGTTTTCAAAACTGACTACTAAAAGTAGTTAACATTGAAACTGAACAGGGACCAACCCCAAAAAGCCAAAAGGGCTAGGTCCTCGGCTGCTGCTTCTGTTGGGGAAAAAAAAAAAAATGGCAATTTCCCCAAACTGAAAATTAGTAAGGGCTGAACTAAAAGTAAAATGGCTAAGGGGCCAGCAGGTGGCATGATGATTAAGGCACTGGATTCCCACTTGGCTGACTGTGATTCGAGTCCTAGACCTAACAATAAACTCACATGCATGCAGAGATGCCTAAAATAACAGGAGAATGGAGAAGGGATTATAGTATTAGCTATACCCTCAGAAAAAGGGTCATTTCTCACCTTTCCTCTCACTATCTCTCCTGTAGGCTCACAGGCCCTATGGCAAAAACCTTAAAAATTTTTTAAAAAATTAAAGTCCTTCTAAGGGGCTTAGAATGCAAAGTTCACTTACATTGTAATGGCCCAAAGTAAGGGGTAAGACTTCAGACTCTGGTTATGGTAATCAAACACACTGGCCACGAATGAGGGCCAAGACTTTTTTTTTTTTTTTTTTTTTGGAGAAGTTTTTTTGCTATAGGGTGCATGCGCTCGCCAGACAGAGAAAGAGAGAGAAAGCGAGAAATCACCCCCCAGGGGGGATGGCCACACCACAATCCCTTCTCCTCCATTCTCCTCTTGGGATCTTGGGCACGCACGCACACGCACCCGGCATGAGTTTAAGCCACCGGGTCCGGACTCGAACCACAGTCAACTATGTGGGAGTCCAGCGACATAGCCATTATGCTAACTGCTGGTCCCAGGGCCAAAAGAATTCTAAACTTCTCACTTAAAGATATGGTTTAACTTCAATTCTTAAGATGCTTTGCAGGATGGAAACTGCTGGCTCTGAGTACATAGAAGGCTCAATGGTGGGTCAGAAACCTGATGATTGCTCTCTTCCAGAATAGAAATTTGATTATCTGAAGTTTCCCCAAATAAGGAGACCCAGGAGATGAGCATGCCTTCTTAAACCAATCACTGAACTGATCATGAGCCGGCAACCCTTACCTTTAATTCTGCCCTTATATATACATGTGGGATGACCAGCAGGTGGCGTGGTAGTTAAAGCACTGGACACTCCCACATTGTTGGCTACGGTTCGAGTCCCAGACCTGGTGGCTTGCTTTTTCACTTTCTCTCTCGCATGCGTGCACGCTCTGTGTGTGTGTGTGTGTGGGGGGGGGGGGGGGGAATGTCTCTGGTCAAATTAAAATAAATGAATAAAAGTAAATAATTATTTTTAAAAAATACATGTGGGGAGGGGTCATCAGGTGGCATGGGGGTTAAGTCCATGGATTCCCACGTGGCCAACCGCAGTTCAAGTCCTGGACTTGGCAACTTGCTGGTTTTCTTTCTCTCTCTCAAGTATATGTGCCCTATAGCAAATTTTAAAAATAATAATAAAACTTTTAAAAAATGCATGTAGGGAACTCCTTGGGGAGGTGGAGCCTTTTCAATACGAGCTGCCTGCTTTCCTTGCTTTGCTCACGGCAATAAAGTTGTATTTTCCCTCATCACACTTTGTGCCTACAGTTTAGTTTGTGGCACTTAAATGAGTGAACCTGACTTGAGTTCAGATAACAATTTACTGGAGAGCCACACTGGGACAAGGTCCTGTGTGGGAGTCTCACCCAAGGTACAGTGGCCCATGGTCTTGAAATCAGTCCTGCAGCTGCCTGTGGACACTGTTTCAGGGACTGTCCCAGGTGACTGGCCACCAACTGACTCAGAGCTGTTGGCCCATGACATTTTCAATTTCATGGTGAAGGATACGAGGAATTGGATTGAATGACAGACAGGTGGTAAGTTACTATACGCGGATATGATGACACCAGGCCTATCTTTCACCTTAGATACCTGATTGCTGTTTGTACAGAACATTTGTTTGGTGGGATCTCCCAATTTGGATAAAGTGACACGAAGCCTTGTGTCTCTAATTCTTCATGAGCGGGAGATAAGAACCCATATCCCGGTGCAGGTGCTGGGCTTGATCACCCCCACACCCGTGTTCCTGCATCACTATGAAAAGGAAAACAATGCTCACACTGGACCCAGTGTTCCCCAGGATCTAGGGAACAGCAGTCAAAGAATGGATCTTTAAATTATGTCACTATTTTCCAATTGGAATTGTTTTGTGGGAGACAAAAAAGAAAGAAAACATACTAGAATTTTAGTTAGAGGGTCTACAGGTACAAGAACTTGCTAACCCTTCATGAAAAGAAATTTATATCAGTAAGTTCATAGCAGCTTCAAGTAGGCTTTCCTGATTCCACTCCTATGTCTTTTTCTGGAACAGGAAAAATTAAAAGATGTGACTTCTGGCCCAGAAAGGCAAGGTTCTTGCATTTTCTCCATTTATTTCCCTTTCTTAGCATAACTCCACACCTCCTTTGTCCTATAGGGTGTAGAACCTCTGGTTAATTGGCCTTTCCAGAAGGTACAGATTCTAAGGTTTTCATGTACATGTGTATATGTTAAATATGTCTATGTCTTTTCTCTTAACATACCTATTTATCAGTGGGTTGTTTTTTTTTTTTCAGTGAACCTCAGGGCAATTGCCTTTGCCCCTACAGATTTGGTGCTGTGGGTAGGGCAAACCAAAACCACTTACTCTTGAGAATGCTACAAGGTCAGAGTATTCAGAACCTGACAAGTCAACATAAAAGGGTAAGAGTATCTTACCAGTCAGATAACTGGCCTCCATTTGTTGAATTTGGATGAGTAGATGATAAAAAACCACTGCCCTTTTTTCCTTTTCAAATTAAGATTAAGAGTTCAAAGAGGTGTGTGGACTAGCTAGTCCTAGGTATAGTGACTGCACTGATTTTCTGGTGTGAGTATTCATTGTCTGATACTTTCTCCCAGAAATAGTCTATTTCCCTTGTCTCTGTTTCTGTATCATTTGTCATAAGGAGGATATCTGATCACGGGCCTAGAACCCTATAAGCCCACTGTTCAAGCTGCCCCACAGGCTAGTGAATTCTATGTTTTCTTATCACATCAGCATTTATCGGGACATACATTACCGTGGGTTCCCAAAATAAAACCTGAATGAGTTTCTTGTCTTCTTTGAGAAATTGATCTGTGACCAACTGGGAAATTTCTTGGTCCCTGCCACCCCAGGATCCAAGGGTAATTTTTGGGCCAGATCAAGTGGCCAGCATGAAAAGGCTAAGATTCCAGCCATGTGGATATCAAGCACCAAACTTTCTGTACTAAATGTGTGAAGCTCATCCATTCGTCATCTTGATTCACTGCTCCCTGGTTAATGGAACCATTTGTGGCAACAAGGGTCTTTTGTTTTCTTAGTCCTCTTGTGAGTGAATTTTGAAGGAATCAATGTTGAGCACATCTTCACTTCTATGCCCCCTTTAAGGAGGTCTTTTTTTCCTTGACAGGGCTTTTTTTTTTTTTTTTTTTTTTTTTTTTTTTGCTATAGGGCGCGGCCACGCCGCAATCCCTTCTCCTCCTTTCTCCTCTCGGGATCTTGGGCACGCATGCACACGCGCCCGGCATGAGTTTTAAGCCACCGGGTCCAGGACGTGAACTGCAGTCGACTACATGGGAGTCCAGCGACATAGCCATTACGCTAACTGCTGGTCCCTTGACAGGGCTTTTTGAATTAGGTTGTTACTGTTATTAAAATAAGTACCACTTCGGATAATATTTTTTAAGAGATTTTTGCTATAGGGTGCGGGCACTCACCAGAGAGAGAAAGAGCAATAAATTACCCACCAGGGGACAGGGCCATGCCACAATCCCTTCTCCTCCACTCTGCTCTCAGGAGTTTGGGCATACATGCACATGTGCCTGGCGTGAATTTGAAGCCTTTGAGTCCAGGACTTGAATTGTGGTCTACTACACGGGAGTCCAGTGATGTAACCATTATGCCATCTGCTGGTACCCCCCCCCACCTTTGGAGAACTTTTAGGGTATGCTGTTAGTAATTCTTTTCCCTCCAGTAGACAGCTTCTGTACTCTACTTTTCACCTAGCAGGTCCACACAAGGTCTTGGGCCTTGGATGCAGATGGCCAACTAAGTTTGGGCCCTCAGTACGGCCAGGCTAAATGTGGGTTTTGGAACATGTTTCGATTATGAAGCTATCCTGTCTTTTGTCTGGCTTTGGGAGTGATCTGGATCTTGTTTTATTCATTCAGGTATGCTTTGGTTTAAACCGTTTTATATTCAGAATATGATAAAAGTTGGTGTGCACATAAGTGCATGTGTGTGTGATTATTTAATCTTCTCCCCTATATGAGAGGAGAAATTGGAACCATATGCTCAGAAAGAAACTGGTTTATTGTGACAAAAACAGAAATGTATGGTGTTGTCCTGGCTAAAATCTGATAATAATACATATGAAAGGGATTTTTTTTAAAAAAGAGCGCTACAGTAAAAAGTCAGCTTAATAGAAAGTAATAATCTGTCAGAGTTTTACTTTTGTTTTAGGGTTTTGGTCTTCACCATAGGGGACATGTGCTAGCTGGATAGAGAGATGAAAAGTGAGAAATCATTCCCCATGAGAGATGGTCTCACTGCAGTCCCTTCTCCAGCTAGGAGTTTGGGCATGCACGCACACATGTCCAGGGTGATTTTCAAGCTGCCAGGTCCAGGACTCAAACTGTGGTCAGCCATGTGGGAGTCCAGTACCTTAACCACTATGTCACCTGCTGGCCCCCAATCTATCATTTTTTAAAGGCCTCTATTTTCTCTTTTGAATCTTATTTTTTCATGACCACTTTTCTGTTCACTGAATCTCTTTCCTTGAACCCTTGGCTAACTATAATTAGTTATTTAAGACTCATTCTTTCATCTGTTTCCTCTACAGAATTGTTGACTACAATTCTGCTGTTTTGCATTAAATTTCCTGAACATTTTAAATACTGGGGGTACCAAGAGCTTCTTTTAAATGGTGAAAGGGTATCTGAGTGGTACTGAGTTAATTTTTTCTTTAAGAGAGATTTTTGCTATAGGGTGCATGTGCTTGCCAGAGAGACAGAAAGAAATCACCCCCTCCCCCGAAGGGGATGGCCATACCATAATCCCTTCTCCTCCATTCTCCTCTCGGGATTTTGGGCATGCACGTACACATATCCAGCGATATGAGTCCAGGACTCAAACCACAGTCAACTACATGCGAGTCTAGCAACATAACCATTATGCCATCTGCTGGTCCCCAAGAGTGAATATGATGAGAGGATATTTGATCTTTGATGCTGCTAACTGGAGAAACAACTCCTTTTTGTACTTTTTGTTTTCCTTTATTTCAATGTGCTTAAAGTAGGAAAAAGCTTCACCTATCTTGACTCAGACAAACTGACAGTAGATGGCAATTTGTCACAAAGAGAAGTAATTTGTTAAATCAGTCAAGAAAATCTCAGTGCTGAAGCCACCTATTTAATGTGAGTGGACTTCTGAACTTTTCCTAGGCCATGTGAATACTTCTCAGTAGAAATCTTATAGTAAATTTCTGTAATTTTAATGTTTCATTGGCATCCATGTTGCTTATCTTGCTTTATGTGTGTCTTTCAAATGAAAATTTCTTTCTAATACTTCATCTGAAACTGTACAAAGATGTAGTTTGAATCAAACTGCTCTTCTAACCTGGTCTTACTATCTCATGGTTAAAATTCCAAAATAAAAGCTTTAATTCTTTACTTGTATCTGTAATTATGTGCTTATATACACATGTGTGATATGTTGTATTTATACATATGCTCATGTCCATACATGTGGTACCAAGTTGACTTAAATAATTAAGCTCAAATGCTTTCCAAGTTCATGAGATTTAGGTAAAATCTTTGATAAATAAAGCTAGCTTTAAACTGTAAGATAAAAATTAAGATGTCCTTAGAACGGTCAACATGTGAATAAGGACCCAATAAGCTCTGACCTCTCTGGTCATTCTAGGTGCCACAGGGGTACTTGGGGCACAGGTAACTCTGGAAAGCATTGGGCAAATATCTTGTGTCCTATAACTCAGAGTCCTTAGTTAAGCTGAGACTGCCTGATGTAAGACTAGCTTGGTTTTGCCTTTTCAAGTAATAACAGTTTGTCTTCCATGAACACCACAAACAGAATGGTTAAAAACAAACAAACAAACAAACTAGGTAAATATAAATCAGATAAATTTTTATAATCGAGCTTTTCATAGTTTAAATATTTAAAATTAAAATCTTAAAGTCATGAGGCCAACAGGTGAGATAGTGGTTAAGATGCTGGACTCCCACATGGCCAACAGCTGTTTGAGTCCTGGACCCTATGGCTTGAAAATCACAACAGGTGTGTGTGCATGACTGCCCAAAATCCCAAGAGAAGACTGGAGGAAAAGGAATCGAGACATGGCCATCTCCCCAGGAGGTGATTTATCACTTTTCCTCTCCCTGCCTCTTTCCAATGAGTGCAAAAACCTTTAAAAAAAAAAAAAACTTAAAACCATTATATGTTAAGTGATGGATATCAATTAATTTCTTGAGTCATTTCCAAGTACTGAAAAATTAATTACTAACTAAGTTTAAATGCCCATACTTTCACATCTTTTTATATGGCGTAAAGAAACTACATATATCTGAATCTGTTAAAAACTGTTATAAGAGAATCTTCCTAGATATTATAAAATGGTGTTAAAAATTCCAAGATATGGTAACCAAAACTAGAAATTAGAGAAAAATATGAATCTAAAGTATAGAGGGAAAATAAGATTTGTATTTGTTAAATAGGACAAAGAAAATCAGCAGGTGGCATGGTGGTTAAGGCACTGGACTCCCACATGGCTACCACTGGTTTGCATCTGAGACCTGGCGGCTGGAAAATCACTCAGAGTGGAGGACATAAAAGCACTGAAAACAGTTATAGACACTAAAGACAGTATGGAAGGAGGGTGGGAGAAGGGAAGAATATAGGGAAGGAAATCAGGGAGAAAAAAATAGAGAGGCAAGACATTTGTGGGACATAGAAATGGTTTATTACCTGTTGATAATGTGCACAGTATTCTCAGCTAGACTGTCTGAGATGTATTTTATGTTGGGAAAATTCTATTTAAAAGCCAAATGATGTATAGTGATTGAATGCTAAAAAAAAAAAAAGAAAGATCAGCAGATGGCATAACAGTTATGTCGCTGGACTCCCACATAGTTGTTCGTGGTTCAAGTCCTGGACCTGGTGGCTTAAAATTCACACTGGGTGCGTGTGTACGCATGCCAAAAATCCTAAGAGGAGAATGGAGGAGAAGGGACTGCTGTGTGGCCATCCCCTCTAGAGGTTGATTTCTCACTTTCTATCTCTGTTTCTGTCTCTCCAGTGAGTACACGTGTCCTACAGCGAAAACTTCTCTACAAAAGAAGAAGAAGAAGAAAAAGAAAATCACTCAGAGAAGAGATTATAGCATAGTCATCCCCCTAGGGGGGTGATTTCTCAATTTCCCTATCACTGTCTCTGTCTCTCTACAGTGAGCACACAGAAGCTATGGCAAAAACCTAAAAAAAAGAGAAAAAGTTGTGAGAACATGGTTTTTTGTTGTTGTTCAAGATAATAAATCTGTCTAATGTAGAAAGTATTTCAATTTTGTTTCAGGGCCAAAAGGTGGTGCAGTGGTTATGTCTGGACTCCTACAGTTCCAGTCCCAGACTGGTGGCTTGAAACTCAATGCCAGGCACATATGTGTGTGTACCCAAAATCCTGAGAGGAGAATGGTGGAGAAGGGATTGTGGTGTGGCCATTTTCCCAGGGAGTGAGTTCTCACTTTCTGTTTCTCTGTGTAATGAGCACACATGTACTTGGCAAAAATCTTTTTAAAAAATTGTTTCAATGTGAATGAATGAGAAAGGAGTATTATAAATGAAACTAAATGGATATAAATGTTGGAGAAAGAAAGAGAATCAGAAATTTTGTGAAGTTAAACTAACTGAAATTGAGTAAATTTCTTCAAAGATAACTGACATAAGGGACCAGCAGTTAGCATAATGGCTATGTCGCTGGACTCCCACGTAGTCGGCTGAGGTTCGAGCCCCGGACCTGGTGGCTTGAACTCACGCCGGGCGCGTGCATGCGTGCCCAAGATCCCGAGAGGAGAATGGAGGAGAAGGGATTGCGGTGTGGCCATCCCCTCTGGGGGGTGATTTCTCGCTATCTCTCTGTCTGGTGAGCGCACGCGCCCTATAGCCCAAAACAAAACAAAAACAACAAAAGCCTCTCCAAAAAAAGAAAATAAATAAAAGATAACTGACATAAGACTAAAAATTTTAAACAAAGTTCTTACACAATAAAATTAAAGAATACTTTGTCTACCCTTTTGAATGTATAAAGGGGAGAGAAAGGGGGCTGGCAGGTGGCATGATGGTTAAGGATGCTGGACACCCACATGGCCAACCACAGTTCGAATCCCAGACCTGGCGGCTTACTCTCTCTCTCGCACACCCTCAAGCACACACACACTCACTCACTCCTTCCCTCCCTCCCTGTCAAATTAAAATAAAGTTAAATGAAATAATTCAAAAAAAGGGGGGGGGGAGAGAGAAAACAAATTATCTGTGGCTTCTGCTTATTAATCATGTCACTTATTTACTACAAGTAAAAACAATGAGTTAGGGTTTTTTTTTTTTTTTTTTTTTTTTTACAGCTATGTTTTTAAGTCTTTGTTTTTTAAATTTGCTATAAGGCATGTGTGCTTGCTGGAGACACAGAAAGGAAAGAAAGCACGCCCCAGTGGTGATGGTCACACTGCAATCCCTTTTCAATTCTCTCAGAATTTTGTACAGGTGAGCACATACACTCGAAATGTTTTTCAAGCTGCCAGGGTCTGGGCCTCAAGCCATGCAGACAGCTATGTGAGATCCAGCCACTTTAACCACCATGACACTAACTGGACTTTTTTTTAAAGAGAAATTTTTGCCATAGGGCAGAGAGACAAAGACAGAAAGCAAGAAATCACTCCCTGGGGAGATGGCCATGCCACAATCCCTTCTTCTCCATTCTCAGGATTTTGGGCACACACACACATGCATCCTGCATGAGTTTCAAGCCGCTGGGGCCTGGACTCAAACCATGGTCTACTTTATGTGAGTCCAGTGGCATAACCATTATGCCATCTGCTGGTCCCACTAGCTGGAACATTTAAAAAAATCTTTTAATTGTCACTTTGGTTAAATAAATTATTATGTCACAATGATCTGACACTGACTGGAATGTGATATCTTCAGATAGGACCAGACAACTAAGAAACTAAGGTTGACTTCATAAAAGCCAACAGAAGACCCTGAAAACCTTCCCTGGTACCTGAAATAACAGTGCAGGTTACAGGTAAATAAATGTCACTTCTTTGAAGTTTCCCCAGAAACTTTAAGTATAGGTACTTAAAGGCTCATTGTGATGATTAATTCCTATAAAGAGTCTAACTTGAACTTCTTTATAAGAAAATCCAACAAAGCCAACTTAATCAGTATTCTTACTGTGCTTTATGCAAATAAGAGCAAATTGAGACTAATCTTATTTTTGGTAAATAGTTTTACTCTGCTTTTCTTTGGTAAAAGGAGGACTAGAGAGAGAAAACTGTTTAAGAAACTAGCTTTGTCCATTAAGGTTTTACTACTTGCCTATAGTTTGGACTAAATAAGTCTTCAAACACATATTTCCAAATTTTCCTTTTTTTCTTTTGCTTTGTTAAAGCTGAAACTGCTTTTCCTGAAGCTCTACAAACTAGAGTTGGTCAACGTGGCAAATACATTAAAAATCACCATGATATGGGGCCAGCAAGTGGTGTGGTGGTTAAGGTGCTGGACTCACACATGGCCAACTACGGTTCGAGTTCTGGATCTGATGACTTGCTTTCTCACTTTCCCTCTGTCTCTCTATGGTCAAATGAAAAAACAATAATAATTAATCTATATTAAATTAAAATAATTCTTAAAGGGGCCGGCAAGTGGCGTGGTTGTTAAGGGCGCTGGACTCCCACATGGCCAACCATGGTTCGAGTCCGGAACCTGGCAGCTTGCTTTCTCACTTTCCCTCCCTCCCTCCTTCCTTCACCCTCCCTCCCTCCCTCTCCTTCTCCTTCTCCCTCTCCCTCGCATGCGTGTGCTCCGTCCTCCTCTGGTCGAATTAAAAAATAAATAAAAGTTAAATAAAATAATTCTTTAAAAATAATAATTCTTAAAAAGAATCACTATGATAGCTTTTTACAGACAACCTTTATAAATACAAACCACAGACTAGTATATTTGGTCAGATCATCTAATCCTGTTTTTACTGTAACTCACTAGCAAAAGTCCTAGACCACAAAACAGCTTTAGATTACATCCAGCCTGTGCAAGTAGTTTGCATGATGACAAATACTTCACACTATACTTAATATAAATGAACCTTCAGAGGTAGAAACTTATCTAGATAAAATATGGCAGCAAGTTACTCAGCTACTACTGAAAATAAGACCAGCAATTTGGCTGTCTTATTTGTTATCTATGTGGTAATTAAATGTACCTTCAGATTTTGCCGCAAAACAGTGGAAGCTGGTGCTAATACACTGGTAATGAAAACCAAAGGTGGTGTTTTTTTCTTTTTTGAGAATTTTTTCTATTTTATTTAACTTTTATATTTATTTATTTTTTTATTTGACCAGAGTGAGACAGAGAGAGAGAGAAGGAACATGAGAACGCAAGCCACCAGGTCCGGGACTCGAACCATGATTGGCCATGTGGGAATCCAGCTCCCCTAATCACCATGCCACCTGCTGGCCCCAACAAAGTAATTCTTAAAAATAAGTGTACTGTTTCCCCTTCTTCAATCCTGACCCCCCCAAAATTATATTCCCATTCAGCAGGAAGCAGCCAGACTGGTCACCACCTATTTCTCCTCAGGACTGAAAGGTTTGTCAAATATGGAAGACTGGAACCAAGCAAGGATCCCCTAAAGAGAGCTAGGCTCTCAATTTCTTCTTCCAAGGAAAAAAATAGGATTCTCCAAACTAAAAATTAGTAAGGGCTGAACTAAAAGTAAAATGTCTTTCTAAGGAGCTTGGAATGCAATGCCTTAGATTGTAATGGCCCGAAGTAATGAGTAAGACTTCAGGACTCTAGTTATGGTATTCAAACAACACTGGCCATGAATGAGGGCCAAAAGACTTCTAAAACTCTTAAAGGAAAGATAAGGTTTAATTTCAATTCTTTTTTTTTAAGAATTATTTCATTTTATTTATTCATTCATATATTTCAATTTGACCAGAGAGACATACACAGAGAGAGAGAAGGAAAGTGAGAAAGCAAGCCACCAGGTCTGGGACCAGAACTGTGGTCAGCCATGTGGGAGTATCCAGCGCCTTAACCACCATGCCACCTGCTGGCCCCTTAACTTCAATTCTTAAGATGCTTTGCAGGATGGAAACCGCTGGCCCTGAGCACATAGAATCCAAGCTGAATGATGGTCTAGAAAACTGATGATTGCTCCTTTCCAGAATAGAAATTTGATTATCCAAGGGCTCCCCAATCGAGGCGGCACAGGAGATGAGCATGCCTTCTTGAACTAATCATGAGCCGAGAACCCCTACCCTTAATTTTGCCCTTAAAAATGCATGTGGCCAGGACCAGCAGATGATATAACGGTTACATTGCTGGACTCCCAAATAGTCGACTACAGTTCAAGTTCCAGATCTGGTGGCCTAAAACTCATGCCAGGCATGTGTGCATGCATGCATGCCCAAGATCCCAAGAGGAAAATGAAGAAGAGATTGTGACGTAGCATCTCCCCTGGGAGTGATTTCTCACTTTCTGTCTGTCTCTCTAACAAGTGCATGTGCCCTATAGCAAAATTCTCTTTAAAAAAATGCACATGGGGAACTCCTCAGAGAAACGGGGTCTTTTCAGTGTAAGCTGCCTGTTCTCCTCACTTTGCTCATGGCAATAAAGTTGTACTTTCCCCTAATCACTTTATGTCTTCAGTTTTGTTTTGTGGCACTGGGTGAGTGAACTAGATTTGAGTTTAATTATGGTATTATTGAGTCATCTATAATTTATTTTAAAGCAAATTTTTGAAGAAATATGTCTCCTGTTCACCTTAGTACCTTTCACTTTCTATGTTGACTTAGCTCTACATTCTATCTGGTTATTACCAACTTCTTAAATACGTTCTGGGTCAAGGTAAGATGGATGGATGAATATAAGTATTTGATAACACAAAGAGTACTAAAATATCAACTGCAGACCCCAGATGATAGGTAAGTATACAGATGCTCACTTTAAAATTGTTTTAAATTTTCTATATGTTTGAAAACCTGCATAACAACTGGCAAAAAAAAAAAGTTTCAATAGGCTATTCTATACAAAAAAACACAAATTTTTGGAATGGCCCACTCCACCTCTTTATGTAATTCTAGCCTATCTTCTCAGCATTACCCTCCCCAGACCCAACTAATTAAGTTTCAAATAGTCTCCTGCTTCCACGCCTTTGCATATAATGTTTCCTTGGAATAGATAACCCTTTATACTTGCTGCTCCACTTAAATGTCACTACTATCGGGACCAGCAGTTAGCGCAATGGCTATGTTGCTGGACTCCCACGTAGTCGACCGCGGTTCGTGTCCCGGACCTGGTGGCTTAAAACTCACGCTGGGCGCGTGTGCGTGCGTGCCCAAGATCCCGAGAGAATGGAGGATGAGGGATTGCGGTGTGGCCATCCCCCCTGGGGGGTGATTTCTCGCTTTCTGTCTCTCTGTCTGGCGAGCGCACGCGCCCTATAGCAAAAACCTCTCCAAAAAAAAAAAAAAAGTCACTACTATCATGAAGCTTTCTAAACTCATTCAAGACAAAGAGAAGGGCTTTTTCCTTCATGTTCTTTGTACATACTTTCATTATAAAACTTACTACTTTGCTATGATCAACTATGTACTTACCTGTCTTCACAGCACCTTAGGGCCTTGGAGGGCAAAGATTCATTGTATTTACTGGGTAGTTGGAAAAATCATGATGTGTCTTTCTATACAAAAATGCGTCATGACGTTCCTACAGTCCAATAGTTTGGTATCCCCAAAGCACAGAAAAGTGCTTATTACATTACAGGGTCATAATGTTGGCTAAACAAATTAGGTAGCAGCCATTGGTAAAATAATTAATGTGCTCCAATTTATACTTATCTTCTTAGTTATCTTCTACTCAGTCTTTTGTATTCCTAACACCACTTCATTAGTTCAGGTCTTTCACCTAGATTACTCCAACACTATCCTAACAGTTCTCCCACTGTACGGCCTTGTCTTACCATAATTAAAACATTACTAGAGGGGGAATGGAGGAGATGGGATTGCGGTGTGGCCATCCCCTCTGGGGGGTGATTTCTCGCTTTCTCTCTCTGGCGAGCGGGCTCTCCCTATACAAGTTTTGTATCTTGTCCAGTAAAGCAGAGATGGTTATGGACTCAATTCGAACCTTCCCTCAATGTTGACATTGCTGATTAAATTACTTATTCACCAGGGCACTCAGGTAGCATGGTGGTTAGGGGCACTAGACTCTCACATGGCTGACTGCGGCTCGAGTCCCAGACCTGGCAGCTTGCTTTCTCTCTCTTTTTCTTTCTCTTTCTCTCTCTCTCTCTCTCATTCTCATTCTATCCCTCTCTGGTCAAATTAAAATAAATAAATGAATAAAGATTAATAAACTAATTCTTTACAAATAAGTTACTTATTCACTAATTTTTTGTCTCTGAGAGCAGCGGGTGGCTCAGACCTGATTTGGAGCTCCTTGAAGGATCAACCTTGCCTGTTCCAGTACTACTCCATGGTGTGAAGATTTATAAAACTCAAATAATGTACAGTCTATATACAATAATCAAAAATCAAGATAAAAGATTTTCCTTTAAAACTTTGTAGAAGAAAAGTTATATGCTGAAAAATTATCTAGTGAGTGTTCTCAACCAACAAAACAACCTATTATTTTCCAAGAACTTTACTAGGCAGTAGTAGAACACTGTACCTGCCCTCAAAAAATTTCCATACTAATGAGAAACAGACATAAGACAAATACAATGTAATACAACATTATAATTACTTTAAAACCCTAGAGTAATATAAAGGGAGGAAACTTCAGCAAAGCTGGAAAAGTCTCAAGAGAAATTGCAGCTCCGAGTTACAAAGGAACAGAAACTATGAAACGTGGTACTGAAGGATAAAACATAATAAAGCAGAAAAGGTTTGGGACCCTTTAGGACATTGAATGCCTAGCTTCAGAGTTTAAATTACTCATATATCCTCTTGTCAGTGAGGAGTTGATTAGGGTTTACGATGGTTCTTTTCCAATTACAGAGGAGTGACAAGATCAGATCTGTTTAGAAGGACAGCTAACATCACTGAGAATGACTGGAGAGAAAAAGGCTCAGTAGAGAATCTTGTCATTTAGACTGTGCTTACTTTTTCATTAATTAGGTAAAAAAAAAAATCTTACTATTCTGGTAAGTCAGCAGCATTATTCAACTTATTTTAGTCAACATTCATTCATCTTCTTACCTTGTCTTCATAGCCATTATCTGTGACATAAGTTGGAGGCTTTCCAGGACAGCGATAAAGAATGAAATCCCGACTGCATGAGTAGAAAACAAAAGTGGGTGGGAAAAGATAATTTAGCATAGGTAAGAGTTATAGGAACAAGTATTTGTGAACTTTAATTGTGTAGCTTATTCACATAAAATAATCCAAATGTTAGACTTTAACAGTTAGATTAAAATAATCCAAAAAGGTTAAAAGATGTTAATTCAACCTCTCAGGTACTATGGATTTTTAAAAGTTAAATTTCGGGGCCAGCAGGTGGTGTAATGGTTAAGGCACAGGACTCCCACATAGCCGACAGCAGTTCAAGTCCCAGACTAGGCAGCTTGAAACTCACATCGGGCCCATGTGAGTTGCATGCCCAAAAGCCAAGAGGAGAAGGAAGGAGAAATGGATTGCAGTATGGCATCCCCCTTGGGGGGGGGGGATTTCTCACTGTCTCTCTGGTGAGCACACACACCCTATAACTTATAAGCTAAGTGATGTATGTGAATGAATGTATAAAAGAAATTAAAATATTAAAAAAATTATGTAATTAAAATGTAATTTAATTTCAGAGGAAGAGACGTAAACAAGAAAAATTACCTATTGTATGTATGTTTGTGAGTTTTGGTGGATCTCCTTTATTTAAAGGAGTGGGCAAATTTTCTTTTGATATAAAGCCAGAAAATAAATATTCCAGCTTTTGTAGGCTATGAGAATTATTCAATTTTGCTTTTATAGCATGAAAGTAGCCAAAATACATAAGTGAATGAGCATGATGACTATAATCAAAGAAAGTTTTATTGATGAACATTGAAATTTCATTTTCATATATTCTTAATATGCCATAAAACATTTCTCTTTGGACTTTTTAATATTTTTCCTTCAGGTTTTCACCATAGGGTACATGTGCTTGATGGAGAGAGAGTGGGAAAGTGATAAATCACCTCCCAGGGACAATAGCCATGTGACAATCCCTTCTCTATTCTCCTCTTGGGGTTTTGGGTCCGGGCACGCGCATGCACACACACACACACACATGCCTGGAGTGGAGTGCCTGGGACTTGAATTGTGGTCAGCCAGGAAAAAGTCCAGCACCTTAACCACCATGCCACCTGCTGGCCCCCCTTCTGTTGACTTTTTAACCATTTCAAAATCTTTTTAAAATCATTCTTAGCTTGAGGGCCATACAAAAGCAGGAAACAGGCCAATTTCAAAGACAACCCTTGATTTTAAAATGACAACTGCAGCCAGTAGGTGGCATGGTAGATAAAGTGCTATATTACTAGATGGCCAACAGTGGTTGGAGTCCCTGACCTGGTGGCTTGAAAAATCACTCAAGGCATGAGTGCGTGTATGTGTGCCCAAAACTGCAAAAGAACAGAGGAGAAGGGATTACAGTGTGGTCAGCCCCTCTAGGGGGTGATTTCTCACTTTTTCTCTCTCTTTCTCTCCGGCAAGCACATACACCCTATGATGAAAACATACATATGTACATGCATATATAAAATAACAGATTAGCCACCTAATTCCTCTTCTATACCTCTTGCTGGATTTAGTGAGAAATAAACAGACTGAAAACACTGACTTGAACAAGAGGCTTGTGATTCTACCAAGGAATACAGTGAATGCAATCTCACCATCCTAAGAATCATGAAGGAGTCTTATAAGATCAATCTGCTCAAGGAACAAGACTTATGTTGGCCTCTACCCAATATTATGTAGCTATTTTTCAAAATCATACAGCTTTCATAAGTGTTTTCTTTGTTTTTTTTTTTTTTTTTTTTTTTTTTTTTTTTTTTTTGCAGCTTTGAAGACCAAAACAGAAGCAACACAGCAGTGTTTCTCAACTACCCCCACCCATTATCATCCCTTTCAGAAGACTTTTTAGACTTTTGTTAATTTCCTCAGGAAATTTTGATGCCAGATATACTCAGTATTTATTTTGTACTGTGATCCTTTGAAGGATCACAAGTCATTGGAATAGCTAAAGATTTTTTTGGCCCACCGCCCCCCAAAATCAGTTTCTATCCTACTGAGAGATATATTGCCCTACTACAAATGCATGTGAAAAAGACACAAAGGGGAACCCGCAGTTAGCGTAATGGCTATGTCGCTGGACTCCCACGTAGTCGACCGCGGTTCGCGTCCCGGACCCGGTGGCTTAAAACTCACGCCGGGCGTGTGTGCGTGCGTGCCCAGGATCCCGAGAGGAGAATGGAGGAGAAGGGATTGCGGCATGACCATCCCCTCTGGGGGGTGAGTTCTCGCTTTCTGTCTCTCTGTCTCTCTCTGTCTGTCTGGCGAGCACACGCGCCCTATAGCAAAAAAACCTCTCCAAAAAAGAAAAAAAAAAAAAAAACACAAAGAAACGTGCAAGAATTCTTCTAAAATAAATATTCAGATCTCCTACATGAATACCGGCAGTTCTTAAAGTTCTTTATTCCTCCATTTAACACACAAATGCTAGATGTAAGGAGTGTCTTTAATAAGACTCTCTCCCCAAAAACTACACCAAACTGACTTGCTTAGACGTTCTCATTCTACACATCAATTAATTAAATCTCAAAGTTCCCCAATCTTAAAGCAACTTTAATAGAAACATTACACACATATGCTCTCTCCCTCTTAAAGAAAAGGGAATACAACTTACTTATAAATTAGAGAAAGCGCTCTTATTTCCAGCTGGCCAGCACTTTCCTAAAGATAAACATCACACAGACTTTTAAAAAAACATTCTGTAGCTAGAAAGCAAAAGCTTTTTTTTCCTTCAAGTTCAACAACTTTTTTAGATCCTTTTTAGCAATGCTTTTGGTGAAGAATTTGTAGAACACACTATAACTTGTCTTGAGGCTTAGAATATTGTGGTCCCTGAAAAAAAATGGACCCAAAGCCCACCCCACCATTTTTTTTTTTTGATAAACCAAAGCCCTTTTTAGCCATTAACTAATAAAGATAGTATGAGAGATTTAAAAGACACACTAAAAAAAATGTAACTAGTGTAAAAATACAAAGGTAGCTGGTTAGTAAATGTGCTTTAAATCCAAAACTATGGAATTAATTTTATCACATAAAACCTATTTATAAATAAAGTACAGGCTTATGAATTTTACTCCCACATAAATGGATAACTACAAATTAGAGGTGTTGTATAATTTTTTTAAAAAGTGACCTCTTATTAACATTGCCATCCACCTCCCTCATTAAAGTGAGAAGGCTCAGGCTTATCCTGTTTCCAAGCAATGTTATAATCTTTCACTAGTCTATGGATAATGACACAATTCTCCATATTCAACACAATTGTCCATATTCAACACAATAGGGCAACTGCCAGCCTCTAAACTACTGCAAGAACTATTTGATTCAACATAGCTGGCTACTTAATATTCAGGGGCTGGCTAAAGTAACACAACAGAATGAAATTTAGGTTATTATTCCAAGTAACTCTGAAAAGATTAAACCCCCCTATTTTATCTTACCTTTGGATCTCCCAACCGTTCCAGGTATTTCTCAAAAGAGCCCTCCACATACTTCAAAAATAAAACAAACTTGACTTAACCAAATACATAGCATTACTGAATCTGATTATATTCTGTAATATTATCCTCCAATGGGTTTTTTTTTCCCAGCTCAATAATTATGGTATTAAATGATTACTTTGCACAGCACCTCAAGATATGCACATATACAAAAGTTATGAGTGGAGAGAAGCTGGACTATAAAAGTATCTTAGAAGTTGGACCTGGCTTACTGATTCATGTCATCAAATTGTATGCCTTAGAGTTTCTTCTGAAAAGCCAACTTAAGCAAATGGACAATTTCCACAAATTGTGCAATCCCAGTAATTGTAAACATTTCAAATTTGACAGGAGATATGCATTTACAAAATTAAACTGAGGAACTTTTAAAGAGAATTTCATTAATTTCAAAAAAAAGCAGGGCACAAGGGAACTTCTTGGGGTGATGGAAAATCTGTATCTTGAGTGTGGTAGTAGCTACATGACTGTTATCACTGCCAAAGCTAAAAATGGTAAATTTTATCGTATGTAAAATATACCCCAATAAAAATGAAATTAAACACAAAAATATATTTCTAGTTCCATATACTACTAGAGTTACAAAAAAACAATTGTTAGTTTCTCACTTTATTTTTTTAAAGTTTTGAGGTATAACTGACATACAAGAAACTGTACAATTTAAAATTTGACTTATGTATGCATCTATGAAACCATCATCACAATCAAGATAATGAATATATTCATCACCACCCCCCCAGGTTTCTTTGTACTCTCAGAACCACAGATCTACTTCTGATCTACTTTCTGTCACTATAGATTGTATTGTATTTTTTTCTAGCGTTCCATATAAAGGAAATAATAGGAACTTTTGTTTGGGGGGAGTGGCTTCTATCAATATAGTAATTGTGAGATTCATACATGTAATCTTAAATTTTTACACACATCTTTATTCCTCAAAACGTGGTCCAGGGAACCAGCAGTTAGCGTAATGGCTATGTCGCTGGACTCCCACGTAGTCGACCGTGGTTCGCGTCTCGGACCCGGTGGCTTACAACTCACGCCGGGCGCGTGTGCGTGCGTGCCCAGGATCCCGAGAGGAGAATGGAGGAGAAGGGATTGCTGCGTGACCATCCCCCCTGGGGGGTGATTTCTCGCTGTCTCTGTGTCTCTCTCTGTCTGTCTGGCGAGCGCACGCGCCCTATAGCGAAAAACCTCTCAAAAAAACGTGGTCCACAAACCAAGAGCAAGCATCACCTGGGAGTCTGTTAAAAATGGGCAGAAATTGGGCCAGTCGGTGCTATGGTGGTTAAGGCAGCTGAATAGCACAATGCGGTTAAGGCCAACAATGCGGTTCAAGTCCCAAACATAGCAGCTTGAAGAAACTCTGGGCTCGTGTGCATGCCCCCAAATCCAAAACTGTGAGAGATATGGAGAAGGAATTGCATGGCCATCACCTATTAAGGGTGCTTTCTCTCTCTCTGCCCCCATCTCTCTCTGGTGAGCAAATGCACCCTCTATGAAAATTTCAAAAGAAAAAAAAAACATGCAAAAATTGTGGGCCCCAACTAGAACCTACTGAATCAGAATTTACAGTTTAACAATATCCCTAGTTGATTTGTATGCACAAAAATACTTGAGATAGAATGCTTTACACCATAGTCTTGCATTTCAGGTAATGGCACTAATAAACCTTTCCCCCAGGTGTGGAGAAGATGATAATCAACTTCAAGGTAACAAGCTTTAAAGTCAAGAAGCCTTCATGTAGTTTTAAACACTAAAACCTGTTGGAAAAATTAAGGGAAACCTCAAACAACTGGAAAATACCCATATACACAATCAGAAGACAGCAAATAGTACTAGAAGAAAAAAAAGTCTTTACACACACACACACACGCAGGCAATTTCAAAACAGACTTGATAAAAACCTCCACTTTGTTAACAAGAATTCGAACACTTGAATGTACAGAGATACTCTCTAAAAGTTGGTTTACATTAAGACAATCTTTAGTGGCAGAGTTCAAATTATGACAATAGGTCATATGAAAAGATTAGATGTTTAATTTGTTTACTTACAATTAAGTTTCACAAGATTTCTCAAACTAGTTGAAAATTACTGCACACAGAATTAAGCAAGAGAGAAAATGGGTTCCCATTTGCCCCTATTTTTATTCATCTATTCTTCTACAGATTATATTGTCTGGGCTGGCCTCTAACTCTTGGTCCTCTTGTCTCTGCCTCCCAAACAGCTGAGACTACAGGAGAAGGCTACTGCACCCAGCTTGTATGTATTTTTAAATATACATTTTAAAAGATTAACAGGGCCAAACCTTTTATGAAGCATTATTAATTGTCCAAGAAAACATTGGTATGAACAATGCAAAATAGCAGTCAAAATGTAAGTTTTTAGGGCTTGAGTTTGTGGGTTTTTTTGCTTTGGGGGGATTTTTTAGTGTATGTCGGGGAAGAAAGTAGTGGGTAGGCTACAATTTAGCTGGTTTTTTTCTTAATTTTGTACTCTAATTGGAGTACAAACAAAATAATTGTGGGAGGTGCAACACGAGAATACTAGTTAGTAAGAAAGCCAGCTAGGAATTAAGTATTTGCTATTGAGAGGAGATTGCATGATATAATTTAATTTTCATATGTAGGTGCTCAAAATTCTTTTCCCACCTGATACATACTCTACCAACAGCTCTCCCCTGGATATATGTATTCTACTTACAGACTCAAAAGTTTGTTGATTTTTCCTCATATATGAGACACAAGCTTTTCTGATTTCCAAATGATGGACCTGGCTGCAAAACAACTAAAAAGAAAAGAAAGCCCAGCCTACTGTCAGTGGGCATTTTAAGCAGAAACTTCCAAGTAAATTAAAACTATGAAGTAGACACTTAAGCCTCCCTTATTTGGAACATACATAGGAAACTGGGAACTTAAGTCATTTCACAACATTTTAAAAGTTCATCTTTAGTGAGATTGGGGCAGAATGATTGTTTCACCCTACACCTTCCTATTCCTAATGTGCACAGCCTGTAAATTTTTTCTTACATGTAAAATTTAGAGGAAGCAGGGGATGCTTACAAAGGATCAAGACACATTTCAAAGTCTACTTTAACCAAATTACCTTATGACTCCTACATTACAAACTGGCATTTAGAAAAGAAAAAAGATAGCAAAGCTACAGCAATACACTTAAAAACTAACTAATCAGAAAGGAATGCACCAAAGTAGTGAGACAGCTTCTTTTCAGGACCTGGTAAGGCCTGAATATTTTCACTAGGAAACAGAACATTTCTTCCAGTAGGTTACAGGTCTAAACTACAAGACCATGTCACATAAACTCTGCAAACTTGGTAAAGAAAAAATATATTTGCTTTAATTTTTACCTGTTCAGAAATAGCCCGAAAGAGGCAAGAGGCATCCTTGGCAGTCAGCTTTCGAAACAGCCCTAAGGTGCCCAAATAGTCATCCATTGACATCTCATTCAGAGACTTCTGGCCGCAGTACTTTTTCCATCCTTTATGCATTGTGCATGGGGTGGGGGAGGGGAAAAAGAAAGGAATGGAAGTGTGACAAGAAGGAAGAAGCAGGGTGCAGGCAGGAATCGGTAGCAGCGGCAATGGCTTGCAGGTATCCAGAAAGTAGCTCAAAGTCTAGGCAGGAGAAGGCAGTTGGAGTCAGCTCTGCAGAATCTTGGTATTTCCCAGGAGCAGGAGAAGCAAAAGGCTGGCTGGCCCAGGACAAGTCCAGACCCTGTGAAAAGAAGAGGAAAAGCCAATGCCTCCACGAATAGGGAACTTGGCTGGTGAAGGAGACATGGGAGGGAGAAGGTGCTTACAGAACTACCTCCTTGGGGAAGAGTGGAACTAATCCAATCAGCCCAAGGTTGAGAAAAGTATGCATAAGCAGCTGAGCTTTGGCACCAGAAGGAAACCCAGTTAGCAGCTTAACTCAGGGCACCTGCTGCAAGAGGTTTCGGATCAGAATACAATGAGGATCAGGTGTGTAGGATGGTCCACATTACATTGCTTTAGGGTCTCTGCCTGCATTTTTAACTAGTCTGCCCAAATCCCCAGCTCCTTTAAGTACTACGTATTTGCATGAGAATATCTTTTGAAAAAAAAATAATAGGGGTGGAACCTCCTTTGATCTATCAGGACAGAAATCACTGTTAAAGTGCCAAAGCAAGTATCTGCATATTTCAGGTAAGAAGTTGAAGTAATCTTCTCATTTAATTCTAGATAATAACAACTCTCCTCTAGGATTACAGCAACTATCAGCTATCCTAGAAAACCCTCATACATAATTCTTGACAAATGTCTCCAAAGCACTATGTACGTACCACTAATAAAAAGGGAAAATGCAAAAAGTGTTATAATAATGAAAATTTAAACTGAAATGCATGTAAAAATTTTTAAAAATTTTTCCCACAACTTTTTAATAGGCTACATTTAAAATAGGATAGGTGGCATGGTGGTTGGGATGCTGGACTCCCACATAGCTAACTGCCATTAGGGTCCCAGATCTGGTGGCTTGCTTGCTCACTTTCCTTTTCTCTCTCTGGTGAGAGACCATGCCCTAGAGCAAATATAAATGAAAAATAATGATCAATAAAACTAAATAAATATTGTTTAAAATGCTATAGGATAGTATAAGAGGCATCAAACATGAAAGACATGTTTCAATATATTATGAGGATACGTTTTCAAGGAAAACTGCCATGGAGTCTGACAAAGTGAAAGTAAATTAGAATCAAAGACAGGGCAAGTCGCATATATTACCTGATTCCACTTCAAGTGTTTTATTTTTACTAAAATACCAAAACTCAGTTTGTTTCTTATTTTTTTTAAGGTTTTGGCCATAGGGCGAGTGTGCTCACCAGAATGACAGAGAAAGGCAGTGAAAGGAAAAGTGAGAAATCACTCCCAAGAGGGGACAGCCATATGGCAATCCTGGCACCTCCATTTCCTCCTGGGATTTTGGGCACACATGCATGCACACGTGACCAGTGTGGTTTTCAAACCACCAGGTCCAGGGCTCAAATGGCACCTGCAATGTGAGAGTCCAATACCTTACCTACCACACCACCTGCTGGCTCACCTTTCTTACTTTTTTGTGTGTTAACAAAATAATTTAGAGGCAGCTCGTGGCATGGTGGATAGGATGGCTGGATTCTACACAGCTGACCACAATTCAAGTCTCAGTATCTGCTTGCTTGCTTTCTCACTTTCTCTCTCTCTCTCTGTCTCTCTCTGATGAGTACACATGCCCTGCAACAAATTAAAAAATAGTAATAAATAAAATTAAATAGTTCTTCAAAAAATACAAATTGCTTACATCTATTGCTTTTGAAACTGGATATAAGGTATATAAAACTTCAATTATACAGTCTATATACTTCATTTTAAGGAAGTGAAAACAAGAGAGAGAGAAACAGAAAATAGACAACTGGAAGCAAAGACAAGAAAAATCAAGGGCAGGAGGACAATGATACGGGAAAAGGGAAGTAACACACAGGAAAGGCACACAGAAGCAGACCCCCACAATACGGTCAACTGATTTTTGACAAAAGTACAAGAAGGATTAACAAGGTGTTTAAGATTTTCTTCTAAAAGTTCTTAAGTTTTACATTACAGCTGTGATCCATTTTGAATTAATCTCAAAAAGGGTAAAGTAAAGGTTGATGCAGGTATATGAATGGTCAGTTGTTCCGGGTTTGGATCCTGCACCAACCTGAACAGATTCAACACAGTAGTGCATGCCTACAATCTTAGTTAACCAACTGATAGGGGCAGAGGGTAACAATGGCAAAACCCTGTCAAAATATACCTTTCATGAAAGCACAAATAAACCTGGAAGATATCACACCAAGCGAAATAAACCAAGCATAAAAAGACAGATACTGCATGATTTATATACAGAATCTAAAAATGTTGAACTCATAGATTTAAAAAGGTTGGCAGAGGCTGGAGGTGGGGGTGGGAAGGAAGGGCACAGGCAGTCACTGATCAAAGAATACAAAGTTGCAGATAGTAGGCATAAGTTTTGAGATCTGCACAGCAAAAAAACTATAGTCAATAATAATATATTTCAAGATAACTGAGAGTAAATGTCAAATATCCCACCATAAAAAATTATAGATAAGGCTCCAGATTTATGTCTTGTGTCTACCTAAGCACACACTGAGCATGCTGATGGTTGTGCCCATGATCCTAGCCTGCTGCAGTGCTGAGGGTAAAATTGTGGCATGAAGATCTTATTGAGGATCTCTGTCTCTCTCTCCCTTTTTCTCTCAAAGAAAATAGGTGAGGGACAGATGGCATAATGGTTACAACACCAGACTCTCACATGGTTGACTGCTGTATGAGTCCCAGACCCAGCGGCTTCAAACTCATGCCAGGCACATGTGCATACATGCCCAAAATCCAGAGAGGAGAATGGAGGAGAAAGGATTGTGGTGTGGCCATCCCCCCTTGAGGGGTGATTTCTCGCTTTCTGTCTGTCTCTCTCTTTCTGATGAGCACATGTGTCCTATGGGAAAAAAATCTCTCTCTAAAAAAGAAAAGAGGTAAATTAAACTACAAAAAAGTATTATGTTAATTATCTTTAATCATTACATCTTATATGCCTGTATCAAAACATCACATTATACCCTATAATGTATGCAATCATTATTTGTAAATTAAAATAATCTAAAAAATTTTTTAAGAAAATATGAGAAATTACTGGACTAGGGAGAAATGTTCACCTGTTGAAATATTCACTTTATAAGCTAAATAATGTGATTGAATGTAGAAAAGAAAATTAAATAAAAAATGTAAAAAAAAAAGAAAGAAATTACCTAACAGACAAGTCAGCAGATGGTGTGGTGGTTAAAGGCACTGCACTCCCAACATGGCAGACCACAGTTTGAGTCCCGGACTTCGTGGCTTGCTTTCTCACTTTCTCTCTCTCTCTCGTCAAATTTTAAAAATAATAATAAAATTAAAAACTGTTTTTTAAAAAATTACCTAACAGAAAGCATAGATTTCTAAAATATAAAAGAACAAGGTCCGACAGCAGACTAGATTAGGCAGAAAAAAGAAACATGAACTTGGAAATAGGTCACTAGAAATTATCCAGTATGAGGGAGCAAAATGAAAGAAGATTAAGAGTAAAGACAGCTTAAGAGCTATTGGGTTCAGAAGGTAGCATGGTAGCTAAGGTGTTAGACTCCCACATGACTGACCACAGTTTGAGTCCCAGACCTGGCAGATTCCTTTCTCACTTTTCATCTCACTCTCTGGTCAAATTTAAAATAATAATAATAATAATAATAGTAAATAACATTTTTTCAAAAAGACCCATCAAGTGGAACAACTTACACATTACCAGTGTGCCAGGAAAAAGAGAAAGAAAACATATTCAAAGAAATAACAGCAGAAAACTTCTTATCCAGGGGGCCAGCTGGTTGTGTGGTGATTAAGGTGGCTGGATCCTACATGGCTAACAGCATGGTTCAAGTCCCAGACCTAACAGCTTAAAAAACACATAGGGTACATATGTGTGCATACCCATAATCTCAAAAGGAGAAAAGGGGGAGAAGAGATTGCAGTAGACTATTCCCTATGGAGGAGTGCTTTGTCACTTTCTTCCTCTCTCTCCAGTGAGCACATGCACATTCTATTAAATTAAAAAAAAAAAATGCCAAGGAAGACCAAAGGACACCAAATAAGATTTAAAAAAACAAACAAAACAAAAAACAAAAAAGCCCACCCACACTGGGGCCAGCAGGTGGTGTGGTGGTTAGGACACTGAACTACTACATAGCTGACACTGGTTCAAGTCCTGGACCCGATGGCTTAAAAATAATTCCAGATACATGAGCATGTGTGCCTAAAACCTTGAGAGGAGAATGAAGGAGAAGGAAAGGTATTGTGGCCATCCCCCCAGGAGATGATTTTTCATTTTCCCTGTCTCTCTGTCTCTCTCTGGCAAGCACATATGCCCTATGTAAAAACCTAAAGGAAAAAAAGACAACAAACCACACACACCAAGGCATATCACTGTCCCATTTACAAACAGCATCAAACAAAACAAAATATGTAAGAGTAAATTTAACCAAGGAAACAAAAGATCTGTGTACCCAAAAACTACACAAAACAATCTACCCAGACCAGAGTCAGTACAATTCCTACCAAAATTTCAGTATCATTCTTCATAGAAAGAGAAAAAAAGAATCTTGGAATTCATATGGAACCACAAAAGACCCCAAACAGCCAAAGCAATTTTGATGAAAAAGAATGAAGGTATCACACACCAGATTCCAAAATGTACAATAAAGCTATGGTAATTAAAACAACATGGTGGAGCCAGCAGGTGGTGTGGTGGTTAAGGTATTGGGCTCCCACATGGCCAACTGTGGTTCAAGTCCTGGACCCAGTGGCTTGAAAATCATGCTAGGTGTGTATGCATGTGTACCCAAAAATCTCAAGATGAAAATAGAAAAGAGATTGCAGCATGGCTATGCCCCCTGGGGAATGATTTCTCACTTTCTCTCTCCCTCCAGTGAGCACACACAGCCTAGGGAAAAATAAATAAATAAATAAAACATGATACTGGCATAAAAACAAACACAGCAGCCAATGAAACAGGATAGAGAGCTCAGAAATAAACCAACACATCTATGGTCAATTGATTTTTAATAAAAGTGCCAAGTACGTACAATAGGGAAAGGACAGTCTCTTTAATAAATGGCATTAGTAACACTGGTTATCCATAAGCAAAGGAATGAAAATGGACCCTTACCTCACCACTTAAACAAGAACTAACTCAAAACAGATTAAAGATTTAAATATAAGACCTGAAATTAAAAACCTAAGAGAAAAAAACATAGTAGAAAACTCTGACACTTCTCTGAGCAGTTTCCTGGTTATGACCCAAAAAGCACAAGTAAGAAAAGCAAAAATAGACAAATGGAATCACATTTATTTTCTGTACAGCAAAGAAAACTAATAAAGAGATTTATTCATGAACTCAAAATATATGCAAAATTATATATCACATAAGGTGCTAATATCCAACACATATAAAGAACTCAAACAACTCAATACAGGAAAACACCCCTATTAAAAAATGGGCAATGGACTTGAATAGACATTTCTCAAAAGAAGATATACAAATGACCAACAGATATATGAAAAGATATTCAGCATCTCTAATCATTAGAGAAACACAAAACCACAATTTATGTATCACCTCACTCCTTAGGTTGGCTATAATCAAAGAGAGAAAAAGTATTGACAAGGCTGTGGGGAAAGGGAACCCTTAATATGCTGCTAACTGCTAGTAGTACTAAAAATTAGTACAGTCACATTAGAAGATAATATGGAGGCTCCTAAAAAATTAAAAATAGAATTACCATATGATCCAACAATCACACTACCAGATATATGTAAGCTCAAAGGAATAGAAAAGCAGTATGCCAAAGAGGTATCTGTACTACTATGTTCATTGTGGCATATTCACAACAGCCAAGATATGGAAACAATCTAAGTGTCTAGCATAGATGAATGGATTAAAAATATGTGGTATAGGGGCCAGCAGGTGGTGTGGTGGGTAGGGTCACTGGACTCCCACATGGCTGACCACAGTTCGAGTCCCGGACCTGGAGCTTGCTTTCTCACCTTCCCTCTAGCTCTCACTCTTTCCCTTTCTGGTCAAAAACTTAAACAAACAAATAAATAAAAGTAAATAATTCTTTTTAAAATATGTGGTATAAATACACAATAAAATAGTATTCAGCCTTTGAAAAAGCAGGAAACTATCCTTTGTGACAATGCAGATAAACCTGAAGAACACTGTTGTTGTTGCTGCTATAGGGTGCATGTGTTCACCAGACAGACAAAGAGAGAAAGTAAGAAATCACCCAGCAGGGGGGATGGCCACACCACAGTCCCTTGTCTCCATTTTCCTCCTGAGAATTTGGTCATGCCCATACATGCACCCAACATGATTTTCAAGCCACTAGGAACTTGAATTGCAGTCAGCCATGTGGGAATTCAATGCCTTAAGCACCACATCACTTTTTGGTCCAAGATTATGTTATATGAAATAAGTCAGGCACATAAAGACAAATACCATGTAATTTCACTTATATATAGAATCTAAAAAAGTCAAACTCAGAAATATAATGTTGGCTATTAGAGGTTGGGGAAAGACAGGAAAGCGGAGATGCTTGTCAGTAGGTACAAAGTTACAGATACATAAGAGGGCTACATTCTCGAGTTGTAGCACAACAAAGTAGTTAATATACAATGTATTAAATATTTCAAAATAGCTAAAAGAATTTTAAATGTTTCACCACAAATAAATTATAAATATTTGAGGTGATATACTAGTCTGATTTGATCATTCCATAATATATACATGTATCAAAACATCACATTGTACCCCATACACATAAACAATTATTATTTGTAAGTTAAAAATAAAACTATATGGGCCAGCAGGTGGCATGGTGGTTTAGACACTGGATTCCCACATGGCCAACCATGGTTGGAGTCCTGGACCTGGCGGTTTGAAAATCATACAAGGTGTGTATGCATGTGTGCCCAAAATCCCAAGAGGAGAATGAAGGGATTGTGGTGGTGCAGCCATCCTTTCTTACTTTTCCTCTCATTGCCTCTCTGGCAAGCACACTGCCCTATGGCCGAAAATAAAACAAAAAAAGAAAGGAAAAAAACCTAAAAATCAATTTGAGGGTTTTTTCCCCCCCCTCTATAGGGTGTGTGTGCTCACCAGAGAGAGAGAAAATGAGACATCTCTCCACCCCTTTCAGGGAGGATAGCTATACCACAATCCCTTCTCCTCTCAGGATTCCAGGCACACACGCGTATGTGCCTTGCAGTCACCAGGTACAAGAAGTGAGCCATATAGTTGGACATGTGGGATCCAGCTGCCTTAACCTCTAAGCCACCTGCTGGTCCAGAGCCTATTTTATATAAAACATTACATAGTCACCTATAAGACAGATCAGAGATGGTGAAGACAGGGACACAGGGACTGTTACTTCTTATCATAAATCTTGTTGAACTCATTAATATTTTAAATTATTTACACCTATTACCCTTAACTTAAAAAATAAAAATCAAATGTAAATATTGTTAGTGAGGAAATAACAGACAGCATAATAAACTGAGAAAATAAATGATAAGTAGCATTTTATTTTTTTAAGAATCATTGACTTAATTTTATTTATTCATTTATTTTAATTTGACCAGAGAGAGAGAGAAAGTGAGAAAGCAAGCCGCCAGGTCCAGGACTCAAACCGCGATCGATCATGTGGGAGTGTCCAGCGCCTTAACCACCACACCACCTGCTGGTCCCGATAAGTAGCACTTTATAGCTACAAGGAATCTCTTATTTTACAGATGAAGGAACAGATTTCAAATAATTACAAGATGTATTCAAGTTTTCACATCCACACAGTCAGCCATGTGGAGTCCAGCTACTTTAACCAACATGTAACCAGCTGGCCTAACAGACCTAAATTTTTTAAAAATTTTTTTAAAGAATTGCTTTAAAAAAAAAAAAAAAAAACTTTATCTTAATGTGACCAGAAAGGGACAGAGTGAGAGAGTGAGAGGAAGAGAGAGAGAGAGAGAGAAAGCAAGCTGCCAGGTCCGGGACGTGAACTGCAGTCAGTCATGTTGGAGTGCTAATGCCCTTAACCAATGCGCCCCCTGCCAGCCCCCAGACCTAAATTTTTAAAGATAACACATATGTGTAACAACTTGTAGCAGAACCTATGGAAAAGGCAATCAGTATTAAAAAACTTAGCCCTGGGGAAGCAGGTGGCATAGTGGTTGGGATGCTGGATTCTCACAAGGCTGATGACAGTTTGAGGCCCAGACCTCGGGGCTTGTTCTCTCACTTTCCCTCTCTCTCTGGTTAAATTAAAAATAATAATAATAAATGAAATTTAAAAGTAATTCTTTAAAAAAAAAACTTAGTCCTATACTTTATATCAATTATTTTTAGTACCAAATAACATGGGGCCAACTGGAGAAGGTAACTCAACTCTGCGGAACCTCTTTTTAAGGTCTTTCATTACTGAAAAATGTAATGATAAACTTTTTTAAAAAAATTATTTATTTATTATTTATTCATGACAGACTGGTGGGGGGAGGGGGTGAGAAACCAAGCCTCCAGGTACGGGACTCGAACTACAGTCGGCCATGTGGGAATCCAACACCTTAACCACCATGCTCTGCTGCTCCCCCTTTTTATAGATTTTTGTTATAGTCCACATGTGCTCACCAGAGAGAGAGAGAGAGAAACAGAGAGTGAGAAATCACTCCCCGGGAGGGGATGATCACATAGCAATCCCTTCTCCTCCATTCTCCTCTTAGGATTTTGGGCATGTATGCACACATGCCTGGTGTTTTAAGCCACTGGGTCCAGGACTTGAACCATGGTCGACTACATGGGAGTCCAGCAATGGAACCATTACATCATAAGCTGGTCCCAACTTTTTTTTTTTTAACTCTTATTGTCAGCGGGTAGGGGCTCTCCACCAAAGAGGAGGAGAGAGAGAGGAAAAGTAGCCCCCAAAGGGGTCTGGTCACACTGGAATCCTTTTTCCTCCATCCTTCCTTATCTGGCATGTCTTTCAGTCACTCAGGCCAATATTCAACCAGTGGTTAGCCATGTGGGATCCAACTCTCTTAACCACTGTGCTATGGAGTAGGCCCAGTGATAAACTTAAAAAAATTTTTTTTTGTAGTTTTTGCTATACAGCGTGTGTGCTCACCAGAAAGACAGAGTCAGGGAGAGAAGGAAAGTGAGAAATTGCCTCCTTCCCAAAGGGGAATGGCCACGCTACTATCCATTCTCTTCTCAGGATTTTGGGCATGCATGCACCCACCATGCATAAACACTTATATGCGTTGTTTCGAAGTTATGAAAAAATCCACTCACTTAAACTTCTAAATTTTAATTTAATTATAACCCACAATACAGACTGAATATGAATTTAAATACAAAAGTCAACAAACAGACATATGGGGGCTCAAAAGTCAATGCAAAATGTCTATTATGGAAAAAAACTGCATGACTTTGAAAAAAACTTTTGTAGCAAAATAAATATACTTTAATTCCATTTTTTCATGAATTTTTTGAAGCCCTCTTACCCTAGAAATTTTAGGGAAACATCTTTAAGTATAGTCCTTTATTTTTTTTAATGTCAATTATGACTGTTGATGTTTCTTTTTTTAAAATATTATTTATTTATTCATTTATTTTGTTTTGACCAGAGAGAGACAGAGAGAGGGAAAGTGAGAAAGCAAGCCTCCAGGTCCAGGATTCAAACCATGGTCGGCCACATGGGAGTCCAGTGCCTCAACTACCATGCCACCTGCCAGCCCCCTAGTTTTTGTTTTGTTTTGAAAAATTATTCATTGGGACTAGCAGATAGCATAATGGTTATGTCGCTGGACATGCATGTAGTCAACTCAAGTTTGAGTCCCACACCTGGAGGCTTAAAACACACTGAGTGCATGGGCATGCGTGCCCAAAATCCTGAGAGGAGAAGGGATTGTGGCACTGCCATTCCCCTGGGGGGTAATTTCTCACTGTCTTTGTCTGTCTGTCTAGGGAGCACACATGCCCTGTAGCAAAAATTTCTCTATTAAAAAAAAAGATTTATTTAGTTTATTATTATTTTCAAATTTGGTATAGGGCACATGCACTCACCAGAGAGAGAGAGAGAGAAAGTGAGAAGGGAGCTACCAGGTCCAGGACTTAAACCATGTCTAGTGCCTCAATCACCACACCACCTGCTGGCCCCCAGACAGTCCTACCTCTTAAAACAAAAACCACATGGGCCACCAGTGGCATGGTGGTTAAGGTAACTAGATCCCACATGGACAACTGCCCAGTTCGAGTCCTGCTCCTTACAGCTTGAAAAATACACTGGATGCATATGCGTGAGCCCAAAATCCCGAGAGAACAGAGAAGGGACTGCAGCATGGTCATCCCCCCTGGGCGGGAGGGGGGGGACTTTCTCACTTTCTCTCTCTTTTGCTGGCTAATGCACATGCCTGGTAGCAAATTTGAAAAACCAAAATGAAACGAGAATTTATTATTTCAATGGCATTTTTTCCTTAAGAATTATTTCCTTTATTTTATTCATCATTATTGCTATTTCTTTTAATTTAAGCAGAGTGAGACACAGAAAGAGAAAGTGATAAAGCAAGCCACCAGGTCTAAGACTTGAACTACGGTCAGCCATGTGGAAGTAATGACCATGCTACTGCCGGCCATTCAATGGCATTTTATAAAACATGCCACACAAATGGGTTTGCGTCCTAGAAATCCTATAACGTTAAGGTTAGTTTTATTACTTTAAAAGTAGGAAAAGATCCCGAAAATTACTAATTTAGGCCAAGAATTTGAGTATGTTTTTATCCTAAATGTGAGCAGTTTATTATCCACCCACTATACACTGGCAGTAGAGATATGACCAGTATGTTATCCTGTATGACAATAAAGTGAACACTGACAAAGACACAATATGTACCTTCTCACAGACACCATTCCAACAATGACTATCAGAGCTCCGCAAACAAGTACTTTAGAAACACACTTGACAGTAAATGACCAAGTATTATATAATACTGTATTATGTCACTGGTCATCTTCTCCTTTAGCCTAATGTATATCCTAAAATGATTACTACAAATCAAAAATTCAAGTCCATTTTTGTCAATTAGAAACAACAGTGCTGGGCCAGCAGGTGTCATGGTGGTTAAGGTGCTAGACTCCTTCATAGCCAACCATGGTTCAAGTCCTAGTGGCTTACTTTCTCACTTTCTCTCTCTTTCTCTGGCGCGTGCATGCCCTGCAGCTAATTAAAATAATGTGAGGCCAGTAGCTTGTATAGTGATTAAGGTGCTGGACTCCCAAGTGGTCAACTGTGGTTCGAGTCCCAGACCTGGCAGCCTGAAACTCATGAAGGGCGTGTATACATGATGCCCAAAATCCTGAGAGGAGAATGGAGTAGAAGAGGTTGCGGTATGGCCACTCTCTCTGGGGGGTGATTTCTCACTTTGTCTGTCTGGTAAGCACACATGCCCTATAGCCAAAAAAAAAAAAAAAACTCTGAAAATAAATTAATAACAATAAAATTAAATAATTTAAAAATAAATAAACAAGGGGCCAGCAGGTGGCATGGTGGTTAAGGGCATTGGACTTCCACATGGCCAACTGCAGTTCGAGTTCTGGACTTGGCGGCTTGTTTCTCACTTTCTCTCTCTCTCTCTCTCTCTCTCTCTGGTCAAATTAAAAATTAAATAATGTTAAATAAAAAATAATTCTTTAAAAAAATAGAAACAATAGTGCTATACAAGACATTATGTATTATAGATACCAAATTAATAGTATAAGAACATTAAGGTTAGTTTCAAAATGTGTGCCGTTTGGTATGTTTTTAAACTTGAAAAGTTTGACTTGCATTACATTATAAACACTGGGAATTACTCATTTAAATGAATTTCACCAGAAGAGTTTAATTATAAAGAAATCTCGGAGATATCACCAAAATATTAATGAACGATCATAAGAAATGAAGTTAGTGATGCTGATTTCAGTCTAGAGGTTCTTTGATTTTTTAAAAAATAATTATTTGGGACCAGCAGTTAGTGAAATGGCTATGCCCTGGACTCCCACATAGTCGACTGTGGTTCGAGTCCCAGACCCAGTGGCTTAAAACTCATGCCAGGCGCGTGTGCATGCGTGCCCAAGATCCCGAGAAGAGAATGGAGGAGAAGGGATTGTGGCATGGCCATCCCCCCTGGGGGGTGATTTCTCGCTTTCTGTCTCTCTGTCTCTGTCTGGCAAGCGCACATGCCCTATGGTAAAAAACCTCTCCAAAAAAAATAATAATTATTTACTTTTGATTGTTGTTATTATTTTAGTTTGCTATAGGGCACATGCACTCACCAGAGAAAGAAAGAGAAAGTGAGAAAGCAAGCAGAACTAAAACCACAGTTGCCATGTGGGTGTCCAACACCTTAACCATGTCACCACCCACTGGCCCCGAGTCTAGGGATTCTTTTTTTTTATTTAAAGAATTATTTATTTATCCATTTGTTAGGATTATTTTTTAATTTGACCAGAAAGAGACAGAGAGAGAAAGAGAAAGGGAAAGTGAGAAAGCAAGCTACCAGGTCCAGGACTTTAACTGCAGTCGGCCATGTGAGAATCCAGCACCTTTAACCACCATGCTGACCACGAGTCTAGGGATTCTTAACCTGGGGCCTCAAGGTACTTGTAAACTCTCTGAAAGTCACTGTAAAATTGTGTATATATGCGAGCAGGGAGAGAAGCAATGGTTTAAAAAAAAATTTAAGGCTATATGACCACAATAAGCTTAAGACCACTGACTTAGGGGGACCAGCAGTTAGCGTAATGGCTATGTCGCTGGACTCCCATGTAGTCAACTGTAGTTTGAGTCCCAGACCCAGTGGCTTGAAACTCACGCCGGGCGTGTGTGCGAGCGTGCCCAAGATCCTGAGAGGAGAATGGAGGAGAAGGGATTGCGGCATGGCCATCCCCCCTGGGGGGTGATTTCTTGCTTTCTGTCTCTGTGTCTCTGTCTGGTGAGCGCACGCGCCCTATAGCAAAAAAAAAAAAAAAAAAAAAAAAAAAAAAAACTCTCCCCAAAAAAGATCACTGACTTAGGGAACAGTACTCTAGCCATCAACATAGAATCAAGTTTAAAGCTATGACAGAGTGCCAATCAAAATAACTAATTTTGGCCAGGACATGGTGAAAATTCATTAAAAAAAAATTCAAATCTAAAAGTGAAATACCAAGAAAAGTGGTACATAATGGTATTAAAAAAAGCCTCAAAATATTCTTCAACACTCAATATCACGAAGCAGGTATTCTACATTCTTGTTAAAGCTACTATATTTACATTTTGTTTAGGCACCTACCAGTTATAAGAATCTAAAAAAACTATGCAATATAATAATTTTATTAAAATATTCTTGTAGGCAATTAAATATTTAAAAGTAATTAATGATCCTTAGTGGTATCTTAAATCTTTCCTGATATAATCTATTGTTTTCTTTTATCATTTTTTGAGATTTTTGTTGTAGGGTACACTCACCAGAGAGACACAGAGATAATGAGAAATCACTCCCAGAGGAGTATGGCCATGCTACAATCCCTTCTCCTCCATTCTCCTACAGGGATTTTAGGCAAGCATGCACATGTGCCCAGTGTGAGATTTAAGCCGCTGGGTCCAGGACTCGAACAGCGGTTGATTATGTCAGAGTCCAGTGATGTAACCATTACACCATCTGCTGGTCCCAACATTATTTTTTTTTTAATTTGCTACAGGGCACATGCAATCACCAGAGAGAGAGAGAGAGAAGGAAAGTGAAAAAGCAAGTCATCAGGTTCAGGATTCAAATCATGGTTTCTATAAATCCAGTGCCTTAAAAACCACACCACCTGCTGAGTCTCTGATACAATTTTTTACTGCTTCTACTGGAAAATAATATAGCTACTTTTTGTGTTTTTTTTGTTTGTTTTTTAAGATTTTTGCCATAGGGCAAGTGCCCTCATCAGAGAGAGAGGGAAAGTGAGAAATGAGCCCCCGGGGGGATGGCCATGCCATAATCTCATCTCCTCCATTCTCCTCTGGGAACCATGGTATACACACACAAGGACCTGGCATTTTCAAGCCGCCAGGTCTGGGACTCAAACCAGTCAGACATGTGGGAGAAACACCTTAACCACCACACCACCTGCAGGCTCCACTACTGTTTTTTTTAATCATTAAATGTATTGTTATTACTATTTTCATTTGCACACACACAAACACACACACACACACACACACAGATGGAAAATAAGAAATCAAGCCTCCAAGTCCAGGATTTGAACCATGGTATGCTATGTGGGGACCAACACTTTAACCACCATGCCACCTGCCAGCCCCCAACTACTGTTTATTTATATAACTGATTTTACATCACATTTTATCACGAATCCCCAAAAGGTAGCAATATGTGACAGACCCTTCAATATCATTAGGATACTGCATAATAAGATCAGCACTATTATACGTGGGATAGTTTCTGTTAATGCTTGATCCTACAAACATTACTATGCAATGTGATGGTCACATCTTTCCTCTTAATAAGAGATGAGATACTTTAGAATCAAGTTAAAGTCAGTATGAAATAAAGTCTGTAAGATGACAGTGTTTCCTAGAACCAATACCTAACCCTAAACAAGATAATCAGAAGAATACTAAGTTAAAAAAGTATATTCATCATTTATGGTGAGCTACTGCAGAACAGGAATCATGTCTTACTTGTACAAAAGGTAGATTTTTATTATACATTTACATTAAATCCTGAGAGGAGGATAGAGAAGAGATTTTGGCATGGTCATCTCCCTGGGGGGTAATTTCTCACTTTCTGCCTGCCTCTTTCTGGGAGCACATGTACCCTATAGCAAAAAAAGTCTCTTAAAAAAAATGAATGAGGGACCAGCAGATGGCAGATGGTGTAGCAGTTACATTGCTAGACTTCCAATGGCCGACCATGGTTCAAGTCCTGGACCTGGTGGCTCGAAAATCATGTTGGGTTGGGGGTGTGTGCGCCCAAGATCCAAGGAGGTGAGGGTATTGCAACATGGCCATCTCCCCGAGGGGTCATTTCCACTTTCCTTTTCACTGTCCTTGTTCCTCATCCCCATCCCCTTTTGAGCACATGTGCCCTAAGGCAAAAATCTCTTTAAAAAAAAAAGCTGAATGAACACAACAAATGGCCTTGAGATACCTAGAAAGTAAAGCTGAGAGTGCCTGATTACTAGATATAAGGATTGAAGATGTAAAATTAAAACCTTAGGACTAATGGTGAGGCCATTAATAGAAATAAGGATCTCAAAGATCAAAAAGAGAAATTCGGTTTTAGTTTGGGGCATACTGAATTTAGGTGCTTACAAAATTAATGGACAGCTATGTCGCTGGACTCCCACGTAGTCAACCGCAGTTCGAGTCCCAGACCCGGTGGCTTAAAACTCACGCCAGGCACATGTGCGTGTGTGCCCAAGATCCCGAGAGGAGAATGGAGGAGAAGGGATTGCGGCGTGGCCATTCCCCCTAGGGGGTGATTTCTCGCTTTCTGTCTCTATGTCTCTCTCTGTCTGTCTGGCAAGCGCACGCACCCTATAGCGAAAAACCTCTCAAAAAAAAAATTAATGGACAGACATGACCAACAAGCAATTGGAAATCCCATTCAAGAGATCAAATCAGAGTTGAGAGCTATAGATAGGAAATCAAAAATACCAGAATCTCAGGTAGTGAGGAAAATACCACGAAAAAATATTTTAGGTTGTCAGGAAAGTCGTGATGCATTTTTGTTTTTTTTCTTTATTTTTGGAGAGGTTTTTGCTATGGGCATGTGCGCTCGCCAGACAGACAGAGAGAGACAGAGAGATAGAAAGCGAGAAATCACCCCCCAGGGGGGATGGCCACGCCGCAATCCCTTCTCCTCCATTCTCCTCTCGGGATCTTGGGCACACACGCACACGCGCCCGGCGTGAGTTTAAGCCGCCGGGTCCGGGACTCGAACCGCGGTCGACTATGTGGGAGTCCAGCGACATAGCCATTACGCTAACTGCTGGTTCCTAAAGTCGTGATGCATTTTTGCACAGAAAAGTATGTCCTAACTTTCCACACAACCTAATAGAAAGTGAAGAGGACCAAAAAGAAAATTTTAGAACACATACGTAAGGACATAAACAAAAGACCAGTAAATAACCTGCAACCAGGTAAACCAACTGGGAGAGTTTCTCCACGTGGCAGGTGGCATGGCAGTTAAGGTACTGGACTCCCACACAGCCAATAGCAGTTCACATCTTGGTCTTGGAAGCTTGTTTTCTACCTTTCTCTCTCCCTCTCTCAGTCTCCCTCTGGTAAAATTAAAAAAATAATAATAATCATAAAATTTTTTATTGTTTTTCTTTTTTGCCGATCTTTTTTTCCTTTTATTTTTCATTTTTTCCATACATTCAATCACATTATTATTTGTCTTACAAAGTAGATATTTCAACAGATGAACATTATTCCCTAGTACAGTTGATAAAACTACAAAATATCCTCAACAGATAATACCACACCTCTTTGTGCCATTAATGCTTTGCATCCCTGAAGCATAAATTTAAAAAAAAAGAAAAGGCAATGTAAGGGGCCAGCAGGTGGAATGGTGGTTAACAGTGCTGGACTCTCACATGGCTGACTGTGGTTCAAGTCCCAGACCTGGCAACTAATTTTCTCATTTTCTCTCTCTGTCCCTCTCTGGTCAAATTTAAAATAAGTAGGTAAGTAAGTAAGTAAATAAATAAATGAAGTTAAATAAAGCAATTATTTTTAAAAAGGCAATGTAAAAGCTCAAATACGTTATATACTATGGCTAGCATACAATCTGAATTTCTTGGGATAACCCTCAGGTTTCAAATACTGTCTTACTGTTCCCATAAATGATGAAAATAGACAGGAATTCAATGACAATTTCGAGATTACCTACTGGACCCTTAAATGGCATAAAATTATTTTCTCATATTATTTTGTGAGCTCAGTTTCCTCATTTGCAAAAATAGGACAATAATATTAACTATTTCAAAGTTACTTGATTAAATGAGTTCATATGTGTAAAGAGATATGACTAGTACCTGATATTAAGCACTTAACAAAGGTTACCTGCAATTGTTATTTTTCCCCACTACACCATAAAAATGTATAACAGAAAATTAACCTCCACATGGCTATGACCATCCATGAAGATTTGTGAATCTTTCAAAAATCAGTTTCAAATTATGTCTGTATATCTCATTTCTCAGACTATTTACAGATTTTTTGTCATCTCTACAAATTTTATATGATGAACAAAATCAGAAGAATTAATTATTTATACCATTATAAAGGGCCAAGAGAAGTATCTACAGTACTGGTAGTCATTTTTTACTTTAAGTCTTAGAAAACTCTCCCTCAAGCTGTCAAAGTGGTAAACAACCTTTTTATATTGTACTTCATGCCTATATGATTTGCCTTTAAAAGCATACAAAGTAGAATCCTAAGGTATCTAAAATCAAATATTTGATAGTATTTTCAGAAAGTGACTACTTTTAAGCACTCCAGAATACTACAGCAAGTTTACTGGTTATACTATCTTACCACCAAATCCTCCAGCCTTTCCTTTCAAACTAAAAGCGGTCAGATAAAATTCTTAATTCCCAAAGTCATCCCACATCACATCACTTTTCTTTTTTTTTTCTTTTTTTGAGAGGTTTTTGCTATAGGGCACATACGCTCACCAGAGAGACAGAGACAGAGAGACAGAAAATGAGAAATCACTCCCCCAGGGGGGATGACCACGCCACAATCCCTTCTCCTCCATTCTCCTCTCCGGATCTCGGGTATGCATACATATGCGCCCAGCAGCATAAGTTTAAGCCACTGGGTCCAGGACTCGAACCAAAGTCAACTACATGGGAGTCCAGTGACATAGCTATTACGCTACCTGCTGGTCCTGACACATCACTTTTCATCTACTCCAACACCATAAATTTTCTATTACTTGTCAGCCTCTGAACTATCTACAATGTGAATTTCCCAATACTAAATGCCTTCACTTATTTCTGGAAATTTAAATACCTGTAATAGAAAACTGCTAACGAAAACATGCATTCCATTTTACTCATTGATTTTGAGAACCTAAAGCCCTATCATATAATAAAACCAAACAAATTAACTTTATTGAACCAATATTTCAAATATAATTTTGATTATCACTTTTTCCTAAGGCCCAGGAAGTAGTAAAGGTGGCAATTAATTTATCTTAGCCTATTTCTTCATCTGTAAAATGAGTAGTTTGTGCCATTCTTTAAATTCTCATCTAACTCCAAAAGTCTATGACTTTTTGTTGTAAAGTCTTAATTCAATCTAGTATTAATCCTACCGAGAACATTTTCCTAGATTCCAAAAATTAAGGAATCACAGGTTTCCAAGTCCTAGATAAGGATGTCATACATCAAAGGAAAACCTAGTTAAGTATGAAATTTCTACTAAAATAAATAATTTCTGGAAATAAAATCTTTATTGAAAGGGAACAAAAGCTTAAAATAGATACTATGGTAGGGTAGAGATAGTACAGGACCGAGCTCAAGAAACTGTTTCTAGTGGCAGCTCTATCAAAAGCTGTTATTTAGGAACCAACAGTTAGCGTAATGGCTATGTCGCTGGACTCCCACGTAGTCGACCGCAGTTCGCGTCCCGGACCTGGTCTTAAAACACGCCGGGCGCATGTGCGTGCGTGCCCAAGATCCCAAGAGGAGAATGGAGGAGAAGGGATTGCGGCGTGACCATCCCCTCTGGGGGGTGATTTCTCGCTTTCTGTCTCTCTGTCTCTCTCTGTCTGTCTGGTGAGCGCACGCGCCCTATAGCGAAAACCTCTCAAAAAAAAAAAAAAAGCTGTTATTTTAGGCAAATTCTAACCTTTGGCCTCTTGACTTATATGTGAAACTATGGGATTGTACTCATAATATCGAAGATCTCTACCAAATATAAATGACACTAAACTCCCCACTGATTTAACACCCTATAATACCAAATTCTCTAAGATTACTACCTATGAGGTATCTTTTAAATTTGTGGAAAACGTGTATTACAAAAAAAAAAAAAATCAATGGGTGGATTTCAAACAAATTTTTACACCACAAATCCATAGCTCAATTTCAATTTCATTTTCCATGAACTTTTTCAAGTTGCACAGTACAAATGGCACACTGGCTTAAGTTTCTGCTTAACAAAATAATGGAATATAGGTTATCCATTATAGTGGCAAAGTAAAAAAGCAGAGAATTTGGGAGCCACATGACATTTTAGTTGTCTGAGAAGACCTCTTTCATTTGTTTCTGATTCCCTATTAGTCCTTCAGGACATAAAATATTAAGACTGAGTCATCAGTTACTTCTAGGTATAATTTTTCTCAAATGACAAAAATATATTCAAAAGAACGCCCAGATAACACCAAGATTCTCTCTCTGGATTTGAATGAGATAGATCTTTCCTAAAACATTAGTGTAATATTAATATACAATTATTACAGTGTTGTGAATTCTCAACTATGTAGATGTAGATTACTCACTTTTTAGATTATTCTCAGCAAAATTTTAATCCAAGTTGGCTTCCTTCTGCTACCCACAGTACTTCTCAGCCACCACCTTCTACCATTAATAAGGAATTATTGTAATATTAGTCTAAGTAAAACACAATTGGAAAAATAAATCTATGTTATATAATGCATCCCAAGGAAAAAATGTTTGGAACATTTAACATTTTGGGATAATAAAAAAAGGGAAGGTATATCTTTATAATGAATGTTGTATTAGATCATTGGGAAAGTCATGACATATTTTCTATGCAAAAATGCATATGACTTTCCCAACAACCCATTATTTTTATGGATAAAAGATATCTAAACTTTTTACCAGAAAACTATGGACTCTTACGTATAATCTAGTTTAAAGTGGTCTTGAGACTACGTACTATAATCAGAAAGAGTTTAATGTTATCATGAAAACTTTAAACCATTTATTTAAACCATTATATACATCAAATCATTTATAATTCATTTATAAAATGAATCTTATAGGCACATAAACTACAAATCTATTAACAAGAAATGTTTCATTACCACTGTGAGGGATCCTTAAAAAAATAACAGCAAGTCCTATTAGTATAAGTCTTTTTTGATTTATTCTTCTTAAACCAGTAAAACTTTCACATTGGGCAAGATTGTCACTTTATATTTTAGAGAAAAAAAAAAGTAAACATATCCACTCCACTCTATTCAGGATAAAAGTAGTTTCTCAGGAACCAGCAGTTAGCGTAATGGCTATGTCGCTGGACTCCCATGTAGTTGACCGCGGTTCGCGTCCCAGAGCTGGTGGCTAAAAACTCACGCCAGGTGCGTGTGCATGCGTGCCCAAGATCCCGAGAGGAGAATGGAGGAGAAGGGATTGCGGCGTGACCATCCCCCCTGGGGGGTGATTTCTCCCTTTCTGTCTCTAATGTCTCTCTCTGTCTGGCGAGCGCACGCGCCCTATAGCGAAAAATCTCTGTCAAAAAAAAAAAAAAAAAGTAGTTTCTCCAAGTACAATAGATCAACTGACTCAATCTCTTTTAGGATATTATTGAGCTTTTTATATTTCACAGAGCGCAAAATTCATCATGACGGGAGGGTTTTTTTTTCTTTTTAATTTGGTTCCATGGACTTAGAAGCTAAATATTCTGACTCTAGTGGAAAAATTTATTTTAATTGCAAGATGTGTGTTCTTGCCAGAGAAAGACAGAGAAACAGAGAAACCATCCCACAATGGAGCATGGCATCCCACAATTCCTTCTCCATTTCTCTATCCTGTCTAGATTTTGAGCATGCATTCACATAGCGCAGCATGTATTTCAAGTCACCAGGATTAGGATCTGAACTAGTCAGCCATGTGTGAGCCCATTCACTTAACAGCTAGGCTTCGAGCTTGGCTGCCCAAATTTTTCAGTCGTTACTATTTCATTTTTGATTCTAAGAAACATTGAACTAATTACATTTATGGTTCTTATTGCATTTTTCATATTTCATTCACTGTTTTCATGATTCTAAATCCATTTGAAATTCTAGGACAAAACCTGTGAATGCTTACTATGTGTTGAAGATCAAGGAAAATCTAGTAAATTTACTTAACTACCAAATTAGGATTTGGACCCAAATGCAAATGGTCGTATCATAAATTTTCTATATATTCTATATATGTAGGAAGTTTATTAGTTTATATTAGTCTACAGATATATTTAATTTGATTTAATCACATTTCATAGGCTGGATTTAGGAGGTATTTTAAAAGTGCTGAAGAGTTTAGTGTTTATTTTTGTAATCCAACAACTTTATCCAAAAATGCAGAAAATTTTTCTGGCTGGCCAGGAGGATAACATTTCAGTGTTGATAAATCCATTGACTGTAACAGCCCAGGAAGCGTGCTAAAATAAAAGAAGAAAAATATTAGGTAACATGGAAAAAAATTCCATAATTTACCTGCTGCCCACTTGATGACTGAATCTAACTTTTAAGAATAAAGTGATGCTTTTCATGCTGTACATGTGGATTTTTATTTATTTTCATAGTATAGGTATACATATGATTATTAAAGCAATACAAGAGCACTACAAAATGTCGATATGAATTCAACAGACGTTTTTTCTTTCATGTTAAGTATAATACTTCAGAAATACTTTTTCATAAAAGAATGTGTTCATATGGCTTTATAACATCTGTCAGGCCTGGGCAGATATGAAATAAAGTAAGTTTATGAAAACAGAATATACGAAACCGAAAGTAATAACTGCCAGAGAAGAAAATAAGCTGGACAGGCTACTGGACCATGCAGGAAGATTGTGAGGTAACTTTTTTTGCCAGTAGTTTGCAATATATAATTAAACAATATACAATCATAAAGCATGTTGGAAATAAAGTTCTAAACCAAGGTTCTAAACCAAAACATAAAACTAGTATTCCAGGAATTTATTTAAACATGCCATTTGAATTAGAACAGACACCAGAACCCTGCCTAGGTTTTGGAAAAATGAATGATTTATCTGAAAATAACAACCAACTACTGATTTTTACTGCTTTCATGTGTGTAACTTGAAATCAACATAAGAAAAAAGCTGCCATTTTTTTCCAATTTGCCAGAAGGTACATGTTCTTATCAAAGAGAAAAGGGAGGAGGAGATGTAAAAACCAACCCTCCAGGAGAGGATACAGCAATCCCTTCTCCTCCATTTCTCTCTTCTTTCAAGATTTTCGGCAGGCACACACAAGCCACCAAGGCCAGGACTCATACTGCATGGTTGGCAATGCGGGATCCAGCTGCCTTAAACACTATCCACAGACTGGCCCAAGAAAACCCTCTAAAACTGTAAAAATTAAAAAATAAACAAACTGCCAACCTGTATGGTTTCCTTTTCAATCTGAGTGAAAACTCAGGATATGTTTGTGAAATCAGTATTTTACCTTTTTAAATGTATTAGCATAAAATCAAAGCCGATTTAACATTCAGAATGAAAATACTCATCAAAAGCATCTGAAGAGACCAGCAGTTAGCATAGTGGCTATGTCGCTGGACTCCCATGTAGTCGACCGCAGTTCGAGTCCCAGACTCAGTGGCTTAAACTCATGCCAGGCGCGTGTGCATGTGTGCCCAAGATCCTGAGAGGAGAATGGAGAAGAAATTGCAGCGTGGCTATCCTCCCGGGGGTTGATTTCTCACTTTCTGTCTCTCTGTCTCTCTGGTGAGCGCACGCGCCGTGTAGCAAAAACATCTCCAAAAAAAAAGAAAAAAAAAAGCATCTGAATAAAATGACTTGGTTAAGGGAGCTAGATACTGTATAGCTAACTGTGCCATTCATGCCTGTTGGGCAGCTTGAAAAACATGCCGGGTACATGTGCATGTCCAAAACTCTGATAGGATGGAGAAATGGAGAAGGATTACAACAGGACCATGCTCCATTAGGGGAGGTGCTTTCTCCCCCAACCCCCTCTCTGTGGTATGTATATGTACCCTCTGACAGTTAAAAAAAATTAGTTTATTCCTTTTTGAAAAATGTTAACCACAAACAATTTCAACTATTAATACTTAACAGCAGATAAGCCCGTTACCTGAAGCATATATAATTCTAATTATGTAGCTTCTCCCTTGACTTATAATACTTCAAGACTGGTTTTTATATTACAGAGCCACTCTGACATTCCCTTTACTGAATCACTGTAAGGATGAGGACACAAAAACTTTACTAGTGGGAACCAGCAGTTAGCGTAATGGCTATGTCGCTGGACTCCCACGTAGTTGACCGCGGTTCGCGTCCCGGACCTGGTGGCTTAAAACTCACGCCGGGCGCGTGTGCATGCGTGCCCAAGATCCCGAGAGGAGAATGGAGGAGAAGGGATTGCGGCGTGGCCATCCCCCCTGGGGGGTGATTTCTCGCTTTCTGTCTCTATGTCTCTCTCTGTCTGTCTGGCGAGCGCACGTGCCCTATAGCGAAAATCTCTCTCTCAAAAAAAAAAACTTTACTAGTGAAACAATCAATTAATCTGTCTCTTTTCAGATTCTTATTCAGATAAGAATAAGAATCTTTGCTTTGTTCATAGTGTGTGGCACATAGTAGGTGCTTAATAAATATTTAACAACTGAACAAGGCCTTACTGAATGCCTAAGGGATAGAAGCAGTAAAATTAAAGGAAAAGCTTATTACATTCTAGCCAATTTCTTCTAAGGTTTACATTTATTTTAAAATTAAATTTAAATTACTATAACATAAAAAACACATGTATCTTTTAATACTTCTATGATGTATTTTCTTTCTTTTTTTTTTTTCCCAAGAGGTTTTTGGTATAGGGTGCGTGCACTCGCCAGAAAGAGAGACAGACAGAAAACAAGAAATCAACCCCTCCCCAGGGGGTGGCCATGCCGCAATCCCTTCTCCTCTATTCTCCTCTCAGGATCTTGGGCACGCTCGCATACCCACCTGGCATGAGTTTAAGCCACCGGGTCCGGGACTCGAACTATGGTTGACTACATGGGAGTCCAGCGATGTAGCCATTACGTCATCTGCTGGTCCCATATTTTCTTTTAAAAACATCAAAATAGGATAGGTTCTGAAGTCAAACAATTGGGAATTACTGACCTGGCCCTCTGAAAAACTTCTAGTGCTCCAAAGAAGAATAGAGAGCAAACCAGCGATTTTCTTCAAGCTTCTACTGTGATGTTGATCACTTGTTGTTGAATTCTAACATACTTCTAGAAAATAATACTCCTTACCATAAAGTAATTCCTCTGCTTATAATGCTCCAATGGTTTCTCACTGAACATACAATAAAATCAGAACTCTTACATAATCTATCCCCACCCAGCCTCATATTATACTACACTCTCCCTTACTCAAGCTTCTGCCACACTAACTCTCCTTGTGTTGCTCAAACACACCGAACACCAAGTTCTTTCCTAATTTAAGGCTTTTGCAATAGCTTTTTCCTCTGCCTTTAGAGCTTCGTGTCACTGGCTTTCTTGTAATTCAGGTTTCTGCTTAAATATAATGTACTCTGTCAAGCCTTCCCTGACAAATTTCTATTAGCCTTTACCCCAGCTTCATAACACCCTTTCTTACTTTCTTCATACCACACTTCCCCATGTAAATTATCTTGATTAAACAATTTGTAAACTTGTTTACTGTCAATCTTCTACCACTAAAAGGCGAACACCATAACAGCAGACTTTTAAGTTTATCCACAGTACCTAAAACAGTTATATTAGGTATAATTGAATAAATAAATGAATAGGGATTCAGTGAATTTACGGAACACAAAATAAGTAAACACCTTCCTTGAATCATGAAAGTCTAATAATGAACTAAAAAACTGGATTCCCAGACACTTGTGCAGCCAGATGAGTAAACATACACATACACACTCACATACAAAGAAATAGTCACAGATATAAAGTGAAATATAATACAGAGATCACAAAGCAGAGACAAACAAATGAGAGTGTTTTATACAATGTTTCTATAGGAAGGACAAGGTAAGAGGCCGTAAAGACCGATGGGTTAGGAAGGTAGGTAGGTATGAACAGAGAGGGAGAAATTAAGGTAAGAGCTCAAATAATTATTCTCTAATATACCTGCAGGTACAGTAGAAGAGATGTCCCTCTTTGTGTAGCTGTTTTGCCAATTCCAGCTGATGATTATTCATCAACTTTTCATTTATAACCACCACGAGTGGCTTTCCTCTCTCCAGAGTCTCTAAACAGCTTCCAGCACCTACAAAAATAAATCCGGTTTATAAATACAATTAAAAAAATTTAAGGTACTCCACCAAGCTATATAGCTAGAACTCAAAAGTTAAAAAACTTCAGTTGACAGAAACTATAAACCAGGCCTTTCAATTACACATGTAAAATGACAAAAGTAGGGGGCAGCGGATGGCCTAGTGGTTATGTAACTGGGATCCCACATGGCCAACTGCAGTTTAAGTCCCAGACCTGGTGGCTTGAAAATCACACCCAGCATGTGTGTGCCCAAGATCCCAGGAGGAGAAAGGAAAATGGAGAAGGGATTGCAGCATGACCATGACCCCTGGCGGGTGGTTTCTCACTTTCCCTCTCACTGCCTCTGTCTGTCTGTGCCTCTGTGTCTCTGTCTGTCTCTCTCTCTCCCTCTCCCCTCAAGGTAAGCACATATGCTCTAAGACAAAAACCTAGATTTTTTTTTAAAGAATTATTTTATGTAACTTTATTTATTTATTTATTTATTTATTTACTTATTTAAATTTGACCAGAAAGGAATGGACTGAGACAGAGGGAGAGAGAGAGCAAGTGAGAAAGCAAGCCACTAGGTCTTAAGATTCAAACCACTGATCAACCATCCATGTGGGAGTCCAGCGACCTTAACCACCACACCCACCAACTGCCAGCCCCTAAGGCAAAAACCTCTTTAAAAGAAACGGGGGGGGGGGGGGGGGGGGGTGGAGGGTACAGCAGGTGATGTGGTGGTTAAGGTACATGACAACTGTGGTTTGGAGTCCCAGACCCGGCGGCTTGCTTTCTTGCTTTCTTGCTTTCTCGCTTTCTCTCTCTCTCTCTCTCTCTCTCTCTCTCTCTCTCTCTCTCCCCCTCTTTCTCTGGTCAAATTAAGATAAAATAAAAAATTATTTTTTAAAATAATTATTTAATTTAATTTAATTTATTCATTCATTTATTTTAATCTGACCAGAGAGAGACAGTGAGAAAGCAAGCCACCAGGTCTGGGACTTGAACCATGATCAGCCATGTGGGAGTGTCCAGCATCTTAACCACCATGCCACCTGCTGGTCCCCAAAATAAATAACTCTTAAAAAAAATAAAGACAAAAGTAGGGGTCAGCAGGTGGTATGGTGGTTAAGGAATTGGACTCCTATATTGTCGACCAAGGTTTAAGTCCCATGGCTTGCTTGCTTTCTCACTTTCTCTCTCTCTCTCTCTCTCTCTCTCTCTCTCTAGAGCACATGGGCCCTAGAGCAAAATTAAAAATAATTCTCTTTAAAAAATGACAAAAGTATAATTATCAGTTGTCCTCTCTAAGCATAATATTATATACCTGACTTGAAAAAAATATATTATCACCACTGAAGGTATTACTGTCTATGATTCGGTGCTATGCCACTTGTCATTTAGTAAACCTGAGAATGGCCTTGAATGCAAATAAGATCCAGGTTCAACATACTATATGTGAAAAGTATGTACTTTGTGTCTGTATCCAAACACCTGTAGAAAAAGCAAGCCTACAATAGTGATGAGCACCAATAAAGAAACTCTGACCAGACCGAAATACTTCTGAAAATCAGTTCTTCTGAAGGCACTGGAAGCCTAATTAAGTACATCGGAATGGCTCTCTGAAGAACAGGCAATGATTTACACACTACACCACCACTAAAGAGTATTTTTTACTACATTCATTTCACTCACATTTAACAGAAATGTGAAAAAAATAACTCTCAAAAGCAATTTCAACAGGACTAATGCAACCAGTTAGCAGGCTGAACATTCCTTCAGATTTCATCCCAAATAATTATTTCAAGTTGATGATTCCATACACATGACTGGAACAATTATTTTCTGTGTTTAAGGTTTCTTATTGTAAAAGTTGCTTTCTTACCCTTCTTTCACCCCCAAATAAGTAAATTCTTTCCAATAAAGATCTCACTTGTTACATTTAAATCATAATATTTAAAAGGTTACAGTGAGTTACTGGATAGATTTTATTTTGACTCCCAAAACTTCAAATGTCTGTTACATATTATCAAATACAGAATCCTGAGATTCTTAGGCACTTTACCTGCGTGACTAATAACAAGATCTGCGTTCTGAAGGTCTTCTTTCAAGGAATCCTTGTACCTGTAAACATCCAGAGTAAAGGACTCAGTGCTGAATGGTTCAGGTGCCACTGTTCCTCTACCAATTTGGAGGGTAAGTCGGTCGTAACCAAGGCTCTTGATTATCTAAAACAGAAAAAATGAAAAAGCGGGCTTTTTAAACCGGCTACCATACAAACAGCAGGAAGAACAACAAACCCTCAAGTGTTCAGACCGGAGCACAGCCGCCAAATAAGCCTTGCTGCGGCCGATTTCAGTTAGATTTCTAAACCAACGCTTCTTCCCGTCCCGGGCCCGACAAGGTGCCTCATTAGCTCTAATGAATCTAAGTGAGAGAGTCTGGAAAGCACCAGTCCCGTTAAAATGAGGAAACCAAAACAAAAACACTTGAAAAAGAAATGACAAACTAGGAGGGAATCCAAAGAAAGGTCTCCTACTGCCGCACTGGTGGGGCTGAGAGAACTGCCAGCCCTCAGGAGGCACCGCGTCGCCCAAGGAAGCCGGCCACGTACATGTCCGGGCAGGGAAAGACGCGGGCTCGGGCCGAGCGTGGCAGGGTCGAGACAGGGCGGGAGCGAAACGCCAGGGACGCCAAGACGGCCGGCCCGGGGGCCTGAGGAGCCGGGAACCTACGGGGCGACGCCCACCAGTCAGGGAGCCGCGAGCCGGCGGGCTAGGGCCGCGCGGGGAGCGCTAGCTCTGAGGGGCGGAGCCGCGGGGGGAGGAGCGAAGGCGAGGACAAGAAGGCGGAGAATTGGTGAGGGGAAAACCCAGGAAAGGAGGAGCCGGGAAGAGAACAGGGAGGAGCGCCGGGGAACCGGAAGAGGGGGCGGAAACCCGAAGAAGCGGGAATAGCCTGAGGTGGGCCCAGAGGCGCGCGGGGGGAGCTGACAAGGTGGCGGCGGCACTTTCTGGAGAGTTGCGGGAGGGTTCTTAACGCGCGCCAAGGTCAGGAAGGGTTACCAACGCGCGCGGTTAAGGCTGGCGGCGGCGAACGGCCGGACAAGCGCGGCAAGCCGAGCCGCCAGCGGCCGCCTCCCGCCTCGCGCACTCACTTGCAGACTGTCCTGCGCCGACACACACGCAATGAGGTCGTCAAAGCTGGTGGTCCCTACCGTAACGAACACGCACTTCATGGCGCGGGTTCTGCCAGCCCGACTCGCAAGGACCGGATGTGACGTAATAGAGGCCACCCAGCTGCGAAGGCCTGACTGGGGGGGGGGGAGTGGGCGGGAAGAAGCGGAAGTCTGCGAAGGCCTCCCGGGCACAGCGCCCCAGGGGTGTGTCAACGGTGGGGTGGCAACCAAACCTGTACTAAATGGTCTATGCAGGGCCCCTTCTCCATACCTGTAGCATGCTGGACTTCTCCTGAAACTCTTGCCTTAAAGGCGGGGGGAATGGCTAATTCTAATTTGTTTGTTCGGAAATAATGGCAAATCCTCTCGCCCAACCCCCCCATCCTATCCTAACCATTGTCATGTTTTGGGTCCCACAGGTGTGTTTCTTTAGGTAAAGAATTATCTATTTGTATTTATTATTGTATTTTAATTTGCTGTGAGGCACATGCACAAGAGAGGGAGAGGGAAAGAAAGCTAGCTGCCAGGTCCTGGACTGGAACTGCAGTGGACCAGCACAGTAAACACCATGCCACCTCCTGGCCTACCACAAGTCTTTTTATAATAGAGAACTTTGGGATTCTTTGTTTGCTACCTTGCTTTGCCAAAATATATTTGAACAATGTTTTTACTTGGAGTCTGCTCAAAGGCTATGAAAAGTAAAAGCACCTTTTAAAAATCACTAGTAAGGGGCTAGCAAGTAGTGTGGTGGTTAAGGCGATGGACTCCCACATGACAGGGGTTAAGTCCCGGACCTGTTGGCTGGCTTTCTCTCTCCCTCCCTCTCTCTCGTCAAATTAAAAAATAATAAATAAAACTAAATATTTTTTAATCACTATTGAGCATAGGGCTCTTCTTGCAACTGTGTTTTTCAAGAAGGCAGTGTCCTGTGAGATCTCTTAAAAGCTGTAGAGATAGTTAACCTCCATTAGTAAGGATTAATTGTAAAATAGAAATGATATGGTCTGAAACCTAGATCTACAATCCATTGAGCTCTCCCATTGAACCATTTAAAGTGTAAGATTATACATCAACACGAGAAAATACCACAAATAAATTACACTTAGGCGGATACAGGAGAGGTGATTACTCAAAATCCCCTTTCTTGGGGCAGTCAGCTGTCACCGGTTAAGGTGCTGGACTCCCACATGGCCTACCATGATTGGAGTCCTGGATCTGGTGGCTTGCTTTGTCACTTTCCCTTTCTCTCTCTCTCTCCGGTCAAATTAAAAATAATAATAACAAATAAAGTAAATAATTATTTTTAAAAAACTTTTCTTTAACCACCATGATACCATTATTAAGATCACTGCCCACTCAAAGCCAGCAGGTGGCACAGTAGGTAAGGTGCTGGATTCCCACATGTTCTACTATGGTTTGAATCCTGGACCCAGCTGCTTGAAAAATCATGCCAGATCTGAATGAGTGTTCCCAATATCCCAAGAAAAGAATGGAAAAGAAGGAATTGCAGCATGGTCATTTCCTCTGGGGGGTGATTTCTCACTTTCCTACACTCTGTCTCTCTCCAGCAAGTGCAAGCACCCTATGGCAAACACCTTTTAAAAAAGATCATTGCCCACTCAGTCTCATTGTAATACTGGGTCATCAGAAAAGTCATGAAACATTATTGCATAAAGAAAAACTTGTCATGACTTTTCTGATGACCCAATATTTGCTGGATCTCCTACTTACGATTTCACTTTAGTGCCTGTGTATGCTTTATACTGATTGGATATATACAGAAGAGAAGCCACAAGAAAAAATTATTTTAAGGAGAAAAAAGACTGGAGGTGAATTGGGCCTAGAACATAAGCTGAGAAAACTCTTCAGCTTGTTTCTACAGGAAAGAGTCCTGAAGTCTAATAGCTTTGACAATTTTTTTTTTGAGAGGTTTTTGCTATAGGGCACATGTGCTCACCAGAAAGACAGATAGAGACAGAGAGACAGAAAGCGAGAAATCACCCCCCAAGGGGGATGGCCACACTACAATCCCTTCTCCTCCATTCTCCTCTGGGGATCTTGGGCATGCACGCACACACACCCAGTGTGAGTTTAAGCCACCAGGTCCGGGACTCGAACTGCGGTCGACTACATGGGAGTCCAGCAACATAGCCATTACACAAACTGGTGGTCCCAACAGGGTTTTCTTATTCTAAAATCTATAGCATATGTTCTTTTTAAAAAATTATTGAATTTAGGGACCAGCAGGTGGCGTGGTGGTTAAGGCGCTGGACACTCCCACGTGGCCGACCAGGGTTCGAGTCCTGAATCTGGTGGCTTGCTTTCTCACTTCCTTTCTCTCTCACTCTCACCCTCTGTCTCTCTCTGGCCAAATTAAGAAATAAATGAATGAATAAATAAAATAAAATTAGTAATTATTTTTTAAAAATTATTGAATTTAGAGCCAGCAGGCAATTATCTTTTTGAGCAGTGATATGTTGCTATTCGTTTTTTGTTATCACATTTCACGAAGTAATGACACAGTGAGACTACAGTTTAATGAATACAATAAGTATGAAAAGGTCAGGGTTGAATAGTAAAACATAAGCATAATCATATTTTCTGCCAAACAAGAGGAATAAAATGTGAACATTTACTGAAATATAAAGATATTTAGAAACCTTACCCGTCGCAAAAATATCACTTACAGTCTCTATATATGAATCAAGATAACAACGGCTCAGTTAGCTACAGAAACTTTTTTTTTACTTTTGCCAGAGGACATATGAGCTCCCCTGAGAGATAGGGAGACAGAGACAGGTAGAAATGGAAAGTGAGAAAGCACCTTCTCCCATGGGGAATAGTCATGCTGCAATCTCCTCTCCTCCATTTCTCCTTTGGAATTTTGGGCAAGCCCACAAAGGCCCTACCGTGTTTCTCCATTTTTCTTTCTTTTCTTTTAACATTGTTTCCATAGGGCTAGTGGGTTGGCCAGATAGAGGCAGAGAGAGAAAGTGAGAAATCACTTCCCAGGAGGGCTGACCATGCTGCAATCCTTTTTCCTTCCTTCTCCTCTTGAGATTTTGGGCATGCCCCGAAACATCACTTGCCTGGAGTGATTTTTTTTTTTTTTTTGAGAGATTTTTGCTATAGGGTGCCCACTGGAGAGAAAGAGACAGAGAGACAGAAAGTGACAGATCACCCCCAGGGGTGGCAACAGTGCCACAATCCCTTCTCCCATTCTCTTCTTAGGATTTTGGGCACATTTCAAGTACCCGGCGTGAATTTCAAGCCTCTAGGTCAGGCACTCAAGCTGCAGTTGGCCAAGTAGGAGTTCAGCGCCTTAACCAGTATTCCACCCGCTCTCCCACCCCACCCACCCACCCAACCCCCCGCCTCCCGGCATTATTTTCAAGCAGCCAGGTTAGAGGCTGGAGCTGCAGTTCACCATGAGGGAGTCCAGCATCTTAACTACTACACCACCTCCTGCCTGTCTTCCCCTCCCACCCCAACCCCCACGTGTGTTTTTCAAGTTACATATCTGGTCCTCAAACTGTGCAGTTGACCATGTGAGATCCAGCTACTCTAACCACCAGGCTATGGTCTGGCCTCAAATAATTTTTTATGTGGGTTAATAAAGACATTAACTATGAAAATATAATTCTTTTTAAAATTATTTATTTCATTTTATTTATCCATTCATTAATTTAACTTGACTAGAGAGGGACACAGAGAGAGAAGAGAAGGAAAGTGAGAAAGCAAGCCACCAGGTCCAGAACTTGAACCATGATCGCCCATGTGGAAGTATTCAGCACAAAAATATAATTCTAAAAATAGTTTACAAAACTACTTCTAGCTGACAAATTAGACTAGAAATATGATAGACTAACATGCCCTGGACATCACGTCACCCTACCATTCTAGCTATAAGACCTCAAAGAAATCACTTAACCACTCTCGAGCCTCAGTTTCTGCACTTACAGTAAGAATAATAGATTAAAATAAGAAGGTCTTGGGATTTCCCTTCTAGTTTTACACTAAGAGTAAATATTTTGCTATTTGATAACAAAGCATTGTTAAAAGAAAAACTTCAGCAAAATTTAATTCAACAGAGTTTAATTGAGCAAAGAACGACTCTTGGGCATCCTCTGGAAATGGTTCTCAGGAACTCTGGGGCTGCCACTTGACCTGATAACGTGTATGGGCAGAAAAAGGAAAATGACATACTGAAAAATGGTAGAGAAACAGCTGTACTAGTTATAGCTTGTTGTTTGCCCATTTATAAACAGTTTGAACAGTTGGTCATCTGGCTGAAGTATGACTGCCATGACTGGCTGTTACTCAAGTATCTATTACTGAAGTTTAGGTAACTTAGTTACTTTGGTTTAAAGTTATCCCATGTGAGATCCAGCTGCCATAATGACCACACCACAGGCTGACCCATTTTTCATTATTGTTATTTAGTTTCCAATCTACATAGTTATTCCTACTTTGTAGCAGCGATAACTGGGAATTTGGTTTTATGGTATAACAGTTCGATTCCTATATTAAATTTTATAGATTAATAGTAGTGGATTAGAAAGGCTTATTTTCTGTTGGACAAGAAACAACAGAATACCTTTATTAGTTTTGTTTGTATATTTGTCTGTCTATTTTGTCTAAAGTCAGTTATGAACTTATGCCACCATGAATAACTTTTTGACATCTGAATTGGTGAGTATTTGTGTTTCTGTGTTTACTCCTCTCTGTGGCTAAAGTTGTAGATCTGATGTCATAAGTTCTCTGTGTATCTGTATGGTTATAATTCAGAACAACCTTTCTCTCTCATTATGTCTACGAAATCTGTTTCTATATCTGAAGATGTTAAATTAAAGGAGCACTGTTCTGATTAGAGAACATAAGTACATATATAAATGAAAGTGTAATAGCTATCTGCTTTAGCCAGACTGATTCCATCTTATTAATCAAAATTGTTTTTCTCTCAGCCTGATGCTCTTTGCTTGAGATCTCTCTTAGAAATTTCAAGGAGAGGAAAGGTCAACCTGAAGCTTGAAACAATGAGGGAAATTCTGCCACATATGCTGCAGCCAAAAACTAGCATGACCTATGCTTTTCTATATATAGCCATTAGCTCCCCACCTTGTTCTTTTTCTTATAAAAGAGTCCGTAAATTGGCTGACCAAAGGTATTTTTACATGTCTTCCTGGTGTGGCTATACTATAATAAATTCTCCTCTCTCTCAAGAACTTTTCTTCTCTGTGTTTTGTTGAGCAAGAAGGGTCAGACTTCCTTTGGGTCTATGGCCCAGTCATAGGGCCCATTGCTTGGCTACAGAATATTTTTAAATTCTGAGACCAGCGGGTGGAGTAGTGATTAAGGCACTGGACACTCCTACATGGCTGACCACGGTTCGAGTCCTGAACCTGGTGACTTGCTTTCTGACTGTCCCTCTCTCTCTGTGTGTGTTTCTCTCTGGTCAAATTAAAATAAATGAATGAAAAAATAAAATTAAATAATTCTTTTAAAAATATATTTTTAAATTCCAAGAAAATAAGAAATTTTAATTGCTAACAATTTAAGTGTGCTAGAGTTTAATGAAACATCTCACAGAAACTAAGATTACAAAATGAAAATTAATTTTTGGTAACATTGTCTTTCTTTCTTTTCTTTTTTTTGGAGAGGTTTTTGCTATAGGGCACGTGCGCTCGCCAGACAGACAGACAGAGACAGAGAGACAGAAAGTGAGAAATCACCCCCCAGGAGGGATGGCCACGCCACAATCCCTTCTCCTCCATTCTCCTCTTGGGATCTTGGGCTCACACACACACGCGCCCGGCGTGAGTTTTAAGCCACCAGGTCGGGTTCGCAAACCGCGGTCGACTACGTGGTAGTCCAGCGACATAGCCATTACGCTAACTGCTGGTCCCAACATTGTCTTTTTTGCTGATTTCTCTGTGTTAAATATAATACATGTTACATTTTATTTTACTTAGTTGTGTTTTACCTAAACTTTTACAGGTTTACTGATCAAATAATTTAACGCTACTCCTAAAAATATTTGTGATTATAAAAAATGTAAATTTATATTCAACTTAATTAAATCATTACTGTGACAAACTTTATTTCAATAGTAACTTTTTTTTTCTTTTTTTTTGGAAAGGTTTTTGCTATAGGGCGCATGCGCTCACCAGACAAACAGAGAGAGACAGAGACACAGAAAGCAAGAAGTCACCCTCCAGGGGGGATGGCCACACCACAATCCCTTCTCCTCCATTCTCCTCTCGGGATCTTGGGCATGCACGCACACACGCCCGGCGTGAGTTTAAGCCACCGGGTCTGGGACTCGAACCGCGGTCGACCACGTGGGAGTCCAACGACATAGCCATTACGCTAACTGCTGGTCCCAATAGTAACTATGATTTGAAGTATGTCAGCTTGAGGATTCCTTCCAAGATCCTTAAACAACTTCAGATCATGGACAGACATTTGAGTTAATTAATGGGTAATCAGAACAGCTAAATATTTTTTGAGTAAAATAGAATATTCCAGTGTGGATTTAAACTAAACATAATTCTATATACTTTTGCTTCATTTTAATACTTTCGATAGGGACCAGCAGTTGGCATAATGGCTATGTCACTGAACTCCCATGTCGTCGAACACGATTTGAGTCCCAGACCCCATGGCTTAAACTCACGCCAGGCACATGTGCGTGCATGCCCAAGATCCCGAGAAGAGAATGGAGGAGAAGGGATTGTGGCATGGCCATCCCCCCTGGGGGGTGATTTCTCGCTTTCTGTCTCTCTGTCTCTCTGTCTTTCTGGCAAGTGCACATGCCCAACAGCAAAAACCTCTAAAAGTATAGTATCAATAGATGAAATCTTGGACTCATGTAATGAATATGTTCATTCTTGCCACTCTAGGAAATTATAAAAAGGATTTGTGTGGTTATAAAAAGTTTTGATATGTATATTATTAAGTTCTGCTTCTCTGTTAAAATGTTTGTGTATGCAAGACAGTTCTCCATTATACATACTACTCTTTCCTCTTTAAACAGAAGTTAGTTACTTTGATTAACAGTTATAATTAATATGGGTGAATGAGACTCCTCAAGGAATAATAATGACAGAATTACAATAGTATGAGAAGTCTTCATAAAATTCATGGAGGAATGGGGCCAGCAGATGGCATGGTGGTTAAGGGTACTGGACTCCCACATGGCCCACCACAGTTTAAGTCCTGGACTTGGTAACTTGCTTTCTCACTTTCTCTCCCTCTCTTGCTCTGTCCCTCTGTCCCTCTCTGGTCAAATTTAAATAAATAAATAAAATTAGATAAAATAATTCTTTAATAACAAAAAAAAGTTCATGGAGTGAGAATGGGTTCACACTTCCGTAGCCTAAGAGTTAAGGGCGCCAGATCCCACATGGCTAACTGTGGTTCAAATCCCAGCCCAGCAGCTTGAAACACATGCCAAGCATGTGTGCCTGGTTGGCCCAAATCCTGACTGGATAAAGAAATAGAGGAAAAGGGATTTCATTGTCACCATGCCCTATTGGGGACTTTGTCTCTCTCTCTCTCTCTCTCTCTTTCTCTCTCTTTCTCTCTGAAGTATATACATTCTCTGGAAATTGAAAAAAGAAAAAAAAGAATTTTACAGATATAGACAGATTATAGAATCAGATAACCAGATAACCCTGAAGGTGGTCCTGCTAGACAATGCCTAGCCTTCCATAAGATACCCAGTAATCTTTTTTTTTCCTCTCACAATTTTTCCTGACATATGAAACCTAGGTTTTCTGGCATGCATTTTAGAAGCAATATATGTACTTGACCACATAAAGTAAACACATAGCTGAGAATTACCTAGAATCTTAGAAAATAATGTACCATAAGTTATCCTTATGCTAAGAGTGATTTCATACTCTGTAACTGAGGATCTATTTTAAACTGATTTAGAAGGAATTTGTAATAAATGTATTACATCTTCCTTTATTCATATGCTGTACATTTATTTTTTGCTCTTGATATCTGCCTCTTCATCAATGTAGCTAACTAATCCTATGAGATTCATCAGAAGAATGGGGAAGGTGTCTTAGATGGAATACAATGAAGCCCTCCTAAGCAGAGAACACCATAGACTTGATTTAGTTTTGTGGGTGACTCATGCTGTCGTCTGTGGTTGCCTGTAGGTTACTGAATGTGTGGGGTTATAGACCTTGTCAGACCATAGTTAGAGGACAAAGGTGCCACCTTGGAACAGGTGCTGCTGGAGTTCCAGTTTACCCTCTCTCCAAGAAGTTGCTCAGAGGGCCAGTTCCATGGCCTGCTGTTAGGGCAGCGAGAAACCACATGGCCAATTGCATAGTTCAAGTCCCAGATGTGGTGGCTTGAGAAACACCCTGGGCACCTGTAGGGCATGCTCAAAATCTCAAAAGGAGGGGAACCAGCAGTTAGCGTAATGGCTATGTGGCTGGACTCCCACGTAGTCGACCACGGTTCGCGTCTCGGACCCGGTGGCTTACAACTCACGCCGGGCGCGTGTACGTGCGTGCCCAAGATCCCGAGAGGAGAATGGAGGAGAAAGAATTGCGGCGTGACCATCCCCCCTGGGGGGTGATTTCTCGCTTTCTGTCTCTATGTCTCTCTCTGTCTGTCTGGCGAGCACACACGCCCTATAGTGAAAAACCTCTCCAAAGAAAAAAAAAAATCTCAAAAGGAGTGAGAAATAGAGGAGAAAGGATGGTGATGTGACCATTCCCCTTGGGACATGCTTTCTTCTCTTCCTCTCTCTCTCTGTCTCTCTGTCACTCTCTTGCATCTACATGCCATCTAAAAAAAAAAAAAAAGAAAGAAAGAAAAAAAAGAAAAAGATGAAGGAGGAGGAGGAAAAGAAAAAGAAGGACAGTCAGAATGACTGAGGCCAGAGTTAGCCTTGGGACCTCTACTATCTCCCAACCATTTCCAAGTGCCCAGATCCTCCTGCTTCCAGTTCCCTTCTCCATCATTATTCCTGGACCCTGCATGGTAGCGATGGCAGCCAGTGAGAACAACTGAAACAGAAGACCACTTAAGACCTCTAGCTGCCTCTTCCCCACTGAGGAATACTTTCAGTTTTCATAGTTTCCTGAACCGCATGGCATACGATCCCTACTTTCTTCCTCAACTGAAACCCTGCAGCTCAGCCCTAGGTGCACCTATTCTCAAGAAACAGGGGGAACCAGCAGTTAGCGTAATGGCTATGTTGCTGGACTCCCACATACTTGACCGTGGTTCACTTCCCGGACCCGGTGGCTTAAAACTCACGCCGGGCGTGTGTGCGTGCGTGCCCAAGATCCCGAGAGGAGAATGGAGGAGAAGGGATTGCAGCATGACCATCCCCCCTGGGGGGTGATTTCTCGCTTTCTGTCTCTAATGTCTCTCTCTGTCTATCTGGCGAGTGCACGTGCCCTATAGCGAAAATCTCTCCAAAAAAAAAAAAAAAAAAAAAGAAATAAAAGAAACAGGGAGGCCATTGGATATCCAGTTCCAGCAACAATGGTGAGGTTGTAGGGTGAGCGTAAGGGAGACAGAGCTGCAGCGAAATCATGGCTTACCTCCTACTGCACACATTTGCACTCTCAGAATTAACTCCAAGAAATTAGGAGGAAATGTATAATCCCTCAGATGACCAGAAACTAGTGCAGACACACAGGAAATATGAGAAACCTAAAAAATATCTCTCCCCCAAGGGAAAAGAACAATTCCTCATCATCCACAGGCAGTACAATGGAACTCATGGAAATGTCAGATAAACAGTTCAGAATATTTATAGTGGCAGAAATAAATTAGATGCAGTAGAAAAGAGACAATGAACTTCAGAAGATGCAAGAGAAAAGAGACAACGAACTTTAGGAGATGAGGAAGTCCTTTCATTATTTGAAAGAATAGACACCATAAAACAAGAATCAAATGAACTGTTAAAAATGAAGGCTTTAATACAGGAAATCAAAACCTCCCTTGAAAATATTAAGCAGATTAGATCATGCAAAAGATCAAATCTCAGATGTTGAAGACAAAGTCTCTGACCTAGAAAAAATTACCAAAAAGACTGAAAAAAAAATAAAAATAAAAATGAGGACAATATATGAGAAATACTGGATACCATTAAATGCCCCAAACATCCAAATAATTGGTATTCCAGGAGGCAAAGAATCTAATAAAGGCATTGATAATCTTTTCCATGAAATCCTTAAAGAAAACTTTCCTAATCCGGAGAACCATTCAATCATCCAGACCCAAGAAATAAAAAGGACCTTAAATGGAATCAACCCAAGAAGATCCTCTTCACAACACATCATTGCCCAATTAGCCAAAACTGCAGATAAAGACAAGATACTAAAATTGTCAAGAGATAAATGTCAAGTTACTTACAAAGGTTATCCCATCAGTCTAACATCAGAAACAAACCTCTCACCAGAAACAATGCAGCAAGAAAAAGATGGGAAAATATATTCAAAGTGTTAAAAACAATTTCAATCAAGATTACTATACCCAGCAAGATTGTCCTTCAATTAAGAAGAAAAGATAAAAACATTCTTAGATAAACAAAGACCAACTCTTCAAGACGTTCTGAAGGGAGTGCTATACTAGGAAAACTAAAAAGAGACAGGTAGAAATGAGAAAGCAAAAACAATTAAGACAATGGACAACTTAATGGTAGGGACATGTCCAGAAATATCGATAATAATGTTGAATGTTAATTGATTAAATTCTCCAACCAAGAGACACAGATAGTCCAAATGGATAAAAATACAGAAACCCTATATCTGTTGCCTACAAGAAATGCACCTCATGGATAAAGACATACATAGACTAAAAGTGAAGGGTTGGAAAAGGTATTCCATGCAAATTGAAACCAAAAGACAGTTGGAGTCATGATACTGATTTCAGACAAAATAGCCTTTGAGACAGAACTGTAAGAAGAGACAAAGAAAGGCATTTCATAGTAGTAAAAGGGATAATACTTCAAGAAGATATAATGCTTATAAATTTCTATTCATCCAACTCAGGAGCACCCAAGTAAGTGAAGAAAAGACTGCTAGTTCTAAAAGGAGAGATAACCTGCAACACACTAATTATTGGGGATCTCAACAACCCAATATCTCCTCTGGGCATCATCTAGACAAAAAATAAGCAAAGAGATACAGGATCTAAATGATACCATAAATCAAATGGACTTAACAGACACCTATAAAACCTTCCACCCCAAAACAATGAAATATACATTTTTCTCACCCGCATGTGGAACCTTTTCGAAGACTGACCACATGATAGGGCACAAAACAAGTGTCTAAAGATTCAAAGGCATAGAAACTATCCAACATCTTCTCCAACCATGATAGAATTAAACTTGATATTAATTTCAGAAAAAAAAAAACACAAAAACATACAGAAACTAAACAACCTACTCCTGAATGACTTCACAACTACTGAAGAAATTAAGACTGAAATAAAAAGATTTATAGAAACCAATGACAATGAGTACACAAGTTTCCATAATCTATGGCACACAGCAAGAGCAGTCAAAAGAAGGAAGTTCATACAAATTAGTACACATAAGAAAAAGACGGAAGGATGGCAAATGGGCAACCTAATGTCATGCCTCAGAGAATTGGAAAAAAGGCAATAGAAAAAAATCCAAAAAAATGCCAGGAGAAAAGAAATAATAGATTCAAGCAGAAATAAATGAAATTAAAAATAAGAGAACTATACAGAAAATAAATTAAAGCAAAAGCTGGTTCTTTCAAAAGATAAACAAAATCAATATCCCATTAGCCACACTAATTAAGAAGAGAGAAAGTAAACCAGGTAAATTAAACTCGCAATGAAACAGTCAATATTACAACAGACATAATATAAATACAAAGCATCATTAGAGAATACTATGAGTGACTATACAACAACAAACAAGAAAACCTGGAGGGGATGGACAAATTCCTGGACACATATAACCTACCAAGATTGAATCAGAAGACATAGAAAGCCTGAATAGACCCATAGCAAGCAATGAGATTGAATCAGTAATAAATAACCTCCCAACAAAGAAAAGCCCATGTCCCTTTTGTAAATTCACTTCTGAATTTGACAAAACTTTTAAAGAAGAGTTAACCTCCATTCTACTCAAGTTTTTTTTTTTATTTTTTATTTCAATTTATTTATTTGCATTCATTCACTGTACATCATTACAGCATACAAAATGAGATTTTCCATCCAGAGTACACTGTATATTGTCTCAATCAAGCATATCAACAAACATGTTATTGTCAGCAAATAATTTTCCATTTCTTGTTTTCTGTATGTTTTGCTTTTTTTCCCCATCCTTGATTCCCTGTCTCTTACCCTCTGCCATCTCCCACTCTCCTCCCACACTGTCTCTGGTATCTATGTTTGCTTTCTATACTGTTTTCCCCCCACATTTTACTGAATTACTAAAGACCTTAATTAATCTAAATATTTTCATAGCAAACACAGGTGATATATACATTTCCATGAACACAAGTCTAACTTTACGCATCCTATAAAGTAGCACCTAGCTGGGGCTATATCTCTTACTGCAGTCATTGAATAGATATTTTTTTCCTGAAACTTTTTTTGTAACTTAATTTACATTCTTTCCCTAAGCATCATCACAGCATACAAAATATGATTTCCCATCCAGAATATACTGCATAGTGACTTAATCATGCATATTATAAAAAATTTTCCATTTCTAGTTACTAGAATTATTTTTAACCCTCTTTCTGACCGTCTGTCCTTTCCCACTCTCTTCTCACACTATCTCTGGTGTCTACAATTGTCTTCCATTCCTTTCCCACCCACATTGTATTGATCACACAATTTCTTACATAATCTAACTACTTTCAATGGTGAGTTCACTTGTTACTATTAAGAAAACCAGTTTTGGGACCAGCAGTTAGCGTCATGGCTATGTCACTGGACTCCCACGTAGTCGACCGCGGTTCGTGTCCCGGACCCGGTGGCTTAAACTCAGGATCCCGAGAGGAGAATGGAGGAGAAGGGATTGCAGTGTGGCCATCCCCCCTGGAGGGTGATTTCCTATTTTCTGTCTCTCTGTCTCTCTCTGTCTGTCTGGCGAGCGCACGTGCCCTATAGCGAAAACCTCTCAAAAAAAAAAAAAAAAAAAGAAAACCAGTTTTAACTTAAATCAAAGAAATGCCAAGGAACTTTGCTTAAAGCCAGGAAACAGGTTAGGATTCTGTTCAAATGGTAGGTGCATGAACCTATCAGTCTCATGTACTCTTATCTTCTGTTCTGGTTCAATTTTCCTGATTAAATTCTGGAATATAATAATATTCAACTCCAGACTTGTCCCTATGATTAAGTTGGCCACTTTCTTAGTTTTTGAACTCTTATTTCCGTGTTTTTGTATTTAGTTTTTCTGACATAGCACACCCTTGAGAACTTCTTGGAGATCTGGTCTGGTGCTGGTAAATTCTTTCAGGTTTTGTTTATCTGAGAATGTTCTTGTCTTTTCTTCCCACCTGAAAGATAATCTTTCCGGGTACAGTATTCTTGGCTGAAATTGCTTCTCTCTTAACACTTTGAATATATTTTCCTATTCTCTCCTTGCTCGCATTGTTTCCAATGAGAGGTCTGCTGTTGTTCTGATGGGATGTCCTTTGTAGGTAACTTGATGTTTTTCTCTTGCCAATCTTAGTATCTTGTCTTTGTCTGTGGTTTTGGTCAACCTGGCTATAATGTGTCTTGGAGAAGATCTTCTTGGGTTGATTCTATTTGGGGTCCTTTGTATTTCTTGGGACTGGATCTTCGAATGCCTCTCTAGGTTTGGAAAGTTTTCTTGCAGGAATAGATTATCAGTACCCTTATGGATCTCTTCACCTTCTGGAATGCCAGTTATCTGGATGTTTGGATGTTTGATGGTATCTAGTACTTCTCGTATATTATTCTCAAATTTTTGGGAACCAGCAGTTAGCGTAGTGGCTATGTCGCTGGACTCCCACGTAGTCGACCGCGGCTCGGGTCCCGGACCCGGTGGCTTAAAACTCACGCCGGGCGCGTGTGTGTGCGTGCCCAAGATCCCGAGAGGAGAATGGAGGAAAGGGATTGCGGTGTGACCATCCCCCCTGGGGGGTGATTTCTCGCTTTCTTTCTCTATGTCTCTCTCTGTCTGGTGAGCACACGTGCCCTATAGCAAAAACCTCTCCAAAAAAAAAAAAAAAAAAAAAAAATTGGGGGGCCGTTTTCTCAGTCTTCGTGGTGGATTTTTCTAAGCCAGCCATTTTCTCTTCTACGTCTGAGATTCTATTTTCTGAATGATCTAGTCAGCTTTTAATACTTTCAAGGGAGATTTTGACTTCCTGTATTATAGACTTCATCTCTAACAGTTCCATTTGAGTCTTTTGTAAAGTGTGTAATTCCTCTTTTAGATCTTGCAAGAATTTCCTCATCTCCTGGAACTCGTCAACTTCTTTCTCCTTTCTCTTTAGCAGTTCATTATCTCTCTTCTCTTCCACCTCTGTTAGCTTTGACATTATGAATGCTCTAAATTCCTTATCAGACATTTCCATGATTTTCACCAAACTGCTTGTGGATGAAGAAGAGTTACTCTTTTCCCTTGGAGGAGAGGTATTTTCTTGTTTTCCCATATTTCTTGTGATCCGGCAGTGATTTCTTGTCATCTGATGGATGGTATGTTTCTTTCAAATTCTTGAAGTTCAGTCTGCATGTTCAGGAGCAAGCAGACAGAGGTGATCTCGAATCTCTTTGCTGTTCTGTTGTGATCACTGGTGCAGCAGATTCAGTAGATATTGAGGAATATTTTAACCCTATTAGTATTTGGATGTTTAGCTACAGTGCCCTTAGATCCATCTAAAAACACATTAAATGGATATTGGAGAGTGGAGAGACAAGAAAAGGAAAATGAAAAAGAGAGAGAGAAATGACAACAAAAAGAGAAGAAAAAGACAAAAAAATTGTAATTACTGTTTTTCTTTAAAAAAAATCATAAAATAGAAAACCGTGCGGCACACTTGCGCACCACACAAAATACCTAGTTCGCAGGAGCCATGTAGAATCTTCTTCTGAACGCCTGGCCCCTCCTGCCTGAGTGGGAGGACCAGAGCGATAATTAACAAGATAAAAGGTGGAGCTGAGAGCAAGAGAAAAACTTTGCCTTTAAAAAAATGTAAAAAGGGGAACCAGCAATTAGCGTAATGGCTATGTCGCTGGACTCCCATGTAGTCGACCGCGGTTCGTGTCCTGGACCCGGTGGCTTAAAGCTCACGCCGGGCGCGTGTGCGTGCGTGCCCAAGATCCCGAGAGGAGAATGGAGGAGAAGGGATTGCAGCGTGACCATACCCCCCGGGGGGTGATTTCTTGCTTTCTGTCTCTATGTCTCTCTCTGTCTGTCTGGTGAGCGCATGCGCCCTATAGCGAAAACCTCTCCAAAAAAAAAAAAAATAAAAGAAATGTAAAAAGGAAAAATTACAAAAAAAAAAAAAAGGAAGAAGCAGGGAGAGACAGAGACACAGAAACAAAGATAGAAGGCTGGGGGTTGGGGGGGCTCCCTACCGCTAGCCTGTTTGCTGGAGGCTGAATTATCAGTAGAAAATCTTCATTTCTCATGTGCCCTGAAATACCTAGTTTGCAGGAGCCATGTGGAATCTTCTCTACTTAAGTTATTTTTAAATATCCAAAAGGAAGGAACCCTCCACATTCATTTTATGAAGGCTTCATCACCCTCATCCCAAAACAGACAAGGACATGACAAGGAGAGACTACTACAGACCTATATCTCTAGTGAATATAAATGCAAAAATTCTCAACAAAATACTAGCAAATCATATCTGATAACATATAAACAAGATTATATATCACAACCAGGTAGGCTTTATTCCCAGAATGCAAGGATGCTTCAATATATGCAAAACCATAAATGTAAGACACCATATTAACAGAAAGAAAGATAAAAGCCATATGATCATATCAATAGATGGAGAAAAAGCATTTGATAAAATATAACATCCCTTCATGATTAAGACTTTCAGCAAATCACCATACAAGGGTCACTTCTCAACACAGTAAAAGCTATCTATGAAAAATCCATAGCTAACATCATACTGAATGGGGATAAACTGAAAGCTTTTCCAATAAAAACTGGTATAAGACAAGGCTGCCCACTTTCTCCCCTCCTTTTCAATATAGTTCTGGATGTCCTAGCCAATGCAAAGTGAATGGAATAAAAGGCATGCAAATAGGGAAAGAAGAGTTAAAATTATCTCTATTTGCAGATAACATGATTGTATACATAGAAAACCCAAGGGTATCCACAAAAAAACTCCTGGAAGTAATAAATGAATACAGTAAAGTGGCAGGATACAAAATCAAAATACAAAAATCTATAGCATTTCTATATACAAACAACAAGCAGACTGAGGTAGAAATGAAAAAAAGGAATCCCATTTAACATAGCCAGAAAAAGTATAAGATATCTAGGATTAAATCTAGCCAAAGAGTCAAAGATCTCTACAAGGAAAACTATGAAAATCTAAGAAAAAAGAAATAGAAAATGACACAAAAAAGTGGAAGGACATCCGATGTTCCTGGATTGGAAAAATCAATATAATCAAAATGTCAATTCTACCCAAATTGATCTAATTTTTTTTTTTTTGGAGAGGTTTTCGCTATAGGGCACATGCGCTCGCCAGACAGACAGAGAGAGACATAGAGACAGAAAGTGAGAAATCACCCCCTAGTGGGGATGGCCACGCTGCAATCCCTTCTCCTCCGTTCTCCTCTCAAGATCTTGGGCACACACGCACATGCACCCGGCGTGAGTTTTAAGCCACCGGGTCCAGGACGCGAACTGCGGTCGACTACGTTGGAGTCCAGCGACATAGCCATTACGCTAACTGCTGGTTCCTGCAAACTGATCTAAATATTGAATGCAATCCCAATCAAATTTACCAGAGACATTCTTCACAGATTTAGAAAATGCAATCATAGAATTTGTCTGGAATCATAAAAGACCATGCATTGCTAAAGCAATCCTGCACAGGAAAAGTGGAGTAGGAGGCATCTCATTCCCTGACCCCAAAATATATTAGAAAACTGTGATAATCAAAATAGCATGGTATTGGCACAAAAACAGACATGTGGACCAATGGAACTGGATAGAGACCTCAGAAATAAACCCCCAAAACACATAGCCAACTTATTTTGGACAAAGAGCACCAGACAATCCAGTTGAGGGGGGGGGGGCTCTTTAATAAATGGTGCTGGAAAAACTGGATATCCACCTGTAGAAAGATGAATCTGGATCTCTACCTCTCACCATTAACAAAAATCAGCTCTAAGTTGATTAAAGATCTAAACCTAAGATCTCAGACTATAACACTACTGGTGGATAACCCTTGATAAATTCTGGGAGATATCTGAGTAGGCAACGTCTTCTTAAATAAGACCCCTCAGGGGCCAGCAGGTGGAGCGGGGGTTAAAGACGCAGAATTCCCACTTGTCTGACCATGGTAGGAGTCCTGGGCCTGGCAGCTTGTTTCTCTCCTTTCCCTTTCTCTCTCTCTCTTGGTCTCTCTCTCATAAAATTAAAAATAATAACAGATGCGGGAACCAGCAGTTAGCGTAATGGCTATGTCGCTGGACTCCCACGTAGTCGACCGCGGTTTGCGTCTCGGACCCGGCGGCTTACAACTCACGCCGGGCGCGTGTGCGTGCGTGCCCAAGATCCCAAGAGGAGAATGGAGGAGAAGGGATTGCGGCGTGACCATCCCCCCTGGGGGGTGATTTCTCGCTTTCTGTCTCTATGTCTCTCTCTGTCTGTCTGGCGAGCGCACGCGCCCTATAGCGAAAAACCTCTCCAAAAAAAATAAATAAATAAAATAAAAATAATAACAGATGGAATTAAATAAATCTTTTTTAAAAAGATCCCCAAAGCGCAGGAAATCATCCCAAAAACAGACAGATTGGATTACACCAGTTTAAGAAGTTTCTACACAACAAAACACACAGTAATTATTGTTTCTACAACCCTCCAAATGGGAGAATATGTTCATAAAGTATACTTCAGATATGGGACTGATAACCAGAATACACGGCAAATTCAAGAGGCTTACCCAAAAAATAAATGATCAAACCCAATTAAAAAAAGGGAAAGTGAGATTAACAAACAACTCTCTAAGGAAGGCATAAAAACAGCCAAAAAGCATATGAAAAAATGTTCAATGTCCCTCATCAAGAGGCGATGCAGATCAAAACCACAATGAGAGGCCTGGCAGGTGGCATGGTGGTTAAAGGCACTGGATTCCCACATGGCTGACAGCCATTCAAGTCCCAAACCTGGAGGCTTGCTTTCTCACTTTCCCTTTCTCTCTCTGTGTGTATCTCCCTGGTCAAATTAACAATAATAATAATAATAATAATAATAATAAATTAATAATAATAATAACAACAACAGCAACAACAACAAATGGAATTAAATAAATACTTATTTTTTAAAAACAAGATCACAATGAGATACCACCTAAGCCCAGTTGGAATAGCTAAGATTAAAAAACTAAGTTATAAGTGCTGGTAAGGCTGAAGTGTAAAGGGAATTCTCCTACACTATCTGCTGGTCTCTAATTTCTGATAGCCACAGGAAAATTATTTTTAAAATGAAATTCATTTTTTTTACTTTTTTGGGGGGGGGGAGAGATTTTCGCTATAGGGCACATGCGCTCGCCAGACAGACAGAGAGAGACAGAGAGACAGAAAGTGAGAAATCACCCCCCAGGGGTGATGGCCACACCGCAATCCCTTCTCCACCATTCTCCTCACGGGATCTTGGGCACGCACGCACATGCGCCCGGCGTGAGTTTAAGCCACTGGGTCCAGGACTCAAACCGCGATCGACAACATGGGAGTCCAGCGACATAGCCATTACTCTTAACTGCTGGTCCCCAAAATGTTATTATTTTAACATGCAAAATTATTAACCAAACTTTTACATTTCATTTTCATGCTGTCTTTAAAATTCACTGTGTATTTTATATTTCTAGCACATCTCAAATCATGTTAACTATGTCTAAACTGATCATTAACCACACGCAGCATAGTTCTAGACTCTACTTGGCCCCCCACCCAACACATGTGTTGAACATCCATTTTTCCAGGTGCCTTCACATTCTGTTATACTCTGCTTTCATCTGTCTTAAATGAGACTTTTGTCCCTTGAACTGATGCCTTAGCTCTCTAGCCAGTTCGCCTTTCTTCAGGCCATCTTCCTTCTACTTTCTCTTCATTGTTCTGTTAGTGAGTACCCTGATGAGAACACATTTGGGATTAGTGCTAAGATCTTAGCTCATTACACATGGCTCATCACATATTGGCTCTAGGATAGCCTCACAGTTATATATACTACTTTCTGAAACTCTCTTTCTTGCAGTCTCTAGGAATATTTGAAATTCTTTCCACAAATATTGATTGATTGGAACAAAAATTCCTGTCTTCAGTGTCTCTATGACATTTACATACATATACAGGTACAGTCTCCTCTCTTTAACATTACCGCCACCTCTTCATAACAGGGCTCTAACTACCTTTTCTTCCAAGAACAACTTCTGCAGCAATTCTCTCTAGCCCCTTCATTTATCAGGACAACTTACTTATCTTCTGTTTCTCTACCTCTCTCTAAGTAGAACCATTGAAATGTTCATTACACTGCTCTGTTCTTGCTTATTTTCCTGTCTGTCTCTGACACCTGCTTGTATGTATGTGTGTACTGAGAGGAAAGAAATATCTTCTGTAAATTCCTGTCCTAGAACTTGGCATAAAAGGCCTGGCATAAGGCCTGGCATGTCATACCTTCAGTAAATACTTTCTGAGCCCACAAGTGAAACCATACCAAAAAAAGCAACCCTAAGACCTATTTAGTTTGTGTTTCACCAGAAAAAGCTAATGTTCATATTTTAAAAGGTGAAATAAATCACTTCCTCCCACTGTTTAACAAAAAGGATATTGCCCAGCCCCATTTCAGAAGGTTACTGAAAAACCATAGAAGAGGTTTTTTTTTTCTTTTTTTTTTCTCGGAGAGGTTTTTGCTATAGGGCGCGTGCACTCGCCAGGCAGACAGAGAGAGACAGAGAGACAGAAAGAGAGAAGTCACCCCCCAGGGGGGGATGGCCACACCGCAATCCCTTCTCCTCCATTCTCCTCTCCGGATCTTGGGCACGCACGCACCTGCACCCGGCACGAGTTTAAGCCACCGGGTCTGGGACTCGAACCATGGTCGACTATGTGGGAGTCCAGCGACATAGCCATTACACTAACTGCTGTCCCTAGAAGAGCTTTTTAAATGTTTCCAAACACTGTACGCCACACAAAAATGCAAAAAAGAAGAACAAGAAGGAGGAGGAAGAGGAAGAAGAGAAAGAGAAAAAAATAGGAGAGGGGAGGAGGAAGAGAAGGAGGAGAGAGGAAGAAGAAGAGGAGGAAAAGAAAATGAAGAAGAAAAAAGAAGAAAGAAAGAAGAAGGAAGAAGGAAGCAGCAGCAGCAGCAGCAGCAGTAGCAGCAGCCACTCACATAGGAAGTATGGAAAAAGTTGGGACCAGCAGATGGTGTAATAGCTATGTTGCTGGACTCCCATGTAGTCAACTGTGCTTCAAGTCCCAGACTCGGTGGCTTAAACTCACACCGGGCGCGTGTGCATATGTGCCCAAGATCCCAAGAGGACAATAGAGGAGACGAGATTGTGGTGTGGCATCCCCCCTGGGGGGTGGTTTCTCACTTTCTGTCTCTTTGTCTCTCTCTGTCTCTCTGTCTTTCTTGCAAGTGCACGTGCCCTATAGGAAAAACATCTCCAAAAAAAAAAAAAAAAAAAGGAAGTATGGAAAAAGTAATTGATTAATGAAGAGTTGGAAATAGCTCATCCACTCATTGATGAGATTCCTAAAATGATACCCCAGATAGATGAGATGACCTAGCAAAATTAGGTGCAAAAAGAAGTGGAGAAGCACTAGATCATAATTCTAAGAAAGCACAACTACTAAATTGTCTTAATACCATGTACTTTTCAAAACAGGGTAGTGGTTAGTAAGTGGGGGAGAAAAATGTCTCTGTCTCTTCTGGTGACTGTTCTTATTCTACTGCTCACTTTAGCAGGACTGTTTTCCTCATCCTCTGTGGAAGGAAACATTCCACAGGACTACACTAGCACAAATAGCCTTTGCTTTTAAAGTCTGCTCTTGCCAATTACTATACCATTTTGTGTGTGTGTGTGTGTGTGTGTGTGTGTGTGTGTGTACTCTTCCACCTTCAGACTTATATATTACGCTCTTCAGGTGTAACAATGGAATTGGAGCCAATAACATATATTAATGGTATCACTTGGGCATCTATCTCTGAAAGCTTAACTGTTGATAGATGAAGATTTTGGAGACTCATTTCATTTACAGGAAAGATGCTTGCTTTGCTTCTGTCAGACTTAGGACTATGAGAGGCTTAAACTGGAGAAGCTTCCTTTTTTCCTAAGGATTATGTTTTATCTTAACTTTATTTATTTATTTTAATTTGACCAGAGAGGAACAAAGAAACAGAGAGTTGAGTTAGAGAGAGAGAGAGAGAGAGAGAGAGAGAGAGAGTAAGAAAGTAAGCCACCAGGTCCAGGACATGAACCATAGTCGGTCATGTAGGAGTCCAATGCCCTTAACCACCACACCAGCTGTTGGCCCAGGAGAAGCTTCTTTTGTTGTACTCTTATTCTGCCCTGTGTTATGAATGTTCTGACTTACAACTCCTGTATCAGAATAAACATGTCAACAAAGTATCTTGTTGAAGACTAACACCTCCAGTCATCATCTGATGACTATATCTTTCTCCATTCATCTAAAAGTTAGTCATTTGAAATTTTGTTTGTTTAACTTCAAGGTCTTACTAAAGTCATAGGTTAGGGATAACTGAAATATTTCTAAAGGAGCTATGTTGAAATGGTTGTAGATAAATACGTTTAAACTAATGTGATACAAAACCATACAATAACACAGAAATTTCATATGTAGCACTCACAAAATTGTGATTTTTGTAAAATTACCTTCACTTTGTCACCAAATGCATAGATTAATAATAAAATAAGAGGATGACACTTTTTCATTAAAAAAAAACCACCCACAAGGTTCATCAGAGGTAAACTTTCCTTCTGGAAGCCCTTCTACATCTGGAAGATATGCCTATTATATACTTTTTTTTTTTTTTTTTTGGAGAAGTTTTTGCTATAGGGCGCGTGCACTCGCCAGAAAGACAGAGACAGACAGAGAGACAGAAAACGAGAAATCACCCCCCAGAGGGGATGACCACACCGCAATCCCTTCTCCTCCGTTCTCCTCTTGGGATCTTGGGCACGCACGCACACGTGCCCGGCGTGAGTTTTAAGCCACCGGGTCCGGGACACGAACAACGGTCGACTACATGGGAATCCAGTGACATAGCCATTACGCTAATTGCTGGTCCCCCTATTATATACTTTTAATACTTTCCCTACCTCTGTCATAATTCTTGTTGTTTAAATGATCTGTAGTGCTCACTTCAGCAGCATATATACTAAAATTGGAAAGATAGAGGTTAGCACAACCCCTGCACAAGGATGACATACAAATTCATGAAACAGTCCATATTTTTAACTGAGAGTTTGGAAGGTATAGTAACAGGAAGGGCAAGTGTAGGTACTATAGATATTAAAGATAGAACTAATATGGGAGTGAATAATAGAAGGAGGGAGTGAGGGAAATGGAAAAAAAAAAAAGCAATATGATTGACACAAAAATGAAAAGTTATTTACTGACAATAATGTATACGACAATGACTTTGTCCTGACTGATATGCACTATATTCATGCTGGAAAAATCAATGTTTTACAATGTAAAGATATATATTGATTAAAATGTAAACTAAAATAATAATAATAAAATGTTAAATAAATAAATATATAGGGGACCAGCAGGTGGCATGGTGGTTAAGGCACTGGACACTCCCACATGGCTGACCATGGTTTGAGTCCTGGGCCTGGTGACTTCCTTTCTCACTTTCCCTTTCTCTCTCTGTGTGTCTCTCTCTCTGGTCAAATTAAAATAAATGAATGAATAAATAAAATTAAATAATTAAAAAATAAATATATATATATATAACTAAATAAATAATCTGTATACTTTCTTCCTCTAGACTGGAAAATCCTAAAAGATAGAAACCATGACTAAATCATCTCTGAATTCCCACCATTTAGTACTGTTCATACAACCTAGAAGATATTTGGTAAATGCTTATTGAATGAAAAAGGGTTAAATTAAAAAATAAAATTGTAAAAAATAAAATTTTAGACAAAACAAATTTTAACAGAGTTTATTTGATCTAAGGGTGATTCAAATTGGGCAGTTTCCCACTTCCGAGGAACTGTGGGTAGCTTTGTGGTCACATGATATTTAAGTTCCAGAAAGGGAAAGTGGTGGGTGCAGGAAAGGGAAAGTGATGTACAAAAGCGAAAGTGAGTGAATGAGGTAGAGAAATAATTGGATTGGTTACAGCTAGATGGTAGGCTGCATGAACAGTCTAAAAGTTGATCTTTCTGTGATTAACTGAAGTGTGGCTAATGTGATTGGCTGTAACTTAGCAACTTGATATGGAAATAGACTAACAGGTGTGATTTTGATTTTGATTTGTCCATAGGAACCCCAGTATGAGAATACAGCGGTCATTTCAGGCCCAAATAGTCTCTTTCTTTTTTTCTTGTCTTTTTTGAGAATTATTTATTTAGATTTGGGGCCAGCAGGTGGTGTGGTGGTTAAGGGCGCTGGACTCCCACATGGCCAACCGTGGTTCAAGTCCCAGACCTGGCGGCTTGGTGGCTTTCTCTCGCTCTCTTTCTCTCTCTCATGCTCTGTCCCTCACTGGTCAAATTAAAATAAATAAATAAAGTTAAATAAAATATTTTTAAAGATTTATTTAGATTTATTGCTGAGTGAAGCAAGTCAGACTATGAAAGAGAGACATTGAATGTCTCCACTTAACATATACTATATGACTGTCCACCCTCTATGGTAGAAAGACTGAAAGATTGGAGGGCATAAAAGCATTGAAAATAGTTATGGACACTGGAGACAGTGTAGAAGGAGGATGGGAGAGGGGAAGATTGTAGGGAAGGAAATTAGGGGGAAAAATGGAGCGGTAAGACATTTTTGGGACACAGAAATGGTTTATTACCTGTCGATGATAACATGTACAGTATTCTCAACTGGACTGGTCTGGGTGTATTTCATGGGTAAATTCCCTTTACAAACTAAATTATGTATATGCAACTGAATATATTAAAAATAATAAAAGAACTACTTATTTAATTTTATTTATCATTGTTATTAATTTTTATTTTGCTACAAAGCACATAAGCTCACTAGAAAGAGACAGACAGAGAGAGAGAGAGAGAAAGTGAGAAAGCAAGCCGCCACATCTGGGATTTGAACTGCAGTTGGCCATGTGAGAGTCCTGTGTCCCAACCACCACACCACCTGCTGGCCCCAAAAATAGTTTCATTTAACATTAAGTACCATGCTAGGCCCTATGAAGATAACAAAGATAAACAAAACTAATTCCTACTCTATCTCAACAATATATCATTTTGTTTTATTCATAGGCTGATCAATGGCTTGTAGACTTTTAGAATTAATAAACTATGGAATATATTCTTTTTATTTAATGAACAGGAAACAGATGTTCAAGTAAATTGTGACTTTTCTAAGATTATTCTGGTAATAGCAGAGCTACAAATTGACTCCAACCGTCCTAGTGCCTATCCAGTGCTCCCCTACACTGTGCTGACCCTTTCTTTAATGATGGGCCTGCAGTAATGGCTTCTACATTATAATATAACACAATAACAGCAATATAATATTTTTTTCTCTCTTTTTTTTTGACATAGGCATGTGCACTCACTGGAGAGAGACAGAGAGAGAGAAAGTGAGAAATCACTCCCTGGGGGAATGGCCATACCACAGTCCTTCTCTTCCTCTCCTCTCAGGATTTTGGGCATGCATGCACATGCACCTGGTGTGATTTTCAAGCTGCCAGATCCAAGACTCAAACCATAGTTAGCCATGTGGGAGTCCAGTGCCTTAATCACTACACCACCTGCTGGCTTTATTTTTTTTCTTAAAAACTTTTTCATTATTGTCAGAGAGTGCATGTGCTCACAAAAGAGAGACAGAAATAGAAAGAAAATACCCCCCATAGGGGTGTGATCATACCACAATCGTTAAATTTTACTTATTTGTTTATTTTTTTGTGAGAGAGTTTTGCTATAGGGTGTATGCACTCACCAGAAAGATAGAGAGAGACAGAGAGACAGAAAGAGAGAAATCACCACCACCACCCCACGCTGCAATCCCTTCTCCTCCATTCTCCTCTTAGGATCTTGGGCATGCATGCACATGTGTCCAGCATGAGTTTAAGACACCAAGTCCAGGACTTGAACCACGGTCAACTACATAGGAGTCCAGTGACATAACCATTATGCTATCTACTGGTCCCAAAGTTTTTGTTTGTTTGTTTGTTTGTTTGTTTGTTTTTTCTATAGGGCACGTGCGCTAGCCAGAAAGACAGAGAGAAACAGAGAGACAGAAAGTGACAAATACACCCCTCAGGGGGGATGGCCACACCACAATCCCTTCTCTTCCATTCTCCTCTCAGGATCTTGGGCACACATACACATGCGCCTGGAGTGAGTTTAAGCCACCAGGTCTGGGACTCAAACCGCAGTTGATTACATGAGAGTTCAGCGACATAGCCATTACGCTAACTGCTGGTCCCACATAGTTTTATTATCTTAAGAATTATTTCTTTTTGAGCTGCCTGAGGATATACCACCACCATGAATGACACAGTAACTATCCATACCAGGAAATTCATGAGCAACTGACTACGTCAGAGAAAACAAATGGTCATTGATGTCCTTCACTCCAGGAAGGCAACAGTAACTAAGACAGAGATTCAGGAAAACTAGTGAAGATGTGCAAGACTACACCAGATATCTTTGTGTTTGGCTTCAGAACCCATTTTGGTGGTGGCAAGACAACGGGCTTTGGCATGATTTATAATTCTTTGGATTATGCAAAGAAAAATGAACCCAAATATAGACTTGCAAGACATAGCCTGGTATGAGAAGAATAAGACATCAAGACAATAGCAGAAGGAACACAAGAACAGAATGAAGAACATCAGGAGGACTCAAAGGCCCAAGTTGGTACTGGCAAAATGTCAAAGGACTAAAGATTCTGCAATGATTATCTGTAGTGATTGTGTGAATTTTTCATGAGAGGATTAATAAACTCAAAATTTTCATGTGAAAATCATTTTAAAACAATTATTTAAGTTGTTTATTATTATTATTATTATTATTTTCATTTGATCAGGGAGAGAGAGAGAGGGAAAGAGAGAGAGGAAAAGTAAGAAAGCAAGCTGCCAGGTCTGGTATTCATTCAAGCAACAGTTAGCCATGTGGGAGTCCAGTGCTTTAACCACCATGCCATCTGCCAGCCCCAATTCTACAATCCTTTTTCCTCCATTTCTCTACCGCCCCCCCCCAGGATTTGGGGCACACACACACACACACACACACACTAACCCAATGTGAGTTTTTGTTTGTTTGTTTTATAGTTTTTGCTATTTGCTATAGGGTGCATGCGTTCACCAGAGAGAGAGAAAGAGGGAAAGAGAGAAACCACCCCCTGCAGGGATGATCACAGAGTAATTCCTTCTCCTTTGTTCTCCTCTTGGGATTTTGGGCACACATGCACATGCACCTGGTGTGATTTTCAAGCTGCTAGGGTCTGGGACTTGAACTGCACAGCCAACCACATAGGATTCATCACCTTAATCTCCAGACCACCTGCTTGCCCCCAGTGTGTTTTTCAAGTTGTCAGGTATCAGGATTTGATTAGCCATGTGGTCAGCCATATGAGATCCAGCTTTTCATGCACAGTATTTAACTGCTCTACTACAGGTCAGGCCCAACCACATAATTTATATAGGATGAAAAATCAGAATAGTTTTTCTCTTTTTTTATTAATTAATTAATTTTTCATTTCATTTTCTTTTATACATTCAATCACATTATTATTTGTCTTACAAAATGGATATTTCAACAGGTAAACCTCTCTTCCCAACACAGTTGACAAGACCACAAAATATCCTCAACAAACAATACCATACCTCCCTGTGACATCAATACTTTGCCTCCCTATTTTTCTTCTAAATGTCCTTCCTCAGACCATTCTCTTGCACACATACTATATCCAGTATTTACATCTATATATTGTGTTTCTATATCGTTTAGTGATTTAGTTTCAGTCATAGAGTGCGGACACTCAATATATATTAAGTGGGAACATACAATGCCTCTCCTTCATAGCCTGGCTTGCTTCACTCAGCAGTAAGTCTTCCATATTCATTCACTTCCTGTCAAAACCAGGGTTTTGTTGGCTTTTTTTAGGGCTGAATAGTATTCCATTGAGTATATTTGCCACAGTTTTTCTATCCATTCATATGTTCATGGGCATTTGGGTTGTTTCCGTGACTTAGCAATTGTGAATAATGCCACAATAAACATCGATGTGCAAGCACTTTTCCGATTAAGTATTCTTCTGTCCTTTGGGTAGATACCAAGGAGTGGGATTACTGGATCATATGGTAGTTCTATTTGTAGATTTTTGAGAAATCTTCAAATTGTTCTCCAGGATGGCTGGACCAATTTACATTCCCACCAGCAGTGTAAAAGAGTCCCCCTTTCACCACACCCCCGCCAGCACTTATCATTTTTTGTTTTTTTAATCTTAGACATTCTGACTGGGGTTAGGTGGTATCTCATTATTGTTTTGATCTGCATTTCCCTTGCAATGAGGGATGTTGAGCATTTATTCATATATACCTTTTAGTTATTCATATGTCATCTTTAGAGAGTGTTTTTTTCAACTCATTCTCCCATCTTTTAATAGGATTGATCGTCTTTTTTTGGAACAGCTGCTTGAATTCCTTGTGAATTCTGGTTATCAGTCCCTTATCTGACGCATAGTTTACAAAAATATTTTCCCATTCTGTGGGCTGTTTATTCACACTAATTACCGTGTTTTTTACCTTGCAGAAACTTCTTAGTCTGATGTAATCCAACTTGTCTATTTTGGGGATTATCGACTGTGCATTGGGGGTCTTATTTAAGAAGTCTTTCTCTACCCCAATGTCTCCCAGAGTTTTCCCAGTGTTTTCCAGGAGCAGTTTTATAGTTTGGGGTCTTAGAGTTAGATCTTTGATCCACCTTGACTTTATTTTTGTCAGAGGTGAGATGTAGGGGTTCAGATTCATCTTTCTGCAAGTGGAAATCCAGTTTTTCCAGCACCATTTGCTGAAGAGGTTTTCCTTTTCCCACTGGATTGACTGGTACCTCTTGTCAAAAATCAGTTGACTGTATGTTTAGGAATTTATTTCTGGGGACTCTATTCTGTTCCATTGGTCCACCTGTCTGTTTCTGTGCCAGTACCATGCAGTTTTGATTACCACAGCTTTGTAGTATATTTTTGAATCAGGGAGTGAGATGCCACCCACTCCACTCTTCTTGTGCAGAATTGCTTTGGCAATACGGGGTCTTTCATGATTCCAGACAAACTTTATGATTATCTTTCCTAGATCTGTGAAGAATGTGTCTGGTACTTTGATTGGCACTGCATTAAATATGTAGATAATTTGGGTAAAATTGCCATTTTGATTATATTAATTCTTCCAATTCAGGAACATGGGATACCCTTCCACTTTTTTTGTGTCATTTTCAATTTCTTTTTTTATCTTCTCATAGTTTTCCTTGTGGAGGTCTTTAACTTCTTTGGTTAGATTTATCCCTAATTATCTTATACTTTTTGTGGCTATGGTAAATGGAACAACTTTTTTCAATTCTATCTTAGTCTGCATGTTGTTCGTATACAGAAATGCTATAGATTTCTGGATATTATTTTTGTATCCTACAACTTTACTGTATTCATGTATTACTTCCAGAAATTTTTTCATGGAAACCCGTGGGTCTTCTATGTACACAATCATGTCATCTGCAAATAGAGAGAGTTTCACCTCTTCTTTTCCTATTTGAATGCCTTTTATTTTTTTCTCTTTTCTGATTGCGTTGGCCAAGACTTCCATTACTTAAATATCTAGAAATTTGACCAGACATACATATTTAAGAATGAGGCAACTAGGGGCGAGCTGGTGGCATGGTGGTTAAGGCGCTGGACTCCCATATAGCTGACAGATGTTTGAGTCCCGGATCTGTCGGCTTGAAAATCACTGTGTGTGTGTGTGTGTGTGTGTGTGTGCACGTGTGCCCAAAATTCAAAGAAGTGAATGGAGGAGAAGGGATTGCAGCATGGCCGTTTCCTCTGAGGGGTGATTTCTCACTGTTCCTTTCTCTCTCTCAACAGCAAGCACACACCTTAAAAAAATGAGGCATTGAAAAGATGACTGAAAATTCTGTCTACAGTGTTGAAACTTGTGGATTGTTGAGCTTCACTGAAGAGTAACTGGGCAAATATTTAATCTTTTCTTTCTTTTTTTAAAACGAATTATTTATTTACTTTTACTTATTCATTTACTATTTTTATTTGACCAGAGAGGGACAGAGCGAGAGAGAGAGAGAGAAAGTGAGAAACCAAGCCCCCCAGGTCCAGGACTCAAACTGTGGTTGGTCATGTGGGAGTCCAGTGCCCTTAACTACCATGCCACCTGCCAGCCCCACGTTTAGCCTTTCCAGTGGGAAACCCCAAAAATATCAGTATCTACAGGATTTTATTCTAGAGCTGGTTGGTTTCTCCAGAATCCTTGAATCTTCTGCTCAGCTGCTCATATTTTAAAAACCAAGCAACAAAAGGTGCCTGAAGCTGGGAATGGAGGGGGCATGTTCTACTACTTACTATGTAGAGATTTGATCTCTCTCTCTCTCTCTCTTTTTTTTTTTTTTTTTAATTTTCAGAGGGCATGTGTGCTTGCCAGAGAGAGAGAGGGAGAAAGCACCTTTCACTCTGAGTAGTCAAATCTCAATCCCTTTTCCTCTATTCCTCCTTACTGTGAGTATTTGGGACAAACACACACACATATACATACACAAGCCCAACATGTTTCCAAGCTGATAGGGCTGGAATTTGAACTATTGTTGGCCATCTAGGATCTGATTCTCTTAACCACTATGCCACAGGGATACTCCTAAACCCCTATTTTTATTTTAATTCATCACTTCTGCCCTCTCAGTTATGCTTCTTTCTAAAAAGACAAGGCTTTTCTTTCTGAAGAGATGATTCAGTTAATCCACAAAAATAAAACTTGAATCTCTTGTTGGAATGAATTAGGTGCTCTTGAGATGTAATTTTTTTCTTAATTGAGCTTTCAATTAGTCCTCTTTTGAGCCCTTCCTTCATCCTGTACCTCAGAGGGATCGAGTACTTCTAAGAATTTAGCCTATCACCATCAGCCTTAAGTTTTGGCTTTCTCCATTTTAAGTTGACTTAGTACTTATCTCATTTTTTGCTCTCTGGCCTTCAAATTTTTGTAGACTTCACTTGTTTGCTATTTTCTTATCTCCTATTTTCTTTGTACTTTGACATTTATATCTTTTTTTTTTTTGAGAGGTTTTTGCTATAGGGCGCGTGCGCTCGCCAGACAGACAGAGAGAGACATAGAGACAGAAAGCGAGAAATCACCCCCCGGGGGGATGGTCACGCCGCAATCCCTTCTCTCCACTTTTCTCCTCTCGGGATCTTGGGCACGCACACACACGCGCCTGGTGTGAGTTTTAAGCCACTGGGTCCGGGACGCGAACCGCGGTCGACTACCTGGGAGTCCAGCGACATAGCCATTATGCTAACTGCTGGTTCCCGACATTAATATCTTTTTAAAAGAATTCCTTTACTGTCATCTTAATGGAGCTTCATGATATAGCAGAGATAAATGCATATGTTTAATCTGCCTTATTTAACTAATAATCTTACAGCACATTCTATATTGAGAAATATTATAGTTAAAACCTAATAACATTAACGGTGGGAAATTAAAAATCCCACTTTGCAACAAAAAAAGTACAAATGTCTTCAGGGAAATATGAAATAAGCATTTCTATAACAGGTGAGCCATATTGTTACTGAACTCAAATCAGGTTCACTCGCCCAAGCGCTTTAAAACCAAGCCATAGGCACATGGCATGATGAAGGAAAGTACAGCTTTATTGCAAAGCGCAAAGCAAGGAGAGCGGGCAGCTCATGCTGAAAGGACCTGGTCTCCCGGAGACGTTTCCCACATATGTTTTTAAGGGCAAAAATTAGAGGCAGAGGTCCTAGGCGCATGATCAGTTCAGTGATTGGTTCAAGAGGGCGTGATCATCTTGTTGGCATTCTTGATTGGTAAGGCCTTAGATAATCAAATTCCTCTTCAGGTGTCTGGAACCATTCAGCCCGAAGTCTTTGAGCTCACAACCAGCACTTTCCAGCCTACAAAACACCTTACATATTGAAATGAAACCTTATCTTTTTTAAGTGAGAGTTTTAGAAGTCAAATGGCCCTCACTTATGGTCCATGTTGGTCATTATCATAACCAAAAGTCTGAAGACTTACTCTTTACTCTGGTCCATTACAATGTGAATGGACTTTATATTTCAGGAATCCTAGAAAATACATTAGGGGGTCCTTGCATGGTTTAAATATGAGCTCGAAAAGTTTGTGGAAAATGGAGTTGAAGTACAAGTTTATTTTGGTGAAAAGGTTTTTTGAAATCCATGCATAGTTTTCATGATTATTGTATTTTATTTTATTTATTTATTATTTATTTATTTTCAGGCTGACTTGAGGATCCAAATTGTGGACAGAAGTCTGACTACTTTTCCTATTTTTCCAAAATCTTTTCAAAAGGGGACTGGGGAAGTCATGCCCACAAACATTAACAGACCATTTATTTTCTATTAACAAGATTCTTCCTACCTCCTGTTCCTGGCATAGTATTTTTGAGATGTATATTTCAACTGATTACAGTATATTCCTGTGCTTATCTCTTCCCAAGACACAGAACTTCTCTTTTCCTTGAGATGTAGATTAAGCCTTTCTTTGACTAAGACACAGAACTTCTCTTGTCCTTGAGATGTAGATTAAGCCTTTCTTTAACTAAGACACAGATCTTCCCTTTCCAATCACCAACCTAAGAATTGTGGAACCCACCTATAACCTACAACCACCACCACCACCACCCCCACACTTCTACATGTCCCGCCTTTTTGGGCCAGACCAATGGAAAATCTTTTCACTAAATGTTGTCTGTCAATCTCAAAAACAAATAAAAGGAACCTCTGTACATGATCACCCTGAGAAAAGACATGTATGCCTCTTCTCCGGCCTAGGTCACTCACAGTTGGCTTGAAAATAAACCGCATTAATTACTAATTATTAATTTTACAGTTGGTTATTTTTTTCTGTCGACAAAATCCATGATCAATATTTAAAAAAAATCAGACATACTTTAAGTATTAAAAAAAGAGTCTATGTGGTACTCCTCTGTCCCAAACCTGACCACACATTCCAGCATCTATATGAATTTGGGGAAAAAATGGATGATAAAGGCAAAGTAGGATTACACACAATATAAATCTTTACTACACTGTGAAAAAGCTGAATTATATCAACTTTCAAATGCTAAAACTATAGATAATAGATAAACATAAGCAATATGGGTTTTTATAGTGATTTTTTTGTATGCAGAAAATATTTTTGTGAAAATTTTCCTTTATACATTAATTGCACCTTGAGAAGCATGCCATCTAATGACTAGTTCAGACATCTCCTGATTGGAGGGATGGAACAGGGTGTTTAATGTTGTAGATTTAGGAAATAGATGGATTCAAGACATTTTTGTGATAGAGAACATGTGCATGCACATGAAAGAAAGAGAGAGTGACCCCCTCGACAGAGTCTTGTCATATCATGATCTTCTTTCCCTAATTCTCTGGCTCCTCAGGATCTTGGATGACTATGTGCATGCACCCAGTTTATTTTCAGGCTGACTTGAGGATCCAAATCCATGATCAGCAGGTGGCTTTCAGACTTTGAAGACACTGCATTTTACTGTTGCACCACAGTGACTAGGCCCAAAATATTATCATTTATTTATTTATTTAGTTTTTGCTATAGGGTGCATGTGGTTGCTGAAGGGAGGCAGAGAGAGGGAATGTGAGAAATAATGCCTCAGGAGGGATGACCACACCGTATTTGCTTCTTCACTCTCCTCTCAGGATCTTGGGCATGCACACATGCACTCAGCATGATTTTCAGGGTTGCAGGGTTCAAGACTAAAATCATGCAGCTGGCCATATGGGATCCAGTGCCTTAACCTCCATACCACCTGCTGGCCCCAAGACATTATTTTTTAAAAATTATTCAGACATACTTTAAGTATGAAAAATAGTCTGCGTGGTTCTCCTCTGTCCCAACCCTGACCACACATCCCAGCATCTATATGAATTTGAAGAAAAGGGATGGTGAGGGCAAAGAAGAAGAGTTACACATAGTTATGACGACTAACATTTATTAACCTTTATTGAGTGTTTCCTATGTGCTGGTAATTTACTAAACATCATTAATTATTTTGTAGCAACTAGTAAGTGATTATTTGATAAATTAATTAAATAATTAAAAAAAGGAAAGTCACATGGGTAAGGAGGAAGAGGGGGACTTTAACTGTGCAGTCAACCATGTGGGATCCAGTGCTTTAACCACCAAGCCACCTGCTGGTCCAGGCCTCAGTTTTGTCATCTGTATAATGGTGACAAAAATAGCACAGACCTCATATGATTATTGTGAAACTGTAGCTGAGATATTTACCTAATGCATTTGGCTAAATATACGAGTTAAAATACATACATATCTCTTGAAACCAGCTTTTTTTTTTTTCCCTAAAAAAAAGAAAAAAAAGAAACTGAGGCACAGAGAAATGGAGTGTCCTGCCCAAAGTTACAGAGCTGATAAATGATGGAGTCAGGCGTTGAATCGAATCTGTATAGTCCTTAGTCTGTACTCTTTTTTTTAATCGAATTATTTATTTAATTTAGTTATTTATTATTATTATTATTATTATTATTTTACTTTGCTCACCAGACAGAGAGAAAGTATGATAAGTATGGGTATTTGACACCAAATACCCATAGCAAGGCAATCAGGTGAATATAAACATCACAATAAAAGTCACTTAAAAACACAGCCCATGTAAGGTCATAGCTCTTGCTTCTAGACATTTTTAATATTAATGAAACAATGAAACACAATTTTATTTAGTAAAAACTTCCTAAATTTTTTAAGGTTTATGCCGTAGGGCACTGGTGCTTACCAGAGGAGAGACAGTGAGAGGAAAAGTGAGAAATCATCCCCCCAGGGGGGATGACTACACCACAGTCCTTTCTCATTCTCCTCCTGGGATTTAGGGCACACACACACACACACACACACACACACACACACACGGTGTGATTTTCAAGCTGCTGGGTCCCAAACTTGAACCACAGGTGGCCATGTGGGAGTCCAATGCCTTAAGCACTACACCATCCACTGGCCCCAAACTTCCTAAATTTTTAGAAAAATAGTTACTTTGAGCTATCAGGTGGCATGCTGGTTAAAGCATTGGACTCCTGGCAGGTCATGGCTGGAGCCCTGGACTTCGTGGCTTGCTTTCTCACTTTCCCTCCCTCTCTCCCTGGTCTCTCTCTGGTCAAATTAAAAAATAATAGTAAATAAAAATAAATAAATATTGCTTTACCAAAATAGTTGCATTTATTGCCTTTTTGATCTGAAGCTTTAGAATACTCACTCTCCTGGTCATTTTTTTCCTCACACTTTTTCCCTTTTGTTACAAAGAACAATCACCCATTTGGCACAAATCATAAAATGTACACTTAATAAATGTGAAAAGAAACTATATGTTTCCTAAAAGTGTTAGTATTTGCCCACTCATAAGAGAGGCACTTTGCTTTTATTTATAAATGTTATTAGCTTTTAGTTAGAGAAAAATCCACCAGATGGCAACCTCATCTGCCTGTGAAACATGATTTGCAATCTTCTGCAACCCATTTCAGGTCCCTTGAGCCAGATGCTCCCTGATTAGCGGCTGATTTCTATAGTGATCTCAGTAAATGGATACTAGATAGTCACTTGGGAGTGACTGTTAGAAGATGTGGGGTAGGCACAGTTGGGGCATATTTAGCAACAAGGGTAAAATATTTTTTTGTAGCAATCTTTTTTTATTAAAATTGAAAACAAAAATATTGTATCTATTTCCATGTTGTTCTCTAAACACATTTCTTATTTGAAGCTAAAGGGAATCATATTCATTTATTCAATATTTGAAGCTACCAACAGTACTGTTTCTTCATGGATCACAAGTTATTCTAGTTGGTTCCCCTATACTTAATAGCAATCTGGTAGTTAGCTGGCTTATTACTTAATATGCGAATGTCTTCCTTATTTCTAAACTTGATAGTATGCAGAGAGTACTGCTGGGGACATTTAACATGTCCCTTACTGTTTTCTGTTTATAAACAGCCTGCCCTGAGGTACTAATTAGGTAGAAGATATTGCATATATTTAGCAAATACTGTTGTGTTTTTCCATACAAATAAATCTGTGGTCAAGGTGAATATTGTTGATGAGTTGCTTATATGAGCTGCAAATTTCTGAATGTATGCACAGTAGTAAATGTTCCATAAAAAGAAAAAAAATGGATTTTTTGAGAATTTTATTCCTAAATAGCTGAAATTCAAATTGTATTATACATTTCATTAATAAATCCATTTTCAAAATGGTACATTTTGCCTATATGAAAGTACAGCTGTGTAAGACATCTGTTTGAATTAAATATCTAGAACACTTAACAGACTGACTTTTTTGGAAAGAATTAATTTAAATATTAATTTGTTTGTTTATTTATTTAAATTTGACCAGAGAGGGACAGAGTACAATGTACAATAATTAAATGCAAAAAGGAAATCATATGATAAAAAAATCAAAGCAAAAGAAAATAATCTGAGCAGACATATCAGCAGCCATACATTATAGGGGAGACAGATATCATAAGCTTAGTTCAGGAAAATTAGGAAATAGCACTATATTACACAAAATGGACTCTGTAATGACAAGATTGTATTCCTCATTCTGCCAAACTGAAAGGAACTAGTATTTAATAGAAGATGAACATCAGTTTTGTGTATACTCTGTTGATGTGATTTGAACTTTGAGTAATGTAGGCAGATAACAAGACCACCCTAATCTCGTAACTCCAGGCACACCATTGCATCCACACAGAGATGGACACATTGTCATTTGCTAATCTTAGATACGTTAGCTAATCTAAGAGACTCCGTCCACTTGGGGGCATAAAAAGAGGCCTCACCAGACCCACTTTGCCATTTGCTCCTGGCACCATGTGTTACCAGAGCACATTGTTCCTGGCCATTGTCCAAGAGCTCTGTAGACCTTGGTACCTGAGACTCCCTGAGAAGCATTGCCTCTGTCCCAGCCACAGCACATGTCCTGTACCCTTCATAAGACCTCCAGAAACAGATGGGACTGGTTGTCAACATGGCCTCAGCAGACACTTGGAAAATCTGGGGACCCACAACTGGCTCTTTGTCTCTGGAGACTGCTTAGGGTAATTGGCTAGCAGGAGTTGTTCTAGGCCCTTGACCTGACTGCTTTGCTATGCTAAAGCTTATCTTGTGCAATAAAGCCTGACATTTGTGAAAAGACAAAAACTGTCCAGGATCTTATTCCCTCCTTTGTGACAGGAAATAAGCAAGCAAACAAACAATAACAATCTTTAGGAGACAAAATCAGAGTCCAAGTTGATACAATATAACATCTAAAGTGGCCAGAGTGATGTGAGCAAAATAGCAGAATCAGACTTTCCAGCATTTGACTCTTCCCAGAAACATCAATTTGAACAACTATGCACATGTGAAAAAATCCTTCGCAAGAGCTAAGGAGACCAGGTAAGAGATTGTAGCACCTGGATATACTACATAAACAAGAAAGGATGTGTTTTAGAGGGTAAGAGGTTTACATTACCGCGTCACCCCTCCCCTGACTCTAGGCAGCACAGGTAGAGAGAGTACCCTTTGTATGAGAGAAAAAAAGGGAAGTGAACGTGAACTTTGCTTTAGACCCCAACACAGCCCACCCTATTAAAATCCAGCATTGGGTTCACCTTCACAGCCCCAGACTGTAGGCCTACCCCACAGACTCAATATCTAGGTGCAACCTACCACCAGGTAGGCCCCATAACCCCAGACTCTGGTCAACCCTATTCCCAGTCCCAGGCTTTAGACCTACCCTAGAATCAAACCAGATAGACTCCCACAGTCCTAGTCACCAGGCCAGCACCCCAGACCCAACCTCCAGGCCTGCCCCAGCACCAGAGCAGCCCCTATATACTCAAGTCCAGGTCCTCCTTTGCAACCCAGCCTCTGTGCCAGTCTAAGTATCAGGTCAGCCCTCTGCAGCCCTAACTCCAAGTTGGGACCTACAGATCCACCTTCCAGGCCTTCCCAAGCATTCAGCCTGTACTCATAGAGCCCCAGCTCTAGACTGGCCACCATGGCCCCAGGTTTCAAGTCCATCCCAGCTTCAGGCCTGCCTCTGTGGTCTCAGGTATAAGGCCTGCACCCATGAATCCAGCTTCCGAGTTGGCCCCCACTGATGCAGTTTCCAAGCCCTCCCATCTCTAGGCCAGACCCTGTAGCCACAAGTTCCATGTTATCATTGACAGACTTACACTCCAGATCCACCCCCCAGTATAGACCTGCCTAGTGACAGGGTGGCCCACATGGCTAAGCTTTAGGACTGCCCAGTGCCAAATAGTCTCTAAAGGCCCAGGCTTCAGGCCAGTAAATATGAATGCAGCCTCCAACTTCATTTCAACACCAGGTTAGCAACCTGTAGGCACCAGGTCCAGAATAGCTCTCAGAGACATAATCTTTTTTATTTTTATTTTTATTTTTTGGAGAGTTTTTTTTTTGCTATAGGGCACGTGCACTCACCAGAAAGACAGAGAGAGACAGAGAGACACAAGGCGAGAAATCACCCCCCAGGGGCGATGGCCATGCTGCAATCCCTTCTTCTCCATTCTCCTCTTGGGATCTTGGGCACCCACGCACACGCGCCCAGCGTGAGTTTTAAGTCACTGGGTCCAGGACTCGAACCGCGGTCGACTACATGGGAGTCCAGCGACATAGCCATTACGCTAACTGCTGGTCCCTCACAGACATAATCTTCAGGCCTACCCAGTACTAGACTAGTTTTTGTGGCCCAGGGTCCAGGGTCGTTTCAGTAGACCAGCTCCAGGCTGACCCAGAACCCAGGCCTGCCTCTGCAAATTCAGCCTCCAGGTCCATCTATAGCCCTTAGGCTCCAGACCAGCCCTCATATATCTAACATTTAGACTGGTACTCACACACCCAAATTCCAGGCTGGTTCCTCCACGCCCCAGGCTACAAGCTAACATCTGTGGTTTCAGGCACCAGGCTGGCCTACAAAGACCAAGGTTCCAAGCCTGCTCCAGCACCAGGCCAGCCCCAGGGTCAATGAGATAAAAAATAGTTCATTTGAAGTTACCTAATCAAAGGAACAAAAATAAAAAATAATGGAAAAGGTAAAAGAAAGCCTACTGGAATTATAGGATATCATCAAGTGAACCAATTTATGCATTATGGACATGCCAAAAGGAGCAGATAAAAAGAAAGGAAAAAAATGTAATAAACTGGGGCCAGCAAGTGACATGGTGGTTAAAGGCGCTGGACTCCCACATGGCCAACCACAGTTCAAATTTCGGACCTGGTGGCTTGCTTTCACACTTCCTCTCTCTCTGTCTCTCTCTGATCAAACCGGAAAATAATAATGATAATAATAATAAATAAAGTTAAATAAAATAATTCTAAAAAAAAATCTATTAAACTAAGAGTTGGTTTTTTGAAAAGATAACCAAAATTGACAAACTATAACTAGACTAACGCAAAAAAAGAGAAAAGACTCAAATAAATAAAATCAGAAATGAAAGAAGTGACATTGCAACTGATACTATAAAAACACAAAGGATCTACAAAAATAAATAAATTAATTAATAAAAAAAAATTGAAAATTTAAAAAAAAAAAAAAACACAAAGGATCATAAGAGACTACTGTGAACAAGTGTACACCAAAAAATTGAATAACCTAAAAATGATGAATACATTTCTAGAAACATACAATGTACCAAGCAAGACTAAATCATGAAGAAATAAAAAATATGAACAGACCTATAATTTGTAAGGATATTGAATCAGTACTTATAAGTCTCTCACCAACAAAAAGCCCAGGAATTGATGACTTCACTGCTGAATTCTTCCAAGCATTTAAAGAAAATCTAGTATCAATCCTTCTCAAATTCTTTTAAAAAATTGAAATAGAGGGAGTGTTTCTAAATTTATTTTACAGAGCAGGCATTACCTGATACCAAAATTGGACAAGAAAAGAAAAATTACAGGCCAACAACCATGATGAACATAAACACACCTCCCCCCACCAAATTCTAACAAGCCTAATTCAACAGCCCATTAAAAGGGTCATGTATGATGATCAAGTGAGATTTATTCCTGGGATGCAAAGATGGTTTACCATATTTGGTATGGTTTGAATGTTCCCTCCAAAAACTCATGCTGAAATTTAATTGCCATCGTGATGGTATTAAAATGTGAGAACTTAAAGAGGTGGTTAAGTCATGATGGCTCTGCCCTCAGAAGTGGATTAAGGCAATCTTTGCAGAAGTGGGTTAGTTATGCAGGTGTTTAAGCCCTTTTCTTCCTGTGTCTCATGTGCTAGCTTGGTATGGAGCACAAAGGCCCTTGCTAGCTAGATGCTAGTGTCATGAACTTGGACTTCCCAGACTCCAGAACTGTGAGTCAAATAAATTTCTATGGTTTAGAAATTATTCAGTTTGTGGTGTTCTGTAATAGCAGCACAAAATGTCATCAAGCAATACGTAATTCAACAAATATTATCTAGCAAATTAATAGAATAATAAAATCCATATGATTATTTCAATAAATGTAGAAAAAGAACTTGACAAAATTTGACATCTTTTCATAATAAAAACTCTAAACAAATCAATACACAGGCATACTTTATTTTATTGTACTTTTCTTTATTGTACTTCACAAATATTGTGTTGTTTAGAGATTGAAGGTCTGTGGTAACTCTGTTGAATGATTCTATTGATGCATTTTTCCAATAGTATATGCTCACTTCATGTATCTGTGTCACATTTTGGCAATTATTGCAATATTTCAAACTTTTCATTATTATGTATCTGTTATGGTGATCTGTGATCAGTGATTTTTGATGTTACTATTGTAATTATTCAGGGCATCACAAACAGCACTCATTAAGATAGCAAACTTGATTGATAAATGTAAACAAATGAAGAGCTGCTTCTTACTGATGAGCAAAGGAAGTTGATTCTTGAGATGGAATTTACTTCTGCAGAAGATTCTGTGAGCATTATTGAAATGACAACAAATATTTGGATTGTTATGTTAACTTAGTTAATAAAGCAGCAATAAGATTTGATTACAATTTTGAAAGAAGCTCCACTGTGGATAAAATACTATCAAATAACATTGGATGCTACAAAGAAATCTTTCATTAAAAGTTAATACATGTGGCAAATATTGTTGTTACTTGTCTTATTTGAGGAAATGCCACAGCCAACTAACCTTTGGCTAACACCAGTCTTGATCAGTCAGCAGTCATCAGCATCAAGGCAAGACCCTCCACCAGCAAAAAAGATTAAGACTTGCTGAAGGCTTGGGTGTTCATTAGTGGTTTGGCAATATAGTATTTTAAAATTAAGGTATATACATTCTAAAAAAATTGCTACAGGGTATGTGTATTCATCAGAGGAGAGAGACAGAGAGAGAGAGAAGATAAGAAAGGTAGAAGGCAGCCCCCCGTGGGGAATGGCCATGCCATGATCCATTCTCCATTTCTCCTTTCAAAGTTTTGGGCATACATGCACATGCGCTCCGTGTATTTTTTCAAGCTGCTGGGTCCAGAACTTGAACTGCTCAGTGGATCATATGAGATCCAGCCACCTTAACCACTTAATTGACTGGCCCTACACTACTCGTTAGACATGTGCTATTGCATACTTAATAGACAACAGTATAGTATGAACATAATTTTTATATGTACTGGGAAACCAAAATATTTATATGAATTGCTTTTTGATAATATTGGCTTTATTATAATGGTCTGGAATGAAACCCACAATATCTCCAAGGTATGCTTTTAGAAGGAAAGCACCTAACACAATAAAGGCTATATAACACAAACCCATAGCTAACACAATACTCAGCAGTGAAAAGTTGAAATTTTTTTCTCTAAGATCAGGAAAGATAAAGCACATTTACTTCGATGGTCTGAATGTATAAGTCTGCACAAAATTCATATGTTGAAATCCAATCTCCAAGGGTGTGATATGAAGAAGTGGGACCTTTGGGAGGTAATTATGTAATGAGTCCTTCACTCACACGAATGGGATTAATGCCATTATAAAATAAGTCCAAGATGGCTTGTTCACCTTTTCCATCACATAAGGACATATATAGTGTCATCAGGAAAGTTATGATGCATTTTTGCATAGAAAAACAGAAAACTACATCATGACTTTCCCAGTGATCTAATAGAAAGTGCCATCTATGGGGAATGAGCCTTCACCAGACACTGAATCTGCAGGTGCCTTCATTTTGGAGTTCTTCCCAGCCTCCAGAAATGTGATCAATATGTATTATTCATAAATTAGTCAGTCTGAAATTTTTTGTTATAGCAGCCCAAATAGACTAAAAGTAGAAATTGGTAATGAGAAGTAGGGTGCTGCTGTAACAAATACCTAAAAATGTAAAATCAATTTTGAAACCAGTAGAGGCTGAAAAAATTCAGTTGTACATACTAAAAAATGTCTACATTACTATCAATGGAGCATTAAGGGTGATTCTAGTGAAGGCTTAGTGGATGAGAAATGCAGTAAAAGCTTCAGTCTTACTAGAGATCACTTAAGAGGGCGTGAACAGTATGTTGGTAGAAATATAGTGAAGGAAGGAATCAGCAGATGGTGTAATGGTTACATCACTGGACTACCACATAGCTAACCATGGTTTGAGACCTGGACCTAGTGACCTAGTGGCTTGAAACTCATGCCAGGCATGTGTGGGTACGTGCCCCAAATCCTGAGAGGATCTGGAGGAGAAGGGATTATGAAGTGGCTATCCCCCTGGGGGGGGGTGATTTCTCACTTTTTGTCTCTCTGTCTCTCTCCAGCAAGCACTCATGCCCTACAAAAATCTCTCTAAAAAAAACATAATGATGGCTATCTTTATGAGGTCTCAGATAGAAATGAGAAACATGTTATTGGAAACTGGAGGAAAAGCTATCTTTGTTACACAGTGACAAACAAACTGGCTTGATTGTGTTTGTGTACCATTGTTTTGTGGAAAGTGGACCTTGTGAACAACGAAATAGAATATTTGGTGAAAGAAAATCTAAGCAAAGCGTTGAAAGAGCAGCATGGCTTCTCTTGACTGCTTATTGAAAAATACAAGAAAAACAAGTTATAGGTAGAATTTATAAACAAAAGGAAAACAGAACTTGAAAAATCCTCAGGGTGGCCATGTTGTAAACAATGAAAAAACATGTTCAGGACAGAATACCAAGAGTGTGGCTGAGTCATGTAGTAAGGTTATTTTATGTCTACAGAAGCCAGGTGGTAATTATCAAGAAAAAAGAATGATCCCAAAGGCATTTCAGAGATCACAATGGTTGCCAGTCTCATCTGGCTGCCAGACCCAGAGCTTCAAGGCCTGGGGTAGAGGTCTATATCAAAAGAAGTATCTTGGGTAATCACCAGATCTTGATAATTATGGCCTAATACTACCTCAAGCCTTTGTTCCCTGTATTCTGGCTCAACATTCCTCAGTCATTCAAGGTGTGTCTCCAGTGGGCTCAGGTATGGTGAAGGCCACAGTGGCCACCCTTGTGGAGAGTACAGATGTTGAAACTTGACATTTTCCACATAATACCATCTCCACTAGCAAGTGGAGAGCATGATCTGTGGGGATATGGCTGCCCCCGTCTGAATTTTGAAAGATGAAGCCTCCTAGACTCTCAGGCATGGGACTTGGTCCCCTACTGGTGGAATGCCTACTGGAGTCATTAGGTATTAGGATTCTGGGATCTTGTGGGTGACCCCACATCCATAGCTCTGTTAGGAAGTGCCCTGGTGGGGATTCTTCTGTAGTGGTCCTGCCCACCATTGTTTATGCCTATACCCTCATTATTTTCATTCACATCTATGCAAGTAATTCTTGTTTCGCATGTGTCCATTGCACCTGGTATAAGCAGTCTGCCTTCATGAAATACTGCTGTCTCTGGAATATAAAGAGCCCTAGAAACTCCAACTTCATTCATTTAATCTCAAACTTATCTAAGAAATGTTGGCTCGGAAAGTAGTAACCAAGAGTCTACTCTTAAAGTATTAACAGTTTAGTGGTCCAGTCAATGATCACCTGACATGACCTAGATTTAAAAAATTATAAACCTTGGGATCAAGCCGGCCAGCAGTTCCGGGCTCCAGGCGGACTCAGGCTGCAGGCCCAACCCTTCTGAATCTCCACGCATCCCCACCGTTTCAACTCCTTGGACCCCAGTTAGGAAGAAACATATAGATTACCTGATGACTAGGAACAATCGCAGAGGCTCAAGAAATATGAGCAACCAAGAAAAGGCCTCTCCCCCAAGGGAAATCATCAAAGCTACACCACCCACAGTTAATACAATGGACGTCGTGGACATGTCTGATAAGGAATTCAGATTATTTGTAGTGACCAAACTAACTGAGATGGAAGAGAAAAGAGACAAGGAGCTCCAGGAGATGAGGAAGTCCTTCAATGACTTGAAAGAAGAAATGGATACCTTAAACAAGAACCAGATGGAACTTTTAGGATTGAAGAATGTGATACAGGAAATCAAAACCTCCCTTGAAAGTATTAAAAGTAGGTTAGACCAGGCAGAAGATCGAATCTCCAACGTAGAAGACAAAACATCTGACCTAGAAAAAAGTATCAAGAAGATTGAGAAAACAACCATGAAAAATGAGGATAATATACGAGGAATACTGGATACTATTAAGCGCCCCAACATCTGGATAATTGGTATTCCAGAAGAGGAAGAAAATAATAAGGGCCTAGATAATTTATTCCACGAAATCCTGGAAGAAAACTTTCCAAATATAGAAAGGCATTCAAGTATCCAGACCCAGGAAATACATAGGACCCCGGGTAGAATCAACCCAAGAAGATCTTCTCCAAGGCACATTATAGCCAGACTGGCAAAAACAACAGATAAAGACAAGATACTAAAGTTGGCAAGAGGGAAACGCCAGGTTACTTACAAAGGTCACCCCATCAGGCTAACATCGGATCTCTCAGCCGAAACAATGCAGGAAAGGAAAGAATGGGGAAGCATAGTAAAAGTGTTGAGTGAAAAACAATTTCAACCAAGAATACTATACCCGGCAAAATTATCTTTCATATGGGAAAAAAAGATAAAAACATTCTCGAATAAACAAAATTTGAAGGAATTTACCAACTCCAGACCAGCTCTTCAAGAAGTTCTGAAGGGAGTATTATACCAGGAAAGCTAAAAATCAGAGACAGTTATAGGAGAACAAAAAGCAATCAAGATAATGGCTCACTTAATGATAGGATCGGGTATGGAAATATCAATAATTACATTGAATGTCAATGGATTAAATTCTCCAGTTAAGAGACATAGACTGGCTGAATGGATAAGAAAACAGAAACCCTCTATCTGTTGCCTACAAGAAACTCACCTTATGGATAAAGACATACATAGACTAACAGTCAAGGGCTGGAAAAAGATACTCCATGCAAATGGAAATCAAAAAAAGGCTGGAGTAGCGATATTGATCTCAGACAAAATAGATTTCAAGACAAAGACTGTAAGAAGAGACAAAGAAGGGCATTATATAATAGTAAATGGGTTAAACCAGCAAGAAGACATAACCCTTATAAATATCTATGCACCCAACTCAGGTGCACCTAAATATGTGAAGGAAAGACTGCTGGAGCTAAAAGGAGAAATAGGGAGAAATACTATAATTGTTGGAGATCTCAACACCCCATTATCTCCTATAGACAGATCTTCTAGACAGAAAATAAATAGAGAGATACAGGACTTAAATGATACTATAAATGGAATGGGCTTGACAGATATCTATAGAACTTTCCACCCTACATCCACAACATATACATTTTTCTCACCCCGACATGGGACCTTTTCAAAGATAGATCATATATTAGGACACAAATCAAGCCTTTATAGATTCAAAGGCATAGAAACTGTACCCAGCATCTTCTCTGACCATGATGGAATTAAACTCAAGATTAATTTCAAGACACAACCCCGAAGATACACGAACACATGGAGACTGAACAACCTACTTCTGAATGACTTCTTCACTACTGAAGAAATTAAGGCTGAAATAAAAAAATTTATGGAAACTAATGATAATGAGTACACAAGTGTCCAGAATCTATGGGACACAGCAAAAGCAGTCATAAGAGGGAAATTCATAGCAATTAGTGCACATAAGAAAAGGATAGAAAGATGGCAAGTAGATAACTTATCATCATGCATCAGAGAATTGGAAAAACAACAACAAACAAACCCCCAAAATGCCAGGCAAAAAGAAATAATAAAGGTTCGAGCAGAAATAAATGAAATAGAAAATAAACGAACCATACAGAAAATAAATGAAAGCAAAAGCTGGTTCTTTGAAAAGATTAACAAGATCGACACACCATTGGCTAGACTGATTAAGAAGAAGAAAGAAAGAAACCAGATTAATCAAATATGTGATGAAACAGGCAATATTACCACAGACATAGCAGAAATACAAAATATCATTAGAGGATACTATGAGCAACTTTATGCCAACAAACAAGATAACCTGGAGGAGATGGACAAATTCCTGGATGCATATAATCTACCAAGATTGGATCAGGAAGACATAGAGGACCTGAATAGACCCATAACAAGCCAGGAGATTGAATAAGTAATAAATAATCTCCCAACAAAGAAAAGCCCAGGCCCAGATGGCTTCACTTGTGAATTCTACACAACTTTTAAGGAAGAGTTAACCCCTATCCTACTAAAATTATTTCTAAAGATTCAAAAGGAAGGAAAACTTCCAAATTCATTTTATGAAGCCTCCATCATCCTCATCCCCAAAACAGATAAAGATATGACAAAAAAGGAAAACTACAGACCGATATCATTGATGAATATAGATGCGAAAATTCTCAACAAGATACTCGCAAATCGTATCCAACAACATATAACAAAGATCATTCATCACGATCAGGTAGGCTTTATACCAGGGATGCAAGGGTGGTTTAATATACGCAAGACCATAAATGTAATACACCACATTAACAGAAAGAAAGATAAAAACCATATGATCATCTCAATTGATGCGGAGAAAGCATTTGATAAAATACAAAATCCTTTTATGATTAAGACTCTCAGTAAGATTGGTATAGAAGGGTCATTTCTGAACACAATAAAAGCAATCTATGAAAAACCTACAGCTAACATTATACTGAATGGGGAAAAGCTGAAAGCTTTTCCTCTGAAAACAGGTACTAGGCAAGGCTGCCCACTTTCTCCACTGCTCTTTAATATAGTACTGGAAGTCTTAGTTATTGCAATCAGAGAAGAGAATAATATTAAAGGCATTCGAATAGGCAAAGAAGAATTGAAAATATCTTTATTTGCAGATGACATGATGGTATACTTAGAAGACCCAAAGGTATCCATGAAAAAACTGCTTGAAGTAATAAGTGAATACAGTAAGGTGGCAGGATACAAAATTAATAACCAAAAATCTATAGCATTTCTATTTATGAACAACAAGTTGAACGAAGCAGAGCTGAAGAAAGGAATCCCTTTCACTGTAGCCACAAGGTGTATAAGATACCTAGGGATAAACTTAACTAAGAAAGTCAAAGACCTTTATAAAGAAAACTACGAAAATCTTAAAAGAGACATTGAAAGTGACATAAAAATGTGGAAGGACATCCCATGCTCCTGGATTGGAAGAATTAACATAATCAAAATGGCAATTCTACCCAAATTAATCTACATGTTTAATGCAATTCCAATCAAAATACCAGAGATATTCTTCAGAGATCTAGAAAAGGCAATCATAGAATTTGTCTGGAACCATAAAAGACCTCGTATTGCAAAAGCTATCCTGCGCAAGAAGAATGGAGTAGGAGGCATATCACTCCCTGATCCCAAGATATACTATAAAGCTGTGGTCATCAAAACAGCATGGTATTGGCATAAAAACAGACAAGTGGACCAATGGAAGAGAATAGAGACCCCAGAAATAACCCCCAAAGCTTATAGCCAACTGATCTTTGATAAAGGATATCAGTCAATCCATTGGGAAAAGGAAAACATCTTTAGTAAATGGTGCTGGAAAAACTGGGTATCCACCTGCAGAAAGATGAAACTGAACCCCCATCTTTCACCATTAACAACAGTCAACTCAAAATGGATCAAAGATCTGAACCTAAGACCTCAAACAATAAAACTACTGGTGGAAAATGCTGGGGAAACTCTGGGGGACATTGGAGTAGGCAAAGACTTCTTAAATAAGACTCCCAAAGCACAGGCAATAATCCCTAAAATAGACAAGTGGGACTATATTAGACTAAGAAGTTTCTGCACAGCAAAGGACACAGTAACAAGTGTGAACCGACAACCCTCAGAATGGGAAAATATTTTTATTAAATATGCCTCAGACAAGGGACTGATAACTAGAATACATAGGGAACTCAAGTGCCTTATGCGAAAAAAAAATGATGAACCCAATTAAAAGATGGGAAAATGAGCTGAACAAAAGTCTCTCTAAGGAAGACATACGAACAGCCAAAAAGCATATGAGAAAATGCTCAACATCCCTCATCATAAGGGAGATGCAGATAAAAACTACAATGAGATACCACCTAACCCCTGTCAGAATGGCAAAGATTAAGAATATAAAAAGTGATAAGTGTTGGCGGGGATGTGGTGAAAAGGGAACCCTCCTACACTGTTGGTGGGAATGTAAACTAGTTCAACCACTGTGGAGAACAATATGGAGGTTCCTCAAAGATCTACAAATAGAACTACCATTTGATCCAGCAATCCCACTTCTGGGTATTTACCCAAAAGACAGGAGAACGCTCAGTCAGAAAAGTGCTTGCACATCAATGTTTATTGCAGCATTATTCACAATTGCCAAGACATGGAACCAACCTAAATGTCCACAAACTGATGAATGGATTGGAAAAGTGTGGTATATATACTCTATGGAATACTACTCAGCCATAAAAAATAACAAGACCCTGGAATTTGATAGAAAGTGGTCAGATACGGAGGATCTATTGCTGAGTGAAGTAAGCCAGGCTATGAAAGAAAGATATTGTATGTATCCACTCAATATATACCGACTATCAGCACTCTATAATAGAGAGCAAAAAATTGGAGGACATAAAAGCAGTGAAGGTACTTAACGAGAATAGGACAGTGTGGAATGGGGGAAGTGAAGAGAAGAGAATAGAGAAAGATAACAAGTGAACAATAGATAGGCAGGACATTAGTGAGAAACAGATATGGCTTATTAACTGTTGATGTTGACATGTATAGTATTCTCAACTGGATTTGTCTGAGAAGTATTTCATGATAGGCAAAGTATTTGTACAAGCAAAATGAGAAATAGCAATTGACTGTTTTAAAAAATGATTAGAATAATAATAATAATGATTGGGGAAAACATAGAAAAGATATTGAATGTTAAAGTGGGGAGATTAATGTCTCTGTACTGACTGACATGCATGGCATTCCCTTTTGAAAAAGCAATGTAATACACTGTAAAGTTATATGTAATTCAATGTAATATAAAGAAGAATATGATGATAATAAAAAAATAAAAATAAAAAAAATAAATAAAAAAAAGAAAAAAAATTATAAACCTTGCAAAATATAACTGGTAGGGCCTTTTGAGTCACTCTTTCTCTGTCTCCTCAAGCTCACATCTACCTCTCTGGAGTGTACTTTTGCTTCTACTTAATAAACTCCCTTTTCCTTTCACTATTGGCATGTTTCAATGAATTTTTTAAAACACCAAGAACCTGAATATCATCACAGAAGCCATCCCACAACATATACTGTAGTGTTCCAGGCAAGAGTCTGTCACTTTAGCCTGCTCCAGTCCCATAGTGAAGACTCATCTGCCCCTGGTGAAAAACTTGAAGAACCTAAGCTATTAAACTCCAGCTGCTGGTACAACAAGGATATCAACCCCTTGGGACCTTTGCTGAATCATACTCCAAGTTGTCCAACACCAACAACAGCCTTTCTTTTTTTTTTTTTGGAGAGGTTTTTGGTATAGGCACATGCGCTCGCCAGACAGACAGAGAGAGACAGAGAGACAGAAAGCGAGAAATCACCCCCTGGAGGGATGGCCACGCCATAATCCCTTCTCCTCCATTCTCCTCTCAAGATCTTGGGCACGTACGCACACGCGCCCGGCGTGAGTCTAAGCCACCGGGTCCAGGACTCGACCACAGTCGATTACATGGGAGTCCAGCGGCATAGCCATTACACTAACTGCTGGTCCCAACAACAGCCTTTCAATGACATACCTCAGGATTATTTCTATGACCTGCCCCTGACTTCACTCTCCCACCTAGATCAAATAGGGCGAGGGTTCTGTGATCCCTGATAGGTAAGGTAAATTCCTCTTAAAAGCATGAAGGAGTTACAGAGGATGGACCATCCACCTTCAACTCCCCAAAAAGATTTATGGTGATTATGCCTCTGAGGGGGAAAATGAGGCAGGAGAAAGCTAGAAAATTGAAGTGGATAAGGGGGCTGGAGAATCTTTGTACATGGCTAGATAAAAAAATCAATTAAGGAAGAAAAATTCCCCACTCAATGTAATGTAGGCAGGAGATTTTCAGCTGGGGATGTACAGCTGATTAAGCCACATTTGCTACAGTCAATGAGATGAAATCGATGGGTCTAGACACAATTGATAGAGACAATGAGATGACAATGATCAATGGGTCCAGCCGATGATCAACTGACATGACCTATATTTAAAAAATTATAAATCTTGGAACCAGCAGGTGGCATGGTGGTTAAGGTACAGGACTTGCACATGGTCAACCATGGTTTGAGTCCTGGACCTGGCAGCTTGCTTTCTCACTTTATCTCTCTCCTTCTATCTCTCCAATGAGCACATGTGCCTATAGCAAATTAAAAGATAGTAATAATAACAATGATAAATAAGACTAAATAAATGTTCTTCTTATTATTTACTTATTTAATTTTATTTAATATTATTATTATTTTAAATATTCTGTACGTTATGTGCACTCACTGGAAAGAGATGAGAGAGAGAAAGAAAGTGAGAAAGGAGGCCACCAATTCCAGAACTCAAAATGTGGTTGACCATGTGGGAGTCCAGCGCCCTAACTACTGTACCACCCAGTGGCCTCAATAAATCATTCTTAAAAAAATATTTATGTATCAGGACCAGCAGTGGCATAGCGGTTACATCATTGGACTCCCATATGGTTGACTGCTATTTGATTCCCAGACCCAGTGACTTGATAGTCACACTGGGCATGTGTGTGTGTGTGCCCAAGATCCTGGGAGGAGAATGGAGGAGAAAAGAGTGCAGCATGGTTATCCCCCCTGGGGGTTATTTTTCACTTTCCTTCTCACTGTGTCTGTCTGTCTGTCTATCTCTCTCTTTCTCTCCAGTGAGCACACACACCTTAAGGCAAAAATCTCTTTTAAAAAAATCCATATATATATGTGTGTGTGTGTGTGTGTGTGTGTATGTGTATATATATATATATATATATATATATATATATGTATGTATGTATAAACCTCGTGAAATGTAACTGCTGGGGACTTTTGAGTCACTCTTTTTCTGTCCGCTCAGATCTGCTTTTAGCTTTCAGGAGTATACTTTCACTTCTACTTAATAAACTGCTTTTTTCTTGAAAAATAAAAAAAAGGTTCAGAACCAGTTCAGAGTACCTGATATAGTCCTATTCACAAGCTCCTGGGAGTGTGTTCCTTTGTTGTAGATACAAATTCCAGCCAATACCTTATAAAAGAAATTTTAGGCATGCACCAGGATGCAGATATCTGTTTGATAAGAAGACCAAGAGGCATGGTTACTTTATTACAATCACCAATATTAGAACGGCAGAGAATAAAATTCCTTATTGGCACACAATAAAGGACTATTTTGTAAGAGTTTGACCAGTGATTTTTCCAAGCATAAGAACATATTTAGCAGTAAAGACACTGACAAGGTTTTAATGCTTTTCCATAAATTGTATAATTTCTGAAATAGTTACATTAATACAATGTTACCTATACAAATTTAACCTAGGAATGTCTGAGCAGCTCTTCCAAATTGACAGTTCTTCCTATTCGGCCTTACAAGAGTGTTAATTATCCTGAAAACTTTATTAAATTTAATTAATTAGTAAATTTTGGCCATAGAGCATGTGCACTTGCTGGAGAGACAGACAGTAAAAGGGAAAGTGAGAAATCACCCTATGAGAGGGATGGCCACACCACAATACCTTCTCCTCCTGGGATTTTGGGCATGTGTGCACATGTGTTCAACATGAATTTCAAGCTTCTGGGTCTGGGCCTCGAACTGTGGTTGGCTCTGTGGAATTTCAACACCTTAACCACCATGCCACCTGTTGGCCCCTTATTATTTTTTTTTTAAATTTAGGAGCCTGTCATGGGAAGACAAAATCGAAATCACTTGGACTGGGGAGAAATGTTCACATATTGAAATGTTCACTTTGTAAGCTAAATAATGTGATTGAATGTATGTAAAAAAATAAAATAAATTAAAAAAATAAGAGACTGATAGAATCATGAGTACCTTAAAAGAATACTTAGTTATCTATATAATCAAAATGACAACAAATGTTTTAAAATAAACAAAGAAAATTAGCATGATCATAAGAAAACTTAGTTATTTTAACTATATACTTTGTACTTTTGGGTGTAGGTCATTTTATTTTTAGATCAAGGACATTATAAAAGCAATAAATGTAGCTAAATTTATTCTTGCAATACATGGGATCTCTATCAGGCAGATTACAAATGGTAAATATAGCATCTTTTTTAAAAATTTATTTAACTTTATTATTATTATTATTATTTTCACATGAGTTTTGCCAGAGAAAGAGAGAGAGAGAGAGAGAGAGAGAGAGAGAGAGAGAGAGAAGCTGCCAGGTCTGGGACTGGAACCGTGGTCGGCCATGTGGGAATTCCAGCACCTTAACCATCACACCACTTGCTGGCCCACAAATGGTAAATATAGCATCTTATTACCCTTTAATGAGAACTGAAGGGTAAATTTCTCATTTAAAAAATGTGTAAAGTGTAGGGGCCAGCAGGTGAACTCCTGAGAGGAGAATGGAGAAAAAGGGATTGTAGAGTGGACATCTTCCCTGGGGGGTGATTTCTCACCTCTCTTTCTTTGTCACTCTCCAGCTAGTATACTCACCCTATAGTGGGAGAAAAAGAAAATAAAAGGAGAAAGAAAAGAAAAGAAAAGAAAAAGAAAAATCAAGAAGTTTGTTTATTTTGAGAGGTTTTGTTATAGGGTGTGTGCACTCATCAGAGAGATAGAAAGATGGAGAGAGAGAAAGGGAGAGATCACCCTCCCGCCCCAGGGGGCAAGGCCATGCTGCAATTCCTTCTCCTTCATTCTCCTTTTGGGATTTTGGGCATACACACACCTGTGCCTGGTGTAAGTTTCAAGCTGCTGGGCCTGGGACTCAAACCTCAGTTAATCATGTGGGAATCCAGTGACATAACCTCTACACCACCTACTGACCCCTGTTTATTTATTTATTTTACTTAATGAGGCACCCTCTACAGGAACTCACACACAATCTTCCCCTGAGCCTTCCCAGCTAGCCAGGATTACAGGTATACACACGTGAACAGGTCAACCTGGTAACTGCACCTTCATTTTCCATTTGGCTCCAGCATCATGGAACAATGTGCTACCACTGTGCCACTACAGCTGGGCCTAAATTTTTTTTTACTTTGAAATAAGCATATATTCACCAGAGTTTGCAAAGAAATATACAAGGAAGTTCTGGGAACCCTTCTTCCAGTCTTCCCTCGTATTAACAAATTACCCAGCTATGGAAAAACGTCAAAAACAAGAAACTGATACTGGTACAACCCATAGAGTTTATAAGCTTATAATTTCTACAGTTATACGTACAGTGCTGTGTGTGTGTGTGTGTGTGTGTGTGTGTGTGTGTGTGAAAGAGAGAGAGAGAGAGAGAGAGAGAGAGAGAAGCTTCATTTAATTTTATCACACGGGTAATTATGTGTTACCACCACCACAATCAACACACTCAATTAACACACTTAATTGTATTATTACTACAAGATTTCTTCAAGTTACTCATTTATATAGCCACACTAATCTTCCCTCTCATTTCTGGTGACCACAAATCTCTTCTCTATCTCTGTAATTATGAATGTTACATAAATGAAATGATGCTGTATGCAAGCTTTTACCATTGGCTTTTTTTCCTCCACTAAGCATAATGCCCCTAAGATTCATCCAAGTTGTTACATGTACTAGTACTTCATCATTCTTTACTGTTGAGCAGCTTATTTAACCATCCACCCATTGAAAGACATTGGGATAGCTTCCAATTTTTGACTATTATGAATAAAATCGCTATGAACATTCGTGTACAAATTCTTGTGAAAATAAGTCTTCATTTCTCTGGGATAAATGCCAGACGTTCAATTGCTGGATCATATGGTAAGTCCAGAGTGACTGAACCAGTTTACTTACTCACCAACAATGTATGAATAATCCAGTTTCCCCACAACCTCACCAGCATTTGGTGTTCTCTCTATTTTTCATTTAGGCCATTCTGATAGATGTAGTGATACCTCATTATAGATTGATTGATTGATAATCAAACTATACCAATAATCACCTTTTTATATTTATTAATTTAGTTTTTGCTTTTTGAAAGAATTAATCTTATGAATATGCATTTATATTTTTATTAAGTATTTTATTATAATTTCTGGTTTACATATAATCATTGTACATCTTTGTGGGGTATAATCTGGCATAATAATATAATATAAAACATGAGGGCCAGCAGGTGGCGTGGTGGTTAAAGGCACTGGACTCCCACATGGCCAACCGAGGTTTGACTTCCAGACCTGGAGCCTTGCTTTCTCACTTTCCCTCTCACTTTCTCTCTCTCTCACTCTGTCTCTCTCTGGTCAAATTAAAATATAAAAATAAATAAATAAAGTTAAATAAAATAATCCTTTAAAAAATATAAAGCGTGAATATGACATGTAACAACCAAATCAAAGATATAGATGTTCATCTTATTCAACATGATTTTGTTTCTGTTTTTGTTTTGTGGGAGAAGTATATATTGAATTGTCAGTGACTTTATAGTCTGTTGTAGCACACCATTTCATAGCCTATTTTAGTTATTATAAGCATTCAGTTTTTAATTTTCTTTTTCAGTGTGTTCATTTTTAATGTACTAAAATGCTAGTTTTTAAGTTAATTTTGTATCCTGTAACTTAACTGAATTAATTTATCATATCTAAGAATTTTTGAGTAGGTTCTTTAGGTTTTTCTTTGTATTAATTAACTTTTTAAATAATTATTTTATTTAACTTTATTTATTTTAATTTGATCAGAGAGGGACAGAGAGAGAGAGAGAGAGAGAGAGAGAGAGAGAGAGAGAGACAGAGAGAGAAGGAAAGTGAGAAAGCAAGCCACCAGATCCAAGAATTGAACTTCTGTCGGCCATGTGGAAGTCAGTGCCCTTAACAACCATGCCACCTGCTGACCCCTCATCAATTTTTTTCTAAACTGTGTTCCCCCGTTTCTGCAGCTTTTAGTATCTACCATTACTCACTCTACTTCTATGCCATTGAATCCTTCAGTCTCTGCTAAAGAGTGCATTTGGTATACATTAAACAAAGACATAACAATATTTATCTTTCATAGTATGATTTATTTCACTTAGCATTATATCTTCTAGCTTTGTCCTCTTTGTGTCAAATGACAAGATGTTTATATGGCTTACTAGTATTCTGTTATATATATGTGCCACTGTTTCTTTTCTTCTCTCTTTTCTTAAGCTTTCTTTTTTTTCACTTTTTTATTTTAATTTTTATATAAATTCAATCATATTATTTAGCTTACAAAGTGAACATTTCAGTATGTGTGTGAACATTTCTCCCCAGTCCAGTTGATCAGAGTATCTTCCACCAATAACACCACACCTCCTCATCCCATCTTGAGTTTATATTTCGAAATAAAATTGTAAAATATCAAATTATTACAAAATTGTCATATAGGAAAATATCTTAAGATACCATTGCATGCTATATTTACTTAGAAAATGTTACAGATCTGGTAAATACCAATAGCTGTTATTTATAAATGTGAGTTCCTTTCTTTGAACAAAAAGAAAGCTCACATGAAATGTCAGACTGAAGCCAATAAGTCACGATGATGTAGTAAAATGGCTCAACGCTACCTCAAATGAGGAGATGTCGAGCATGGTCTCCCTGGCTGAGTGCTGAGCCCTGGCTCTCAGTTTCCCCATGTACTAGAGGGGCTCCATCCTGGTGAATTATAAAAGTTCTGTGTGTCATGGTCCTTTTACAGAGTGTAAATTATGACTACTGTTTTGATTGTAAATGTCAATAGAAAATAGCATCTATTATTCTCACTACTGTTTTGATTGTAAATGTCAACAGAAAATAGCATCTATTATTCTCACTACGAAACATCTGTTATTTTCACCACCTTTGGGAAATGTCCATTTCAAAAGTTTCTGATGGAGTTCACTTCCTTGCTCAGTGACTTGTGCGTTGGGGGCAACCTCCATGCACACCTGCACATATGAAGAAACTAAGTGGCAGTCCTTTCTCTGAAGCCATGTTTTATGGCTCTGTCTTCATTGAATAGGCTTTGCCTTCTCTCCATGTCTTACCTATTGTGGATAATATTGCAATAAAGATACATATACAAAGGCATTTCCAACAGAATGATTTCCTGTCCTTTGAGTAATACCCAAGAGTGGATTACTGGGTCATACGGAAGTTCAATTTCTAGATTTTTACTGTTTCCCAGTGTCTATACTAATTTACATTTCTAACAGCTGTGCATGAGAGTTTTCTCCACAACCTCACTAGCCCTCGTTACTCTTTATTTTATTTTATTTTATTTTATTTTATTTTATTTTATTTTATTTTATTTTATTTATGTTCTGACTGGAGTTAGGTGTAACTCATTGTCGTTTCAATTTGTATTTCCTTTATGATAAGAAATGTTGAATGTTTATTCATATGCCTTTTATTCATTTGTATACTTCCCTTGAGAGTTGTGTGTTCAGTTTGCCTATTTTTAAATTATATTATTCATTTTTTTGGTAGGTGAGCTGTTTGAGTTACTTATGTATTTTGGTTATTAATCCCTTATCGAAGTATAGTTTGCAAATATTTACTCCCATTATGTGGGTTGTTTTGTTACTCTATTATTTCCTTTGTTGTACAGAACCTTTTTATCTTGATGTAATCCCACTTGTGTACTTTTGATGTTGTTTCCCGTACTTTACACATTTTATTTAAGAAATCTTTGCCTACTCCAATATCTTGAAGTGTTTCCTCAGCATTTTCTTCAAGGAGTTTTATAGTTTTGGGCTTTTCTGTTAAGTCTTTAATCCATTTTCTATTGATTTTGGTAAATGGTGAGAGGCAGGGGTCTAGTTGAATTCTTCTGAACATGGATATGCAATTTACTCAGAAACATTTATTAAAGAAATTGTCTTTTCTCCTCTGAATTATCTTGTGAACTTTATAGAAAATTAGTTGGTTGTATGTTATTGAGTTTATTTCTATATTGTCTATTCTGATCCATTGTTCTATGTCTTTGTTTTTGTGTCAGTACTATACTGTTTTGATTATCATGGCTTTGTAATATCTTTTAAAGTCAGCTAGTGAGATGTCTCCAACTTCATTCTTTTTGAACAGCATTACTTTGGCAATATGAGGTCTTTTGTGATTCCAGATGAATTTTATAATGCTTTTTATTTTCTGTGAAGAATGTATTTTGATAGGCTTGTATTTTGATAGGAATTGTATTGAATTTGTAGATCACTTTGGGAAGTAATGACATTTTAGCTATATAGAGTCTTTGAGTCCACAAACAAGGTACGTCTTTCCATTTTTTCAATTTCTTTATTTTATTTTAAAGATAATTTTCATAGTAGAGATATTTAACTTCTTTGTTAGATTTACATCTAGGTATTTTTTAAAGAATTATTTTATTTAACTTTATTTATTTTTTAATTTGACCAGAATTTTATTCCAATTTGGATGCCTTTCATTTTATTCTCTTATCTGATTACATTGGCTAGGAATTTTAGTACTGTGTTGAACAGGAATGGAGATAGTGTACATCCTGTCCCATTTATTTTCTTTTTCTTTCTTTCTTTCTTTCTTTCTTTTTTTTTTTTTTTTTTTTTTTTTTTAGGTTTTTGCTATAGGGCACATATCCTCCAGACAGAGACAGACAGACCGAGACAGTGAGAGGGAAAATGAGAAACCATCGTCAGGGGTTGGGGGGATGACCACTCCACAATCCCTTCTCCATTCTCCTCCTGGGATTTTGGACATGCACACACACACACCTGATGTGATTTTCAAGCCTACAAGTCTGAGACTTGAACTGCATCGGCCATTTGGGAGTCCAGTACCTTAACCACTACACCACCTGCTGGCCTCCCCATTCTAGTTTTTTTTTTTTCTTTTTTTTGAGAGGTTTTCGCTATAGGGCATGTGCGCTCGCCATACAGACAGAGAGAGACATAGAGACAGAAAGCAAGAAATCACCCCCCGGGGGGATGGTCACGCTGCAATCCCTTCTCCTCCATTCTCCTCTCGGGATTCTGGGCACGCACGCACACGCGCCTGGCGTGTTTCAAGCCACCAGGTCCGGGACGTGAACCACGGTCGACTACATGGGAGTCCAGCAACATAGCCATTACACTAGCTGCTGGTTCCCCCCATTCTAGTTTTAAGCAGAAAATCTTTCATCTTTTCCCCATTCAGTATTATGTTAGCTGTGGGTTTGTCATATATGACCTATATTTTGTTGATAAAAGTACCTTCAATGCCGATTTTGTTCAGGCTCTTAAGCATAAAGGAATGTTGTATCTTATCAAATTATTTTTCTGTGTCAGTTGATGTGAAGATATGATTTATCTTTCCATCTGTTAATATGATATATCACATTTGTTTTGCATATGTTACATTCAATGATATTAATGTGTGCCATGTTATTGGTTTGTTCCTGGTTGTTTTTTGTTTTCCTTTTTTCTTCTATTATTGTTTATCTTTGCTATTTGGAACTTTTCTATAGTGGTAGAGATTGAATAATTTATCTTCATTTTTTGTATAGTTGTCCTAATCATGAGTTTTCTACCTCCATGTGTTTACAGGCTGATATTTTTTTGAGTGGGGAGTTTGCCTTAGGGCATGTGCACATCTGTGGAGAGAGAGAGAGACAGAGACAGAGATAGTGAGAGGGAATGTGAGAAATCACCCCCCTGGGGGAATGGCCACGCCACAATCCCTTCTTCTTCTTCTGGGATTCTGGGCATACACGCATATGTGACTGGCATGATTTTCAAGCCACTGGGTCTGAGACTCAAACTGTGGTCAGTAATGTGGGAGTCCAGCGACGTGGTTGCTACACCACCTGGTGGCCCTTACATGCTGATATTTATCTTCCACTTCCAGATGTAGTACTCCATTATGTAATTTTGTGAATTCCTTCAGTTTTTGTTTGTTTGGAAATGATTTTATTTCTCTTTCCAATTCAAAGAATAGTATTGCTGGGTATAATATTTTTAGCTGAAATAGTTTATCTTTATCTTTGACTTTTGACATTTTGACTGTTACATGTCTTAGAGAGGACCTTCTTACGTTAAGTTTGTTTGGTGTCCTTTGAATTTCCTGGACCTGAATGCCTTTATTGCTCCTTACACTTGGGAAGTTTTCAACTAATATATCATGAAATAGATTTTCTATTCCCTTTTCTGTCTCTTTGCCTGCTGGGATATGAATTATGTAAATATTTGGTTGCTTTTTGTATCCCAAATTTCCCATGTGTTCTCTTCATTTTCAATATATTTTTTTCTTTCTTTTTTTATATTTAGGCTTGCTCAAAAGCTGCGCCATCAAGTTCTGAGATTCTTTCTTCTGCGTGGTCTAATATGTTACTGATACTTTATGGAAAATTTTTTATTTCCTGTATAGTACTCTTTTACTCCAGGATTTTTGTTAGATTCTTTTAAAAGGTGTCTGTATCTCTGTTGAATTTCTTATCCAAGTCATGAATCATTTTTTTAATCTTCTGGAATTGTCTGTCTGTATTCTCTTGCATCTCATTGAATTTTGTTATGACCAATAACCTGAAATTCATTTCTGACATTTCTGTGATTTTCTGTGTTTTGTGGGTAGTTAGTGTGTTACTCAGGTAGAGTACTCATTTCTTTCTGTAAAGAGATTGGATTCCTTCATGTTAACAACAACTGCTCCCTTGTGGATGGGTGTCTGAGTTCTCAGATCTTATGTAGAACAGAGATTTTCCTCCAAGGTGAGGTATCCAAGTAGAAATATTGACTGAAAGTAATAGCTTCTGTCTTGAATGAGTTTCACACAAGAGGAATATGAGAGCTGTTTGAGAAGTTGTGACTTCGGGGTGGCTAGTTATTTAGACTGCTCTTTGTGTACTCTCCCTGGAGATTGAGGAAGCTGTCCATTTCAGTGTCTGATTCTCTCCACAGCAGTGGCACTTGCAGGTGATTCATTGCAGGAGTGAGAAGTGGGGTCTGTCATTTGTGTGGGCAAGGGTTTTGAGTGGACACCCTTGGTAAGGCAAGTAGGCAAGGGCATGGTCAAGATGCCTTGGGGCTAGCAGGAGCCAGGGGATGTGTGGGGAGTTGGGGAGGTTGTGGGGAGAGCTCTGGGTGGAGCTCCATGCCATGTTGAAATCTCCCTCTTCCCTGCCCAGGAGAGGGGATCTTCAGCATTCTCCTCTCCATCAGCTACTTCTTTCTCCCCTTCCCTCTTTTGACATTTGCACAGTTCAGGGAGATCCAGAGAAGTTGTACTGCAAATGACAATAGAGGGGGCAGGGTTCTGTTTAAATAGTTTTGAGTCCGGGTGAGGGTGCATGTAAGTACAAGTTTGGCAGTCAATCAGGGGGGAATGTCCAGTTTCCTCAGTTTCTGTTGCAGGGGATTTTTTTTTTTTTTTTTTTTTTTTTGGTGGGGTGGTGCCCTCACACACCATGTTCTCTTCCATTGTGCTGGTTCATCTACGTTCCAGAGCATATAATGTTACATGGGTTTATGTGCTGAGGTCATGGCCCTACTGCTCAGTGTAGCTTCAGTGGTTGCAGCAGCTGCCCACACAGGCCTGATAGGATTTTGGTGGGTTCTCAGGGATGTGAAGACTAGTAGGCCATCAGACTTTGGTGCAAGTTTTACTTCAGCAGTTTTTCAGTTCTAAGAATGGCACTGCTATGAAGCTGCTTGGATCTTGAGAACTGGAATAAAACAGGGTGAGATCATTCCCTGGAGTTATGCTGCCTTGTGGATCTCTAGAGTTTCCCTTCACTGGGCTCAGGGCTGTGTAGAATGGTAGAGTCCTAGGCAACTAAGAATCATCCATGGTGGTTTCAGAGGCTGCTAGGGATCTTTTGCTCACCATTTTCCAGGAAAGGTTTTTCTCCTAACACTTAACACATGAAAGAATGTAAAGTTCTCTGTTGAAAATGATGTATATGGTAATATACTTGATTTAATTGTAGTGTACTACATGCATACTTTGAAAAACCATATTGTGCACTATAGTGATATACAATGATGAAATGTAAGAAAGAGATGAATAAATTTTTTTCATTTATTTATTTTTACATTTTTCCACAAACATTTACTTTACATAGAAAAAAATTATAGCTCATACTCCATAAATGGAGTAATTCTTGACAGTTTACAAACAACTTTCAAAATTTCAAAATACTGAATTTTACACATAATGTTCAAAATATGTCTTATAATTTTGTATAATTTTATAACTCTATAACAACAGAAGCAGTATGGTTTCAAATATATATATTTAGGGTGCAGACACTCGGTATATATTAAGTGGGGACATAAAATGCCTCTCCTTCATAGCATGGCTTGCTTCACTCAGCAGTAGGTCTTCCATATTCATCCACTTCCTTTCAAAAGCCAGGGTTTTGTTGATTTTTATGGATGAATAGTATTCCATTGAGTATATGTGCCACAGTTTTTCTAACCATTCATCAGTTCATGGGCATTTAGATTGTTTCCATGACTTAGCAATCGTGAAAAGTGCCGCAATAAACATTGATGTGCAAGCACTTTTTCGATTAAGTATTCTTCTGTCCTTTGGGTAGATACCAAGGAGTGGGACTGCTGGATCATATGGTAGCTCTATTTGTAGGTTTTGGAGGAATCTCCAAATTGCTCTCCACAGTGGCTGGACCAATTTACAATCCCACCAGCAGTATAAGACAGTTCCCTTTTCAACACACCCCCTCCAGCACTTATCATTTTTTGTTTTTTTAATCTTAGACATTCTGACTGGGGTTAGTTGATATCTCATTGTTGTTTTGATCTGCATTTCTCTTACAATGAGGGATGTTGAGCATTTGTTCATATGCCTTTTAGCTATTCGTATGTCATCTTTAGAGAGTGGTTTTTTCAACTCATTCTCCCATCTTTTAATAGGATTGATTGACTTTTTCCGGAACAGCTGCTTGAGTTCCTTGTGAATTCTGGTTATCAGTCCCTTGTCTGATGCATAGTTTACAAAAATATTTTCCCATTCTGAGGGCTGTCTGTTCACACTAATCACTGTGTCTTTTGCCATGTAGAAACTTCTTAGTCTGATGTAATCCCACTTGTCTATTTTAGGGATTATAGACTGTGCGTTGGGAGTCTTATTTAAGAAGTTTTTCCCTACCCCAATGTCTCCCAGATTTTCCCGAGTGTTTTCCAGGAGCAGTTTCATAGTTTGAGGTCTTAGATTTAGATCTTTGATCCACCTTGACTTTATTTTTGTCAGAGGTGAGAGGTAGGGGTTCAGATTCATCTTTCTGCAAGTGGAGATCCAGTTTTTCCAGCACCATTTGCTGAAGAGGTTTTCCTTTTCCCACTGAATTGACTGGTACCCCTTGCCAAAAATCAGTTGGCTGTAAGTTTGAGCATTCATTTCTGGGGACTCTATTCTCTTCCATTGGTCCACCTGTCTGTTCCTGTGCCAGTACCATGCTGTTATGATTACCACAGCTTTGTAGTATATTTTTGGGTCAGGGAATGAGATGCCGCCCACTCCACTCTTCTTGTGCAGAACTGCTTTGGCAATACGGGGTCTTTTATGATTCCAGACAAACTTTAGGATTGTCTTTCCTAGATCTGTGAAGAATGTGTCTGGTACTTTGATTGGCATTGCATTAAATAGGTAGATTAATTTGGGTAAAATTGCCATTTTGATTATATTAATTCTTCCAATCCAGGAACATGGGATGTCCTTCCACTTTTTTGTGTCATTTTCAATTTCTTTTTTTTATCTTCTCATAGTTTTCCTTGTGGAGTTCTTTAACTTCTTTAGTTAGATTTATCCCTAAGTACCTTATACTTTTTGTGGCTATGGTAAATGGAACAACTTTTTTCAGTTCTATCTCAGTCTGCCTGTTGTTCGTATACAGAAATGCTGTAGATTTCTGGATATTAATTTCGTATCCTGCAACGTTACTGTATTCATGTATTACTTCTAGAAATTTTTTTATGGAAACCATTGGGTCTTCTATGTATACAATCATGTCATCTGCAAATAGAGAGAGTTTCACCTCTTCTTTTCCTATTTGAATGCCTTTTATTTTTTCCTCTTTTCTGGTTGCAATGGCCAAGACTTCTAGTACTATATTGAAGAGGAGTGGAGAAAGTGGACATCCTTGTCTTGTACCTGTTTTTAGTGGAAAAGCTTTCAGCTTTTCTCCATTGAGGATGATGTTCGCTATGGGTTTTTCATAGATAGCTTTTATTGTGTTGAGAAATGACCCTTCTATGCCGATTTTGCCGAGTCTTGATCATGAAGGGATGTTGTATCTTATCAAATGCTTTTTCTGCATCAATTGATATGACCATATGGTTTTTATCTTTCTTCTTATTAATACGGTGTATTACATTTATGGTTTTGCATATGTTGAACCAACCTTGCATTCCTGGGATAAAGCTTACCTGATCATGATGTATAATCTTTTTTATAAGTTGTTGTATACGATTTGCCAGTACCTTGTTGAGAATCTTCGCGTCTATATTCATCAGGGATATTGGTCTATAGTTTTCCTTCCTTGTCCTGTCCTTATCTGTTTTAATGATAAGGGCGATAGAGGTTTCATAGAATGAATTAGGGAGAGATTCACCCTTTTGGATATTTAGAAATAACTTGAGCAGAATGGGGGTTAACTCTTTGAAAGTTTTGTAGAATTCAGAGGTGAATCCATCAGGGCCAGGGCTTTTCTTTCTTGGAAGGTTATTTATAACCGATTTGATCTCCTGGCTTGTTATGGACCTATTCAGACTTTCTATATCCTCCTGGCTCAATCTAGGTAGATTATACATGTCCAGGAATTTGTCCATCTCATCCAAATTATCTTGTTTCTTGGCATACAGATGTTCATAGTATCCTCTAATAATGTTTTGTATTTCTACTATGTCTGTTGTTATTTTGCTTGCTTCATTGCAGATCTGATTCACCTGGCTCTTTTCTCTCTTCTTCTTAATAAGTCTCGCTAGTGGTGTATCAATTTTATCTTTTCAAAGAATCAGCTTTTACTTTCATTTATTTTCTGTATAGTTCGTTTATTTTCTATTTCATTTATTTCTGCTCGTATCTTTATTATTTCCTTTCTCCTGGAGTTTTTTGGATCTTTTTGCTGTTGCTTTTCCAATTCTGTGAGGCATGATGTTAGGTGATCCATTTGCCTACTTTCCATGCTTCTCTTATGTGCACTAATTGCTATGAACTTCCCTCTTATGACTGCTTTAGCAGTGTCCCAAAGATTATGGAAACTCGTGTCCTCATTGTCATTGGCTTCCATGAACCTTTTGATTTCAGTCTTTATTTCTTCAGTAGTTGTGGAGTCATTCAGGAGTAGGTTATTAAGTTTCCATGTATTTGAGTATTTTTGAGGATTTCTCTTGATATTAAACTCAAGTTTAATTCCGTCATGGTCGGTGAAGATGCTGGATATAGTTTCTATGCTTTTGAATCTGTAGAGGCTTGCTTTGTGCCCAATAATGTGGTCAATCTTCGAGAATGTTTCATGTGGCAGTAAGAAAAAAGTGTATCTCGAGGTTTTAGGATGGAAAGTTCTATAGATGTCTGTTAAGTCCATTTGATTTGTGATATTATTTAGATCTTTTATCTCTTTACCTAATTTTTGTCTAGATGATCTATCTAGGGGGGATAGTGCAGTGTTGAGGTCTCCAACAATTAGTGTGTTGCAGTCTATCTCCCTTTTTAGATCTAGCAGTCTTTCCTTCACATATTTGGGTGCTCCTGTGTTAGGCGCATAGATATTAATAAGCGTTATATCTTCTTGATCGATTGATCCTTTTACTACAATATAGTGCCCTTCTTTGTCTCTTCGAACAGTTTTTGTTTTAAAACCTATTTTGTCAGAGATTAGTATTGCGACTCCAGCTTCTTTTTGGTTCCCATTTGCATGGAAAATCTTTTTCCAACCCTTCACTTTCAGTCTATGTATATCTTTAGCCATGAAGTGGGTTTCCTGTAGGCAACAGATAGAGAGTTTTTGTTTTTTAACCCATTCAGCCAGTCTGTGTCTCTTGATTGGAGAATTTAATCCATTAACATTCAATGTTATTATCGATGTTAATGGATCTGTCCCAACGTTTAAGTTGGCCATTGTCTTAGTTGCCTTTTACTCTTTTGTTTCTGGCTGTTACTTCTTTAGTTTTCTTGGAACAGTACTTTCTTCAGGGTTTCATGGAGAGCTGGCCTGGTGCTGGCAAATTCTTTCAGGTTTTGTGTGTCTGAGAAGATTTTAATCTTTTTTTCCCATATGAAGGATAATCTTGCAGGATACAATAAAATCTTGGTTGAAATTGTTTCTCTCTTAACACTTTCAGCACATCTTCCCATTCTTTCCTTGTTTGCATTGTTTCCATTGAGAAGTCCGGTGTTAGCCTGATGGGGTGAACTTTGTAAGTCACTTGTCGTTTCTCTCTTGCCAATTTTAGTATCTTATCTTTATCTGTGGTCTTAGCCAGTCTGACTATGATATGCCTTGGGGAAGATCTTCTTGGGTTGATTCTATTGGGTGTCCTTTGTATTTCTTGGGTCTGGATGTTTGAGTGCCTCTCTATGCTTGGGAAATTTTCTTCCAAGATTTCATGGAATAGGTTTTCCATGCTCTTATTAGTTTCTTCATCTTCTGGTATACCAATTATTCGGATGTTAGGACGTCTAATGGAATCTAGTAATTCTTGTATCTTATCTTCATTTTTTTTTTTTTTTGTTATTTTCTCTATCTTTTTGGTGGTTTTCTCTAGGTCAGAAGTTTTATCTTCTACATTAGAGATTCGAACTTCAGCATGGTCTAATCTGCTTTTTATACTTTCGAGAGAGTTTTTTATTTCCTGTATTACAGAATTCACCTCTAATAGTTCCGTCTTATTCTTCCTTAGCATTTCTTCCTTCATATTGTTGAAGGACTTTCTCATCTCCTGTAGTTCATTGTCTCTTTTCTGTTCCAGCTCATAGTACTTGTTCAACATGAATGTTCTAAACTCTATCTCGGACATTTTGGTAACGTCCTCTATTTTTTCAAGAAAAGGAAGGGAGTTACTGTGTTCCTTTGATGGAGACATATTTCCTGCTTTATTCAGACCTGAGGTTCTTCTACTTCTGACCATTGGGAGATGTGTTCCCTTTGAAAAAACTTTTACGGGGACCAGCAGTTAGCGTAATGGCTATGTCGCTGGACTCCCACGTAGTCGACCGCGGTTCGAGTCCCAGACCCGGTGGCTTAAACTCACGCCGGGCGCGTGTGCGTGCGTGCCCAAGATCCCGAGAGGAGAATGGAGGAGAAGGGATTGCGGCGTGGCCATCCCCCCTGGGGGGTGATTTCCTGCTTTCTATCTCTCTGTCTCTCTCTGTCTGTCTGGCGAGCGCACGCGCCCTATAGCAAAAACCTCTCAAAAAAAAAAAAAAAAAAAAAAAAAAGAAAAAACTTTTACGAGAACGTTTCTTCGAATAGGAGCTAGTGTGTTTCCTTTCTGATGTGGAATGGAGACAGCCAAAGTCTCTCTTCAATTGTGTTTAGTAATGTAATCCAAGAAAAAGTATTCTCTTCAAGTATACAAAGAAATGTGTCTCCTTCTTCGCAGGTGGTTCAGTGAAATGGAGGATTCTAGAGAGTCTTAAAATGCTAGAATGTTTCAGAATTGTAATTCTAGACCTATCTAAACAGCCAGGGATGGTGTAGATAAAGGAACTGAGGACTGAATAAGTGGGAAGAAAATAATGTGTAGAATAAAGAAAAAGTCGTGTGCTGCGCGATTTCGCCAGGGGTCGAAAGATGGGAGTGTGGTGTGGTAGAACTGAGGGCGTTCCTATGTGGTAATCAGAAGAGAGAAATTTACAAATGAAAGACGTGGGTAAGGGGACAGAAAAAGAAAGGGGGAAAAAAAGTGTACCTGGCTGAAAGAGGGGTGTCTGGCTTGGGGGTCCTGGGGCTGAAATTACTGGGGGCAGTCCTCCCTCGAAGATCCTGGCCTGGGGTCAAAAGATGGGAGTGTGGTGTGGTAGAACTGAGGGTGTTCCTGGCTAAAAGAGGGGTATCTGGCTTGGGGGTCCCGTGGCTGAAGCTACTGGGGGCAGTTCTCCCTCGAAGATCCTCGATGAATAAATTTTTAAAAAGAAAAGAAAAAAAAGAAGAGGTTTTGTTCTGATTTCAGCCAGCAAGTCTCAGCTGGATGGGTGCTTCAGTTCCTTTTCTAAGTTGATTCTTTCACATTTCCATGTTTCAGAAAATTTCAGAGCTTTCTTTCATGATTTAAAGTGTTCTTTTGAAATTCCATTTGGGATGTATCTGAGTAATTATTAATTTATATCTTGATTGCAAAGGAAATGAAGCTGGATGCTTCTGTTGTCCATCTTGATCTAATCTCATCATAGTAGTTTTAAATTGCATTTCTCAGAAAACTAATACGTTGAGCGGCTTTTCGTGAGTTTATTTGCCATCTGTATATCTTCTTTGATAAAATACCTGTGGATGTTGTTTATGTCTTTTTTGCCTTAAAGAATTATTTAATTTAATTTTATTTATTATTTTTATTATTTAATTTGACCAGAGAAAGAGAAAGGGAAAGTGAGAAAGCAAGCCACCAGTTCCAGGACACAATCCATGGTTGGCCATGGGGTAGTCCAGCACCTCAACCACCACACAACCTGCCAGCCCCTGTTTGTCTATTTCTTATTTGAATTGTTCATTTTGAGGTTAAATTTTGAGAGTTCTTTATATATTACAAGGCATTTATTGAATATATGATTACAAACATTTTCCCTCAGACTGTAATTTGTCTTTTAATTATCTCTTTTTTAAAGGCTTTTGCGATAGGGCATATGTGCTTAGCAGAGAGATGCGTTAGCTGGAGAGACAGAGAGACTGTGAGATGGAAAGTGAGAAATCATCCCTTGGGGAGATGGCCACACGCAATCCCTTCTCCTCCATTTTCCTCCTGAGATCTTGGGCACACATATACACACAACACATGCACCTTGTGTGATTCTCAGGCTGCCAGGTCTGGGACTTGAACCACTATTCTCTTTTTTATATAATTATTTTAAAATTTCTTTCCCACTGTTAATGATAGAGTGCATGCATACATGAGGGTGAAAGAGAGAGATACTGAGAGAGATGAGCACCCTCCACAGGATCTAGCAATACTGTGATCTCCTTCCTCTAGTTTTCCAGCCCTTCAGATCTTGGGCAACTGCACACATGCCCAGTGTATTTCAAACTGACTGGGCTGGGGAATTGAACTGTGATCACCATACAGAATCTGGTTTCTTTCTTTTTCTTTTTCTTTTTTTTTTTTTTTTTTTTTTTTTTTTTGAGAGAGGGATTTTTGCTATAGGGTGCATGAGCTTACCAGAGAGACAGAGAAACAGAAAGCAATAAATCCCATCAAAGGATTTCTGAGGGATGGCCACACCACAATTCCTTCTTCTTTTGGGACCTTGGATACACACACACACACACACATGCACCTGGTGTGAATGTAAGCCACCAGGTCCAGGACTTGAATTGTGGTCGACTACATGGGAGTCCAGCAACATAACCATTACACCATCTGGCTACTTTTGAGCAGGACATTACTGCTGCGCTATGGAGCCAGACTGGTCTTTTTATTCTCTTAATAAAATTTCTTGCCTGCAATTTCAATGAGGTCAAATTTCCAATTTTTCATTTTATCAACCATATTATTTAATGTCGTCTAAGAACTTCACCTAGTCATACCTAGGTTCCAAAATTTCTTCCTATAATATGTTCTTTTCTAACATATTTGTAGTTTTACATTTTATATTTATGTCCATTATCCATTTTGAGTTAATTTTCATATATGATATGAAGTTTATTTAGGTCAAGGGTTTTTTTTTTATTTTTATTTTTTGGCCAATGGATATCCAATTAATCCAGCACTAATTATTGAATTGCTCTTGTTTCTTTGTCAAATATTAATTGTATATACTTGTGGTGATCAAATTCTGAGATCTAGTTTACTCCACTGATCTATTTGTCTATTCCTCTGCAATTTATCATTTTTTTAAAGTTTACTTGCTGGGCATGCTCGGCTGAATACGTTTTTCTGAGTGGGGAAGGCTGTGTATTAGAAATAAGTGCAATAACAAACACACAAAGACATACAAGTATAGAAAAGCGAGGATTGGGTGGGCTCATCTTCCCTGATGGAGAAGTTGCGACTTCAAACCGGCCTCAGGTTTATTCTTTTAAAGGGCAGAAAATGGGGTAAGAAGAAATGGAATGAAAAGCCAGTTGTTTTTGGATGTAAATCCTCTGAAGATGTGAAAAAGGACTGGTGCCATGTAATTTCTTTGATCTTTTTTGGGCAAAATCTGATAAACACAAGTCACTTCCTTTAACCTGGTACTGTCTTGCAGTATTGGTCAGTGTATCAACAACAGGAAGATAGCCAACAACAACAGACAGATAGCATTTTTGTATGTAAATGCTCTCATAGCCATTGCCAATGTAACTCATGGAAGCGCTTTTCCGCAAGGTTGAAACATATCCCCTCTCCACATATCCCCCTTTTTCTTTTTCTAATTTGAGTCTGTGGAGCTGGATGGCTGCTACATGGAGCTCTCACTGGGTGATTCTTGTTAGGCCAGAGGCCTGGGCAGCTTGGATATGGGGGTTGGAAGATACGCCACAGTCCGCTGATGCAACCTGTATCTAGTTTGTCATCAGACATGCGCTACTCCAATCTAACCAGGATATGGGACATGTGCTCTACTCTGCACATGCACTCTACTCTGCACACATCACCAGACATTAAGTGACACACTAGTCTGCTCTCTCCCTAAACCTTTATGATAAATGGACTGTTTCTACCTCTAAGACACTCTCCCTCCCTATACCCTTATAAAAATCGCTAAACCTCACCCTAGCGTGACTTCTCTGGCCTGTCTTCCTCCCTCTCCATCCTCTTCTGTCAGACCAGCAAACCTCACTCAGGATCGCTACCAATAAAGGCTCTACATTTCTGTTTTCTCACATAGTCGGCCCATTCCTTACAATTCTGCAGACTAGTAGAAAAATAAACATAAGCAAGATTATTGACACAATTATTCTCAAGAAATACCACAAGGAGTGGTGAAGCATGTTAAAAAGATCAGTGCCTTTGCAAAGGAGTTTTTATAATTACGTAAATCCATATTGACTAAAATTTTTGATCCATATAAAGTAAATTTAATCTCAGCATATTTAGTAGCTAACGAACACATATAACCTCTAATAACAATAACCTGTTAAACGAATTTGAGCATAGAGCTGTTTTATTAGATTAGCCCCCAAATTTAATTTTTATAAAATTTAAAGAACCAAAAATAGGGAATATTAAAGTATGTAACTTAATAATGAGAGCTATAAGGATTTAGGAATACTTAGTCATTCAGGCTCTCAATGAGTTTATGTTTAAGATTGGATTTATAAGTTTTTATATTAATTTTTAATTTAGGTGTAGAACATTATTTAATAAAAGAGATTGTCAATAGGTAATCTGACTTAATCTCATGGAATTTATTTAAATTACAGATTTTAATAATTTAGTTATGACCTTATTTAGTCAGTCAGGAGGTACTATATACTTTAACAATTATGATACTGGCTACTTAGTATGTAATTTTGCCAACTATCTTTTATTTATGACAGATATTGGTTTTGTTTAATGGTCAGCTTAGTAGATTAGAAAACCAGTTAGTTTTTCCATAGAAAAATGGGTATTTTTACCTAGCTAAATGATTAGATTATTAGAAACCTGCACTTGTAAGAGTACATTTTTTTCCATCCTCTATGTAAATTTCCGTAAAGATATAATACATGAGGATTATAGCCATTTGGAAAAAATTTTTAGAAAAAGGTTAAACAAAGTAATTACCCATGGATAATAAGATTTGAACTAACTCAAGTTAAAGATTTGACAATAATTTACAACTGATAAAGAAATTTGGCAGTATTTATGCCATACATTAGTTTAATATTACCTGTAACTGCCTGATTAATGCCATATCATTGACTTTTAAGAATTTTAAATTATTTTGGAATATAAATACATATATAAATACAGAATACATTTATAATATACATTTACAAATATATGTATAATTTATTTATACATGTACTAATGTAAATAAAATTAAAAATACTTGATTTGACAATGTTTTCCAATATCATTTAATACATTCAAAGACGCCTGATTGATTTAATACGTGTCTTTTGGATGTTTCAGGGGCCCTCTACAAACATTCAAAAGCTATTCTAGGTCAAAAGAACTTAATTTAGAATTTGATTTTGGGGAAAACTTATTAAAGATAGCAAAAGCTTAAATATTTAACTTAACTGTAGAAAATGAAAGTTAACTGTTTTAAGTGTCTTAGGGATGAAAAGGGTGAACTTTGTTGGCATTAAAAAAAATACATGGCAGACTACAGTAGTCAGATATGACTTTCAGAGACAAACAAAATGACTGAAAGACCAATGCATGGATTACATATAATTATAATTATTGTAAGAGATATACTTTTTACTGTTTTTAGCCAGTAGTCCTGTAACTGAACCACGGGAGAATTAAACATTGAACTTTAGGAAAATCAGTCTTATTAAACAGCACCTAAACTGTTCTTTAGCTATTATGTTTTGATTACCTATGAGAAACAAAATGTTAAAGAAGTCTAGTCAATAATCCATTTTCCCTGTTGGTCAGATATCTAGCATGTAACATATAACATATAAATATTAGCTGTTTCATTGAATGGATAATAATAAATTAAACATGACGTTGCCTGATCAATAAAACTTTGGACAAAATATTTGTCGGAAATCGTGAAGATCTTCACTTATTATTAAAACTGGCTTATTTGTCAATGATTTTAAGTCACGTGAACTAGAAGAGTATTTAAATTAATTTGTGTGAGGGGACCAGCAGGTGGCATGGTGGTTAAGGTGCTGGACACTCCCACATGGCCAACCACGGTTCGAGTCCTGGACCTGGAGGCTTGCTTTTTCCCTTTCCCTCCCTCTCTCTGGTCAAATTAAAATAAATGAATGAATAAATAAAATTAAGCAAATAAAAATTTAAAAAATTAATTTGTGTGAGTGCTCTTTTTTATAAACCAAATAGAATGGAATTACTTAAGGCCTTCTATCACATAGACATACAACATACACTATGTAATATGACATATCATATGTATGCATGCACACACACACACACACACACACGTACACCTGCAGAAAGATTTTAAAAGAATCTCCTAAGTCGTTTTTATGAGAAAATGTTTGTGATAAAACAAGATTTTTAAAGCAAATTTCCAATGGGAGTGCCTTTGAGTTGATTTAAAAAGTTAAATCAGAAGGATAGAATGAAGGCAAAAAAACTATTTTGCAAATCTGTGATCTGTTTATGAATATCTTTCATATCTTATATCACATGGAAATGGTTTTGTATGGAAATTCAGTTCCAGTCTGTGTCATGAGATAAAGGAGTTATACAGATATAATGAAATAATGCATGACGTTTCAAATGACTTCATAGTTTCATTTTAAATAGCTGTTCATCAGGTCTTTGGTGCATTTCAGCCTGGAAGTGATGTGGTCAATGATCATTGTCCTACAAAACATCTTAAGATACGTGTTACACAAAACTTCTACATCTTAATTCCTACAGTTAAGAAACTGATTTCTTTGACAAAGAGGGAAGTTACAGGCTTCTTTTTAGTACATTAAAGTGACAGATAGTTTTTAGATAAACAGTCATCTATTACTACAGGAAGGTGTGGTTTACTGTAAACTAGGGTACACATTCAAATAATTATCTCAGGGTGTAGTCAGGGTCAAGAGACTTGAATGTAACATCTACATTTAAATGGTCATCTCTTGTCAATCTGGATAGATACTTTTAGTTCTAATCAGTTTTCATTTTGGGAACTTACACTTTCTTCTAAAAATAACAATAAAAAGAAACTGAAGGTTCACTCCTTTTAGAGGGTCACAGCTCAGTTTCATGCTCAGTGTTACAGGTCAACCAGGACACCAGACATGGGGTCTTCCATATGGATCCAGCATTGCTTTAGCAGAATGTTGTCACTGAACCATTAGACTGACCCTCCAATTGATTATTTTTATCAAGAGAGAATTCTAGTTTTGCATTACTATACTATTGATAGTAAAATTTCCCAAATATTTTTCTTTTAAAAAATTTGCTAGAGGGCATATGTTTATAAATACTGAACTTTCTACAGCCTTACACTTCTCTTTCACATCTGAAAGTGTAAAATAAAAAACAAAAACCCAACATATACATTAACATGACCTAACTTGGAGAGAAACACAGAGGGAGAGAGGGAAGGTGACAAAGTGCCCCCAGGATTGGGGGGATGGCCACACTGCAATCCCTTCTTTTCCATTCTCCTCTTGGAATTTTGGGCATGCATACACATGCATCTGACATGAGTATCAAGCCCCGGGGTCTGGGACTCAAACCACAGTCGACCATGTGTGAGTCCAGTGCCTTAATCACCATGCCACCTGCTGGCCCTCCTAGATAATTCCTAGGTGAAGTGAAATACTGAAGAAAATTATTACTAAGTCTAATTTCAAACGGACATACATCTACATTTAAAATATATGATAGGGTGGTTAGGTCATGTTAATGGACTTCTTTTTTCCATTTTCAGGTGTTAAAGAGAAGTGTAAAGATATAAAGTTCCATATTCATAATCCTCGGTAGTCTACTTAAAGTCTACCATATGACATTTCTCAATTATTCACCTCCCATTTTGTTCTGTGAAATGGAAGTTACTTTTATTAAAGTTATCATTAAATGAACAGTTGAAACTATATTAGGAACGATATTAACAGAGAAATAAATGCAGTATGTAAGGTAATGCTTGTGCCTTTGTTTATCAAGATAAGATAGTAGTTTTTCTTTAAAGAACCCAATATTTCCAGAATATAAAAGAGGATAGGAAAAGGCAAAACCTTTATATAAAGTTATCTGTTTTCAGAAAGAAATTTTCATTTGCCAAAATTTATAATACTAATCTCAATTTCTCTCTCTGTTTCCGGTGAACTCACATGCTCTATAGCAAAAATCTCTCAAAAAAAAGAAAAAGGAAGAAATTACCTAGCAATCAATCATTATTAATTAGTTTAATTTGATACTAAGCCAAGGGTTTAATATACCTAAGAATAATGGAAATTATGTTCAGGGTACAAAACATAATTATAGTTGATGAAAAAGTTTGTGAGAATAACGACAAAATTTTTTTAGAGAGATTTTTGCAATAGGTCCCATGTGGTTGCCAGAGAGACAGAAAGAGAGAAATCACCCCCCAGGGGGTATAGCCATGTTGCAATACTCTCCTCCACTCTGCTTTCAGGATCCTGGGCATCACCCATAGGCACCCAGCAGGAGTTTAAGTTGATGGTCCAGGACTTGAACCACGGTTGACTACATGGGAGTCCAGTGATGTAACCACTATGATCTACTGATCTCAATAATGACATTCAGTAGAAGACAAATCTATATTTTTCATAATCTTAAAGATTAAGTAAAGAAATATTAACTCCTTCATTTGTAAACCAAAATAAGAAGTTGAAGAAATTCATATTGAGTAATCTTTTTAAAAAAGAATTATTTATTTAATTCTATTTATTATTATTATCATTATTATTATTATCATTTAATTTGCTACAAGGCACACATGCTCACCAGAGAGAGACAGAGAGAGGAGTGAGAGAAACTGAGAAAACAAGGCACCAGATCTGGGACTTGAACCGCAGTCAAGCATTTTGGAATCCAACACCTTAACTACCATGCCACCTGCTGGCCCAAGAATACTCTCTTTATAAAAAGAAGGGTGATATATATATATACACACACACACACACACACACACACCCATGTGCGTATATTATATATAGTGTATATATACACATACATATATATAATATACATAGCTTATATATATACATATGTATACATATAAATATATAAGAGTACACTTTATTATGCTTTAGGATACATTTGAGAAAAATACCTAGAAATAGGGGCCAGATAAGGACACAGCAGTAAAATGTGATGCTCTGCAAGACAGATTCCCATGGGAAGGCTGCAGGTTTAAGTATGGAGACCTCCCTGAGTATGCTGGATGTACGTGAACTCATGATCTGGGACTGGCAGTGGGTCATGGTGTCAGGACCTTGTTGAAGATGCTGTGTCTCTCTCTTATCTTTCTCTCAGTTATGGAATAAATAAGCTTTAAAAAAATCCTCTAAATTACTAAACCAACCTAAACTGTCCAAAACCTCACCTTATTTATGTAAACATGAATGCTGAAGACAGTGTGGAATTGGGGGGAAGAGAAGGGAAGAATAGAGAAAGATAGCAAGAGAACAAATAGAGTGGCATGAAATTAGGGGGACACAGAAATGGTTTATTGCCAGAACCAGCTTGGCATGAACACGTTTCTCTGAGTGGGGAAGGCTGTGGATTAGAAATAGACGCAATAACAAACACACACAGACACACAAGTATAGAAAAGCGAGGATCGGGTGGACACAGCTTCTCTGATGGAGAAATTGCGACCAGAACTAGCCTCAGGTTTATTCTTCTATAGGGCAGAAAATGGGGAAGGGGAAAATGGGATGCAAAAGGAATGGGGAAGAAGGAAGTGGAATGCAAAGAGAATAAGGGAGGAGAAATCAGACCTCAAAGCCAGTTGCTTTTGGATGTAAATCATCTGAAGATGTGAAAATGACTAGCCCAATATAATTTCTCTGATCTTTTTGGGGGACAATCTGATAAAGGCATGTGACTTCCTTTAGCCTGATACTGGGCATTGAGGTATTGGGTATCAACAACAGGAAGACAACCATTGACAGCAGGCAGATACTGCTTTTGTATGTAGATGCTTGTCAATAGCCCTGCTAGAGTAGCTTATGGAAGCACATATCTGCATGTGTCTACAGGCCACATGTTTTTTTTAAGAGGTTTTTGCTAGAGGGCTCTGTGCCCTCACCAGACAGACAGAGACAGAGAGACAGAAAGCAAGAAATCACCCCCCAGGGGGGATGGCCGCAATCCCTTCTCCTTCATTCTCTTCTCGGGATGTTGGACACGCACGCACACGCGCCTGGCGTGAGTTTCAAGCCACCGGGTCCGGGATGCGAACCACAGTCGACTAAGTGGGAGTCCAGCGACATAGCCATTACGCTAACTGCTGGTCCCCAGGCCACATGTTTTTAACACATGTTTTCACCACATGTTTTCAGATTGGCAGCTCTCCACAGTTTATTACCTATTGATGATAATGTGTATAGTATTCTCAACTCACCTGGTCTGAGAAATATGTCATGTTGGGTAAATTGTTTTTACAATCAAAATGATATATAGTGATTGAATGTTTAAAAAATAACGAGAATAATAGTAATAATCTGGAAAAAAATTATGAAAGCTATTTGATGATGTGGATAGTAATGTCTTTGTCTTGACTGATATGCAAGGTATTCCTTCTGGAAAAAGAAATGTAATATACTATAAAGATACATATGACTCAGGACTAGCAGTTAGCTTAATGGCTATGTCGCTGGACTCCCATGTAGTTGACTGCGGTTCGAATCCCGGGCCCGGTGGCTTAAAACTCACGACAGGCACGTGTGTATGTGTGCCCAAGATCTCCAGAGGAGAATGGAGGAGAAGGGATTATGGCGTGGCCATTCCCCCTGGGGGATGATTTCTTGCTTTCTGTCTCTCTGTCTTTCTCTGTCTTTCTGGCGAGCACATGCGCCCTATAGCAAAACCTCTCAAAAAAAAAAAAAATATATATGATTCAGTGTAATATAAACAAGATTATATTAATAAAAATTATGTAAACATGAATTACTTTATTTTTAAAGAATTATTTATTTAGTTTAATTTATTATTATTTTTTAAATCTGACCAGACAGAGACAGAGAGAGAAAGGGAAAGTCAGAAAGCAAACAGCCAGGTCTGGGACTCAAACTACAGTTGGACATATGGGATTCCAGTGCCTTAACCATCATGTCACATGCTGGCCCCAACATGAATTCTTAAAATATTTATAAATTAGCTGTTTGTGTAAACTCATGTATAGCAAATTTAGGGCCCAGACTGATGCTGCAGTCTATAGTGTACTGAACTGCAGGGCTAAAGGCCACATGGCCAACAGAAGGTTCACATGCCCAGGTTGGCTTGAAAAAATGTCAGGAGCCCAAGATCCTGATGAGCTAGAGAGCTGGACAAAGTGGATCACAGTGTCACAAGACCCTGTTGAGGGTGCTTTCTTTTTCTCCCTCTTTCCCTCTCTTGTAAGCATGCATGCACAAATTTTTTCTTTAATAATTATTTTATTTAACTTTATTTATTATTATTATTTTAGTATTTCCAGAGAGAGAGAGAGAATGTGAGAAAGCAAGCCTCCAGCTCTAGGACTTGAACCTCAGTCAGCCATATGGGAGGCCAGCACCCTTAACCACCATGCCATCTGCTGTTCCCACACACACATATTTACTATCATAAAAAAAATGTATAGTACATTGTCATTTACAGGAATATTAGATTTATGTAAGTGATTATAAATAAACCACAAATCACCTACTTAAGGTGTTATAATCTATGAATATTTTATTATTAACTTTCATAAGTAGAAAATTATTTTATACTCACATGAGAGAGAAAAGATTTTTCTAATTTCAGAAATGTAGATCTAGCGAGAGTTTAAATCTTTATCTCAACTTCTGTTATAGGTCCAAGTAAAATTATAACACTTGGTCAAATACAAAGTGAACATATGTCAAACATTTTATTAAATTCATTAATTAATAAGGAAACCATTAAGATGTCATGACTGAGTCAGACATCATTTTAAGAAATATGGTATTGGGACCAGCAGTTAGTGTAATGGCTATCTTGCTGGACTCCCATGTAGTCGACTGCGGTTTGAGTCCCAGACCTGGTGGCTTAAACTCACGCTGGGTATTTGTGCTTGCATGCCCAAAATCCGGAGAGGAGAATAGAGAAGGGATTGCAGCGTGTCCATCCCCCCTGGGGGTTGATTTCTCGCTTTCTGTCTCTCTGTCTCTTGCTGTCTTTCTGGCGAGTGCACATGCCCTATAGCAAAACCTCTCCAAAAAAAAGAAAAAGAAAAAGAAAAAGAAAAAGAAAAAGAAAAAGAAAAAGAAAAAGAAAAAGAAAAAGAAAAAGAAAAAGAGAAGTAGGGTATTGATAGGAAGATAAAATTTCTGGCTTAGGGGCCGGCAGGTGGCATGGTGGTTAAGGGCACTGGACTACCACATGGCTGACTACAGTTTGGCAAGAGAAAAACATCAAGTTACTTTCAGAGGATATTCCATCAGACTAACATTGGATCTTTCATCAGAAACAATGCAAGCTAGGGAAGAATGGGGAAATATATTCAAAGTGTTAAGTGAAAAACAATTTCAACCTGGCAAGATTATCCTTCATATGGGAAGAAAAGACAAAAACACTCCCAGATAAACAAAACCTGAAAGAATTTACCAATACCAGACCAGCTCTGCAAGAAATTCTGAAGGGAGTACTATACAAGGAAATTAAAGTCAGACACACAGAAATAAGATTACAAAAAACTACCACGAGAATGGCCAACTTAATGGTAGGGACAAGTCTGGAAATATAAAAAATAAAATTGAATATTAACTTCCAGAATTTAAACAGAAAAAACGAACCACATGGCAAATTCAACAAAAGAGAGATTAATTACATGAGACTAAACTAGCGAAATATAATTTTATGACTTTTAACGAAAACATTATTGGTTTTTCTTCTATGCTTTGTTTTCCAGATTTAAGAATTCTTGTCTTCTCTTGCACTGTTTTTATTTATAATTATTTTAAATATTTTATTTATTCATTCATCTATTTTTTTTAATTTGACCAGAGAGAGGTAGAGGGTGAGAGTGAGAGAGAGAAGAAGTGAGAATGCAAGCCATCAGATTCAGGATTCGAACCCTGGTCAGCCATGTGGGGGTGTCCAATGCCTTAACCACCATACCACCTGCTGGTCCCTTCTCTCGCACTGTTGATAGGTTCATCTACCTATTGTTTGAACTGAGTCCTAACCTTTTTCCTGGCTTTAAGTCTTAAGCAAATTTTTCTTAATATTTTTTAAATTTTGATCTATTATAACTAAAACTGTTCTTGAAATTAAAAATGCATAAAAATACCTATTTAATGACTGCAGTAAGCTCTATAACCCCAGCTAGGTACTACATTATGGTATATTCATTGTACTTACTGACTTTTATGTCTAAAGTCAGACATGTGTTCACAGATATGTATATATCAGCTGCACTTGCTGTTGAAAGTATTTAGATTAATTAAGATCGTTTGTGAATCAATAAAATGTGAAAAAAGGTTCGGGAAACAACCGTAGATACCACAGACAGTGTGGGAGGAGGGTAGGAAATGGCAGGGGGTGAAAGGTAGGGAATCAAGGGAGGAAGAAAAAGAAGCAAAATATAGAAGAAACAAGAAATGGAAAATTATTTGTTGACAATAGCATGTATGGTAATATCCTTGATTGAGCCAATATACAATGTATTCTGGATGGAAACTCTCATTTTGTATGCTGTAATGATGTACAGTGAATGAATGTAAATAAATAAATTTAAAATAAAAAAGTATTCTATTGCCTCTCCAAATTTACCTGAGCCTATATTTTTACCTGACGGGTTTTAAATTTTTTTGTTCTAACAAATTGTTTAGTTATCATCAGGTGACTGGCTCTTTTTTTTAAAGTAATTAAATAAGCCAGTCATTTCAGATATTTAAGGGAGAATGTGATTTAGTTCATTTCATAGTTAACAATTTAACTTTAATAAAAAGCAGCTCCTAGTTTTCTCCATGGGCTTGTCTAACACAAATGAATACCAATTAAAGTATGGTCTTTCCACTAGGGTTTAGGCCATCATTTTTCTAATTACGGTATAAATCCCTCAATGGAAAAAAAAATCCTCCACCTGTAAAGAAGTAATTCCCAACAGAAATCTTATATCTTGTAGAACACCAATTATTATACATTTCTCAATACCTTTGCCAAAAGAGGCATGCATTAGTGCATTGAAATGAATGAGACTCTAAGAAAGACAAGCTACATTGGAAAGAAAATATGAAATAACTCATTTAATTTTATATAGTCTTAATATTTGCCTCACTAAATTTGGAGTGTTTTAAAATTTGTTGTCTCCCTATTGGGTACAATTAAATAAACTTTATCTTCTAGAGAACAATGTACTCTTATTCCCTCTTATTTAGTTTGCTTTCTGTATGAAAATGATTTATTACTCATAATTTGGGTGACAATGCATTCTATAGCTCTTAGACTACTGGCATGACTTACATGTTTATTTTAAACAAGTTTAACCAATAAAGTCATTTCATTCATAGCAATGACAATAGCTTAATTATTCACTTGGTGATTTGTAAAAATTAGTTAGTTGACTGAAATAAATTGATCTTCATGCCATAACATATTCATCTCATTCACTTATACATGGAATATAAGTTTCTTCTGAAAATGAAAGTATGTTACATTTATTTTATGAAATCTACTTTGAATAAATACAAATACATATTGTATTATAAATTCAAATATGCATCTTGACTAAAATAAGTATCAATAAAATTTATATCAATTATTATATAAAAAATAACTTAAAACTCCAGAATTGATAATTATCATTTGTCTCTGCTTTTGTCAGTTTTAAGTCAATATTTTGCATAGCACCATTACAGATAGTTATTAATTCCACTCATACATTTTGCTGTACTGGTTGTCATTCAAAGGTAAAAAAGACAAAATGGTTCTTGCCTCTAGATGTTTATAAGTTATAAAAAATCACTGACACAGATGAACATTTCTTTATTTTCAAAGTATCTCACTTTTTGAAGGGAGGTCAACTAGTCCAACTTCTCACTTAATGCAGAAATCTCACCTGTAATATGACTGCTATCTTGTAGAAAAGCATGGTCTTTGGAGTCGGACCCGAATTCAAATTCCAGTTTTACCATACAACTGTGTTACTTTACATTACTTAACATGGCTCTTCATTTCCCAATTAGTAGAATAAAAACAATGATGATGTTTACCTTGGCTGATATTTACTGAAGCAGTCACAATGTGGTAGGCTTTACATAGTAAGCACTTACATTTCAGTTACCCCTCCTCACATCTTACATTTAAGGTTTCTTTAGTGATATGTGTTACTTTCCTAGCATTAAGTAAAATACCTAGTATTTGTCAGATACAGTTCAGTAGAACAGTATAAAAGATCTAATAGCTAAAGTTGGTTTCTAGCACACTTATCCTTCCCTTCTTGCAAACAGGTGGGAGAGAAAAAAGTAATTTTGGTCGAAAGCTGTGGTCTATAATCTTTTAATTGTAGGCACTTAACTTTGAGCACATCCATCCCCTCAATTTAGTTATAATTAATATATACTTGTTATTTGCTATTATGTTCATTGTAAAACATATTCAAAAATGAGAAACTGTAAAACAAGATAAAATACATCTAACTACAAAGGACTGGTATCTAGAACACATAAAGGGATATTAGATCTTAAAAATAAAAAGACAGGGGCCAGCAGATGGCATAGCGGTTATGTTACTGGACATGGATTACTGCAGTTTGAGTCCCAGACCTGGTGGCTTGAAATTCACACCTGGTGTGTGTGCCTGTGTGCCCAAGGTTCCAGGAAGAGAATGGAGGAGAAGGGATTGTGGTGTGGCCATCCCTCCCTGGGCGGGTGATTTCTCACTTTCCCTCACACTGTCTCTATCTCTCTGTCAAGCATACATGCCCTGAGGGGAAAAAAAACTCTAAAAAAATAAAAATAAAAAGACAGACACTGATCTTAAAATGGGCATAAACAGGCCACCTCCACAGCCTAGTGGTCAGGGCAGCTGGATCCCACATGGCCGACCTCACGTTTGAATCTCAGATCTGGCAGGTTGAGAAATATGCTTTGTATGTGTGCCTGAAATCCAAAAGGGAGAGATGGAGGAAAAGGGATTGTGGTGTGACAGTTTCCCTCAGGGGTGATTTCTCACTTTCCATCTCTCTGTCTCTGCCTATCTCTCTCAGGCAAGCACATGTGTCCTATGGCAAAAACGAAAAAGACAAAAAATAATGATTTGATTAGCATAAGCTGAGGTACTAATATACTACATGAATATCCACACTGGAAAATTGACTCTGGACAAGTGCTTCAGAGTTGTTTAGATGCATGTAATATATTTTAATTTTTTTGTTATATACAATTATGCACTTAAGTTCTAATTATAAATGTACATAAGGAGTTTTTTTTCAGAAAGTAAAAAGATGATCTTGCTAGAGTGAGGAAAAGCTAATTGATTGAAATATACCTTTAATTTTTAAATATTACTGATTTCAGAAAGGTCTAAGATCCATTTTCTGGGACCTGCCTTCCAAAAGTTGCTAATTTTCCCCACTTACAAACTTTTTTAAAAAGGAAGACAAAGTAAATTTTTTCTTATTTTTGTTTTGCATGACCTTGGTAGAGACAGAGAGACGGAGAGAAAGAAAGTGAGAAATCATTCCCTCCAGTGGGGATGGCCACACCACTATCCCTTCTCTTCCATTCTCTTATCAGGATTTTGGGCACAAATGCACATAAACCCAGCCTGAGTTTCAAGTCACCATGTCCAGGACTTGAACCATAATCGACCACGTGGGAGTCCAGCACCTTAACCACTATGGCTGAAGGACTGTCTTAAAAAACAGAAATATCAGGGTTGGAAGATGGCGTGGTGGTTAGGGGCACTAGACTCTCACATGGCCAACCACGATTTGAGTCCCAGACCTGATGGCTTGCTTTCTCACTTCCCTTCTCTTCTCTCTTTCTCACTCTCTGTCCCTCTCCGGTCAAATTAAAAATAAATAAACAGATAAATTAAATAGAACAATTCTTTAAAAATAATCTAGACTTATTATATCTACATAAGGTTTTAAAAAATAGTCATTTTTAGGGCCACCAGATGGCGCAGTGGTTAAGGTGCTGGACTCCCACATGATTGACTGCAGTTTGAGTCTCAGAGATGGCAACTTAAAAATCACACTGGGCACATGTGCATGCATCCCCAAAATTCTGAGAAGAGAAGGAAAGAGAAGGGATTGCAGTGTGGCCATTTTAATCTGTCTCTTCCCTCTCTGGCGATTGTATGCACCCTATGGCAAAAACCTAAAAACAAACAAACAAAAAAGTGTCGATTTTTATTTTTTCTCTTATTTACTTATTTACTTACTTTTTTACATTAAATCATTGTATATCTTTACAGAACACAAAATTATTTTTTCCCAACATACACATTACACATTATCAACAATAAATAATTTTCAATTTTTGTGTCCCTTAAATATTTGCTTCATTTTTTCCCCTAGATTCCCTCCCACCCACTTCCACATATTTCCCACCCTCCTCCCACACTGTCTCTAGTATCCACAGTTGCTCTCCAGTGTTTTATAAACTTGCAGTCTTTTAGTTTCTGCCATAGAGTGTAGACATTTGGTAGATATTAAGTGGGGACAGACAATGTCTCTCACAGCCTGACTTGCTTCACTTAGCATTAAATCTTCATATTCATCCACTTTCTATCAGATGCTATGGTGTCATAATTTTTTATGGCTGGGTAGTATTCCACAGTGTATATGTGCCTCACTTTTTCAATTCATTCATCTGTTCTTGCACATTTGAGTTGATTCCATGTCTTGTCAATTGTGGATAATGCCACAATAAACATGGATGTTCAAGTGTTTTTCCAACTGAGCATTTTCCTATCCTTTGGGTAGATGGTAGATACCCAGGAATAAAATTGCCAGATCATATTGTAGTTCTATTTGTAGGTTTTATTTATTTATTTATTTATTTATTTATTTATTTATTTATTTATTTATTTATTTTTAGAATGATTTATTTAGCAGATGTTGTAATGGTTACATCACTGGACTCCCATGTAGTGGACCACAGTTTGAATTTTGGACCCAGTGGTTTAAAACAACATGCCAGGCATGTGTATGTACATGCCCCAAATCCTAAGAGGAGAATGGAGCGTGGAGGAATTGCAGCATGGCCATCCCCCTGGGGGGGTAATTTCTCACTTTTGGTCTCTATCTCTCTGCCAAGAACACATGCCCCATAGCAAAAATCTCTCTTAAAAAAGAATTATTTATTTAATCTTATTTATTATTTTTTATTGTTTTTTTTTTTTTAAAATTTGCTAAAGGGCACATGTTCTCACCAGAGAGAGATGGGTGGCAAAGGTTAAAGGGAGAATGCAAGTCACTAGGTCCGGGACTCCAACTGTGGTCAGCATATTTATGTCTTTGAGGAACCTCCATATTGTTCTTCACAGAGACAGTATTAATTTACATTTCCACAGTGTAAGAGGGTTCCTTTTTCACTGCATCATCACCAGCACTTGTCATTCTTTTTTTTTTTTTTTTTTTCTTAAGAGAGGCTTTTGCTATAGGGCACGTGTGCTTGCTGGAAAGACAGAGACAGAGAGACAGAAAGTGAGAAATCCCCCCCCAGGGAGGATGGCCATGCTGCAATTCTTTCTCCTCCATTCTCCTCTCAGGATCTTGGGCATGACTGCATAGACGTCAAGCATGAGTTTAAGCTACTGGGTCTGGGAATTGAACTGCGGTCGACTATTTGGGAGTCCAGTGATGTAACCATTTCTCCATCTGGTTCCATCTTTTTATTCTTTTTCTTTCTTTCTTTTTCTTTTCTTTTTTTTTTTTAAGAAAGATTTTTGCTGTAGGGTGCTTGCTCGCCGGAAAGACAGAGAGGGGCAGAGAGATAGAAAATGAGAAATCAACCCCCAAGGGGGATGCCACGCCACAATCTCTTCTTATCCATTCTTCTCTTGAGATTTGGGGCACATGGGCACACGTGTCCAGAATGAGTTTTAAGCTTCTCAGTCTAGGACTCTAACAATGGTCAACTACGTGGGAGTCCAGTGATGTAACCATTATGCCATATGCTGGTCTCCACTCTTTATTATTAGTATTTTAAATTTTAGCCATTTTGACTGGGATTAGGTGGTGTCACATTGTGGTTTTATGTTTTCCAAATACATACATACATACATACATACATACATACAAACAGTAGTCATTTAAAAAAATATATTTACTTATTTATCTCTTATTTGTTGTTACTTTTTTGGGCCACCAGGCCCGGGGCGTGAACTGCAGTCAATCATGTGGGAGTCCAGTGTCACAACCACCATGCCACATGTTGACCCCCAGGAGTCATTTTCTTAATACCTCACTTGATACTTTTTAAAATACTTGGGAAATTTGTTATATGGTTGTTATATTGTAAATAAAAAATTAAAGTAAACAAACAATACCGCTATACTAACTTTAATAGGTTTATAAAATTATTGTTATTATTATTTTGTTTTTTGCAATAGGGTACATGTGCTCACTGGTGAGGAGAAAGACAGTGAGAGGGAAAGTGAAAAATCTCTGTCAAGGGGGGATGGATGCCCATGCCCCAATCCCTTCTCTTCTATTCTCCTCTTGGAGTTTTGGCCATGCACAAACACATGCCTGGCTTGATTTTCAAACCACCAGATCCAGGCCTTGAACTGTGTTTGGCGATATGGGAGTACAGTACTTTTAGCCACTAAGCCACCTCTTGGCCCCTTAAAAATTCTAATGGTAGTTCTGGCTAGTTCTGGTTTGGAATACAAACCTATTTAATTCTTTTTTTCTTTTTTTTTTTTTTTTTGAGATTTTTTTTTTTTTTTTTTTTTTTTTGCTATAGGGCGCTTGCGCTCGCTGGAAAGAGAGAGACAGAAAGACATAAAGCGAGAAATCACCCCCCCCCCCGGGGGAATGGCCACACCGCAATCCCTTTGCCTCCATTCTACTCTCGGGATCTTGGGCATGACTGCACGCGCGCCCGGCGTGAGTTTAAGCCACATGGGTCCGCGACTCGAACCATGGTCGACTATATGGTGGGAGTCCAGTGACATAGCCATTACGCTAACTGCTGTTCCCAAACCTGTTTAATTCTATATCCAAGACAAAAGTATCTTGCTTATAGATCTACTGAAATGGGAAAGGAAATTCATTATTTCATCTCAAAGAGCCAAAGAAAGTGAATATTCTTTGTAATGTTCATGAAAGAAAATGTAAAACTTTTCTTGTAATCTAAAAGATGCTGCTTATACATTTCATTAAAGTTGTTCTTTCTGATAGAAATGCCCCTTCCCTCTTCCTCTGCCTGATAAGTCTTTGACCCTTTCCAAAAGTTGCTTCTTCTGACCCCGTTCTTCCATTTTCTTTGTCTTTCTTTGTCTCTCATAATTACTTCTTTGTTTTACCATAGCACTTTGTATATGTTTGCATTATATATTTTACATGGCAACTAATTTGTTATATATCTGCTAAGGTTTGAATATGCTTCCCCCCCAAAAAATTCATGTGTTAAAATTTGGTCCCCAATGTAATAGTGTTGAGAGGTAGTGAGACTTTAAGAGGTGAGGCCTAGTGGGTGATGTCTGGATCATGGAGGCATCATGAATCAGAATTGATAGATTAATTCTGTCTTGTAGGAGGGAGTAAGGTCATGTCGGAAGGGGTTAGTTCCTACTATAGTGGGTTGTTACAAAAGATGGGTGCCAGTAACAGGTCATTCTCTCTCTTTGCATATGCCTACTGACCTTCCTGGTCTGCAAGCTTTGTTGTGACACTGGACCAGATGCCAACTCCATGCCTTTGGATTTATCCAGTCACTAGAGTCATGAGATAAGTAAACTTCTATTTTTACAAATTACCCAGGTTCAAGTATTTCTGTTCAGCAGCACAATAATAGACTAAGACATTATATGCCTTCCCTGAGAAACTATAAACTTCTCCAAGGCAGAAATCATGGCTTAATTACTTTTGTAACCTCAGTTCCTAACTTATTACTTCATTCAGGAGATATAGCATGATTTGATTTTGAAAACCTCTATCCACAGGACAATACATCTCTTTTGTATAGATAACCCAAGGTCACCCCAGGGACTTTTCCTGAATAGTGATGAACTAAGTATATAATCATCCTAATAATTTCTTTTGATGACCAGATAAATTTTTCTTTCCAAAGTCCATCTCTTCATCTCTTCCATGAGAGAGAGAGAGAGAAACATACAGGTACCACCAACAGGGTCTTTCTGTTGTGATCCACCCTAGTCTCAGCTGGCACAGATTATAGTCATGTATATGTACATCCAGCCTGCTCAGAGAGTCCTGGGATGTGAACCCAACCTTTGGGTCCAGTTGTGTTACTGCTATGCCACTGCCTGGCCTCTGGATAGGTGTTTTCATGAAAATTGAAAAACCAAAAGCCCCATATAACAACTACCTGGGACCAAACTTACGGCACAGTAGTAAAACACAATGCTTTGCAAGGCAATCCCAGATGGTAAGGTTCTGGGTTCATGTTTGAAGACCAACCCGAGTGTGCAGGGCATCTGTATGCTCATTATCTGGCGCTGAATGAGGCTGGGGATTGATTATGGTGTCAAGAACCTATTGGGAAAAAAAAAAAAAAAAAAAAAAAAAAAAAAAAAAAAAAAAGAACCTATTGGGGGTGCCCCTCTCTCTCATGGAAGAAACACATGAACAAATGTTTTAAAAACTACCTAAGATAAAGGGATAATTGGGTGAGTCCTGGTTTTGTCCTCTTAAGGTGGTGTTTAATAATACGGGATTCCTGTTGGTGATATATAATCATTGAATATATAAGTAATAATAGTAATAAAATTTTGTCAAGGCTGCTTTGTCTGATTTTGCTAGTTAATTGTAGTGTTCATAAATAAAGCAATGTTTTTGTTGCTAGGGAATTTCATAGTTACCTTTGGCTACACAATTGGTTTTGAAGAGAAAATCTAATAGTAAATTCACTTGTGAGTGTGTGTTCTACACATTTGAAGCTGAATAAAATTATAATAAATAGGAACCAGCAGATGGAGTAATGTTACTTCACTGGACTCCCACGTAGTAGAGTGCATTTCAAGTCCCGGACCCAGTGACTTAACTCATGCAGGTCCCATGTGCATGTGTGCCCAAAATCCCAAGAGGAGAGTGTAGGAGAAGGGATCGTGGCATGGCCATCCCCCTTAGGGGGTGATTTCTCACTTTCTGTCTCTCTGTGTTTCCAGCAAGTGCATGCGCCCCATAGCAAAAACCTCTCTTAAGAAAAATTATAATAAATACAGGACCAGCAGTTAGCGTAATGGCTATGTCGCTGAACTCCCATGTAGTCAACCGCAGTTCGAGTCCTGGACCCGGTGGCTTAAACTCATGACGGGCGTGTGTGCGTGCATGCCCAAGATCCCGAGGGGAGAATGGAGGAGAAGGGATTGTGGCATGGCCATCCCCCCTGGGGGGTGATTTCTAGCTTTCTGTCTCTCTGTCTCTCTCTGTCTGTCTGGCGAGTGCACACGCCCTATAGCAAAAACCTCTCCAAAACAACAAGAAAAAAAAAGAAAAATTATAATAAATACTGCATAAAACATTATGATTGTGACTAGTAAGTATATGTCAAGGATGTGTAAGTCTGTATTACTCAGCTGTCACTCAAATTTACTGCTATATTATGTTATGGGAGATGTCAGCCAGGAAATGTTCCAGGGTCTTTAAAAATCCCAGTGTTCAGCCAAAAATTTATTAGTTCCAAACACTTTACTCTTTTTCTCTGTTAGGATACATCACGTTAGCATAATAGATCCAATTTTCAAAAGCCTGTATTTGATTTATTTCTTTTGACAATTCAGCTTTCAGTTAAATTTCAGCCTGCAAAAATAAATACATCCTTGTTTTGAAATGACCCCACACCAAACTGGTAGGTGAAATTATGGAATTAGGAAAAAACTTTCAGAAGCTGAGTACTGAAGCACATTTAAAAAAATGGACTGTGAAGTAGAATTAACATTTTTCCCCCATTATCCACTGTTAGGAAATATGGGTATGGAATCATTATTTTTTTCTTTTTTTTTGGTGTAGAGGGCAAGGAGAGAGACAGAGTGGAAGAGGAGAAAGCACCTCTCCCCATAAGGACTGGTCACACTGCAATCTCTTCTCCACCATTTCTCCTTTCATAATTTTGAAATTTTAGGTATCCATGCTCATGTACCCAGTGTATTTATCAAGCTGCTGGATCCAGGACTCAAACTGCATAGTTGGTCATGTTTGTTATGGGTGCCTTAACTGCCAGGTCATGAGCCTGGCCCACAGAAGTATGGAATTTTTTTTTTTTTTCTGTTTTTGTATAGGGCAAGTTTGCTCCACTGAATAGAGACGAGAGAAGGAAAGTGAGAAATCACCACCCCCAGGGGGTATAGCCACACCACAATCCCTTCTCTTTTTGCTTCTAGAGATTTGGGGCACACATGCATATACACCCAGTATGATTTTCAAGCCACTGGGTCCGGGACTCAAATTGCGGTTAGCCATGTGGAAGTTCACCACCTTAACCACTATACCACTTATTGATCCCAAATGTATGGAATCTTAGTGAGGAGATCAAACACTCTCTTGTTGATTATGGGTGGAGCCTGCAGATACAATAGCAGAAGAGATTTTGCAGATGTAATTAAAATTCCAAAAAAGTTGCTTCTGAGTTAAAGAAAAGGAAGAATTTACTGGGTAGACCTGATCTAATCAGGTTAGCCCTTAAGGAGACATGAAGCAGCAGCAGACCCACACAGGAAAGATCAGGTTCCCATCCTGAGACCTCCCTGAGTACGCTGGGCCCATGAATGTCCATTATCTGGGGCTGACTGAGGTTGGGGATGGGTAATGTCAAAACCGTGTTGGGGCTGCTGTCTTTCTCTCTCTTTCTCTTTTAATTGCCAGAGAAATGTGTACTCATCAAAAAGAAACAGAGAAACACAAAGACAGAGAGGAAAAACCATATCTCAAATTTAGACATTTGGGACCTGCCCAGATGTCTAAATTTTTGTAAAGGTGCAAGGCAATTTAGTGGAAAAAGTTTTTATTTTTGTTTTTACAAATGGTGCAGAAACAAATGGCTATCTATATGAGGAAAACAAACAAACAAAAATCTTTTATCTAATGCTCAAACCATACACAAAATTAACTCAATATGAATCATAAATCTAATATAAATCTGAAACTATAAAGCTTTTTGAAGAAGGGCTACTCCTGTAGCTTAATGGTTAAGGGAGATAGATCCCATATGGTCAACTGCAATTTAAATCCCAGCCCTGGTGGCTTGAGAAACACACTGGGTGCACATGTGTGTATGCCCCAAATTCCAACAGGATGGAGAAATAGAAAGGAATTGTGGTGTGACCTTGTCTTATTACAGGGTGTCTTTTCTTTCTCTTTTGCCCTCTCTCTGGTGAAAAAAAAAGCAAACACAAACTCCCTAAAACAAACAAACCTTGAGGAAAACATAGGAAAAAAATCAATGTGAACTTGGGTTAAGGAGCATACTGGGTGCATTCATAGCATGCCTGTGATTCCAGGTATCTGGAAAACTAGGAGTTGGATCTTGGCATGACAAGCCCCTGTCAAGGATATTTCTCTCTCTCTCTCTCTCTCTCTCTCTCTCTCTCTCAATAAATGAATAGGTAAACTTAAATATTTATTTAAGTTTCTATCACATATATGTGTATATACTTATATATGTATAAAAGTCTTTCTGAAAATTAGATACTTTTGCTATTCAGAAGACAAAAGGCTGAAAAGACAAGGCACAGACTGGGAGAAAATATTTGCAAAGTAGACACATGCATCACAAATAATCCAATATAATAATCTCAACATTCTTAGTTGTTAGGGCATGGAAAATTAAAACCATAACAAAATGTTAGAAATCACTACACACCTACTAAAATCGCATGTATTGGCAAGGATGTGCTGAAAACCAAATAGTTTTACCCTACTGGTAGGACTAAAAAGTGGTATAGGTATTTTGAAAATTAGTTTGTTAGGACCAGCAGATGGCATAATGGTTACATTGCTAGACTCCCATGTAGTCAACCGTGGTTTGAGTCCCAGACCTGGAAGCTTAAAACTCACATCAGGTATGTGTACATGCTTGCTCAAGATACTGGGAGGAGAATGAAGAAGAAGGGATTGCAGTGTGGCCATCCCCTCTGGAGGATTACTTCTTGCTTTCTGTCTCTCTGACGAGCACATGCACCCTATAGCAAAATTCTCTCTAAAAAAAAAAGAAAGAAAAAGAAAATTAGTCTGGCAGTTTCTTAAGAAATTAAATCATAGCTACCATATAATCCAGCCATTCCATTTCTAGTTATTTACCTAAGAAAAACTTATACATGAATGTTTGTAGTGTATTTGTAGTGGCTTTAGGTGTAGTATTAGACAGTGGAAACAATCCAGATGTTCAATAATTGGTGAATGGACAAAGAAATTGTCATATATCTATACATGGAATATTACTCATCAATTAAAAAGAATGAACTGTTTATACAAAAAGAAGTGAATAAACTTTTAAGATAATTTTGTGAGTGAAAGAAGTCAGTCAACAAAGAATACATACTAAATGTTTCCATTTATGCAAAACTTAAGAAAATAGAGACCAGCAGGTGGTATAATGGTTACGTTGCTGGATTCCCACGTAGTCGATTGTGGTTCAAGTCCAGGACCCAGCAGCTTAAAACTCATGCCAGGCACATCTGCCTAAAATCCTGAGAGGAGAATGGAGGAGAAGGGATTGCGGCCTGGCGATACCCCCTGGAGGGGGTGTGATTTCTTGCTTTCTGTCTCTCTGTTTCTCTCAGTCTCTCCAGCGAGTGCACACATCCTATAGCAAAAATCTTTCAAAGGAAAAAAAAAAGAAAGAAAAGAAAATACACATTGCTTTGGGAAGGTAAGAAGGAAGAAGAGGGGGAGGGAAGGAGTGCCAAGGTGCAAGAAGGGCCTATGCAGGTAATGATTATGCTTGCCATCCTGATTGTGGGGATGGCTTCATAAGAATGTACATATGTCAAAATTTAACAGATTTGTACTTTAAAGACATACAGCCTATTTTATGTCATTTTCTTCTTTACTTCACATAATTTTCTTTAAAAACCTCATCAAAAAAACCCAAAAAGAAATGTGATTATCTTTATCATTCTCATTGTTATCTGCAGTAAAAAAATCTTATTTATAATAATTTATTGATTAAACATCAATGCAATTTTCCCCCTTCATTGGAATAGCTAAACATATAGAAAAAAATCAGTATATTGGGAACTTTAAACCTAGAACCTCAGGCCTTAAAGAATTTTAAACTAGAATGTTCTATGTGTTGCATAACGGCATTAATACAGTTAAAGTGAGCAAAACATTTTAGCCCTGAAAGCTTAAAAATAGGATTCTTATCAGAATACACATACATGATGTCAATGCAAATTTCCCCCTATTTATGAAGTTATTTTGACACGTACCAATCTATTTTTCCATTCAGTCATATTAAGTAAACCCTCTGGGTATACTTCTGGGACAGTTATAACTTCTTATTCTCAGGTGAAAGGAAGCTTTTCCATGGCTAGGTTTCCTACTACTATAGAAAAATAAAGAATTATAACAACAAATTGATATTTCAAGAAAATGTATTTTACTTAATAAATGGGTATCAGGTTAGTAGAGCTTAATATAAATGCTAATTTTAAAGTATTTTCCTTTTAGATTCTAATAATGTCAATATAAAGTTTCACATTTTAGTCATGATTGTACTTCAGGCTAATTATCTAGTTACAAAGTTCATGACTGATTGTCCTATCAACTATTGTACTATGCTAGCAATGATTACATTGTGGACACAACTGATCACAAGCCCTTGCAGTACTCAATAGCTTACAAAAAGGAGCTTTCTAATTTCTTAGGCAGGAAATATTTGTGAATAGTTTGTTTCTGTGAGCCCTTTGTAAAAGGAAAAAAATTCAAGGATACTTGTTAAAACATAGTAGGGCCAGTCTGTGTCATGGAGGTTAAGGTGACTGGATCCCACATGGCCAACCACGTGGTTGGAGTCCTGGACCTGGAGGCTTGAGAAACATGTTGGGCACACGTGCATGTGTGCCTCAAATACCAAAAGCAGAGAGAAATGGAGGAGAAGGGATTGTGGTGTGACTTTCCCCATGGAGGGTGCTTCCCCCTGCCAAGATCTCTTTCTAGCAAGCACACACGCCTTGTAGCAAAAATTAAGGAAAACGAAAAAGCATAATGAAGAAGACTTTATTCAGGACCATCATAGTAGACATAGGGACCACTGTAATGGGAGACAGACTGAGCTCAATTCTGACTATAGCTTGGGCAAATGGGAGTACATAGTCAAGGACCAAAGTGAGGGACAGTAGATGGAAAATTACTAAAAGGAAACATCATGGGTAAAGGGGATTCTGGCTAAAGCAACCTAATGGGTTTTTTGCTGAAGATGGGCCAATGTGATCAGGTATTAAGCATAATCAGATGCCAAGGGGGTAGTTCTTGCCAAACTAACTTAGCAGGGTTCTTTGCTAAAGCTAGATTTTACAAAGAGGTGCACAGATGGGTCTAAGAGAAGGTTCAGAAACCTGACTTAAGTTTGGTCAGGCAAAAAAAATCTTTGTTATCTGAAATACGGTATTTTGCAAGAGTGGGGGTAAGTAGTCTACACTTTAGACTTATTTTAAAAATATATTTTCATTTATAAATTACCCATGGTTAAAGTCCAGGAATTATGAAGCAAGAAGATAGTTAAGACTATACTTATAAATTTATAAGTATACTTTAATCTGTAATGTAATTTGTGTGGCCAAATATGTGTACTAAAAAGTTTGTTTTAAAGATCAGAAAACATGGGCCAAAGCAAAAGAAAGCAATTCCTTCCATACTGCCCCAGTTACACTTTGTGTCCTTTAAGCTTAAAATTTACAGGAGAGCTTACTTTGTTCTTAAATAAATGTAATGGGTCTTCAAAAGTTTATAAAAGTATTAAAATATGTTTTATAAAAAACTACACATAAATTTCAATTTTTTCCCATTAAAATAAACTCATACTTTTTTTTTTTTTTTTTTTTTTTTTTTAGATTATGGCCATAGGGGGGTGTGTGGTGCGTGCACTTGTCGGAGAAAGAGAGAGACGAGAGAGAGGGAAAGAGAGAAATCAACTCCAGGAGATGGCCATTATGCATTCCCTCTCCTCCATTCTCTTGGGATTTTGGACATGCACACACATGCACCCAGTGTGATTCTCAGGCTTCCAGGTACAGGACTCGAACCATGGTCAGCCATGGGGGAATCCAGTGTCTTAACCACTACACACTTGCTGGTCTCAAGAAACTCGTACTCTAATTTCATTTGTCTGTGAACTTTACTGTGTACCCTCAAGTAACCACCAAATTTATGGTGCTATCATAGCTCTGATAAATCATGTAAACTCCTATTTTTGGTGGATTCTGAGTAAGTTGTGCACAATCAAAACTCTCAAGATTTTTAAGAAAATTTTGTCTGCACAGAATTGTTTAGATTGCTCTGGGCTGAATAGTTAATATAAATTGTCCTTTATATAAATGTGATGTTGATTAAATGAAAGAGAAAGAACAAAAATCTCGATGAGAAGATCTAGACTAGGGGGATCAGCAGGTGGTGTAGTGGTTAAGATGCTGGATTCCCACATAGCCAACTGTGGTTTGAGTCCTGGACCTGGCAGCTTGCTTTCTCACTTTCTCTTTCTCTCTCTGGTGAGCACACATGCCCTATAGCAAATTTAAAATAATAATAATAAATACATTTAAATAATTCTTAAAAAAAACAGAAAATATAGGCTAGAAAAGATTTTGCATTTAGGGAACGCAGGTAGAGGAGGAGATATTGAAAACAGATTTAGTGGGGCCAGCATGATGGTTAAGGTGCTGGGCTCCCACATGGATGACTGCGGTTTGAGTCCTAGGATCTGGTGGCTTATTTTCTCACTTTTTTTTTCTCTCTTTGCTTCTCTCTGGTCAAGTTAAAACAAATAATAATGATGAATAAATGTAAATAAAATAAGTCAAAAAAAGAAAATAGATTTAGTTGGGCAGGCCCTGTGGGCTATTGGTTAAGAGAGCAGGATTCTTCATGGTCAACCATGGTTTGAATCCTAATTCCAGAGACTTGAAAAACATGCCAGGCATGTGTGCATGCATGTTCCAAATCTCCACAGGATGGAGAAATGTAGAAGAAGAGATTGCAGTGTGCAGTATGATTATGTCCCATTGGGGGATGCTTTCTCTCTGTCTCTGTTTCTTCCTCTCAGATGAGTATACACACCTTCTAGCAATTAAAAATAAAAATAAAATAGATTCAGCAACAGTTGATGGATCCAGGTCCTGAAAATTTGAGAAGCAATGGAATTAAAAAGTGTAGAAACATCCTTTCCTCTTAACTAGAGTGGAAGAGAAAGATTAGCTATGGCAGATACTGGAAACTGGCTCAGTCAGCACCCACTCCAATATACTTCCTGATAAAATCTTTATTTCTCATACTTGCAGCTAAAGTTCTGCAGGTGTAAAGATCTAAAGGAGGAAGTGAGCAACATATAGTAGTGGACACATTATAGAGAAACTGGACCTGCTGGCAAATACATTGGCAAAGGTATTTCATTCTGGAGTCAGACCAGGAGGCTGGAATTATGACAGAAGCAGCATATTTCTGGGCCAATGTCAATAGAAGGTCCCTTAATAAGCCAGTTCTATAGTTAAGTATAAGGAGTTGTTCCTAGAAATTTAGTCTACAGTTTGTTCCTCGGGTCTTTTAGGGACTCTGGGCGTTATCTAATGCCCTTTATTGAACTAAGCTAAGTCAAATTTTAAAGTAGTTAGAAATAATTCTGCTGCCTAGATCTAAGAAACCTTACCTATACAGTAATTGGTATCTGAAAAATGGTGACTTAATCTAAAATGTGGTACTGGCTGAATTAAAAACACAGAAAAATGAGTATTAAAGACATACCAATTTCCATCTGGAAAATTTGTGACTATGGTCAAACTTTTGCCTGCTATTTTTTGGAGTATAATTGAAGTGTCAACCAAGACTGTAGCATCAAGAAAAACGATAGGAGGGGCCAGCAGGTGGTGAGATGGTTAAGGTGCTAGACTCCCGAAAGGCTGATCATGCTTTGAGCCTTAGACCTAGGGGCTTGAAAATCATAGCAGGAACATGTACATGCATGTTCAGAATCCTGAGAGGAGAATTGTATTCTTTTTTATTTTAGAGACATTTTTGCAATAGGGCATGTGTGCTTGCCAGAGAGCCAGAGAGAGACAGACAGTGAGAAATCACCCCCCAGGGGGATGGATACACCACAATCCCTTCTCCATTCTTATCTCAGGACCTTGGGCACAGATGCACATGCTTGGCATGTTTTAAACCGCTGGGTCCAAGACTTGAACCGTGGTCAACTACATGGGAGTTCAGTGATGTAACTATTACACCCTCTGTTGGTCCCAAGAATTGTATTCTTGCTGATGTAGTTTCTTAGACTATTTGCATATTTGGCAGAAAATTTGACATTTTCAAGAACCTCCTAGGGATATGGTAGATCAACATTTGATTTTCCTGTACAACTCATGATCTGATGCAGGATATTCTGGGCAAACTCTGAAGAAGCTTTAAACTACCTCTCATATAGTTCGAGTAGCTTTCCTTTCAAAGTCTGTGTCAGCTTCTCAAGATTATAAAAAGTAAAAATGGTTTATTGGAACACCAACTGATGGAGATTATTCCATAGATAATATCATTTCAGATGGTTTTCAAAATGAGAAGTAAGGTTTAAACTTCAATTGCAGTGTAAAGCAGCTTAATGAAAACTCAATACTGAATATTTGTGCAATTGGGAACAAAGGAGGGCTTAAAATAGAATTAGAAAAAGACTCCTATTGGGCCAGCATGTGGTGTGGCAGTTGGGGTGGCTGAACCCACATGGTTGACTGCAAGGTTTGAGTCCCAGACCTGGTTGCTTGAGATACACACTGGGTGTATGTGCTTGCATGCCTAGAATCCCTATGAGATGAAGAAATGGAGGAGAAGGGATTGTGGTATGGCCATGCCCCATGGCAAGAGCTTTATCCTCTCCCTCTTTCTCTATTTCTGGTGAGCATACACATACTCTGTCAAATTGAAAAAGAAGAAAGAAAGAAAAAGAAAGGGAAAGAAAGAAAGAGAAAGAAAGAGAAGGAAGAAAAAAACCTCTTATCTTTGCCTCTAGTAGCATACTGATTGTGACCTACTAAGTTGATGGTATGGTTTACTAATAAGTCACCATCTGATTTTGAAAAGCCCTAGCTTGGATAAGTCAATATTTTACTTTCAGAGATGTGACCTATTTTGGGACATGAGTCTCTCTCTCTTACATTTGATCAAGATAAGAGTTCTGCTAACAAAGAAAAAGCAGGGGGGAGATGGAATATTATTTGAAATAAAAAGGAATGAAGTACTGATACATATTACAACATGGACGAGGCTTGAAAATGTTATGATTGGACCAGCAGATGGCATGGCATTTAAGTGCTGGATCCCACATGGCCAACTCCGTGGTTTGAGTCCCAGACCTGGCAGCTTGAAAAACACACTAGATACATGTATGTGCATGCCCCAAACCTGAGGAAAATGAAGGATGGGGGATTGCAATATGGCCACGCCCCCTGGGGAGTGATTTTTTACTTTTACCCTTTCTCTGTCTCTTCATCTCTCTGGCAAGTGCATGCACCCCATGGTAAAAATCTAAAAAACAAAACAAACAAAAAGAGTTATGATTAGTGTAAGACTCCGTCACAAAAAAGTTCCACATATTGTATGATTTCATTTATATGAAACATCCAAACCAGAAAATCTATTGACACTAAGGTACATTAGCTGTTGCCTAGGGCTGGGGTCAGAGAATAGGGGAAATGGGAAATGGCTGCTAGTGGATATAAGGTTCTTTTTAGAATGATGAACATGTTCTAAAATTAGATTATATTTATAACCCTATAAATACAACAAAATATATTGAATTATATACTTTAAATGAGTAAAATATATGGTATGTAAATTATGTTCTAATTAAGCTATTTTTAAAAATTCAGTTATTTTATATTATAAATACATAAAGGGAATGAAGAGAATATTTCATAGTGGGTTAGAAATTATTTTTGATATATTTAAATGACAATTTATTCACATATATGAGATTATCATGAAGAAAAGTTTATAAAGAAAGATTTATTTTGGTTAGTTTTTGTTTAACAGAATAAATGTTTAAACAGAATAACTAGTTTCCTTTATGATTTTCTGAAGTAAAAATACACCTTGATAACAGTAGAAAATAAATATTCAACATCTATTCACTACCAACCAAAGAAACAAAATGTTGATGCTATATCCAAAGTTAAGTAGACCTGATAAATATTAGCCATTTCATAAAAAAGACTATGGAGTTAGGTAATAGAGTGAAGGCATTCAGGGAGTTCTCAAGTGCCAGACAAATGACTGGACAGAAAATGTAGCCATCAACTAAAGAACGAGTAATAGTAAACACTTATGTTTTTATACACTAGGCATAGTACATAAATACTTCACAATTCCTCTGTGCTAACCAATAAATGAGCTCCATTCTGCCATTATAAACTATTAGATCATAGCTGTTCTTATTTTATGGTTTTAGGTAAATAACTGCAGATGCAGTAATATAAATGTTGATTTAATAGATTTGGCAACTGTTAAAAACAGAGTTTTCTATTTCTTCTAATAAACCTCTAGTTTATTATGACTTGTATTACTAGAATAACAGCAAAGATGAATTCCTTTTTAAATCAGTCCATTTTATAGAGAGCTATGGTCCATAATCATCATCTCATCATCACACTCTGAACAAGGACTATGATTAACTAGGTTGAAATACTGTAAATTTGCCTATATTATCTAAACATTGTTTAATTTGGTTTCATTTGTTTCATGGATGCTCTTGTTAAAGAGTACAGTTTGAGGGACCAGTAGTTGGCGTAATGGCTATGTCGCTGGACTCCCATGTAGTCAACCACTGTTCGAGTCCTGGATCTGGTGACTTAAACTCACGCCGGGTGCGTGTGCATGCGTGCCCAAGATCCCGAAGGGAGATTGGAGGAGAAGGGATTGCGGCATGACCATCCCCCCCTGGGGGGCGATTTCTCGCTGTCTCTCTGTCTTTCTGGAGAGTGCATGCACCCTCTAGCAAAAATCTCTCCAAAAAAGAAAAAAAAGTACAGTTTGAGTTTTGGATGTTAATCCAAGTAGTCATTTCAGCCCCCTTGGTGTGCTATATTCTCTCTAGTCTTAAATGTTTTATATGCAGCCATCCATAAAAAACTGAATAAATCTTGCTTGAATTGGATCAATAAGAACACAGCAAAGGAAATGTTTGACTTAGGTGACATCATGACTTATGAATTCTGTGCCAGAGACGAGAGAAAACTTCTGAATTCTATGCTGATTGTGATTTCTAAGCTGAGATAAAGAAAAACTCACTTATGACGTTGACACAGAGTGGTACCAATGCCCTAAGTTTTGTTCAATCCCTCAAAATTGAGAGGCTGACCAAAAGGGGGAATTGTTAAAGAATATTGAAAAAGCTCCTGTACTCCTTCTTGGTTTCCATAAACAAACTGTGGCCTCATTTAGATAAGGATGCTCTTTTGGTTGGTTGCTAGGTTACAGCCAATCACAGCAGCTAGGCATCAGTCAATCACAGGCATCTGCCTTTTTTTGGGGGGAGAGAGATTTTTGGCATAGGGTGTGTGCACTCACCAGAGAGACAGAGAGACAGAAAGCAAGAAATCACCCCCCAGGGGGGATGGCCATGCCGCAATCCCTTCTCCATTCTCCCCTCAGGATTTTGGGTAGGCATGTTCACACAAATTTCAAGCCATGGGGTTCAGGACTTGAACTGTGGTTGACCATGTGCCTTAACTACCTGCTGGCCCCAGCATCCTGCCTTTTAAACTGTGTTCATGCAGACAAACTTCAGAATGTAACCAACCCAACTGATTGTCTACTTCATTTTATCACTCATTTTTGTCACTTTCCCATTCCTGCACAAGTCACTTTCCTTCTCCAGAATTTAAATACTGTGTGACCACGAGGCTACCTGAAGTTGCTCAAAAGTTGATCTGGGAAACTGTCCAATCCTAATTATGCTAAGATTTGCTCAACTAAACTCCACCACATTTTAAAAAGGGGGTAGAGCAGCAGGTGGTGTGGTGGTTAAGGGTGCTGAACTCCCACATGACCGACTGCAGTTCAAGTCTCAGACCTGGCAGCTTGCTTTCTCTCTCTCTCTCTCTCTTGCTCTCAGTCTCTGACTCTCTTGCTCTGTTCCTCTCTGGTCAAATTAAATAAATAAAAGTGAAATAAAATAATTCTTAAAAAAAGGGAACAGAATGTAAAAGAGAGTTTATAGCTAATGAAATAAAGACAATGTTGTCAAATGGAAACTATATAGATACAAATTCAGACAACTTAAACATATTAACTTTTTCTTTCTTTCTTTTTTTTTTTTGGAGAGGTTTTTGCCATAGGGCGGGTGCGCTCGCCAGAAAGGCAGAGAGAGACAGAGAGACAGAAAGCGAGAAATCACCCCCCAGGGGGGATGGCCATGCCACAGTCCCTTCTCCTCCATTCTCCTCTTGGGATCTTGGGCATGCATGCACACGTGCCCGGCGTGAGTTTAAGCTGCCGGGTCCGGGACTTGAATCGCGGTCGACTATGTGGGAGTCCAGCGACATAGCCATTACGCTAACTGCTGGTCCCAAACATATTAACTTATCTGTGTTTCTAATTTTATTTTTAAAAAGAATTATTTAACTTTACTTATTATTATTTTTAATTTGATATAGGACTTATGAGCTCACCAGAGCGAGACAGAGAGAGAGCAAGAGCGAAAGAGTGGGAGAGAGGGAAAGTGAGAAAGCAAGTTGCCAGATCAGGGACTCGAACCATGGTCAGCCATGTGAGTCCAGCGCCTTAACCACCATGCCACTTGCTGGTCCCAGTCTTTCTAAACTAAAAAAAAAAAAAAAAGAGAAATTATTTATTTAACTTTATTTATGTTTATTTAAAAATTTTCTATAGAGCATGTGTGCTCACCAGAGAGAGACAGAGAGGGAAAGTGAGAAAGTAAGCCACCAGGTATAGGACTCGAACTGTGGTTGGCCATGTGGGAGTCCAGGACCTTAACCACCATGCCACCTGCTGACCCCTCTAAAATAATTTTAAGTGGGAAATACATGTTTTCAGAATTATAGGGTAACAGGAAGAACTATTTCTTAGTAACATTATGAATTAATTATATATTGGCAATATATAATAAGAATTATTCTGCTTAATTGTGAGTCAGTAGAAGGAAATAGTAGGGAGAAAAGCTGTTGATTTAACATACAACAATAACTGTGACTGGAGATACTTTATTTAGACATTTTTTAAAGTTCTCTTTTTTCAATTTAGTCTTTTCCTAGCCTAAGTACTTTTCTACCCAATTTAAAGAAGTCTGGGTTCTATTCCTTTGAATACTATGATTCTACTGCTAAATCGTATTTGAATTCAGTCTTTTGGGGTTAGCCCTTTGCTAATTTTACCATCTCACTCAAATAGATTGAGTTTCTTGAGTTTAAAGTCTGTAAGTTCCAGGGGTTCATAATGAAATAAACCTTGAATGGGAAGGAATAGGCATCACTAGGATTTGAGTACTGCCACTTAATCAGGTCTGTGTGATCTTAACTTTCTGAAGCTTAGTTGTCTGTAAAATGGAAATCATAATCTATTTCAGAGTGTTACAATGACTAAGTCATATGAAATCTCTAGAATAGAGCCTGATAAATAGTAGATTCTCAATGTACAATTTCTATCGCTTGTCTTCTTCTCAACCTCTCTTCTTTTGGGTGAAATGATCTCCTTGCCCTAATTCTCCTTGTTCTGTGAGCGCAAATATCTTACTAATACTAACATTTATAAAGATGTTACTATATTTCTAGTTTTTACTAGAAATGTGTTCCTTACTATTTTTTTTTTCATTTTATTGTTCACTTTTATCACTTTCCTGTGTATTCAAATATTGTACAATTTTCTCCATGTCTCAATAAATGTGGCCATCATGAAAACTTTATACTAACAAATAACGGTGTTTACATAAAACATTCAGAAAATATTATTGACTACTATGAAAAAGGTTTGTGTATTACATATACAGTGGAAAAGAGCTATTAACCAGCAGATACTGGTGAAATTGAGAAAATAGTATTTATGGTTTTAAATTTAATTGATAAGATACAAAGGTATACATCATGTGCTCATCTCCTTAATCATGAACACAGACACCAATCTGTTATGTAAGCAAAGAATCAGGAAGCTGCAGCAGAGTTCAAGGAGCATATTAACCCTATTCTAAATTACCTGATACATCTTAATAATTTTTTTCATGAGAGAGATTGTGTGTGCACACAAGAAAGATAGATTAATATATCTATCTATCTATCTATCTATATATATATAATATATATATATATATATATATATATATATATATATAGAGAGAGAGAGAGAGAGAGAGAGAGAGAGAGAGAGGCATCCCTGACAGGGCCTATCACACCTAGATCCCCTTCCCCTAGCTCTCTAATTCATTCAGATCTTGGGTGCATGCATGCCTTGTGTGTTTTCAGATCCACCAGTGAACTGAACCTGAGGTCAGCCATGTGAATTCTAGCCCTGCAATTCAATATGGTATAAGCTGCACCACTGAGTCTGGGCCCATTTTAATATATTTAGATTAAATGCAGTAGTTTAAAAAGGTGTGGGAAGAGTGGAAAGGAACTTATATTGAAAGATCAAAATATTTTTGGTTTATTCAGATTTTGGAGTTGATATTGTATAATCAGTTATGTCAATGCCCTCCAGCCAAAAACCACTAGGAACACACCTATAGTTGAACAAGTTAGATTTAATGCTTGTTGCAGGCTGGGACAATGCACACCATGGGTTCCATGGGGCACCTGAGTAAGAGAGTGTTAGAAATAACCTAGTGTATAGGATTTGGCTTGTGCTGGGCAATTTTACAAAGAGTTATAATGGAATCTTTCCTCTGGATTAGAAGGTGTCAGGATATGGGTGTAATTCCATGAGTGGGTATCTTCAAACTCTTACTTAAGAAGGGAAGATTAGCCTGAGAGTAAAGCTGTAACTGGTAAAGAGGAAGCAGTCACTCATAATAGACAGGATAGAGAGACGTTTGCCCTTTTCTGTGGCTTGAGCAATGTTCACATTTTGTCTGTTTTCAAACATGATTATACAATTTTTTTAAAGAAGTACTTATTTATTTAATTACATTTTTTATTTTTTATTTTTATTTTTTTTAATTAATTTATTTTTTTTTTTTGGAGAGGTTTTTCACTATAGGGCGCGTGCGCTCGCCAGACAGACAGAGAGAGACATAGAGACAGAAAGCGAGAAATCACCCCCCAGGGGGGATGGTCACACCGCAATCCCTTCTCCTCCAGTCTCCTCCCGGAATCTTGGGCACGCACGCACACGCGCCCGGCGTGAGTTGTAAGCCACCGGGTCCAGGACATGAACTGCGGTCGACTACGTGGGAGTCCAGCGACATAGCCATTACGCTAACTGCTGGTTCCCTTATTTTTTATTTTTTTTATTATTTATTTTGGAGAGTTTTTTTTTTTTTTTTTCTATAGGGCGCATGTGCTCGCCAGACAGACAGAGAGAGACAGAGAGACAGAAAGCGAGAAATCACCCCCCAGGGGAGATGGCCACACCGCAATCCCTTCTCCTCCGTTCTCCTCTCGGGATCTTGGGCACACACACACACACACACACACACACACACACACGCACACACGTGCGCGCCCAGCGTTGAGTTTTAAGCCACCGCGTCCAGGACGCGAACTGCGGTCGACTACGTGGGAGTCCAGCGATATAGCCATTACGCTAACTGATGGTCCCTCCATTTGTTATTATTTTTTAATTTGACTAGAGAGAGACAGAGAGAGAGAAAGGTAAAGTGAGAAAGCAAGCCACCAGCTCTGGAACTCAAAATGCTGTTAACCGTGTAACAATCTAGCGCCTTTAACCACCATGCTAGCTGCTGCTCCTCCCCTCAACCCTTATTTTGGTCTTCATAACTTATAGTCACAGACTGATTTTATCTGATGTTGATATTCTGTAAGATTGTTTATATTCAACAGGAGAACACCAAGATCTACTTGTAAATGCCTGGCTAGCTCCTGAATGTCAAGGGCTACTTATTTTTTTCTTGGTTAGAAGCATTATTTTATCCCACTCTATTTTCTTAATCAATTCTTACTGTTAAAACAGACATTTTCTAAGACTGTTGTTCTAGGAGGGAATGGAAGGGAAATTAATATTTATCAAGCACTTACTTATATTTGGAATTGTATACATAATGATATACAACATCATTAAAAATACAGTACCCCTAAGGCAGATAGCATCTACATTTTACATAGGGAGATACCAATGCTCAAAAATGGTAGGTAATTTGCTTGAAGCCACACAGCTAGTAAATAGAGGCATACTTTGAATCCCAGATGTATTTCCAAAGCTTTATGTACTTCCTGCTTTACCATGTTACCTTGAAGGTGATTTATGAGTACAACCTATGTCTGTCTTATTCATTTAAGGAAATATTATATTTAGAATTGAAAAGTAGAAAATAATAATTTTTAAATATATTTTTATTTAAATTTCTTTTATATATTTAATCACATATGTTACTTAGCTTGCAAAGTGAATATTCCAACATGTATACATTTCTCAACAGTTCAGTTGACAATAATATAAAGTTATCTTCAACAGATAATAACCTGTTTATTTGTCCCATAAATACCTTGCCTCTCTATTTTTTTCCTTAATGTCCTTCCTCAGACTCTACTCCTTCACCCACCCTTTTCCCACATTGTATCTGGTAATTATAACCATTTTCTATGTTTCTATGTCCTCTAGTCATTCAGTTTCAGCTACAGAGTGTGGACACTCAGTATATATTAAGTGGAGACATACAATGTCTCCTTTATAGCCTGGCTTGCTTCACTCAGCAGTAAATCTTCTATATTCATCTACTTTCTGTCAAAAGCCAGGGTCTTGTTTTGTTGTTTTTTATGGCTGAATAGTATTCCATAGAGTATATGCGCCACACTTTTTCAATCCATTCATCTGTTCATGGGCATTTGGGTTGGTTCCATATCTTAGCAATTGTGAATAATGCCACAATAAACATTGGTGTGCAAGCACTTTTCCAACTAAGGATTCTTCTGTCCTTTGGGTAGATACCAAGGAGTGAGATTGCTGGATCGTATGGTAGTTCTATTTGTAGATCTTTGAGGAATCTCCATTTTGTTCTTTAGAGTGCCCGGACCAATTTACATTTCCACTGGCATTGTAGGAGAGTTCCCATTTCACCATGCCCTCACCAGCACTTATAATTATCTTTTAATCTTAGTCAATCTGACTGGGGTTAGGTCATATCTCATTGTGGTTTTGATCTTCATCTCCCTTATCATGAGGGATGTTGAGCATTTTTTCATATGCTTTTTGGCTAATTCCTATGTCTTCCTTAGTGTTTTTTTCAACTCATTTTCCTATTTAATGTTTTTAGATTAGATTATAATATGTCAGATGGCTGAACCTATAGGAAACATGTGATATTATGGTCCTGGTTTCTCTGACATTTGTAAATATGCAAGGAAATCAGGAGAGGATTAAAGATTAAGGGTCTGTATATGTGAATTCTCTGCCTTAGGAGAAATTTAAAAACTGGTTATTTAGAGAAAAGTGATTCCTAGGGGGTGAGCTGCTAGGTATAAAAGTGAGTTTTGGGATCAGCAGTTAGCGTAATGGCTATGTTGCTGGACTCCCATGTACTCGACCGCGGTTCGCGTCCCGGACCCGGTGGCTTAAACTCACACTGGGCATGTGTGTGTACATGCCTAAGATCCTGAGAGGAGAATGGAGGAGAAGGGATTGCGGTGTGGCCATCCCCCCGGGGGGTGATTTCTCACTTTCTGTCTCTCTGTCTCTCTCTGTCTGGCGAGCGCACGTGCCCTATAGCAAAAACCTCTCAAACAAACAAAACAAAACAAACAAACAAACAAACAAAAAAGTCAGTTTTGATTTACTTCCTATAGCTTCTGTCACTTGGCCCAGACATACAGGCTTAGCTTTTGCTCAGTCTCTGTGAGCCATCTGGCTGTAGTAGAGGGGAAAATGTAAAGATTCCTAGACACAAAGCTCAATCAGCATAAAGTCAGCCTTCCTACCAGTCCCTTTCTGAACTAATATCTAATAAATGGGTTATTACCTTCTCCTTATGAATAAATTTTGACTTTATATTAATCCAGTTCCAATAACTAAATCCTATTCACAAGGAGTTTTCACATTATTTCTCTTTTCCATGATACTGGGCGAGAGAAGAAATATTCAGCGGGCACATTCGGCTTCTCGTATTTAGTTAGATTGATTCCAGGATGTACAACTAGGTGACTGATCATCCCCTGCATGGACTTCTCCTAAAGGTTTGAACTCAGGAGTCAGAATCAGAAAGACTTAGGTTTAAAGTCCAATTCCTTTACTAAGCTACCTCGGGCAAAACACTTAACCCCATTGATACACATGTTCTTCGTCTGGAAAATAGAGGTAATAATACCATCTCTTAGGGTTGTTGGGAGGGTGATATACTGTACGATAAGGCCAAGCAAAGTACCTAAAACATAGATGTTCAAGAAGTGGTGACTTTAAAAATAAATCAGGTGAAATTCACACAACATAAAATTAAAAGTGTACAAGTCTCTGAAATTTAGTATATTCAAAATGTTGTGCAACCATCATTTCTATCTAGTTCCAAAACACTTATCAGCCCCAAAGGAGGTCTAGAGTAGTAATTCTTTTATGGACCACAAATCCTTTGAACAGGTGAGTGGTAAAGCAAATGGTATGTCACAATGATAACATTAAGATCACAAGCTAAGGGAACCAGCAGTTAGCATAATGGCTATGTTGCTGGACTCCCACGTAGTCAACCGCAGTTCACATCCCGGACCCGGTGGCTTAAAACTCACACCGGGCGCGTGTGCGTGCGTGCCCAAGATCCTGAGAGGAGAATGGAGGAGAAGGGATTGCAGCGTGGCCATACCCCCTGGGGGGTAATTTCTCGCTTTCTTTCTCTCTGTCTCTCTCTGTCTGTCTGGCGAGCGCATGCGCCCTATAGCAAAAACCTCTCCAAAAAAAAAAAAAAAAAAAAAAAAAGATCACAAGCTAAGGGTAATTCATGTTCTCTGATTTCTGGTGTGATGTTATCTATGAAAGTCCAGCAAAATAGTGATATAATTTCTAACCCACTTAATTTACACCAAACTATACAAAACCTGTAGGCTGACCTTTTTAAGATGAAAAATCCTGGAAGTGATCTGTAAATGAAGTGGGCTAGGATTTTTCATCTTAAAAAGGTCAGCCTACAGGTTTTATATAGTTTGGTTGCCCTTTCCACCCTCCATAATGCTGCAAGGTTTCTCTTAAAGCGCCTTACTCAAGTAAGTTCTATGCCAATATCTGTAACAAAATTTATCATTGACCCAATCTAGGTATTTGCTAATTCACTCAGAATTAATTGTACACTTTAATCATCTTCATTGAATCAGTTCCCATGTCTGTAGCTTTTATAACCTTAAGTACTAGCTGCATACTGATTAAAATTTTTTCCATCAATTGTATATGAGGTATGACTATAAATTTTCTTTTTAATTTTTCTTCTGTGACTCATAAACTGGCTTAGAATGCAATTTCAGAGAGGAGTGAAAGGTTTGCAACTAATACTGACATTCATGGGATAAATGTTCTTTTTTTCTCTTAGGAGAATATTCAGATGTATATATTCCAATGCATTAAAATACTCTTGTTATGGCCTTTTAAGTCAGTCTTTCTCTGCCTGATCAGGCCCACTACTACTTCTCAGGAGTATACTTTCACTTCTGCTCACTAAACTACCTTTTCCTTTTGCTATTGATGTGTTTGTTCGACTCAGTCCGAAACAACACAAACTTGGATATCATCACAGAAGCCATCCCGTGACATATATTGTTGTGAGCTAGTCCAGGAGTCTACTTCCTTAGGTTACTCCAAACCCGTACTGAAGACTCATCTGTCCCTGTTGGCAAATTGTAAGAAACTAAGCTGTAAAATTACAAATGACCATGCAACAAGGGTATTAACCTCTTGGGGCCTCCACTGAATTCTACTGCATGACATCTAGGACAAACGCTAACCTTCCCAACCCTCCCAATGACATACACACCTTGGTACTATATCAACAACCTGCCCCTACCTCCTCTCTCCCACCTAGATCAGATAGAGTGAGAGTTCCATGATCCACCATAGCCCCTTTCCAACATGAAGTAGTTACAGAAGATGGACCATCAACCTTCATCTCTTCAAAAAATTTATGGAGATCTTGCCTCTTAGGGGGAAAATGATGCAGGAGAAAGCTAGCAAATGGAAAAGGTTAAGGTGGCTATATGCTAGAGCGTCTGCCCATGTGGCTAGATTAAAAAAAAAAAAAATTGATCAGGGCAGAAAATTCCCTGTCCAAGGTAATGTAAGCAGGAGATTAGTAGAGGTTGTCTAGCTGATTAAGCCATATTTGATATAGCCAATGAGATGAATCAATGGGCCCAGCCACATTTGGTAGAGCCAGTTGACACAGAAAGTTTCATACTTTTTTTAAAGAATTGTTTATTTAATTTTATTTATTATTATTAGTATTTTAAATTTGACCAGAAAGAGAGAGAGATAGAGAGGGAAAATGAGAAAGCAAGCCTCCAGGTCCAGGACTTGATCTGCAGTCGGACATGTGGGAATCCAGCATCCCAACTACCATGCCACCTGCCAACTCCAAGAATGTTTATAATTAAAAAATTATAAACCTCTCAGAATGTAACTGTTGGTGCCTCTTGAGCCACTCTTTCTGTCCACTCAGCCCAGCTCCTATCTTTCAGGAGTGTACTTTCGTTTCTACTTAATAAACTACCTTTCTCTTTCAAACAAACAAACGAACAAACACAACTCTAGTTATTTCACAGTCACAATTACTGTTCCTATTTTCTTTTACCTTCCTTTCTTTCTTCCTTCTTTTCTTCCTTCCTTCCTTCATCCCTCCTTCCCTTCTTTCCTTTCTTTGCCAGAGGGCCCATGTGCTCACAAGAGGGCACCTGCACTGGCCAGAGAGAAACAGAGAGAGACAGGGAAGGTGAGAAAGTGAGGTAGTGAAACTGAACAGGGACCCCCATGGGAGGGATGGGTTTGTGGATAGAAGTCTGACTACTTTTCCTATTTTTCCAAAATCTTTTCAAAAGGGGACTGGGGAAGTCATGCCCACAAACATTAACAGACCATTTATTTTCTATCAACAGGATTCTTCCTACCTCCTGTTCCAGGCATAGTATCTTTGAGATGTATATTTCAACCAGTTACAGTATATTCTTATGCTTATCTCTTCCCAAGACACAGAACTTCTCTTTTCCTTGAGATGTAGATTAAGCCTTTCTTTAACTAAGACACAGATCTTCCCTTCCAATCACCAACCTAAGAATTGTGGAACCCACCTATAACCTACAAGCCCCCCCCCCCCCCCTTCTACATGTCCCGCCTTTTTGGGCCAGACCAATGGAAAAGCTTTTCACTAAATGTTGTCTGTCAATCTCAAAAACAAATAAAAGGAACTTCTGTACATGATCACCCTGAGAAAAGCCATGTATGCCTCTTCTCTGGGCCTAGGTCACTCACAGTTGGCTTGGAAATAAACCACATTAATTATTAATTATTAATTTTACAGTTGGTTATTTTTTTTCCATCAACAGGTTCTTAGTTTCCCCTTCTGTTGAAGAAAAATATATGAATTTCCCAAACTGAGAATTTATAAAAGCTGAACTAAAAGTAAAGTGTATTTTCTAAGGTGCTTGGAATACAAGATCCATTTATATTGTAGTAGCTCAGAATAAGGGTTGTAAGACTTCAGATTTTGGTTATGATAATAAAACAATACTGGCCATAAATAAGGGTCATTCGACCTCTAAAAGTCTCACTTAAAAGAAAGATAAGGTTTTAATTTCAATGTGTAAGATGTTTTGTAGGATGGAAACTGCTGGCTGTTAGCTAAAAAACTCCAGAAACCTGAACAGAAATTTGATTACTTAAGGCCTTCTCAATCAAGAATTCCAATGAGGGGGCCAGTAGGTGTTGTGGTGGTTAGGGGTGTGGACTCCCACATGATCGACCATGGTTCAAGTCCCAGACTTGGCAGCTTGCTTTCTCACTTTCTCTTTCTCTCTCATTCTCTCTCTGGTCAAATTAAAAATAAATAATTAAATTAAATTATGTAATTGTTAAAATGAAAAAAACATGCCCATGAGATGATCACACTGTATTGAACCAATCATTGAATTGATTATGTGCTTGGGATTCCTGTCCCAAATTTTGTCCTTAAAAATGCATGCAGGGAGCACGCTGGGAGACTAGGTCTTTATAGCATGAACTGCTGGCTCTTCTTGCTTTGAACATTTTAATAAGGTTGTATTTTCCTTCATCACACTATGTGCTTATGGTTTGGTTTGCTGTACTTGAAATAGTAAACCTGATTTGAACTAGGTGACAAAATAAGTACTTTGCATTGGGGACATTAAAAATCCTCTTTTAATATGCATTTTTGACAGGGTCTTGCCATGTCAAGATTCTCCTGCCCTAACCTCCAAATTAGCTAGGTTTATGTTACTCCACCATGCCCAGTCTGCTCAGGTTGATCAGACAATCAAACCAGGGCCTCCCATTTAGTCCCAGCCCCTCGCAGCAGCACTTTATCACTTGTGCCACTGCAGCTTAGCCTAAAAGCACATTTTTTAAAAAAGGGTTCGGCCATAGAGCAAGTGCACTTGCCTGAGAGACAGTAAAAGGGAAAGTGAGAAATCGCCCCCCAGGGGTATGGCCATATTGCAATCATTCTCCTCTTGGGATTTTGGGCATGCATGCACACAGACCTGGCATGAGTTTTTAAGCTCCTGGGTCTGGTACTCAAACCACAGTTGGCCATGTAAGAGTCCAGTGCTTTAACTGCTAAGCCACTTTTTATGCACTTTTAATAATGCTGTCATGTGGTGTCTCTTATTGTGGTTTCAGCAGGATCCTGCTCTCTGAGGAGGCCGGTAAAGTGATAATCTGCTTTCTGGCTGGACTGGGTCCAGTCCCACCACCCTGCCAGCCGAGGCCTGCCTATTTACTTTGGGTCTGCGACAGCAGGCTATGGCCACTGTGACTGCCACTAAGGTTTGGCTCCAGCAACTTCTCTTGACACCACAGCAAATTCAAGCACTATGCTGTTTACTTCAATACCAAATGCTTCTACTTCCACTGCTGCTACTGGGTTCTCTACTGGGTTACTACTTCAACAACTATCACCACCACTGTCACCACCAATACCACTACTACCATCACCAGTGGCTTTATCCTGAATCTAGAATCACTGACATCAAATGGGATTAAAAGCACTATTCCAGGCAGAGCTACTTCTGTACCTTTTACTTCAACTGTTAATGTAGTAGTAACTCCTGTGATGACATGTGGTGATCTAGAAGGTCTGATAGATAAGTGGAACTATGAGCTAGAAGATTATGAGAATCACTTTCTTCACCAGGCAACTCAGATCAATTATTGGGATCATGCATTAATTTAGAAAGGTGAGCAGATTATCCCTTTATGTGGAGAAGTGGAAAAAGTGAAACTGTACCAGCAAGGGTTACTATGTATAATCAGGATCTATATTAGAGCTGCCTAATTTACCTATTTGTAAAACCTACTGTAAGATGGGAATAGCATATACAGAGGAGTACTATCACATTTAGGATCAACATAATAAGACCACTTGATTTGCATATATGTAAAACCTATCCCAGAAGAATGGGACTAACAGAGCTAATTGTGCACTCAGTCAGTATACTTAAGATGAATATATTGGGGACCAGCAGATGGCATAATGGCTACATCGCTGGACTCTCATGTAGTTGACCACAGTTCGAGTCTCAGACCCAGTGGCTTAAACTCACACTGGGCACAAGTGTGTGTGTACACAAGATCCCGAGAGGAGAATGGAGGAGGAGGGATTACAGCATGGCCATCCCCCTGGGGGTGATTTCTTGCTTTCTGTCTCTCTTCTCTGTCTGTCTTTCTGGCGAGTGCATGTGTCCTATAGCAAAAACCTCTCAAAAAAAAAAAAAAAAATGATGGGAACCAGCAGTTAGTGTAATGGCTATGTCTCTGGACTCCCATGTAGTCGACCGCGGTTCGCGTCCCGGACCCGGTGGCTTAAAACTCACGCCGGGCGCGTGTGTGTGCGTGCCCAAGATCCCGAGAGGAGAATGGAGGAGAAGGGATTGCGGCGTGACCATCCCCTCGGGGGATGATTTCTCGCTTTCTGTCTCTCTGTCTGGCTAGCGCACGCGCCCTATAGTGAAAACCTCTCCAAAAAAAAAAAAAAAAAAAAAAAAGATGAATGTATCACAGTTTTCTAAATCTAAGAATTTTCAGGGTGCATGGTTTGATGGCATCTTGTCGCCACTGCAGGGATGTATATAGATCCTCACTCTTCTAAGGCTTGAATGTTGAGCCTCTGGCTGGAAGCTCTTGAGTTTGCTTTGAAAAGAACCTTTTTACCGGAGCGTATCCAAAATGATGGCCTAAGTAACCACTAGGGAAATGTACATCCACACCTAGAAAGTAACTAATGGACCATCACAGGCACCCTACCAAAGGTTAAGGTATTGTGATCTCCTACCCACTCCCCAAAGAAATATTCCTGACAGTGGTGTGAATTAACAGGAAGATATTCTTAGTTTAGAAATAATATTAGAGAATCTTTTGCTATGTTGAATAATTCTACAGTAAATACAATTAATTTGTAAAAGCTACCTCCAAGTTTCTCTTTATTATGTCAAAGCTGACTGGATTAATGTAACAAGGTTCACTGTAGGTCTTAGATGAGCTATCCTCCAGCTTTGACAGCTATGCTTTGTGCAGTTGTTATGATTTGCCTATTTAGCAGTTTTGTGAAACTATTAAGGTAGCATGGGTTCTGGAGCCAAATAACTTGAACTCTAATCCTAGCTTTGCCATATAGTAACTCTGTGACCATGGGCAAATTATGTAATATCTCTGTTATATGTGTTTTTCAGTTTCTTCATTAAAAAAAATGGGGATGATAATAGTACCTAACTCATAGGGTTGTGTGAGGACTACATATAACTGAGCTGTTATATGTAAAGAACTTAGGGAAGTATTTAACATATATATTCTCTTGTAGATGTTATCTAATGTTATTATTTGGTCTTTTGTTTCATGTTGGCCTTCTCTAGAGAGCTGCAATGTCCAAAACTTTTGTCACTAGCCAGATGTGGCTATTTAAATTTAAATTAACATTAAATAAAATTTAAAATCCAGTTCCTCAGTCACAGTGGCAAAATGTCTTAAAAAATTATACATAGAGTTATCATATGACCCAGCAATTTCACTCCTTTGTATATGCCCAAAAGAATAAAAAAAGGTATATCTGTACAAAACATTTTATACAAATATTCATGGCAGCTTTATTCATAATAGGCAAAAACTGGAAAAAACTGAAATGTCCATAAACTGATAAATAACAAATAAATCATAGTATAGCCATATAGTAGAATATTTAGTCATGAATAAGAATGGAGTGATGATATATTTTATCACGTGGTTGAACCTGAAGAGCATGCTTAGTGAAAGGCTAAAGGGTTAGCTGGTAGTGTGGTAGTTAAATTATCTGGATTCTATCTATTTAGCTGTCCAGCTTTGCTGTTTGAGTCCAGACACAATGGCTTAAAAAACAAGCCAGGCACCTGTGTGTGCCTGCCCAAAATTCTGAAAGGAGACATGGAGAAGAAGGGATTGGGGCATGACCATATCCCATGGGAGGTAGTCTCTCTCTGTCCGTCTCTCTTCAGCAAATGCACATGCCCTCTGGCAAAGTTTTTTAAAAAGAAAGACAGGTTGAACAATAAAAGATCATATATTATAGAATTTAATTAATTTAAAATGTCTAGAATGGAAGCAGCAAATAGATTATTAGTTGTTAGGGTCTGGGAGGGAGATTTTTTGAGAGAAATGAGAAGGGACTACTAATGAATATGGAGTTCTTTTTTATTCTTTTTTAAAGAATTATTTTATTTAACTTCATTTATTTATTGATATTTTTTGAACCAAAGAGGGACAAAAGGAGGAGGGGAGAAAGCAAACAGCCAAATCCAGTACTCTAACCACAGTAGGCCATGTGAGAGTCCAGCACCTTTAACCACCTGCTGGCCCCATGAATAAGGAGTTCTTTTAAGGGACATGAAAATTCTGGAACTAGTGGCAATGATTGAACAGTCCTATGAATACACTGTACTGTCATATTTACTATCCTTATCTGACTCTCCCCTACTAGGCTGTGAGCTCCTTTAGGAGATGGACCGCATCTCATTATTTTCTTTTTGGAGAGGTTTTTCACTATAGGGCGCGTGCGCTCACCAGACAGACAGAGACAGAGAGACAGAAAGCGAGAAATCACCCCCCAAGGGCGATGGTCATGCCGCAATCCCTTCTCCTCCATTCTCCTCTCGGGATCTTGGGCGGGCATGCACACACACACTCCAGGCGTGAGTTTTAAGCCACCGGGTCCGGGACGCGAACCGCGGTTGACTACGTGGGAGTCCAGCGACATAGCCATTACGCTAACTGCTGGTTCTCACATCTCATTATTTTTGTAATCTAGCTCAGTGCCTGGAACTTCAGAGTCATTCATTAAATGTCTGTGGAATGATTGGAATTATTGAATAAATAAATGAGATAGCTCTATTGCAGTCTGTGGAAATTTGCAAATTTATAAATTCTCTTTTCTTGCTTTTCAGAAATACCAATCGCTGATACTTCTTGATTCATAAGAGCTCTGCAAATCACCCAAAAGTCATAGCAATATAAATGTAGGCAATTTTGGCAAAACAAAAAAAATAGGCAATTAGAGTAAATATAAGGCTGCTCAAATGCCTTAAAATTACAAATAGAAAATGTTAGTCTCCTAAATATTTGAAAGTAGAATTTCCCTTTTTATTTCCTTTTTCAAAATACACATCCTATCTAGTATAAAATTTTAAGGTGTTAAAGTTACCAAATGAACAATTTGGAAGCTAAGAGAAAGAGATTTAACATATGTATGACAAATACTAAATCACTCTGGGATTTTAATTTTACTATATGATGACTTAGACTAGAACACAGTCCAATGTGCTAAATAAAAAACAAAATATTGAGGAGCCAGGAGATGACATAGCGGTTACTTCACTGGACTCCCACATGGCCAACCACAGTTCAAGTCCTGGATCCAGTGGCTTTACATTCTGGGTACATGTGCGTGCATGCCCAAGATCCCAGGAGGAGAATGGAAGAGAAGGGATTGCAGTGTGTCCATCTTCCTGGGGGGGTCATTCCTTGATCTCTGTCTCTCTGTCTCTGTCTTTCCAGCAAGCACACACACTCTATAGCAAAAATCTCTCCAAATAAAAGAAAAAAAGTGAATAAAATATTGAAATGAATGGAAAATGTAGTACAGGTACTGCAAATTGGTTAGCATATCAGATAAAAATAATCATACACACACATACACACACACACACAACTGTCTTCTTTTATGATCAAACTGAAAATACAACAGTACTTTTACTTTTTACACAGAACTGAGCATTTTTCTTATTTTTAGTACTTGATTGTGAAAATGTTCAAACATATAGAAAAGATGAAAGAATTTTACAGTGAACACCCATATTCTCACCACTTACATTTATAATTAACTTTTTTTATTTTACTTGCTTTATTTCATATTCTTCCATCTATCTATCCCTATATTCATCCACCAATATAGAACTGAGGATTTAAGTACTTTTTTTTCCTTAAATTTTTAAGATTATTTATTTAATTTTATTTATTCATTAATTCATTTATTTTAATTTGACCAGAGAGAGAGAGAGCAAGAGAGAGAGAGAGAGAGAGAGAGAGAGAGAGAGAGAGAGAGAAAGAATGAAAGTGAGAAAGCAAGCTACCAGGTCCTGGACTTGAACCATGGTCAGCCACATGGGAGCGTCCAGTGCCTTAACCACCACACCACCTGCCGGTCCCAACATTTAAGTACCTTACACAGCCTTACTCAAGGAATTAGGTGCACAAATAGCTCTCCTGATTGCTATGCTCTTCCCCTATGTTCTGCTTTGAATTTAATCTGTTTCATTTGTCAAATTGAATTTAGTTTTCAAATACTGGTAACTCTGTAAAGATGAACTTTTCTATTAAGCTCTTGTCTAATTTAAGAGAATTAACCTGGTTGGCAGGCTTCTGGTGGTTTATTTGTTTAACATACTTGAAATTGCTTAGTATGTGTCTAAAAGCTCAGATACAATATGAATTTCATTCATCTTAATAATAAAATATGCTTATAATAATAATTCTATTACATGTCACTTCTCATCCCTGGGCTCTCTTGATTTAGTCCAGGATGGTTCTATTGCTGCCAGCATCTTTTTGTGGACTGTGCATGTTAAATTAATTACAAGATTTAAAACATGATTACCTTTATTCATATTTGACTTGATCTTTGTCCTTTTCACCCTTTCAATATTCTTTTCTACACTCTGTTGCTTTTCACCTCAGAGATAATATTGAGTGTGAAAGGCATAACAGAAAAGATTAAGCATGGAAAATTTGTCAAAAGTTAATCAGTTTTACATTCTAAAATATACTAGGATTTTTTTTTAATCACAACAGACTTACTTTTTTTAAAGAATTATTTTTATTTTAACTTTATTTGTTATTATTTTCCAATTTGATCAGAGAGAGGCAGAGGGGAGGGGGAGTGAGAAAGCTAGCCACTAGGTCCAGGACTTGAATTGTGGTCGGCCATGTGGGAATCCACTGCCTTTAACCACCACACCACTTGCTGGCCCCCAGACTTATATTTTAAAACATTATGCTGTGTTAAAATTTATGTGTAAAAGTAGTCAAGGAAATTATATGGGCTTAGAGCAACTCTTGCTCCATTAAATAATTAGTGTTTAAACAAAGAAGAAATGAGCAAATGGATCAAGCCAAGGACTTTTCCAAGGAGAATTCAGACCTTTAACTGTGGGGTATTTTGTTTTATTCTCTGTTGTAATGAAATCATAATATCTCTGTAGTAGAACTAACTATTCAATTGCATCAGAAAAATAATTAAAAAGCCATTCCACTAAAAGGAAAAGTATCTCAGAACTTCTCAGACTGTCCCTTGAGAGAAAGAACTGCATCTCATTCACTATTATGTATACGCAGCACCTAACTCACATAGCCATATAGTACAGGTTGAGTATCCCTTATTATTACTATTATTATTTTGAAGAGAGATTTTTGTTATAGGGAGCGTGTGCGCACTGGAGAGATAAAGACAGAGAGACATAAAGCGAGAAATTATCCTCCAGGGGGGATGGCCATATCACAATCCCTTCTCTTCCATTCTCCTCTCAGGATTTTGGGCATGCATGCACATGCACACAGTGTGAGTTTTAAGCCACCAGTTCCGGGACTATGGAGTCGACTATGTGGGAGTCCAGTGACATTACCATTATCTGCTAGTCCCAGAGTATCCCTCATTCTATATGCTTGGGACCAGAAGTGTTTAGGATTTGAGGTTTTGGAATTTTGGAATATTTACATTATACATAACAAGATATCTTAGAGATGGGGCACAAGTCAAAACATGAATTTCATTTGTTTCATATGCATTGTGCTCACGTAGACTAAAGATAATTTTATACAATATTTTTGTATTGCAGCATTTTGACTGGGCCCTGTCAAATGAGGTCAGGTGTGGAATTTTCCACATGAATCATTGTGTCAGCATTTAGAAAGTTGTGGATTTTGGAGCAATAAATATTTTTGAATAAGCAAACATGTAACCCTACATATTCATGTCTTCACATTTGAAGCAAATTTGGCTACAATGACTCTGTCACTGTAGATAATTGGGAAAATAATGGTTCATGGGTTAAAAATGGGCTTCTGTCTGTTTTGTAAATAAAGTTTTATTGGAATACAATCATGCTCATTTTTTTCTTTTTTTTTGGAGAGGTTTTCACTATAGGGCACGTGCACTCGCCAGACAGATAGAGACATAGAGACAGAAAGCGAGAAATCACCCCCCAGGGGGGATGGTCACGCCACAATCCCTTCTCCTCCATTCTCCTCTCGGGATCTTGGGCACGCACGCACACGCACCCGGCGTGAGTTTTAAGCCACCGGGTCCGGGACGCGTGGTCGACTACGTAGGAGTCCAGCGACATAGCCATTACGCTAACTGCTGGTTCCCAGTCATGCTCATTTGTCTATGTATTGTCTATGACTGCTTTTATACTACAACAGCAGATTTCAATAGTTGTGCAAAAGACTATATGGCCAACAAAGTCTAAAATAACTATTTATTGTTTTTTAATTTTTAATTAATTTTAATTAATTTTACATTCATTCACTGAGCATATAAAATGTGATTTCCCATCCAGAATATACTGCATAGTGGCTTAATCATACATGTTATTGCTGATAATTTTCCATTTCTAGTTTCACATATATGTGTATATATATATTTTCCAACTATTTCTCATCCTCTGCTATTTCCCATCCTCCTTCCACACTGTCTCTGGTGTCTACAGTTGCTTTCCATTCTTTTATTTCCCCACATTTTATTGATTCACAAAATATCTTAAATAATCTAACTACTTTCAAAAACAAGATCAGCTGATATGCAAGTATCTGTGAATACATGTCTGACTTAAGGCGTGAAACTCTGAGTAGAATGAATATACTATAAAGTATCATCTAGTAGCACCTGATGCTATATAGCTTACTGTGGTCATTAAATAGGTAATTTTTAATATATTTTTTAATTTCAAGAAAAGCAGTTATTTTTATTTTTAATAATTATTTATTTTATTTTATTTATTCATTCACTTATTTTTTAATTTGACCAGAGAGACACAGAGGGTGAGAGTGAAAGAGAAAGGAAGTGAGAAAGCAAGCCGCCAGATTCAGGACTCGAACCCTGGTCAGCCATGTGGGAGTGTCCAGCGCCTTAACCACCACGTCACCTGCTGGTTCCAAGAAAAGCAGTTTTAACTTTAATAAATCAAAGTCAAGGAAATGTTAAGATAGCTTTGCTAAAACTTAAAGCTAGGAAACAAGTTAGGATTCTGTTCAAATAGTAAGTACATGAACCTATTGGCAGCTCAAGATAAGACAAAAATCCTTAAACTCGGAAAACAAAGCCTAGAAGAAAATTAGTAATGTTTTAGTCAAAAGTCCTAAGATTCTATTTCACCAGTTCAGTCTCACGTACTTAATTTATCTTCTGTTGTGGCCCGATCTTACCAATTAAATTCTGGGATATAATATTCAATTCCAGACTTGTTCCTACCATTAAGTTGGCCATTTTCTTAGTAGTTTTTGAACTCTTATTTCTGTGTGTCTGTATTTAGTTCTCTTTGTATAGCACTCCCTTCAGTACTTCTTGGAGAGCTGGTGTGGTATTGGTAAATTCATTCAGGTTTTGTTTATCTGAGAATGTTCTTGTCTTTTCTTCCCATGTGAAGGGTAATCTTGCCAAGTACAGAATGGTTTAAATTGCTTGGTTGAAATTGCTTTTCCCTTAACACATTGAATATATTTTCCCATTCTTTCTTTGTTTGCATTGTTTCTGATGAGAGGTCCTCTGTGAAGCCTGATAGGATATTCTTTGTAGGTAACTTGATGTTTCTTGCCAATTTTAGTATCTTGTCTTTGTCTGTGACTTTGGTCAATCTGGTATAATGTGTCTTGGAGAAGATCTTCTTGGGTTGATTCTATTTGAGGTCTTTTGTATTTCTTGGGTCTGGATCTTTGAATGTCTCTCCAGGTTTGGAAAGTTTTCTTCCAGGATTTCATGGAATAGATTATCAATGCCCTTATGAGTCTCTTCACCTTCTGGGATGCCTATTACCTGGATATTCGGATGTTTGATGATATCTAGTATTTCTCATATATTATTCTCAGTTTTGGGGGGCAATTTTCTCAGTCTTCATGGTGGATTTTTCTAGGCCAGTGATTCTATCTCCTACATCTGAGATTCTATTCTCTGTATGATCTAGTCTGCTTTTAATGCTTTCAAGGGAAATTTTGACTTCTTGTATTATAGCCTTCATCTCTAACAGTTCCATCTGATTCTTTTGTAATGTGTGAAACTCCTCTTTTAGATCTTGCATGAATTTCCTTACCTCCTGAAACTCTTCAACTCCTTTCTCCTTCCTCTTCAGCAAGCCCTTGTCTCTCTTCTCTTCCATCTCTGTAAGCTTTGCCATTATGAATGTTCTGAATTTTTTATCAGACATTTCCATGATTTCCATTGAACTGTGTGTGGATGAAGAGGAGTTATCCTTTTCCCTTGGAGGAGAGGTATTTTCCTGCTTCCCCATATTTCTTGTGGTCCTGCAGCGATTTCTAGTCATCTGGTGGATGGTCGGTTTCTTCCCAAACTTGGAAGTTCAATCATGCGAGTTTTGTATGCTGGAGGCCAAATTATCAGTGGGACCTCTTCATTTCTCCGTTTCCCCCAAAATGGCTAGATCTCAGGAGCCATGGAGCTGTCTCTTGCAGAAGGCCTGTTCTTAAATCAATTTTTTAAGAGTTTTTTTTTTTTTTTTTTCTATAGGGTATGTGTGTGCTTGCCAGAAAGACAGAAAGCAAGAAATCACCCCCTAGAGGGAATGGCCATACCACAATCCCTTCTCCTCCATTCTCCTTTTGGGATCTTGGGCATGCATGCACACGTGCCCAGCATGAGTTCAAGCCACCGGGTCTGGGACTCGAACTTCGGTCGACTACATGAGAGTCCAGCGATGTAGCCATTACATCATGTGCTGGTTCCTATTAAATCAATTTAACAGTCAAAGTAAGAATCTAAAGAAGAGAGTTGGAGGATGATAACACAGGACAGAAAGTCAGCAGGTTGGACCATACCTGAGTAATGTGATGTTTATATGTCCACTTTGTCTCATCCTCATCAGCCTTTCCCACATGGTGTGTTTAGAAGGGCTTGGAGATAAGGTTTAAGCACAGGCACTTTGCAGGCGAAAGAAGCCTGAGGCCAATTATGTATGCATACTCTCCTGAAAAGTCGTAGGGACCAGTGTGCCTGTCCACAGCTGAAGCTCACCATAACCCAATGAGCAGCTGGGGATATTTTTATTTTATTTCTTAGCTAGAGGTTACATGGGCCCAGAGTAGGTGTCACTCATGATGGCTGATTTATGCCCTCACAGATGCTGAATGCCTCATGTATATTTATTATACTGTGAATATTAGGTGCCTCAAGAATATTTAGTGTCTACTTGGTTCTTTCCTTCCTTCTGATCTATGTTTTTCACACATATATTCTACTCTATGTTTAAAATTCACAAAGGCCAGATATTAGTGCAGTGCTTATATAACACTCTTTATGGCTGACCCACAAGGGAGGGTTCTGAGTTCATGTCTGGAATATGCTTGGAGAGTGCATGCCTGTGATCTGGAGCAGCTGAACCTGGGGTGGATTGTGGCATGAGGACCTTCTTGAGGGTGTCTGTCTCTTTCTCTCTTTCTCTCTCTGTGTCTATCTTGCTCATAGAAGAAAGAAATAAACTTAAAAATATAAAAATAAATGTTTCATGGGTAACTATTTAGTCTGCTTTCAAAGAGTATTATTTTTCCCATTTGTTTACTTCTATAGCAGAAATTAATATTTCAGTCAATACAGCAAATGCATGTTACACTTAGTTTGCAACATCCTCATTTTTTAAAAAAATATTTTACACACTCAATCACTGTACATCACCACAGCTTGTAAAATGAATTTTCCCAGCATGAATACACTATACACCAGTCCAGTTAAAGATATTAACATATATGTTATCATAAACAGACAATCCTCTGTTTCTGTGTCCCTTGATGTCTTGCCTCTGCAACATCCTCATTTTATAAATAAAGAAAGTGAGGCACAAAGAAGTTAAGTAACTTGTTGGACATGCCAGGTTTCAGGTGGAGACAGAATTCAAATCTGTAGTTTGACCCCATAGTTCATGCTTTTACTATGCTGTACTGCCTCTGAGGTTAAGAGTGAGGTAGGAGCCATATAAGTATAAGGTAGGTATTATTATTATTATTATTATTATTATTATTATTATTTTAGATATTTTTGCTATAGGGCATGTGTGCTTGCCAGAGAGACAGAAAGAGACGGAAAGCAAGAAATCATCCCCCAGGGGGATGGCCATGCCACAATCCTTCGTTCTTTTTTCTTTTCTTTTTTTTTTCTTTCATTTTTTTGTCTTTTATTTTTCTTTCTCAGATTAATTAAATTCACATTTTACATAAAGTTCCCATTATGATGTATACAATATACATATATGTATATAGTTTTCAACAGAGAACTCTACATTTTTTGGTGTTAAATGATTCTTCCCTTTGCCCCTCACGCCCACTCTCTACCACCCACTCCCCTCCCTTACAGCCTCTGGTATCTACATTTATCCTTTCCGCTATCATATCATCGGACCTTTCTCCTTCTGCCAGAGTGCTGATATTTTTTTTTCATTGCACATCTTTACAGTGTACAGCATGGTTTTTCCCAGCATGAGTACAGTTCACATTAGTCAAGACAATGATACCACCACATACATCATCATCAACAGACCACCCTTCACCCCTGTGTCCATCAAGTGTGATGTTCGTTCCCTGAATCCCTCCCCTCCGCCCTCCATCACTCATTCCCATTACCTCTCCCATACTGTCTCCAGCATCCGCAGTTGCCATCCCTGCGACCATACCCTCCAGTTCTTTCACCCTTCTTTTTTTCCTTTTTCAATTATCAGCTCATAAAGTTTTCCACAATAGGGACCATAGATTCTATTCAGGGTTGGGTCAAGGGTGGGTCTCGTGCAGTTCCGCAATTGTAGGTGAGTCTCCATGGAATACAGTTTCAGGAACACGGTTCTGGTAAGCAGAGATGGTTATCAGTTGATGCGGCACAGCATCCATCCTGTGATTACCGGGAATGGTGTTGTGGGGATATGCAGCGTGAGTCATCCTCGAGTATCTGGCTTCCTTAAGAATGGTAGAATAGTTCTTGTTTTTCCCTGAGGTAATGCAGGGCTGGTAACCATCATCTTCTCACTGTCCATAGGCAGCGAAAATCCTCTTATACAATATATTTCTCAATTGGTTTAAGACATCTAAAGTTTCTTTCTGTTACTTACATTTACAAGATCTTAATTCTTGTTTTCGGCTTCAGTTTGTCGCCCGCGACCGGCGGCCACGCGCAGGCCCGGCAACCACGCACAGGCTCCTCAGACACGCCCGGGCGCAGGCCCGGCAGCCACGCGCAGGCCCGGCGGCCACGCGCAGGCGCAGGCCTGGAGGGCACGCGCAGGCCTGGCGGCCACACGCAAGCACAGGCCCAGCGGCCACGCTCAGACCCGGCAGCCACGCGCAGGCCCGGCGACCACGCTCAGGCCCAGCGGCCACACGCAGGCCCGGCGGCCACTCGCAGGTCCGGTGGTCACACGCAGGCGCAGGCCCGGCGGCCACGCTCAGGCCCCGCGGCCACTCGCAGGCCCGGGGGCCACGCACAGGCCTGGCGGCCACGCACAGGTGCAGGCCCAGCGGCCATGCGCAGGCCCGGCGGCCACGCGCAGGCCCGGCGGCCACGCTCAGGCCCGGCGGCCACTCACAGACCCGGGGGCCATGCGCAGGCCCGGCGACCACGCTCAGGCCCGGCAGCTGTGCGCAGGCGCAGGCCCGGCGGCCACGCGCAGGCCCGGTGGCCACACGCAGGCCTGGTGGCTACGCACAGGAGCGGTCCCGGCAGCCACACTCAGACCTGGCGGCCACTCGCAGGCCCGGGGGCCACGCGCAGGCCCGGCGGCCACTCGCAGGCCCGATGGCCATGCACAGGCCCGGCGGCCACGTGCAGGCCCAACAGCCACACGCCAGCCCCAAGCGCACGAATGTGCCCGGGACCCATCGCCACCTCCCGCTCACCCACCCGGCCAGAGAAAGGAAGGACGGCGACCTCGGCCGTTCCGCGCCACCAGCCCGTGTCGGCGCCGAGCGCGGGACACACCCAGCGCCGGAAAGGCAGCGGGGGCCAGGTGGTCCGGGCCGTGGCACGCGGAGCAGAGGAGAGCCCTGCGCCCGGCGGCGCAGGTGCCCGGCGGCCCCACCGCGGCGCAGGCCTTCTTTTTCTTTTTTATGGAGAGGTTTTCTTGCTATAGGGCTCGTGCGCTCGCCAGAAAGACAGAGAGAGACAGAGAGACAGAAAGCGAGAAATCTCCCCCCGGGGGGATTGGCCACGCCGCAATCCCTTCTCCTCCATTCTCCTCTCAGGATTTTGGGCATGCACGCACACCCGCCTGGCATGAGTTTAAGTCACCGGGTCCGGGACTCGAACCGCGGTCGACTACGTGGGAGTCCAGTGACATAGCCATTACACTAACTGCTGGTCCCTCCCACAATCCTTCATTCTCTTCTTGGGATTTTGGGCATGAGTGCACACACTCCTGGTGTGATTTTAAACTGCCAGGTCTGGGACTTGAACTGTGTTCGACTATGTTGGAGTCTAGCAATGTAACCATTATGCCATCTGCTGGTCCCTAAGGTAGGTATTATAAGGCCAACTAATGGTGTGGTGATTAAGGTAGCTGGAACCCACATAACTGATTGCATGTTTAGAATCCTGGATAGGGCGACTTGCTAGGTGTGCATGTGTGTATGTGTGTGTATGTGCCCAAAGTTCCAAAAGGAGGAAGAGATGGAGGAGAAGGGATTACAGTGTGACTAGTCCCATGGGGGGTGCTTTCTAGCAAACTCTCTCTGGCAAGCACATCTGTCCTCTGGCAAATGTTTTTTTTAAAAGGTAAATATAAGAAAAGTTCTAAGTGTCATGGAAGCTCATTGGAGAGAGTTTTATAGAAAGGTACACATTCACTCACACACACACACACACACACACACACGTGCATGTATAGCTGTTGAAACCTAAATAAGCTTGAAAAATTGTACCAATGTCAATTTCTTGGTTTTAATAATGTATTATCGTGGCATTAGACATTATCTTTGGGAGATACTAGGGGAAGGTACACGGAACTTCTCTGTACATGTCTTTTTCAACCTCCTGTGAATCTATCATTCAATTATTTTAAAATAAAATGTATATATGTGTATAATATATGTATATACACACAAAATGAAAAGCACCCACACATGTATACATAGAGAGCAAGAGAGTTAAAGAAAGAAAAACTCAAGTGAATGAACATATCTTCTATTTAACATTTATTGAGTGCATTTTATGACTAAGATTCTGGTTAATGAAGAGTTGAATAAATATGTTTTCAATGACCGTCCATTCCATTAAAGTGTGTCTTCTTGAGAGGTTTCAATCAATATACTATTAATCGCTAATAGTGAAACTTACCAGCCAGTAATAAAGTAAGTGAAATCTATCAGCTTTCTTTGAAATAGATTAATTATAAGGATTACATAATTTATTCCCCTCTCCACTGTTCTACTAAATTTTGCTAACACTACTAAAGATATCTTAATTTGCCAAATCCAAGCCCCTAGTTGAACTCTCTGCAGCATTTATACTTGTTAACCAATAGTGTCCTATTTCTTCAACTTTTGTGACCTCAACTTTGTTCTACTTCTCCTCCTGTCTCTACAAGAGTTTTTACCTAGTATTCCCCCTTGTTTTAGGTGCTCTCATAAAGTTCAGCAACAAACTCAATGCCAGTATTCTCACATCTCTTTTTTCAAAGTCAATTTCTTCCTGAACTTTAGGCCCATTTTATTAATTACTCACTAGTTGTAGCCACTTGAATGTCCTTCAGGGGTCTCCAATTTGACTTAATTTCTCCACTTCCATTCTTCCTCCTTACAGGTGCCCTAAAAACATCTAAATTAAAACAAATATACTTGATTTCTTGAATGACATATAATTCTATCATTCTCAAAAATGAGAAACCTCTATGCAATTCTTGGTTCTTCCTTGTCACTCTTAAATTTAGTTTAATCATAAAATGTTACTGATTTTTAACTTCTCCTTCCAGACCTAAAAACCTAGACAGAATCTATCTGAGCTATGCCCTGCACCTTTCAGGAACTAGGGTAACTGAAGAGTCTCTGTTTCAAACCACTCCTTCCAGACTCAAAAATATAGACAGAATCCATCTATATCTCAGCTGTTCTCTGCCCCTTTCAGAGCCTGGGTAACTGAAGACCCTCTGTTCCAAACCTCTCTTTCCAGACCCAAAAACGTAGGCAGGGTCATAGAAATCCTCAACCCCCATTGAACCTGCTGCAAAGAGGGAGAAAGCCCTCTTCATAAATCTGAACTCAAATCTCTTGCTGTGGATACCACATTTCAAAACACGATAGAAGAGAGAAATTGGCACAGAAGTACCTTACAATAAAGGAAAGCACATAAACTTACAGTTGCAGAAACCTTCTCCAACAAGTTAGCCAAAAGTGAATACACCACCAAATAATTAAAAATCAAAGAAGAGAGACTGCAAAGTGAGCAACAGGGAGAAGTACAGAGCTTCAGAGAGTGCGTGGCTAATCTTCTTCCATGCACCTCTGATCTCTCACTTGAAATCTTGCAGCTCAGCCTAGATTCACCTGTTCTCTAGAAACTGAGAGGCCATTGTAATATTGAGTTCCAATGACAAAAGTGCAGGTTGCTTGATGAGAATCAGGGAACCAGAACTGCAGAGAGATTGCAGGTCATCTCCTCCCATATGCATATGAACACTCAGAATTAACTCCAAGAAATTAGGAAGAAATGTATAATCCATCAGATGACCAGAAACCACCACAGAGGCACAAGAAATATGAGAAACCAAGAAAATATTTTTCCCTCAAGGGAAAACAACAGCCCTTAATCAACTATATACAATACAATTGAACTTGTGGAAATGTCAGATAAAGAATTCAGAATATTCATAGTGACAAAACTAATCAAGATACAAGAGAAGAGAGACAATGAACTCCAGAAGATGCAAGAGAAAAGAGATAACAAGTTCCAGGAGATGAGGAAGTTCTTCCATTATTTGAAAGAAGTAACATACACCATAAAAAAAAGAATCAAACAGAGCTGTTAGAGATGAAGGCTATAATACAGAAAATCAAAATCTCACTCAAAAGTATTAAAAGCAGATTAGACCAGGCAGAAGATCGAATCTCAGATGTAGAAGACCAAACCTCTGACCTAGAAAATATCACCAAAAAGACTGAGAAAATATCCCCCCCCCCAAATGACAATAATATATGAGAAATACCAGATACCATTAAACACCCAAACATCCCAATAATTGGTATCGCAGTAGGTGAAGAAACTAATCAGGGCATTGATAATCTATTCCATGAAATCCTGGAAGGAAATTTTCCAAACGTAGAGAAGCATTCAAATATCCAGAACCAAGAAATACAAAGGACCCTAAATAGAATCAACCCAAGAAGATCTTCTCGAAGGCACATCATAGCCAGATTGGCCGAAACTACAAAGACAAGATAATAAAACTGGCAAGAGAGAAACGTCAAGTTACTTGCAAAGGCTATCCCATCAGGCTAACATCAGACCTCTCATCAGAAAAAAATGCAAGCAAAGAAAGAATGGAAAAATCTATTCAAAGTGTTAAATGAAAAATAATTTCAGGTAAGAATATTATACCCAGCAAGATTATCCTTCAAATGGAAAGGGAAAATAAAAATATTCCCAGATAAACAAAATCTGAAAGAATTTACCAATACTAGGCCAGCTCTTCAAGTATTTTGGAAGGAAGTGCTATGCGAGGAAAACTAAAGACAGACAGACAGAAATAAGAGAACAAGAAAAAAACAAGAAAAAGGTCAACTTAATGGTAGGGACAAGTTCAGAAATATTAATAATAATGTTGAATGTTAACGGAAAGGGCAGACCATAGTAACACTGGAAATTAAACAAAACAGAGATTACATGAGACTTAACTGGTGAAGTAGAATTCCATGACTTTTTTCTAAAACATTACTGATTTTCTTCTATGCTTTGTCTTCCTGATTTAAGGATTTTGATTTTCTTTTGAGTTGTTGACAGGTTCAGCAATTTGTTAAAAAAAAAAAAAAGAATTTTTTAATTGAAACAAACTTTTCTCCCTTCCTGACCCCTTTGGAATTCAAAAATTTTTGTGAGCATTCTCATTTTGTTGCGTAAGTTCAATTAAACAATAGTATTTGTTGTCTTGCATCAGAAATTGAATTGTTATGGGGCTTTGTGCAAATAACAGACCACTTTGAAATTAACCTAATTTTTTTTTGGCAAATAAGTTATTTTATACCTCTTTAGTAAAAGGAGGAATGGAGAGAGAAAAAAATGTTCAGAAGAAAATAATAGTGCATTTGTCATTAGATTCTAACTTTGTCCATACTTTAAGATCCTTTGTGATTCGATAAAATGTGATAAAAAAAAGTTTAGTATGGAAGGGAGGAAGGGGAAATAGGGAGGAAAAACCTGGTAAAAATATGCTTAATTGACAAAAAATGAGGAGCTATTTGCTGATGATAATATATATAGTAATATCTTTGTCTTGACTGACATGCATGGTATTTGTGTTGGAAAAAGAAATGTATACTGTAAAGGCATGTGATTAAATGTAAATAAATTTAAAAATAAATGAATTTTTAAAAATTATGGAAAAAAATTGTCAGTAGCCAGAATTGCGCTCCTCCGGTCTTTCATAACAGAGAAAACAGAATCCTTTGGATTTTCCAGTCTTCTTGTCACAAACAATGTTAATGTTAACAACCTCACCATATTGTGAGAACACACAGATGATGTCTCCTTCAGTCAGTTCATAAGCAAGCCCTGTCAGGAAGATACAGGTGCTATCCTTATCCGTCATGCCATGCCAAGCTGGACCTCTCCCTCATGCAACTTGTTGATGATCTTTACCTTTGTTAAAGGATGTATCTTTGCAGGTTCACACTGACTTGGCACCAAGGTGTCAGTTTCCAGGATGAGAGACAATTCTTTACTAATTGCCACCTTCCAGGAGAATCAGGCCCAGATAAAGTTCAGCATTATCATGGATACTTAGATATTATGTTGATAGGCTCACCATTCAAACAGAAAAAGAAGACAAATTGTCCTTACTTGAAGATGACATGATTATACACATGGAAAATAAAAAAGAATCCACAAAAAGACTCCCAGAAGTGTTAAATGAATTCAGTAAAGATGCAGGATACAAAATCAATACACAAAAGTATATAGCGCTTTTATACACTGACAATGAACAGACTGAGGTGGAAATGAAAAAAGCAACCTCATTTACAATAGCTTCAAAATCCCCCCAACAACTTAAGAATAAATCTAAGAGATGAAAGACCTTTATGTGTAAAACTGAAAAACTGAAAAAAAGAAGTTAAATATGACACAAAATTGGAAAGACATCCATCCCTTGCTCTTGAATTAAAAGAATAAGTATAATTAAAATGCAAATTATACCCAAATTAATTCACAAATTCAATTTGATTTTGATTCAATTACCGGTGGTATTCTTCACAGAAATAGAAAAAACATGGGTCTAGCAGATTTTGTGGTGGTTGGGGCACTAGACTCCCACATGGCTGACTGCAGTTTGAGTCCTGAACCTGGAGCTTGCTTTCTTACCTCCATTTTCTCTTTATCTCTGATCACATGGAACAATAATAATAATAAATAACATTAAATAAAAAATTCTTTAAAAAAAAACAGAAAACAACAATAATAAAATTTGTCTGGAACCAGATCCTGCAACACCAAGAAATACTACACAAGAAGAATAAAGTTGGAAGCATCTCACTATCCAACTTCAAAATATATTACAGAGTTGAAATAATTGAAACAACATGATACTGGCACAAAATCAGACACATAGACCAATAAAACAGAATAAAGAAACAGGAAATAAACCCTAAATCATACAGCCAACTGATCTTTTAAAAGAATTATTTATTTAATTTTATTTACTCATTCACTTATTTTTTTTTAATTTGACCAGAGAGAGAGAGAGAGAGAGAGAGAGAGAGAAAGTGAGAAAGCAAGCCACCAGGTCTGGAACTCGAACCATGATTGGCCATGTGGGAGTGTCCAACACCTTGACCACCATGCCACCTACAGGTCCCCTAGCCAACTGATTTTTTTAAAATACTTATTTGTATATATTTTAATGATCAAAACAAACCATTTTTCATAAGGTCAGCAATTAAACTTTAGATAAACACTGGGAGAAGATAACAAAAACTATAACCATGCCAACCAATCAGTAGTTTTATCTCAAAGAAAAAATAAATATATACAAAATTATGTCAAAAAATTTTTCCATAATGGAGATTAACATTTTTCAAGAACATATATTCTGCTTTAGCATATTCTTGTATTAAAGTAACTTGGCCAAAATTAAAATGATCAAATTACGAGACTTAAAAAAAACTTAGAGACTATTATATTCAGGTAGATCATGCCATAAGAGAAGTGCTTTCAGCTTTTCCACTTCAATTTTTGCTCTTAGTAGCGCTTCCTCTAGCTGCTGCCTTCTTTTCAATCCATCCCTCTTCTCCTGAAAGAAAACATCTCTCCTTGGGACAGAAGATGGAGATGATGTCATTCTCATATCAACAGAGGAAACTGATGGCGACAGAGATCTTTCTATAACATGTACTAATTCAAGTTCTTGTCTTTGTTCTACAGTATCATTCTGTTGAGAACTCAAAACTAGTGGAGGAGGTGGTTTAATGTCTTCTTCTTGTTTTGCCTCCACTGTAATAGACACAGGATGGTGATCCAACCTTACCTGTCGTGAACTGGTACCAGCCTGTACCTCCTCATCCAAGTTTGTGGTTCTTGTCTATTACCAGGCAAAACCTGGAAATCTGGGCAATCATCTCCATGACTTTCTTGGTTGACTCAGAAATGTTGCTTTTAAAATCTGATTGGGTCTCTTTTTGCTGCAATAGCTCCTGTTTGGCAGTTTCTTTGAGCTTTTTGTAAAGGGTGAGTAGGCCCTGCACTGGCTGTTCGAGGAAGGTAGTCTACTCGAATTGCATTATAGTTAACTGCTATGATATTCCAACATCTATTCTTTTCCAACTGATTTTTGACAAAAGGCACAAGATAATCCAGCATAGAAAAGAAAATCTTTTTAGCAAACGGTGCTGGAAGAACTGAATATCCACCTGCTGAAAAGTGAAACCAGATCTGTATCTCTCATCATTAATAAAAATCAACTCAAAGTGCATCAAAGATCTAAATGTAAAGCCTGAAACTATAAAACTACTTGAGTAGAACACAGAGGAAATACTTGAAGACATTTGTGTAGGAAAAAATTGGGATTACATCAAGACAAATGGCATTACATTAAGCTAAAAAGCTTCTGCTCAGTAAAGGAAACAATAGAGTGAAGATACACCCCACAGAATGGGAGCAAGTACTTGCCAATTATACTTCAGCTAAAGGATTGATAAACAGACTATTTAGGGAACTTGAGTTGCTCACTTGAAAAAAATGCTAATAATCCAATTAAAAAATGGGCAAATGAGCTGAACAGAGAACTCTCTAAGGAAGACATACCAATGGCCAAAAAGCATATGAAAAATATTAAATGTCCCTTATAAAAAGAAAAATGCAGATAAAAACCACAATGAAATATTACTTAACCACAGTCAGAATGACTAGGATCAAAAGAACAAAGAATAACAAGTTCTAGATAGGTTGTGGTGAAAAGGGAATCCTCTTATTCTGTTAATGAGATTTAAAATTAGTACGGCCACTGTGGAAATGTGAAGGTTCCCAAAAATTTACAAATAGAGCCACCGTATGATTGACCCAGTAATTCCAGTCCTGGGAATTTACACAAAAGATAGGAAAATAGTTGCAAAAACATTTGCACATCCATGTTTATTGTAGCATTATCCACAATTGCTAAGACATGGAATCAACCTAAGTGCCAAAAAATAAATGACTGGATTGAAAAAATGCACATATACATTATGGAATACTACTTAGCCATAAAGAACAATGAGACCCTGTCATCTAATACAAAGTGGATGAATATAGAAGATTTAATGCTAAGTGAAATAAGCTAGACTATGAAAGACAAGCATAGTACATCATTGCTGGGACCAGCAATTAGCATAATGGGTATGTCGCTGGACTCCCACATAGTCAACGGTGGTTCAAGTCCCAGACCTGGTGGCTTAAACTCACGCCGGGCGCGTGTGCGTGTGTGCCCAAGATCCCTAGAGGAGAATGGAAGAGAAGGGATTGCGGCGTGGCCATCCCCCCTGGGGCGTGATTTCTCGCTTTCTATCTCTCTGTCTGTCCGGCGAGAGCACGCACCCTATAGCAAAAATCTCTACAAAAAAAAAGTACATCATTGCTTAATATATACTGAATATTTGCACTCTATGGAAGAAACTGCAAAAATTTGAAGAATAACAGCAGAGAAGACAAGGGTAGATACCAGAGTCTGTATGGAAGGGGGTGGGTATTGGGAAGCAGGTAGGAGGGGCTCAGGAAAAAAAGCATTTAATAGACACAAGAACGTTAGATTCTTCGTTGAAAATTATGTATATGGAATATCCTTGATTCGATTATTATACGCTGCATCCACGCTTTGAAAAATCACTTTGTATGCCACAAAAATGTACAGCAGTTAAAGGTATATAAGAAATTATCAAATAAATTAAAATTGAAAAAAAAAGTGAATTTTGTCTAAGGCAGACATACGAACAGCCAAAAAGCATATGAGGAAATGCTCAACATCCCTCATCATAAGGGAGATGCAGATAAAAACCACAATGAGATACCACCTAACCCCTGTCAGAATGGTGAAGATTAAGAATATAAAAAGTAATAAGTGTTGACGGGGATGTGGTGAAAAGGGAACCCTCCTACACTGTTGGTGGGAATGTAAACTAGTTCAACCACTGTGGAGAACAATATGGAAGTTCCTCAAAGATCTACAGATAGAATTACCATTTGATCCAGCAATCCCACTTCTGGGTATCCAAAGGACAGGAGAACTCTCAGTTGGAAAAGTGCTTGCACATCAATGTTTATTGCAGCATTATTCACAATTGCCCAGACATGGAACCAACCTAAATGTCCACAAACTGATGAATGGATTGGAAAAGTGTGGTATATATACTCTATGGAATACTACTCAGCCATAAAAAATAACAAGACCCTGGAATTTGATAGAAAGTGGTCAGATATGGAGGATCTAAGCCAGGCTATGAAAGAAAGATATTGTATGTATCCACTTAATATATACCGACTATCCGCACTCTATGATAGAGAGCAAAAAATTGGAGGACATAAAAGCAGTGAAAGTACTTAACGAGAATAAGACAGTGAGGAATGGGGGGGGTGAGGAGAAGAAGATAGAGAAAGATAGCAAGAGAACAATAGAGAGGCAAGACGTTAGTGAGAAACAGATATGGCTTATTACCTGTTGATGATGACATGTATAGTATTCTCAACTGGATTGGTCTGAGAAGTATTTCATGATAGGTAAAGCCTTTTTACAAGCAAAGCGAGAAATAGTCATTGACTGTTTAAAAAATTAATAATTAGAATAATAATAATAATGATTGGGAAAAACATTGAAAAGATATTGAGGGATGAAGTGGGGAGATTAATGTCTCTGTATTGTCTGACATGCATGGCATTCCCTTTTGAAAAAGCAATGTAGGGAACCAGCAGTTAGCGTAATGGCTATGTTGCTGGATTCCCATGTAGTCGACCGCAGTTCGCGTCCTGGACCCAGTGGCTTAAAACTCACGCCGGGTGCGTGTGCGTGCATGCCCAAGATTCCAAGAGGAGAATGGAGGAGAAGGGATTGCGGCGTGACCATCCCCCCGGGGGGTGATTTCTCGCTTTCTGTCTCTATGTCTCTCTCTGTCTGTCTGGCGAGCGCACGCGCCCTATAGTGAAAACCTCTCAAAAAAAAAAAAAGCAATGTAATACACTGTAAAGTTATATGTAATCCAATGTAATATAAAGAAGATTATGATGATAATAAAAGAAAGTGAACTTTGCATTCCAATCCCCTTAGAAAGATATTTGACTTTTAGTTAAGCTCTTAAATTTCCGTTTGTGAAGTTTTCATTTTTTCCTCAACAGAAGGGGAAACTGAGGGCCCAGCCCTTTTTAAGGTCTCTGGTTTCAAAAGGCAGGTATAGGAGTGAGAAAGCTTTATCATGGGAAAAGGGATGGCTTCAGCTATGCACTGATTGGAGGCTGTTCACTTAGGGAAGCTGCAGGTAGGCTAACTAGAAGCAGGGTATCCTATGTGATTGGCCAGCGATATATATTTGGCTTTCTCCAGTTCGTCCTAGGTTAGAAGAAGCGACAAATATTAAGGAAGATGTAAGTTATTATTCAATCCTGACAGTTTGAGGCTGATCATTGAAAAATTATTATTTGGCCTCCTGCATTGGCTGCCAGAGGTAATAGTATGGCTTACTACAAATTTGACTTATAGATAGTAGATTGACTCTTGTACTAGTTTCTGCAGTGTGGGTCTGTTAGGGCGCCGGCCGCCTGGCTTGGCGCGCTTTCTGTCCAGAGGATATGTGACCCCCAATCAACCACAAGAGTCGGTTCTTGATGCAAAACGCAAGAGGTTTTATTTTTCCAGCCGGCTGGGGTCCAAGCAAACACCTGACGCAGCAGGCCTGAGCGAGGACCCCGTTTTTAGGGTTATAGGTCTTTTTATAAGCAGGAGAAGGTATGCGGAAGTTTAACGGGTAGTTCATTTCTAGGGGGAAGAGTGGCAGTCTTGTGACACACGTGCATGGGTTGTCTTTCTAGTTCCATGTCCACATTCCTTTTGCTCCATTCCTGGAGGTTTGCATAATTAAGTCTGTTGGGGCAGTTTATCACAGGGGCAGTTTATCACAAGGGCGTCCGGCAAAAGCAAAGGTTAAATTTTATCTCTACAGAGCAGAAAGACATAATTTAAAATTATTCTTACATTCCCCCATTTTGCGTTTTTTGGGAGAAGTTTTAATCATAAAACTTACGGACCCACAAGAGCATCAGAATAATTTTCTGACTGTTGGAGAGTCTGATATTGTTGTCGGAGCATGAGTACTTGAACTACGCTTACCCGCTCACGGACGAAAGTGACTAGGCGGTTTAAAATGCAGGGTCCGAAGGTTAAGATGAGGAGTATAATTAGGGGACCGAGCAAACTAGAGACCTTTGCAAGCGTCCCAGGTGTTAGGTCCTCACCAGGGCCCTCTAGTAACAGTTATCAGAGGGTCTGGGTGTGGCGGAGTCCAAGAAATGTAGCCCGTGGACACACAGTCCCAATCATAACAGAAGAAATGTGCAGGGCCCCCACATTTGTAAGAGTTGCTACCAGGGCAGACATAAAAGTAATGATCGTAGGTGCCTGATTTAGTACCCGGACCCGCGCATCCATACAGCAACCTGAAGGGATCGTGGATGGACTTAGTCCACAAGTCACCCACGAGGTCACAGAGATCAAATTCTAAGGTGGGAAACCAAGTCCCCAATGGGGCCGTGCGGATGGTGATGTTAACAACATGGTTATCGCCCACACAGGAGATTACCCAAGAAAGGGACAGGGGCTTATGGGGGTTGGCACTACTTATCGCAGGCAGAGGCATCAGGAGGAGCAAGACTGCTGTGGTGAACGCGGAACTTGAGTGGGTGATCCAGTTTTTCCACCTTCTAAGTGGGGTCTGGCAGAGGCGCTGGTTTAGCATGGGAGGTGTGGATCCAAGAAGCGATGCCATTAACCTTTATCGCCGTTGGAGTGGTCAGCAGTACCAGGTACGGTCCATTTTACCGAGGTTTGAGGGTGGCCACTCTGTGTTGTTGGATGAACACTGAATCTCCAACCTGGAACTGGTGAGGCACCTGGGAGTCTCCTGGCTTGTAGGCCTCTGCAAGTTGAGCCCAAGTTTCTTTTTGGACAAATTCAAGGGCTTTTAGTCTAGCATAAAGAGATTGAGAAGCTTGGGAGCGGGAACAAGAGAGGCATACGTTAGTCAAAGGCCGGGGTGCCCCATATAGAATCTCGAAAGGGGTTAAGGCGAAGGGGCCGGGTGTATTTCACGCGCGGAACAGGGCGAAGGGAAGGAGGACTGTCCAATCTTTTATGCCAGTCTCTAAAGCCAATTTTGTCATGGCCTCTTTTAGGGTTCTATTTATTCTCTCAACCTGTCCTGAGCTTTGGGGCCTATAAGCACAATGCAATTTCCAGTCAGACCCCAGGACCCTGGCCAGTCCCTGACTAATCTGGGCAACAAAAGCGGGGCCATTGTCAGACCCAATAACCAGTGGCACCCCGAATCTCAGGAAGATTTCTTCTAGGATTATCTTGGCAACTGTCTGAGAAGTCTCTTTTTTAGTGAGGAAAGCTTCGACCCACCCTGAGAATGTATTAACCAGCACTAGCAGATACTTGTAGCCATATTTGCCTGGTTTTATTTCAGTGAAGTCTACTTCCCAGTAACTTCCCGGACGATGTCCACGAAGCCGCTTTCCTTGTGGTGTCTTGTCTGGGTAGGCGTTAACTAATTGGCAGGGTCTGCATCAGTTTACTATTGTTTCGGCGAGTCTGCGCATGGAACGAGGACTGCCGGACTGAGGTAACTAGATGTTTTGAGCCTAGGTGTGTCAACTTATGAAGCTGATAGATAGAACAATTGCTTGTTCTTGAGGGAGGATAGTCTTTCCCTCGACAGTCTTACATACCCCCTCTGGGGTCACGGAGTGAGGTCCCATTCTATTTATTTCCAGTAGGTCTTGTTCGGAATATGAAAGAGTCTCATCCGAGGGACCTGAGTCTATCGCCTCATGTGGTGGTAGTATATCAAGCCCCTGGGCCGCCCGCTTAGCCGCCTGATCTGCTCGCCAGTTTCCCTCTGCTATCCGGGATTTTTGCCTTTTGATGCCCGGGGCAGTGGATAATAGCGACCTTCTTAGGGAGGTGTATAGCCTCCAGCAATTCCAAGATCTGTTCTTTATGTTTGATATCTTTACCAGCTGAGGTCAGTAAGCCTCGTTGTCTATAGATAGCCCCATGGACGTGGGCGGTAGCGAAGGCATATGGGCTATCAGTGTAAATATTTATGACCTTTCCCTCTGCCAGACGCAGGGCGTGAGTCAAGGCTATGAGCTCAGTTATTTGGGCTGAGGTTGCCTCGGGCAAGCTACTCACCCAGACTGTCTGGTCCCTTCTACTACAGCCGTCCCTGCCACCCTTTTACCTTCTATGATGTAGCTGCTTCTGTCAGTGAACCAGGTCAGCTGGGCATTTGGTAGCGGCTGATCTTGGAGATCCCGTCGGGTTCCGGTTTCTTCTGCCAGGACTTCTTGGCAGGTATGGAAGACAGCCCCCTCAGCGGAGGTCTCGGGCAGCAGCGTGGCAGGGTTGAGATTGACCGGGGGTCCAAACTGGACCCTGTCCTTGTCTAATAAGAGACTCTGGTAATGAGTCATACGAGCATTGGACAGCCATCGGTCGGGGGGCTGCCGGATGATGCTCTCTAAAGCATGGGGGGCAATGACTAGTAATTTTTGTCCCATAGTCAATTTGTCAGAACCTTTTACCAGTGTCACCACAGCCGCTATCGATCTCAGGCAAGCCGGCCATCACCCAGCCACTGGGTCCAGTTTTTTTTTGAGAGATACGCCACCGATCTTTTCCAAGGCCCTAAGGGTTGCATGAGTACCCCTCGGGCCACCCCCTTTTTTTTTTCATCTACATATAGAGTGAAAGGTTTTGTCACATCAGGCTGGGTCAAAGCCGGGGCTGATAGTAAGTCATCAAAAGCCTGTTGTTGGTCAATGCCCCACTCAAAGGGGGCTCCCTCTTTAGTCAGTGGGTAAAGAGGAGCAGCCATAGCGGCGAACCCCGGTATCCATAGGCGGCAGAATCCCGCTGTCCCCAAGAATTCTCGCACTTGCCGGGGCGTGCGAGGAACGGGGATCTGGGTTACAGTCCGTTTTCTGGCTTCAGTGAGCCACCTCTTTCCACCCCTTAAAGTATAGCCCAAGTATGTTACCTCTTGTTGACAGATTTGGGCCTTTTTAGCAGAGGCGCGATACCCCAGGCGGGCCAGTTCTTCTAGCAGCAGTCCAGTGCCCTGCCGACATGTTTCTTCGGTGGTCCTGCGAGCAACAAGTCGTCTACATACTGTAGTAGGGTCACCTCAGGGTGGCTGGCACAGAAGTGTGCGAGGTCCTGATGGAGGGCTTCATCAAAAATAGTAGGCGAGTGTCGGAAACCCTGAGAAAACCGGGTTTGACTTAATTGTCCCGTGATCCCAGTGTCTGGGTCCCTCCATTCAAAGGCAAATGTATTCTGGCTGGAGGGGTGCAGTCGCAGGCAGAAGAAAGTATCCTTTAAGTCTAAGACAGTATACCAGTCCCGTTCTGGAGGTAGAGAACTTAGCAGGTTATATGGATTAGGTACTGTGGGATGGATGTCCTGTACCCGCTTATTGACCTCCCGCAAGTCTTGCACAGGGCGATAGTCACTTGAGCAGGGTTTTTTTACAGGCAGCAAGGGGGTATTCCAAGGTGAGGAGGCGTCTCGGGCTTCTTTAGTCATAGGGTATTGGTGTAGTGCCACAGGGGTAGCTGTAGCTTTTAGTTCTATTAGTATTGGGGGCCTGTTGGTGGCTAATCCCATTCCAGCTGTCTCAGCCCAGGCTTTAGGATATTTTTGCAGCCAAGCATGAAGGGGGCCAGTGTTACTATCTTGACTTTCAAAAAGCCGGTGTTCATCTTGTATTGCTGGTGCCCGGTTGCCCCTATGACCCAAGATTTTTTCTTGGAAAGTGGCCCCGATGGTGCCAGTAACACTGAGTGTTGGGCCCCAGTGTCGACTAAAAAATTAATTGGCTTCCCCTCCACTTTTAGAGTTACCCTAGGCTCGGGGAGGGGCTCCCCCTAGTCTGAGTCCTTGTGCAGTGCAAGTACTTCGGCCGGAGGGGGCAGCTGCACTTTGTTTTTCTTGGCCCTTTTAGGACAGTCTTTTGCCCAATGTCCTTTTTCTTTACAATAAGCACACTGGTCTTTGTCTAGTGGGATACGACTAGGCTTTGGTCCCTTGTTGGGGCCCCGTTCTTGTCCCCTTTCCTGCACTACAGTGGCCAGGATCCGAGCTAGGTTTTTTTCTTGTCTTTTTTCCTTTTTACTCTCTCTTTCCTCCCTTTCTTTTTCCCTCCTCTGTTGTCTTTCTTCTTCTGCTTCTTTAACTAAGTCCTGTAAAGAGAGAGATCCTGCAACCCATCGAGTCTCTGGAGTTTTTTCTTAATATGTAATGCTGATTATCCAATGAAGGCCATAGCTACGGAGGCTCTCTGTCCCTCAGAAGCAGGGTCAAAAGGGGTAAACCGCCTGAATGCCTCCATGAGACGCTCAAGAAACACTGACGGGGGTTCTGTAGCCCCCTGCATAACCTCTCTTACCTTAGCCAAATTAGTGGGGTGCCTGGCAGCCCCACGGAGGCCAGCCACTAGAGCCTGGCGATAGACTGTCAGTCACTCCCTACCTTCTGCCGAATTGTAGTCCCAGTTGGGTTGAGAGAGAGGAAAAGCAGCCTCGATAAGGTTAGGAAGCTGAGTGGGACGTCCGTCAGCCCCCGGGATATTTTTTCTTGCTTCGAGTAAGATCCTCTCTCTCTCTTCGGTGGTGAAGAGAGTCTGCAGGAGCTGCTGGCAATCGTCCCATGTTGACTGATGAGAGAGCATTACGGACTCTACCAGGCTGGTTAGGCGCTGGGGGTCCTCGGAGAAAGGGGGGTGGTTAGTTTTCCAGTTGTAAAGGTCAGAGGAAGAAAAGGGCCAATATTGGAGAGGCTGTAGGGGAGGTAGCCCCTCGTCGGTATGCGGAGGTGGGGGCCCATAGGCCCGTAAGGGCAGTGCCACAGTGGTATCGGGAGACGGGAGTGCGCGACGTTGACTCCTAGTGCCCTTAGCAGGCCCTAGAAGGGCACCCTCAGAGGGGGCGAAGGACCAAGTCTAACGTTAGGTGACACTCTGGGGTCTCTGCGCCTTTTTTCATCTAGCGGAAGGTACGGGGGGTATGGGGGAGGGGTGTCTAGGAGAAGGAGGTCTTGGGTCTCTGGATAGATTCACTTAGGACGTTTGGTAAGGTCTGTACCCTCTGGAGGGTTGGGGGACTGGGCCACCAGGACCTGAGGGGGGTTTGGACGGGGCCTGGGCAACCATGGTTGAACCCACGAAGGTGGGTTTTGGATCAGATCTTGCCAAACGATGATGTACGGTTGCTGGTCCGGATGACTTCCTGGTCCCTTCTGAAAGACAATGTCTTTGACCGAAAGGATAGCGTTAAGGTCAAACGTGCCTTCGGGTGGCCACCCGACACCAAAGGTGGGCCACTCAGAGGCACAAAACGTCTGCCAGAGTCCCTTTTTAATTTCTACAGACAGGTCGCGACCTCTTCCCTTCACTTCAGTTCAGTGTCTGAGAGTCAAATTTAAAGGAGTCACCACAGTCTGTCCCATCGTCAATGGTTAGGTTAAGAGTACAAACAACAGAACAAAGAACAGGACAAGACAAACAGAAAGTAACTACCGATTTTTGTTTTCCACAATCTTAGGACAGATTCAGACGGGCGCAGGCCAAAATATGTACCCGATCTGCGCCCTTACCGTAGGAGACGATCAGGCGTCCCTAATCCTCCTCCGCCCTTAGGGCGTCCCCCAGGGCTGCAGCCTGTGGTTCTCCGGGCACGTCTACCAACCACAGTTCGGCTATTTTACAATAGGCCGAACGGCTGCGAAACCTGAAACAGACTATTGGGTACCACACCGAAACAAACAAGAAAGTCGACAAACAAACAGGGGTTTTTTAGACTTACCTCCAAGGCCGACGTTGTAGATGATGGGTAGCCACGACATCCCGGACGAGCCCCCAAAATGTTAGGGCGCCGGCCGCCTGGCTTGGCGCGCTTTCTGTCCAGAGGATATGTGACCCCCAATCAACCACAAGAGTCGGTTCTTGATGCAAAACGCAAGAGGTTTTATTTTTCCAGCCGGCTGGGGTCCAAGCAAACACCTGACGCAGCAGGCCTGAGCGAGGACCCCGTTTTTAGGGTTATAGGTCTTTTTATAAGCAGGAGAAGGTATGCGGAAGTTTAACGGGTAGTTCATTTCTAGGGGGAAGAGTGGCAGTCTTGTGACACACGTGCATGGGTTGTCTTTCTAGTTCCATGTCCACATTCCTTTTGCTCCATTCCTGGAGGTTTGCATAATTAAGTCTGTTGGGGCAGTTTATCACAGGGGCAGTTTATCACAAGGGCGTCCGGCAAAAGCAAAGGTTAAATTTTATCTCTACAGAGCAGAAAGACATAATTTAAAATTATTCTTACAGGTCAGAGCTCTATTTTATGTATGATTGGGCTGTTGCATGCATATTCAGTCTCTCAAGTGTAATATATTTGTAGGATAGCAGAAATGTAGTATAAACAGGGACCAGCGGTTAGCGTAATGGCTATGCCGCTGGATTCACACGTAGTCGACCGCGGTTCAAGTCCCGGACCCAGTGGCTTAAACTCATGCTGGGTGCGTGTGTGTGCGTGCCCAAGATCCTGAGAGGAGAATGGAGGAGAAGGGATTGTGGCATGGCCATCCCCCCTGGGGGGTGATTTCTCACTTTCTATCTCTCTGTCTCTCTCTATCTGTCTGGTGAGTGCACGCGCCCTATAGCAAAAACCTCTCAAAAAAAAAAAAAAAAGAAAAGAAAAGAAATGTAGTATAAACAGAGGGGAAAGAAGGAGAAAGTGTTATGAGATTAGCTGAAAGAGACTGGTACAGAGTAGATTTGGTAGGTCTTTGAGATCCATGATAATGAATTTGTTTTTATTCCATTGTGGTAAGAATCCTTCAGAGATTTCTCAGCACAGGAGTGATGTAAGCCAGTGATGTTTTAAAAAGCTACTTTAGCTGGGGCCAGCAGGTGGCATGATGGTTAAGGAACTGGACTCCCACATGTCCGACAGCAATTCAAGTCCGGGACCCAGTGGCTTGCTTTCTCACTTGCCCTCTCTCTCTGTCTCTCTGGTTATACTAAAATATCATCATAATAATAGATAAAATTTAACAAATAATTCTTTTTTTTTAAAAAAAAAGATTACTTTAACTGTTATATGGATTATAGAAACTGTAAAGAGACACGAGTAGAAGAGGAGAGGCCACCAAGGAGGTTACTGCCTCAGTTCAGGTGAGAAATGACAGTGGATTATACCACGATAAAAGCTATGGAAATAATGAAGAGGTGTGGATTGTTTGGACATCTTAAGAAGGTAGAGCCAACAGGATCTGTTGATAGGTCAGATGGACCTGATAGGATTCAAAAATATCTCTAATGGTTTTGTCTTGAACAAGTGGTACCATTATTGGAATGAAGAAAAGGTTTGGGACCAGCAGTTGGTGTGATGGCTATGTCACTGGACTCCCATGTAGTCGACTGTGGTTCGAGTCCTGGACCCAGTGGCTTAAACTCACGCCGGGCGCATGTGCGTGCGTACCCAAGATCCTGAGAGGAGAATGGAGGAGAAGGGATTGCGGTGTAGCCATCCCCCCTGGGGGGGATGATTTCTCACTTTCTGTCTCTCTGTCTTTCTCTGTCTTTCTGGACAGCACACACGCCCTATAGCAAAAACCTCTCCAAAAAAAATAAAAAGATGGGGGCCAGCAAGTGGCATGGTGGTTAAAGGCGCTAGACTCCCACATGGCTGACCACGGTTCAAGTCTCTGACCTGGTGGCTTGCTTTCTCACCTCCTCTTTCTCTCTCTATCTCTTTCTGATCAAACTGGAAAATAATAATGATAAAGTTAAATAAAATAATTCTTTAAAAAAAAAAAAAGAAAAGGTTTGTGAATGCCTTTATTCTCATTAATTAAATCATCTCTCCTTGCTGAGGTTACATATGCCACGTGAGGGTAAGGATTGTGCCTAGTAAAGTTTCCTTCCACTGTGCTTACTAGAACATTAAACAGAAGGACAGACTTAAGTGAATATAGCTGACTGATTCTGCTAAATAAAAAAAAGATTGTAATAGGCCACAAGGCATAGTTTCTAATTGAAATGCCTCTATTCTTCTTCTTTCCACTTTTTTGATACTTAGTAAATAAAAGAAATAATAAATAAAAGAATTGTAAAACACTTCGTAAAGTCATGTTTTCCTTTTAAAGGGTAAATTGACTTGCTTATTGATATAATTGTTTTAGGCAAAGTAGCTATTGATAGATTTTACAATTGGATATGAAAGAAGACAGATATTTCCATTCATCTGAACCCAAGATTTATAAAAAAGCAAAAATCACAAACACGTGGCTCTTGTAGAAAAGGAAACGGATCAATGCCCATTAGAAGATTATAGCTGATTTGTAGACTAAGAGAGATTCTCTGTTCTGATTTAAATGTGAAATTTTTTTGAGTTTTTTTTTTTTTTTGTTATAGGGCATGCGTGCTCACCAGAAAGAAAGACAGAGATAGAGAGACAGAAAGTGAGAAATCACCCCCTAGAGGGGGATGGCCATTCCACAATCCCTTCTTCATTCTCCTCTTGGGATCTTGGGCATGCAGGCACACACGCCCAGCATGAGTTTAAGCCACTGGGTCTGGAACTCGAACTGTGGTCTATTATATGGGAGTCCAGTGACATAACCATTACACCAACTGCTGGTCCCTAAATGTGAATTTTTTACATCTTGTAAATTTGCAGAGTCTATATAGAGACCTTTTCTCTCCTTATTCTATCATGATACTCCTATTAATCACAGTGTTCTATACAAATATAAGGGAATGGTAATGCTTGGTTAATGGTGACATTTACATATGAAAATCAAGTGATGTACATCCAAGTGCCAATATAAATGAGTATAGTAGTCATAAAAGTCTCCATCCATTAAATTCTGAAGAAATAGTCATCAGTATATTTAAATTTTGCCTCTAAAATCTTCTAATGGCTTTTTTTCCTAATTATCATCCATATTTTATTGTAAGCAAAAAATTTTATTATCTGTATTTTCATTTTTCTACTTTTAAAATTATGGTACAGTATTGAACTGGTTATCACCACTATTTTATTACAATTTATTATGATACTTAGTAAATGTATAGTTTAATAAATGATCAAACAAAATGACAAACTGATTTTAAGTAAATAGAGTCATTCAAACCTAAATTTGAACTGGCAAAAAAGATTATAAAACGGTGCTAGGAGCATATGGTAGAAGAAAGCATTTGTTTTATTCCAAATTTACTGCGATTTTTTTTTCTTTTCCACATTTACATAAAAGCCCACTAAATTAGGCTCTGCTAAATCAGAAATTTTCAGAATTCAACACTGAAGTACAGTGAGGAAAATATTTGGTAAATAAATGAATACATAAAGAACAGTGCTATATTTAGGTCATATAAGTAAACACTTGTTTTCTAAAAGTGACCTGTTCATGGTATCTGTAAGTCTTTCATTTATTTTAGGACCTAGCTGGAAGTAACCAGGATTACCTGCATCTGGTTGGAACACAGTAGGTGGGCCAAGTCATAGAATTAGAAATTTCCATTGAGCAAATCCAACTACATGCATGAGAAACAGTAATGTATGAGTCAGAGTGTGATTTTTTTTTAAGAATTATATTATTTAACTTTATTTATTTATTTATTTATTAATTTGACCAGAGAGGGACATCATGAGAGAAAGAGAGGGAAAGCAAGAAAGCAAACCACCAGGTCCTGCACTCATGCCATGGTAAACCATGTGGAGTCCAGCGCCTTAACCACCACGCCACCTGCCGGGACCCAAAGTGTCAGCTTTGCAGTCACTTATCCAGTATTATTGAATATCTATTACGTGCTAGGTTTTGTGTTAGTCACTGAGAATATAGAGATTAATGCCTAGGGATTTTGAACTGATGTCTGATCATCCTACAGTGGCAACTATGAGTTGGCCTACTGGGAACAAATTCAGTTTTTATTTGTCTGAGAAAGTATTTCTCCTCCAGTTGTTTTTTTTAAAGAATTATTTTATTTAACTTTATTTATTTTAATTTGACTAGAGAGGGACAGAACGCGTATGTGCGAGAGAGAGAGAGAGGGAAAGTGATAAAACACCAGGTCCAAGACTTGAATCGCAGTGGGCCAGGTGGGAATACAGTGCCCTTAACTACCACACCATCCGCCAACCCTCTCCTTCACTTTTGAAGTATAATTTCACAGGGTACAGAATTTCAGGTTGATGCTTTTTTCTCTCAAAACTTTAAATATTTGGGAACCAGCAGTTGGCGTAATGGCTATGTCGCTGGACTCCCACATAGTCGACCGTGGTTTTTGTCCTCGACCCGGTGGCTTAAAACTCACGCCGGGTGCGTGTGCGCACGTGCCCAAGATCCGGAGAGGAGAATAGAGGAGAAGGGATGGCAGCGTGACCATCCCCCCTGGGGGGTGATTTCTCGCTTTCTGTCTCTCTCTCTCTCTGTCTGTCTGGTGAGCGCACGCGCCCTATAGGAAAAAAAAATTCTCCAAAAAACTTTAAATATTTTACTCCACTTTTTTGCTTGTATGGTTTCTGAGGAGGAATCTCATACAATTCTTATCTTTGTTCTTCATAGGTAAGGTGCTTTTTCCCTCTGGCTTCTTTCAGGATTTTTTTTTTTTCGTTATCTCTGTTTTTCTGTAGCTTAAACACAATATGCCTAGGTATGATTTTTGTTTGTTCGTTATTACCCTGGTTAGTGTTCTCTGCGCCTCTTGGATCTGTAGTTTGGTATTTGACAGTAAGTTAGGGGACTTTTCAGCCATTATTATTTCAAATATTTCTCAGTCAATATTATTTCAAAAGCAACTTTTGTTGCTTTCTTTCTTCTGCTACTGATATCCTTTTCCAGTTGGTCTATAGCTTTGGGATATTCGTTTATACCTTTTGTAGTTGTTCCATAGTTCTTAGATACTCTGATTTTTTTCTTTTATTTGTGGTCTTTTCTCTTTGCCTTTCACATTTGCAGGTTTCTATCAACATATCCTTAGCTCAGAGATTGTTTTTTAGTCATATGCAGTCTACATTAAAGGCATTCTTAATTTTTGTTACAGTGTGTTTTTTTTCCCTAGCTTTTTATTTTGGTTCTTTCTTAGAATTTTCATCTCTCTGCTTAAATTGCCTATGTGTTCTTACATGGTGTCTTCTTTATCCATTAGCACTTTTAGCATTTTAATCATAGTTGTTTTATAACTACGGAAGTGGTAAGGAGTTGTGGATTGTTTGGACATCTTAGGAGGGTAGAGTAATGCCCAGTCTACTAAGTCCATTCAAGTCTAACAATTCCAATATCCCTGCCATATTTGAGTCTGGTTGTTATGCTTGCTCTGTCTCTTTAAAATATTTTTTGCCTTTCAATATGCCTTATAATTTTTTTATACACCATGATGTATTAGGCGAAAGGAACTTCTATAAGTAGGCCTGTAGTAATGTGTTAGTAAAGTGTGTGTGGTAGAAAGAGAAGTGTTCTCTAACCTTATGATTAGGACTCAGTCTTTCAGTTGAGTCAGTGCCTCTGGACTGTGGACTTATCAAGTGCTTCTCAGTTTTTGCCTGTATTAGGTGAGACAGGATCACTAAAGCATGTTGAAATTGGATATTTCTCTTCTTCTAGGTCAGTTAGGCTCCGCTAAAACTGTACAGATTAGGCTCTGATTAGTTTCTACTGAGGGCAGACCTTGTTAAGAAAACAGAATGTAGGGAACCAACAGTTAGTGTAATGGCTATGTCGCTGGACTCCCACGTAGTCGACCGCAGTTCGCGTCCTGGACCCGGTGGCTTAAAACTCACGCCGGGCACGTGTGCGTGCGTGCCCAAGATCCCGAGAGGAGAATGGAAGAGAAGGGATGACGGCGTGACCATCCCCCCGGGGGGGTGATTTCTCGCTTTCTCGCTTTCTGTCTCTCTGTCTCTCTCTGTCTGTCTGGCAAGTGCACGCGCCCTATAGTGAAAATCTCTCAAAAAAAAAAAAAAAAAAAAAAAAGAAAAGAAATAGAATGTACTGGTATATTTCAAAATAGTTACTTTTTTCCTCCCCCTGCTGAAAGCTTGAAGGGATTTTTCTGCTATTCATTATGTGAACAAGGTCAAACTCATGGAGATAAACCTCACAAAACTGTGACCTTCCACAAGCCTGAGTTTCCTGGAGTTTTACTCTCAGAGTTGTCTAAACAGAGTCTCTGAGAATTTATCAATTATTGTTAGTTTTCCTACCCTGGCATTGTTTTCCACAGTTTTCTGCTTGTCAGTTTCTACACTGGTAAGTTCTGGTTTTCTATATTTGCTTGTCTGTCTCTCCAATTTAGGGGGCAGCAGTTTGTCTTGTGATCTCACTTCTAATACATTTGTAAATGTAAAAAATGTTGCTAATGCACACTTGTAGTCCCAGCTATTTGGAATGTTAAGGAAGGAGGATGACAAGTTTGTGCCAGCATGGGCAACATACTAAGACACCGTTTCTTTAAAAAAAAAAAAAAAGAAAGAAAGAAAGCAGGGGGGTGGGCCAGGTTAAGGTTCTGGACTCCCACATGGATGACTACCATTGGAGTCTCAGGCTCAGCGGCTGGATAATGACGCTGGGAACATTATGTGTTCAAGCATTATTCATGTATTATTTTAATAAAAATGGAAGTGAAATAAAAATTAAAATAGAAATTAAGTGCTTAACAAGAGTAATATGGAATATGGGAGTAAACAAAATGGTTTCAAATGATTCTATCATGCTTATGTTACAATCCTTATGTGCATGCATGCCCAAAATGAGAACGGGCATGAAGGAGAAGAGATTTTAGTGTGGCCATCCCTGCTGGGTGATGATTTCTTATTTTCCCTCTCACTGTCTCCGTCTCTCTCCAGTGAGTGCATGTGCCCTATGGCTAAAACCTAAACAAAACTGAACAAAAAGTTGATTTTTCATTTTTTTCAGCTTTTTATTAGCTAGGACACAGTGGCAACTTTGAAGCTTCCAATATGCTGGATTGGAAACCAGGAGTGGTCAGTCTTATTTACTTTAGACATTTTAATAACTGCATAGTGGTATTTCATTGTGGCTTTAATTCACATTTCCTTATTAACATTGAGCAACTTTTTGTGTGCTTATTTGCTGTCCATACATCTTTGGTGGAATATCTGTTGAAATATTTTCCCGTTATTTCAGATTGGGTTGGCTGTTGTTGTTACCAATTTAAAAAATTTACTCCCAAAGATGAGGTCTTTTGCCATTCAGAGCTGTGGAGCCAATTTACAAGACCCAAACTGAGTGCGTATGGCACAAGTTTTTTTTTTGGAGAGGTTTTTGCTATAGGGCGCGTGCGCCCGCCAGACAGACAGAGAGAGACAGAGAGATAGAAAGTGAGAAATCACCCCCCGGGGGATGACCACGCCGCCATCCCTTCTCCTCCATTCTCCTCTTGGGATCTTGGGCACGCACGCACACGCACCCAGCGTGAGTTTTAAGCCACCGGGTCCGGGACGCGAACCGCGGTCGACTACGTGGGAGTCCAGCGACATAGCCATTACGCTAACTGCTGGTCCAGACACAAGTTTTTTAATGTATCCAAAATATTATAATTTCAACACATAATTAGTATCAATTATAAATGAGAAAAATCCCTTCAAGCTTTCAGCAGGGGGAGGAGAAAAGTAACTATTTTGATATAAACCAGTATATTCTATTTTCTTAACAAGGTCTGCCCTCAGTAGAAACTAATCATTATTTTTTTCATATTATGTCTTTGAAATCCAGTATGCAATGTGTTCTTATAGTACATCTTAGTTTGGACTGTTCATCCAAGTGCTCAGTAGCCATATGTAGCTGGTAGTCACCAAATGGGACAGTGCAGTTATAGAACGTTATATAAATACGATCATAAAATGTGTACCCTTTGTCTATGACTTTTTTATCTCTATGATATTTTTGAGATTCAAGCATTATTCATGTATTATTTTAATAAAAATGGAAGTGAAATAAAAATTTAAAAAGAAATTAAGTGCTTAACAAGAGTAATATGGAATATGGGAGTAAACAAAATGTTTTCAAATGATTCTATCATGCAATCCTTATGTTACAAAAGAGAAACTAGACATACCAATGAAATTTATGTTGAGTATTGTAAAATATCTTAATATTTTAAGTTTAATCACTAAAATAATAGAAATGGGATACCTAATTTCTAAGTGAGTAGAGGGAATAAAACAGAAATGAAAAAGTTGAGAAACTGAGTAAAATGTAGGAAAGGAAAAAAAAAGCAAAAAAAAAAAAAAAAACAGAAGAAATACCGAAATAAGATGATGGTAATTAATCCAAATAAATTAGTAATTCCAGTAAATATAAATGGGCAGAATGTACTAATTGAAATATGAAAGGTAAATCTAATATTCTATTTATAAGATACATTTCTAAATATAAGAATATGCATACTTTAAGTACAAAGATAGAAAAATGTATACCTGACAAATATTAACCAAAAGAAAACAGATAAAGCTTTACTGTTGTTTTGTTGGAAAAGTCATGACATTTTTCTATGCAAAAATGCATCATGACTTTTCTGAAAACCCAATATTAGACAAAATATTCATTCAGGAAAATGGATAAATCAGTTGTAGTACATTTATACGATTGGATACACAATGAAAAATAATGATAAATATCACAAAATTAATAAGCATCATCATAATAAATTATAGGAGGATATGTACATTATGATATTTCTATATTATTTAAAAACATGCATTGCAAGATAACACTACATATCATTTATGGATGCATACATATGTAGTGAAACAAATTAAATCAAACATTGTAATGATAAACACCAAGTTCAGAATAGTAGTGTCGAATCTTGGCTCTTCAAATATTATCAGTATGATCTATTGAGTTTGTTTGTTTACCATGCTGATAGAGAAAATTAACTCCTCAAGGCTTTAGAAGTATCTCTGAGGGAAAAAGGCAAGGTCAGAATTCATTGAGAATTGCAAGTTTGGTTAAAAATAGGTCTTTCGATATAGGGGCTTGTTTAAAATTGGATGGGAATCATGATACAACAGTGCAGGATTAGTGGAATCACCAAGTGGAGGATTTTGAGGACAGGTATTCAGAGAATAAGTCTTAGGGCACAAACTATTTACACTTTCCATTGAAAAGTTGATGAATATTTTAGAAAGTTCCTATAAGGAATAACCAAGTCATTTTCCCAGACAAGAGTGTACTGGAATAGTAGTCACGTTAATACAGAAAGTATGGTACAAGGGGTAGAAGGGTATATAATTTCGGTCCTCGGTGTTTGAATTAAAAGTGGACATGGATGGTTTTAGTTCTCAGTATTTAACTCTAGTACAGAATAGAATCATGAAGTACAAAGGGGTTTCTTTTTTTGTTGTTTTAGAGAGGTTTTTGCTATAGAGTATGTGTGCCCACTGGAGAGACAGAGACAGAAAGATAGACAGAAAGCAAGAAATCACTCCCAAAGGGGGGTGGCCATGCCACAATCCCTTTTCCTCCATTCTCCTATCTCAGGATTTTGGGCTTGCAGGCACACGCAACTGATGTGAGTTTTAAGTCACGGGTTCCAGGACTTGAACTTCAGTCGACTATGTGGGAGTCCAGTGTCATAATCATTATGCCATCTGCTGGTCCCCAAGGGGGTTTCCTTTTTGCTTTTTAATTGTGAGAGGGTGTGGGTGCTTGCCCAGAGAGAAACAGGTGAAGAGGGAGAAAACACCCCTCATGGAGTATGGTCATACCATGATGCTTTCTCTTCCATTTCTCCGTTCTGTTGATATGTTGGGCACACACATGCAACAGCATGCATTGTGTTTTTCCAGTCTCCAAGGCTGGCTCAAGCCAGTTCATGTGAGATCTGGCTTTCTTTAATCACTAGGCTATGAGACTGGCCCCACAGGAGTTTCAACTCTGCCTGTAATGTTTTTCTTATCTTAAAAAACCTGAGGCTCAGCCACTAGTTCACTCTGCTGCTTTGCATGGGGCATGTGCCTGTGATCCCAGCTAATTGGGAGGGTGAGTCAGGAGAATCTTGAAATAGTGGAACCCTGCCACTCCCCCCAAAAAATAGCTGGCTCAGCGGCACAGGGGTAACATGCTGCTCAAGTAAAGCTTAGATCCATATGGAAGATCATGGGTTTGGTTCCCCAGTGAAACTGTATATGACAGAGGTATGTGCCCATGGTCCTGGTTGGATAAGAAGACGTGTGTGTGTGTGTGTGTGTGTGTGTGTGTGTGTGTGTGTGTCAGGGGTTTTCATGGCACAAGACCCTGTTAAGGTGCTTGTATTCATCTCTCTCCTAATCTCCCCCATCTCTCACTCTTATGAAAGAAAGAAAAAAACTAAAAAGAACCTCAAGTGAATATTGCAGATTGTTAAAGCTTGCCAAAGAATAGCAATGAATTCTTCCCCAATAGTTCTTTGTACTTTTCTTTGTGCTTAAAATATTTCATAATTTTAAAAACTGGTGTTTTCTCATAAACAGTGACCAATTCTGTTTCCCCCCTCTTTTTTAAGCTGTCATGTAGATCTCCCTTTTTCTGATTCCACATCGTAGATAGTCCATTTACAGTATAAGTAGGTTGACACTTTATTGCACTATAGTCTTAGCTTCTAGGCTATCTAGCTGTTCCTTGGTGAATTTCATGGGACTTAGTCACTTCCCATGTCTTATCAACCCAAGTGCAAACCACCTCTTAGTTTGTATTGATTTTGATTTGTGTTAATTTTTTGTGATTGGAGAGCGCTATCTTTTGCCCAGTTTTTTCTTGGATTAAGGAAGTTTATTTTCTCTAGTCTTATGTGGATATGTACATACACACACACACACACACACACATACTCACACTTGTATATATACTTATATGCACACACACACACACACACATATATATAAAGTATGTTCTATGTATAGTGCTATAGATATATACTAGGGGTCTTGAAAATTTTCATGGAAAATATATTTTAGGAAAATACTGTTCGTGGGTTTCAAAATTTTTTGCATCAAAATAAACTCATATATTATTCTATTTTTCCATGAACTTTTGAAGTCTCATCTGTATACTATTTATGTATGTATATATTTATATGCATATACATATACATGTATATACACATATATGTATGCATGTTATATGTATTGAGATGTAGATATCTACACATATATTTTTATGTATGGACATATAGTCATATACTGTGTACATATATATATATTTATAGACACATATATAAATACATATATTTATACACACATACATAGTCTTAGAAGTTCCCAAGATCATGTGATTTAACTCTGTAGCCAATATATAAATCATTTTTACAGTATTTGGTAGGCATTACAGCATAATGGTAGCATATGGGTTTGGGAGGTATTGGCTATGGGTGAGAATCCCAGTTCTATGTCACTTATTAGCTGTGTGACCCAGGGTAAGTTATTTAACGTTTCTTTTTTTTCTTGTTTTATTTACATTTCATGACTGTACATTTTGCAGTATACAAAAGGAATTCTCCCAGTATGAATACACTACATATTAGTCCAGTCAAAAATATTACCATATACATCATCTTAACACATAATTTTACACTTGGATGTCTGTTAAATGTTTTTCTCCCCCCCATTCAATCCCTCCCTGCCTCACCCTCATCCCACACTGTCTCTTGTATCCACAGTTGCTCTCTACACTTTTATGCCTTACAATCTTTCAGTTTCTGTCATAGATTGCAGACATTTGGTTATGTATTAAGTGGGGACATACAATGCTTCTCTTTCTTAGTCTGGCTTGCTTTATTCAGCACTAAGTCTTCCATAGTCCTTCCATAGTCATCCACTTTCTATCAAATCCCAGGGTCCCGTGTTTTTTATGGCTAAGTAGTATTCTGTTGTATACATGTCCCACATTTTTTCATTCCATTCATCTGTTCTTGGACATTCAGGTTTATTACCCACTCTCATGTCCTAGCAATTGTGAATAATGCTGCAATAAACATGGATGTGCTAGTGTTTTTCTGATTGAGTGTATTCCTATCCTTTGGGTATATACCCAGGAGTAGAATTGCTGGATTGTATGGTAGTTCTATTTGTAGGTTTTTGAGGAACTTCCATACTGTTCTCCATAGTGTCTGCACTAATTTACATTCCCACCAACAGTGTAAGGGAGCTCCTTTTCACTGCAGCCTTACCAAAAGTTATCATTCTTTAATTTTTTAACCTTAACCATTTTTTTTCTGGGGTTAGGTGGTATCTCATCATGGTTTTATTTGTATTTCCTTTTATAATAAGGGATGTTGAACATTTTTTTCATTTGCTTTTTGGCTCTCTGTATGTCTTCCTTGGAGAGTTGTCTGTTCAGTTCATTTTCCCATCTTCTAATTGGATTGATTACTTCTTGTGGGTAAGCTACTTAAGTACTTATTTAACTTTTTAAAAGCTCATTATCTCATAGATAAAATGGGGATAATATAAATAGGTAAAAGCCTACTTTGCAGGCTTTTGTTAAGTTTAAATAAGAACACATGTAGAGGGAACCAGCAGTTAGTGTAATGGCTATGTCGCTGGATTCCCATGTAGTCGACCGCGGTTCGCGTCCCGGACCCGATGGCTTAAAACTCACGCCGGGCGCGTGTGCGTGCGTGCCCAAGATCCCGAGAGGAGAATGGAGGAGAAGGGATTGCGGCGTGACCATCCCCCCTGGGGGGTGATTTCTCGCTTTCTGTCTCTATGTCTCTCTCTGTCTGTCTGGCGAGCGCACACGCCCTATAGTGAAAACCTCTCCAAAAAAAAAAAAAAAAAAAAGAACGCATGTAGAGTATTAAGCATAGAGCTTGACAGATAATCAATCTTCAAAATATGTTAGCAATTGTTGTTACCATTATCTCAGACAGATGTGGCCATCAGCCTTTAATAGTTTCTATAATATTCTACTTTGCAAGAAAACTTGGGGACTCTCTGTTACTAGAAATACAATGAGCCAAATTCTTTAAGTATAAACGCTACACCCTTTAAATTGTATTTATTGGTTCTAGTTCTGTCCTTTGAAACCACATGGTTAAGTTTCTACTACTTCAATGTGAACATTGTTCAAAGATTTGAAGTCAATTTCGCTTATTATCCAGAACATTCTCTACCCATGAGTCTTAATGCTAAAATAAGTTGTAATTAGCTAATATATTACTGGTGAAATAAAATCTTACGACTTTTGACTAAAACATTACTGATTTTCTTCTAGGCATTGTTTTCTGGATTTAAGGATTTTTGTCTTGTCTTGAGCTGCCGATAGGTTCATGTACCTACTATTTGAATAGAATATTAACCTGTTTCCTGGCTTGAAGTTTTAAGCAAAGCTCTCTTAGCATTTCTTTTTTTTTTTTTTTTTTTTTTTTTGAGAGGTTTTTGCTATAGGGCGCGTGCGCTTGCCAGACAGACAGAGAGATAGAAAGCAGGAAATCACCCCCCAGGGGGGATGGCCACGCCGCAATCCCTTCTCCTCCATTCTCCTCTCGGGATCTTGGGCACGCACGCACACGCGCCCGGCGTGAGTTTAAGCCGCCGGGTCCGGGACTCGAACCGCGGTCGACTACGTGGGAGTCCAGCGACATAGCCATTACGATAACTGCTGGTTCTTAGCATTTCTTTGATTTATTAAAGTTAAAACTGCTTTTCTTGAAATTTAAAAATAAATTACAAAATACCTATTTAACGACTGCAGTAAGCTATATAGCATCAGCTAGGTGTTACTTAATAGTATATTCATTCTACTCAGAGTTTCATGCCTAAAGTCAGACATGTATCCACAGATATGTATATATCACCTGACCTTGCTATTGAAAGTAGTTAGATTATTTAAGATATTTTGTGAATCAATAAAATGTGGAGAAAAAAAGAATGGAAAGCAACTGTAGACACCAGAGGTAGTGTATGAGGAGGGTAGGAAATGGCAGAGGGTGAGAAATAGGGGGAAATATATATCTATATACACATATATATATCTATATGTGTGAGTGTGTATATATATATATATATATATATACATATATGAAACTAGAAATGGAAAATTATCAATGATAACATGTATGATTAAGCCATATGCAATATATTCTGGATGGTAAATCATATTTTGTATGCTGTGACTATGCTCAGTGAATGAATGTAAAATTAGTTAGTTAATTAAAAATAAAAATGAAATAAATAAAGGAAAAAAAACTTGTCAAACACTGTAAAAAAACTATGCACAGATGTTGAGCTTTAGTTAATTATATAAATGCTTAAGTGTTTAAAGATGAAGTGTACTGATGTCTTCAATTTACTCTGGAGTGTATAAAAGTAGTTTGATGGATGCATAGAGGAATGGATAAAGCAAATACGGCAAAATGTTAATTGGAGAATCAGTTGGTAGGTATATGATTGTTCACAATAAAATTTTCTGTATGCTAGAAAATCCGTATAATAAAATGTTAGTGGAAAATAAAGACTACAGAATCTCTGGGGAAGATAATAGAGTAACAATCTTAGATCTCATCCCATATTAGTCTTTTTCTAAGAGTAGTCTTTTTTCATCAACAAATAAAATAGAAATTAAAAAAAGAAAAGAAATATATTGGATATTCTAATAGTTTGAAATGTTAAATTTTGGAATCAGTAGGTGGCATAGTGGTTAAGGCACTGGACTCCCACGTGATTGATCATGGTTTGAGTCCTGGACCTGACAGCTTGAAACTCATGTCGAGCACATGTTTATACATGCCCAAAATCTTGAGAGGGGAGTGGAGGAGAAAGGCTTGTGGCATGGCCATGCCCCCTGGGGAGTAAATTTTTGCTTTCTGTCTGTCTCTCTGGTGAACACATGCACACTATAGCAAAAATCTCTCTTATAAAAGAAAAAGAAATATTAAATTTTTAAAACTTTTCTATAGGGTGTATGCACTCTCCAGAGAGACAGACAGACACATACCCACATACACACACACACACACACACACACACACACACACACACACAAATAGAGAGAGAGAGAGAGAGGGAGGAAGTAAAAAGATATCAATCCTCCCTCTTCCCCGCAGGAGGGATGACCATGTTGCAACTCCTTCTTCTCCATTTTCCTCTTGGGATTTTGGGCATGCATGCACACATGCCTGGCATGTTTTTCAAGCCACTGGGTCTGGGACTTGAACTGTGTAGTCGGCTATGTGGGATCCAGCTGCCTTAATCACCATGCCACTGGCTGATCCCTGAAATGTTATATTTTGAACGGTTTGGTTTAGATATGTAATTAACCTGTCTGTAGATGTCTAATGAGTTTTAGATCTAAGATCAGGGGTAAAGGAGGGTCTTATATTTCTTTTATTTAACTATGGATACAAGTTTATTGCTTTAACTAAATTTACCATTTTTTGCTTTATGTTTTACCTTCTCTGTGTGTGTGGTCCCTTTTCTGTATCCAGCTGCCTATCACATGAGGTGCTATCATAGTCCCTTTACTTACCAAAATACCGCTAACTCCAGACTGTGTGGTTTGCAGGCATTAATGAAGGTTTGGGGCTTAGGGGAGGGTTATGTTTTAGCACATCACTACAAAAGTCTTAAAACTGAACATTAATCATTGCTGTTACTTTGAGAAAAGACTCTTCACTGGGTTATCTCTTCTGCTTGGTCTCCCCTGCCATATTGCTAGGCCCCTCTCTACTTTGTACTTTTTTCAGTATGAGATAGAGAGGGAAAGAGGGAGCGAAGGAAGAGGAGGGAGGGAGAGAGAGAGAGGTATTTTTGATAGGCTCCCCATGCCACAACCTGGCCAGTCTCCTAGTTTATTGTAACTAGGGGTGCACACCACCACACCTGGCCCATTTCAGTTCATATAGGAACCAACCTTCAGCCTCCCATGCTGCCCCAGTCTTGTATAGCAATACCCTGTGCCACTGTGGCTGGGCCTCTACTTTGTATTAGTTACACCTTATCTTAGGTTAATGCCCAACAACCTTTCAAATGTCTGTTCATATATTATGTCACGGTTTATCAATATTTTTCTTGCTTCTAGCCCAACTCAGCTATATCCCGTGGGTTATCTTTTCACAATTAAAATGACCTATAATAGTGTTATGCCACATTAAAAAAATAGTTTCCCTAAGAAAAATTGTGTTTCTAGCCAAAATATATACTAAGACTTTATATCTGTATGCCACACGGACATATAATATGAGGAAATATATCTATGTCTATAATAAAAGATGTGGCTTGCATGTTTCCAAGATCTTTTCTACCATAAAAGAAATCACTAATCACAGCATGCTTAAGCAAAAACGGATCAAAATCATTCTCTTCCACAGTTGTAGATTCTGTAAGAGAACTCTTTCTGTTGAGGTCTCAACTTCCATGAGGTAACCCTTCTATGATCTCATCTCTCTCCAGTCTCTCCATGATTTTAGGTATCAAGGGGGTCCCAGTTTCTGGGCTTTGGTAATACACCTTCTCCCATTGTTTCTCAAGCCCTAAGGTTAATGGTAAATTTCTGCTTTTGCTGATCTACAGCTTGCTTCATTATTCCCTGTTTGTCTTTTATCATGTGCATTATCCTTTATTATCAATAAATATTTCCTCTATTTGAAACAGCTAGAGTGGTCTTCTTTTTTTCTGACTGAACTCTAAATAATACACTTCCTTTAAAAATATGTAGTATGTTTTATCTTTTTATGGTAAAATCATATTCAAATCTCAAGTCTGATTTTTAAGACATTTCAATATGTCTATTTACTTCTGTGCTGGATATTCCGTTTTCTCCTCCATATTCATTCACAATACTTTTTTACTTCGTTCTTTGCTCTAGTAGGCTGATTTATGCCAACTGCATCATGTGATACTGTTTGACCTCTGGCTTCCAAGTGGCTTCAGTCTGTACCAGCAAAATGGAAGGTAGAAGAGAAAGTGTTTGGGGTATTTAATCCTCCATCTCTTGTCAGGTTTTTGTTTCTCTACCTAAAGCCACAGATTGCTAGTTTCTTTCTCAGCATGAGAGGGAATGCCAGATTCCAATCACAGCTCTATTTACTTCCCCCTTCAACCTAGGAGTAACAATAGCTTCCTGCTGCTACTAGTATCTGGGTATTTTGTCACTTCTTCCTGACCTCTTAATCCTGCCCACCCTTTTGTAAATTGTTACTTCTTTAAAGTTTCTTTACTCACTCTTTTTCAGAATGTCATTATGTTTTCTGCCAAGGCCATGGTCAAAACAACCTCAAACATGTGTTTGACAACTCCCCTTTGTACACTGCAACCTCTCAGGAATTACAGACCCTCTTTCTGATCTGTACCTATACTGCTCCATTGGTTTCTAATTTTTGGCTCTATTTCCTCTTATTTATGGCCCTGCTCTTAACCTATGTACTTAATGTTTGTATTTGATCTCCCCTACTTCGAGTCTTTACCTCTCCTCCAAAGGACTTTGACTCTGACTCATTTATCTACTTTTCCTGATCCCAAGTAGCTCTAAGGAATTTGTTTTAGTTTCAGACCCCTTATGCCTAATTTTCTTTCCCAACCTGCTTGACAAATGACAAATGCTTCAAAAATGGGAGAGGAGCATATTTGGACATATCCTATGTTATAGTGCTATCTTTCTTTCCTCAGTCTACTCTACCAATCCTCTCTGGGAAATCTTATCCATTAACACCTCTTAAATTTATGTCTCTAGCCTAAACCTCTCTTCTGAGTTTCAGATCCATGTATCCAACTGCCTAGTTAACATTCTGCACTTGGGTGACTCAAATGTACTTTGAACTGAACGTGTCTCAAATTGAATTCATCTTCCTGTTGACAAGATTTTCCTCCACTGTTCTCCATCTCAGTGAATAGAGCCACCAGACCATTGTTCAAACCAAACATCTGTAAATCATTGTAGACTTTTCCTTCTTACTTACCTTACATATCCAATTCATCACCAAGTAATTCTGATTCTATCTCCTAAATCTATTTCAAAGCTATCCACTTCTTATATTCCTACCTACTACCATTGATGGATGGTAAATATAAGGCATTATTATCTTCTCTTGAATCACTACCATAAACTCTCAACTGGTCTTGTATCCTCCTCTCTTGTCCCCCTTCAGTCCATTCTCTACACTGCTGTCAGAATTCTCTTCTCTATGCTTACAATACATTTAAAAATCTATAGTACTGCAAGGCCCTGCATGTTCTGGTCCCAGTCTAGCCTTCTGGAGGCTTCTCCTCACTTCAAGTGTGCCAAGCTTATTTAACCTCAGAATCTTTACACATGCTATTATGGCTATGGAATGTTTGTCTGTCTTACTTTATCCTTTTATAATCTACTAGATTTTAGCTTAAAAGTAATTTCCTCATTAAAGTCTTCCCTGCCACTCTAGGCCAGTTGAGGCAACATCTCCACTTAATGTACCCAAGACACTTATACTTATCCTTTATAACATAAGATTCTAGTGATTATCTGGTTGGTATTTTCTATCTTAGTAGGAACTACCTTTCATTAGGGCATAGATTGTGTGTGCTGAATAAATGTTTGAAATTAATTCATTTCAGTATTCACCATCTTTGCCAGGTTATAAATTTTTTTTATTGCAAACTTTAGTTCTCTGTAGAGTGTAGCTCAACACTTTTTGTAATCTTTATTATTGTCAATCAGTACTTGATGTGAAAATGAATTGGAATACCTAGAATCACTCAAAATCCTTGGTAAATTCTCTTTACAAGCCAAATGATATATAGTGATTGAATGTTTAAAAAACAATAAGATTAGGGACCAGCAGTTAGTGTAATGGCTATGTCGCTGGACTCCCACGTGGTCGACTGCGGTTCAAGTCCCAGACCCAGTGACTTAAACTCACACCGGGCGCGTGTGCGTGCGTGCCCAAGATCCCAAGAGGAGAATGGAGGAGAAGGGATTGCGGCGTGACCATCCCCCCTGGGGGGTGATTTCTCGCTTTCTGTCTCTCTGTCTCTCTCTGTCTGTCTGGCAAGCGCACGTGCCCTATAGCAAAAACCTCTCCAAAAAAAGAAAAAGTCAAAAAACAGAAAACAATAAGATTAAATAATATTAATAATAATCTCCAAAAAGTGATGAAAAGCTATTTGATGATGATGATGATGATGTGGATAGTAATGTCTTTGTTTTGACTGATATGCATGGTAATCATGCTGGAAAAAGAAATGTAATCCACTGTAGAGATATATGTGATTAAATGTAATATACAAATTAGGATAATAAATAAAATTTTATGAATTGTTCAAAATCTCCTCACCTATATCTATTATTTCCTAGTCTATATATGTTACATATTTCGGTATCCTACTCTACAAGTACAACTCATCCTTGGTGGCTAGAAGAAGCTCCTCTTGTTGATAATTCTTTCCCTTTTAATGCCATAGCATTTATTATAGAATACAAATGAAATTTTTGTGTACACTCAAAATACTCTTCAATTTTAAATAAGAACACTATGTTTACCTAAGAGGAGATGTTCTCATTTTTGAAGAGCAAGGGAGAGATAACAATAATGCATATGAACAACTGACATTGACTCTGAACATTAAATCACAGGATCAGAGGATTGGGGTTTGTCTTGTGGGTGATAATCCATTTGTATTTCTGCATATTCCTTTCATCATATAAATTCAAGCTGCAGGATCTGTTTTGTGTAAACTTTCAGGTTAAAGTATCTTGCTGTGACTATAAAATTTTCTCAAAAAATGGCAGAATTATGTTTATGTGTTTTGAATTGTTAGATACAGAAATAAGCAGCTATAGAGCCCAATTGTTGGTGGCAGAACATGGAATGTTATAGGATTGTTAGTTTGAAATATCTATTAGTGCTCAGAAAGCAAAACATGGTCGGATAAGTATTAAACTAGAAGTCCAAAGACTTGCAGTGTAATCTTGATTCTGCTGTTTATATCCATGAATGCCTCACAAATCTCTGTGCCCATGTCTTCTTTTGTAAAATTTACTTCATAATATCTCCACTCATTACTCCAGGGATGCTGTGAGAATCAAATGAAGAAAGTAAAAAAGGAAGATAAATGTAAAAAAAAATCTTTTAAGGGAGGGAAATGAAGGACGTGGGCAATTGCTGCCTTATTTCACTCTCTCCTCAGGTTATCCTCATTGACAGCTGGGCGTCATTCATTTTTTTTTTTTTCACGTATTACTACTATACAAATGCGCCAATCAGTTTCAAGTAGGGAAAGAATAAAAACCGGGAGGCTAGGGAATAAGAAAAAAATAATGAAACCTCAAAATTATAAGTCCCATAAATTTGCAGTTGTTACACTTTATATTGGAATGAAGAGACTACCATAATTCTCTACATCCTTTAGACAACAGATACTTGTTATCAACAAACCAATCAACATTTATTGTCCAGGAATTTAAAAAATGACATGCTAAATATTAATGCAAATATTATATTTCTGCTTTTAAACAATATGAATCTATTTCAAATGTTAATGATTTCAAACAAGACAAACTCACTTTTTCTGACAATTCTTCATTTCATTAAAAAACATCTTTTATACAAATGCAGGTGAATAAAATGTATTACTAAACATAACCATTTAAATTCATTAAATAGATCCCTTATACCTACTTAGTAAGTATGGGGAGATCTGCAGCAGTCAAACTCTGAGTCCAAAGGTTCAGATTTGGCATGATGGAAAGGTTAGACTGGATCAGTCCATCTTTAGTTGATTAACCTTAATATTTTCCTTCCTAATACATAATACATAAGCCTTTAATAATATACCTTGTTTGATATAAATCATGATTCTGAAATGTAAACAAAGTACATTTTCAAAATTTGAATTAGTTTAAAATATATTAAGAAAGTTTATTATTTAAAGAATCTGCATGGTAAGCCTTTGTTTTACACTGAATTATATGACATGGCTGATATCTGAGCATTTTTGACCCATATAAAGGACAATTTTATATAGTTGAGCATAATAAAAAGTAAAGAATTATTCTTTTCTTCTTAAAACAGAGTATATCTATATATAAATAACCTACCTATTTTTATACCGGCTAACCTGCAATTTTAAGGGAAATAAGGGGAGGGGAGGGAATTGCCAAGTCAGCATTTTGGATAGAAGAATAAATTCAAGTGATACCCATTGATTACTCTAACTGCCTCTTTGAACAGTAATATTTGTTAACTAATACATTGGGGGACAGATTTAATATAAATGGAAAATTCTTTTCTTGTTGGTAATTTGCTATGATGAAAACTTTCATTTAGTTTATTTTTCTAATGATTAAATACCATGCGAGTCACCATAATCACACATCTGCTTAAATACATCTCCATTTATGTTACTACTGTAAACTGAGGGGAATAAGTTATGCTGCTATTTTAGTGTTATCTGTGCTGTGTGCTTTGGTTAATTCTCGGTGAAGATCTGGATCCCATGGGGTAGTTGTGATGAAAGAGGGTGTTTGTTTTCCAGGTGAGTAGCCTGATCATAAATTGGAATTCTCCTTCCAACTCAATGCTTAAAACAGTAGTTTTAGTCTCCTGAAATTTGGGTTGGGATGTCAGGTGGGCAGGGAATAGATTTGCAGTCTGTGTCTTCATCAGGATTCAGCAACAAGGCATTGGTTATCTTGCTATTCACTGCTGTTGAAAAGTGTAATCAGTTCCTTCATTTTTCCAGCCACTGACGTCTCAACTGTAAAGTGCATTCAATACTGTGGGCACAAAAGGAAGAGTGTGGAGTGAGGGGAGATGTGTTTCATTAAGAAGTTCTGTGGTGTGTTACCAGCCATGGATGGATTCCATGTATGACTTCCAAGAGTTACAATTTAAAGGATTCATGGAGTCTGGGTATTTGATAAAGATACAACTGGAAAATCTTAAGCCAAAGGGGAACTGTGTGTCACCACAAGTCTTAGCTTACCTGCTAATTTGTTCTGAATGGTGCAGGATGCAGCTGCCATTTCTGACAGTGCACAGTTGTAACAGGTGTGGCAGAGTCAGCCTCACTGCTAAGTTTAGCTCTGCATGTGGGGATTTCACACTTTGCAGCCCCCTGGAGAAGGGAGCATCAGCAAATGACTGTGTATAAAAGTGGATAGCACTTGGGAATTTCACCATCAAGCTAGATTTAGATCAGAGTACAGGGGCCGATCTAAATTGGTTATAAATTACAGAGAGCTTTATGTGTGGTGGAGGTGGCATTAGCCTAACATCCTTTCCAATTCTCTCTTAACCACCATTGCAGTTCTCAAGGGAGTACCCTGCGAAATTTGATGACCATCTTTTAAGAGCAAGGGAGGACTGATTGTTTATTTAAGCAGGTAGAATTTAACGCAGGTGTACTATTCTTTGGTGGCAAGAACATGACCAGCTTTCTGATTTCTTATTTGCAAATGGTACTCATCTCCTTTGGAAAGTTAATTTAAAAAATCAAATTCTCTCTCCACTATTGGCATACTAGGGTTATTTACGAGAATGGAAATTTTCATAATATATCCTCTTATTGATAAGAAATGAAACACTTCATCTTTTGGTAGGGATCAGGAAGGGAGGAGCATTTTCTGGAAAAGACAAAAGTGACATTTGAGGACTTTGGTCCTAATAAGGATTTGCTGGAGAGTGTTATTTAGTTCTTTTTCTTTTGTCTCCCTTTGAATTCCCATATACTCAAGTTCTAAAAAGAGTCTAGTGATCTCTAAATAGTTCTCTGATCATTTTTCAGCAAGAATTATACCTAGGATCCAGAAGACTTGATTGTTTTTTCACATTTGTTCAGCAACATAATACAAAGATTATTTAACTTCTACTTTAAAGTGCAGTTGAGTCTTCTTTGCCAAGGCTACCTTTAGACAAAACTCACATTTGTATGTAACTCTTTCCTTGAATGGCAGATAAGTTGCACATATAATGTAGGCTTCATTATCATGAGAACATTTTTGACTTATTGGGTTGTTAGAAAAGTCATGATGCATTTTTGCATAGAAAACAGAAAATATGGGGCCGGCAGGTGGCATAGTGGTTAAGGGTGTGGGACTCCCACATGGCTAATCGCAGTTTGAGTCCCGGACCTGGCAGCTTGCTTTCTCTCTTTCTAAGAATTTTTTATATAACTTTATTATTTATTCTTTTATTTATTTTAATTTGACCAGAGAGGGACAGAGAGAGAGAGAGAGAGAGAGAGAGAGAGAGAGAGAGAGGAGAGGAGAGGGAAAGTGAGAAAGCAAGCTGCTAGGTCCAAGACTCGAACTGTGGCCGGCTATGTGGGAGTCTAACACCCTTAACCACCATGCCACCTGCAGGCCCCAATTTCTTTTTTTCTTTCTCTCTCTCTCTCTCTCTCTATCTCTCTCTCTCTCAATCTCTCTTGCTCTGTCCCTCTCTGGTCAAATTTTAAAAATAAGTAATGAATTAAAAAAAAAAATAAAATACATCATGACTTTTCCAGTGGCCCAATAATTTTTCCTTGATTTGGGAGCAACTCATCATTCTGGATTTTTGTAATACATCTATCATTATCTGAAATTTTATAAGTCTGGTAATAGTAATAACACAGATGTAATATGCACATTCTTCTCTAGTTGAGTTTGTTTACTAGAAACTTCTTTCTACAAACTTTTTCTTTATTGTTATTATTATTATTTTTAGAGATATTTTTGCTGTAGGGCATATGCACTTGCTAGAGAGACAGAGAAAGGAAAAGTGAGAAATCTCCCCCCTCAGGGAGGATGGCCAAACCACAATCCCTTTGCCTCCATTCTCCTTTTGGGATTTTTGGGCACACACACATGCACCTAGTGTGAGTTTCAAGCCTCTGGTTCTGGGACTGTAATTGCAGTCAGCCATGTGGGAGTCCAGTGCCTTAACCACTATACCACCTGCTGGCCTCAAAATTTGCTCTTTAAACTGAAACAATTTCTTTAAATCTCTTCTTTCATTTGGAACAAACCCAATGGCCTAAGATGATCAAATCATTGCTCTTTTGGGAAAGGGTTAGTGTTCCTTTCCATTAACCTCTGACGATTTAGCTTCATGGCAATAGAGGCGATTCTTTAGGGTCAAAGTGCTAAATTTAAACTTGTCTTTTCCTTGGAGTACCCTCTTTGATCAATCAGCCCTTTTGAAGGCAAATTCTCCTTTTTCTTTTTTTAATTTCCAAGGATTCTGTTATTTTTTTTAACATCTGTCTATGCATTTCTGTGGTCTGAGGTTTGTTCAAGGCCTAGGCTCTCTTTGGTAACTATGGAAACCTGTTTTCCTGACCAGCTGCTATTTCATACATTCCTTTCAAATAATGAGCCTTAAGCTTCTTAGATATCCCACAAGCAGAGTCAAGATGAAGAATAACAAAATATGAACTGCTTGCTATTAAATGAAAAACTTGTTGATTCGCTCCATGGGAAACTTCATGCAAGGAAGCAAACTTTCCTGGACATTAACATACAAGGGTTTTTTGAAATGTACTCAAGCTCACCTTCATCCTGGCTTCAAGGAGTGGGGATTCGACTCTGCATCTCTACATCTGTGAATTGAGGAACACTTTCTGTGCTCTCAGAGGTGATGGGTGAGATGACATGTTTGAGCCGGAGAAGCATTGTGAAGAGCAGGATGAGAAGAATGGCCAAGAGGCTCAAGAATAAGCCCACATACATGTACAGGTTGGAATACTTATCTGACGTGGTGTCAACCTCTGTTGCCAGAGTGGGAAAATGTGCTCGCCCAGTGAGATTTCCATGGTACTTAAAATGTACCTCCGTCATCACTTAAGACTTGAGCTGTTACCTGTTGCTGTTTTTTATCTATTGGCCTTGAGGCATTACACAGCCACTTAGACTGTCTCTGAATATATTAAAAGTGTTCTAACAATCTGATACAAGCCAGTCACTCTCAGAGCTAAGTTAGTAATGCACAAGCAACAAAATGGTGATATTCTAGCTTGGCAATTGCACTACCCTCTATCCTTCAGCACAGAAAGCACTAATCTTACTCAAAAATAGATTTTGTCAGAACTTATTTTTTATAAGAATATAAATAAAATTTTATTTTATTTTCCACACTCCTACTCTTACTCCAATGAAATATGGTGGAATATCCTTATAATACTGGCATGGAAACAAGAGTCTTTTAGAGGATTATATCAGGCTTACTCTCTGGTAGAGGGAAAAAGAGCTCTATTTTACCTACAGCTCTCTAGATGTATGGATTAATCATGTGAATTTAATTGGGTACTTTTATTAAGAGACTTCTTAAAGACTTTTGTATCTCTAAGACTCAGCATATCTGAATTTTCACCCTCTCATCTGTCTTTCTGGATCTTCTGTGAGGATGGAAATTGTAGGCTCCTGACCAGCTGCACAACTCGAAGATTGTAAGTCTAGAGGATGTGAGTTTTCTATGGCTTTGTTGACGTCCCTCACCGTAGACTGAAGGGGAAGTGTTGTCAGACCTGGTAATTCTTAAATGGAGGAGGTCTTGGAGATGCTGACAGTAGTAGGCTTAGACTCAGAAGATTTGGCCTTTAAGATTCTTCAACAGATTTATTTTCCTGAAAATCAAATAAATAAATAAAATATTCAGGTATCTAAGAAAAACAGAAGACAGTTTATTTTGAAATAAAAATGCATTAATAAATTACAAAATGATATGCTACCAGTAAAGTAGCTCAAAAATGTTATCTTGAGTTTTCACAATTTTGAATGCTATTTTGCTATGTAGAAAATAGCTATTAAAGGGTTAAAGAAAAATTCAGATTATTAAACAGAAGCTGATGACTAGGTTAGATCAGGACAATGCTTTCTATACTGACTGATAATTAGATTCACTTGAGGTATTTCTTAATATACAGAGCCTGGGCCCCAGCATAGACTTACTGAATCATAATCTCCACAGTAGGGGATTGGCACCTTTCTAGAGATTGTGACTTTATTACTCTGAGATAGAGCCCAAGCATTGCTACTTCTTTTTTCTTTTTTTTTTTAAAGATTTTTGCTATAGGGTGCGTGCATTCGCTGGAGAGACAGAGAGACAGAGAGACAGAAAGTGAGAAATCAGCCCCCAAGGGGGATGGCCACACCATAATCCTTTCTCTTCCATTCTCTTGGGATATTGGGTATGTACACATATTTGCCTGGTGTGAGTTTCAAGCTGCTGGGTCTGGGACTCAAACCACCACATGGGAGTTCAGCGATGTAAACATTATGCCATCTACTTGTCCCAACACTGCTACTTTTTAAAAGCTCCCTTAGTAACTCTAAAGTGCAACCAGAACTGAGAATCACCAATCTAGCTTTACCAGGAAAATCTAGCACTGAAACAAAGAAGACCTAAATTTGAGGATTTGTTTTTCAATCTCCAAATCCCAGTGCTAATTGTCACTTTAACAAATCAGAATTTTCAGGAAAGCAGGCTTGCTCTTTTTGTTCTCTCTCTTACTTAAGGCTGAATGGTGAAAATACATATCCCTCCAGTCTAGATTAGCAGGAATTAAGAGGGCATGTTTAGTCTAAGAAAAATAACTGCATCCTTTATTGGTAAAGACAGAACCTTGTCATTATTGGCAAAAACATTCCAGCATGTAAATAGGGTCAACTATTCGCCATTGAAGTCTTCCAAAATGATGTAGCTTGTCATTCTAAGTATGAATTTTGAATATAGATGACTAAAATAAATAATAGAAACAACCATCACCTGTCATAGTTTTATATGCAATAGTAGCAGATTGCTGACAGTGTAGCCTAGTTCTGTCTCTTGTTAACATACCCAAGGAGAGTTAATCGAAATAGATCCAACAATCACATTACTCTTCCTATCATCTTGAATTCAGCCTCCAGCCTGGAGCACTTCAAGTTTTTTATTTGTTTTGTTGGACAGTCTCACTATATCATGATCCTCTTGCCTCAGCCTCTTGAGTAGTTGGGACTATAGGTACATGCTACTAAGCTTGGTGGTTTTTTGTTTTTTATTTTTTAGGGTAGTACCTGGAGTTGAAACTGTGCCTCCCATTGTGCCTTGGTCTGTGGAGTAGCAGCATCAACCAGTGTATGCTATCACAGCTGGGTCACATCTCAGGTTTATGTTTACATTCCCTAGTCTACATTACCAGACTTTCTGTACTCTACATGTTTCCATGTCTACTTACTTACTTACTGCCCCAACATTTGAGCAGAACCACCTGGTTCACAAGAAACAAGAGCAATCTGTCTTTGGAACAATGGTCTAGGAAATATTTTTGCTATACATTTTGATTTTGATTATACCTATTTTGATTTTGTGTTATGTGGAACTGAGAACCAGGAATATGTTTTTTTTTTGTTTTTTTTTTTTTTTTGTTTTTGTTTGTTTGTTTGTTTGTTTGCCAGAGGCCACATGTGCTTAAGGTGGGAGTGGGGTTGGAGAATGAGAGAAAAAAAGAGAGGGAGAAGGTACACTTCCTTCCCCCACATGAGGCATGGTCATGCCTTAGTCACTTCTCTTCCATTTCCTCTTCCTTTTGGGATTTTGGGCAACCATGCACACACTCCGGGCATGTATCTCAAGCTGCTGGGTTTGAGACTTGAAACTTGCTGTTGGCCATGTGGGATCAAGCTACCTTAAACACCACGCCACGGGCTGGCCTGGAATATATAGTTTTTAAAAATTATTTATTTAATTTTATTTATTACTATTACCTTTTAATTTGACCGGGGGGGGGGGGGGGCGGGAGAGAGAGGGAAAGTGAGAAAGCAAGCCTACAGGTCCAGGATTCAAACCATGGTTGGCAATGTGGGAGTTCAGCACCTTAATCACCATGCCACCTGCCAGCCCTGAAATATATATTTTAAACACAAACTTTTCAAGTGATTCTTGGCACACTGAACTTTGAGAGTTAAATACTGGTTTTTCTCTCTAGGTATCCCAGATAAAAGAACATAGCTAATCTGTTTTATTGGTTATTTGGTGGTCCCTCTTTTAAAAGGTATTTAAAACAGTGTTATGGGTTGTATTGCATCACACAAAAAGATATGTTGAAGTCCCAACCCCCAGTACCTGTGAATGTGACCTTATTTGTAGATAAGGTTTTTGCAGATATATTCAAGTTAAAATGAGGTAATTAGGTTGGCACTAAGCCAATGATTGGATTATAAAAAGAGAAGACAGAGACACATACGGAGAAGACAAAAGCAGATATTGGAGTGATCCATCTATTAGCCAAAGAACACCAAAGATTGCCAGCAAACACCAGAAGCCACCATCAGATTTCACAGGGTGCGTGGTCCTGCGGATGCCCTCATTCCAGATTTCTAGCCTCCAGACCTCCAGACCTGAGAGAATAAATTTCTTTCTTTCTTTCTTTTTTTTTTTTTTTTTTTTTTTTTTGGAGAGGTTTCTGCTATAGGGTGTGTGTGCTCGCCAGAAAGACAGAGAGAGAGATAGAAAGCGAGAAATCATCCCCCGGGGGGATGACCATGACATTCTGCCCTCAGGATCTTGTGCATGCACGCACACATGCCCGGTATGAGTTTAAGCCACCGGGTTTGGGACTCGAACCGTGGTTGACTACATGGGAGTCCAGCGACATAGCCATTACACCAACTGCTGGTCTCCGAGAGAATAAATTTCTTTTTTTTTAAGCCACTCAGTTTGTGCAACTTCGTTATGGCAGCCCTAGGAACCAAATATATAGTGTAATCACCCTGAGGCTCTAGTATTTTGAAGTCTCTGAAGCAATGTTTCTCAGTGTGGTCTCTGGGAATTCCCTTCATTAGAATTGCTTGCAGAGTGCTTATTGAAAATGCAGAGAACTAGGCCTTTTGCTTCCTAGGTAAGAATCTCTGGGGATGGGACCCTGGAATCTTGTTTATAATATGCCACCCACTTAACATTTCTTAGCACACTCTTCAGGGAACATTTTTCATCTTTACTGTAGTTCTGTTTTATTTATTAAGCTTTTTGAAAATATATATTCCGAGGTCCACCTTTACAGGTTCTGATTTGATAGGTTTGTGCAGGTCTTATATGTGAGGTCTTCAAAAAGTTCATGGAAAATGCATATTAGGGAAAAACTGGATAGATTTCAAAATGTTTCTTGCACCAAAATAAATTTGTATTTTAATTCCATTTTTTCATGAACTGTTTTAAGTCCTCACATAGTGCTCTAAAACTCTATAGGTACTTTTGACATAAACATGTATGAGAAACACCGCCCAGCAGATAGAACAGAGCACTCCAACTTTAGGACTCTGACAGTGCCAACTAGTCCACACAAAAGTGTCTTTTGATCTCAGCTGCCACCCTGTACATTAAATGTGCTTCGCATGGACGTTGTCCACAAACAGCCTTCCTCCTCACCTATCTTCTTTCTCTCTGTAGCTCCTTTCCCTAAGAATGGTACTAATCTAGAGATAAGAAATTAATGCATTATTTTTCATCTATCTGTCTAGTAAGTTACTTTATAACTTGCCTCCCAGAACAAAAAAGCACTCACTGCTAGTGCAAACCAAACAGAAGAAACCTCTATAGAATTATAATATCTTTTCATTTTCCTTTGGAGCACAAATACTGAGAACTGGATAAGTCATACTTCTTAGTGCATGGTACATTTTCATTATTGGCATATTTGGACCCTATTATATTTGCTTACTTAATAATATAACAGACACCCATGGACAAACACTTGTGAACAAACACCTACCAATTTTAAGATTGAAGAAAACTAATAATTTACATTAATCTTCTTATGCTCCTCCCCTATCTCATCCTCCAACCTATCCCTCTCCAGAAATAACCAATACTCTTAATTTTGTTAATCATTACTTTGCTTTTATACACACACACACACACACACACACACACCTATGCCTAAGTAATATGTTAATTTTGTTTTGAACTGTTTTTCTTCTTATACTTCTTGTTATTTTTTACTTTTTTTTCTACTTATTATTTTTACAATCACTGTGCATCTTTAGAGTATACACAATGTTTTATTTCCAGCATGGTTGCAGTGCATATCAATCAAGTGTTTTGAACTTTTTTTTTTTTTGATTTTTTTTTTTTTTGAGACGTTTTTCGCTATAGGGTGCGTGCGCTCGCCAGACAGACAGAGAGAGACATAGAGACAGAAAGCGAGAAATCACCCCCCAGGGGGGATGGTCACGCCGCAATCCCTTCTCCTCCATTCTCCTCTCGGGATCTTGGGCACGCACGCACACGCGCCCGGCGTGAGTTGTAAGCCACCGGGTCCGAGACGCGAACCGCGGTCGACTACGTGGGAGTCCAGCGACATAGCCATTACGCTAACTGCTGGTTCCCAAGTGTTTTGAACTTTTAAAAGGTATCAGACAATATGTAATCCTTGACTTGGCTCCATATACATTTTATTACTATATGATTTACTTATAAGTATTTTAATAGGATGAAAATAAAGTTTGTTGCCTTTGGACTTTCCTCCATTCTACTGAACTTGACAATATCCTAGCCCTGGCTGAACTTAATTCCTCCCATTATCCTCTCTTTTCCAATCAAACTGCAGTGCTGGCTCTCATCCACCTTCCATGTTTTTTTTTTTTTTTTGTTCTTCCATCTGCAAATACTCCTGCATGTGTAAATGCTATCATTCTTTGAAATTCAACTCATGAAATTGACCTTGATTTCCCACCCCAGTCCTAATTCTTACAACACTTTGTATCCCTCATAGATGAATTACATTTGCCTAATATTGTAGATATCTATTTGGTGACTTTTCCCCTAAATTATAATTTATAAAAACTCTTTCAAGGTCTTTTTTTTATACAGCTATGTTCACAGAAGCTGCTCAATAATTATTGAATAAATGCATGCATATAACTGAAGAAACTCAGGACTGACAATTTGAAGAGAGACTATCTTATTTCTGATCTGTTTGCTGATACATCTTGGAGAAGAGCCTGGATCTTCCTTTTCTTTTTAATCTCATCTATACCTCAATCTCTTATTGTGTAAAGAAAACTATATTCTCAATTATAATCCAGAATTAAGAAATTATCACTTTGTTAGTAACTTTGCTACTAAATTGGTATTTCAGTTACACAATTTTAAAGGAAAACCATGTGGAAAGGGTTAAATATAAATTTTAGAAAGTCCAATGGTATCTAAACATGATTTTTAGTAACAATTGATAGTTTATTTTCTGCCTCCATACAGTAGACCCTGAATTTTCTTTAGGTCTGAATAGTTATTGAATATTTAATAGAATTCTATGAAGTTTGGATAAGCTTAGGGAATAGTAATTTCAGCTATAGTTGTCATTTCATTAAATGTTTCATTTGGGAGTTTGGGAAACTAATCATGGGTATCTTAAAACATCTATAGTCCAGGGGTCAGCAGATGGCATACCAGTTATGTAGCTGGATTCTCACAGGGTCAACCATGGTTCAAGTCCTGGACCCAGTGGCTTCAAAATCACACCAGGGATATGTACATGCATGCCCAAGATCCCAAGAGGAGAATGGAGGAGAAGGATTGAGGCATGGTCATTCCTCTGGGGGGGGTGTGTGATCTCTGACTTTCCCTCTCACTGTCTCTGTCTCTCTCTCTGGTGAGCACACATGCCCTTAGGCAAAAACTTCTCAAAAAGAAAAAAAAAAACAACTATGGTCTGCAATACATCAAACACCCTGGTCAATGCATACAGGTCCATCAATTTATTCCTTAAATGCATTAATGACTTTTAAATAAATAAACAAAAAGTTAGATATTGGAGAATTTTCTTTGATACTCTGGTTCTGTATCTGTGAGAACTTCTCAAAAAATCTTTCCAAACGGGATTACCATAGCTCTCTTTTCTAACTAATTAATGAGATGCACAGATAATGTGATTGCTCCATTAAAAGGTCTGCACCATTTGCAAAGAAAATCATGCAATATCAAAAAGAAGCAAAATTCTATTCATTCTGAGGGATCTGATTTGTTTTTAATGAAAGCTTAGCTTTCTGTGCCAAACCTCTTACGTACCTATGTAGGTAAGAATTACCTCTTGTAATTATTTTTTTAAGTCTTAGTTTATTTTTCATCGACAAATATAATTTTATATATTATAGGGAATGTGGTGTTTCAATGCACATATACATTGTGGAATGTTCAAGTCCAGCTAATTAGCATACTGAGGGATCTAATTTATGTGGAAAGACCACTATAAAATTATTTTAGTATCCTGCAGTCTTTTCTGGAAAGCTCATAAAATAAAAAATCAGTTTCTAGTCTTTGTAAAAATTATTGAAAGTTGTTGAAGGATAATAGAGGAGAGTGAGGAATGGGAAAAAGGGTAAGGGGTTGGGAAAGGAAAGGAAGAGATATAGAGGAAGGGGAAAGAGAAGGAAGAGAAAAAGAAAGGAATGTGAAAATTGAGTAAGAGGATGAGGGCTTTGAGAAGGGGAGAGGAGGTGGGAGGAAATGAGTGATTAAGAGGGAAAGAAGGGAAAGTACTGGGAAAAAGGGCAGGAAAAAGGAAAAGAGAGAGAAGTTTTGGAGAAAGGGCAAAAAAGGAAAGCTATTAATTTAATACTTGGTCAATGTTCAACATTAACCTGAACATCTGGCTTACTTCACTTCTAATGTAAATCAAATATCCACAGGTGATGTGAATGAACTTTTGTTTTGCTGAATGCATAACCTCAAAGAACTGAAATAACATACACTTTTATATCATGAATTTCATTCCTTAAAATGAGAAGGGAATGTGGAACTTTCTGCATTCTATCAGTCCTGAGATAGACTTCTTGAGTAAACTTGTTTATAATAAGAGGAACAAAGTTCTGCACTGGGAAGAACTTGGCCAAAATCAAATGGACCTTTAATTCAGCAAAGCTTCATTGTGTGCCATCCAAGTTTCAGAATGCCTTTCTAAGTGCTGAAGATATAGAAATAAATGTATCCTGTTCTATGTTTTGGTTTCCTAGGTGTTCCTACTAGTTACTTTCTCTTTAACATGACAAAGTTCTGAAAACAATTTGCTAGTAATTTTACATTTTTCTGCATGACACCTGTCCATATAATCCCAGTGCTGAAATCCCGCTAAATAGTTAAGGAAAATCAGTGGAACAATTCAGAAAATAATGTCAAAATTATCGAGGGCAACAGCTTTCAAGAGCTAACAGATTCTGTTTGTATTTCTCTGCCTAGCAGAGGAAAGAAAACTACAAGAGGTAGAAGCCCTTAGAGTATCTAGTTTCAAATCAGCCTGAGAAAAAACAATTCCAGTAGCAGCGAATGCTTCTTCAATGGCTGGAGCCATTAAGTAATAAGCTTGCTCAAATGGGAGTTGCTGTATCTTCTGTGGCAGATGGTGTCTATTTGTCACACCTGCCGATAAATAAAGTAACGCCGCTCACTTCACCGTGAATAACATCATAATAGTTCCAAATCTTTCTTACCTTTCCTCGCTTACAGTATGAATGGGGTTGATCATTTAAGTATTCCTTTTGAAGCTTGCATTGACAGGCGACTTGTTCAGGAACATCTTTGGAATATCTGGAAAATAGAATGAAAGGTTTGTTTTGCCAAAGAAGCAAGACTATATGTTCATGCAAAGTATGCTTTCTCTTTTATCTTCTTAAAGAGTCAGCCCTTTCCAAAGAAACCAGAAAAGCACCTTCTATTAGTAACTTAAAATGCCAGTTCCCACTTACAGCTTCAAGGTGTAGTTTCTGATAGCCTGTTCTTTATAGGCTCCAAAAAGCAAAGAAAAATCTGTTTGGATGCGTGTGTGCCGTCTGGAATACTTGTATGGAAGCAGCCTGAATTAGTTAAGTCCCCAGTTCCTCTTTCGCAGGCAACAGTTTAGAGTGTGCGGGAAAGGTTGTGATTCAGCTCGCTCTGCCTTAGCGGTGTGAGCCCAAGAGGGAGGAGATAAGAGAGAAGCTGAGAAGCAAAGTTTGTATAAGCCTTCCACTTTAACCCCTTCGAGGTTTCTTCATGAATCTGTAAGATTAGCTCAGGCTCCCTATCTTCGTAAATGCTGCTTCATGTCACTTAAGATAATCAGACCTTTGTTCAATTCAAGGGGCTTTTCATCCTAGGTGTTATAGTTTTATCTGCTTAGAATTGAAACCAAAGATGCCAAGATGTGGTGGTATTTGAACAATTCCGTGTTCACAAACAAAATGCATGCATATATATGTTTCTAGGTTTGGGAAACATTTTTAGGTACCAACTTTATACATTTAGCTTGATTATTTCGTGGAAATTTAACATAGTATGAATTTCTGGTTGGGGTTCTGAGATTTAGGTGGGAAGTCTTTGAAGAAGGTATATCTATCCAGGGTATGTTTCATTATAAATGATTCATCTACCTATATTTGAAGTGCACTTACCATCTTTTATATATTGTGGCAGGGAAAAAGAGATGAACTTTTCTTGAGTGCCTCTTTTGAATCAAGCATTTTACATAAATTCATTTAATCCTCACAACAACCCTGTCACTCAGGTATTATAATCCTTGTTTTACAAATGAGGAAACTGAGTTTCAGAGAGAATATATGTCATATAGTTTAGTAAGCCTAGAACCAGGATTTGAAAGCTGTAGAGTGTATAGTAATGGTTCTTAGCCTTTGTGAATCTTAGAGTCCTTTGAGAAACTAATGAAAGCTATGGACCTTCTCCTCCCCCTGAAATAGGCATATAATGTCCATGCTCTATGCCTCTAAGATAAGAATAGCTGAATGACCCCATATCACTTCTCAATATATACCATCATTAGTACATTGTTCATCCAATAACATACAGTCATCAATAATTTTTATTATGGTATCAAGAAAAGTAATAGCATTCAGTATCCTGCCAATCTTTGGGTAACTACTGTAATTTTCATTTTTCCCAAATTCTCCTTAACAAACCTTTTAGCTTCATTTTTTTTTATCATTTGTCTCATTCCAGTGGTTACAATGGATTGAGGCTTTCCTTGAAGATCTTAATGCCTTATCAGCATGGTCTAGTGCTTTGTTTCTGAAATAGGTGAAGTATTCTAGGGTTTTTCAAACTGGACTAGTATGTTTGAGATTGATAAAAGTACAGGATAAACATAATGCATTTTCCTATAAGATTGATTTTACCTGAATATTTGGATAGGGAGAGCATAAATAATTTAAGTGATAACAGTTTATATGACATCAAACACATTTTATAGAATAGAATGCAAATTTTGCACGCATTTTTACAATCAAGCATAACACTCAGAGAAATTTTGCATTGTGGGGAGCCCTTTCTAGACCACTCAAAATTCCCCAGGGATATATGTTTACTCTTCTGGCATTTGGGGTATTTTGATGGAAAAGTTCAAAGATCACTGTGCAGCAGAAAGACCAGGGACTTTGAAATAATATAAAACTGGGTCTCAGCATTGATCCATATTTTTTGGATTACCTTCAGAAAAACAACTAATTTCTCTGAGATTCAGTTTGTTCATCTGTAAAAGATAAAAAATTACATCTAATTTTTTGTTATCTTTTTAAAAAATTTTTGAGAGGGCACAGTCATGCAACAGAGAGAGACAGAAAGAGAGGGAAAGGAATAAAACATCCCCCATGGAGCGTGGTCATGCTGCAATTCAATCTCCTCCATTTGCCACCTGTTGGGATTTTGGTTATTCATGCACATGCACCTGACATGTTTTCCAAGCCACCAGGTCTGGGATTTGAACTGCAGTCAGCTATGTGGGATTCAGCTCCCTTAACCATTAGGCCACAGGGTCAGCCTGTCTTATTTATTTTTTTTTAAATTCATGATAGAATATGTGTTTGTGCTCATGAAAGAGAAAGACACTTGGGGAAAGAGAACCCTCCACAGAGCTCAGTCACACTGCAGTCACCTTCCTTTAGTCCTCTAGCCTGTCAGGATCCTGGGCACATGTGCATATGCCTGGTGTGTTTTCAGGCCAGCTGGCCTGAGGTCTTAAACCGCGGTCACTATGTGGTTTGTTCCTTAGTCCATTATGCTACTGACTGTGCAACAGAGGCTAGGCTGTTATAAAGTAATGAAAGAGGGAGTATATGAGAAAGTATCGCTAAAGCATGCCTTATAGATGCTCAGTAAAGGTTGCTGTTGTTGTCTCAAAATTTTAGATGTGAAAAGAGGAGGAGGCTACTTGAATCTAACTGCAAGATTCACCAGTAGTTTACCTTTTCTTATCTAATTAAAAAATTAAGCTTTATGAAACATGATATTAAAATTCAATTTTCCAGAAAGACATAATAAATGTCCTACAATAGATGGGAAATTCCAAAGCCAGGCTATCATATACAGAATTTACAGAGGAAATGCTCCAGACATGTTTCTAGAAATAAAGAGGAGTCAGTCTGCAGAAAGGAGAAAGAAGGAAAATTTGTAAAAAGATTTTTTTTTCCATTGAGCCAGAGTAACATTCAATTCCACCTTCCACAGGAGTGATGGATTTCACCTCAAGCCTAGTGAGAGGTATTTTATTGGACCACTCAGAGAGCTTGACATATATTTCCTGCATTAGCAGAGGCAGAGGATTGAAACGGTACTACATTCATTGTGAGAAAGCTAATGTGGCCCTTGGCAGAAAGATAGGGTTGACTGGGTTGGTATTGGCTCACATTCCCAGAGTTTGTCATGGCAAGGGATATTTAAATGTTTCCAGGGAACCAAATGGGGACCACACAAGAGAGGGAGCAAGGATGGGGTCATCTTGGACTCTGTCCAACATAGCTACCTAAAGGGGTGGAAAGACCCTAGCAATAGTAAGCTGGAAATACTAGACTCCTAGGGGTTAAAGAAGAATTTATAGACTGCCAAACTAAATATAAATGCATTGGCCAAGGTCTTCAAAGTTACAGAAGAGAGGTCCTCAGTGGTGGAGACCTTGAAGAACCTATGGCAGAGCCAGAGCCCCAAAGAGTGGGAATCCATTTCATCAAGAAGGAAACCACTCAACCCCTTACCTCTCTTGCTTGGTTCTGCCTTTACCTTGGTGAGGTCCAAATGGGAGCTAGCAAGTGGGGATAGAAAGCAGAAAAACTACCATTTCTCCTTCTCCAAAGGCAGGTAGCTACCATCTATATGACTTTGCATCATGGGAGGAGACTGAGTAAGGGCTGAATAATTTGGTTAATATCTTAGACCCAATACATCTGACTACTGATTCAATATTTAATTTTATGTTCTAACTCGTGGTCTTGTGGTTGAGGTGGCTAATCCCCACATGGCTTACCATGAGGTCTAAGACTCAAGCCAGTGGCTTGAACAACACACCTGAGGGACCAGCAGATGGTGTAATGATTATGTTGCTGGGCTCCCATGTAGTTGACCATGGTTCAAGTCCTGGACCCAGTGGCTTAAAAGTCATGCTGGCACGTGTGTGTGCACGCCCGAAACACCGAGAGGAGAAACAATTGTGATGTGGCCGCCCCCCCCCCACCCCCCCGGGGGAGTGATTTCTTGCTTTCTGTCTCTCTCTATCTCTCTGGTGAGTATATGCTCCCCATAGCCAAAAGAAAGAAAAATAAAAGAAAAAGGAAAGAAAAGAAGAGAAAAGAAAAGAAAAAACTCTCTAAAAAACAAAAACAAAAAACCCACACATGTGGTCCATGTGCGTGCATGTCCAAAATCCTAAAGAAGGAATGGAGGAGAAAGGATTGTGCATGACCATGCCCCATGGGGTGTGCTTTCTTTCTCTCTCTTCTTCTCTGTCTGTCTGTCTGTTGAGTGTACACATCCTCTGGAAAATTTAAAAAGAGAGAGAGGAGAGAGAGAGAGAGAGAGAGAGAGAGAGAGAGAGAGAGAGAGAGAGAGAGAGATTGTGTTTTGTGACTTAGAGTGACCTTAGGACTGTTTATTCTTGAAGAATAAAAGTCATATGATTTAAGTTTACATCTAGAGTCAGGGCCAGGTTACCCCAAGGGGTTACATTTTATTAGGACATCAAGAGACAAAATAAAATTGTGTTTTGATCCTACAATAAATTGTACGTTTAAAAATACCAGTTGTACTCTCTAATTTATTTCTTCATTTAATGAGCATCCGAGTGCCTATTATATACCAGACATTATAGTAGGAGTAGGACAAACAGTGAAATGAAAGAGTCCTTTCCCTCAAATTTCTTATGGTCTATGGCAGGGTTCAGTGATTTTACTTTTGTAAAGGACCAGATAGTAACTTTTTTAGTCTTTTCAGAACACATACAATCTCTATGGCATATTCTTTTTTTAACCAACTCTTTTAAAAATGCAGAGACCATTCTTATCTTTAGGTTTATACAAAAAGAGGCTGTGTGTCAGATTTGGCCTATAGGTCTTAGTTTGCTGGTTCTTAAACTATGGAAGAAATATTTTTTTAAAAAATCACCTACTCCTGTATATTTACTATAGTCGAAGATAATGTTAAGGGCACTTGGGGGAGGAGACACAAAAGAACTTAATTTAACTCTGATTAGGAAAGCAGGGCTTTTTTTTTTTTTTTTTTTTTTTTTTTTTTTTTTTTTTTTAAAGAAGGCAATATTGGGCCAACCCTGTAGCCTAGTGGGTAAGGGAGCCGGATCCCACATGGCCAACTGCTGTTCAAATCCAAGCCTCAGCAGTTTGAAAAACACACTGTGTTCATGGGCACTTGTGCTCCAAATCCCAATAGGTTGGAGAAATGGAAGAGAAGGGATTGCAGTGTGACGACACCCCACTGAAGGGGGCGGGGTGCTTCCTTCCTCCTCTAAGGTGAGATCTGGTAATTAAAAAAAAAAAGGAAAAGGCAATGTTGATTTGAGATCTGAAGGACAAGTAGGAGTTAGAGCTAAAGGAAGTAAGTGGTAATCAAGGCAGAGGAATCTTCCTGTACAGTGGCACCAAAGTTTGGCTCACTTTAGAAATGATAGAAGGGGAAAACTGAACCTTAGAGAGAGGTTAAATAGTTTGCTCAACGTCACACAACTAGTAAGTGATGGAGCCTAAAGTTTTAATCTATGTGGGTCTGACTCTAAACCTATGCTTTTAGCCACAGTATCACATTCCTACCCTAGTATTGAAGTTATGTCTGAGATCTGCTTCTAATATTTGCAAATAGGCAGCCCTATTTAGCTCAATTCTGATTTCCCGGAGGTAAAAAATGTTGAAGGTCTCAAAGGGATTGCAGACCTTATAAACAAGACAGTGCATCAATAATGTTTAGGTGTCTCTAGTTCCACCCTTAAAAACAACAACAAAAATCAAACCTTTTTTTTCCCAATACAGCCTAGCACACATTGCTCAAAATCAAGGTTTTCCTATTTAATCATTACAGGAGACTATTTTTCTTTTTTTCATTGTTGCTGAGAGCTAAGCTCTAATACCACCATAGTGCAATTACTTACCTTCTAGTTATAGATTTAGGTATTTGGAAGGAATGGCAACTTCTGGCCTGGGCTTCATGTGATGATTGGTCCAAATGCTGTTTCTATCTTTTTTTTTTTTTTTAAGAGGTTTTTGCTATAGGGCGCGTGCGCTCACCAGACAGAGAGAGACATGGAGACAGAAAGTGAGAAATCAACCCCCAGGGGGGATGGTCACGCCGCAATCCCTACTCCTCCATTCTCCTCTCAGGATCTTGGGTACGCATGCACACGTGCCTGGCGTGAGTTCTAAGCCACTGGGTCCGGGATGCGAACCACGGTCGACTACATGGGAGTCCAGCGACAGCCATTACGCTAACTGCTGGTTCCCCCTTTTATTTTATTTTAGATATTTTTGCTATAGGCGTGTGCACTTGCCAGAAAGACAGAGGGAGACAGAGAGACAGAAAGTGAGAAATCACCCACAGCGGATGGCCATGCCACAATCCCTTCTTTTCCATTCTCTTCTTCAGGTCTTGGGCACAGATGCACATGCACCTGACATGAGTTTAAGCCACCAGGTCCAGGACTCGAACCGTGGTCGACTACATGGGAGTCCAGTGACATAGCCATTACACCATCTGCTGGTCCCTGCTATTTCCATCTTTATCACTTGTATTGTTGACCTTGGGCAAGTGAGTTTACTCAGCACAGATTAAATCTGTCAGTTTTGTATTGATTGCTTGGTGGATTTTTATTAAAATAACATGGTTTGGAAAGCTAGATTAGCCATGCAGCAACTACTTGCTGGAAAATACTCATCTTAACAGTTGCCATATGCCTCTTGGAGTCAGCAAGAACAGGGACTGAAATAAGGGAGAAGGGGACATAAAATGGTGCTTTCTGGTTTATCCGGGGGGCTTTTTCAAAATACAGAGACTTGGTCTTAACCCAGACCTTATGTAGGGCTGAGGCCTGAGAATACGTATTTTTAAACAAGCTTCCCAGCTTAAGTGGCCCACTGTGGAGCCTGAGGCTGGAGTCCCTGAGGATAAAAGTCTTCAGAACAAAAAGGGGGGGCTTCACCTGTTGTGCTGAAGATTTTGAAAATAAACCAAAAAACAAACTGAAGAAATGATACAAGCAAGTAGTGCAAGAGGGGGAAATGAACTATTAGAAACTCCAGGAAAAAAATTAAAAAGGGAAATGTAATCTCATTCTTGGCCCTGTGGTGAGTGCTATTTACATAGTCATAATGGAAACACGGGGCACTGATTTTAACTTTCAGATTAACCTGCAAATAAAGTGCAAGGGCGAGCAGGTGGCATGGAGGCTAAGGTGCTAAATTTCACACTGCCAGCTTTGCAGTTGGAGTCCTGGACCTGGTGGCTTGAGAATCATGCTGAGCACATGTACATGTATGCCCCAAATCCTGAGAGAAGAGTGGCAGAGAAGGGATTGTGGCATGGCCATCATCCCTGTGGGGTGATTTCTCACTTTCTTTCTCTACCCTCCTCCCCACCCCCTGGAGAGCACAAGCTCCCTATATTTAAAAAAAAGTGCAGAATACTTACGATTATAGAAAGAATGCAAAAAGAAAGTGCAGATGAAGAAAATGGCAAGGTAAAAGGAAGAAAAGAGAGCTGAAGGAACATGTAATAAGGGGGAGTCTTCAAAAAGTTCATGTGAAGTATGTATTATATATGTTATATTAAACTATGAATGGTTTAAGTTTTTATTGCACCAAAATAAACTCATACTTTACCTCTCTCTCTCTCTTTATGCTGGAAGGCACCTGGATATTAGAGAGAGAAAACAGAGAGGGAGAGAGAGAGAGAGAGAAAGCATCCCCCATCACACTGCCATCTTTTTGCTTCCAGTTCTCCATCCTATCAGGATCCTGGGCTCATATGCATGGCTAGTATGTTTTTCAAGTTGACAGGGCCAAGACTGGACCCATGATTGGTCACATGGGCTCTGGCTATGAAGCTGGTGCATATACTCGTACTTTAATTCCATTTATTTAAAAACTTTTGAAGTCCCCTCATAAAAGTACTACATATGAGGCTAGCAGGTGGCATGGAGGTTGGGACAGCTGTACCCCACATGGCTGACTGTGTGTTTCAAGTCCTAGACATGCATGCCGAAAATCCTGAGAGGACAATGAAGGGATTGTGGCTTGGCCATCTTCCCTGGGGGGGTGACTTCTCACCCCACCCCTCCAGCGCACATGCCCTATAGCAAACTAAAATAAAACAAAACAAAGCAAAACAAATAATTTAAAAAGTGCTACATGTGGGACCAGCAGATGGTATAATGGTTATGTCGCTGGACTCCCACATGGCTCACCGAGGTTTGAGTCCCAGACCTGGTGGATTGAAACTTATGCCAGACACATGTGCATGCATGCCCAAGATCCTGAGAAGAGAATGAAGGAGAGGGGAGTGCGGCATGACCATCCTCTTTGGGGTGTGATTTCTTGCTTTCTATCTCTCTCTCTTTACAGTGAGTACATGCGCCCTATAGCAAAAATCTCTCTCTCAAAAAAAAATAATGCTACATATGTAATGTGTAAAATTAAAAACAACTGATAGAAGAGCCAAGATAACCATATAATTATATTAGATAAATAGAAGAGGAAAGAGAATCATATAAGTAAGACCTAGCGTCATAAGCATTTTATGCAGAGATAAGAGGAGGAAATGATAAGGGGAAACAACCTAAACAAGTTAAAGGAGTTGCCCAGGAGAGCAGATATACCAGATGTGGCATGATGGAGCAGAAATCTGTCACTTTTCACCCTAAGCCCTCATATATTCTACTGTGTTTTGACCCTGTGTATGTATTACGTTAATAAACACTTTTTAATTATTTAAGAAATGAATCTCTTTGGATTTCCTCAGGTTTCTGCCCAATGAAGATGGTCGCTATGGATCATGGGATTTAGAACCAGCAAAATCAAGTAATAACATTGGTTGAACATTTATTGTGTGTCAAGAACAACTCCAGGTGCTAAAGAGTGCTCCAGAGTGTTTAAGACACAGTCTTTGTCCACAAAAACCTTAAGATCTAGGTGGGCAAAGCAAACCATGACAAGAAACAAAGAGTTAAAATACAAAATAAAATGCTGTATTGTTGGAATGCTAAATTATGCCTACTAGAAAATATGGCAGCAAGAAAGGGAAGTTAGTCTGCATTAAAATTAGGCATAGCTTCAGGTAGTGCTGGGGCTTGTTTCTGGGCTTAAGTGATGGAAAAGATAGAAGTAGGTCGAGGCAGAGGAACCCAGAGGAGGAAAAGGCAACATGAACTATGGCTTGGAGAATTTTTTTCCACTTAGTTATATATTATTAGGTAGAATTTAAAAAAAATTTAATATCACTGAAAAACTTTCTCTTTAAATCTTCCTAATATAACAACTTTCTCTAAGTGGATTATTTTTTTCCTGCTGACAGTGCATTAAATTTTCTGTCGCTTTGCAGGATGGGAACTGCCATTTACTAAATGAGCTCTTCTCTATTCTATGCTCCCTTGGTGCCAAGTCTTAATAAAGACAGATGGGTTTCCCCCATCGTGCTTCTGCTTCTCATCTCAGGCTGATGAATATGAGACTGAGAGTCTGACCCCTTCATTGTCAAGTAATATAAAAGGCTTCATCCTTATTTATTGCCATACTTTAATTACTTGGGGAAAAGTATCAATTAAGGAACAAAGGTTTTTTTTTTCTAAAATCATTTCAACAAAACCATGATGTCTGAGCAAATTAAAACCTTCTTTTTTTCTTTTCTATTTTCTCTTCTTTGGTGCTTGTGGGAGTGAAGGTGGTGGGATGATTGGTATTGTTTAGGTTAAATTTAATTACTAAGAACTCATAGTATCATGTCTAAGACCACGTCATCATTGGCCTATCATTTCAAATATCTGGGCTCAATTCAGTGAAAAATTTAGCCAAGTTTTTTACTTTATTGGTTATCCTGGGAACCAGGATAACCAATAAAGTTTCCTGATACTAACCCTGAAGATCAGTCTTTTTTTTTTTTTTTTTTGGAGAGGTTTTTGCTACAGGGCGCGTGCGCTCGCCAGACAGACAGAGAAAGACAGAGAGACAGAAAGCGAGAAATTACCCCCCAGGGGGGATGGCCACGCTGCAATCCCTTCTCCTCCATTCTCCTCTCGGGATCTTGGGCAACGCACGCACACGCACCCTGCGTGAGTTTCAAGCCACCGGGTCCGGCACACGAACTGTGGTCGACTACATGGGAGTCCAGCGACATAGCCATTATGCTAACTGCTGGTCCAAAAGATCAGTCTTAATTGTATAGTCATTGAGTCCCTAAACCCTTTAGATGAAGATGTTTACTCCCTATGTGTTATGTTATAATGGAAACAACAGGAGTACCCCTTCTCCCATTCCATCCTCAAATCTCCCACCCTTCTTTTCTATTGTCCGCAGTCTGAAATGTCACTCAATCATTCATCTCTTGGTATTGGTGGTAGTTTATTTTTTTATTTTTTTATTTTTTTTTAAATTGTTGGAGGGTGCCTGTGCTAGCCAGAGAAGGGGAGAGGGAAAAAGCACCCCCCCCCAATAGGAGTTGGTCATGCTACAATCCCTTCTCTATTTCTCCATCCTGTCAGAATTTTGGACATGAATACCCATGTGACTGGCATGTCCCTCAAGCTACTGAGGCCAAGATTCAAACCACAGTCAACTGTATGGAAACCCCACTCTCTTAAACTACAACTAGGCTATAGCTCAGTTTTCTGCTCTTTATAAAGCCTTAGCTAAATTGTATCTGCCTCCCAAGTCAGATTTTAAAAAAATATTTATTTATTTTCATTTGTTATTATTATTAATATTATTTTTAACTTGACAGTGAGAGACAGAGAGACAGAGAGAGAGCAAGAGAGAGAAAGGGAAAGCAAGAAAACAAACCATCAGCCATGTGGGAGTCCAGCTCCTTAACCACCAAGGCACCTGCTGGGCCCCCAAGTCAGATTTTAATGACTCCAATCATCTTCTAAGATTTTAATGTGAATTATTTGTCTGGTTGTGTGATTGTGTGGGTAATGATTTCTTTTTCAGTATAACATCATTGTTTTCCTTTAAGTTTTAAATTATGAAATCTATAATTTGTGTGTGTGTGAAATCTATAGTGTATATGAGAACATATGTACCATTCACATATTGTTTAAGGAGTAATAATAAAATGAACATCCATGTATCCACTAGCCAGCCTAAGAAATAGAATACCTCTATAGCCAAAATCTTTTCTTTAAGAATTATTTATTTAATTTTATTTATTATTACATTTTTAAAAATTTAACGAGAGAGAGAGAGAGAGAGAGAGAGAGTAAGAAAGCAATCTGCCAGGTCTAGGGACTCAAACCATTTTTGGCCATTGGGGGAGTCCAGTGCCTTAACCACACACCACCTGCTGGCCTCTAGCCAAAATTTCTGAAGTACCTGGATATCCCTCCTCTCCAGAAGTAACTACTATGCTGAATTTTGTTTGTCATCTCCTTGTTCTTTTTTTTTTTTTTTTTTTTATTAATTACTTTATTTATTTTTGTATATACTTTCAATCATATTGTTTGGCTTACAATGAGACCATTTCGATATGTGAACATTTCTCCCCAGACCCGTTGATCGAAATATCTTCAACAGATAACACCACACCTCCCCATCCCGTCAATGCTCTACCTCTGTATCCCTTCTCTAAATGTCTTTCGTTGGGCCCCACTCCTCCACATACACCTCATCTGACATTCACACCCATCTCTTGTGTTTGTTCAACTGTTAGTCAATCAGTTACCGACATAGAATGCAGACAAACGGTATATGTTAAGTGGGGACATACAATGTCTCTCCTTCATAGCCTGGCTTGCCTCACTCAGCAGTACATCTTCCATATTCTTCCACTTTCTGTCAAAAGCCTGGGTCCTTGTTCTTTTTCATATATGTATCCCTAAACAATGTTGCTTAGGTTTTATGCTTGTTTTGAATCTTTATTTATGTGGGTCCACACTGTGAAGATTATGTATATATATATATATATATATATATATATATATATATGTGTGTGTATATATATGTGTGTGTGAGTGTGTGTGTGTATGTGTGTGTATTTAGGTGCCAGGGACCAGCCTCGGCGGGGGTGGGTTATCTCGACGGAGGCGGCGCAGGTGAACAGAAGACACAGGCCTCGATGCCTTTTCACGCACGTCCTATGCCGGACACTCCCCAAAGATCGCTCTCTGAGGAGTGACAACTGCTAGGAATCATCGTGCCTTTTTATTGAAAATGTGTTACATGCAAGTAAATGGGAGAGGGGCTACGTGCTTCAATTATCAGCTCATAAAGGTTTTAACAAAAGGGAACATAGATTCTATTCAGGGTTGGATTAAGGGTGGGTGTCGGGCATTTCCGCAATTGTAGGTGGGTCTCCATAGAATGCAGTTTCAGGAAGGTGATTCCGGTAAGCAGCAGCACAGCAGACATCTTGTGATTACTAGGAATGGCTCTGAGAAAAGAAAATCTCAAGAATAGATATTAGTTCCTCAGGATCTTAATAAAGAATGATACTTACATAGTTTTATAGGGATCTAAAACTTGATTTGAGGAGTCCTAAAATGTTTATCTATTTCGCTTGGTGAGGGCAGGGGGTGGTCCTGGGCCAGTTTTGGCCTAATCCTATTTTACATAAAGAAAGGATTAAGTTTACCTTAAATGTATTTTGAAGGGCCTTCCAAAGACCATTTCCGCATAGATAGAACTTCAGCCCACCCTCTACCGTGACCATGGAGATAAAGCATTGTAATTAATAGTAGGTGATAATAACAAAGGGGAGTGGTCGGGGGAGTTCCTGGAAAATTTTATCATATACTCAGGATGTATAAGAGAGCTATGCAATTCTTTTATAGTAGTAAATTGGGGAGTCAGAGGGGGGTCGCTTCCCAGCAAGGCTACCAGTTTTCTGGAGCAAATAGCAAGCAGCCTTGCTGACATGCTAATTGACCCAAGCTTTGTTCCAAGGTCAGGGGGTGCACAACAGTGGCCTTGCCAGCATATTGATCTGACTGGAAGCGGAGCTCAAAGGTCTGGGGGGGGCTCAGACAGATCCTGGGGCCTCACTGGGTTGGACTCCTCCATTTAGGTTTTTGCCAAAGGATGTGTGCACTCTTCAGAGAGACACAGAGAGACAGACAGAGGGGAAGTGAGGAATCCCCCCTGGGGGGGTTCACAATACAATTCCTTCTCCTCCATTCTCCTTCTGGGATTTTGGGCATACATGCACATGCACCCAGCTTGAGTTCAAGCTGCTAGGTCCAGAACTTGAACCATGAGGAAACATATTGAAATCCAGAACCTTAGCCACCATGCCACCTGCTGGCCCCACTCTGTATATTTTTCTAGAACTTTTTTTTGCTTAGTATTATGTTTGTCAGATTCATCCATGCTGATGTGTATTGCTAAGCTATAGTTCATTTAATTTTCTCTACCTAAGTATTCTCTTGTATGAATATGCCATAATTTATCCATTCTTCTATCAGATGCTTACTTTGGATTACATTTTTTTAACAAGATAATATTTTATTATGATTAAAAAAGAAAACCTCAGGCCAGCAGGTGGCATGGTGGTTACGGCTCTGGATCCCACATGGCTGACTTCAGGGTTTGAGTACCAGACCCAGCAGCTTGAAAAACACCACAGGTGGGGCCAGCAAGTGGCATGATGGTTAAGGTGCTGGACTTCCACATGCCCAACCACAGTTCAAGTCCTGGACCCCATGGCTTGAAAATCATACCAGGCACATGTGAGCGCAAGGCCCAAAATTTTGAGAAAAGAACGGAGGAGAAGAGATTTTGGTGTGATCATCCCTCAGTGGCTGGGGGGTGATTTCTATCTCTCTCTCTCTGTGTCTCTCTTTCTGTCTTTCATCTCTCTCTGGTGAACACGTGTACCCTATGGTAAAAATCTAAAAAAGAAAAAAGAAAAGAATCTCAAGCAGTATGTAAATATGTTAAATAAAATGAACATCTTCACTCTTTCCCCTCACTTCTACAGAAGTAACTACTCTCAACGGTTTAGTTTCTGTATCTCTAGACTTTTCCTATGTACATGTAAGTGTGTGTGCATGTCAGTGTATGTGCATGCACACTCAAATAGTATTAAACATTCGTTGTTCTGCAAATTTTTTTCATCCACCCACATACTGTGAATAACCTTCTGTGTAATTATATACATATTTTCCTTAGTTTTTGCATATTTTTAACTTATTCTTTAGTGTATCTATACCTTTATTTAACCAATATCTTTTTGATGAACATTATGTTCTTTAGGGTTTTGATATGATAATGACAATGCAGTTATTATCCTTACACATATGTGTCTGCACAGAAAAGTGAAATTGTTGGGTTTAAAATATTCAGGCTTAAAAATTTATTGGGGTCACCAGATAGCATGGTGGCTGGGTACTAGACTGACTGCAATTCAAGTTCTGGACCTGGTGACTTGGCTTGTTTACTCACTTTCTTTCTCTCTGATGCCTATAGCAAGTTAAAAAATAATAATAATAAATAAAAGGGACCAGAAAATGGCATAGTGGTTACATTGCTGGAGTCCCACATGGCCAAATGTTGTTCAAGTCCCAGACCCCATGGCTTGGAACTCATGCCATGTGTTTGTGCGTGTGTGCCAAAAATCCCGAGAGGAGAATAAAGGAGAATGGAGGAGAAGGGATTCGGGCATGGCCATGCCCCTGGGGGGTGATTTCTCACTTTCTGTCTCTCTGTCTCTCTCTATCTCTTCAGCAAGTACATTTGCCTTATAGCAAAAATCTCTCTTTTTTCTTTAAAGAATTATTTATTTAATTTTATTTATTCATTAATTAATTTTTTTAACTTGACCAGAGAAAGAGAGGGAAAGTGAGGAAGCATGCCAACAAGTCTGGGACTCGAACTGCAGTTGGCCATGTGGGACTGTCCAGTACCCCAGCCACCACACCACCTGCTGGCCCCACAAAAAATTCTCTTAAAAAATAATTCTTTAAAAAATTTTATTGTTACAGCTAATTGTCTTGCAACAAGGGGTCATTAATTTATACTCCCACCAACATTGTATTGGAACCATTCTTTCCCTCTGGCTCCCTCCAATGATGGTTAAGACTTAATCCTTAATATGTTTTGTTTCTGATTATAAAAGGACAATATTTCAGTCCCAGAAAAGTTTGGAAAACATAGAAAATACTCAGGAAAGGCTGAGATAGCTTATATTCCTATTAATCAGCAAGAACCATCATTATCCTTTTGGTGTAGTTAACATCCACTCTTCTTTCTTTTTGTGTATTGAGGATCTTTAATTTTCAAGAGAGATATCTTCTGAAGCATTGATAATTCCTCAAAGTCTAGAATATTTTATAACATATTTCACTCACAAAGCATAATTTTTGTGCTGACTGTAGTCCACTCACTAAGTTTTCTTGTCAATTTTATTTATTTCCATATGTGAGGGTATTTCAAAAAGTTCATCAAAAATATAATAAAATGGATTGATAACCAAAATATACAAGAAACTCAAGTAACTTATCCACAAAAAAAAAAAAAATAATCTAGTTAAAAGACAGGCAAATGAGCTGCACAACTCTCCAAGGAAGACATACCAAGAGCTGAAAAGCATATGAAAAAAATGCTCAAGATCCCTTATCATAAGGGAAATGCGAATCAAAACCACAATGAACTACCACTTAACCCCAGTCAGAATGGCTAAAATTTAAAAATTAAGAATGATAGGTGCTGGCGAGGTTGCAGTGAAAGGGGAACCTTTCTACACTATTGGTGGGAATGTAAATTAGTACAATCAATGTGGAGAACAATATGGTGGTCCCTCACAAATCTCCAAATATTAGGTTGTTGAGAAAGTCATGACATATTTTTCTATATTTTCTATGCGAAAATGCATCGTGACTTTCCTGATGACCCAACAGAACTACCATATGACCTAGTAATTCCACCCTAGGGATTTACACAGAGGATAGGAAAAACAGTCAGAAAAATGCTTGCACATCCATGTTTATTGCAGAATTATTTACAATTGCTAGGACATGGTATCAACCCAAATGTCCAAGAGCAGACAAGTAGATTGCAAAAATAGGGGCATATGTTCTTTATGGAATACTACTCTGCCATAAAAAACAATGAGAGTCTAACATGGATGAATATGGAAGCTTTAAAGCTAAGTAAAGTAGGCCAGACTATGAAAAACAGGCATTGTATGTCCCCTTTCATTATATACTGAATGTCTGCACTCTATAGTAGAAACACAGATATTTGAAAGATTTATAGCAGGGAAGGCAACTATAGATAGTAGAGACAGTATGGGGTGGTAAGAAGAGGTGGGTAATGGGGATGGGAGGGAGGTAACAGGGAAAAAAACAACACATTTAATAGACACAAAAATGAAAAGTTATCTGCTGATGATAATGTATATGGTAATATCTTTGACTTGACTAATATGTACTGTATTCATTCTGGGAAAAAACATGTACATTATAAAGATGTACAGTGATTAAATGTAAAAAATTGTAAAAAATAAGTAAATAAATAAAATGTATCTGGGGAAAAAGGGAATGAAAGTATGAATTTATTTTGGTGCAAAAATACTTGAAACCCATGAATAATTTTTAATAATACACATTTTCCATGAACTTTTTAGACTCACTTGTATAACATAGAGTGAACTTGTTTATATGAATGATCTACATCAATCTACATCACCATTAAATCCAGACAGCTCTATGCACTGATGTTTATTTAAAACTTCTATTTACTGGCTATACATTATCTTACACTTTTTTAAAATTTTAATTTACATTTAATCACATATATCTTTATAGTGTATTACATTGCTTTTTCCAGCATGAATACCATGCATATCAGTCAAGACATTACTATATATATTATTGTCAGCAAATAGCTTTTCATGTTCTTTGTCAATTAAATGTGTTTCTGCCTCCTGTTCCCCTCCTTTCTATTACCCACCCCTGTTTTACCCCATCCCTACTATCTCTAGTATCTACAGTTGCCCTCCCTGCTCCTATACCTTCCAAACTTTCCGTTTCTGCTATAGAGTGCAGACATTTGGTATATATTGAGTGGGGACATACAAAGTCTGTCTTTTATAGTCTGGCTTGCTTTGCTTAGCATTAAATCTTTTATATTTGTTCACTTTGTATCAAATGTCAGGGTCTCATTATTTTACAACTGAGTAGTATTTCATAGAGTACATATGCCACATTTTTTCAATCCAATCATCTATTTTGTTGTTTCCATGTATTAACAATTGTAAATAATTCTGCAATAAACATAGATGTGCAAGTGTTTTTCTGACTGAGGGTTTTTCTATCTTTTGGGTAAATACCTAAGAGTGGAATTATTGAGTCATATGGTAGTTCTATTTGTAGGTTTCTGAGGAATCTCCATATTGTTCTCCAAAGTAGCTGCACTAATTTGTATTGCCACCAACAGTGTAGGAGAGTTCCCTTTTCACCACGGCCTCACTAGCATTTATTATATATTTTGTTAATTTTAGTCATTCTGATTGGGGTTAGGTGGTAATTCATTATGATTTTGATTTGTATTTCCCTTATGATAAGAGATGTTGAGCATGTTTTCATATGCTTTTTGTCCATTTATATGTCTTCTTTGGCGAATTTTCTGTTCAGCTCATTTTCCCATTGGATTGATTATTATTATTATTATTATTATTATATGGGTAAGCTACTTGAGTTCTCTGTATATTCTGTCCCTTATCTGAGGTATAGTTTGAAGTATAGTTTGCAAAGATATTCTCCCACTCTGAGGGTTGCCTTCTCACTCTAATTATTTTTTCTGTTGCTGTACAGAAGCTTCTCAGCCTAATATGGTCTCATTTGTCTCTTTTTAGGACTGTTGCCTGTGCTTTGGGGGTCTTCTTTAAAAGGTCTTTGGCTACTCCAAGGTCTCCAAGACTTTTTCCTGTGTTTTCTACCAGTATTTTTTTAGTTTGAAGTTTTATGTTTAGATCTTCAATCCATTTTGAGCTGATTTTTGTTAGTGGTGAGAGGTAAGGGTCCAGTTTCATTCTTTTGAAGGTGGATATCCAGTTCTCCCAGCACCATCTGCTGAAAGGATTTTCTTTTTTCCCGTTGGATTGTCTTGTGCCCTTTGTCAAGGATCAGTTAGGTATATGTTTTGGAGTCTATTTTGGGGTTCTCAATTCTGTTCCACTGGTCTACCTGTCTGTTTTTGTGCCAATACCATGCTGTTTTAATTATCATAGCTTTGTAATTTTTTTTGGAGACGTTTTTGCTATAGGGCACGTGTGCTCGCCAGACAGAGAGAGACAGAGAGACAGAAAGTGAGAAATCACCCCCAGGGGGTTGGCCATGCCACAATCCCTTCTCCTCCATTCTCCTCTTGGGATTTTGGGCACGCACACACACGCACCCGGTGTGAGTTTAAGTCACCAGGTCCGGGACTCGAACTGTGGTCAACTACATGGGAACCCAGTGACATAGCCATTACACTAACTGCTGGTCCCAGCTTTGTAATGTTTTGAGGTCAGGACTGAGATGCCTCCTACTTTATTCCCCTTGCATTGTATTGCTTTGGTGATATGGGGCCTTTTATGATTCCACACAAATTTTATGATAGCTTTTTCTGTTTCTGAGAGGAATATCTCTGGTAGTTTCAATGGAATTGCATTAAATTTGTAGATTTTTTTAGGTAGGATTGACATCTTGATTATATTAATTCTTCCAATCTAGGAACATGGGATGTTTTTTCATTTTTTGGTATCATTTTAAACTTCTTTTTCAAGAGTTTCATAGTTTTCCTTGTAGAGATATTTGCATCTTTGATAAGGTTTATTCCTAGTTATCTTATTGGTTTTGTGGCAATTTAATTGTAAATGGGACTGCTTTCTTCCATTCTGTCTGTCCATTGTTGGTGTAATTTAGATTTTTAATACTGATTTTGTATCCCCCCCACTTTATTCATTTATCTCTTCCAGGAGTTCTTTTTGTGGATTCTTTTAGATTTTCTATCTATAGCATCATATCATCTGCAAATAGAGATAGTTTCACTTCTTTTTTTTCCTATTTGGATGCTGCCTCAGCCTGCGAGGCGGGGGATCCTGAGGAGAGGTGGTGGCTTGGAAAAAACAGACACAGAAGTAGAGAAGAGCTGGGCTCAGATAGCCCAGGTGTCTCTGATGGAGATCACTGCACCAAAGAGCCATTCCCAGGTTTATTCTTTTTTTGGAGAGGTTTTTGCTATAGGGCGTGTGTGCTCGCCAGAAAGACAGAGAGAGATAGAGAGACAGAAAGTGAGAAATCACTCCCCAGGGGGGGTGGCCATGCCGCAGTCCCTTCTCCTCCATTCTCCTCTCCTCTTGGGATCTTGGGCACACATGCACATGCGCTCGGTGTGATTTCAAGTCACTAGGTCCAGGACTAGATCCGCAGTTGACTACATGGGAGTCCAGCAACATAGCCATTACACTAACTGCTGGTCCCAGTCCCAGGTTTATTCTTTTATAGTGCAATGGGAGAGTGAGTCGCCGAAGGTAAATCCAGGTGTTTTCTATTGTCAACTGTAGCTGTGGAGCATCTTACATTTCTAAATAGGCCCCACCTGGCCTTCTCTGGCAGAAACATGATTTACTTTAACCTTCCAAGCTGTGCAGCATCTGCCCAAGTGAGCAGTCTGTGCTCTGCTGGTCTTCAAAGTTCACTGTTGTTCAGCTCAGATTTGGCGGCTCCCTACAGGAAGTTTTCTTTTTTTTTTTTTGGAGAAGTTTTTGTGCTCACCAGAAAGACAAAGAGAGACAGAGAGACAGACAGCAAGAAATCACCGGCCAGGGTGGATGGCCACACTGCAATCCCCTCTCCTCCATTCTCCTCTCAGGATCTTAGGCAAGAATGCACACGCGCCCACCATGAGTTTAAGCCACCGGGACTGGGACTTGAACTACGGACGACTACAAGGAAGTCCAGCAACATAGCCATTATGCCAACTGCTGGTCCCCAAGATGCCTTTTAGCATTTAGATGTCTAATAGCATTGGCTAGAACTTCCAGTACTATGTAAAAAAGGAGTGGAGAAAGTGGGCAGTCTTGTCTTATTCCAGTCTTTAGTGGAAAAGCTTTCAGCTTTTTTGCATTTAGTTTGATGTTAGCTCTGGGTTTTTCATAGATGGCTTTTATTATGTTGAAGAATATCCCTTGTACGCCAAGTTTTCTGAGACTCTTAATCATGAAGGGATGTTGTATTTTATTGAATGCTTTCTCTGAATCGATTGATATGATCATATGGATTTTATGTTTCCTTTTGGTAATGTGATGTATTACATTTATGGTTTTACATACATTGAACCAACCTTGCATCTGTGGAATAAAGCCTACTTGGTAATGGTGTATGATCTTTTTAATATGTTGTTGCATATGATTTGCTAGTATCTTCTTGAGAATTTTTGCATCTGTATTCATCAGGGATATTGGCCTGAAGTTTTCTTTCTTTTTTATCATGTTCTTGTGCTTGTCAGGTTTTGGAATTAAGATGATGTAGGCTTCATAGAATGAATTTGGAAGGGTTCCTTCCTTTTGAATTTTTAGAAATAGTTTAAGGGGAATTGGGGTTAGTTCTTTAAAAGTTTTGTAGAATTCAGAAGTAAAGCCAGTAACCTGGGCTCTTCCTTGTTGGGGGACTAATTATTACTGATTAAATCTCATTGCTTGTTATGGGTCCATTCAGACTCTATTTCTTCCTGGTTCAACCTTGGTAAGTTATATGTGTCCAGAAATTTGTCCATCTCATCTAGATTTTCTTTTTTATTAGCATAGAATCACTCATAGTAGTCTCTAATGATGTTTTGTATTTTTATGTCCATTGTAATTACGCCTGTTTCCTTGCTGATTTGATTTATCTAGTTCCTTTCTCTATTCTTGATTAATCTAGCTAATGGTGTGTCAATTTTGTTTATCTTCTCAAAATACCAACTTTTGGTTTCTTTTATTTTCTGTATAGTTCTTTTATTCTCTATTTCATTTATCTCTGCTAGAATCTTTATTATTTCTTTTCTTCTGAAAATTTTGTTGTTGTTTTTTCAGTTTTTGAGTTGTATCATTAGGTTGTTACTTGCCACCTTTCTGCTTTTTTCTTGTGGGAACTAATTGCTATGGACTTCCCTCCTAAGACTGCTTTTGCTGTGTCCCATAGGTTATAAACACTTGTTTGCTCATTATCATTGGTTTCTATGAATCTTTTGATTTCAGTCTTAATTTCTTCTATAGTTGTAATGTAATTCAGGAGTAGGTCATGTAGTTTCCATGTGTTTGTTTATCTTTCTCTAGTTGATTTAAAGTTTGATTTCATCGTGCTTGGAAAAGATGCTGGATATAGTTTCTATACTTCTGAATTTGTAAAGGCTTGCGTTGTGCCCCATCATGTGATCAGTCTTCAAAAATATTCCATGTGGGACTAGCAGTTAGCGTAATGGCTATGTTGCTGGACTCCCACGTAGTCGACCGCGGTTCGCATCCCGGATCCGGTAGCTTAAAACTCATGCCAGATGCGTGTGCGTACGTGCCCAAGATCCCAAGAGGAGAATGGAGGAGAAGGAATTGCGGCATGGCCATCCCCCCTGGGGGGTGATTTCTCGCTTTTTGTCTCTCTATCTCTCTCTGTCTGGCGAGCGCATGTGCCATATAGCAAAAACCTCTCCAAAAAAAAAAAAAGATTCCATGTGGGGGTGAGAAAAATTTAAATTTTGTGGTAGTTGGGTAAAATACTCTGTAGATGTCTGTCAAGTCCATTTCATGTATGGTATTGTTTAGATCTTGTAGCTCTTTTTAAATTTTTTGTCTAGATGATCTTCCCAGAGGAGACAGTGGGATGTTGAGATCCCCTACAATTATTGTGTTGCAGTCTATCTCTCCCTTGAGATCTAACAATTTCTCTTTGATGTATTTAGGTGCTCCAGTGTTGGGTGAATAGATATTTACAAGTGTTATATCTTCTTGATGAACAAGTCCTGTTAGTACTCTACAATGTCCTTCTTTGTCTCTTCTTACGTCTTTCATCTTAAAGTCTATTTTGTCTGATACCAGTATTGTAACTCCAGTCTTTTTTTGGTTTCCATTTGCATGGAATATCTTTTTCTAGCTTTTCACTTTTAGTCTATGTATGTCCTTATCAGTGTGGTGTGCTTCTTGTAAGCAGCATATAGATGGCTTCTGTTTTTGTATCCATTCAGTCAATCTGTATCTTTTAATAGTAGAGTTTAATCCATTAACATTCAGCATTATTACTGATATTTTCAGACTAAGCCTTGTCATTTTGTTAGCCATTTTCTCAGTTGTTTTTGTTTTATTTCTGTCTCTCTTTAGTAATCCTGATACAATACTCCCCTCAGTACTTCCTATAGGTCTGGTCCAGTACTGGTGAATTCTTTCAGTTTTTGTTTATGTGAGAATACTTTTATTTGTTCTTCCCATTTGAAGGATAATCTTGCTGGATATAGTATTCTTGGTTGAAATTGGTTTTCTATCAATGTTTTGCATACATCTTCCCATTCTTTCCTTGCCTGCATTGTTTCAGTTGAGAGGTCTGATGTTAGCCTACTGGGATAACCTTTATAAGTAACTTGATGTTTCTCCTTTGCCATTTTTAGAATTTTGTCTTTGTTTTTAATTTTTTCCAGTCTGGCTATGATGTGCTGGGAGGAGGTTTTTGTGTGTGTGTGTTGATTCTATTTAGGGTCCTCTTTCTTTCTTGAGTCTGAATTTCTCCATGTTTCTTTAGATTTGGCAAAATTTCAGCTAGTATTAGCAGATTTTTAATCTTCTGGAATACCCATTATATGGATATTTGGGCATTTCATGGTTTCTAGAATTTCCTGTATGTTGTCCTTTTTTTTTTTTTTTTTTTTTTTTTGATTATTTTGGTGATTTGGTCTATGTTGGAGACTTTGTCTTCAAGGTCAGAAATTCTTCTGCTTGGTCCAGATGTTAATGCTTTCTAGGGAGATTTAAATTTTTTGTATTGTATTCTTCATTTTCAGAAGTTCTGTTTGATTCTTTATTTTTTTTTCCTTGGAGAGGTCTTTTTCGCTATAGGGCGCGTGTGCTCGCCAGACAGACAGAGAGAGACATAGAGACAGAAAGCGAGAAATCACCCCCCAGGGGGGATGGTCACGCCGCAATCCCTTCTCCTCCACTCTCCTCTCGGGATCCTGGGCACGCATGCACACGCACCCGGCGTGAGTTGTAAGCCACCGGGTCCGAGACGCGAACCACGGTCGACTACATGGGAGTCCAGCGACATAGCCATTACACTAACTGCTGGCTCCCTGTTTGATTCTTTTTTAGCGTTTCTATTTTTTTCTGAAATTTCTCTTTCATGTCCTGAAATTATTTTCTCATTTCCTGGAGCTGATTGTTTTCTCTTGCAACTCATTGAGTTTTGTCACTATGAATGTGTCATTCACAATTCTTTTTCTGACATTCCTGTGTATTTCTCTGTGCTATCCATTGTTGGTGAGGTGCTACTATGCTCACTTGGGAGAGAGTCACCCTCTTGTTTTCTCATGTTTCTTTGGGATCTGTGCTGGTTTTTGGTCATCTGATGCAGTATTCCCTTTTTCTATTTATTGGAGTAGATTCTATAATATTAGAAGAGGAAATTTAACCCTTAGTTCCCAGGTGTGTTCCTACTGGAGAGCTGTGTCTCCTAGATCATAGCAGTTATGGGTAACTTCAGGTGCTTGACTCCTCTACCAAATGTTCAACTCTTGATGAAGTGGTAGCAAGCTAGGGAGGTATAACCTGGTGAAGAGGACCAAGTTGCCTGCTTCAAAATGCACAGTGCATGGACTGGTGTACCATAAGTTCCACAGTTACAGGCCCCAAGGGTGGACTCAGAGAGACCTGCCAAGATCGAACTCAAGTCTCCCAGGAGAGTCTCACATCCCAGGAAATGTCTCACATCCCAGGAAAACTTTCATTCCTGTGCAAACTAGGATAGGTTACCACCCCACTCTTACATTTTCCTGCATCTACTTTTACCTGCTTGTACTTTTATATCTGCCACATCAATTCCCAGAAGTGAGATGATTGATTGACAGGTCATCTGATTATTTTCATATATGACACTTTGTAGGAAGTTCTGTTCTAATGGGACCTAGGTAATTTCTAATGTGGTGGATATGGAGAGGGAGTCACAGAGCACCCAACTAGTCCATACTAAATGCCATAATAAAATTCTGTTAGAATTAGGCTGTTTGGGCAGAGGAAGAGGAAATCACAGAGAGGGCGTGAAGACTGCTGGCGAGTGAAGAAAAGTGCAAAAGTACCCTAAGACAAATTTTATCTTTATATTTTTACCTAGAGTCAATTTTGCTCTGTACATCTCTAATTTGAGAGCATAGCAGTGAGTTAAGGAGTTGGAGATATGTCTTGCTTAATATCTTTGTGTCTCCATTTTTTTAAGAAATTCAAATAGAAACGGATAAACATCTGCCCTTCTCTTATATGCTGCATGTATTAAAAATATAAATTTCAGTGTTTAAAAAGTATCTTGAGCTACTTAAGCTATTAAAAAGGTTATAAAGATACAGTAATCCACAGATGTCTTCTTGGCTCATTCACAGCTGCTGGGTTATATTTGCATTTCTTAATTAATATTGAGCAAACAAGGTTTCAGAAGGCCTATTTAATAGGTGTATGTACAGCTTCTTCTGCCATCTAAGGTAGTGCATTTCAGAGATAAGATTCTTAATATTGTTTGCCTCATGCTTTTAGTCAGGCAGCAATTAAGGAAGAAAGAACATGTGCCTTCCAGGACCTCATGCTCATCTGTCACTTCTAAAATAGTTTCAAGACGATTTGTTAAGTAGTGCTGGCTGAAGGACTGATTTTCCTGTGATTTTGCCAGTGTGTTTCCTGTAAGACCAGAAGAGGGAAAGGGAGAGGGTTAGGAAGGAACACTGTGGGGCTATTTGTTCCTTATAATTTTAGACCAGCTCTTTGGGAATTTGGAATGCCAAAAAAAGAATAGCAACTAATCCACCAATCTGTTGTGAAATGACTAAAGGTTGAGAGGTTACCTTTGAGCTACCTATGGAACCAAGAGGAAGAACTGTGAAGAGCCTTGCAAACTAAAGTTCCAAACCATAGGACAGTGTATGAGAAGGGGTCAGGTGGCCAAGGAAAAGCAAAGATTCAGGGACCCTGGATTTAGGACCTATTTCTGCTGTGTGACTATGACACCTCAGTTACTGAACACCAGTTTTTCATCTGTTAGATGTGGTTACTAATACCTATCCTACCTGGAGAAGCAGTATCAATTGTTATGAGTGAGAGTAGGCTACACAACCAAAGTGCATAGTTTTTTTTTTTTAATAAAATAATTCTTTATTTTATTTTTTAAACTTTTTTATCTCTAAATATTTATTGTAATTTATGATTTACATATAATCATTGCACATCTTCGTAGGGTACAGAATTGTCTTTTTTTCTTCCTGAAACATTTTTTAAAATTAATTAATTTACATTCATCCCCTAATCATCATCACAGCATACAAAATGTAGTTTCCCATCCAGAATATACTGCATAGTGACTTAGTCATATATGTTTTCATCAAAAATTTTCCATTTCTAGTTTCATATATATATACCCCTATGTCTGATCCTCTTCCCTTTCCCACCCTCTTCTCACACCATTTCTGGTGTCTACAGTTGTCTTACATTCCTTTTCAACCCACATTTTATTGATCACACAATTTCTTAAATAATCTAACTACTTTCAAGAGCAAGTTCAGCTGGTAATTTCAAGAAAAGCAGTTTTGAGTTGGAAAGGAAATTTGCTTAAAACTTAGAGCTTGGAAACAGGTTAGTATTCTGTTCAAATAATAGGTACATGAACCTATTGACAGCTCAAGACAGGACAAAAACTCTTAAAACCGGACAACAAAGCCTAGAAGAAAAGTAGCAATACTTTAGTCAAAAGTCACAGAATGCTATTTCACCAGTTCAGTCTCATGTACTTAATCTATTTTCTGTTGCGGTTCAATCTTCCCTGTTGAATTCTGGGATATTATATTCAACTCCAGACTTGTTCCTACGATTCTGTGTCACCGATTTGCTATGTGACATGGGTAAGAAACTTAATTCTGTACTATAGTTTTTTTTTTGTTTGTTTGTTTTTTTGAGAGGTTTCTGCTATAGGGCATGTGCGCTCACCAGAAAGACAGAGACAGAGAGATAGAAAGCGAACAATCACCTCCCAGAGGGGATGGCCATGCCACAATCCCTTCTCCTCCATTCTCCTCTTGGGATCTTGGGCATACACGCACATGCGCCTGGTGTGAGTTTAAGCCATCGGTTCTGGGACTCAAAGCACAAAGCACAGTCGACTACATGGGAGTCCAGCGACATAGCCATTACGCTAACTGCTGGTCCCATGAACTACAGTTTTTTTTCTTTTTCTTTTTTTTTTTTCTTTTCTTTTCTTTTCTTTCTTTCTTTTTTTTTTTTTTTTTTTTTTTTTGAGAGGTTTTTGCTATAGGGGCACGTGCGCGTGCCAGACAGACAGAGAGAGACAGAGAGATGGAAAGCAAGAAATCACCCCCCAGGGGGGATGGCCACGCTGCAATCCCTTCTCCTTCATTCTCCTCTTGGTATCTCGGGCACGCACACACATACGCCCGGCGTGAGTTTAAGCCACCGGGTCTGGGACTCGAACCGCAGTCGACTACGTGGGAGTCCAGCGACATAGCCATTACGCTAACTGCTGGTCCCAAACTATAGTTTTTTAATTCATCAAATGGAGTTAATAATAGCACTAGCTCCCAAGGGATGTCAGAGGTCATTATGAGATAGTTCATGAGAATTATTCTTATGTGTTTTGCCACCTACATTGACCAAATGTTAGTTGCTATCATTCATGATGCTTAAAATCACAGGCTTAGGATCCAGCCAGCCTGAGTCCAGATCCTGGCTCTGCCAGTACATAACCTTTGGAAATTACTTAACTTCTCTGTGCCTCAATATTTTAATCTGTAAAATAGAGATAGTAACTATAGGGACCTGAGAAGGTTGTTGCAGGGATTACATAAAACAGTCCACATAAAGGGCTTCGAACAGTGTATGGTTTGTAATCAGTATTCAATAATTATTATCTTTGCCCAAGAGTCTTGATATAGGTCAAGCTTATATTTGGGGCTTTCCTTTTTTGTGCTTTACCCCTACCTTTTGTGTTAGCCTTCTTTTAAATTGCAGTATATTCATCTTCGTTTCTTTCTTTTCCTCTTTTTCTTTACCAAAACCTGCTTTTAGGTGCTTCTTTAATGAACCACAAGAGTTAATTGTCCTTGAGACTTTCAATTTAGCTGATGTCTAAGTTGGAATTAAAGGAAATTTCAGATTTCAGATCAAGGATGAGTGAGGACCATGTTGCTTTCAGGAGGAAACCACACTACTGGAAATTCAACCACACAAGCATGGTTTAGTATTACATAGTTATTGGAGAGAAATATGAGCTTTTAATTCATGCAAAAATCCAAAATAATGCACATACCAAATGCTGAAGGGACAGGACTGCCTCTTACTCACTAGTCTTTGCTGACAACTCTCAATCACAGATTACAGACACTGTTAAATGAATGCTGTCTATGTGCTGAGCCCTACATCGTCTCAGTGATGCATTACAACAATCCTGTGTGGTAGACAATAGTTCCATTTTACAGTTTAAAAAATTGGTATATACTTTAAGAAGTTTAAGTAATTTGTCCCAAGCTTATAGAATGAGCTTCCATAAATGATGGAACCAGGATTTAAGTCCATATTTATCTTATTTAAAATCCCCTGAACCCTTTGATCTTTCTACTTCACTACATTTAAAGAGATTGTGTTCTAAGAACACAGTGTCGCTGAGTACAAGTCACTTTGAGGACTCAGAGGCTTGGTGGCCAGATTGAAGAATAAGCAGAGACTACTACCCATTTTTCTTTGAACTGCACCTACCTGCACCATCTTTTGGATTATCCAGCCAAAACCATTAGAGTGGTGAATATGCTGATATTCATTTTGAAATATATGTTTCCAGAGTCCCAACTGGGCCCAGATGGTAGACTAAACTAATTTAAGGTGCTGACTTCAGAGGCTTAGTATTTGTAAGGATGTGTCTGCAATAATGGAAGAAAGAAGCCCACCTGATGACTGGGTTGATTGCTCTTCCCACAAGTCCTACTAGACTAGAAGAACTAAATAAGCATGATGCTCTTCCCAACATCTGTATGTTGGATATGCGTGGCTCCTCATCTAACTTCGCCTCTGGAATTGAGCCTAGACACCAACTGATTATGAATTTGGCTGAAAAGATGGGGAGAGTTATACTCCATAAATGGTTTTTTAATTTTTTATATTTTAAAAGTATTTTGGCCATAGGGCAAAATGCACTTGCTGAAGATAGACGAAGAGAGAGAAAGTGAAAAAATGAGAAATCACGCTCCCCCCAGGGGGATGGCCAACCTGCAATCCCTTCTTCTCTATTCTCCTCTCAGGATTTTGGATATGCACACACATGTGCCCAGTGTGATTTTCGAGCCACTGGATCAGAAACTGAAGCCATGATCAGCCATGTGGGAGTCCAGCTTCTTAACCCCCACATTATCTTCTGATCTCACTCTGTACATCTTTTAAAATCCCTTCTTTTCATGAGGTTAGTAGGAACAGATTTCAGGACTACAAATAGACATAGATATGAATTTTAGTTGTGGATGGCTTATGGTTTCTAAGGAGTATAAGAGAAACTTTCTGTAATACTCTATAGATTGGAGTTTAGAAGTACATCTTAAGGAGAGCTTTCTGTGCTTGCAATACAAGCACTCTTCTGGCTGGAGCACAAGATTTTGTCTATTGTTAAATATAATATTGGCTCATAGTTGATTGTATCTTGGGAGGACTTTGTGACTCAATGAATGCACGCATCATTTGTGGTGAATAAGAAAAGAATGACTGTTTACCTTTTATCTAAATAATATCAGGGATGAAGACCACTTTAAATCAAGAGCCATGGGAACTGAGCGATTTCATGTCATGAATAAAGATGAACTAACATCTGCTCCCAAAATACAAATTGCTCACAATCTAGTGGGAGAGACACACATATAAGCATGTTTAATACAAAACAGAATATCAGTTATCAGTGCTAAGCAAAGTGCTGTGAAAGTATAGAGGAAGGTCAAGGTTCCATGTAAGGAGATCAGGAATGGTTTCACAGAAGAGTTAGCCCTTGATTTGGCCTTGATGAATGAGTACAGATTTGATGAAGATGAAGAAAGTATATTTCAGGCTCAGGGAAACCCATGATCCAAGGTACAAATAATATGGAAGCAAATAGCATTTTTTTGTTTCTTTTCCCTTTGACAACAGTGAGTTACACAGAACTGTATAGACCAAGTGCATGTTATGTGCAGTCATTGTGCAGTTACCTGATGAACTTAAGTCTGGAAGTGGGAGCCAAATACTAAATTGCGACAGTGCTCACAACTGTATCTATGGACTTTGCTTTGGGAGACTACTGGGGGAGAATGTGCTAGAGTAGTTGATGGTCCTTCTGTTCCCAGGACTGGCTCTTACACTTGGAAAAGTTGAAGATTAGGGAGCCAGTGGGCATCCTAGGGAATTATAATACAGTTTTCCCATAGAATAAACTCATTTATGCAGAAACTCATTATTAAATTGAATATCCAAATAGTTCTAACATTAAATTTTATCTCATTATTCCAATCTCTTCCCTTACTTGACTCTTTCTGTACCTTCTTTTAAAAAATGTATTTGTTTGTCTTTTATTTACACAGCATCTCCCTGTACCTTTCAGGAGAAAGTAAAGGACAAAATGATGGCTTTGTAGGGAAACAAGTTATTCCAAAAGCCCACAAAATGTATATAATGGTTTAATGATGCATTAAAGGGGTTAGAATACAATCTCACATATTTTTTTCTTTTAATTTGCCATAGAGCATGTGCAATCTCCAGAGATAGAGTCAGAGACAAGGAGAGAGAAAGTAAGAAAGAATTTCCCGTGGGGGATGTTCACACTGTAATCCCTTCTCCCTTTCTCCCTCCTTTTTGAGATTTTGGGCATGCACACACACACACACACCTGTAGTGTTTTGCAAGCTGTTGAGTCCAAACTCCAACCGCATAATTGGCCATGTGGGATCCAGCTGCCTTAACCACCACACCACTAGCTGGCTTAGTAATATACTATTTTCTAACCTGAATGGTGGATGCAGGAGTTGTTGTTTATTTTTAATTATGAATCCTTAAACTTCATGTATATTTAATCTTTTTGTGTAAATGTATATTTCACAATAATAATGAAAAATAATGCTTTTATAACCCCACTTTAGTATATGCTAATAGCCATTTCCTGTCTGTAGACTATCTTCCCAAGTTCATCTTTGAGTGAGACATATTTCTTTGTTCTTTTTTTCTTCTTAAACAATTCTTTTTTTTAAAGAATAATTTTACTTAACTTTATTTATTTATTTATTTTTATTTGACCAGAGAAGGGGAGAGAGAGAGAGGAGAAAAAATGAGAAAGCAAGACACCAGGTCTAGGACTTGAACCACAGTTGGCCATGTGGGAGTCCAGTGCCCTTAACTACAATGCCACCTGCCAGCCCCCAGATTTCTTTTTTCTTTTTTTAAAAAAATTTTTCTTATTTTTAATTAATTAATTTACATTCATTCACTGAGCATTATCACAGCACACAAAATGTGATTTCTTATCCAGAATATACTGCATAGTGGCTTAAATATACATGTTATCATTAATAATTTTCCATTTCTAGTTTCATACAAACACACACACACACACACACACATATATTTTTTCACCCTATTTCTCACCCTCTGCCATTTCCCACTCTCCTCACACACGATCTCAAGTGTCCACAGTTGTTTTCCATTCCTTTTTTTCCCCACTTTTTTTTAGAGAAGTTTTTGCTATAGGTCATGTGTGCTCGCTAGAAAGACAGAGAGAGATAGAGAGACAGAAAGTGAGAAATCACTCCCCCCCCAGGGGGGATGGCCATGCCGCAATCCCTTCTCCTCCATTCTCCTCTTGGGATCTTGGGCACTCACGCACATGTACCCAGCATGAGTTTAAGCCACCAGGTCTGGGACTCGAACCGCAGTCAACTACATGGGAGTCCAGCCACATAGCCATTACACCAACTGCTGGTCCCCTCAAAAATTGTTGCTTCTAAGAGGAAACTTTGTCAGTATCTTTAAAGTAACCAGATTAATTTAAATTAACTACTTTCAATAGCAAGTTCAGCTAATATATACATATTTGTGAATACATGTCTGACTTTAGGCATGAAACTCTGAGTAGAATGAATATACTAGAAGGTAGCACCTAGCTGATGCTATATAGCTTACTATGGTCATTAAATATTTGTTTTTTACTAATTTTTTTAATTTTAAGAGAAGCAGTTTTAGCTTTAATAAATCAAAGAAATGCTCAGGAACTATGTTTAAAACTGAAAGCCAGGAAACAGGTTGGGATTCTGTTCAAATAGTAGGTACATGAACCTATTGGCAGCTCAAGACAGGACAAAAATCCTTAAATCCGGAAAACAAAGCCTAGAAGAAAATCAGCAATGTTTTAGTCAAAAGTCATAAAATTCTATTTCACAAATTCAGTTTCATGTACTTAATCTATTTTCTGTCATGGTTCATGCTTCCCGATTAAATTCTGGGATATAATATTTGACTCCAGACTTATCCCTACCATTAAGTTAGCTTAGTTTTTGAACTCTCATTTTTGTGTGACTGTATTTAATTTTCCTTGTATAGCACTCCCTGCAGAACTTCTTGGAGATCTGGTCTGGTGTTGGTAAATTCTTTCAGGTTTTGTTTATCTGAGAATGTTCTTGTCTTCTGTTCCCATATGAAGGATAATCTTGCTGGATATAGTATTCTTGGTTGAAATTGTCTTTCACTCAACACTTTGAATATATTTTCCCATTCTTTCCTCACTCACAGTGTTTCTGATGAGAGGTCTGCTATCAGCCCGATGGGATATCCTTTGTAGGTAACTTGACGTTTCTCTCTTGCCAATCTTAGTATCTTTATTTTGTCTGTGGTTTTGGTCAATCTGGCTATAATGTATCTTGGAGAAGATCTTCTTGGATTGATTCTATTTGGGGTCCTTTGTATTTTGGGGGACTGGATCTTTGAGTGCCTCTCTAGGTTTGTAAAATTTTCTTGCAGTATTTCATGGAATAGATTATTAATGCTCTCATGAGTCTCTTCATGTTCTGGGATACCAATTATCCAGATGTTTGGACGTTTGGTGGTTTCTAGTATTTCTCGTATATTATTCTCATTTTTGGGGGGCCATTTTCTCAGTCTTCGTGGTGGATTTTTCTGTCTTCTACTGAGATTCAATTTTCTGTATGATCTAGTCTGCTTTTAATATTTTCAAGGGAGGTTTTTTTTTTTTTTTGAGGATTTTTGCTATAGGGCGCGTGCGCTTGCCAGAAAGACAAAGAGAGACAGAGAGACAGAACGTGAGAAATCACCCTCCAGGGGCGGTGGCCATGCCACCATCCCTTCTCCTCCATTCTCCTCTCAGGATCTTGGGCACGCACGCACATGCGCCTGGCGTGAGTTTAAGTCACTGGGTCCAGTACTTGAACCGTGGTTGACTACATGGGAGTCCAGCAACGTAGCCATTACGCTAACTGCTGGTCCCTCAAGGGAGGTTTTGACTTTCTGTGTTATAGCCTTCATTTCTAACAGGTCCATTTGATTCTTTTTTATAGTGTGTATTTCCTCTTTTAGATCTTGAAAGAATTTCCTCACCTCCTGGAACTCGTCAGCTCCTCTCTCCTGCCTCTTCTGCAGTTATCTCTCTTCTCTTCCATCTCTGTTAGCTTTGTCATTATTAATAACCTAAATTCTTTATCACCTGAGGATGAAAAGGAGTTATTCTTTTCCCTTGGAGGAGATGTATTTTCCTGATTTCCCATATTTCTTGTGACCCTGCCGTGATTTCTAGTCATCTGATGGATGGTGCATTTCTTCCTAAATCTTGAAGTTCAATCTGAGTGTTCAGAGGTATTCAGGAGGAGGTGATCTGCAATCTCTCTTTCGTTCCATTTTCACTCTTTGTGCTTCAGATTCAGTTGGAAAAGATAAATATTCTAACCCTAATCATATTCAGATGTTTGGATCCCATTCACTTGGACCTGACTAGACACTCAGTGCATAGAGGCTGAGCAGCCAATGAATAAAGATAAAGAAAAAAGGAAAAGAATTAGAGGAGAGGAAAGAAGAAAAAACGAAATGAAAAAGAAAAAAAATCATTAAAAAATAAGATTTTAATTTTAAAAAGCAAAAAAATTAAAACCACACAGCGTGGAAAGCAATATTTCAAAGCTGAAGTTCAGTATCTATCTCAGGATGGGCCTGGCCTGGGTTTGTGCCTTTCCTAAATAAAATGGGGAAAGGCAGCAATTAGCACAATAAAACAAGGGCTTGAGAGCCCAGAGAATACTTTACCTTAAAAGAAATAAAAAAAAAATTTAAAAAGTCACAGGGAGACACAGCATGACAGAGACAGACGGAGAGAATGGAAAGAAGGAGACAGAGGTAGTGCCCTACTCACTAGAAATGATTCTGGAGGGGGAAGTCTCAGCAGAAAATCTTCATTTTTGGTCAAGAAAAGCAAGCAATATTTCACAGCTGAAATTCAGTATCCCAAGATTTATTTTTTCTAAGTCAATGAAAAGGGAAGTTTTTAATTATCTTTATTTTTAAATCAAACTTTATCATGTTTAAATCAAACTATTTTCCTCTTGTTCAGATGTGTTTGCCAATTTGTAGATGGGCTAGTTTCTATAAATAGATGTTCTTGTTTTACATAAAGTAACAATATAAATCACCTAACTATATCTCATATATAATACGTAATAGTAGAATGAAAAGCACCAAGTGGATAGATGCCATGTGTTAAGTGGCTGTGATGTATATAAGTCTCTGTTGCTAATTCATAGGTGGTCTATGTGAAACTTCATTTCTACCATTTAACCTTGAAATCAGCCATAAGGGACAGGAAGTAATATATCAAACTTTAGAGACTGCATCATATTTTGAGGAAAATGTGAACAGTTTTCAGTAGACAGTCCTGGAGGATTAAGTCTTTGACTCAATGTTTTAGAGAGATTGGATAACATCCACCTTGCTTTATTCTGAGACCTCAGGAAACATACTCTAGGAGCATAGTAATGATGGCTTTTATGTGGACACATCATGCACCTGTTCTAAACCCTTAATTCATTCTTCTTCTGTAAGTATGAAGGGCTTAACTAAGTAATATCTAAAATCACTTTGATACCAGCATGTTATGCTTCCATAATTTAAATAACACTTTCCATTTCTCAAAATGTCATTAAATGTGTTATTCTATTTGATTTGCCAACAAATCCTTTAAGTAATTAGGGCAAAATATTATTATACCCTCTTTAAGGATGAGAAAACCAAGACTCAGAGAGTGTGATCCCAAGGAATGCAATTCAATTGAAACAAATTGACCAGTGGGAGAGAATAGAGATTCCAGAAATAGGCTAACACTTGTACTGAAAGTGTTAAGGGGCCAGCAGGTTGTGTAGTGGTTAAGGTGCTATACGCCCAAATGACTGCTGTTTGAGTCCTGGACCCAGAGGCTTGAAACTCACGTTGTGTGTGTGTGTGTGTGTGTGTGTGTTTATATGCCCAAAATCCCAAGAGGAGAATGAAGGAGAGTGGATTGTGGGATGGCCATCCTTCCTGGGGCAGGATTTCTCACTGTATTTCTTTTTGTCTCTTTGAACACATGAAGAAGAAAAGAAAGTGTTACAAAACACTTGATATACAACAGAAATATCGTTGCAAAATAGTGGGGCTAGTTTGAACTATTTAATTATATTTTGAGAGAGATTTTTGCTCTAGAGCACAAGCACTTGCCAGAGAGACAGAGAGAGATGGGTAGAAAGAAAGTGAGAAATTGGCCCTCGAGGGCATGACCATACCACAATCCCTTCAACTCCATTCTCCTTTCAGGATTTTGGGTATGCACGCATATGTGACCAGAGTGAGTTTCAAGCTGCCGAGTCTGGGACTTGAACCATGTTCAACCATGTGGGAGTCCAGTGCCTTAATCACTATGCCACCTTCGAGCCCAAACTATTTAACAAATGGTGCTGAAACAAGTGATTATCTGTATGAGGAAAAAAAGGAAATTGGATCACTACTTTGTACTATACACAACAATAAATTCCAGATCACTTCAGGGCTTAAGCATTACAAGCAAAACTTACAAAATCTAAGAGAGAATTTTTTTTGTTTTGAGAGTTTTTTTTTTTTTTTTTTTTTTTTTTTTTTTTTTTTTTTTTGCTATAGGGTGCGTGCGCTCGCCAGACAGACAGAGAGAGACAGATAGACAGAAAGCGAGAAATCATCCCCCAAGGGGGATGGCCACGCTGCAATCCCTTCTCCTCCATTTTCCTCTTGGGATCTTGGGCACGCACGCACACGCACCTGGTGTGAGTTGTAAGCCACGGGTCCAGGATGTGAACCGTGGTTGACTACATGGGGGTCCAGCGACATAGCCATTACGCTAACTGCTGGTCCCAAGAGAGTATTTTTGATCTTGCAGTGGGAAAAGATTTTTCAACAAGACAAAAAGTGTAAACTACAAAAAAGGAAAATATTAAATTTGACTGCATTCAAAGACAATAAAAGTCAAGTGGATGGATTAAAAATCAAGGCTTAAGTGTATTATATGATATTTAAACTTAATTAGTATAAAAACTAAAGACTATAACAAAAATTTCAAGAAGAAGAGGTGGAGGCATAGGATTAATTAGTTAGGGTCTTGGCCACATCAACAGAGAAGAGGTAGCCAAATTAATCATATTTCATAGGGGGAAGCTCAGTACAGATTACAGTTGATAAACCAAAAATTAGAATAATGTAATTAACATCAAAAGCTGGGACTAGCACTTAGCGTAATGGCTATGTCGCTGGACTCCCATGTAGTCAGCTGCGGTTTGAGTCCCAGACCCGGTGGCTTAAACTCACACCGAACATGTGTGCGTGCGTGCCCAAGATCCTGAGAGGAGAAGGGATTGCGGTGTGTCCATCTCCCCTGGGGGGGGGGGTGATTTATTTCTTGCTTTCTGTGTCTCTATTTCTCTTTGTCTTTCTGGCAAGCGCACGTGCCCTATAGCAAAACAAACAAACAAAAAAACAAAAAAACCCCACCAAAACAAAAACCTCTCAAAAAAAAAAAAAACAAAAAAAAAAAATAAAAAAGAAGAATCTCAACGTCAAAAGTACTACAAACAGAAAAGTAAAAATCTAAAGGGATTTGTCTAGGAGCAAGGAACAGGGAAAAAACATATTACTTGTCAATTTATACCATTCTGTACTGCTTGCATCTTTGTTTCCTGTTTATGTGTTTCCTATACAATAAAAACTCCTTAATTAAATGAGCAGGAAAAACAAATATGACTAGGCTGTAGGCTTTGGCTTCATTTTCTAACCAGAACTTTCCATGTTACACAAGACTCAGGTTGGCAGGTCAGATCTTAAGCACTGCATCTGTTAAGTCTCTGGACAGTTGATTGCATTTTTGAAATAAGGCAGAACCAGGTTGGAAAGTGTTTAAATCCTTCTCTCAAATCTTCTCTGTTTACAAGACTCATAGGGAACAGATGGCCCAGCTGTCTGTATTTAAGAGAAGTGGGTGGTTCCTGGTTTGCAATAAATGAAGCAATAATTACAACAATTTTGAGTAAACTGGACCCCATAAAATGTTTTAATTTGTGAATGAGATAGAGGCACAAAGAGAAGGTTGGTTGATTGGAGTATAATTACAATGTATGTAGGAAAGAGTCTTTAAAATGAAAGGCGCTAAAAACCTCACTAAAACCCCTGCACTAATATGTTCAGAAAATGAATTTTGTCCATGAGTGCTCTGGGACACACAGCCTAAGCAGCATGTCAGTATGGCCATCACTTTGTGCAAAACTCACATACATTTCCTTCTGTCAAAGCCCATGAAACATTACGACTGCTTAGACTGTACTAGAATTGGCTGACCTTCAAAATGGGATAGGAGATATCTATTTCTACCTCCCAATACTCCTAGCATATTGAAATGTTATTACTTGGGGCAGGCTCCATGGACTTGTGGTTAGGCAGTCAGCTTTCACATGACTGGTTCTAGTCCAGGTCCTGGCACCTTGAAAAACATGCAAGGTGTGTGCCTGTGCTTCCACCCCTCTCCCCACACAGGAAGGAGAAATGAAGGAGAAGGGAATGCATGTGACTGTGGACCATGGGAGTGATGCTTTCCCCCTGTCCTCTCTGTCTCTCTAAGACGAGGGCATGAGCAATCTGGCAAATTAAAAATAAATAAATAATAGCAAACAGGCCCCCCCTCCCCCCTCCCCTGCAGAAAGCAAAAAAGTAATGTTATTTGAATACTGTTAACCCACTCCCTTCTGAGAACACTTCTCAGGAATGAGAATGAGAATAGGAATGCTTCCTGCCTCTCTCAAATGGGTGGTGAGTAAACCTAGAAAAAGCAGGAGTTGCAAGGATTTAAAGGACTGATGAAAGTAAATCATTCTTACTCTGTTAGGCTTTGCAATATAAAAATACATCACACCATGTTTAATGGTGTCTTTTGTTTGTTGAGTGTTGAAAATGTTTTATCAGCATGTTAATAGCAGTTCGAAAGGGCGGGTTCCCAGCTGCTAATGCATGCTTAATGACCCAGTTCATTCACTACACAGCTACATTTTCCAGCTGTGTCTATATGATTGTAGCAAATTGGTTCATTTTAATTGGCTACAGCTTGGTAGGATGGTCAGCATTTTGTATGACAGGCAATGAATGACAAGGGATGAAATAATGGAAGCATCTACTTAAAAAAATCATTTATTTAATTCCATTTGTTATTATTATTTTTAAATTTGACCAGAAAGAGACACAGAAAGAAAGGGAAAGAAAGAAAGCAAGCCACCAAATCCAGGACTCAAACCACAGTTGACCATGTGGGAGTCCAGTGCCTTAACCACCATGCCACCTGCCAACCAGCATCTACTTTTTCTGGACTTTCCAAAGAAAGCTGACACAGGATCTCATGGAAACACCTCCTTTACAGGGAAGTAGTAGCTTTTTCCAAGGAGAGAGATCTTAGTTCATGAACTGGGAAACTTGGAGAACTAACTGCTGAACAGAATTGAAACTTCTTAGTCTGGCATTATCTGCTGCTCCTGCCATACACACTGTGCTCAAGCTACACTGGACTATCCTTGGCTCTCAGTCAACCTGTCACCATCCTCCAAGGGGTGTTTGAAAATATGTGATGGTAATTTGGGTTGTCATAAGGCTTGGAGGACTGTACTTGCACTTATGGGTGGAAACTAGGGAAGTTTAACATTTTGAAATACACAACATAGAACTGTCTCACTCAGTGGAACATTAGTGCTCCATTGAGATATGCTGGACCAATTCCCAAATAGGCAATTTAAAAAAATATATTGCTTTATTCCCACATAAGGCATGTGCCATATAATTTCACTCATTTGCAGTTAACTCAATGGCTTTTAGTGAAGGCCATATTTCTTTTTATACTTTCATATCTTTGTTCAGCTTCTATGATCTTCTTGCCTATAATCTGCTTTCGTCTCTTGTGCACCTGAAAAAAAAAAAACAATTCTTAAAGTTCCAGTTCAAACATCATCTCTTTAATACACTCCCAGATTACTCTAAACAGACTTAGTTTCTTTAAGGTGGGGGTCCATAAACCTTTTCTGTAAAGGGCAGATGGTAAACATTTTGGCTTTGCAGGTCATAGTGTCTCTTGCAACAATTTTGTCATTGTGGTGCGAAAATGGCCATAGATAAAAAGTAAATGAATGGGCATTACTGTGTTCTGATAAAACTTTATTCACAAAAACAGAGGGTGGGCAGTTTAGGAAACTCTGCAAAATCCCCTTTTTTAAATTTTGATTACATCAGTCAAATCATTGTAATGCATTTAATAGTGTGTGTGTGTGTGTATATATATTTGCCTCCTCCATGAGATACGGACATCTTTTTCATCACCGTAGCCACAATGATTAACATAGTACTTGAAATATAGTAGGTGATCGATCCATATGGTTGGTTGAATGAACACTTGTGCAGAGAGCACCGGGAATAACACTTCTGGATTGCTACAAAAATAATCAAAACTTCTGGCTGTGATAAATAGAACTCCTTATGCATAAAAATTTGTTCATTGGAGCAAATTCTAAGTTTCATTATCTTAGGTCCCTTGATTTGACCAGTTCTGGAAAAATTATACAATGATATCTGCCTTGAAGCAAAGAACACTTAGATCAGCTGGTGGTGTGTTTAAGGCGGTTGAATCCCACGTGGCTGACTGTGCTGTTTGAGTCCTGGACCCAGCAGCTTTAGAAACATGTCGGACATGTGTGCATGCATGCCCAAAATCCTGAAAGGAGAAATGGAGGAAAAGGGGTTGTGTTGTGCCATTTCCCATTGGAGTGTGCTTTCTCACTTTCCCTCTTTTTCTCTCTCTTTGGTGAGTGCATATACTCTCTAGCAAATTAAAAGAAAAAGAAAGAAATGACACCCAAGATGCTGCCTGACGCATATTAATACATGACATTCAGTAAATTTTTTGGAATTGCATTTCAGTAGTTTTTTACTACTATCCTTGTTTGGACTTTTATAATAATGGAAGCAAATATAGAAAAAGATGACCTTAATTAACTATCTTTGCATTACTTACTACCACTTGTACAAAAATAAAAGGGAGGGATAAAGAAAGACACAGGACTGGGAGATGACAAGTATTTTCTTAGCATAATAAGGCAGGGTTACTAGTTCACAAGAAGTAGATTCTTAGTTATATTAAGGAATAAAGTAAATTTCTCATGACCAGAGATGTTCTGTTTAATTGCAGATATTTCAGGGGGTGAACGAGCCTACAGACTTGAATAGAAAATCATCAGTATACCCAATCACTTTTGCAACCAAACTTTACCTATCCTTGAGAAGCCTATCCCGGCCTCTGCAGACCAGCAACAACTGAGAACAGGAAAAAATACAATGACATTTAATGGGTCCTCTGAGGCTGAAAAATCTGCAAGTCAGTAAAAGAGTTCATGGATCTTGGAGCTTGATTATTTCTATTGGGATAAATGACTACAAGGAGAAAGTGGGGTGGGAGAGGCTGGGACAAATGAAGTGGGAAAAGGTTAGGGATTGTGGGAAGAGATAGGGAAGTGGGAGATTTGGGGAATGAGGGAGGTCCACATGAAAAATTTTCCAAAGCCTCAAAACATCCAATGAAGACTACCCTAACTCACTTTCCAGACCTAGACAGTAAGTTCTTCCCTTGTACTGTGTGAGACATTGAGGTAGCTGAATCAGGATCACAATGTCCGATTCCAGACCCCAGTACACCTTCTTCAGGTGGTGCAGGGCCAAGAACTACTTAAAACTACCATGGGTTCCAGTGAATAGTAGCTCCAGAGAAATCTCTCATCTCCATAGCCAAATATGGCAGTAGGAACCCCCTCTTTCTGGACTACAGGACAGTGAAGAGCATCTATAGCCAGAAAAGGACTAGCTAGAAAACACTGGCAGCTGCAGACACATGCTCTGTAGGACAGGAAAACAACTTACCTCAAGACTTTCAATGGTATTTTGATAGTTTTCTAAAAATGCAACATTGACTGGAATAACATCCCTGCCTTGTAGGAGCTTATAGTATGATGGAAGAGACAGATATGCATGTAGGATGTTCCTGAACAATGTTGTAGATATGGTAATAGAGCATACTCCAAAGGTTGGTAAGAAGGATGACATTCAATCAGTATCTTGAAGGATGGAGAGATTCAGTCTCTAGGAAGAGAAATAAAAGTCTGGAAAACACAAAGAGTAAATTGGGCCCTTCTAAGAGCATAATATGGCTGAGGCATGGAGTTGGAAGGGATAGGAGGGAGGAGAAGGAGGAGGAGAAGGAGGAGAGAAACAGGATAAGACCGGGACAAGGTGATAATAAAGAACCTTACTAAGAGGTTTGACTGCTTCCCTTTATCCAAAGACATAGAGAAAAGCAGCCTGACTAATTTTTGGTGAGCTCAGTGACATTTTTGTCTGTTTTTGTTTTTAATTCACATTTGAATGACTTTAAGCAAGGCTTAGACTCTCCAATTGACCACTGAATTTTCATCTTGCATCTCACAAGTTCACACTTATTGTATCATTTACCTTACCTCTGGAGGAAGATACTTTGTGATTTACTGGTTATAATAGGAACTACTAATGCAATGATGGCAAATAGGTACTTTTTAAAAATGTTTTCTAATGGTTGGAGCCAGCAGGTGGTGTGGTGGTTAAGGTGATGGATTCCCACGTGGCTGATTGTGGTTCAAGTCCCAGACCTGGCAGCCTGAAAATCACAACAAATATATAAATAAATAATTTTTTTTTTAAAAAAAGCTCCTTTTTAAAAAAATAATTATTTATTTATTTAATTCAATTAGGTATTATTTTTTAATTTGATGAGCAAGAGAGAAAGAGTGAAAGGGAAAGTGAGAAAACAAGCTGCCAGGTCAGGGACTCAAACTACGGTCGGCCACATGGGAATCCACCACTATTATCCACCATGCCACTTGCTGGCCTCTAAAAAATATCTCTAATGTGAATGGGAAATGCAGAAGGAATAATGGAGGTAAAAACACCAGTAAGCTGCTATTGCAATTGTTCAAACAAGAGATAATAAGGAGTCTATTAACTGATGAGTGGATAAACAAAATGTGATATGTCCATACAATAAAATGCTAGTCAGCTGTAAAAAGGAATGAAGTATTAATTTATGCTGCAACATGGATGAGCCTGGAAAATATCCTAAGTGAAAGAAGCTAGTGATGAAAAACCACATAGTGTATGATTTTACTTATATGAAATGTCCAGAATAGGCAAATTCATAGACACAAAGTAGATCAGTGGTTGCTAGGGCTTTGAAAGGGGAAGGGAGGGTGAGGAGTTATTACTAATGGGCATGAGCCTTCCTTTGAGCCATAAAATATTCTAAAATTATATTGTAAATATGGTTGCATAGTTCTGTAAATATACTAGTAGCTATTATATGTACACCATTTAAATGTGCTAATTTCATGGTGTACAAATTATATTTCAATAAAGCTATTATTTAAAAAAAGGGATAATATGAACCTGTATTAAGGTGCTAGAAGTTGGGATGAAGAGAAAAAGATGGGGGTGTGTGTGATACTCAGTGACCGGTGAATAAAGCAGGTACAGTACCATACAGTACTATAATTCAGGTGAAGGTATTCTAAAGCCACTAGAGGATACCCAGAAGTAAAGCAGCAAAATGTGCTGTGTCTTGGTCCTCTTTGGTGTTGCTAACAGAAATACCTGAGCCTGGGTGATTTTATAAAGAGAGAGATTTATTTACAAACTCACAGTTCTAGTGGTTGGGAAATCCAAAGTCCTATGCCTATAGCCTGACTGACTGAAGCACAGAGGATGACAGGAACATGCAGAGAGAAAGCCAAGAGCTTGCTCTCCCTCTCTTCTATGGCAACCAGCTCTCACAAGACCTAACCTCTTTGGATGAGATCTGAAACTCACTGGGTCTTTCAAGACATTATTCATCTCTTTATGAAAGCTTGCTTCCATGATGCACTTACCATGAACCAATCACTGCCCAGTTGACCTCACCACATCCCAACATCAAATTCCAAAACTCGAAAGTTTGGGGGACAAACCATGATCCAAATCATAATAGCACATAGTAAGTGCTCAAGATAAGTTAATTGTCAATTTTATTATTCTCTCTTGTAACCAGGGTTTTACTTTTTTGAAATAATTATCTAATGTAATTTATTATTATTTTGTAATTTACTGTAGGGCACGAGAGAGAGAGAGAGAGAGAGAAGAGAAAGTGAGAAAGCAAGCCACCAGTTCTGGGACTTGAACCATGGTCAGCCATGTGGGAGTCCATTGCCACAACCACCATGCCATCTGCTGACTCCTAACCAGGGTTTTCACCAGAACCCTCTGGACATAGTGTTGGTTTCTATCTTTACCATATCTGATATGGCAAAAAAGAGCACTGAACTTCAAATCAGGAAATTTGAATTTTAGATTTTGATTTTCTACATATTGTGTGACCTTGGGTACATATATTTATTTCTCTAGATTTCAATTTCCTCATCAGTAAATTGGGGGGAATTTATTAAGACTTTAGTTTCCAAATGAGCTATGTAGCTGTTTCAAGGCCTAAAGAAATGGAGGAGGCAAATTTTTTTCTTCTCTTGTTTCACCACATTCTACTGATGTCTGCTATATATATATTGGGATTGTGAACTTTTTTGGAAAAAAAAAGTTCTGTGGCTAGAAAAAGGTGAAAATCATTGGAATAAATAAGGCCTCTAAATTCCTTTCAGAAAAATATTTTATGATTGGTAGCACGGAATTAACTATGTACATATAATCCATATATGCACACATATTTATGATCTGCATAAATAAAAAATAAATGAAGGAATACTGGTACAACCAAACACAATAAAAATGAGTGGGATGAATCTGGAATAAAAGCACAGGAAAAGCCAAAATCCACAATGCCTTAAGGATTCAGAAACTGTTAAGAAGAGCCTCTTCACATCCACGCTGAAGAAGCCTTCTCTTCTTTTTCTTTCTTCTAATTCTTCTTCTTCTTTTGGTTGGACAAAGAGCAAGAAGGAGAGCATATATTTATGAGTTGAGATTGATAATTATAGCAACTACTGGGAGACTACAGAATAACTCAGTGCCCATGTTACTTCCACCTTTTCTGTCCAGAAAATGATTCAATTTTAAAGAGTAGGAAAATATCTGTATGATGGAATTAAAGACCAAGAGAAGCTATTGGAACATCTAGCTACTCTAAATAGGGCCAGACTCCTGAGAGATCTCTATTGGCGTACTGAAAAATGATGCATAATTCACTGGTGTGATGGAGTAGAATGAGCATATCCTTTGGAGCCATGATCCTGGCTTTGAATCTTAGCAAATTTCTGGCTATGTGACCTTGGCTAATCATTGACATGTTATGAGCTTCAGTTTCCTCATCTGTGAAGTCAGAGTAATAATACATATAATTTACTAACTGTAAAGGTAAAATTAGTCTAGATGAAGCTGAGGCAGTGGTTTTCAACTTTGGCTATACCTTGAAATCATATAAAAACCTCAAAAATAAAAGTGAAGACTTGGCTCAGCTGTGGTGGCACAAGTGATAGCATGGAAATTTGCAATGCTGGAGACACATGGCTGATTAAGGTTCTTAGATCCCTAGTGGATCTGAAACATTCTGGGTGTGGGCATCCATGATCCTGACTGGCTAGAAGGCTGGGGGAGGGAACTGAGACATGAGAAGACCTTGTTGTGGGTATATCTTTCTGTCTCTCACTCTTGCTCTTGCTTACTCTCTCATGAAAATAAATAAAATAATAAGCTTTTAAAAAAAGACAAGGAAAAAAGTGTGCATACTTGTACCTTGGTATCTACCCAAAGGACAGAAGAATACTTAATCAGAAAAGTGCTTGCACATTGATGTTTATTGTGGCACTATTTACAATTGCTAAGTCATGGAAACAATCCAAATGCCCACGAACAGATGAATGGATAGAAAAACTGTGGCACATATACTCAATGGAATACTATCCAGCCATAAAAAACAACAAAACCCTGACTTTTGACAGGAAGTGGATGAATATGGAAGATTTACTGCTGAGTGAAGCAAGCCAGGCTATGAAGGAGAGGCATTGTATGTCTCCACTTAATATATACCAAGTGTCTGCACTCTAGGACTGAAACTAATTGACTAACGGATATAGAAACACAGTATATAGATGTAAATAGCAGATATAGTGTGTGTGAAAGAGGAGGGTCTGAGGAAGGACATTTGAAAGAGGGATAGGGAGGCAAAGCATTAATGGGACAAAGAAATGTGGTATTATCTGTTGAAGATACTTTGTAGTTTTATCAACTGTACTAGGGAGAAATGTTCACCTGTTGAAATATCCATTTTGTAAGCCAAATAATAATGTGATTGAATATATAAAATAAAATAAATACTTGTACCCCATTCCCATAGAATCGTATTCAATAGCTGTAGGATGAGACTGGGCCATCTAGACTTTTTAATAAGCCATTCCTTGGGTTATTTTGATTCATAGACAATGTTGAAAAACACTTGGGTAGGTATTCTAGGAAGGTTAGAGAACAGGATATGTGTTGATAAAGATATAAAAATAGTAATTATTAATAAACACACATAACTAATTTTGTTAGATACATTAAACAGTTAAATATATCAGAATTAAAAACTTTTTCAAAGTTTTTAGGCAGCTTGCTTCGGAAGTTTTGGAACCTTTGAGCTCATTAACTATACCTTTTCTCTTGAGTCTTGTTTGGCTATTCTATCAGAGTGGTGACAGAACTTAGTGGTAAAGATACCTCCCCTGCAAATGCAAAGTGTGTCTTTGTGGTGGAGGAGAGGAGGGTAGTTTTAGTGATGACAAGGAAGACCCAAGGAAAAACCTTAAGGAGTATGTTTCCAAAGCTTGAGCAGAGCCATACATCTGCAAATTGTTCTTAGCTCAGCCAGGTGGAAACTCACTGTAGGATCTGTCACTTACTGTCTGTGGTAAGTTTGCTTGTGGAACAATGCATGTCCATATCGAAAGTGTAGGTGTTGACCCAATACTGAGTTTCACAGAAGTCAAATCATAAGGGCAAAATAGATAACCATCTACCTGGTTGACTGAGGCTGATAGATACCAAGGGGCTTTCTCTCTTTCACTATTAGTTTAGAGCATCTCAAATTTAAACCCATCTTAATATGCTTATATTCTCACTCACCTCTTACCTACTGCCTTCTCAGGAAGGAAACTCCACGACGGAATAGTTATTGACTTTTGTCAGACTGCTTTGTGGGTCTAACACAAAGAGAGGTTTCTTCCAGGGAGATGCCAACTGTGAAGTTTCATTGGAGACCCAATAAGTAGTTTCCAAAGCCCTGATTCTCACTTTCATATATAACCTAATGCTTGGGGCCCAGCAGATGGTATAATGGTTATGTTGCTGGACTTCCACATGGCCGACCACTGTTCACATCCCAGATCTGGAGGCTTGAAACATGCCAGGGTGCATGTGTATGCGTGTCCTAAATCCCAAGGATAATGGAGAAGGGATCGTGGCATGGCCATCCTCTGGGGGTGAGGGGGTGATGTCTTGCTTCTTGTCTTTCTGTCTCTCCAACAAACGTACGTGTGTATAGCAAAAATCCCTCTGAAAAATGAAAACAACCTAATGCTTGAAGGCCCTATGATTCTGGGTGGGTAGGCTTTTTGAAGTTGTGCCATATTTCCTGTCATGGATGATTTACAACTAAAATATAGTCAAATGAGTGTGAGTAAAGTACTGTGAAATTTGAAAAAGCCTTTACTGGCTTCTTAAAAACCATCCCTAAGGGGGACCAGCAGGTGACATGGTGGTTAAGATGCTGGACTCTCACATGGCCAACTGTAGTTCAAGTCCCGGACCTGGCAGCTTGCTTTCTCACTGGCCCCTGCTCCCACTCCCACCCCCTCCCCCCATCACACAACCTCATTTCTCTCTGGTGAGAGCACATGCCTTGTAGCAAATTAGAAAATAATAATAATGATAAATAAAGTTAAATAAATAATTCTTTAAAAAAATCCCTCCAAAACATTTCATCAAATCACTTATTTTTAAAATTTTCAAGATTAGAAATTAATTTGGAGGGACCAGCAGTTAGCGTAATGGCTATGTCGCTGGACTCCCACGTAGTCGACTGCGGTTCGTGTCCCGGACCCGGTGGCTTAAAACTCATGCCGGGCATGTGTGCATGCGTGCCCAAGATCCCGAGAGGAGAATGGAGGAGAAGGGATTGTGGTGTGACCATCCCCCCTGGGGGGTGATTTCTCACTTTCTGTCTCTGTGTCTCTCTCTGTCTGTCTGGCGAGCACACGCGCCCTATAGCAAAAACCTCTCAAAAAAAAAAAAAGAAATTAATTTGGAGATATTTGAAAATGCAGAGTCCTGAGATTATTAAAGAATTTTTAGTCATCCTGACCTAAGCTTGGATTCGTTCATATTGCTTTCCACCTTTCATTTAGTTGAATCTGTACTATTAAGAACATACATTTTATTGATGGACAGAGAGGATGGAAGTCTAACTTTTAAATGTGGGGGATGGAAGAACTTCTTGGTGGAGAATAATGGAACAGGGGCTAACTAGAAATCAGAACTTAGGAGAATAAAACAAGGAAGCTGAGAGCACATTTCTAAATTTTAGAAGAAATTAATGTAATTCTTGTCAAGGTTCACATGGGGCTCTAACCAATACTTATCGGCCATTGGCTTCATCAGTTATTTTAAATTATTGTCAGCAGCAAACAGAAGAAATAATTTCCTTATAATGTCTCAAATATTCATAAGAGATTAAATTACAATGCTGTTAATAGCTTTCCTTGCCTTCGACTAGCTTTGGCTTGCTTACTCTACTGCTTCCATGTGACTGTACCCACATCCAATACCCAGGTTGCTCTGCTAAGCAACACTTGGCCGGCACAAGGGATCTGTTGCTATTTGGCTTTTTCTCCTCTGCCCTTTTGTTTCTTAGGTTTTCCATGCTGGGGAATGAGGGATTTGTGGAGGGGTGAAATCCTGTCTAGGCTTTATTCCCAAAACCTCATTTAAATGCTCAAGTGTCCTAAAGTCCACCTCCCCCGAATTGGGAAATAGACTAAACAGCAGTTAGTTTGTTTGAAATTGTTTTACTGTAGGTACTCCTAGAGACTGAGGAATAAACTAGGATTTGAATGGCCTCTTGAGAACCCCTAAAATCCCCTTGATCCTCTAGTTCTGAGAGAAATTGTGTCTTTTTCAGTCTGTTATTATGGGGTTAGAAACATTGAATCTCAGTCTGCTCCTGACTGCAGCACCTTTAGTGATGATTTCCCTGAGCTCAGCCTTGGAGAAGACTAGCTGCTGCAGAATGCTTTACCAGCAATGAGCCCAACACAACCGTCCTAGAACTAGATGCCATCAGGGACCTGACTATGTCTGAGGGTGCTGGAGACAGGCATATCATGGATGTACATATCCAGCTCTGACTTTCTTCCCTAGCTGTTTCTAATAAGCAAAACCTGGAAGTAGAGAGAAATAGACTCCTAAGGAAAAAGAAAATGATGCAATGTTAGCACACTGATTTCTCATCAAACAGTCACCCCAAGCAATCTGCATGTTTTCTATGTAACCAAAAGGTTTTATGTTGCACAGTGTCAAATGCAGTTTAAAAGTAATTATTTATTCATGTATCCAACTAAGTAAATTGTAATCTTCAGTTTCCTATGTGAGAATTTCTATTTTGGTCTAGTGTCTTCTTTTCTTCTCCTTTTCCTCCTCCTTCTTTGTTTGTTTGTTTGGTCAGAGGGCACATGTGCTCATCACAGAGACAGATAGAGGGAGAGAGAGAGAGAGAGAGAGAGAGAGAGAGAGAGAGAGAGAGAGAGAGAGAGAAAAGCGCCCTCTAATGGAACATGGTTATACCAGTCTTTTCTTTTCCATCTCTCTATCCTGTTGAGATTTTGGCATATATGCACATGCACCCAGTGTATTTTTCAAGCCACTAGGGCCTAGGCTCAAACCATGTGGTTGGTCATGTGGGATATGGCTCTCTTAACCACTAGGCAATGGAGATGACTTTCAATCTAGTTTCTTTATAGAAGGTACACACTCCAGCTCCAAGCAAATGTCTAGCCTACTCTAATCATGCAAGCCAAAGGGTGGAAGGCAATTTCATATGTATTTGGGCATAGGGACCACAAATATTTCTATATGATGTAATGATAGTTGACATTTATTGAGTCCTAACTGTGGCAGGCGTGTTTCTTTTTTTCTTTCTTTTTTGGAGAGGATTTTTGCCATAAGGCATGTGCGCTTTTCAGAGAGCAACAGAGAGAGGGAAAGGGAGAAGCACTTGGCATGATTTTCAAGCTGCTAGGTCAGGGACTCAAACTGCAGTCAGCCATATGGGAATCCAGCACACCTTAACAACCATGCCACCTGCTGACCCCATGTCAGGTACATTTGTCAACACTTTATATGAATTATGAATTCATTAATTCTTCATAAGAACTGTATGAAGTAAACACCATTATCCTCATTTTAGCTAATAAGAAGACTGAGTGACAGAAAGGCAAGTAACTTGTCTAAGGTCAAATGTGGTAATGGAACTGGGAATTGAAAGCAGGCAATCTGGATCTAGAATCTATGATATTTATCATTATGCCATGGAGCCTACTCTGGCACCAGCCACACAGTAGATATTTAAAAAATAGAAAATGGGGGAACCAGCAGTTAGCGTAATGGCTATGTTGCTGGACTCCCACGTAGTCGACCGCGGTTCGCGTCTCGGACCCGGTGGCTTACAACTCACGCCGGGCGCGTGTGCATGCGTGCCCAAGATCCCGAGAGGAGAATGGAGGAGAAGGGATTGCGGCGTGACCATCCCCCCTGGGGGGTGATTTCTCGCTTTCTGTCTCTGTGTCTCTCTCTGTCTGTCTGGCGAGCGCACGCGCCCTGTAGCAAAAAACCTCTCCAAAAAAAAAAAAACAATAGAAAATGGGACTGTAATGAAATTAAACTTGTCTTAGAACAAAATAATATGAACCAATGTATTTAATGATCTTCAGTTATCACATAAAGAAGGTATACTGATTCTTATAATGCTACTGCAAATAATCCCTTATATTTGTGTTTTCTTTTCTCTTTTTTTTTTTTGGAGAGATTTTCGCTATAGGGCGCGTGCGCTCTCCAGACAGAGAGACACAGAGACAGAAAGCGAGAAATCACCCCCCAGAGGGGATGGTCACGCTGCAATCCCTTCTCCTCCATTCTCCTCTCGGGATCTTGGGCACGCATGCACATGCGCCCGGCGTGAGTTTTAAGCCACCGGGTCCGGGAGGCAAACCACGGTCGACTATGTGAGAGTCCAGCAACATAGCCATTATGCTAACTGCTGCTTCCCTTCTTTTCTCTTTTTTAAAAGAATTATTTTATTTAACTTTACTTTTTTATTTATTTAATTTGACCAGAGAAGGATAGAGTGTGTGATAGAGAGAAGGAAAGTGAGAAAGCAAGCCGCCAGGTCCAGGACTTGAACGATGGTCAGCAATGTGGTAGTCCATCATCCTTAGCCAACAATCCACCTGCTGGTCTCTTGTGCTTTATTTTCTACTGTAAGATTTTTCTTAGTAATTTTCACAATGACCCTGTGAGATAGAATAGCTATGATCAATTGAGAGGTAAAGCAGATAAAACCAGGGAGGTTAAACAACTTGACTCAGCATCGCATGCTCATAAATTAGATGTCTTATCATGGCTAAGATAGCATACTCCCCAAATCAATATACAGATTTAACACAATCCCTATTAAAATCCTAGCTGCTTCTTTTAAAAAAAGAATTGAGAAGATGACCATAAAATTCATATGAAAATGCAAGGAAATTGGAATAACCAAAATAATCTTTAGAAAGAACAAAGTTGAAGGACTCATACATCTTAATTTGAAAGCTTACTACAAAGAGTGTAGTCTGACAGAGGCTCTAGATGTGGACATATAGATAAATGGAACAGAATTGTGAATTAGAAAGAAATCCTTGCATTTATGGATAACTGATTTTTTATCAAGGGTGCCAAGATTATTCAATGGGGGAAAATAGTATGTTCAGTAAATGTTGCTAAGACACCTGGATACATTCAGAAGACTGAAATTGGATCTCCTATCTCACAACTCAAAATGCAAAAAATAACTCAAAATGTTCCATATTCATCTATTTTGTATCAAATGTCAGGGTCTCATGGTTTTTTACCATATGCAAGTGTTCTTCCAACTGAGTGTTTTCCTATGCTTTGGGTAAATACCTAGGAGTGGGGTTACCAGGTCATATGGTAGTTCTCTTTATAGGTTTTGGAGGAACCTCCATATTGTTCTTCACAGTCACTGTACTAATTTACATTTCTACCAATAGTGTAGGAAGTTTCCCTTTTCACCACAGTATCACCAGCATTTGTCATTTTTTTTTAATCTTAGCCATTCCGACTGGGGGTTAGGTGGTATCTCATTATGGTTTTGATTTTCATCTTCCTTATGGAAAGAGATATTATGGGGCCAGCAGGTAGTGTAGTGGTTAAGGTGTTAGACTCCTACACCCACGTGGTTGACCATGGTTCGAGTCCTGGACCTGGAGGCTTGAAAATCATGCTGGGCACACCGGCATGCCTAAAATCCGAGGAGGAGAATGGAGGAGAAGGAATTTGGGTGTGGCTGTATCCCCTGAGAGAGTGATTTTTCACTTTCCCTCTCATTCACTCTCTTTCCTTCTGGTGAGCACATGCACCCATTCACTCTATGGCAAAAAACATTTTTTTTTTTTGGAGAGGTTTTTTTGCTATAGGGCGCGTGCGCTCGCCAGACAGACAGAGACATAGAGACAGAAAGCGAGAAATCACCCCCCAGGGGGGATGGTCACGCCGCAATCCCTTCTCCCCTATTCTCCTCCTGGGATCTTGGGCACGCACGCACACGCGCCCGGCGTGAGTTTTAAGCCACCGGGTTCGGGACGCGAACCGCGGTCGACTACGTGGGAGTCCAGCGACATAGCCATTACGCTAACTGCTGGTTCCCGCAAAAAACATTTTAAAAGAAGAGAGATGTTGTACATTTTTTCATATGCTATATCTTTGACTTGATTGATGTGCACTGCATTTATGATGGAAAAAACATATATACTTTAAAGATGAACAATGATTAAATGTAAATTTTAAAAGTACAAATAAAATTTAAAAATTAACTAAAAATGAATCATAGACCTGGGACCAGCAGATCACATAGTGGTTACGTCGTTGGACTCCCATGTAGTCAATGGCAGTTTAAGTCCCAGACCCAGTGGCTTAAAACTCATGCCAAGGAGCCAGCAGGTGGCATGGTGGTTAAGGCACCGTACACCCACATGGCTAACCATGGATCAAGTCCTGAACCTGGCGGCTTGTGTTTTCACTTTCTCTCTCTCTCTGTCTCTGTTTCTTTCTGGTGATTTGCACATGATCCTTGTTGCAAACTAAAAAAAATTATAATAATGATAAATAAAATTAAATAAATAATTATTTTAAAAATATATGTAAAACTCATGCTGGGTGTGTGTGTGTGCATGTCCAAGATCCTGAAAGGAGAATGGAAGAGAAGGGATTGTGGTGTGGCTACCCCTCCTAGGGGGTGATTTCTTGCTTTCTGTCTCTCTGACTCTCTGGTGAGTGCACATGCCCTATAGCAAAAAAAAAAAAAAAAAAAAAAAAAAAAAAAAAAAAAAAAAAATCTGTCCTAAAAAAAAGGATCATAGACCTAAATGTAATAACTAAAACTATACTACTCTTGGGGCCAGCAAATGGTGTGGTGGTTGAGGTGCTGGACTCCCACAGGGCCAACTGTAATTTGAATCCTGGACCTGGCAGCTTGCTTTCTTACTTTCTCTCTCTATCTCTGTTTCTTTCTGGTGACTGCGTGTGCCATAGAGAAAATTAAATAATAATAATAACAATAAATAAAATTAGGGGCCAGCAGATGGCATAATGGTTACGTCTCTGGACTCCCACATAGTCGACTGTGATTCCAGTTCCAGACCCAGTGGCTTATACTCATGCTGGGCATGTGTGCATGTGTGCCCAAAATCCTGACGAGAGAATGGAAAAGGGATCATGGTATGGCCATCCTCCCAGGAGATGAATTCTCACATTCTGTCCCTCTTATCTCTTTTTGTTTTTCTGGCTAGCAAATGTGCCCAAAGTAAAAATCTCTCTAAAAATAATTTTAAAAATAATTCCTTTTTTATAAAGATTTAAGTATTTTTTAAAGAATTACTTTACTTAACTTTATTTATTTTAATTTGACCAGAGAGGGACAGAGTGAGAGAGAGGGAAAGTGAGAAAGCAAGCCACCAGATACGGGACTCAAACCACAGTCAGCCATGTGGAAATCCAGCACTCTTAACAACCACATCACCTGCTGGCCCAAATAAATAATTATTTAAAAAACTATTCTACTCGGGACCAGCAGTTGGTGTAATGGCTATGTTGCCAGAGTCCCATGTAGCTGACTGCAGTTTGAGTCCCAGACCCAGTGGCTTAAACTCACGCCAGGCGCGTGTGCGTGCGTGCCCAAGATCCCGAGAGGAGAATGGAGGAGAAGGGATTGTGGCGTGGCCATCCCCCCTGGGGGGTGATTTCTCTCTTTCTGTCTCTCTGTCTGTCTCTGTCTTTCTGGTGAGCACATGTGCCCTATAGCAAAAACCTCTCCCCCCAAAATAACAAGAACAAAAAACTATTCTACTCTTAGAAGAAAGCATAGATGCAAATCTTCATGACCTTGGATTAATGGTTTCTTAGATATGACACCAAAAGCAGAAGAAACCAAAGAAACACAAATTCTACTTCACCCAAAATAAAAGCATTTGTGCTTCAAAGGACACCACCAAGAAAGTGAAAAGATAATTCAATGAATGAGAGAAAATACTTACAAATCATATATCTGATAAAGGACTTATTTCTAGAGCATATAAAGAACAATCACAATTCAACAACAAAAAAATCATTACAAAGATAAATAACCTAATTTTTAAAAGGACAATGAATCTGAGTAGATTTCGTCAAAGAGATGATACAAATAGCAAATAAGCACATGAAAAGATGCTCAAAAATATTGGTGTTAGGAAAATGCACATCAAAATTGTGAAATATTGTTTTGTACCTACTAGGATGGCTATCAATTAAAACAATCAGGCTGGGTCCCTGGTACAGTTGGTAGCATGTGGTGCTAAAGGTCAAATGGTGAACCATGGGTTTAATCACTGGCCTGGTTAACCTGAAACATACGATGCCCAAATCTTGGTGAACTGAAGATCACACGAGGGAGAGAGGGGGATAGTAGTATGACCAGACCCCGTTGGGGGTGCAAGTTTCTCTCTCTCTCTCTCTCTCATGCATACACATGCCTATCACAAATTAAATCTGAATTTGAAATAAATAAATAAAAATAGAAACAAAGTAATTATTGGAAAAGATGTGGAAAAATCGGAATCCTCATATATTGCTGATGGGAATGTAAAATGGTACAATAACTTGGAAAAAACATTCTGCCAGTTCCTCAAAAAGTTAGCCATAGAGTTACCATATAAGCCAGCAATTCTATTCCTAGATATACCCAATAGAGTTAAAAATATCTTCACAGAAGTACATGTACACAAATTTTCTATAGCAGCATTATTCATACAAACCAAAAAGTGAGCAAAACATAAATGTTCACCCACTGATGGATGGATAATCGAAATGTGGTTATACCCATACAATGAGATATTATTTAGCCATGGAAGGGAATGAAGTACTGATAGATACTAAAACACGAACAAACTAAAACATCGTGCTAAGTGAAAGAAACCAGTTAGAAAAAAACCACATACTGTAGATTTCACTTATATGAAATATCAAAAATAGACAAATCTATAGCGACAGAAAATAGACTGGTGGTTGCCAAAGACTGGCAGGTTTGAAGGGAAATGGGGAGTGACTGCTAATGGGTATAGAATATCTTTTCAGGGTAATGAAAATATTCTGGAATTCTTGAAGGTTGCATGACATTATTATATTAAAATACCAAATTTTGCATTTTAAAGAGTGATTTTGTGCTATATAAATTGTATTGCAAACTATTTTTTTGTTTGTTTGTTTGCCCAGGGCCAGCTCTGTAGCCTAGTGGTTAAAGGAGCTAGATTCCACATGACTGACCACAGTTCAAATCCTGTTTGAAAAACACCAGGCATGTGTGCATGTGTGCCCCAAATCCTGACAAGTTGAAGAAAAGGAGAACAGATTTGAGGCATGACTATACCTTCTCCCTCTCTCTCTCTCTGGCCAGAACATGTGCCGTCTGATAATTAAAAAAATTGTTTGCCAAAATGTTACAGAGCTAATGCATAATAGGTGAGAATTTCATCCAGTGCAGCTCTCTTCTAACCTGCAGTTTGAGTCTTCAATGGTTATTCTAAAAACAGCTTTAAAAAATGTTATTTTTTGCCAGAGGAAACATGTGTACCCCTGAGAGAGGCAGATAGAGAGAGGAGAAAATAGCCCCCATATTGAATAGTCACGCCACAACCTCTTCTCCATTTCTCCTTCTTTAAGGGATTATGGGTATGCATACACATGTGCCGGCACGTTTCTCAAGCCACCAGGTCTGTAATTCAAATCACACAGTTGATCATGTAGGATACAGCCACCTTAACCACCACATCATGGGCTGGCCCTGAAAAACACAGCTTTTGTGATGATCTTCTTCTGATTAAAATCCTCTCTGGGCTTTCTCATTGAGTAGCAATTCCTTGCTGTGACATTCAACTTTGTTTTACCTTGCAGTCTTGACTGCCATCAATAATTCATTTCTCAAACATTAACTGAATGCCTGCCTTGGATACCTTCACTTCCTAAGAGTAAGAGTAGAAAGTTTGGGTATTTGTTCCCAAGGATTTAAAGTAGCAATTGGGGCAATACCCCCTACTCACATAACTGTAATACAGGATACAATTTATAAGTGTTATATCAACTAGAGAAATATTAATGTTGTGATAATTCAGAAAAGAGAGACAACTTTTGGCTACTGTTTGAGTGTATTTTTAGGTGCAGGACTTGGTAGAGGGAAGGCTCTGTGGAGGAAGTAGTGTTTGAGCTGAGCCTTGATAAAGGACTAACCACCCAACAAAAAACATAGGCAAAGGCAGTAGTATACAGAGTATATTTAGGAAAGAGCAAGTAATTTGGATAGGTGAGAGTTGAATGAATATAAGAAGGAGTGGTGTGAAAGAGGATGGGAAAGTAAAAGGGATCCAGATCATGGAAGACCTTGATTACCAACATAAGGTAGTCAGACCATATTGGGGTGTGATTTAGAGTAAACAGACCATGGTCTTTAGAAACAAACAAATCTGAGCTAAATCCTAGCTGAGTGACCTGCAATAAAGTATTTTTTTCCTAATTTCCATAATGGGATAAGGATATGTACTTTGTCTTGGTTATTGTAAAAATGAAATGGAATAACAATAACTATTAGAAGGTGGAAGAACACCTAATAGGTTTGGGGGAAGGACTGAGGAGATGATTCAAGCTATGCTTTAGAAAGATTCATTCATCAACAAAGGGAAGAGAGAGAAGGTAGGAAATGAAATCAGTAGGAGGCTGTTGTAATAGTTTAAATGAGAGAGTATATGTATTGGTTCCCAAAAGTGGCTGTAAAAGTATTCTTTACACGGATGAAAGCCCAAACAAGAATGGTGATATACAGGGACCAGCAGTTAGTGTAATGGCTATGTCGCTGGACTCCCATGTAGTCGACCACAGTTCACGTCCCGGACCCGGTGGCTTAAAATTCATGCCGGGCGCGTGTGCGTGCGTGCCCAAAATCCCGAGAGGGGAATGGAGGAGAAGGGATTGCGACATGGCCATCTCCCCTGGGGGGCGATTTCTCACTTTCTATCTCTCTGTCTCTCTCTGTCTTTCTGGCGAGTGCACGTGCCCTATAGCAAAAACCTCTCCAAAAAAGAAAAAAGAGGGACCAGCAGTTAGTGTAATGGCTATGTCGCTGGACTCCCATATAGTCGACTGCGGTTCGGGTCCTGAACCCGGTGGCTTAAACTCACACCGGGCGCAAGTGCATGCGTGCCCAAGATCCCGAGAGGAGAAAGGAGGAGAAGGGATTGTGGCATGGCCATCCCCCCGGGGGGTGATTTCTCGCTTTCTGTCTCTCTGTCTCTCTCTTTCTGGTGAACGCACATGCCCAAGAAGAAAAACCTCTCCAAAAAAAAAAAAAAGAAAGAAAGAATGGTGATATACAAAGCCCTTCTAGAATCAACAACATGCTTGATTGATAAACTGTGTGCAACAAGGGGAAAAAAGCTTCCGAGAGGACTCTGAGTTTTTAAACTTAATGAAATATAAATATTATCTCTATGGACAAAGCTCTGAAATATAGGAAAAAGAGCAGGTTTGGAATAAGGTGAATGAGCTACATTTTGAACATCTGTGAGAATATATTAATCTGATGGAGGGTGAGGGAGAATAAGAAATTTGGAAGCCATGGGAGACTGGAGATGCAAAGCCAGTTTAGAAAGCTGTTAAGCTGGGGGACTTAGGGTAACTTAGAAGGCACTAGAGCCATGCCTGAGAAAGATTCAGAAAGGAAGGTAGGTGTTTTTAAGAAACAATGTGGCCTGTTTTCACATTTGCCTCAAGTGGGCCAGAACCATTCCTCAGAGAGAAATAGGGATTGTGGAATTCTCTTCCTCTTTCTTCTCCTTCTACTCTTTTCTTCTGTATTACATGGTCCCCAGCAACCAGAACTCAGAATCCCAACTGCCACTATAGTATTACAATTCAGCTACACTGGAAGATTAATAGGCTTTTTTAATGGGCTGTTTAATGTATAACACTAAATCTATGGGGAAAATGTGTTTTGAGTTCCAAACTATTAAACCTTTGGAATGCATCTCATTTGTAAACTGGGGACTGCCAGTATTAAAATCACAGAATTTCTACTGTCCCATTGGATTCAGCCATTCCAGAAATCTAGATAATATTCAAAGTACGTAGGAAAAAGAAAACAAAACAAAAAACCCATTCTCCATTTTGGAGGCTCTAGTATAAGTTTAATCTGCTGGCTGGCTGCTGGTCCACTTGTCCTAAGGACTCTGACCATCTATAGCTCTCAAGGCATCCTGCCAATTCACTTTCTAACAGGTGTTAGTGTTTCAATCATTGCCCCTTTGCTCCCATTTAGAAGAAGACCTGTGGGTCACTAATTATCTCTGTTACTCTGGGCCTCTAGCTATTGTCTTCTTCTAGGAAAAATCAATTGACAGAAGACTGCGTTGGTTTAGTTGCCTCTCAGGGGCCTGGGAACATGGTGAACACAGGTATTTAGTACCCCTTCAGGACCCCTCTGTACTCTGACATACATAATCCCTTTGTTAAGCCCTTTTACTGTCTGCTCACAATTTCCCATAGTCCTGCCTTGTAAATCAGCTATGAGGGAAGTGTCCCTGGTCTCTTCTTGATTCTTGAACATTAGCTTTTTGTGACACCAAGGTGCTAATTGACAGCTAACTGTTAATGAGAATCACAATGATGCTGAAGGAGGACACAGCACTGGTCTGACATAATTGATTGAGGGCCTTACCTCCTGTAGAGAAGCCATTCTAGTAAAGATAGTTGTATCTCAATTCCCATTTCCGTCCACTAATTCCACATTTCAAAACACATTTCCAGAGGCAAAATAGTGCCAGATTTGGTTAATTATTGGGATGAAAATTTCAGAGACAACAGTAGAAATCACATTAAAGTTCAAATGATATAATGGCCAGTTGCAGTGGTACAGTGATAATGCAATTCTCCATGATGCTGAGGTCACATGGGAAGGTCCCAAGTTCATGTCCTAAGGTCTCCTCGTATACACTAAGTAATGTGCACACACCTGTGATCTGGCAGGCTGAAGCTGAGGGGGATCTTGGTGTGAAAACTGTGTTGGAGGTGTCTATCTCTCTTTCTCCCTTTCCGTCTCATGAAATAAATAAATAAATAAACTTTGAATGTGGAGGGCATTGCATATGGAAGCCATCTTGAGAGCTCTGCCATCTTGGGAGCTCCGCCATCTTGAGAGCTGTCCACCATCTTAGAAATCTTTAGGTTTCACTTCCTCATTGAGCAAACCGTGTCTCAGAAATCATGTGACCAACCGTTCTCCCCATGGAGCGATTGGGTTTCTAGGCAATGGGAGAGATCCACCCACATCAATGATTGGCTTATACTGTTTTATCTCATTTGCATTGTGGGCAACCAATCGGTGCCCACCAGCCTGTATATAAGCTCTCTTTTCTTCCTTAATAAACGAAACTTGATCAGCACCTCGTCTTGTCTCCACTCTGTGTCTGTGGTCCCCTTTCTTTGCTTCCTCCCCCAGGTGACTGTTTGACTGTCCTGCGGGTTGGAACATGTGGTGCCCGAACAGGGACCTGGGTACGAGGGATCCAAAAGAGCACCGAAAGAGAAGCAAGGCTGGCCAGCTGGAAATAGAAGAGGATGGCAGAGAATCGTCTCGGTAAGTAACAAAGGTTGCTTACTAAGTAATAAGGGTGGTTATGGGATAAGAAATGAGCAAACGTGAGTTATTTGTTCATGGGCTTATTGAAGCCTTCAAGACACGTGAAGTTAAAATTAAGATTAAACAATTTCTTTCTTTCTTTCTTACCTCTCTTATTGGAATCTAATAGATGAGATCATTAGGTTCCGGCCAACTGACCCTAAAATCGCGGCAGTTGTCACAGAGGGAGAACAAATTATGCAAAAAAATAAAACTCAGTCAGTGAAGATGCCATAGAAACTAAAATAGACCCTGGCACCAAAAAAGAAAAAGATTTAATTTCTTTAGACAGTGAGGAAGAAGTAACAGATCTTAATAAACAATCAGATGTCAGGCCAAAACAAATGAAAAAACCGAGAATCAATGGTGAAGTTACAAACTTCAAAAAGCCCCAGAAAAAATTATACCCATCTCTTACAGAACTTAAAGTTCATTTAGATGACCAATTAACTGATTCTGAAGAAGAAACTTTAGAAACACAGGCCGCCAGATGCATTAATCCAAAATGGCCACGTGAAGAAGAAATTTTAGAAACACAAGCTGCCAAGTACAATAATCTAAAATGGCCACCTTTCAAAAAATGACCTCCATCTTATAATTCAGTCACATCCGCACCACCTTTAGTGATGCTGGTTATCGATCCTAGGGAAGAGGTTCTGAATAAAATTAAACAGCTTGAAGAACAAATTCAATTAGAAAAGAAACATCAAGACCTAATATCACAATTAGAAAAACTGAGAGTGGGTAAATCTAAAAGTGCAGATTCCTCACAGAATCGTTACCAGCCCACATTTACCCCTGGCATGAAAATTAAACCAGTTCAGACACCACAACCATTAATGAACTTTTAGGAACAGGAACCCTTCCCAGTAACAGAAATCGTAGATCAACAAGGACAAGCATGGCGCCATCATAATGGCTTTGACTTTAAAATCATAAAAGAAATTAAAGCAGCAGTTGCTCAATATGGAGCTACAGCTCCATATACTTTAGCCATATTTGAATCGGTGGCAGACAATTGACTTACACCAATGGACTGGCAAACATTGGCTCATGCTATGCTCTCTGGAGGGGATTACTTACTTTGGAAATCAGAATATGTTGAAAATTGTAGGGAGACTGCATGCCGTAATGCCCAGGCCAACAATGGCTGGACAGCGGATATGTTATTGGGAGAAGGCAATTATACAACTAGTGACACTCAAATGCAATATGATCCAAGGCTATTTGCTCAAATTCATATGGCAGGCATGAAAGCTTGGAGAAAACTTCCTACTAAAGGAGATTTAAGTACTCCCTTACCAAAATAAAACAAGGGCCTGACGAACCTTTTTCTGAGTTTGTTCATTGGTTAATTACTGCAGCAGGGAGAATATTTGGGAGTGCTGATGTAGGCACTGATTTTGTTAAATGATTGGCATACGAGAAAGCTAATTCTGCCTCTCAAGCAGCAATCAGGCCATATAGAAAAAAGACAGATTTATCAGGATATATTCACCTATGTTCTGATATTGGGTTGGCATACCAACAGGGATTGGCTATGGCTGCTGCCCTTCAAGGGTATACTGTCCACCAATTACTTAACCGTAACAATAGAGACAATTGCTTCAATTGTGGTTGGCCCGGACATATGGCAAAAAATTGTAGGACAAAAAATATTGGTGGTCAGAAACAAAATCAACCTCTTGAATTGTGCAATAAATGCCAAAAGGGATGAACCAGTCCCCATCCCTACCTTTGACCTCATTCCTGGTAGATCCAAATGCGCTATACAGTTCTTTCCTATTCTTGCCACCTTGGGCATCACTGCAGCTATAGTTGCCAGCTCCACTGGATTAGGATACTCTCTACACCTTAAAGAAATTACTGAGGGCCTTATCTCTGATGTCCAAGAGTTGGCTTCCACAGTTAACTTTATTCAGGACCAATTGGATTCCCTTGCAGAGGTAGTACTCCAAAATAGGCATGGGTTAGACCTCCTCTTGGCAGAACAGGAGGGTCTTTGTCTTGCTTTACAGGAACGCTGCTGCTTTTATGCCAAGAAGTCTGGCATAGTTCGTTACAAGCTCAACCAATTATAAGAAGATCTTCTTCAACGTAGAAAACAACTTGCCGACAACCCTTTATGGACCATGTGGAACGGACTTCTCCCATTTTTTACTCCCCTTGCTTGGTCCTCTTTTGGGCCTTCTGATTGCTTTCTCTTTGGGGCCTGTCCTTTTCAATAAGCTCATGGCATTCCGTAAACAACAAATTGATTCAATAAAAAATGCAGCCTATCCAAGTCCACTACCACAATCTAGAGATGGAGTACCGCGGAGCCTAAATTGTGCTCCTGCCTGAGGCGCTGAATCGGTTAACCAAAGACGGATAAGAGAGTCTGAGCCCAATAGCTGTAGAGTCCTTCCACCTAAGACAGGAAACCCATCATCACAATGGGATTCTCCAATGACAGGTAAGGATGGACATGTGCTCTGAAAATGACTCCAACCTAAGACAGGCATGGTTCCCCCAGGCTTTTCTCCTCTCTTTGAAAAAATAAAAAAGGGGGATATGTGGAGGGCATTGCATATGGAAGCCATCTTGAGAGCTCCGCCATCTTGAGAGCTGTCCACCATCTTAGAAACTGTTAGGTTTCACTTCCTAATTGAGCAAACCATTTCTCAGAAATCATGTGACCAACCGTTCTCCCCGTGGGGCAGTTGGGTTTCTAGGCAACGGGAGAGATCCACCCACATCAATGATTGGCTCATACTGTTCTATCTCATTTGCATTTCGGGCAACCAATCGGTGCCCACCAACCTGTATATAAGCTCTCAATTCTTCCTTAATAAACGAGACTTGATCAGCACCTTGTCTTGTCTCCACTCTGTGTGTCTGTGGTCTCCTTCCTGGGGGAGGGAATGAGAAAAGGGACAAACACAGGGATGGTGGAGCTCTCAAGATGGCAGAGCTCTCAAGATGGCTTCCATATGCAATGCCCTCCACATTTGAAAAAGGATACTATGTTGGATACCAACTGACCAAAGGTCACTGGGATTCTTTGAGATGCCTTTGTTTCTAAGGCAGTAACAAGTAACATAAGAACCAGACCATTGCCCAGCTCCAAATAGGATTGATTCTTTCTCTATCAATCTAAAGTAATTTGTAGCATTAAACTATAGTTACTTGTAACTTTATATTCCATAACCAATTTCCTCTCCTAGATTCTGGGTTTGATGTTTCATTCAATAACTCTTCCCTGTACTACAAGCATTAAGCATAGGCATGAACACAGAATATTATTAATTATTCAACTCAGTTAAACAGTGCACTTACTGTATGTTAGACATCTTACTAGATGTTGGGAGATGGATTAGGCATGATTCCTGTCCTCAGGATGCTATGGTTTAGTGGCAGAGATAGCAACAAAGCATATTTCAATATAATGTGTTACAAAGACAAATAAGGTGCCACACAGGTGCACATTGGAGTTACCTTGAGCCAAACCTGGAAATTCAAGAAAGATTGCCCAAGGGAGCAGCACTTGAACTAAATGTTGAAGGAATGCTTAGGATTAGGAAGGTAAACAAAGATAAGAAAGGCTTTCTAGGAAGAGAGAACAATGTAATCAATGATATGAAGGTATTAAACACTATGAAGTGTGTTAAGTAACTAGAAGTTATCTGAATTACTGAAGTATACAACTTCAGGCATGGATGGTAAGAGATGGGCTTATGATGACTGTTAAGGAATTGGAGCTTTATCCTGTAGTTAAGAAACTATTTGTGGGGGCCAGCAGGTGGTGTGGTGGTTAAAGTGCTGGACATATCCACATGACTGACCATGGTTTGAGTCCTGGACCTGGTGGCTTGCTTTCTCACTCTCTCCCTCTGTCTTTGTGTCTCTCTCTGGACAAATTAAAATAAATGAATGAATAAATAAAAATAAAAAAGAAAGAAACTATTTGTATGGGGTCTGCAAGTGGCATGGTGGTTAAGGCACTGGATTCCCACATGACTGACAGTGGTTCAAGTCTCAGACTTGGTGACTTGCTTTTTCACTTTCTCTCCCTCTCTCTCTCTCTCTCTCTACCTCTTTTTGGTGAGTTCATGTGTCCTATAACAATTTTTAAATATAAATACATAAATAAATAATTCTCTTTTTTTGAGAGAGAGATTTTTGCTATGGGGCACACATTAACACCAGAGACAGAGAGAGACACAGAGAGACAGAAAGCAAGAAATCACCCCCCATTCCAGGGAAGATGGCCACTCTGCAATACCTTCTCCTCTTGGGATTTTGGGCATACATGCACACAGGCCCAACATGAGTTTCAAGCCACCCAGTCCAGGACTCAAACCACAGTTGACCATGTGGGAGTCCAGTGCCTTAACCACTATGGCACCTGCTTGCTTCAAAGAAATAACTTTTTAAAAATAAACTATTTGTAATTGAAAACTATGGGTTATTTGTTATTCAAAGTCTATATTCTAATTTGATAGCAAATTATGCAGCAATCTGTTCTGAAAGCCTAAAAGCCTGAATCATCCATGAATTCATGTATTATGGGAGTCAAGGAATGAAATATATACACACACGTGTGCATGCACACACAAACATATATATATAAGGATATTCATGTAGCATTTATAAATGATAACAAATTAGACCATTTCAATGTCTACTGATAGAAAGACTAAATGAGCTAAAGTACATCTATAAGGTAGAAAATTACCCCATCATTAAAAAGTCATATTTTGGAAGAGTGGATAATAATACAGAAAATGCCTATGAAATATAAAACAAGACACAAAACTACAAATATGATATGATCCCAACTGGAGGAGACACAGACATACATGCCTACACACACACATACACGTACTCACACAGAGGGAATACTAACTGGTGGGGCTAGTTGATCAGATTACAGGAGATTCATATTTTCCTTCTTTATAATTTCTTATCTTTTCTACTGTGAACATGTATTACATACATTCTACCAAAAAAGCACTAAATATCATTTGAAACATCAATGGTATAGATAATAGAAATGGGGAAAATCCCTTTATACTAATCATTCTTCATCTTTCTGAATTTTCTTTCTTTTTTATTGTTGGACACATTCACTCAATCAATGAGAGACAAAGATTATTTGTAGAGACCTTTAAGATTAACAGTCTTGATCAAAAGCCTGACACACGAGCTTGCGAGAAACATTTAGAAGAATGAAAACTATGGAGAAAAGAAACTCATAGGGATGAAATATTACCAGTTAACAATTGAAAGACATCAATGGGAAGACTTTTCTTCCACTGAAGACTACAGAAGATTAAATGGAAGCTGGAGGGATCTGGGATAAAAATATTGAAAACATTGGGAGTAGTAAAGATTGTTAAATTCTGAAGTGGATCACTGGGAAATAATTACATACTCAGTCATGTGGGGCGATTTTAAGTATAGATTTATTGACAGGTGGTGGGGATGGACAAAATTACATCATGCAGTATTTTTTTTTTTTTTTTTGAGGAGGAGGTTTTTGCTATAGGGCGCGTGCGCTCGCCAGACAGAGACAGAAAGCGAGAAATCACCCCCCGGGGGGATGGCCACGCCTCAATCCCTTCTCCTTTCTCCTCTCGGGATCTTGGGCACGCACACACACGTGCCTGGCGTGAGTTTTAAGTCACCGGGTCCAGGATGTGAACCGCAGTTGACTACATGGGAGTCCAGTGACATAGCCATCACGCTAACTGCTGGTCCCATCATCATGCAGTATTTTTAAGCAATAAGGTCTTCGGATTTCATGTCTGAGCAGGCTCTAAAGAATAACAGAAACTTTTTTTAAGGGAAAATGGGCAATTATAAGCAAATGGGGACTGGTAGCCATTTGCATTTTTATCCTTAGTTTTTACCATTTCTTTTTTTTTTTTTTTTTTTGGAGAGGTTTTTGCTATAGGGCGCGTGCGCTCGCCAGACAGACAGAGAGATAGAGAGATAGAAAGCGAGAAATCACCCCCCAGAGGGGATGGCCACGCCGCAATCCCTTCTCCTCCATTCTCCTCTCGGGATCTTGGGCACGCATGCACAAGCGCCCGGCATGAGTTTAAGCCACCGGGTCCGGGACTCGAACCGCGGTCGACTACGTGGGAGTCCAGCGACATAGCCATTACGCTAACTGCTGGTCCCCCATTTCTTTTTTAGAGAGATTTTTGCTATAGGGTGCATGAGCTTGCTGGAGAGACAGAAAGAGACAGAGAGACAGAAAGAGAGAAATCACCCCCAGGGGGGAAGGTCATGCCGCAATCCCTTCTCCTCCATTTTGCCCTTTGGGATTTTGGGCATGCACACACACATACTCGGGATGAATTTTAAGCCTCTGGATTCAGGACTTGAACCACAGTTGGCCATGTGGGAGTGCAGTGACTTAACCATTATGCCATCTACTGGCCCCTCCCATTTAATCATTTCAATTGGTAAGAGATTTGGATATAATCATGGCATAATCAATCATGATCTATTATCAGCACATAATGATGATAGCTGAAGATTTTTGACCACAATGTGGTGAAATTAAGTCTTCAAAGTTTCTTTTCAAATTAGGCCTTAACTAATTTTTGAAAAACCATCTCCAAAGGGGGCCAGCAGGTACTGTGGTGGTTGAGGTGCTGGAGTCAGTCCTAGACCTGGCAGCTTGCTTTCTCCCTTTCCTTCTTTCTTTCTCTGGTGAGCACTTGTGCCCTATAGCAAATTATTAATAATAATACTAAATAAAATTAAGTCAATAATTCTTTAACACAAATAAACATCCCTCAAGAAATTCTAAGTGACAAGATCATGTAAATGGTGAGTCTGGAGCTCTGGGAGGTTGGCTCAGACCCAGGGACCCATTTAGCTGATGCTATGTTCTGAAATCACCCTGCGGTTGCCAGCTCAATGACTTGACTCTGCAAAGTTAACAGGAACCCTGGAAGCCTGCGGCAGCACGGTGATTTATTGCTGTTGTGCAGCTAGGGAATTGTTACTGTGAGTTACAGATCTCTGTGCCCCAGAGAAAAACACTGAGCCCAAAGGGAATGCTGATCTTTGCAGGGGAAAAGGTCAGGGACACCAAAAGCATTTGAAGATAAGTACCTTCCTAGATGTAACCTCAGGAGCAATGAGAAAATTCTTACTTCTGAAGGATTTTTGATTTAGATTAATGGATGCCTAAAATCTCTTTAACATAGAAATGGGCATTCTTTAATTCAACAATCAGAGATAAAGATTAGTATGCAAACACTCTTAGGAGAGAGACTAGGGCAATGGCTTAAGTCATACATACTAAGGTGAATGCACAGGCATAAGGTGCTTAAGGGTAGATATGTGAGGTAGAGGGTATATTCTCTTCAGGGATGATGATTCAACAGAAGCAGGGAGAAGCACTGGGATTGGGTGGTATACCTACCGCCTTGGTCTCAGGGAAGTATTATCCAAGTGCACATGTTGCCGTGTTTGGGTGCTCCTATACAAGTACACATGGGCACAGGCTCATTATATATAAAGATTGTGAAGAAATATTAACATTTTTCTGATCACTCAAGAATGTCAGGCACTGTATACACGTTATCTCACTTTGTCCTAGTTAGAGGAATAAGCAGTTATTATTCTCACTGTCAAAAAACTGAAGCATAGAGAGATTAAATTGCTTGGTCAAGATTTTATAACATGATAGCATCTGGAAATAAAACCAATTTAGGGATGGAGAGTGGACTAGGCTTCCTACCTAGATTTACAACATCTCCAAATGAGATAATAGTATTGAGTCATAGTAAAATGGAACTGGACTTAGCCTTCCTGAAATTCTTAGAGGTCTTGTTTCCACTGCTTCAAAGTAGCTACTCTCTGGCCAATAAATGAGTTCTTCAAAATGCACATCTGATCTTGTCATTCACTGATTTAAGCCCCTTCAATGATGTTCATTTTCATCCATTTCAAGGCCAAATTCATTAGCATTGTTTTTATCTTACCCCACTTGAGTTGCATGATAATCTCTCCTGCCACATTGCTTCATACACCTTCTGCTGAACTTCTGGCTGACTGTTTCTCAAATGTGTCATGCTATTTAATAACTTCACTATTTTTAAACTTCCATTTAATTTTTTAAAGAATTATTTATTTAACTTTATCATCATTATTCTTCAATTTGACCAGAGAGAGAGAGAAAGCCACCAGGTTCAGGACTCAAACCATGGTCCATCATGTGGGAGTTCAGCACCTTAACCATCAGGCCACCTGCCACCTCCAATATAAAGTAACTTCTTTATCTACCAATTTAGGTCCCCCTTGGAATTTTCCTTCCCACTTTTCCATCGGATAATTTCCATATCTTTTCTATAACAGTTGTTTAAGGTACTTGGATAGAATAGGGGTAGGATGTGGATTCAGTTTAAAGGTGGCAATATAAGGTTTTACTACTGTACATATTCTCAAACTATCCTTGAAAATGTATTAAACCATTCCAAAGTATGCTATACATGGTTTTGTTTATGTGACCTTGTACATAAATATATATGTGAAACTGTGTATTATTAAACACTGCAGTCACATTCAGAGCAGTGAGATGAGATGATAAAACAGTGAAATTAGGGACCTGAGATCCCATGAAGGAATCACAAATCCATTTCTGCTTTCTCATACTCATGTAACTCAGACTGATTTGTTTGATAACCTGATTTTTAAAATTATTTCTCTCTCAGTCTGCTTCCCTACTTCCCTTTCTCTTTCTTTTTTTCAATATTAGAAGCACCCTTCTAAATTTACCCCACTATACCAAAAACTGTGAAATTTTTCTTGACTCCTGTAGACAGTATCAGCCTCTTGGAATTCTGTTCATATCTCTACTATAGTACCTGTTAGGTTGCCATAATTATTTTAATATCTCTTCTCTTAAATAACTGTGAGTTCCCTCAGAGTATGACCCATATCATCTTCATTACTCTACCCATAGCACCTGGGACCATTCTCAGCAAAGATATAGCCAGAGCTTCTCAAAGCGTATCCCATGGATAAGCACCAGAATTACCTAGGGCACCTATGAGCATGAACATTTGTAAAAGGGAAATAGCAATTTTAATTTAATCTTGATTGAAGGTTGTGATTCATCATATTGTGGGTTAGGTCCAGGAATCCCTACTTCTGTGGTACTTCCCAGGTGATATTGATGCAAATATAAATACCTCCTTTCTGATGCCTTCTCCATCCCTATGTCCCTCATAGATACGACAATTTTTTTTTTTTTTTTGCTATTAAATGAGATATTAAGAAGCATCAGAACTGAGGTACAGGAGAATATTGCAGGCATTGGATGGGACAGCTGGGAAGGGATTGGAAGTAACTTGCATTTTGCCTGGAGATTTTGCACCTGAATCTGTGCATTTTCAGTTGAGGTTGCTACAAAAGTTGCAAAGTGGAAGTGATGGGCTTTGTGATTGGCTCCCCAGGACTCATTCCATCCCTCTCCCATTGAATTGAAGCAATGCAAGTTGGGGAAATGATCTCAGCTCCAGAGGCAAGCCAGAATGGTCTAATGACAAATCCATCTCTTTTTGCCAGCTACGGTTCAGATATTCGATCTGCCTGAAATTCAATAAAAAGTTTATTGGGAGTTTTGGGGACACTGGTCTTGTTTTTAGAAGATAGGTTTTCCTCCAGTTGTGAGCAAGAAAATAGGTGGTTCTAATTGCTGTTAACAACACTTTCATGATCATGAGGAAAATCTAGCCTTAGATAGAATCTGATACTCTGGATAACAGAGTGCAGTAATGGAAAGAATCTGAGTCCCTGGTAACATTCTTTTTTTTTGGGGGGGGGGGGGAGAGGTTTTCGCTATAGGGCGCGTGCGTTCGCCAGACAGACAGAGAGAGACAGAGAGACAGAAAGCGAGAAATCACCCCCCGGGGGTATGGTCATGCCACAATCCCTTCTCCTTCATTCTCCTCTCGGGATCCTGGGCACGCACACACACGCGCCTGGCAGGAGTTTTTTTTTTTTTTTGAGAGGTTTTTTTGCTATAGGGCGCGTGCGCTCGCCAGACAGACAGACAGAAAGCGAGAAATCACCCCCCAGGGGGGATGGTCACGCCGCAATCCCTTCTCCTCCATTCTCCTCTCGGGATCTTGGGCACGCACGCACACGCGCCCGGCGTGAGTTGTAAGCCACCGGGTCCGAGACGCGAACCGCGGTCGACTACGTGGGAGTCCAGCGACATAGCCATTACGCTAACTGCTGGTTCCCCTGGCAGGAGTTTTAAGACACCTCCAGGACATGAACCGCGGTCAACTACGTAGGAGTCCAGCGACATAGCCATTACGCTAACTGCTGGTTCCCGTAACATTCTTTTCATTGTGTTAAAATATACAGAACAAGGGCCAGCAGGTGGTGTGAAGGTTAAGGAGCTGAATCCTACATGGCAGACTGTGCAGTTTGAGTCCCAGTGGCTTGAAATCATACTAGAGGATACTGGAGAAGGGATTGTGAATATTATCCAGCCTTCAAAATAACTGAAATTTTGATACATGCTACAACATGGATGAACCTTAAAGACAGTATGCTGAATAAAATAAGCCAGTATTAAAGAGCAAATATTGTATGATTCCCCTTATATGCGATGCCTAGTATAAATTTCAGCCTTTTTTTTTTTTTTTTTTTGGAGAGGTTTTTGCTATAGGGCGCGTACGCTCGCCAGACAGACAGAGAGAGATAGAGAGACAGAAAGCAAGAAATCACCCCCCAGGGGGGTTGGCCACGCTGCAATCCCTTCTCCTCCATTCTCCTCTCGGGATCTTGGATATGCACGCACACACACACGGCGTGAGTTTAAGCCACCGGGTCCAGGACTCGAACCACGGTCGACTATGTGGGAGTCCAGCGACATAGCCATTACGCTAACTGCTGGTCCCAAAATTTCAGTTATTTTGAGGGCTGGGTAATATTCTATTTCGTTGATATACAACATTTTGTTTATATCTTCATCTGTTGATGAACACCTCGACCTTTTGGCTATTCTGAATAATGCTGCTTTGAGTTATGTGTGCACAAATTTGTTTGAGTACTTGCTTGCAATTTTTTGTGTATTTACCCAGAGAGGCATTGAATTGCTGGATCAGATAGTAATTCTATTTTTAATTTTTAAGGAAATCACCATACCATTTTCACAATGGCTGCACCTTTTCACATTCCCACTGGTAATACACAAGGGTCTTACTTTCTCTGTTTCCTCATCAACATTTGATTTTTTTTCTTCCTTTTTTCTTTTTCTTTTTGAATAATGGCCATCTTAATGAGGATAAGGTGGTATTTTATTGCAGTTTTGATTTGCATTTCCCTAATGACAGGTAATATTGAGAATCTTTTCATGTGGTTTTTGGCCATTTATGTATTTTCAAGTTTTGTTGTTGTTGTTAGTTTGTACTTGATGACATTTTTGAATAACTGAATCAATCAACTCTGAAGTCTGCTCTAAATTTGGACTCCCAGCTATGTGATACAGTAAACTATCCAGAGTAGAGAGAAGGAAGTCCTGCTAAAGCTGTCCATGTTCTAATCCCTGAAATCTGTGAATATACTCCCTTATATGGCCAAAAGGACTTTGTGGATATAATTAAGTTAGTAATCCTGAGATCAGAAAATTATCCAGGTGGGCCTAATCTAATCACAAAAGTCCTCATAACAGAGAAACAGGAGGGTCAGTCAGAGGAGATGTAACAATGAGAACAGAGGTTGGAGTGATGCAGGAATATGAGTCAAGGACTGTGAGCAGCCTCTAGAAGCTAAAAAGCACAGATAGTGAAATGTCCCATAGAGTTTCTAGAAGGAATGCAGATCTATCAACACCTTGATTTTAGTTCTGAATGCTCCACATCAGATTTGTGGCCTTCAGAACTCTAAGTTAATAAATTTGTGTTGTAAACTTTTAGGCTTAAGAAATTCTGATGTATGCTGTGGTTAAGGCTGGGTTTCCTGTCTTTATTTTAAGATGAGATCATGGCTTGTAGTAATTTGTTACAACAGCAATAAGAAACTAATACACTACCATGCTGTTTAAGTCAGTTTAAGTTAAGTTTTCTGTTATTTATAGCAAAGAACATATTTCTAGGGACCAGTAGGTGGCATAATGGCTACGTTGCTGGACTCCCACGTAGTTGACTGCAGTTCAAGTCCCGGACTCGGTGGCTTAAACTCACATCGGGCGCATGTGCGTGCATGCCTAAGATCCCAAGGAGAATGGAAAAGAAGGGATTGTGGTGTGGCCATTCCCCCTGGGGGGTGATTTCTCGCTTCTGTCTCTCTTTCTGTCAAGCGCATTCTCTATAGCAAAAACCTCTCTAAAAATTTGTTTTAAAAGAACATATTTCTAAAGTGATTTATTTCTTCTATGACACAAGAGAGCACCCCAACTGTGTCCTCATACCATTGTACAACCCCAGTCTCAGCTAGCTCAGATTATGGGGATAGATGTGCATATCTGTCATATACTCATGGAGATCCCAGGACACAAACCCAGGATTTCCTCATGTGGGTCCAGTTGCATGACTACTGCACTACTGCCTGGCCCCACCAAGAGTATCTTAATTGATGCACCAAATAAACTAATAACATGGTATCCAATCCCAGACTTTCAGTGAATTTTAACTATATAGCAACCATATTTAGAGAGGTTGATAATAGGCAGTCATTGCATGACAGCAGACTGGCTGGGAAAAGAAATTCTGATGCACACTATGGTTAAAGAACAACTGGAATAGCACTCAACAAGTGTTTGCTTGATTAATGAATGAATGATATTTTTGTTTAACTTGATCATTGGTGTTTATAATTTCCTCCCTTGTTTAATGAGTCTGTAGTACTGAACAGCAGGAGCTGTATATTCATCACCACGCTCTGGCTCAGCATGTGTGTGTGAGGGTGAATATGTATAGGAGTTGATTGTTGCCCCAGAGGCTTGTCTTATAAACTCAGTCTCTCTTCACTCTCCATCTTGCCTCCCTCAGGGACCTTTTCCTTCTCTGTTATTTGTTGTTAAATCACTAGGCTGAACTAAGCACCCAAACAATCGATCTTTCTTATTAGGCCCCAGAGGAAAAAAGCCTGGTCTGCTCACTTTGGACCTTTCTGTTCCTAGTCTCCAAGTCTGTAACGAAGCACACTTTGTCCAAGTTCCCGTGGCCAAGGTCTCAATTCCATCTTGGGTGGACAGAAGTTCTCGCCTTGAAACAAAAAATACAAAAGAGGCTTATTTCCCTTCCTATCCTGGTGTTTAGTGTTGCTGTTAAAACTGTATTCTCAGTCTTTATTTTCAGATGGGTGTGAGGAATTACAGAGACGTGCTAAAAAGATGGTTTAGAGACCCTGTAGACTACTTTAAAAGGAGAAGAATACTTTCTGGAAAATGTATAAGCAAACCTTGTGCCTAAAAGTTAAACTGTTTCCTGGAATGAAATTTCCATTAATCCAGTATCTTTTTCCCCAGGATGTACTCAAAACAACTGGAGATACAATAATTTTTTCTTCTAGGCTAGCTGATGATCTAAATGGTGGATTATTCAGACATTTGGCTTCTCCTCAATCATGTTGCAATATTTTTGTACTTTTTATAGCATGTCAATAGCCTCACTAAAGTTAAAATGCCATCCTTGACAAATACCACCCAGGTCTCAAAAATCATGAGAAACTGAGTGTTTTTGTGCAAACAGGCCCCCAATTAACTGTTTATTCCAAGGTTCAGAGCTTGAGAGGTGAACCAACCTGTAAAGGCAGTTTTTCCCCCTTTCATGTGCTCCACAAATTAACTCCAGGCACAGAACCTAACTTTCAGCCTATACTTTGGAGGAAAACAGGCCTGAGTTCAAGGCTTGGCTCTTTCACAATATAAGCTGGAGGTAATTTTAAGATTGTTTAACTAGTGAAAGCCTCAAGTTCACCATCTGAAAGACGGAGATAATAGTTTCTACCTTACAGGGTTGTTGTGAAAATTAAGAAAGATCACACATGTATACATGCTCCATGCTCGGTGTTAAGAAAACTGGAAAATGTTTGTTGTGGTTACTTGGGAGCCAAGTTCCTTCCCTATGATGCTGTATACTTGGTTGATAAAAATCATAATTTCTGGCTGGAACATTACAATAAAATCTTGATAAATAATTCTGGAACTGCAGCTTAAATTCTTTTTTTGTTTGTTTGGCTTTTGTTTTGTTTTGTTTTATAGAGGGTTTTGCCTTAGGGTGTGTGTGCTCACCAGAGAGAGAAACAGAGACGGTGAGAGGGAAAGTGAGAAAACACCCCCTAGGGGGGGATGGCCATGCTGCAATCCCTTCTTCTGCATTCCTCTTCTAGGATCTTTGGCACACATGCACACATGCCTGGCACTAGTTTCAAGCCACTGGGTCTGGGACTTGAACTATGGTTAGCCATGTGGGAGTCCAGTGATATAACTGCTATACCATCTGTTGGCCTAAAATTCCTTTCTTTAACATGTTAAACATTTCTTTCTTTCTTTCTTCCATATAGCTTACATTCAACAATGAGAGAATGAAGATTTTGCTTTTTGTAATTTATGGTCTGATTTTTTTTTTCAGTTCCGCCAAGTGTGATTTATGATAATTATTTTAGGGAACAAGCAGCTTCTTTGTAGCAAAGTAAGCATTAAGTCTAGTAGATATCAGGTTACTATCTAATGTACAGAATCTTTCATCCTACTGCCCAATTTGAGCAAACAGACATTTCATTTCAATTGTTTTATTTCTTAAATGATCCCCAGGGCTAATGGGGCCAATCATAATCCCAACAGACACACTCTTGAATACCATACTCCTGAATGTTGAAATTCTGAAAAATCAAAATCCATAGTCTAATATCTAAAATCCTAAAAATCATAATTCTGAAAGAGTACATTCCCCAAAACTGAAATTGTGAAAGTCAGCAAGCTCTTATGGACTACCTCTGTGCAACTGCCCGTAATCTATCCTTGTAATATACTTTTTCATATCTTAAAATTTTCTTTTTAGTTGTGTTTTTTTTTTTTTTGGATGGTGGTGTTGCTTGGTATTTTTCCTCTTTTAGTTTTTTTTTCTCTGCTATTTTAAATTGTCAACATTTTCTTAACAGTTCCCTATGCTATCTCTTTTATCTTTGTGTCACTTCTAGTACTGGAGCTATAAACTGTGTAAAGACTTTTACAGAATCCTAATTCATTTCATGCATTTTTTTTGTGCAAGTTTGACTCCATGAAAGTGCATTGTCACAATGTTGGCTTTGTGTGCAGACACACTGAAACTTCCTCAATAAATGAAGAGATGTCCTTTTTTTCTATAACTGCATGTATGAAAGGTAAAATTTCTCAAGTTCTTCAGGGACTGCATATGCGGTGGGATTTGGTCCAGCTCATTGAAAGACGTGGATCTGTCATGGCATTTCAGGTGACTGCAATTATAAAGCTGGGTGCACACAATTACAAACCATAGTGATATGTATTTATACATTTTGCTTTTGGACATATTACTTTATGAATACCATCCACTTGCTCATAATGGTGATACCTGTGCAACTGTCTGTAGTGTATCCAGTTTCACAATTGCAAAAATATGTGCTATTGTTACCTATTTCATTGTATCAAGTATGTGAAGTTGCCTATGAAATGTTCTGTTGTGTTTCTCAAATAAATACCCTCCTAAAATGTAAATAAATTAAAAAATGTAAATAAGTATCTAGGGATTGTTCTTTTGGGATTTCATACAGGATTATGGCATTCAAGATTGTCTTTCAGGATTATGATCCAAGCCCCAGGGCTAATGTGACCTGGCTTGTTGAACTAGTGGTCTCTTCCTCTTCCAATACTCTCTGTGTTGTATCCTGGCACCTTTTTCTCATGAGAAAACTAAGGCTGAAGGGGAATATGAATCTTTCCTTGCTTGAACTAAAGACTAAAGAGTAAGGTCAAGGTATGTTCTATTCCACTTCAGGGTGGCATGTTCATATCAGTACACAAAAGAGGTAGCTGGCGTCATCTAAATGACCAATATAACCTCTTAGAATAACTTACATCTGCCTTGGGAATGATATAGAGTGGAAAAAGAATCAGTCTTCTTACCATTATTCAATAGGAAGGTATAATGGACCCTTAAATAATATCAGGTCTCAGTAACTATTTTTCTAGTATAATTTCTCCTCAATTTGGTAATTATAAAGAAATACATTTACATATATGGGGATCAGGTGAATCAAAAGAGTAGCTAAGAGAGAAACCCATAAAATCTTCCTGTGGTTGGATATAGTTATGGCTGTTTGTAACAGAGACTCAAGGTGAAAATGACTTTAATGAATAGAAGTTTATGTTTCTCTCACGTTATAGTCTGAAGGTAGGTATTCTAGGATTGTATGGCTGCACCAGAGCTCCCCTGCATGAGGTTATCTAGGCATCCAGACTCTTATCCTGTATACCAATCAATCTTAAAGTATTTTCATTGTCTATGCAGATCAAAATGGGTCTCCACAATGTCCAAGAATCAAACAGTAAGATGAAGGAAGCAGGAAAAGAAGGAGATATCCTCTTCTCTTAAAAGTTTGGTATGACCAGTAGGTTCTTCATAATCTCTTCTAGCTGCATTCCATTGCCAATACCTTAGTCACATGACCACAACCAGCTGCAAGCAAGCTTAAGGAATGTGCTCTTTGCCTAGGAGGCCAAGTGCCAGAAAATAATCCTTTTACTTGGAAGACAGAGAGGATCGATATAAGGGAACTATGAACAATCCCCACAAAAAGCCATGTCGTCACTTAATGTCTCCATAGTGTATAAAGGAGAAAAAAAATCTTTACAATTTTTTAATGTCTTTCAGTTTTTAGAAGAAAAGCATTAATTATTTGCCGTCTGATCATAAACACCCCTAGGCAGCAGTCCTGACCATAAACAACCTTAGATAGTATTTATAGCCAGTAAGATAATACTGACATTCAGTAAGTCTGTTCCAGTGAGGCTATTCTAGTTGTTAAATTCTTTAAATCCTTTCATATTGGTTGATAGGAGGCCACAGCTTAAGACCTCTGCATACCTCCCTGCCTCACCCATCTCCTTCTGCCCTGCTCTATACTTCCCATGATTTAGCAACTAGAGAGTTAAAGGCTGACTCAGCAAGGGACTTCAAGGACTCAACTCCAGGACTAAGCCATTGTCTGTTCTACTTGGTTACTGCAGGAACATTTAAGTGGTAACCTATTTTGACCTATCACCCTTGCATTAAAGATGAAGGCATACTCCAGCAGCAAGTTAACTCAGGTTTTTCAGTTACCTGAGACCTATTATTAGCAAACATCCCAAAAACCTAGTCATGGCTGACACTGTGTCTTCATTTCTCTGTCTCTGAAATGTGAGTAGTTCTCTCTGTAATTAAGTCAGGAAGCTGGAAAAAAACACTGACATTATTAAACAGATATAAAGATATATCAGTAAGGAATTTCGTCCTGATCCTCGTCAAAGGGAAATTTAAGCGAGACCATTCCATAAAGGGAATTGGAGAAGCCGTTAAATGAGGTTTAAAAAGTCAGGGTTTGGATTAAGACTGGCAAAAGAAGAGGCAGTCTTCTACAAGAAAATATAATGAAAATGAGAGTAAAGCTAAGTGGAGTCTCTGAGCAGCAATACTGGCATCTTAAAAGGCAGAATTATAAATGAGTGCATTACCTTCATGCAGGAAGAAAGAGCCCTGCTGATTGGCCTCCTCTCTGTTATTTCCCAGAGGAACACCAAACAAGCAGTATGTGTAGAGACTCAAATAATGTCATAAAGCTAATCATGCCCCAATGTGTACTTTGCCCCATCAATATCTAGCCTGCCTTCACATTCCCAAGGAAGCACAAGAAGAATCAGGCTCAGACAACTTCCTTAACTTATGTGAGTCTAGATTGTTTTTACTTATAAAACAAAGATAATTTTACCTGCCTTTCATAGTAGTCTTAAGATTTAAAAGAAGAAAAAGCACTTAATTATCTGTGGCCTTGGTAAGTGGTAAGTGTTCAGAAATGTTCAATTCCCGTTTAATTAGATCTTACACATTTCTAGGCCACTGGTTATTGCCAAGAATAAGAATTTAAGCTCAGCAAAGACCTCCTACCTAATTTCTCATTTTTAGTCTTTCTAAAAGCATTAAAATTGGCAAAACAACTACTCTAAAACTCAACCTTGGATCATTCCACCCCATCTGCCATCTTTACTCTTTCCCCAGCACTACAGAGCTCTGTTGAAGATAACCACATCAGCATGCTTGTTGGTGCCACATGATCTACTCATTCAACTGAATCCTTGACATGGAACCATCCTTTGATATTATTTTACATATCTCAGCAGCCTCTTGTTCCTCACACTCTTCAACTTTTGTTTCCTCACTGCCATCCTCTCTCCGTTATAGATCATTTGCTCTCCTACTCATTAAGAAAACTGATACTGACTACAAGTTTATCTGTATCTGCACTCTTCCTTTATCTCTGTGCCTTGATTTGATAGGAGGGGAATCCTGCTTCTTGTCCAAACTTAATCATTTCACTCATATGTGGAAGCCATCCTTTTCATATACTGGGAACCACATTCCATCTCTTAACCTTTCCATCTTTTATGATTTCAGCTACTCCTTCCCTACTAGCTCCTTCTCATCAGCATTTTAAACATGCTCAAATATGTACTTTTTAAAGAACTTCACGGTTCATGCTTTGTTCCATTCTAGTTCCTGACTTTTCCTTTCTTTATAGACCACCTTATTTGAAGAAGCTTCTGTTCATCCCTCAGTCATTTAATCTTCTGCTCCCCACTCTCTACTTTCCAAAATCACGAATGGCTCCCTTGTGTTTTGTCCAAAGGACAGTTTTATTTTTTTACTTATGTATTTATTTTTTGTCTTGTGATAAAGAAAATGGATAGAAAAGTGGGTAGTATTATTATATTCATTTATGGATGAGAAAACAGGCTTACCAAGGTCAAGAAACTTACCAAAGATCTAGTAAGTACCCAAAGTAACACAGCAAGCGGCAGAGCCAGATTTAGAACCTAGGTCTACGTAACTGGTTTTCCTACACCTCATAGATTATTATTTCTCAGTCTCCTTTTCTGGCTTCTCCTCACCACTGGACTATCCTAGACTTCAATTCTCAAATCTTGTATCCCTCTATACTCACTCCTAGCAGATTCATCTAATATCATGACTTTAAATATTGTGCTGCAAAGATGGCCACCAATAAATCCTCCCACTGTATATGTACATGGCTCCTTCTTTCAAGAGATGTAGTCTGTTTCTCTTACTCCATGAATGTGGTCTACCCTTGTAACTTGCTGTGACCCATAGAATGTGGGAAAAAAATGCATTGAAATCGGAATGTGCCAATTCTGGGACTAAGCCTAAAGAGGTTTAGCAGCATCTGCTTGTTTTCTCAGAAGCATGCTGTCATGGAGAGAGAGAGAGAGAGAGAGAGAGAGAGAGAGAGAGAGAGAGAGAGAGAGGGAGAGAGGAGAGAGAGAGAGAGAGAGAGGAGAGAGAGAGAGAGAGAGAGGAGAGAGAGAGAGAGAGAGAGAGAGAGAGAGAGAGACTATATGGAGGAGAACTTAGATGTCTCAGCCAACAGCTACTCTCAAAGCCCTAGACATGCATGCACTAGCTCCAGCTGAGCTCCAATATAATTGCAGCTACATGAACTATGAGAAACCTACAGAACCAGAAAAAATTATAATTCATTGTTGCTTTAAGCTACAAAGTTTTTGGGGTCTTTTAACACAGCAATAGATAACTGAAAACAAATGTCATCAACATGCTGGTGACTTTCAAGTTTATATCTTCAGTTCTAACCTCTCTCCTGAACTTTAGATTCATATATTGAACAGCTTTCTAGATTGCTAAGAGGCATCTAACAGGTCTAACACACATTTCTTTTTCTTTCTTTTCTTTTCTTTTTTTTTTGATAACAGCCTTATTGGTATATAATTTATATACCATACAATTCACTCATTTGCATGTATAATTCAATAGCTTTTAGTATATTAATGAAGATGTAACACAGACCTTTGATTCCCACCTTACCACCCAAAAATCCCTACCCCAGTCCTTACTCATCTTGCCAAGTATATTAAAGCCCAAACCTAGGAATTTTCCCTGGTTGCACTCTTTATGTCTTATTTCTCCTCCATCCACAAGTTCTGACAGCATTATCTTTAAAACATATCAAAAACATAACTAGCCATCTTCCACTTTCTTTGCTATCACTCTAGTCATGCTAATGTCTCTTCTTGCTAGATCCACTATAATAGTCCCTAACTAGTCTTCCTAACTCCTCTTCTAACTGACCATCCACTCAAATAACCCTAGTCAATTCCCCACAAAGCAGAGTGATGATTTAAACACATAGATCATGTCCCTTTCCTTCAAAACCCTCCGATGACTTCCCATCACAGAATAATATTCAACCTGCTTACCACAGACTGCTAGGCATGATTTATATCCGACTGTTCCTCTCACCACTTCCCTTCCTTCCTTATTTTGTTCTAGACACATTGGTTTTCTTTTTGTTCCTCCAATCCACCAACCTCATTCCTGCTTTAAGGCCTTTTCACTAACTACTTCCTCCACCTGGAATATTCTCTTCGCAAACTTTCGCATGGACTATTTCCTTCTTTTATCAGGCCTCTGCTCAAATATCACCTCTCAGAAAGGCTTTCTATGATCATTTTACTGAAAGTAAATGTTCCCTTCATTCTTCCAAACAAGTCAATTTTTTTTAAAGGGAGATTTTTGCTATAGAGTACATGTGCTCGCCAGAGAAACAGAGAGAAATAAAGCAAGGAACCACCTCCTAGGTGGGATGGCCATGCCACAATCCTTTCTCCTCCATTTTCCTCTAGGGATTTTGGGCACACATGTCCAGTGTCAGTTTCAAGCCGCCAGGTCCAGGACTCGAACCATGGTTGGCATGTGGGAGTCCAGCGTCTCAATGATTACACCACTTGCTGGTCCCAACAAGTCACTTTTTATGGCCTTATCTTTATTTATGTTTTATTTCTAGCACTATCTGATACATGGAGTGCGTGGGGAGGTGGTGTCTTCAAAAATTACATGGAAAATGCCATTGTGAAAAAGCTATGCATGAATTTCAAGATTTTTTTGCATTAAAATAAACTTATATTTTAATTCTGCTTTCACAAATTTTTAAAAATCCCTTAATATATTCTATGTTTAGTTTATGTGTTTGTTTGTTTTCTCTGTAGTGGTAGCTATGAAAATGTTCTTCTCAGAGCCTCTTCAAGAGAACGTCTTGTAGGGAACATAATTGACTATCCTAGCTGAAATCCCCTAGGATACATAGCCAAGTTTGCACCAAAACCGTACTTCTCTCTGGAGGCTCCTAGCCAGCAACTGAGTATGATGGTTATACTAGTGCTGGCTGATTCCTGAGGGATACAGGATTCAATCAATGAGTGACTTTGACTTACAGATTTTCCATCAACCTATTTCAACAGTGCCATGCAGTCTGAAGTCTTTCTTCCCCATCTTCGTTTCTCTCTCTCAATTTGTACACGTCAAACCTGCACTGGGATGTGAAGATTCTCCCTGCCTGCTCCTAATCCTTCCCTTTTATCCCTCATAAGTATTTTTCCTGACAGATATCTTGCACGTCTAAACCCACCTTGGCATCTGATTCTTGAAAGACCCCCAAAGACCCACTTATCATGTGTCCCAGGAAAGAGACATGGAGATACTGCTAGGACCACCGAACCAACAGAAGCATAGAAATTGGAAAAGCCCACTGAGGTAGGATCCTCCATATCTAAAATGGATGGAATAATCAGAAGACAGCAGATGGTATTTTATATCAAAAAGACAGATGGAAACACTTACCCACATTGCATGTCAGTCCAGAAACAAGATCAGACCAGATCATGCAGCAAAGACCAGCAGAGGCAAGCAGAGAGGGATGGCACAGAGAACTGGCTATCCATCCAATTTCTAGGAGGATCTGTAAACCTTCCTCTATACAACCTACAGGGATGGAGAGCTCCAAAACAAGACTACACCAGTTATAATAAATAAAGAAGCCATCTTCTTTTTTACATCTATATGATATATATCAGGTCATCGGGAAAGTCATGACACATTTTTGCATAGAAAAATATAGAAAAGTTAGTAATGACTTTCCTTACTCTACACACAAACACATACACACACTATCTATCTATCTATCTATCTATCTATCTATCTATCTATCTATTATTAATCTTTCACCATATAGAAAAGAGTGGACATCTTTGATTTTTAACTAAACCATTCCAAGCCTCTTTATGTTATTTTCAGGTCAACTTTCAAGTCAGTGAATTGAAAAAGGTAATTAAAAGACCCAGCTCTAGTCCTATCTTTGCTTTTTACTAGCTTTATGGGCCTAGAAACACTGCTACCTTCGCAGAACTTGTTTTCTTATCCATAAAGTGAGATAATCTAGCTCCTGTCCAGATCACATAATTATGATGAGGAAAAGTCACGTATTTTAAACTCCATATGTAAATTTACCTTGTTCACTTATAAAATATAAAAGCATAAAGTTGATTTTACAGATCCATTACAGTCTGAAAATGCTTGTTTATTTGGAATCTACCATTTATATAATGACGCCCTCTGCTGTTCTCTTGTATATCTAACACAGATCAAACATCAAGACTATTAGAGAGTGATGCTTTGACATCCCCTAGTCTCACTTTAAAGATGAGAGAGCAAAGTACAGACATCATGGTGAAGTGCCAAAAATTGACCAAACCAGGACTAGAAACCAGGCTTCTTGACTCCAAGTTCTGTGCTCTTTAATGAGAATGGCAACACAGAGGTATAAAAATTATATTAAATTTAATCTAGATGCAAGTTTAAAATTTATTTGCAAGTTTCATCTTTTTAGGCAAAAAGTTTCCTGGAATAATAGAATTATATTGGAGAAGACAGTAGAATAGTAAAATCATGTTAATCTAGACAGTAAACTGTGGTTCTAGATGGTTTCACTTCTCATAAGTAAGTACAGCAAAACATTATAGACACATGTATGGAGTACTGTAGTGCATGGGGAAGTAGTCAATGATCCCTAGAGTCAGAGTGAGGAGGAATCTAAAAATATTTTACAGACTTGACTATCTCATAAAGGTAAATAATATTCTTTTTATGGATTTATCACATTTTGTTTATTCATTTGTTGATAGACATTTGGGCTGTTTCTGCCTTTTGGCTATTATAAATAATGCTGCTATGAACATTCATGTACACATATTTTGTGAACATGTTTTGATTTCTTTCGGGTATATACCTAGGAGTGGAATTGCTGAGTCACATGATAACACTATGTATAATTTTTAAGAACTGCCACACTATTTTCCAAAGAGATTAAACAATTTTACATTTTAAAAAAATATGGAATGCTTCACGAATTATTTTACATTTCTACCAATGATGTATGAAGTTTCAAATTTCTCCACATCTTGTCAATATTTGCTATTTTTCAGATTTTCTTTGCTTTATTATTGCCATCTTAGTAGTCTGAAATGGTATCTCACTGTGGTTTTGATTTGCATTTCCCTAGTGACTAGTGATGTTGAATATTTTTTAATGTGCTAATTATCCATTAAAATTTATTTTTGGGGACCAACAGTTAGCATAATGGCTATGTCACTGGACTCCCATGTAGTCAACCGCAGTTCGAGTCCCAGACCCGGTGACTTAAAACTCACACCGGGCACATGTGCGTGTGTGCCCAAGATCCCAAGAGGAGAATGGAGGAGAAGGGATTGTGGCGTGACCATCCCTCCTGGGGGTGATTTCCCACTTTCTGTCTCTCTGTCTCTCTTTGTCTTTCTGGCGAGCGCACGTGCCCTATGGCAAAAAAAAAAAATTATGTTTTGAGCAATCCATTTAAATCTTTCGCCCATTTTCAATTGGGCTATTTGGCATTTTATTGTTGAGTTAAGAAAGTTCATTACTTTGGATATAGATTCCTTATCAGATATAGGATTTGCAAATATTTCTCCCATTCTGTCACTTGTTTTTATTACTGATTCAATTGTTTTCATTGCTATAGATCTGTTCAGATTTTCCATTTCTTCTTGAGTCTGTTTTGACAATTTCTAGGCATTTGTGCATTTTATCAAAGTTTTCTATTGGGTTGTTGGGAAAGTCATTATGCATTTTTGCATAGAAAAAGAGAAAAATATGTCATGACTTTTCAGATAACTCAATAAATTGTTGGCAAACCAAGTAGAATTTTTTGAATTAGCATTCAATGTTTTAATTTTTTGATTTCTTATTTACATTTAAATAGTCTGAAATCTCTATATCACATATTATGGTTTTTCAAAATATGCATGCAGTATGTGACAGTCAAATCAAGGATATTACAACATATATCATTTCAATGATGAACTTTACATTCTTACATCTATTAAGTATTTCTCTGACTCAGTAAATTTTGATGGGGTTTAATTATTCTATTTTTTTTGTTACTTATGCTTTTATTGTTGGATTTAAGAAAATTTGTGTCTAGCTTAAGATAATGAAAATTTATTCATGTTTTCCTCTAAGACTCCTCTATAGTTTTTTTTTCTTTTTTTGGAGAGGTTTTTGCTATAGGGAGCGTGTGCTCACCAGAGAGACAGAGACAGAGAGACAGAAAGCGAGAAATCACCCCCCAGGGGGGGATGGCCACGCCACAATCCCTTCTCCTCCATTCTTCTCTCGGGATCTTGGGCACGCACGCACACACGCACACACGCCCGGCGTGAGTTTAAACCACCAGGTCCGGGACTCGAACCGCAGTTTACTACATGGGAGTCCAGCGACATAGCCATTACACTAACTGCTGGTCCCAAGACTTCTCTATAGTTTTGAAAGCTCCAACATTTAGGTCAATTATCCAGTTTGAATTAATTTTTGTATATGGTATGAGATAAGGGTTGAGGTTTATTGCTTATTTTTGTACACGAATATCCAATTGTTTGTACATACTTTTAAAATTAATAAGATTTTGATGCCCATCAGTCCTCCAAAAGTTGTAAATCTTTGGCATCAGGGTGAGGGTATTGCAGGGAGAGGTTTTGTTTAGTGTCATACTCGAGGGGAGAGGAGTACAACTATTGGGCATGCCTTACTTGGACAATTCAGAACAATGAAGGACACACTGACATCTCTCTCAGTTCTCAGCCCTAATCTGGGGTGCAGAAGGCTGGACTTTGTCTCATGGTAGGCATTTAGAGTGCTCCTGCTGCTCTTTGGTTGCCTGACATTTAAAAAATACAATTCATGGGGCCAGCAAGTGGCATAGAGGTTAAGGTGCTGGACTCCTATGTGGTTGACCATGGTTCAAGTTGTGGACATGGCTGTTTAAAAATCATGCAGGGCACATGTGCATGCATGTCCAAAACCCCAGGAGGAAAATGAGGAGGAAATTGTGGTATAGCCATACCTCCTAGGAGGTGATTTCTCACTTACTTTCCCTCTCACTGTCTCTCTTCAGCAAGTGCACACTCTCTATGGAAAATAATATATATATATATATACTCACACACACATTCATGTATATAATTATTTTTTATGGATTCTTGCTAAGGGCAGAGAGAGAGAGAGAGACAGAAAGGCAGAAAGCGAGAAATCACCCCCCAGGGAGATGGTCACACAATAATTCCTTTTCCTCCATTCACCTCTAGGGATTTTGGACATGCATGCACACATGCCCAGTGTGAGTTTTAAGGTCAGACTGCCAGGTCTGGGACTTGAACCATGGTTGACCAGGTGGAAGTCCAGCACCTTAACCACTATGCCACCTGCTAGTCCCTAAAACTTATTTTTTATTGGGATTTTGTTCTACATCTACTGCCTGGTAATTTAATATGCAACAACTGGGTTGAGCTGAGGACTGGGCTGTTTGTGGCCCCAAGCACAGATCTTTTTCTTCTCTCCTATCTCATTATCTCTGTCCGCTGTCTCCCAAAGTGGCTGCAAATAATCTAGGAGGTCAATTAAGTTTCTGTAGGTGGTGGTGGTGGTGGTGGTGGTGGTGGTAGTAGTAGCAGATCAAAAGAAGAGATGAGGAGAAACAAAAATGTACTTAGCAAGAGATGAGAAAGAGGAATGAATAAGGAAAATACATAGGAAAGAACAAGAAGAGCATCCAAAACCCATTGATGAGGCTTTAGCTTTTGCAGGGAGGAGAGAGAACTTCAGTAGTGCGATCTCTGACTATGACAACATTCAACTTGGAGAAAAGTCAGAGAGGTAGGGTAGAGAAGAAAGAGCACTCAAGATGTATTAATAAAAGTGAAAGAAGAACAAAAAAAATAAGGAAACTCCCATATCACTATAGGAAATATTCAAGAAGTATGAACACAGGTAGAGACCAAAGTTTCTTCCTTTCTTTGGTCAAATATTGCTCACCCTTTCTTGGGGCCTAATTACTATTCATATGCCTTACTAGAAGATCAAAGCCACTCTGATATTCTTGCTTTAAAGTCTGAGAAAAGTATAATTTTTTTCCTGCCCAGATAACCTACACAGTTTGAGAAACTGTGACAGGTTGTGCACAAAGTAATTGAGAAGGGATGCAAATTTCAGTTGCATCATTCAAATTGCACTTTGGAGAACAAGTGTGGTAGGGCTGAAAGACCACATGTTCTATAGCTACTCAGATTGGACTCCAAATTTTGGATCTGCCACTTTATTCCTATATGTCTTAGAAAAGCTACTTAGCTTTTATGAGCCTTGACTATTCTCTCTAAATACTTACATGTGCCTCCTAGAGTTTCTGTAAGAATTAAACAAGACTGGGACCAGCAGTTAGCGTAATGGCTATGTCGCTGGACTCCCACGTAGTTGACCACAGTTCGTGTCCCGGACCCAGTGGCTTAAAACTCACGCCGGGCGCGTGTGCGTGCGTGCCCAAGATCCCGAGAGGAGAATGGAGGAGAAGGGATTGCGGCGTGGCTATTCCCCCTGGGGGGTGATCTCTCGCTTTCTGTCTCTTTGTCTCTCTGTCTGTCTGGCGAGCGCACACGCCCTATAGTGAAAACCTCTCAAAAAAAAAAAAAGTGGTAATACCAATGACAACAGTACATTTTTTCTCTTTTTTAATTAAATCATTCATTTATTTTAACTTGACCAGAGAGAAACGCGTGCGTGAGAGAGAAAAAGAGACGGAGACGGAAAGTGAGAAAGCAAGCCGCCAGGTCTGGGACTCAAACCGTGGTCCGCCATGTGGGAGTGTCCAGCGCCTTAACCACCACACCATCCACTGGTCCCGGCATATACTATTTTTTAAAGAGAGATTTTTGCTATAGAAGGTGTGCATTCACCAGAGAAACAGAGAGACAGAAGGTGGGAAATCACCCCCCACGGTGGATGGCCACACCACAGTCTCTTCTCCACTCTCCTCTCGGGATCTTGGGTATGCATGCACATGTGCCTGGCATGTTTTAAGCCACCAGGTCTAGGACTTGAACTGTGGATGACTACGTGAGAGTTCAGCAACATAACCATTATGCCGTCTGCCAGTCCTGGCATTTATTATTAATAATAAGGATAGTGGTCACCCCATTGGGCTCTTTTTGCTCAGTATCACACATATGAACTTCATTGTGTGTGTGTGTGTGTGTGTGTGTGTGTGTGTGTGTGTGTGTGTGTGTTGGCAGGAGAGTAAATGGAAAAGGGGAGTATAAGAGCTCCTGGTACCTGGTAATGTTTCATGATCCAGATGTTGGTGTGATTTGTCTGTGAGAACTTATCACCCTAATGGATAGTGCATATTTCTGTATGTATGTAGTACTTCAATAAAAAATTAAAAGTAGGATGGATAGGTAAATACCTAAATAGAAGGAATATGTACTGAGTGAATGCAAGACATCCTTGGTGCCTTATTTGGAAAAAGTCATTTTTAAAACAAAAGGAAAAACTCATTTTGACCACAAGATGGCAGCATTAGTTGCTTGGAGATCAAATACCAAGGGGCTCCAGTACAAATTTTAAGAACCAGATATTTCATGTATTGTCTCTCTTTAATTTGCCAGAAGATTTGTGTATGTGTGTGAGAGAGAGAAAGAGCGAAGAGAGAAGCCTCCCCCATGGGGAACGTTAATGCAGTAATCCCTTCATGTCTCCCTCCTATTGGGATGTTGGAATTATGGGCATGCCTGCACACACCTGATGCCTTCTTTAAGCCACTGGGTCTGGAGTTCAAACAGGGAGGTGGACCATGTGGGTCTCGAATGGCTTTTTTTGTGGGATCCAGTCTCCTTAACCACTATGCCAGGGGCTGACCCATCCCACCCCTTTTTCAGACAGGGTCACACTATGTGTCCCAGGCCAACCTTGAGCTTGTGATCCTCCTGCCTTAGCCTCCTGAGTTTCTGGGATTGCAGGCACATGCCACTGTGCCCCACCTTTAGGTTGGACCGGGAATCAAACTCAAGCCTTCCATGTGGTCCCAGCCTGTGGAACACAGCATTTTAGCAGGGTGTACCACCACAGCTGGGCTAGTGTATTATCTTAGTGGAAGAGAATTTAAAAATGTTATGATCAGACCTTCTCTAAATTTCCAGATTGTAAAACAAACAAACAAACAAACTATAGAAGGATGGTATGTGCAAGGACACAGCTGGTTAGAAGATGACCTAGTCTGAAAACCCAGCTTTCTGGATTATCAGCTTGCTCTGCCACACTTCTAAACTCCTACTTTTAGTCCTGGTTCCTTCCAAAGTGCTGTGGAAGAGGAGTTTTACCAAGAAGTACCCCTTCTTTTATAGATCTTGAGAACAGAAGTCTCAAAGGGAATAGAAAATTCATGAGTAGAATTGGCAGTATTGACAGGCTGCAGTGTGAGATTCCCTTATAAGGACATGTAAAAACATTGCATGGCCAGTTCTGCCTGAGTTGGCTTAAGCTTCTGTTTCCTTCCATATGAAGGATAGACCAAACACTTTGTTTTCTTTCTCTCTCCTTCTCTTTGGTTTTTTTGAAGTTAACCTGTATTTTATTATATAATTTTACTTTTTGATTTCTTCTTAGGAATGAAGCATCGAAGAATCAGTTCTTTGGAAACTGAGTGCTTGTTATGCACAAGGAAGTGCTGGCTCACCAAGGAGAATCCTAAGGTCTGAGTTACAAGGCGAAGGAGTCAAACTTAGCCTGACATTCCCTTTTTCCCTCTTCTCTTTATAAAATGGTAATGAAGGAATTTAAATCCAAATCTTTTTGAAAGAACTACTAAAAATTCACCAGCGTCACTCATATTTCATAATAACCAAGGTCAATCCTGACACCTATTAAGAAAACATGATTGTCAGCTTGCCCTGAAGTCCATTGAGTTCAGACTCCAGCTGCTCCCACTCCTACCCCTAGTCTTGCTTATTGCGGCACGCAAGCATAAAGCACACATGCAGAAAAGCTTGTGAGAGAAGCCACAGGTTACCAGAACTCTTGGTGGCTGAGAGAAAGCTTCTGATTGATTTATTTTTCTAAGTAACTAAGGGATAACCAGAAAGGCATAATTGTTGATTCAGTTGAGAATCTTTTTAGTGTGTGCCTCTTTTCTATGTTAGAAAGTAAGAGAACCTGGAAAAAATGATTGAAGCAGATGTTTCATGGCCTTAGTTATTGTTTTGCTCATCAATAACCATATTAGACTTGGAGATGGTAATTGGAATATAGGAACTTCAGAAGTAGTTCAGTCCCTCATTTCACAAATAAGGAAATTAAGGCCCCAAGAGAGAAGTGACCTATCTAAGGTCACAGGGCTCACAGAGATGGAATGACAAAGACATCGATAAAAGCTTCAATGTAAGCTTATATCTTCTAAAATTGGGAGGGAAAATACTTCCTGCTTAATTTGAAGGTCCTGTCTAGTGTAAGTAGAGAGCCTAAGTTTTCTTGTTCTCCATCCACTCCTTCTCTCAGTACCAACAAGTCAGAACTCTACTGACAAAGTAGAAGGACTGAAGTAATTTTATGAACAATTTGGACTGAAATCCCATTGCATAGCTATAGCCTTTAAATGCATGTGGTGTGGCTATAAAGCAATGTGACCAGATTCCACAAACCACACGAGAAAACTGGGCACACCATTATATATTCATAGTGCATGCTCTGGATTTTCCATGAATACAGGGGACAGGAAATCCAGAAATAACCCCCAAACCTGTATTGAAACCAGTTTGTACGTCCACCTTCAAAAAACCTTTTGCAAAAGGCCACTAAAGAGAAGAAAAATTGATATCCATGCCATTACGTTTCTTACTGTTTTTCAGGATCTGTTTATTTCATCATTTCCTGCTTCTAATACCAAGGCAAGTGGCAAAAAGGCCAAAAAAGGGGTGGGAAGATTTATAATGGAGGTGGCAAACAAAAAAATAGCCTACTCAAGAGATAAAACGCATAAATGGCACAACATTGGCTGTGATGCCTACATTTCAAGTAAAAGGAAGTTTGTTGGCTTCTCTTATTAATTATGTGCAATAACCTTGCTACTCAAGGTATGGTTGAAGGATGAACAGCATCACCTGACAGCTTGTTACAAATACAAGTCCCAAGCCCCCAATGGCATACCTTAAGGCAAGCTGATGAAATAAACATAGACAAGAGAAAAGATAAGAAATGTGGCCTGGCTAAGTCAGGGTTAAGTCATTTTTACTTCTCCTTAGTGGCCTTTCACAAAAGATCCTCAAGTGATTTTTGTGTGCTTATTGAAGTTTGCGAGGCACTAATGTAGAGTAAAAGATAGCTCTAAATTGGGACTCGAGTAACTGAGGTTTCTCTTCCAGCTTTTGTCACTTAGTGGTTTAATACATTGATCCAGTCACTTCCCCTTTCTGAGCTTCAGTTTTTTTCATGAGTAAAATGAAGGGATTGGATGTCCACAGAAGACCTCTGAAAGTCTTTATGCCCCAAGGTTTTAGGATTCTATCAATGGACACCTAACCTTGCTTCCTTGTAAATAACTCAACTTCCTTCAGATCAGCAAAGTTTATGATCAAAAAACAGGTAGTAAGACAATGATTTTCTTGGCCATTTCCAATTAATCCATTCACTTTGTCCCAAGGATTGGTCCTTTTAAGGGTGCTAAAATGAGGTAGTCATGTCTGTCACCATTTCTAGTTTTTTGGTGTGGCTGGAGAGGGCAACTGTGCTGAGGGTAGGAAGAAACCACCATCTATGGCTTACCGGCTGGAGCTGGAGCAGACAGAGGTAAATTCTCAGGATAAGATGAGGCAAGAACAGCTTGAAAAGCTGATCCCAGTCCAACTGACACTTACTTCCCATTACAAAATCACTTAAAAAGCATGACTTTTACTCTTAGTCTAGGCCTGACCACTGATTAATGTTGCATGACTATATTTTTTAAAAAGAGCTTTTTAAAAAAAGAAGTAGAGGAGCCAGCTGGTGACACAGTGGTTAAAGCACTTGACTTCTGTGTGACTGACCGTGGTTCGAGTCCCAGACCCAGTGGCTTGAAACTCATCCAAGGTGCATGTGTGTGCATGCCCAGAATCCCAGGAGGAGAGTAGAGGAGAAGGGACTGCAACATGGCCATCCTTCCTGGGGGAAGGGGTTCCTGCTTTCTGTCTCTGTCTCTCTTTGTCTCTTTGAGTAGTACACATGCCCTACAGCAAAATTCTCTCAAAAAATAAAAAGATATAGAAGAGAAATATCAGCAGAAAGCCAGAATCACATTCCAAAGGAAGAAAGATTGCACCTCTTGCATCTTGCATCTCTTTCTTTCTTTGTTAAAGAGTTGTTTATTTATTTTTCCTGTAAGGTATGTGCACATGCTGGATAGAGACAAAGATAGTGAGAGGGAAAGTGAGAAATCGCCCCGTCGGGGAATGGCCATACCCAAATAATCCCTTTTCCTTTATTCTCCTCCTGGGATCTTGGGCATGCACTTACACATGCCTGGTGTGAGTTTTAAGCCATCAGTTCTAGGACTTGAACTGTGGTCAGCCATGTGGGAGTCCAGCAATGTCACTACTATGCCATCTGCTGGCCCCTCTTGCATCCCTTTATAAAAACACAGGAAAAGAGGCCAGCAGATGGTGTAATGGTTATGTTACTAGACTCCCATGTAGTCAACTAAGGTGTGAGTCCTGGACCTGGCAGCTTAAAACTCATACTGGGCATGTGTGCATGCCTGCCCAAAATCCCAAGAGGAGAATGGAGAAGGGAATTGTGGCATGGCCGTCCCCCAGGGAGGTGATTTCTCACTTTCTGTTTCTGTCTCTGTCCCTCCAGCAAGCACATGCACCCTATAGCAAAAATCTCTCTAAAAAACAAAACAAAACAAAACAAACAAACAAACAAAAAAAAACAAAAAAACAGCAGACCATAAAGTGTTTTTATTACTTTCTCAGTACAGAATAGTTCACTTTTGGTCACCAAAAAGTGTGTGGGCATTTCTCCCCACCAACAACCAGTTGACACCAACTGGGTGTCAATTCTGACACTATCTACCTAGAATTAGCATTAGATCCCGCAATTTGAAGGCTCAGTCCTATGAGACTCCCCCCAATATCAGATGCCAGTCACACACAGTAGGGTGTTGCCTATACTGCTGACTGAATGGCTATAAATCAGGGGTTCCCATAACATCCTCCTCAGATTCAATTAATTTGCTAGAATGGCTCACAGATCTCAGGGAAACACCTTTACTGGCATATTTGTATTTTGAGGAGACACAAGGGCAAGATCTAGAAGTTTCTGGAAGGAGGAGCTTCTGTTTTTGTGGAGTTGGAGTGTGCCACCTGCCTGAAGATGTGATCACTAACTGGGAAGCTATCTGTGCTTTTGGATTTTTATGGCACTGTCATTAGGCAGACATGATTGATTAAATTATTGAACTTTGGTGATCGGCTCAATATTCAGCTCCTTTCCCTTCTTCCAGGTGAGAGATGAAGCTGAAAGTTCTGGAGGTATAAGACAGTGATATTCATGATCCTGACCCTGTGTAGATCTAGACTAATGTGTGTGTTTGTGTCTTAGTTTTCAATCAAAAAATTTTAAAAATTTAAAAAATTTTTGAAAAATAGAAAAAAGTGTATAGAATAATACAAACAATTGTGTAGAATAATAAGAGAGAAAATATTTTATATAGCTATATAATGTTTGTGTTTAAAGTTGTGTGTAGCAGAAATAGGCTACACCATATAGCCTAGGTTTGTAGTAGGCTATCCCAACTAAAATTGTGTAAGCACACTCTTGTGATGTTTGCACAACTTCTTTCTCTCTCATCACCATTTTCCCCCTATTTCTCCATCCCTTTCTTTCTAATAAGATCTAGCTGGGCTAAGCCACCCACTTTCTGTCTCCTTTTCCTTGAGCCATACCCTGGGCTTGCTCAAATTTCCAAAGACTGGGGAATGGTGTCTTACTGTTCCAGCCTTCTGAGATCAGAAGGAATAAAAAGAACAAACTATATAGAAAAAAAAGGATCCAAGACAGCCAAAAGAAAGCAGGGGTTTGTTTGCCTTAGGCCAGTTCTATTTATGTTTCCTATACTCCACCCTAGCAGGGTGGTCTAATTGTGTGGCTCCATGGGCTCCAGAATTCCATTTATTTTTGATCTACACCAGAGCTCTTACTCTGATCAGGAGAGACTTTGAGCCCCCTACTTCCCTGTCTCCCTCTGCAGAGATACAATGTGTGTCACTTAGCCATCATTGAGCACTCTACACACAGTATTGTGACAAACAGTTTATAAACCTCACAACAATATTATGAGCTATATATTATTCCTGAGTTATGGGTGGAAAAACCAAGGCTTAGTGAGATGAAATAATGTATTCTGGCTCGTGCTGTTAGCATAAAGCAGAATTTAGTTTGGTACCCAGACAATCTGACCCCAACGCCTCCAAGTGGCAACATTTCTGTGTTTTTTTCTCAGTTGAGCATAAGGGACAATAGTAGTTATCATAAAGCTATAAGAATAATATATTTATAGTCCATAAAACTGTTGCTTAGGAGCTATGTCCAGCCAACTACTATAAAAATCACTATCAATAAAAGCAGATATTTAAGAGAGGTTGAATAATGATAATCATGGCAGTTACATTTACTAAAAGTATACAATGGGCCCCGTATTAATAAAATATTTTGCTTATACAGGCTGAGCATCCCTAATCCAAAAATCCAAAACTTAAAATGTTCGAAAATCTAAAACCTTTTAAGTGCTACATTATGCCACAAATGAAAAATTCCACACTTGACCTCCTGTGGTTAGTCACAGTCAAAATGCTGCAATTAAAATTGTATAAAATTACCTTCAGGCTATGTATATAAGGTGTATATGAAACATACCTAAATTTTTTAGACTAGGGTCCCAACTTTAAGATATATCATTAGAGGGAACCAGCAGTTAGCGTAATGGCTATGTTGCTGGACTCCCACATAGTCGACCGCAGTTCACGTCCCAGACCCGGTGGCTTAAAACTCACGCCGGGTGCGTGTGTGTGTGTGCCCAAGATCCCAAGAGGAGAATGGAGGAGAAGGGATTGTGGTGTGACCATCCCCCCTGGGGGGTGATTTCTCGCTTTCTGTCTCTATGTCTCTCTCTGTGTGTCTGGCAAGCGCACGCGCCCTATAGCGAAAACCTCTCCAAAAAAAAAAAAAAAAAAAAAAAAAAAAAAAAAAAAAAAAAAAAAAAGATATATCATTAGATATATGTGAATAGTTTTTAAGTGTTTTTTAGTCCCCCCCCCAACAGGGCATGTGCCCTTGCCAGAGATAGAGAAACAGTGAAAAATCAACCCCCAGGGAGATGGCCGCACTGCAATCCCTTCTCCTCTATTCTCCTCCTTGGATTTTGGGCATGCATGCCCATGTGTTCTGTGTGATTTTCAAGCCACCAGGTTCAAGACACAAACTACGGTTGGCCATGTGGCAGTACAATCCCTTGACCAACATACCACCTACTGGCCCCATATGTGAATATTCTTTAAAAAAAATCTATTAAGTCATCAGGAAAGTCATGATGTATTTTCCATGTTTTTCTACTGCAAAAATGCATGATGAATTTCCCGACAACCCAATATACTAATTTATTTTTTTTTTGGAGAGGTTTTCGCTATAGGGCGCGTGTGCTCGCCAGACAGACAGAGAGAGACATACAGACAGAAAGCGAGAAATCACCCCCCAGGGGGGACGGTCACGCCGCAATCCCTTCTCCTCCATTCTCCTCTCAGGATCTTGAGCACGCACACACACGCGCCCGGCGTGAGTTTTAAGCCACCGGGTCCGGGACTCGAACCACAGTCGCCTACATGGGAGTTCAGCAACATAGCCATTACGCTAACTGCTGGTTCCCACTAATTTATTAATTATTCAATACAGCAACTTGGGTGAAAGTAGTATTACTATCACACTTTATAATCAGTAAAAGAAGGCACAGAGAAGGTAAATTACTTGTCCATAATCCAATTCTAATAGACATAGCAAAGATTTAAACATAGGCATCATAACTCAGGAGTCTATGTTCTTTTTTTTTTTTTTTTTTTGAGAGGTTTTTGCTATAGGGCATGTGCACTCACCAGAAAGACAGAGAGAGACAGAGAAACAGAAAGTGACAAATCACCCCCTAGGGGAGATGTCCATGCTGCAATCCTTTTTCCTCTTGGGATCTTGGGCACACATGCACACATGCCACATGTGAGTTTAAGCCTTTATTTCTAAAGGCCTCAGTTTTCTGTTCTTTTTTCTTTTCTTTTCTTTTCTCTTTTCTTTTTTAAGAGATAATTTTCTGCTGTAGGGCACATGCACTCACCGGAGAGACACAGGGAGAAAGAGACAGAAAATGAGAAAGCACCCTCCACGGGGGTTGGCCACATCACAATCCCTTCTCTGCCAATATTTTAGGATTTTGAGCATGCACGCACACACACCTGGTGTGAGTTTTAAACCACTGTGTCTGGGACTCGAACCACAGTTGACTATGTGGGAGTCCAGCAACGTAACCATTATACCATCTTTCGGAACCAAGACCTCACTTTTCAACACCAGTGCTTTTTGTGGTCTGCACTTACTATGCCTTGGCCTTCTTTTTAGGTTGATACCATTGAAATCAGCTGGTGTCTTTGTTCAAAACACAGATTTAAGGTTGTACCACAGACCAAATCATGATCAAAAGAAAACATCAGATAAAATGGACTTCAGAGCTAAGAAAATTATCAGAGAGAGAAAGGGACATTATATAGTAATAAAAGGATTACTCCAACAAAAATACATAGCAATTTTAAATGTGTTTGTATCAACCAATACAGCTGCAAAATACAAAAAGCAAAAACCGATAAAACTAAGATGAAAAATAGACAAATCTACAAGTATAATTGGACAACTAGATAAAAAGTTACCAAGTATATAGAACTCAAAAACACCATCAATCTATAAGAGCTAATCAGTATTTATAGAATGTCCCACCCAACAACAGCAGAATACACATTTGTTTCATGTGCCCACTGAAATATGCCAAAATAAACTATCCTATGCCATAAAACAAGCTTCAACATATTTAAAAGAATGGAAATCACACAGAGCCTGATCGTAATGAAGTCACCAAACTAGAAATTAATAACAGAAATGTAATGGGGAAGTCAATAGATACTCGGAAACTAAACCATACAATCCTAAATAATCTTCAAGACAAAGAGAAATTTAAAAATACAAGGAAACGAATGAAAATGAAAACAAGCATGTCAAAATTTGTGGGACATAAACTAAAACAGTACTGAGAAGGCAATTTACTGCACCAAATGAATAGATCAGAAAAAAGGAAAGGTTTCAAGTTAATAATCTAAGCTTCTACATCAAGAACCTAAAATAACATCATAAAACCATAGCAAACAGAAAGAAGGAAATAATAAAGATAACAGGACAAATCAATGAAACTAGAAAAAAAAAGAATCAATGAAACAAAGAGCTGGTCCCTTGAAAAGATCAATAAAATTGACAAACGTCTAGAAAGACTGATGAAAAAGAGAAAGCACAAATGACCAATATCAAGAACAAAACAGAAACTATCATTACAGAACTGCAGACATCAAAAGGAAATGGGAAAACTGTGAAAACTACATACATAAATTTGGCCACTTAAACTGGATCACTTTCTCAAAAAACATACATTGTCACAATTCACCTAGTACAAGATAGATCATTTGGATAGCACAATCACTGGTAATGAAATTTAATTAGTAATTTTAAAACTCCAAAAAAAAAAAAAAATCTACAGCCCAGTTAGTTTCACTGGAAAATTCTAACAAATATTTAAAGAAGAATTGGGACCAGCATAATGGTTACATTGCTGGACTCTCATGTAATTGACCACAGTTCGAGTCCCAGACATGGTGGCTTAAAACTCAAGCCAGGTGCTTGTGCATGCATGCACAAAATCCCAAGAGGAGAATGGAGGAGGAGGCACTGCAGTTTGGCCATCCCCCCAGGGGGTAATTTCTTGCTTTCTGTCACTCTGTCTTTTTCTGTCTCTCCGGTAAGGGCATGCACCCTATAGCAAAAAAACTCTTCCTCTCTCTCTTAAAAAAAAAAAAAAAAGAAGAATTAACACAATTCTACAAAATCTCTTTCAGAAAATGAAAAAAGGGTACTGCCCAATTCATTTTATAAAACTAGAAGTACCCTAATAGCAAAAAAGATGAAGACTGTAACGAAAGAAAAAATGAAAAGGACAGAAAATAGAAAACTACAGACCAATTCCCTCATAAAGATAGATGTAAAAGTCTTTTAAGAATATTGCAAAATAGAATTTGTCAGTATATAAAAAGAAATGCATCATGACCAATAGAATTTATTCAGTAGTAATGGTAGAGCTACATAGGTGAGCATAAAAGCCAGTAGTATTGCACTTTGCCTTTTGGTTTTAACTCCTATTTATTTCCTATATTATTTAGAAGGCACTAAATAAAATAGTTATGCCTTTATATTAATGGGCACACAATGTATAAAGATATACTTTGGGACAATAACAACATAAAGGGGGCATGAAGGTATAAGGGAGCAGCATTTTTATACTATTGAGACAAGTTTTTATTCATTCAGGCATGATTTTCATAAAGATGTTATTGTTATCTTCAGCATAACCACATTTTTTCTCTGTAAAACTATAGAAAAAGTGAAATGAGAAAGAAATCAAAATAGTACAGTAGAAGAAAAAATGAATAATACAAAAGAGGGTAATAGAGAACTGAAGAGCAAAAAGGTATAAGAAATATAAAAGACAAAGTAAAATGGCAGAAGCAAGCCTTTCCTTATCAGTAATTACTTTAAATGTAAAGAGGTTAAGCTCTATAACTAAAACACAAAATTGGCAGAATAAATAAGAAACACAATCCTGCCAGCTAGTGTTACGGTTAAAGCACTGAATCTCACATGGCTGACTGCACAATTCGAGTCCTAGACCTGGAGCTTGAAAAACACGCAGGGCACGTGTGCATGCATGCCCAGAATACTGAGAGGAGAATGGAGGAGAAGGTATTGCAGTGTGGCCATCCTTCCTGAGAGGTGATTTCTTCCTTTCCTTTTCTCTGTCTCTCCTATCTCTATCTCTGGTGAGCACACACACCCTATGGCAATAACCTAAAAGAAAATAGAAACTAAACATGGTCCTATCTAAAAGAGACCCATTTTATTTCTTTTAAAAAAATATTTTATTTAACTTTTATTTATTTCTTTATTTTAATTTGAGCAGAGAAGGACAGAGTGAGAGAGAGAGAGGGAAAGTGAGAAAGCAAGCCGCCAGGTCCAGGACTTGAACCGCGGTTGGCCATGTGGGAGTCCAGAGCCTTTAGCTAGCATGCCACCTGCTGGCCCCAGAGACCCATTTTATTTCATTGTTTTGTTTTTATTGCCAGAAAGCATAAAGCTAATATACATGTACTCACCACAGAAAGAGAGTGACAAAGCACTGCTGATGGCATGTGGTCATACCACAATCCTTTTTCTTCTATTTATCCCTTCAGGATTTGGGGCATCCATGCACACAAGCCCAGCATGCTTTTCAAGTCACCCTGGCCAGGATTTGAACCATGGTCAATTATGTGGGATCTGGCTCCCTTATGTACTGAACTTAACCGCTGACCTTGAGGGCGAGCCCAAGAAATTTACTTTAAATTAAAATATTATTGATATATACAACAACCTGGATGAATTGTGAGAAAATCATGTTGAGTGAACTAAGCCAATCCTTAGGATTACAGGCTATATTTTCCATTTATATAACATTCTTGAAAAGACATAATTATAGCAAATGAAGAACAGATTCATGGTTGCCAGATGTTAAGTGTTTGTGTGTCTGTGTGTGTGTGCATGCTCATGTATGCATGTATGTATGTGAAGGAAGTGAATAAAATGGTAATGAGCATCAAGAGAGATTCTATTAATAGCTGTGATGAAACTATTCTGTCTCTTGGATTTATCAAAGTCAGTATCTTATTTGTGATATTGTTTCTCCTAGTGAAAGATGCTGCCACTAGGAGAATGTGGGTGATGGGCACCATGCCGTGATAACACTCTGTAGCAATTCTTACAACTGCATGTGAATATATAATTATCTCAGAATAAAAATATAAGTTAAGGGCCAGCAGGTGGTATGGTGGTTAAGGCAGCTGTAGCCCACACGGTCAAGTCCATGGTTTGAGTCCTGAACCTGGTAGCTTGAAAATCATGCCTGGCACGTGTGCGTGTGTGCCCAAAATCATGAGAGGAGAATGGAGAAGAGACTGCAGCACGGCCATCCCCCCTGTGGGTGATTTCTCACTTTCCCTCTCTTTATCTCTCTCTCCAGCTAGTGTTCTAAAGCCTACCCTCTAATATGTACACACACACATAAAAATTTTAAAACTCATAATGCAGGGGCCAGGAAGTGGCATGGTGGTTATGGTGGTTAGAGCACTGGATTCTCACATGGCTGACAGTGGTTTGAGTCTTGGACCTGTCAGCTTGAAAATCATGCCAGGCATATTTGTGTTATATGCCCAAAATCCTGAGAGGAGAATGGAGGAGAAGGGATTGCAGTGTGACCATCCCCTGCTAGGGGTTAATTTCTTACTTAACCTCTCTGTGTCTCTCTCTGGCAAGCGCAAGTGCCCAATGGCAAAAATCTAAAAAGAAAAAATTCATCAAAATGCACAGAAACGATGAAAAGTTTTGGGTGGTAATGTACCATGTATGGGTAACAGGATTATGACTGATCCCCCCACCCCCCGCCTTTGAGCTTTTAAAGATTTTTAACATGTCTAATATGAATTACATTGTGTGATTTGGTAGATAGGTGTGGAAATCATCAAAGTGGGCCTCTTTTTCCCTTCTTTTTCCCTCCTTCCACACAGAACACGCAGGTCACTTAAGCAGTATCCCCACAGGATTCCCAGCCCCACCCCACCTCTACCTGCATTTAGATCTTGTATTTACACTATAGAATCTGTCTCCTACCTAGCAGGAACTTTAAGACTATGATCCATGGGTGGATTTCAGGTTTTAATCTTGGAAAAAGACAGGGATATAATTTGGAAGATGGGAAGAGTGTGAGATATGGGGCAGAGGGCACAAGGGCCCTTGCTACACCTTTGTTAAATGACATGATACACAACCTTGGAAATGAAAGGACTCTTGAGTTGTGGTTGTGCTTTTTTTTTTTTTTTCACTCACGAATGATTAGGAAATAGGCACCTGGCTCCCCCCCTTTTTTTTTTCCCTAGAAATGCTGATTCTTGTCTTCTGAGGAACGAGTGCCTTCCCCCTTTTTCTAAACAATATAACAAAGCCTTGAAAATCATTTGAAAGAGACCAAAGTTTGCTCTTGATTAGTTTATTTCACCTTGTTCTTCTTACCTAATGCTGAAAGCATGTGAAGTGTTTCAGTTTTAAATGAGAGCTGAGAGCTGCTATTTTGGATTCATGAAGGATTTTCCTTGTACATTGTTTGGGGAGGAAAGGAGAGAATTTCAGTTTTTTTTTCAGCATTTTATTATAAAATTTACAAAGGTAAAGAACAGTTGAAAGAATTTTACAGTGAAAATTTGCATACTCAACACTTAGATTGTAAAATTTACATTTTATTGAACTTGCTTTATTACATATCTATCCATTGATCTATGTTATCTATTCATTCATCAATTTGTCACATTGTTTTGAAACATTTCAAAGTAAGTTGCAGACTTCGTATACTTCCCCCAAACACATTAATATGCATGTCATTAGCTAGAATCCAATAACTGTCTAAGACTCTTTTTTCTTTTGATGTAAAATTTATACACAACAAAATGTGTAAATCTTACGATGCATTGACTGAATTTTGATATGTATAAGCAACTGTGTAATCAAACTCTGTGAAGATGCAGAACATGATCATCACCATAAGAAATTTCTCTCGTGATCCTAACCAGTCATTCCCCACCCCCAGCATCCTGCTGAGGTAACTTGGGTTCTGACATCACAGTTTGGGTTTTTTTTTCCCTTTCCTAGAATATTATATTATAGAACCATGCAGTGTATATTCTTTTTGGAAGGTTTCTTTTCTTTTTTGCTTGTTTCTTTTGTAGAGAGATTGTTGCTATAGGGCCTGTGTGCTAATGGGAGAGAGAGAGAGAGAGAGAAAGCGAGAAGTCACCACCACCCAGGGGGTGTGGCCACGCTGCAATCCCTTTTCCTCCATTTTCTTCTCAGGACTTTAGGAACGCATGCTCACATGCCTGGTGTGAGTTTTAAGCCATCGGGTCCTGGACTTGAACCACGGTCACCTACGTGGGAGTCCAGCAATTATGCCATCTGCTGGTTCCTGGAAGGTTTCTTTTACTCAGCACATATTTGAGAGTCATCCCTGTCACATGTATCAGTTCTTCACCTCTCTCTCTCTCTTTCTCTCTCTTTTTAAAAATTTTCTATAGGGCATGTGCACTTGCCAGAGAGAGACAGAGAACAAGTGAGAAACCACCTCCACCCCCCGCCCCCCCCCCAGGAGGGATGGCCATGGTGCAATCCTTTCTTCTTCATTTTCCTCCTGTAATTTTGCACCTGCATGCACATGTCACATAGGTGTTATTCAAGCCACCAGGTCTGGGACTCATGTGCAGTTGGCCATATGGGATCCAGCCACCTTAACCACCATGTCACTGACTGACTCCTGTTCATATCTTTTTATTGCTTTTTATTTCATTATATGAGTATACTACACTTTATCCATTCTATCGATGAACACTTGTCCTGTTTCCAGTTTTTGACTATTATGAATAAAGCTTCTCTCATTGCTTTTTTGTATTAGTCCATATGTCTAACTTGAGGAAGTAACCTAGGGTATTCAAATTGCAGAGGTAGAGGTTAGAAATGCTGTTTTCCACATGGTGGCCTTTGAACTTGGCTTTGTGGTTGGTTCCCTGATATGGTGCCCTGCTGTCCTTTCAGTCCAACTCAAAGGGATACCAATGTCCCTGGCTGCATCTCCTCTCAACTCCTAAATTGACCTATAGGAGCATACCTGACTGTATTCAATAGATGTTTTCAATGTATTATTTAACCTTCAAAATCTCAAATCAGTTTTTTTTTTCATTGTCCAGAGGCACTACCCTAATACTATCTTCCACTGTGTTTAGTGTGGATAACTGCAATAGGCTCCTATTGAATGTCTCCATTTCTGTTCTGGCCACCTATTATCTCAAAGTCACTGTATGATCATTTACATTTTTTAATTTTAGAATTATCATCAGGTAAAATTCACTTGGGATGTGTGTATGGTTCTATGAATTTTAATATATTCCAGGAAAAAATTGTATTTTAATAGAATTCTACATTATCTAGAGAATACCCTTCCAGGCTGTCTGATTCAGGTCTATTTATTTTCATTGGGTAATTTTGCAAAGAACAAAATTATTTTGTAAACTGTGGGTAACCAATACATATGCAAACTCTGTCTTGCTCAGTAGAGTTTTGATTATCCTCCCTTCTCTCTGTGGAAAAAAACAGTTTTGCCTTAATTTGTAGTTTAATTCCTTCATATAATTGTGTGGGTTTTATTGTTGTTGTTGTTCACTTTTCCTTTGAACTAGTTGTAGCATCTGCCTACATTTCTCATGTGAATAAATATTTAGCACATGTTTATTTCTATATCTGTATGAAAGCCATGATTTTACGTGTTTTCTGGGAATTACATTTTTCCCCCTATTTTTATTGATCTTATTGAGATATACAGCTCACAAACCATAAAATTTGTCCTTTAAAGTCTACAATTCAGTGGACTTAAGTACATTCACAAAATGAAATATCAGAGTTCAGAATACAGTACTCCAAAATATAGTACCTTGGCATACTGAATATTTTAAGTTGAAGGAAATTAAGAAAAGCACAGAAGTAGGAAAATCTCTCCTGCTCCCCTCTCTCTGAAGAAGGACAGAAACTAGAATTCCTCTTGGCCTTTTGTCACTGAAGCAGACAATAAAACCACTACTAATTCTTCACTGAAGACCATCATAAGAGAGATGCCCACCCTATACCCACAAGAACAGAGTGTCCATATCTCTGAAGACACAGAGACACAGAAAAGAATTTGTGTGAAAATAAAACTGACAAAGATTAACAGGAGAAAAGTATACAAATTTCTTTAATATATTTTACATGATAAAGGAATCTTCATGAGGAATCAAAGACCCAAAGAAACAGAGAAATCCATATGAATTTCATGCTAAACCTGAGGAAGAAGTGAATAGTTGTGGAGAAACATGACTTGCTAAAATTCTGCTCAGTTTTTTGGGACCAGCAGTTAGCATAATGGCTATGTGGCTGGACTCCCATGTAGTCGACCGCGGTTCGCGTCCCAGACCCCGTGGCTTAAAACTCACGTCGGGCGCATGTGCGTGCATGCCCAAGATCCAGAGAGGAGAATGGAGGAGAAGGGATTGCGGCGTGGCCATCCCCCCAGGGGGTGATTTCTTGCTTTCTGTCTCTCTGTCTCTATCTGTCTGGCGAAACCCTGTCAAAAAAAATTCTGCTCAGTTTTTTATTAGATTATACCCCTTTTTGTGCAGTCATGTTTCTCCACAACTATTCACTTCTTCCTCAGGTTTAGCATGAAATTCATATGGATTTCTCTGTTTCTTTGGGTCTTTGATTCCTCATGAAGATTCCTTTATCATATAAAATATATGAAAGAAATTTGTATGCTTTTCTCCTGTTAATCTTTGTCAGTTTTATTTTCAGACTCAGCCAAGGACCCCAAGAGGGCTGAAGGATACTTTTTTCCTTATAGTAGCAACCACAACTAGTTCCAGAACTTACCTTTGAGATTCACCCAAGTTGTTATAGTCATTAATAGGTCATTCCTTTATATTCCTGAGCAATATTGCACTATATAGATGTACTGCAGTTTATCTATCACTTATTGAAGGACATTTGTGTTGTTTCTAGTTTTTGGTGATTATCAGTAGAGCTGCTATAAATATTCATGCACGGGATTTTTCTCATATATCATGATTTAAATTTTTTTCATATTTTTATAATTCATTCATTATAGAACTTATACATATGCACATGAGAGTAGTAGAGAGAAAGAGACAGAGAGAGAAGAAAAGAAAGAATTGATTACCCTCCACAGGATCTGGTATCAGTGCACCCCCCTTTCTCCAGTCTTCCAGCCCAACTAATCATAAGAACTCACATGTACATTTGCATGGTTCAGGCTAACTAGGCTGGGGATTTGAACGCAGCTATCATATGGGATCTGGCTTATCTTGAGCAGCATATTATTGTTGAGCCACAGATCTAGTTCTCCATCTTATTTATTTGTTTATTTTAAGGTTTTTCCATAGGATGCATGTCTCTCTAGGTGAGAGACAGACAGAGAGAAGGAAAGTGAGAAGTCACTCCCCAGAGGGGATGACCATGCCAAAATCCTTTCTCCTCCATTCTCCTCTCAGGAGTTTGGGCATGCATGAACACATGCCTGTTATAATTTCCAAGCCACCAGGACTGGGACTTGAACTGCAATCAGCTGTGTGGGAGTTCAGCACCTTAACCACCATAACTGCTGACCCCATCCTCCATCTTATTTTTAATATCCCAAATTGCTTATTACTGTCTATTTAATAAATGGCTATGTAAATTTTATACATTGATTATTTTATTTACAGATTGTATCTTCCAAAAATAGGGGTGACCAACTTTTCTATCCCACATCCTCTCCTCTAGTGACTTTGTCATTCTCCATCATTATATACAATTTAATTCTTCCTGTAAATTTAGGGTGGCCTTAGTGATCTGCATTAATGAATAGAATGGAATCAGCCTTATAGCTTAGTGATTAAGCACTGTGTGGAGGGAGCCGCATCTCACAGGGCTTACTGCAGTCTGAATCCCGGCTCTGTTGGCTGGAAAAATATGCCAGGTATATATACACACATGCCTGAATCCTATCAGAATAAAGAAATGGAGAAGGGATTGTAGCATGACCACACCCCATCGGAGAGGCGTGCTTTCTCTTTCTTTGGTGAGCACATGTGCCCTCTGACAATAAACAAAATAATCAATAGAATATGGTGGATGTGACACTTGTGTGAGTTCTAAAGCTAGATTACAAAAGATAATATAGCTTCCATCTGGTTCTTTTGAAATACTCTCTGGTTGTTCTCATGGAGAAGCTGTTTGTAGGTGCTATAGTCAACGGTCTCCACTAAGCACAATTGTTAATTATCCCAGTTCATATGCCAGACATGAGTGAAGATCCTGTTAGATGCTTCATCCCTCACTCATCTGAGCCATCCTCAGGTATTCAAGACACTCCAACTCAGACATCACAAAGCAGGCACAAGTCCTTTTTGCGCCTTCCACAGTTTTTTTATGTGGATAGAAGTTTTCATTTCTGTAAGTTAAATATGTTGAGTATGTTTAAAAGCAAGTTTTTAAGGATTGAGAGTGCATGTGCATGCACAAGAGTGAAAGAGAAAGGTGCCCTTGATGGAATCTCATCATTCCTGTGATCCTCTTTCCCCAGCTTCCCAGGATTAAAAACAATATATTTTAACAAATTGAGTTTAAAGATATAACTAACTTTTTTTAGCAATTCATGAACTGGGCAACACCTTATGTACAAAACAGAAAGATGCTTTCCTGGGCATGGCAGAACAGTTGATTTTTATAGGACAGTTTGAGCAGGAACAAAAAAACAGAATAGTGCCCAAAGTGGATTGATTAACACCTGATACCTTTAGATAACTTTCCTTGTAGGATTGAATAAATCATATTGACTCAGGTAAGCTGATTGTCTTTGGATTGGTTGCTATAAATATCCTATTTTTATTTTTTTTTTTTAAACTGGTCTGGTTTTAAGTTTGTTTCATAGTACCTAGCATGAGTGACTCCATTCAGGTTTGGTCTGGCCTTTTGGGCCTAGCACAGGAGCTCAGGCCAAATTTACTTTACAAGTGAGATTACACAATCATATGGTAAGTATGTGCTTAGTTTTATAAGAAACTGCCAAACTTTTCTAGAGTGGCTGTACAGTTTTGTATTCCCACCAGTAATATATGAGAGTTTCTATTAATTTGCAATCTTAACCAGCATTTAGGAGTATTATTATTTTTTACTTTAGCTATTCTAACAAGTGTGCAGTGCTATCTAATTGTGACCTTAATTTGCATTTCCCTAATGGAAATTGATGTTGAAAATATTTTCATGTACTCATTTGCATCCAGATAGCCTCTTTATAAAATATTGGCCCAAGATGTTTACCCATTTTTAAATCAGCTATTTCAGACTGACTTTTTTTTGTGTACAAGTTTTTGCCTTAGGACATGTGCACTTACCATAGACACAGAGAGTCAGAGACTGAGAGAGAAAGTGAGAAATCATCCCCCGAGGGGATGACCACACCTCAATCCCTTCTCCTCCATTTTCCTCTCAGGCATGCATGCACATGCACTCAGCATGTTTCAAGTCACCGGGTTCAGGACTTGAACCACAGTTGGCCATGTGCAAGTCCAGCGATGTAACAACTACACCATCTGCTGTCACCAGACTGACATTTAAGATTCAAATCTGATAATGTTCTACATCCCCTCTTCACTCAACATGACACTTATTATTCATTCTATTTCCAAGTTTTTCTTTTTGATGTGCACTCAATAAATCTTGACAAATGCATATACCTGTGCAAACTAAACCCCTACAAAGTAATGTAATATGTTCACTACCCTAGAAAGGCTCCTTTTGTCCCCCCTTCACAGTTATTTCCTGTCGTCAACCTCCAAATGTAATCGGCGTCCTGATTTTTTCCACCATAGTTTGTCTGATTTAGAAATTTATGTAAATGGAATCATACAAAATGTACTCTTTTGTGTAAGGCTTCTTTCCTTAGCATAATGTTCTTGAGATTCATCCATTTTGTATGTATTAGTAGTTCATTCCCTTTTATTGCTGGGTAGTGTTCCGTGGTATGAATAAATCATAGTTTGTTTATCCATCCTTCTATTGATGAACACCTGGCTGTTTCTAGTTTTGGCTATTGTGAATAAAGCTGCTGTAAACAATCATGTACAAGTCTTTTTCTGAATATATAATCTTTTATCTTGGATAAATACCTACTAGTTGAATTGCTGGATCATAAGATATGTATGTATATATGTAACTTTATAAAGAACTGCCATATCTTTTCAAAAATGTGGAGAAATACTTTTATCATCCAAGATGCCTTAGGAATCTCTGACTCACAAGTTTCCCAGGAATAGAAGTGACCTTTATTCTGGAAATTGTGGAGGTGGAGTGATTCCCACCCCCTTCCTGGATCAGATTTGATTCAAGAATATGTTTGTCTCTTCTAGCAGCTCTGCTCTCACAGCTGTCAGCTCTGGTCAAGGGGAGGTGGAGAGATTTAATTATAATGCTTCTGACAGTTTCTGAGCAGAGAGCCCAGTGCCTGCTGCACCAACAGCTGAGCTCAGCCTAAATCTGTTATGCTAGAGACCACCACCTCCTGATAGCTGTTTCTTCCTCTTTTGCCGTGATTAATGGCCCAAGAATTTCACATTTCCACATGCTCAGTCCTGGTCAGGTGCAGGCTGCAGGTACACTCAAGCGTGAGAGGCTTGTATTACTTTACTCAGCTTACCATTTGGGTTGACTGCCAATGTAGGATGCAGCCCAGCAGAGCCTAAGCCACCTAAGAGTATTCTCTGAATTCATCACATGTGAACATACAACTGCTGACTGGTTCTGCTCAGGTTCCTCTGGGATCCACTCTGTGTCCTCTGATTAGGAAAACAGAGGCATCATGATGCACTGAGAGATGGGTGCTCTTTTTTCCCTTCCCTTTCAGAAATTCCCTTTCATTTCTTCTGCAACACTTTAGCAGTGTTTTTTAATGACACTGAACTACCCTGCATCATCACTTTTTAAAGTGATTTGTTTACTTAGTACCTCACCACCCAAGAAAGGATTTTTTTCTTCATTTTTAAATGTATTTTTTATACATTCAACCACTGTCTATCATTACAACTTGTAAAATGAATTTTGCCAGTGTGGATACACTACATATTAGTCCAGTTAAAGATATTATCATACACATTATTGTCAACTGATGCTTTTCCATTTTTGTGTCTCTTAAATGTTTTGCATCTTTTTTCCCCTTGATTCCTCTCTCCCTCCCCCATTTCCCACTGACCTCTCACACTGTCTCTAGTATCCACAATTGTTCTCCATGTTTGCATATCTTTCAGTCCTTCAGTTTCATCCATATAGTGCTGATATTTGGTTTATTGTGGGGACATACAATGCCTCTCTTTCATAGTCTGCCTTGCTTTGCTTAGCAGTAAGTCTTCCATGTTCATCCACTTTCTATTCAATGCTAGGGTCTTGATGTTTTTTGTGGCTGAGTAGTATTCCATAGTGTATATGTGACACACCATTTGGATCCATTTATCTGTGTGTGGACATTTGGGTTGGTTTCATGTCTTAGCAATTGTGAATAATGCCACAATAACCATGGATGTGCAAGTGCTTTTCCAACTGAGTGTATTCCTATCCTTTGGGTAGACACTCAGAAGTAGAATTGCTGGGTCATCTGGTAGTTCTATTTGTAGGTCTTTGAGGAACCTCTGTATTGTTCTCCACAGTGACTGTACTAATTTCCATTCCCACCAACAGTGTAGGAGAGTTCCCTTTTCACCACAGCATCACCAGCACTTTCATTTTTTATTTTTTAATCTTTTTTTGTGAGATGTGATTAAGTTTTATTTAAAAATTTTTTCATTTTATTTTCTTTTATACATTCAATCAAATTATTATTTGGCTTACAAAGTGGATATTTCAACAGGTTAACATTTCTCCCTAGTACAGTTGATAAAACTACAAAATGTCTTCAACAGATAATACCACATTTCTTTGTGCCATTAATGCTTTGCCTCCCTATTTTTCTTCTAAATGTCCTTCCTCAGACCCTCCTCTTTCACACACACTATATCTGGTATTTAAATCTATATCCTTTAGTCAATTAGTTTCAGTCATAGAGTGCAGACATTTGGTATATATTAAGTGGGGATATACACTACCTCTACTTCATAGCCTGGCTTGCTTCACTCAGCAGTAGATCTTCCATATTCATCCACTTCCTGTCAAAAGCCAGGGTTTTGTTGTGTGTGTGTGTTTTTAGTGGCTGAATAGTATTCCATTGAGTATATGTACCACAGTTTTTCTACGCATTCATCTGTTCGTGGGCATTTGGGTTGTTTTCATCACTTAGCAATTGTGAATAATGCCACAATAAACATCAATGTACAAGCACTTTTCCAATTAAGTATTCTTCTGTCCTTTGGGTAGATACCAAGGAGTGGGATTGCTGGGTCATATGGTAGTTTTATTTGTAGATCTCTGAGGAATCTCCAAATTATTCTCCACAGTGGCTGGACCAATTTACATCCCCACCAGCAGTGTAAGAGAGTTCCCCTTTCACCACAACCCTGCCAGCACTTATAGTTTTATTTTTTTTTTAATCTTAGTCATTCTGACTGGGGTTAGGTAGTATCTTATTGTTATTTTGATCTGCATTTCCCTTACAATGAGGGATGTTGAGCATTTTTTTATTTTTATTTTTATTATCATCATAATCTTCTTTATATTACATTGGATTAGATATAATTTTACAGTGTATTACATTGCTTTTTCAAAAGGGAATGCCATGCATGTCAGTCAATACAGAGACATTAATGTCCCCACTTCATCATTCAATATCTTTTCTATGTTTTCCCCAATTATTATTATTATTATTCTAATTATTTTTTAAAACAGTCTATCACTATTTCTCTTTTTGCTTGTAAAAAGACTTTACTCATCATGAAATATTTCTCAGACCAATCCAGTTGAGAATACTATACATGTTATCATCAATAGGTAATAAGCCATATCTGTTTCTCACTAACGTCTTGCTTCTCTATTGTTCTCTTGCTATCTTTCTCTATCCTCTTCTCTTCACCCCCCCCCCCATTCCACACTGTCCTATTCTCAAGTACTTTCACTGCTTTTATGTCCTCCAATTTTTTGCTCTCTACCACAGAGTGTGGGTAGTCAGTATATATTGAGTGGATACATACAATATCTTTCTTTCATAGCCTGGCTTACTTCACTCAGCAATATATCCTCCGTATCTGACCACTTTCTATCAAATTCCAGAGTCTTGTTATTTTTTATGGCTGAGTAGTATTCCATAGAATATATATACCACACTTTTCCAATCCATTCATCAGTTTGTGGACATTTAGGTTGGTTCCATGTCTTGGCAATTGTGAATAATGCTGCAATAAACATTGATGTGCAAGCACTTTTCTGACTGAGTGTTCTCCTGTCTTTTGGGTAAATACCCAGAAACAGGATTGCTGGGTCAAATGGTAGTTCTATTTGTAGATCTTTGAGGAACCTCCATATTGTTCTCCACAGTGGGTGAACTAGTTTACATTCCCACCAACAGTGTAGGAGGGTTCCCTTTTCACCACATCCCCGCCAACATTTATCACTTTTTATATTCTTAATCTTTGCCATTCTGACAGGGGTTAGGTGGTATCTCATTGTGGTTTTTATCTGCATCTCCCTTATGATGAGGGATGTTGGGCATTTCCTCATATGCTTTTTGGTTGTTCGTATGTCTTCCTTAGAGAGATTTTTGTTCAGCTAATTTTCCCATCTTTTAATTGGGTTAATCATTTTTTTTTGCATAAGGCCCTTGAGTTCCGTATGTATTCTGGTTATCAGTCCCTTGTTTGAGGCATATTTAACAAAGATATTTTCCCATTCTAAGGGTTGTCAGTTCACACTTGATACTGTGTCTTTTGCTGTGCAGAAACTTCTTAGTCTAATATAGTCCCACTTGTCTATTTTAGGGATTATTGCCTGTGCTTTGGGGGTCTTATTTAAGAAGTCTTTGCCTACTCCAATGTCTCCCAGAGTTTCCCCAGCATTTTTCACCAGTAGTTTTATTGTTTGAGGTCTTAGGTTCAGATCTTTGATGCATTTTGAGTTGATTGTTGTTAATGGTGAAAGATGGGGATTCAGTTTCATCTTTCTGCAGGTGGATACCCAGTTTTTCCAGCACCATTTACTAAAGAGGTTTTCCTTTTCCCAATGGATTGACTGATATCCTTTGTCAAAGATCAGTTGGCTGTAAGCTTTGGGGGTTATTTCTGGGGTCTCTATTCTATTCCATTGGTCTACATGTCTGTTTTTATGCCAATACCATGCTGTTTTGATGACCACAGCTTTATAGTATATCTTGGGATCAGGGAGTGATATGCCTCCTACTCCATTCTTCTTGCGCAGGATTGCTTTTGCAATACGAGGTCTTTTATGATTCCAGACAAATTCTATGATTGTCTTTTCTAGATCTGTGAAGAATTTTTCTGGTATTTTGATTGGAATTGCATTAAACGTGTAGATTAATTTGGGTAGAATTGCCATTTTGATTATGTTGATTCTTCCAATCCAGGAGCATGGGATGTCCTTCCACTTTTTAATGTCACTTTCAATATCTTTTTTAAGATTTTCATAGTTTTCTTTATAAAGGTATTTAACTTTCTTAGTTAGGTTTATCCCTAGGTATCTTATACATCTTGTGGCTACGGTGAAAGGGATTCCTTTCTTCAGCTCGGCTTCGTTCAACTTGTTGTTCATAAATAGAAATGCTATAGATTTTTGGATATTGATTTTGTATCCTGCCACCTTACTGTATTCACTTATTACTTCAAGAAGCTTTTTCATGGATACCTTTGGGTCTTCTAAGTATACCATCATGTCATCTGCAAATACAGATATTTTCAACTCTTCTTTGCCTATTCGAATGCCTTTAATATTGTTTTCTTCTCTGATTGCAATAGCTAAGACTTCCAGTACTATATTAAAGAGCAGTGGAGAAAGTGGGCAGCCTTGCCTAGTACCTGTTTTCAGAGGAAAAGCTTTCAGCTTTTCTCCATTCAGTATAATATTAGCTGTAGGTTTTTTTTTCTTTATATTTCAATTTATTTATTTGCATTCATTCACTGTACATAATTACAGCATACAAAATGAGATTTTCCATCCAGAGTACACTGTATATTGTCTCAAGCACATCAATAAACATGTTATTGTCAGCAAATAATTTTCCATTTCTTGTTTTCTGTATGTTTTGCTTCCCCCCCTTCCTTGATTCCCTATCTCTTACCCTCTGCCATCTCCCACTCTCCTCCCACACTTACTCTGGTATCTATGTTTGCTTTCTATACTGTTTCCCCCCCAATATTTTATTGAATTACTAAAGACCTTAATTAATCTAAATATTTTTATAGCAAACACAGCTGATATATACATTTCCATGAACACAAGTCTAACTTTATGCATCTTATAAAGTAGCACCTAGCTGGGCTATATATCTTACTGCAGTCATTGAATAGATTTTTTTTTCCTGAAACTTTTTTTTTGTAACTTAATTTACATTCTTTCCCTAAGCATCATCACAGCATACAAAATGTGATTTCCCATCCAGTATATACTGCATAGTGACTTAATCATTCATATTATAAAAAATTTTCCATTTCTAGTTCCTAGAATTATTTTTACCCCTTTTCTTTTTTTAATTAATTAATTAATTTATTTTTGTATATACTTTCAATCATATTGTTTGGCTTACAATAAGACCATTTCGATATGTGAACATTTCTCCCCAGACCCGTTGATCGAAATATCTTCAACAGACAACACCACACCTCCCCATCCCGTCAATGCTCCACCTCTGTATCCCTTCTCCAAATGTCTTTCGTTGGGCCCCACTCCTCCACATACACCTCATCTGACATTCACACCCATCTCTTTTGTTTGTACAACCGTTAGTCAATCAGTTTCAGACATAGAATGCAGACAAACGGTATATGTTAAGTGGGGACATACAATGTCTCTCCTTCATAGCCTGGCTTGCCTCACTCAGCAGTACATCTTCCATATTCTTCCACTTTCTGTCAAAAGCCAGGGCTCTGTTGGTTTTTATGGCTGAGTAGTATTCCATAGAGTATATGTGCCACAGTTTTTCAATCCATTCCTCCATACGGGGGCATCTGGGTTGGTTCCATGACTTAGCAATTGTGAATAGTGCCGCAATAAACATCGATGTGCAAGCACTTTTCCAATGAAGAATTCTTCTGTCCTTTGGGTAGATACCGAGGAGTGGGATCTCTGGATCATATGGCAGATCTATCTGTAGATTTTTGAGGAATCTCCAAATTATTCTCCACAGTGGTTGGACCAATCTACATTCCCACCAGCAGTGTAAAAGAGTTCCCCTTTCACCACACCCCCGCCAACACTTATCATTTTTTGTTTTTTTTTAATATTAGACAATCTGACTGGGGTTAGGTGAGCTGTAGGTTTTTCATAGATTGCTTTTATTGTGTTCAGAACTGACCCTTCTATACCAATCTTACTGAGAGTCTTAATCATAAAAGGATGTTGTATTTTGTCAAATGCTTTCTCCGCATCAATTGAGATGATCATATGGTTTTTATCTTTCTTTCTGTTAATGTGGTGTATTATATTTATGGTCTTGCGTATATTGAACCACCCTTGCATCCCTGGTATAAAGCCTACCTGGTCGTGATGAATGATCTTTGTTATGTGTTGTTGGATACAATTTGCGAGTATCTTGTTGAGAATTTTTGCATCTATATTCATCAATGATATTGGTCTATAGTTTTCCTTTTTTGTCATGTCCTTATCTGTTTTGGGGATGAGGATGATGGAGGCTTCATAAAATGAATTTGGAAGGTTTCCTTCTTTCTGAATCGTTAGAAATAATTTTAGTAGGATAGGGGTTAACTCTTCCTTAAAAGTTTTGTAGAATTCAGAAGTGAAGCCATCTGGACCTGGTCTTTTCTTTGTTGGGAGGTTATTTATTACTGATTCAGTCTCCTGGCTTGTTATGGGTCTATTCAGGTTCTCTATGTCCTCCTGATCCAATCTTGGTATATTATATGCATCCAGGAATTTGTCCATCTCCTCCAAGTTACCTTGTTTGTTGGCATATATTCGTTCATAGTATCCTCTAATGATATTCTGTATTTCTACTATGTCTGTAGTAATATTGCCTGTTTCATCACATATTTGATTAATCTGGTTTCTTTCTTCTTCTTGATCAGTCTAGCCAATGGTGTGTCGATCTTGTTAATCTTTTCAAAGAATCAGCTTTTGCTTTCATTTATTTTCTGTATGGTTCGTTTATTTTCTATTTCATTTATTTCTGCTCAAACCTTTATCATTTCTTTTCGTCTGGCATTTTGGGGGTTTGTTTGTTGTTGTTTTTCCAATTCTCTGAGGCATGATGGTAAGTTATCTATTTGCCATCTTTCCATCCTTTTCTTATGTGTGCTAATTGCTATGAATTTCCCTCTTATGACTGCTTTAGCTGTATCCCATAGATTCTGGACACTTGTGTGCTCATTATCATTTGTTTCCATAAATTGCTTTATTTCAGCCTTAATTTCTTCAGTAGTGAAGAAGTCATTCAGAAGTAGGTTGTTCAGTTTCCATGTGTTTGTGTATTTTCGGGGTTGTTTCTTGAAATTAATCTTGAGTTTAATTCCATCATGGTCAGAGAAGATGCTGGATACAGTTTCTATGTCTTTGAATCTGTAAAGGCTTGATTTGTGTCCTAACATATGATCAATTTTTGAAAAGGTTCCATGCTGGGGTGAGAAAAATGTATATGTTGTGGATGTAGGGTGGAAAGTTCTATAGATATGTGTCAAGCCCATTCAACTTATAGTATCATTTAAGTCCTGTATCTCCCTATTTATTTTCTGTTTAGAAGATCTGTCTAAAGGAGATAATGGGGTGTTGAGATCTCCAACAATTATAGTATTTCTCCCTATCTCTCCTTTTAGCTCTAGCACTCTTTCCTTCACATATTTAGGTGCATCTGAGTTGGGTGCATAGATATTTATAAGGGTTATATCTTCTTGTTGGATTACTCCATTTCCTATTATATAATGCCCTTCTTTGTCTCTTCTTACAGTCTTTGTCTTGAAATCTATTTTGTCTGAGATTAATATCGCTACTCCAGCCCTTTTTTGATTTCCATTTGCATGGAATATCTTTTTCCAGCCCTTGACTTTTAGTCTATGTCTATCTTTATCCATAAGGTGAGTTTCTTGTAGGCAACAGATAGAGGGTTTCTGTTCTCTTATCCATTCAGCCAGTCTATGTCTCTTAACTGCAGAATTTAATCCATTGACATTCAATGTCATTATCTATATTTCCATACCTGATCCTATCATTAAGTGAACCATTTTCTTCTTTGCTTTTTGTTCTCGTATAACTGTCTGTCTGATTTCTTAGTTTTCCTGGTATAGTACTCCCTTCAGAACCTCTTGAAGAGCTGGTCTGGAGTTCGTAAATTCCTTCAAATTTTGTCTATCTGAGAATGTTTTTATCTTTTTTTCTCATATGAAAGATAATTTTACCAGGTATAGTATTCTTGGTTGAAATTGTTTTTCATTCAACACTTTGACTATGCTTCCCCATTCTTTCCTTGCCTGCATTGTTTCTGCCGAGAGATCCGACGTAAGCCTGATAGGGTGACCTTTGTAAGTAACTTGACGTTTCCCTATTGCCAACTTTCGTATCTTGTCTTTGTCTGTTGTTTTTGCCAGTCTAGCTATGATGTGCCTTGGAGAGGATCTTCTTGGGTTGATTCTACCTGGGGTCCTATGTATTTCTTGGGTCTGGATATTTGAATGCCTTTCTAGGTTTGGAAAGTTTTCTTCCAGGATTTCGTGGAATAAATTATCTAGGCCCTTATTATTTTCTTCCTCTTCTGGAATACCAATTATCTGGATGTTGGGGCGCTTGATGGCATCGAGTATTCCTCGTATATTGTCCTCATTTTTCATGGTTGTTTTCTCAATCTTCTTGATACTTTTGTCTAGGTCAGATGTTTTGTCTTCTACATTAGAGATTTGATCTTCTGCCTGGTCTAACCTACTTTTAATACTTTCAAGGGAGGTTTTGATTTCCTGTATCACATTCTTCAATCCTAGAAGTTCCATCTGGTTCTTGTTTAAGGTATCCATTTCTTCTTTCAAGTCATTAAAGGACTTCCTCATCTCCTGAAGCTCCTTGTCTCTTTTCTCTTCCATCTCAGTTAGTTTGGTCACTACAAATATTCTGAATTCCTTATCAGACATGTCCACGATGTCCATTGTATTGACTGTGGGTGATGTAGGCTTGATGATTTCCCTTGAGGGAGAGGCCTTTTGTTGGTTGCTCATATTTCTTGAGCCTCTGCGATTGTTTCTGGTCATCAGGTACTCTATATGTTGCTTCCTAACTTATTTAAGGTATCTCTGAGTGTTAAAAGTTGTACAGGAATAGAAATTTGATGATTTCTCTTATGGTTGGCCTATCTGTTGCTCACAATTACCATTAACTGTTGCAACTAGTCCTGGATGGCCCAAGATCCTCCCTGTTTCTAAGGAGTGGTGAGTCTCCAACTGACCTAATAAGCAACACCTCAAAAGCAAAGAATAACAAAAAAAGGAAATCGCGCAGTGCGCAATGTGCGCCGCGCACTATTCAAATAACCAATATTCAGAAAGTCCAAAGGCTAGTGGGAAAGGGCCAGAGCCTGAGTGACAGGACTAGGTTAGTAGGGCCTGCAGCCTCAGTCCGCCTGGTGTCCGGAACTGCTGGCCGGCTCGGTCCGGTTCACGGGTGGGATGGGGGGGAGTTTGTCTTAAAGTCCCAGACAACCAACCTGGGGTCCAAGGAAGAGGAACGGTGGGGATGCACGGAGGTTCGGAGGCATTGGGCCTGCAGCCTCAGTCCTCCTGGTGTCTGGAACTGCTGGCCGGCTTGGTCCCGTTCCAGGGATGTCGAGCATTTTTCATATGCCTTTTAGCTATTCATATGTCATCTTTAGAGAGTGGTTTTTTTCAACTCATTCTCCCATCTTTTAATAGGATTGATCATCTTTTTTCGGAACAGCTGTTTGAGTTCCTTGTGAATTCTGGTTATCAGTCCCTTATCTGACGCATAGTTTACAAAAATATTTTCCCATTCTGAGGGTTGTCTATTCACACTAATTACTGTGTTTTTTGCCGTGCAGAAACTTCTTAGTCTGATGTAATCCCACTTGCCTATTTTGGGTATTTTTTTAATCTTAGCCATTCTAACTGGGGTTAGGTGGCATCTCATTGTGGTTTTGACTTTCATATCCCTTATGAGGAGGGATGTCAAGCATTTTTTTTCACATGCCGTTTGACTATTCACACATCTTCCTTAAAGAGTAGTCTGTTCAGCTCATTTGCCCATCTTTTAATTGGGTTGATAATTTTTTTTGGGGTAAGCCACTTAAGTTCTCTGTAAATTCTGGTGATCAGTCCCTTATCTGAAGCATAGTTTGCAAATATATTCTCCCATTCTGAGGGTTGCTGTTTAACTCTAATTATTGTTTCTGTTGCTGAGCAGAAGCTTTTTAATCTGATGTAATCCCACTTGTCTATTTTTGCTATTATGGTCTGTGCTTTAGGGGTTTAATTTAAGAAGTCTTTGCCTGCTTTGATGTCTTCCATAGTTTCTGCTGCATTATCCACCAGTTTTATAGGTAGAGGCCATAGGTTTAGATCTTTGATTCATTTTGTGTGATTTTTGTTAATGGTAAGAGATAGGGGTCCAGTTTCATCTTTCTGCACATGAATACCAAGTTTTTCCAGAACCATTTGCTATAGATGTTTTTCTTCCCCACTGGATAGACTGGTGTCCTTTGTCAAAAATCAGTTGGCTGTATGTTTGGGGTTTCATTTCTGGGGTTGCTATTCTGTTCCATTGGTCCACATACCGGTTTTGCGCCAATACTATGATATATTGATTATCACAACTTTGTAATATAGTTTGGGGTCAGGGAATGAGATTACTCATGCTCCACTCTTCTTGTATAGCATTGCTTTGGCAATATAGGGTCTTTTTTGATTCCAAACAAATTCTGTGATTTTTTTTTTCTAGGTCTATAAAGAATTTCTCTGGTAATTTGATTGGGATTGATTGCATTAAATTTATAGATTAATTTGGGTAGGATTAACATTTTGATTATATTAATTCTTTTGATCTAGAAACATAAGATGTATTTCCACTTTTTTTCTGTCATTGTCAATTTCTTTTTAAATTTTTAATGGTTTTACTTGTAGAGGTCTTTGACTTCTTTGGTTAGGCTTATTCCTAGATATCTTATTTTTTTGTGGCTATTGTGAATGGAATTGTTTTCTTCAATTCTACTTCAGTCTGTTCACTGTTGGTGTATAGAAATTTTATAGACTTTTGTATGTTAGAAAGGATTTGAAGTGATTTGTAAGGGTAAATCAAATGCAAATAGATACCATACATTAAAAATGGAATGAAAGAAAATGGGACATAAAATGAAGCCAGAAATTCTATTTTTGTAGAGTTCTTAACTCTCTTAAGAAACAGCAAAGTAGGAGTTGGGCCGGTTCATGGGATGATGGTTAAGGCAGTTGAATCCTTTTTTTTTTTTTTTTTTTTGGAGAGGCTTTTGCCATAGGGCGCGTGCGCTCGCCAGACAGACAGAGAGAGACAGAGAGACAGAAAGCGAGAAATCACCCCCCCCAGGGGGATGGCCACGCCGCAATCCCTTCTCTTCTGTTCTCCTCTCGGGATCTTGGGCACGCACGCACACAAGCCCAGCGTGAGTTTTTTAAGCCACTGGGTCTGGGACGCGAACCAGGGTCGACTACATGGGAGTCCAGCGACATAGCCATTACGCTAACTGCTGGTCCCAAGGCAGTTGAATCCTATACGGCTGACCCCACAGTTTGAGTCTCGGACATGACAACTTAAGGAACATGCTGAGAGTGTGCCCAAAAACCCCAAAAGGAGGGAGAGAGGGAGGGGATTGTGCTGTAACCATTCCCTATGGGGGCTTTCTTATCAGACCCCTGCCAGCCATTTTGTCTGGCAAGCACACATGCCCTCTGGCAAAAATTAAAAAGAAAAAGAAAAAGAAATAGTGAGGGCCATAAAGGAATAACTGTATCTATTCTTTTTTGTATTTATCACAAAGTCCAACACATTCTTTTTATTTTTATCTTAAACAGCTTTATTGAAATATAATTCACATATCACAAAATTCACCCATTTCACTACAAAATTTAATAGTTTTTAGTAAACACACAGAGTAATGCAATGGCTATTGCAATCCATTTTTGAACATTTTTATCACCCCAGAAGAAACCCTGTTCTCATTTTCAATCACTCCCCATTTCCCCTTACCTTAGGCACTTGTCAACCACTAATCTACTTTCTAAATCTATGGATTTGCTTATGTTAGGGGACACATGTGCTCAATGGACAGAGATAGAGAGAGAGAGACAAAAGTGAGAAAACACTCCACATGGGGGATGGTCATGCCACAATCCCTTCTTTTCAATTTCTCCTTTCAGGAATTTGGGCTTGAACATACATGCAAACAATGTGTTTTGCAAGCTGCTGGGTCTAGGATTTGAATTGTGCAGTTGGTCAGTTTTAGGATCCAGTCACTTTAACCACAGGCCATGAGCTAACCCATCTCGTTCTTGATTTTTCATAAAAATGACCTCTCTCTGGAAAGCACATGCACCCTATAGCATACTAAAATGAACAAAAAAATGAACTCATACTGTATGTGGCCTCTTATATCGGGATTCCTTCAACTAGCATAGTATTTTTCATGTTTAATCTATGTTATGGCATATATCAGCACTTGTCCTTTTATGATTGCATAATATTTCATTGTCTGGATATACCACACTTCTTTATCCATTCGTTCATTGATGAGCATTTGGATTGTTTCTAACTTTTGGCTATTATTAATAACGCTGCTGTGTACATATATGTACAAATTTTCTGTAAGCATTTTTTTCATTTCTCTTGGGTATATATTTATGGGTACAATTGCTGGATCACATGATAATTATGTTTAATAATCTGGGAAACTACCATACTGTTTTCCAAAGTGGATGCATTATTTCCAACACCAGTATATAGGGTTCAATTTCTTCACACCCTTGTTTTATTAGGTCTTTTTGATTCTTCTATTCTAGTGGATATGGAGTAGTATCTCATTCTAGGTTTAGATTTGTATTCTTCTAATGACTGATGATGTTAATCATATTTTCAAGTTCTTATAGGCTATTTGTATATCTCCTCTGGAGAAATGTCTATACAAATCCTTTGCTCATTTTTTAAATTGAGTGATTTATTTATTTATTTATTTATTTATGATAGAGCTAATGCGTGTGTGTGTGAGAAAGAGAGAGAGAGAGAGAGAGAGAGAGAGAGAGAGAGAGAGATGACTGGGTTGAGAATTTGAACCACAGTTAGTATATGGCTTCCAGCTCTACAGTCTGCTGTGCTACTGGGTGTACCACAGAGGCTGGGACTATTTTTTATTTTTGAATTGCAAGAGTTTTTATCAATTCTATTGGGTTGTCAGGAAAGTCATGTCACCTTTTTGCATAGAAAAATATTTCATGACTTTCCCAATGACCTAATAGATACAAGTCTCTTATCAGTTATATTCATATGATTTTCCAATATTTCCCTAGTCTATGGGCTATCTTTTCATTTTCTTGATAGTATCAGTGGAAGCACAAATACTTTTAATATTGATGAAGTCCAAGATATCAATTTATTCTTTTGTCACATGTGTTTTTGATGTGGTATGTAAGAAGATGTTGCTTAACCCAAGGTCAAAAAGATTCCCTAGTCCTGTCTTACAGACAACACATACAAATATTTATTTACAAGAACAGCTACCATTTGTTGAGCATTTGCTTAGAGCTTAGCATTAGTACATTCCAGAGGGTATTGATGTCAATTATAGCAACAATAATAGGTAAATTTATTGAGCTCTTACAAGAATTATCTTATTTAACAACCTTTGAGGCAAATATGAATATCTCCATTTTGCAGATAGGGAAAATAAAGGCCAAGACATTATCCATATTCACCTTGTGCTTATGAAATAAGGCATTGATGTCAAGTTGTGGGACACTGAAGAGAAATATAAAAAGTACCAGCTACCAAATTAAAAATCAAACAGTAACTAACCACAACATTAATAACTGACATATATTGAGCACTTTATAAGAATTTTCTCATTTAATAGTTACAGTAGTTCTTTGATGAAAAAGTATAATAAGGACCCTCCCACACACTGTCAGATTCAGAGATGTTAAGTACTATAGCAAATCTCGATTCCCTCTAATTCTTCCTCATTGAAAGAATCCAAAATTTTCACCTCTCTAAGCAAGCATAATTTTCTGGAGAGATTGAATCCTAACCCATCCCAAGGATTAATTATAACTATTTTTAGTCAATATGATTTCATTCCTCTTGCCAATAATTGGTTTAGGCCTAACCAGCAATTGGTTAGGCAATGGAACATATTCTGACCAATGGGTCCTGAAAGGAAATCTACTGAGAATCTTCTAAGACAGATTTTTATTGAGAATAGAAAGACACTCATGGAAACATCCTCTTTTCTGATTAAAATGGGTGGTTCTACCTGGAACCTTTGTAACTTTGTGGCTCATGTGAACAGACGTTGCTTATGAAGTGGGAAGGACAGAGAGCATAAAGATATGTAAAGCATTGGATCCCTGATGAGTCACTGAATTTAAAATCCTAGAATTGCCCTACTTCCAGGATGATTGTTTAAGCCACTTTTAGTTGATCTTTTTGTTACTGGCAGCTAAATTCATCCTATCTAATCCAAATACATAAGTAGTAAATGGTAGAGCCAAGAATCAAACCAAGGTATGTTTGACTTCAAAGTTTATGAGTTTAGTCATTATACTAGTGTCTCTGAATGAATTTTTAATGCAGAATAAAGAGCCTATGATGTTATGCCATATAAGAGTCTACAGGATTAAACTCATTTTATATTGGTAAATATGATATGTATGAGTTTTTGGTAAGGAACTTAGAATGACAGAGTTGTAAGAAATTCATCCTGATCCAACCTCTAAGCTGGTGTAAGAATTTCCTTTCCAACATTTCTAAATGATGGCCCCTAGAGTCTACTTAAATATTTCCTATGGAGAGATGATGGGTGTAATGGGGGAAAAGTTAGATTTGGACGTCTGACCTACACCAGGATCCTGACTCTACGACTACCTTAGCCTTTTTGAATCTAAGTTTGTATAACGGGCACAATAATAGCCACTCAAAGTTGTGGTGGTGGTTAGTATGACCATGAATATAAAATGCCAAAAGCAAATAAATGGCAGAGAAGTCACTGTCTCATGAAGCAAGTCGTTCTATTATTGGAAACACAGTTATTTCTTTTCTTTTAAAAGTTTTTCTTTTTCTCTGTTTGCCGTAGGGTACATGCACTCACTGGAGAGAGACAGAGAGAGGAAAAGTGAGAATTCACTCCCCAGGAGGGATGACTACACTGCAATCCATTCTCCCTCATTCTCCTCTCAGGACTTTTTGGGCACGCATGCACACACATGTGCCCAGAGTGACTTTCAAGCATTTGACCACGTGGGAATCTAACACCTTAACCACTGTGCAACCTACTGGCCTTGAAAATACAACTATTTCTTCTCTCTCTCTCTCTCTTATTTATTTATTTATTTAGAGAGATTTTTGCTATAGGGCACATGCACTCACTGACAGATACAGACAGAAAGTGAGAAATCAACCCTTGAGGGTGATGGCTACACCATAATCTCTTCTCCTCCATTCTCCTCTTGAGATTTTGTTCATGCACACACATGCCTTTGGGGTTAATTTTAAGCTGACGAGTCCAGGGCTCCAACCATGGTCGATTATATGGGACTCGAATGATGTAACCATTATGCCATCTGCTGGTCCCCAATACAGCTATTTGTAACAAAAATGAATTGAGCTTTACCTCAGCATGTGGGAAGAGGGAAACAATCCACATTTTTGAGGTGGCTAAAGCATTTTCAAGTGCACTAGCTGATGGTACAAGTAGTAAATGTTCTATTCTATAGAACAGAGGGAGTGTTGCAGTGATATCTAAATATTGCCCTTTGAATTTACAAATTTGGATTATATAAAAGATTGCATTTTCCTACATGACTACAACAATAGCTCTCATTTCACATGTTCTTCTTAAAATATGACTCCAATACTCCTTTAGCTGAAGGATGGGCTGTATGTTTCCTTACTTGTAATCTGACAGGGGGCTTATGATTTTTCCAACCAATTAAGTACAGTAAAGTGATGTTGTTTCTGAAGGTCTTAAGCAAGCAAACAGGAGCCAGCCCATGGTATGGTGATTAAGGTAGCTGGATCCCACATGGCCAACTTTGTAATTTGAGTTACAGACTTGGCAGTTTGAGATATATGCCAGGTGTATGTGTGAGAATGCCAAAATCCCAAAAGTAGAGAGAATTGGAGGGGAAGGTATTGCCCATGCGCCATGGGGTGGGGGGGTGCTTCCTCTCTTTCCATTTCTCTTTCCCAGTCTCTTTTTAGCAAGCACATGCACCCTCTGGAAAATTTGAAAAAAAAAAAAAAAAAAAACCAACAACAACAACAACAACAATCAAACAACACAACTTCTTTTGACACTCTTGATCTAGGGAAGCCAGTGAAGGAGGCCAGAACAAATTACTGTGGCAAAAAAAATTAAAAAATTATCTTGTTGTAAAGGTATTTGAGTTCCCAACATTCCTTATCTGCCTAAAAGCAGAAACTTCCAAAAAGACCCAGTTCTCACAAACCCCCTTTCAGGAATCAATTCTAATCTCAGAGATGAAAAGTGGATACCACGACCAAGCAGATACTGTTGAAAAATTATCATATTTCACATCTCTTCGCCTAGGGCCCATTTATCTTTCCAAAAATGTCATTTGTTTTTCTATAAATCCCTTTCTTTCCTCCTTGTTACAAGTGATTTTTTTCTTTCAGAAGTGCCCCCTGTCCCTTTCCATCCCCTATTAATATGATATATAAGCTCCAAATTCTAACTGCCTTCTTGAGCCACAATTCTTTATGAATTTCCATGTGTGTATATGTAATTAAATGTATTCTTTTCTCTTATTAATCTGTCTTCAGTCTATTTAATTTGCAGTTCCACAAACACTGAACCTAAGAGGGTAGAGAAAAATGTTTCCCAAAAAACATCAGCCATCATATTGTGAGACCAATCACACTAGCCCAAATAGAAAAAGCACATAGATGGGCTCAATACGAGGGGAACTGAGGTTCCCAGATGACAGCCAGCATCAACTGCCAGAGATGGGAGTGTACTAGTGAAGAGATGATTCCAATCCTTAACCTTTGAGTATTTCAGCTGAGGCTTAGACATTATGGAGTAGAAGCAAACCATTCCCACTGTGTCCTGTCCAAATTCCTGATCCCCAGTATCCATGACAATAATAAATGGTTGCTTTATGCCTCTAATCAATGGTTGCTTTATGCTTCTAATTAGTTATGCAGCCATAGTAACTGGAACAGGTGACATACAAACAAAAATTCAGTAATGTGTTCATAGGGTAATTTTTAAGCACAGCTGTATGAATCATAGCTATTATTCTAGATCACCAGCTATGGGCCCAGAACTTTGCATGTGTTACTTCATTTTATTCTTACAAATTGCCTACAAGGTTTCCCCTATTATTATCCACATTACAAAGCTAAGTAATCTGAAACTCAGTGAGATTAAGTAACTTATTTGGGGTCAGTAAAAGTTTACCCTTTTCTACTATGTCACATGGCTTCTTCAGGAAGAAATTTATTTTAAATGTGTGGCAAAAGGTACTCTCTAGGATTTGATTTATAGAAATCTTGCCCTATTTTTTAAATGTTTATACCTACCGACTTTCATAAAGCAACTTTTAATAAATATTTGTAATTATTACATTTAGATTCTAGTTGGTTTCTTCACTTCCAGGGGTACAAAATCCTCCTGTAGTCTCTATGACCTTGAGATTTCTAAAACACACAATAAGTAGTTTTAGTCTGTCTCTCACTCATGTCCTTGATGTAATGTCTTCATTCAAAATTCTTTCTCTTTTATCAGACTCAATCAGGAATGCCATCTCTTCAAAGAGTAGAATCTGCGACTTCTTGTTTGTCTTTTTGTCACTACATCCCCAAGAATCTAGCACAGACATTGACACATAGCAGAAGCTCAGGAAATATTTTACGGAATGAAATCTCCTGAGTACATTATTGTATAGATGAGCTTTCTGTCTTCTTTCACTTTGTGGGTTGCTTTTACTTTGCTCCATACAAGGATATTTTAGGCCAGAGATAATCCTTGGGACTGGCTATAGATGAGCATGTACTTTCTAGAAGTTGTTTCCAGGGACTTAAACTAGGCCAATGACCACAGGCATCTTTCATGTTCTTCTAAATGTCCACAAAAGCTACATAAGCATTCATATCCACTCTAATTATATAGAATTTGAATGTTGTTTTTCTTGGCTCAAGCAAAATTTATGGGTGACAGCTTTCACTGCCATTAGTCTTGCCAAAATTTTCCCCAGATAGGATTTAGGTTATACCTCATTTAAAAAGCTAGTTCTTCATTATATCAACAATACATAAATGATTAAGCATTCTTGTGTGCTTTTTCCTTTCCTTTTCTTTTTTTTTTTTTTTTATAATTTTGCCATAGGGCGCATGCACTTCTCAGAGAGAGACAGAGGGAAAGTGAGAGTACACTCTTGAAGGGATGGCCATGCCGCAATCCCTTGTCCTCCATTTCTGCATCCTGTCAGGATTTGACACATGCACACACATGCACCTGGCATATTTTTCAAGCTGCCAGTACTGGGATTTGAACTGTGGTCAACAATGTGGGATCCAGCTCTCTTAACCATTAGGCTATGGGGTCGGCTCTAATGTTGTTTTGAGAATTCATTATATATTCTTGGAATACATTTTTTGTCAGATATGTGGTTTGCAAACATGTTCTTTAAGTCTATAGCTTATCTAACATGGTTTTTCACAGAGGACATATTTAATTTATTCATTTTTTTCCTTTAAGGACTGTGATTTTGGTGTCATGTCTAAGAACTCTTCATGAAACCTAGGTCCTAAAGTATTCTCCTATGCTGTTTTTCTTTTTTTTCATTTCATTTTCTTCCATACATTCGATCACATTATTATTTGTCTTACAAAATGGATATTTCAACAGGTGAACATTTCTCCCTAGTACTGTTGATAAAACTACGAAATATCTTCAACAGATAATACCACACCTCTTTGTGCCATTAATGCTTGTCCTCCCTGTCCCTCTCTCCTATGCTGTTTTTAAAATGCAATTGTTTTACATTAAAATATATGATTCATTTTGTGTAAATTTTTGTATATTATGTGAGGTTTAGGTTGTAGTCTTTTTTTTTTTTTTTTTGGTCTATGGATACCTGATTGCTCCAGCATCATTTGTTAAAAAGATAATCTTTTCAACTTTCGAGTTGTTTTCATACCTTTGTAAAATTGGTTGGATATATTGGTATACGTCTACTTCTGGATTTGCTATTCCATTCCATGGATCTATGCACCTTTGCCTCTTCCAGGATCAATCAGTCTTGATTACTGTAGCTATTTAAGTTTTAAAATTGGGTAGACTAATTCCTCACATTTTTGTAATTATTATTATTTCCAGAGGACACATGTCCTCAGGAGAGAGAGAGAAAGAGAGAGAGTGTGAGCTCCCCAGAGGGGCATGGTCATGCTGCAATCTTTCCTCCATTTCCTCTTCTCATCAGGACCAAGGACATGCAAGCACATGTGTCCAGCATGTATGACTGATAAAGGACACCAAGATGATCCTGTGGTGATAGAATGGTTTATTTTGATTGTGATAACTACACAAATATACATATGTAATTAAGTGACAGAATTATATACATTTCATCAATATCAAAAATTTTTTTTTTGGAGAGATTTTCGCTATAAGGCGCGTGTGCTTGCCAGACAGACAGAGAGAGACATAGAGACAGAAAGCGAGAAATCACCCCCCAGGAGGGATGGTCACGCCGCAATCTCTTCTCCTCCATTCTCCTTTTGGGATCTTGGGCACGCACGCACACGTGCCCGGCGTGAGTTTTAAGTCACTGGGTCCGGGACGTGAACCGCGGTCAACTACGTGGGAGTCTGGCGACATAGCCATTATGCTAACTGCTGGTTCCCATCAATATCAAATTTTTGATTTTGATATTGTTCTACAGTTTTATAAATTGTAACCATTGGGAGAAATTGAGTAAAGAGTACACTTGTCTCTATACTGTTTTTCAACTTTTTGTGAATCAAAGCTTATTTTAAAATAAAAAGTTTAAAAAAAATACAGGGAAAACTGATGGAATACACATATATTTAACACTCATTTTTACCCAATCATAAACATTTGCCATAATTTTAAAATGTTATTTTCAGATTAACAGTGAAATGAAATGTTTAGTATACAGATTTTATGAATTTTCACACATGTATAGATTTGTGTTAACACTATCACGATTAGAGTACAGAATAGATTTGTCCCTCCTAAAACCTCCCATATGCTGTCCCTTTGTAATCACCTTCCCCCCGCCACCTAACTTTTGGCACACATTGATGTGTTCTTTGTCTCTATTTTGTCTTTCCAGAATATCATATAAGTAGAATCATACAATATGTAATCTATTGAAATTGATTTCTTTTACTCAGCAGACGGCATTTGAGAGTCATCCAAATTGTCTGTATCAATAGTTTATTGATGTCATTGCTGAGTAGTATTCTATTGTAGGGTGTAATACAGAATTTATTCATTTATTTGAGATATTGAAAGATATTTGGACTGTTTACATCTTTTTATTTGCTTATTATGAATAGGTTTATAAATAGGTTTCTAAGAGTGGAATATAATTCACGTAACATAAAATTCACTCCCTAAAGTGTACGAGTTAGTCAGTTTAGGCATGTATAGGAAGTTGTATAACCATCACCCTTATCTATACAGTTCCAAAACATTTTCAACAGCTCCAAAAGATCTCCCATTAAAGTAAGTACTCATTTTACATTCTTTCCCAGCCCCACTCTTTACAAACAGCGATGGATTTGCCTATTTCAGACATTTTATATGAATGGAATTACACAACATGTAACTTTTGATGTCTAGCTTCTTTCAGGTAGCATGTTTCAAGGGTCATGCATATCGTACATTATATCAGTAGTTTATTCCTTTTTATGGCTGAACAATATTCTATTGTATGGATATACCTACATTTACTCATTTTTTAGTTGATGGGCACTTAAATTATTTCCACTTTTTGGCTATTATGCATAATGCTGCTATGAACATTTATATAGACATTATTGTGTGGACATATGCTTTGTTTCTTTTGATTACATCCTTAAAAGAATTGCTGAGATGGGACCAGCAGATGGCATAATGGTTACATTGCTGGACTCTCACGTAGATGACCTTGGTTCAAGTCGCAGACTTGGTGGTTTAAACCTCATGCCAGGCACCTGTTCGTGTGTGCTTAAAATCCTAAGAGGAGAATGGAGGAGATGGGATTATGGCATGGCCATTCCCCCTAGGGGATGAGGGGTGGTTTCTTGTTTCTCGTTTTCTGTCTCTCTGAGCACATCCACCCTATAGAAGAATGTCTCTTAAAAAAAAAAAGAATTGCTGAGTTATATTGTAATTATGTGTTTAACCTTTTAACACAAACTATCAAACTATTTTCCAAAAGGGTTCCATCATTTTATATTCCCACCAGTAATGCATGAGGTTTTGATTTCTGGACATCCTGATCAACAATCATTATTTTATGTATTGGGTTATTGGAAAAGTCATGATATATTTTTCTGTTTTGCTATGCAAAAATGCAGCATGATTTTTCAGATGACCCAATTTTTCTTTATTAGAGCCATTTTAGTAGGTATATGAAATAGTACCTCATTGTGATTTTGATTTGCATTACACTGATGGCTAATGGTGTCGAGTATTTTTTTCATGTGCTTTTCGGTCATTTGTATATCTTTGGAGAAATATCTACTCAAATCCTTTGCTCATTTAAAAATTGGGTTTTCTTTTTCTCGTTTTTCTTGAGAGATATTTGCTATAGGGTGTGTGCACTCACCTGAGAGACAAAGAGAGACAGAGGGACAGAAAACAAGAAATCGTTCCCTGGGAGATGGCCACACCACAATACCTTCTCCTCCATTCTCCTCTTGGGATCTTGGGCATACATGCACTTGTGCCAAGTATGAATTTTAAGCCGTCAGGTCCAGGACGCAAACCATGGTTGGCCATGTGGGAGTCCAGCACCTTAACCACCATGCCACTTGCTAGTCCCTTCTTTTTATCTTTGAGTTGTAAGAACTATTTATATATTTTGGACACCAGTTCTTTTCATATATATGATTTGTCAATATTTTCTTCTATCCTATGTGTTGTCTTTTCTCTTTGTTCATGGAGTTCTTTGATGTACTAACGTTTTAAATTTTGATGAAATCTAATTCATGTTTTATTTTCGTTGGTTGGTTGTGCTTTATGTGTCATATTAATTTTTTTTGCCTAATACAAGTTCATAAATATTTATACCTTTGCTTTCTTCTAGGAGTTTTATAGTAGTGTCTTTTTTTAAGAGAGATTTTTGTTATAGGGCCTGTGCGTTCACCAGAGAGACAGAAAGTGAGAAATCATCCCCCATGGTGATGGCCATACCACAATCCTTTCTCCACCATTCTCCTCTGAGGATTTTGAGCATACATGCACACATGCACATCGTGAGTTTTAAGCCTCCATCCAGGTCTAGGACTTGAACGGTGGTCAACTATGTGGGACTCCAGTGACGTAACATTACACCATTTGCTGGTATCTAATTTTATAGTTTTTAGCTTTTGCATTTAGGTCTTTGTAATTGTTTTGGCTTACTATCTCTGTAAAGTAGGACAGTTTCAGACTCTTCCTCTGTGTCTTTCTTATCACATAATCATCACTTAATGTGTGAGAGATTCACTGTGGCAAGTATTTCAATTGCTCTGTATATTTGTTTTAACTATGTAAGCAGGAACTGGGAAAAGAACCACAGGATGGATTTATGGATATACTGGGTCCAATATGAGACAGACTTGGGCAAAAACTCCATTTATCACATAAACTCTATTAACTCTATTAACTCCCTTTGCAATTTCAAGGCCAGAGAGGCGTTCCGAATCTCCAGTTTGTGTTAGCTGAGAGCCAGTGTCCAATTATCCTTTAAATGTCTACATCTTTCCCTTTCATCAGTACACAGTCTCCCTGCAAGCCCTATCTCCCATCCTTTCTTTTTCATTCAATGGTTTCTGGGTCTGTGATCTGACTCAAATCTAAGAATTGGATGAGGATCTGTGACTCTCCCTTGTAGTGACTCAGGTTAAGCGTCTATTTCCCAGACTGGAGGGTTTTATTGGCCAATCAGATCAAATAGGATGTTAGTAGCCTGCCCTTCTATTTCAGTTATGGGGGCTCTATGATCACCAAAGGGCCTTGTAGGTTAAATCCTTCATGGCCATTGAATGTTGCTGCCTGGTATTTGTCACTTTGGAATCCTAGTGTTTTTATTGAAACAAGGAAGCTCATTTTAATGGCCACATTTTCCATCTTTATCTTGGCCTCCAAAGGATAGCTACTGCAGAGTTTTAAAAGGATGCCTATATTTTTTCACCAATAAATTTTTCAATACACCTGTGGCAAATGGTCTCTGGGCCTCCTCAGAAAACATAGTTTGGGCACGAATGAGTGAATTGTGTATGACGAACTTGACAATACTCTTATGTTCCTAAAACTTTAGATTTCTTCCTGATAATTTCTGGGAATTTATGACATCTTAACTTTATTTAAGTCTTTGAACATTTGTTGAATTTGGTTTTAAATAAACAAATACACATTAAAACTACTCTAGCCTGCACTGTGAGCTAGCATATTAAATCCAAAAATTTTTAGTAACACTCTCACATCAACGTTTATTGCAGTATTATTCATGATCACTAAGACATGGAACCAACCCAAATGTCCACAATCAGATGAATGGATGGAAAAAGAGTAGCACATATACTCTATGGAATACTAATCAGCCATAAAAAAACAAGACCTTGGCATTTGATAGAAAGTGGTTGAATATGGAAGATCTGTTGCTGAGTGAAGCAAGCCAGGATATGAAAGAAAAATATTGTATGTATCCACTTAATATATACTGACTATCCACACTTTATGTTAGAGATTAAAATATTGGAGGGCATAAAAGCAGTGAAAATATTCATGGATGCTGAGGACACTGTGGAACAGGCGTGGGGTAGGGAGAAGTGTAGAGTATAGAGAAGGATAGCAAGAGAACAATAGGCATGACATTAGTGGGACACAGAAATGTTTTATTACCTGTTGATGATAGCATGTATAGTATTCTCAACTGGACTAGTCTGAGAAGTATCTCACATTGGATAAATTCACCTTACAAGCCAAATAATATACAGTGATTGAATGTTAAAAAAATAAAGAGAATATCTACCCAAAGGACAGAAGAATACTTAATCGGAAAAGTGCTTGCACATCGATGTTTATTGCGGCACTTTTCACGATTGCTAAGTCATGGAAACAACCCAAATGCCCACGAACTGATGAATGGTTAGAAAAACTGTGGCACATATACGCAATGGAATACTATTCATCCATATAAAACAACAAAACCCTGGCTTTTGAAAGGAAGTGGACGAATATGGAAGACTTACTGCTGAGTAAAGCAAGCCATGTTATGAAGGAGAGGCATTGTATGTTCCCACTTAATATATAATGAGTGTCTGCACTCTGTGACTGAAACTAATTGTCTAAAGGTCATAGAAACGCAGTATATAGATTTAAATACCAGATATAATGTGTGTGAAAAAGGAGGGTCTGAGGAAGGACATTTGGGGAAGGGACAGGGAGGCAAAGCATTAATGGCATAAAGAGGTGTGGTATTATCTATTGAAGATATTTTATAGTTTTATCAACAGTACTAGGGAGAAATGTTCACCTGTTTAAATACCCATTTTGTAAGACAAATAATAATGTGATTGAATGTATGGAAGAAAATGAAATGAAAAAAATAATAAAAGAAAAAAATAATAAAAAAACAGAATAAAAAATAAAGAGAATAAATAATAAGAATAATCTGAAAAAATGATGAAAAACTATTTGATAATGATGTGGATAGTAGATGTCTTTGTGTTGACTGATATGCATGGAAATTGTGCTGGAAAAACAAATGTAATACACTGTAAAAGTATATGTGATTAAATGTAATATTAAAATTATGATAATAATAAGTGAAATTTTAAAAATTCTTTAGTAAGCATATTTATGTGATAAATTTGATCCTGTCTAAAATGATATTCCATTATACCTTAGAGTCTACTCATTCACATAGTTCTTAGGTTTCTATCAATATAAAAATCACAAAACCTTATAATTAGTTTAGCATGTAAGTCTTCTCTTACTTGAGTAAGACTTTTACCACTTCTCACTGGGTCATTGGAGTCACTAATTCTCTAATGACAGATTTGGAGGACATTAGGTTGGTGAAGGTGGGGAGAGAAGAACACTAGCTTCCACTTGCAAGTCAACCACTTCAAGTAAGGTCATTACTAGATGTTCTATCAAAGTGGAAAGGCATACATAGAAAAATGCTAGAATGGATGCTGAGGACTAGTTTACCATAACCATCACTTACATTTACTCTTATTCTATTTCACCCTGCATAGCATTCCAGGTGTGAGCAACTACTAATTAAATTAGTATGTGAATGATGGGTATTTGGGGTGATTTTATGTTTTTAATATTTTAAATAGTACTTTAATGAATATATTGTGACTGTCATATGTCACAACACACGAGTGAGAGTTTCCCTAGGATGGTGTCTTAGTTTGTTCCTGTGACTGTAACAAAAATTCTACAGTCTGGGTAATTATAAATCATAGAGATTTATTTCTCAATTCTAGAGGCTAGGAAGTCTAAATCAAGGTGCTGGGAAATTCACTATGTGGTGAGGGGTTACTCTCTGCTTCCAAAGGTGGAGCCTTATTGCTGCATGGTGGTAGGTGAAAGGGCAAAAACATAGTAGGATAGTACCTTCAAATTATATTATAATATCATTAATTCTACTCATGAGGAGGACTCAAAGTGCACCTTAGCTATGTGTAATCCTGCTGCCTTAACCACCATGCCAACTACTAGCTCCATTTTCCTATTTTTTTTCCTACTAGCATCTTGCCTTTTCCTAATTGATAATACATAACTATATATAACTACACACATACACACACACACACACACACACACACACACATACACTAGCACACTAATCTTTAATGCAAGTCTCAAATGTCTTAAATATTTTTTTTCAGTTCATTTTAACATTCTTCCATTTTTTTCCTCTTTAATGTGCCAAAGGGCACATGTGCTTGCCAGAGGGAGACAGAGGAGAGGAAGAAAACAGTTCCCAGTGGGGTATGGTCATACCCAAATCACTTCTTTTGCATTTCTTATGTTGTCAGGATTTGGTACATGCATTCACACATGCACAATGTGCTTTTCAAGCCACCAGGGCTAGGATTTGAACCATTGTAGGCCACATGGACTCTAAATTCCTTAAACTCCAGGCCACAGGACTGGCCCTTTTAAAACATTTTAATGCTGTCTTTCATTCAGATGCTTTAAATTTTCATGTAATTTATCAGTATTTTCCTACAAGATTTTTGCTTTCTGTATCTTACTTAAATTGTGTTGTACCATGAGGATTTAAAAATAATCTCCTATATTTTACTCGAATAATTTTAAAGTTCTGTTTTTTATTTTCAGGTATTTAAAGCATCTGGAATTTATTTTTATGTGTGGTATGAAGTATCTAGTTTAATTCTTTTCCACATGAAAGTTAGTAGTCTCAATACTATCCATTGAATACTCCACACTTTCCTTACTCTCTACAATTCAACAAATATCCAGACCTGTTATTTGTTAGACACTTCTCCAGGCATTTAGAATACAGTAGTCAAAACACAGACAAAAATGTTCTTATTGGAATTATAAAATATTTTTCATTAAAGCTAACAGAGCTTATATGTAAAAGCTTATGCATAATAAATAAGTATATTATATAGTATATTGAAAGATGATAGAATTTATGAAAAAAGTACAGCAAGATAAAGGAAATTTGGTGTATTAGATTGGAAGGGAAAGCTGTAATTTAAATAGGATGCTCATGTTGGTCTTGTTGAGAAGTTGACATTTTGTTAGGACTTCAAAGGGGAGTTGCTATATGAATATTTGGAGGGTAAATACAAACTAATACTTATACCTACTGTGTACTAGAGTCTTTTCTAAGCACTGTACATTTATTTGCTCATTTAATCCTCATAACAATTGAGATAGGTACTATTATTATCATATCCCCTGTGTGATAGATGGGTGAACTGAGGCACAGAGAGATTAAGTAACTCACCAAGGTTACCAGCTAATAGCAGACTCAGAATTTTAATCCAGGCAGTCTGATTCCACAGTCCATGCTTTTAGCATTATACTATCATTTAACAAAGTCCCATTTTTGGTGATGTCTGTTTTGTTCCATTGATCTTGGTCTGTTCTCCAGGCCCACACCATACTATGTTCATTATTACAGCTTTAAAATAAATCTTGTTAGAGCAAATCTCAGCTTCTAATTCTTTTTTACAATGATGTTGGTATCTTCCCTCATTGGAAAGAGATGAGAAAGAGAAAGAGAAAAAGAGAAAGAGAAAGAGAAAGAGAAAGAGAAAGAGAAAGAGAGAAAGCACCCCCCAGTGGGGACGACCACATCCCAATCCCTTCTCTTCCAGTCTTCTCCCAGAATTCTGAGCATGCACACACAGATGCTCAGAGTGTTCCTCAAGTTACCAGGTCTGGGACTCAAAACGCTCAGTCGGCCATGTGGGATTCAATTGGCTCAACCACTATATCACTGGCTGGCCCAACATTGGCTAGTCTTAGAACTTTATATTTCATAGAAGTTTTAGGATCAGCTTTTCAGGTTTCACAAAAATTCCTTTTGCAATTGTCGCTGGAATTTCTTCATATATAGATTACTTTGGGGACGATTGAAACATTTATGGCATTGCTTCCTACCATCCATGAGCATGGTCTGGCTCTATATTTATTCACATGCTCTGTTATGTTATTCAATAGTTTTATAATTTTCTTAATAAAGGTCTTATACATATTTGTTGGATTTATTTTTAGGTGTCTTATAGTTTTATGGCCCTATAAACAGTATATACATAGTTAGAAACTCACTTTCTGTGTACTCTGTCCCACATCAGATCCCATTTTCAGCACTTCTAATAGGCAATATAAACTAACAAGTTTCAAAGTTTATAATCATTATTTATTATTTTTTAAAAATTTTCTATAGGGTGCGTGGAGTTGCTGGAGAGAGACAGAGACAAAGACAGAGAAAAAGTGAGAAATCACCCAAGCATATTTTTTAAGCTGTGAGGTCTGGGACTGAACCAGACAGTTGGCCATGTGGTGTCCAGTCACTTTAACCACTATGCCACCTGGTTAGTCCTGAATTAACTATTTTTTTCTTTCTTTCTTTTCTTTTTTTCTTTTTTTTTTTTTTGAGAGGTTTTTGCTATAGGGCACGTGCGCTCGCCAGACAGACAGAGAGAGACATAGAGACAGAAAGCGAGAAATTACCCCCCAAGGGGGATGGTCACACCGCAATCTCTTCTCCTCCATTCTCCTCTCGGGATCTTGGGCACGCACGCACATGCGCCCGGCATGAGTTTTAAGCCACCAGGTCCGGGACGCGAACCACGGTCGACTACGTGGGAGTCCAATGACATAGCCATTACGCTAACTGCTGGTTCCCTAAATTAACTATTTTTGTATGTGGTGTTTGTGTGTCTGTGATGGATGGTCTTTGCTTCCTGACCCTCTTTTTTAAAGTTGAGTATGACTTACACAGACTGCAGCATATCAATAAAGGTGTAAGCCCTTTTCCTTCATAATTTGTACAATATACATAATCTTATGCTATATCCTCAATGAGTTTGCAAGCCCCTCAGGGACAGTGATGGACAGCTCTTACTCTGCATCTTGTCTATTGTACTAGCAATTGGTAATTACTCAGAGTCTATTACTATATTTCCCACAATGAGATTGCTATTCCTACAATTTCTTCACTCCATTGAGTCCTCAACCATGAATCTCCCTTGATCCTCACAGTCAATTTCCATATTTAAAGATCTATTTTTCTCCCATCCCATATCTGAGAACGTCTCTTCTGCCAGTGGCCCTTTTCCTCTGAGGAAGTGAGAATGAGTGTTGGTGAGTAGATGAGAGTTGAGGAGACATATCTCTATGAGATGATCTAGAGCAGTCCCCCCCCCCACACACACACAGAACATTAGTCTATGAGATACTCTAGGAGTAAAGAAAAAGGTTCTAAGCTAAGAAAACAAAGCAAAAAATGCAGAGCCCTTTATGTTAAATTGTCTTCTTGGAGACTTTTACTATAATTTAAATATATTAAATGCCCTGATAAGATTTATAATAAAGAAAATTACCTTTGTTTAGCCCATCACTTTTCAAGCATTTTTGACCAAAGACCTAATGTCTATATATTTTATACTGGGAAATATTGATCTTGTTTATCTCTCTGATTTCTGGTATATAAAGCAAACAAAGTCATTTATTCTTTTTTTTTTTTGGAGAGGTTTTCGCTATAGGGCGCGTGCGTTCACCAGACAGAGAGAGACAGAGAGACAGGAAGCGAGAAATCACCCCCCGGGGGGATGGCCACGCCGCAATCCCTTCTCCTCCATTCTCCTCTTGGGATCTGGGCACACACGCACACGCGCCCGGCGTGAGTTTTAAGCCACCCAGTCCGGGACGCGAACCGCGGTCGACTACGTGGGAGTCCAGTGACATAGCCATTACGCTAACTGCTGGTCCCAAAGTCATTTATCCTAAGCTGTCTCCTGAAGACATTGTACAGCTTCCACAGTAGTATTACAAAGTCTATGTCACGAGGAAATTTCTTCTAAGATCTATCCCAAATGCTTCATCTATAAGTTTTATCATCCCATCCGTTCTTATATCCTCACTTGAAATAACATGATTTTGAGTTCTGATACAATATCAATTGGTGTACATTTACTGAATGTTTATGATAGAAGTTTTAAGACATTAGCCTTGTTGGAATTTCCATATTTATCTGCTCTTATTCCTTGATATTTCTCTGCCCTAGATCTGAATAATCCTGATTTTTCAAGAGATGGTCACAGTGTAAGGCAATAACACATTGAAGAGAATGGGGCAGACCCATGTACACCCCTGAAGTACTTCTATAGACACCAGAGGCACAGCAGCAAGGTGCTGGGAGGATTTACCTGGGAAGGTTGTACACTTGAGGCTGTCTACTCAACTAACACAGGTAACTTAGGCTTTATTGAGCCAGCCTTCTAGAAAAGAAAGCAATCATACTTTTTACACAACATTGAGGCACCTTGCATAGAACACATACACAGAAAATGCTTAAATATAAAGGATAAGTCTAGTCACTTTTGCACAGGTGATACATATTGATTGGCAGTGCCAAAAGCCTAACAGTTGACCATGAGTTTGAATCTTGAATCAACCAGAAACACTCCAGGTGCAAACACCCAAGATTCTGACTAGCAGAGGGCTGGGGGAAGGTACCCTGTCAAGGGTGTCTGTTTCTCTCCCTCTCTCCTTCTCTCTCATGTATGCTTTCTCATAGAAAGAAATAAAATAAATAAACTTTAAAACAAATATAAAAGATCAACAGCTGGATGAATGTAAAACAGGGAACTTAACTATACTAGAAATCAAATATAAAATAATCACTAAGCATGCTACTAGCTGTAAAGTTCCTGGAAGCCAAGTAAAAATGGAACCATGATAGTTCAATACTGCTACATATTAATGCATCTAACCTCAGCTGTGAAAATAGTAGTTCCCCACTCCATACACCCCTAATTAGCCTCTCGATCTTTTCTTCTTGTGTCTTATTGTCTGGTCTGATGTAATAAGTTCAATTTGGAGGCTTCCTTGTCCTTTATAACATGCTTCATGTAAAGAAATCAGTTTGATGAAAAATCCATCAACATTTGTCTTGTAGCCATCAGATTCATTTCACATAGAAAAGTCTCTGAGTTGGGTTTGAACTCTCAAATTCTCAAAGAAATACCACAGATTTTATTAACCAAATTCTTACACTAAGATAAAAAAGTTTGGGGGTCTTTCTTCAACTCCATCTTCTATGAAATTCTGTAACTATTTTCCCTTGTCTTGTCTCTTTCCTGTTCCCTTAGTCTCTACTCCACTGACCTTATTTCTAAAACAACCAGTTGGAGGCATGAACTAAAATGCCTTTAACAATTTGCAGATTTCTCTCAAGAGGGTAAAAGGAAGAGAGTTAAAATTTCTATGAAACCTAGTTTGGCTGTCTGAGTCTAGCCCCCTAGGAAGATTAAGCCAAGGTTTGGCCAAGTGAAATTGCCAATTTTCTAAAAGAAAAGGCTAGCACATTGCTCATTAGAGCATTTTAAACTTGCCTGTGCAATCTTTTTGCTACCCTGCAATTTCCTGTTGGTTATAAATGAAACCTTTCTAGCTGTTAATGCAGTCTGTGAATTGAAAGGGGGAAAAAAGCATGTAATTAATCATAGGAGGTTGGGGGGTGGGGGGATTCACTAAGCCTGAGTTACGGGGGAGACGCTGGACAAGGCACTAGGACCTAGAAGGCATCTATCCACCCTGGCAGGAATTTCTTGCTTGGAGCTCAGACAACAAAGGCATAGAGAGATTGGTTTTCTTTCTCTCAGCATCTCCACCCAACCAGCAGAAAACCGGTGAGTGGGGCTTTCCAGTGATTTTCAAGCAGAATGTAACAGATGTCAAACGGGAAAGACACAAGGCAAAGTGCGCGCTCTCTGTCTCTTTCTCTCTCTCTGCTCCTTTTTTGCCTTACTCTTTCGGATTTATTTTTCTTAAGCCTCTACCTGGGATTTTCCTTTGGAAAAGTGAGTTTGATGTTCTTTTCTTCTTATTGTGATGTTAATTTAGAAAATACCATCTCTGATCCTAAAGCAAAGCAAAGCATTACTGGCACGCCTGGGAAAATGCTTGCTACTTGTCTTGAGGAGGTGGGGTCTCTTACCACTGCAGGTTGTCTGACAGAGACAATGCTGAGCTCAGCATAGGTCATGGTGACATTGGAAAAAAGGGGGGACCCAGCCTGGCAAACCCACTAGGCACCAGTCTCCCCTTTATCTTCTGTCTTCCTGGTTCTCTTTCAAATATCTTGATGTGGTAATGTGCAGCAGCTGAACCCTGCTTGCTTTGTGAGTCCTTTCATCCCCATCTGTGAGATGCATGTTAATAGTTTGGTTCTGAGAATGTCAATACCTTTGCTAGCATTTGGGGCTTCAGTTGGTTTCATATTTTTCATTCTTTTTTTCATTTTGAGGTTCAGCAGAAGGGAGAAACCTTTTGACAGATGACCATCTTTTGCCTCAGTCAATGTACCTGTGCAATAGACAAGTTTGGGGTGAATTGCCTGCTGTGAGGGCAAAATACTCCTTTCAGTCAAGGTAGAAACCCAGAACAATGAAAGGTGTGCTTGCGTCTAAAGGTCCCATATGCCATTCAGGGTCTCATTTGGGAATCTTTCAACAATTAAATTATTCCATTAAGAGGTGTTGTTGCATGGATGGGAGGGGATGGAGCACCTGGAAAAAAGAAAGGGTTTTGTGACCAAAAGGTACCAAAGGGAAAGCAAGGTGAATAACTTGTTAAATAACTGATTTTTCTAATCCCCCTTTTCAGCTTATTTCTTATGAATGTCAGATAGCTGCACCAGCTGGGTGCAGAAAGGGGTTGATGAATAGCACAAAGACACCAGCTATTCCCTGGGGGCTGTCCCTTTAAAGAAGAACCCTAGTTTATTCTGGGGGGAGGGGATGCACACATTAGAGTAGGAGAGAGGGTACGGAATAAAATTAAAACACTCCCCTTCATAATCATTGTACTGAGATGCAAAGGCTGCTTTCTAAGCTGGAGATGCTAACCTTGGCTAGCTCCTTCTGTTCTCTTAAGGGGGAATTTTGTCAGGCTATGGATTCATTTACAACTGTTAGTCATGTGGGCATGTGTGAGGAAACAGATGCCAGTTTTAATGTATTTAGCCCGAAGTTACAATTTGATAGGAGCCACTGTCAGTAAGTCCCAGAATTTTAAGCTATTTCAAAATCCCTCCCTCTCCTCTGGAACAGTGCCAAAAGTGCCTCCTTCTCTATCTCTGACTCCCAACCCCCACAACCACCAGCACCCCCGCCCAGCCCCTCCTTCTTCTCTATTAAGATCAATATTCCTGCAGGTCAGGGACAAGCAGCAGATGGGTCACAGGCTTTTTTCAACCAGTTCTTTTCACAAGCAGCAGATTGCAGATCTGGATCTGGCTAATATTTGAATTCCTTTCTTCTTTCTTTTTTCTTTTCTTTTTTTTTTTTTTTTTCATCTTCTCCCTTTTTCTTTGCCTCTCTTCAACCCCACCCCTTTTTCAAACATTCAGGTCTCTGAGGTTCCACCAAAATATGGAACTTGATTTTGGACACTTTGACGAAAGAGATAAGACATCCAGGAACATGCGAGGCTCACGGATGAATGGGCTGCCTAGCCCCACTCACAGTGCCCATTGTAGCTTCTACCGAACCAGAACCTTGCAGGCACTGAGCAATGAGAAGAAAGCCAAGAAGGTACGTTTCTACCGCAATGGGGACCGCTACTTCAAGGGGATTGTGTACGCTGTGTCCTCTGACCGTTTTCGCAGCTTTGATGCCTTGCTGGCTGACCTGACTCGATCTCTGTCTGACAACATCAACCTGCCTCAGGGAGTGCGTTACATTTACACCATTGATGGATCCAGGAAGATTGGAAGCATGGATGAACTAGAGGAAGGTAATTCAAGTAGTGGTTGGTGGCCTGTAGTGGGAGGTAGCATCATTTGTCATAGTTATATTGTTGGATTTCATTTAAAGAAATTAGGCGATATATTTGTCAAAACACCAGGTTGATTGAAGCTCAGACTTCTGATTCTATAGGTGTTGACAGAGCCAGTAGCCATCACCTTTCATGGCCTTCAGTCTCTGCTGGGGTTGAAGCGTGGATGGTGGTGATAATGCATTGTGCTTATCTATCAGGGTATACAAAGGAAAATCTTAATTCTGGTGTTTATTTTAGATCTTGTTCATAATAAATCCTGAGCAGAACTATTGAGGCAGACCATGAAATCAGTAGGGGTATAATGAGGACGTTTGGTTGGGCTAACAGAGAAAATATGCCCAAATTTCCTTTGAACTATTGAGAAATTATGTGTGAATTGTAACTCATTGGAAAAATGCACCCTAAAAGCAGAACTTCCTGGACAGAGGATTATACTTTTAGGTAAGTGGTTGCTGCTCAGCTGTTGCTTTTAAAATGCCCACTTCAGGGTGTGTCCCTTAGGCTGAGGTCATTGGGAGAAATACCAAAGAAAGCTATAGGTATGTCTGGTATTTTAATATAAAGATCATTCCTATTAGAATAGGAACTGACTCACTGTACCTAAATCCCTTTAAATCCTCTGTAGATTTTGGTACTACAACTGAATTTTTGGACTAAATTGCTGAAAATCCTGACAACCTGTATACTGTTCCCAAAATAGGGAAAATTTCAGCTCTTATTAAAACTTGTTTATCCATAAAATCTTCCTTGTAGTCATTTAGGAGACAGATCTTTAGTCACATTCTTAATATTCTAAATTATCAAATCTATTATATTGAGTATGCTTTCTTATCCCTACTTTTAAATTGGTAGGTATAACATATGTGTTCAATTTACGGTGCTTAAGGACAGCCTGAAGGAGTGATGAAAATGAAAATGTTCCCTTTCAAACCTTCCCTCCTTTATCTAGCCCTCTACTCTTATTATCTCTATTCTCTGATCAAGGTGAACTTAGAGCAGGCGAATCGCTAGGGAAACCAAATTATGAAATGGCCAGCAAGGAAGAAGAAACAGCACATTAAATGACTTGCTATGGGAGTACCCCACTTCTGCTTCATTGCTTCTGGGTTTCTTGTGTTCCTAGACAAAGGAGCATAAGGTCTTCTCTTGTACAAGACCCTGGTTTTCTCAAGTAGCTGCTGCTTCCCAAGTAGTCAGGCTAAGTGACTGGAGCCAATTACTTATAAGAAGCAGTGTCCATAGGGTTACTGCCTCAATCTCGGGTCAAGACTGAGATTTTTCTACATAGCTGTTCTTGCAAAGTAATGTGAAAGAGGCTTAGATTGTTTGATCCTATGATGAATGGACAGGCAGAGGTTAATCCTAGGCCTTTCCTGACCATCAAAGGACTGGCCACTCTAGTGCCTATCTTAAAATAAAGGATAGACAGGGCAAACTTGAAGGACTTGGAGGTAGGTTGAGGGAGCTGTCCAACATAGTAGTAAAGAGGGTGTGTGTCTTTTGTCATTATAAAGTCATATCTCATTTGAATTTGAGGGGTTTCTCTGTAATAACTCACCCAAAAAAAGCACCCAAAAGCACCCAATACATCCTCATTTCCACTAGTGTGACCTTCTAAGAACACAATAGACACTAGAACAGAATTCTGGACCAAGGAGCATTATATTTGGAACAAAGATTAGAATATTGCTGGGTCTGATCTAAAGAGATGTTACGCACAGATTTTTCCATCCAAATCCATTTTTTTAAACTACTGATTTTGCTCACTGAAATTGTGTGTGTGTGTGTGTGTGTGTGTGTATTGAGAGAAGGGTAATGATAAACAATCTCAGTTCAATATAAATGGGTAATACATGTAATTTTGAAAGACTTCAGCTTTTTTTTTTCCCCCTTTGAGTCCTACTAGATTGGATTCCTTTCATCACCGCTCCTGAGTGCAGTGGCACTTCCTAGTGAATTCCTGGACTATGTAAAGTGTGAATAGTGTTCAACTGCATTTTTTCATATGTCATCTACCAACCACAAGTTTCAGTGAACCTCAATGCCCTTTCAGTCCTGAGTACTGCCCATTTAGTCATGGAAATTCAGGGATATTTCTGGAATAGCGTTGAGAAATGTGATAAAATTTCTCACTGCCACAGAGCCAGAAGGGATAGGGTACTGAGATGAGGAGGATAAAGAAAATGGGTCTTTTTCTTTGGGAATGGAGAACAGAAGTCCCTTAAATTTGTTCCCTTTCAGAAGAGGCTGAATTAAAGGTAAAACATTCTTACATATTGCTTTATGTTAGGCTTAGAATTAAAAAAATTTGGAAAGACCCCTGGGAGAAGAATCAGGGGCATTAGGTTCTAGTCTTAGAGGGAGCAGATTATAATGGAAAAAGAAGCCTTTAGAATAACACTTGATTCAAATTCAAGATCTGCTGGCCTCTAGCCTATGAAACCCTGGGAAAATTGTTTAGATTCCCTAAGCCTCATTTTTTCAGCTGTAAAGTGGGAATAATTGCTTTGAGGATTAAATAAGACAATGGATATGAAGTGCTTATTATTCTGCCTGACACACAGTAGCACTCAATAAAAGGTAGCTATTACTGTTTGAGTCATCCTAGTTTATAGCTAGTTAGCTACATGATCATAGGTTTGTCCTTATCATCAATGTGACTAATGTTCTCTTTTTAAAAAACAACTCTTTTTTTTTGAAACACAACTTTACTAAGGTATAATTTGCATACCATAAATTCACCCATTTAAGTTCATTGATTTTTCTGTACCAAGTGATACAACCTTACCATAATCCAATTTTAGACCGTTTTAATCTTCCCCGTGATTGCCTATTTCCCCCCAACCTCTCCAGCCCTAGACAACCATTAATCTACTTTATGGATTTACCTATTCAGGACATTTCACATAAATTACACAATATACTATATAGTATTTTGTGCTTATTTCACTTAGAGTAATGCTTTTAAGGTTTATCCATGTTGTACCATGCACCTGCACTTTGTTCTCTTCTAATGAGGAATAATATCCTATTGTGTCTACAGACTACATTTTGTATATCTCTTATAAACAATATTCTTAACCTTAAAATGAGATTGATAACAACTGCCTTCTCTACTATGGTGGTTGTGAGAATAAAATTAGATAATAGACACACTGACAAGATAATTTATAGCTATAAGGTACTATTACTGTTAATGATGTGAAAATAATCATGATAAAAAATAGTAATAACAATGACATCGTTGATGCTGGTGAGGAATTGTAATGGTCAGTGGTTTCCAAACCTGGCTGCCTTTCTGAACCTTTTAAAGATGTAGTAAAATGTAGATTCCTGGGCCACACCCCAGATCTATTAAATCAGAATCTCCAGGACCAGAACCCTAGAACTGGTGTTTTTACAGATCCCCTCAGGTGATTCTTATGAACGCTTAGACTTGGGAAGTATTAGATTAGGTAAGGTTTTTGGTCTCCTTCAGCAAATTACAGTGATAGGAGTTCCTAGGAATGTAGAAATCCTTATTTTTGTTTTTCTTGCTTTGTAGATTTAAAATGATGATGTGTAGAACATACTACATTTCAAGTGACCACAATATTTAACATTTATCTTAAAATGAAATTAAATGAAAACAATTAGTTAATGATCACACTGGCCTTGTGGCACCCTTTTGTTTAGTGTTTCTAGTCTACTGTCTGCTGCTAGAAACTGAAAGCATCAAGGAGAGCATTTTGGACCAAAGTCAGGTTATTGATGTCAGCTTTCCCATGGCTTCTTGTGTACACCAAGTGATTTAGTAAAACAATACAGGATGTGGGCCTTGTTTTCTGTATCACCAGTAGCCTAATCAATAAAATCCACTGGTGTTTTTTTTCCTTTTGTTTTGTCTTTCCTTTGTCTTTCATTGTACAGTTTTGCTCCTTTGCCTTATATCCTGTCCAATCCTTTTCCCACTTCCTTGTACATAAGGACCCGGATCAATCTTAAAAGTATCATTTATTACTAGACAACTTTTTTTAACTCACATTGAGGCAAGTTCAGACATTATTATGCAGATCATGGGATAGAGTATTTACAATTGAACAGTCTTGGGAAATCTGAGCTGTGTGGTGACACTAGCTATGACATAGTTCCTTTTCCATAGCTCATTTGTTCCAATGAGGTGTGACCACTGTCTTACTAATTTATCCTCTTTACTATTAAAGCAAGCATATTGCCAAATTCAAGACTTTTTCAGATACCGAGGTGGGCTGCATTGTTAATAGGTATGATAATATAATAAAGTATTATTTATTTATTTACTTTAATTTTTTCTAGAAGACACAGTCCCTTAACAGAGAGAAAGAGACAGAGAAAGGGAAAGGGAGAGAGAGAGAGAGAAAGCATTCATTAATGGGGTGTGGTCATGCCAGAATCCCTTCTTCATTTCTCCATCCTGACAGGACTGGGGCACACATGAACATACTCCTGGCTGTTTCAAGCTGTTGGGGCTGAGATTCAAACTGTGGTCAACTGTTGTGGAATCTGGCTTCTTTAACCACTAGACAAATGGGGCCTGCCTAATAAAGTATCATTTAATATAATAATACAACAAAACTGATTTTTAAAAGCTGTTATCTGTAACTTTAAAAATTAAAAACGTGAGGGGCCAGCAGGTGACGTCCTGGTGGAGGTGATGAACTCTCACATAACTGACGGTGGTTTGAGTCCTAGGCCTGGTGGCTTGCTTTCTCTGGTGAACACACATGAGCTGTAGCAAATTAAAAAATACTAACAATGATAAATAAAATTTAAAACTTAAAAAAATTAAAAACATGATAAAAAGTCATTTAATATTTTCCTTCTTCAGCCAGAAAGCCCTAAAGAAGAGGAGAAAACATAGGCAGAAGTGCTTTTACACTAACATAAATATATTTAATGCTTTTGAAAATGGAGCCCTCCTCAAGTGACGGGAGGTAGACATTAGATCATCTCAAGCCCACAGCTCATTCCATTCCTAACCTTCCAGCTGTGCTTCCATGACTTCATTTCCTTATCCTTTGCCCTGAAGCAGATTGTCAATTCCAGCAAATTGTCACCTTGCTTGGCTCTGAAACCAGCTTTCCTTTTAGGCTCCCAGCAGGTGGGAAACAACCCCTGGAAGCTGTGGCAAGATGGGAACCAAGCTTGTAAAGGTACAACACACCTCATCCAGCTCCAAGTGCCATGCAGCTGGACAGGCAGGAAGCACTGAGTTCTGGCAGCAGACATTGCAAACGTTTGCAGAATCAGAACAAGGAAGCCTTAGTCTAGCAAAGCAGCATATTTTATGTCTTTTCAGTAGAAGTGGAGAGTCCTTGGTAGTAGGCATTTATTTCTTTAACATTTAATTGCCACAACAGCTCTGTTTCCTAAAGCTTATTTGAACTAAAAAAGAGAAGGAAATTTCTCCTTACAGACCTCTCACTCTAAAAAGAACTCAGTAGTCAATTAGTGCAATATCTTCAAATTATAGATGGAAAAACTGAGAGATCAAGTGATTTGCCCAAGGTTACACAGTTTATAAGTGCCTGGTTGGAATTTGAATCCAGGTCTGTCTGACTCCAGAGTCACCACTCTTAACCACCATAAATATCCTGCCCTCAGTGAGCGTCAGTAGTAGCAGTAGTGACTCTGCTGGCTGTCAGTTATAAAGCCTACATTTGGCATTTGTAGCAATTGGAAGCCTCCTCACAACCAGCAAAAAAATCTTCCCTTTGAAGCATGGGACCCAGTTCATGTTATGTAATGATCACAACTCAGTTCCTAGATGATTGGCCTTTCTTCTTTCTATTTTCTTTCCTTTAGCGTCTACTCCAACTCTCTTTTTTTAAAAAAAAAAATTTATGTATATTACTATAGGGCATGTGAGCTCACCAGAGAGAGACAGAGAGGAGAAAGTGAGAAAGCACCCCTCCCCCAGGGAGGCGGCCACAGTGCAATCCTTTCTCTTCTGTTCTCTCAGAATTTTGGACAAACATACATACTCCCAGGATATTTTTTTTTTTTGAGCATTTTTTGCTATAGGGCGTGTGCGCTCGCCAGACAGACAGAGAGAGACAGAGAGACAGAAAGCGAGAAATCACCCCCCCCAGGGGGATGGTCACGCCCCAATCCCCTCTCCTCCATTCTCCTCTCGGGATCTTGGGCACACACGCACACGCGCCCGGTGTGAGTTTTAAGCCACCGGGTCTGGGACGCGAACCGTGGTCGACTACGTGGGAGTCCAGCGACATAGCCATTATGCTAACTGCTGGTCCCTCCCAGGATATTTTTCAAGTCACTTGGTCCAGGGCTTGAACCATGCTGTCAGCCATCTGAAATCCGGCTGCCTTAACCACCACACCACCAGCTGGTTCTTTTCACTTCTTTTCTTTTGACTCTTTCTTCTTCTTTTCCCCTTTTGCCCTTTACTTCTTGTTTTCTATTTCTTCAGCTTAGAAGTGTGGTAATAATACGAATTTATCAAGTACATATGGAGTATTATTCCAGGCTCTGGACTTAGCACTTTATAGTCAACATCTGGTTTGTGCCCCACAACAACCCTACAAGGTAGATATTTGTTATTGTCATCCCCACTTTGCAGATGAGAAACTAAAGCCAAGGGAGGTTAGGTAACTTGCCCAAAGGCACACACTAGGAAGTGCTGGGAACCCCGTTCTGGCTGATATTACATCAAGGGCTCTTTTTCCATTATTCCATATTCAGGTCAAACAGAGAGAGTGAAGTGACTAAAATGTACCATCAGAAGGTGCTCAACATAGATTTGGCTGAGTGCCGGGTCCTCTGGAAAGTTCTTGGGTGCCATATGATACTGTAGTTGTCTGCCATCATGTTCATTTTCATCTGGTGGTGGTTAATCATACTCACAGTTCAGAGGCTTAAGAGGTTTAAGAGATGGGAGGAAAAAAAGTCCAGAGTCCCAATAGAGCTACACAGCTGACTCTCCAGAGGAGACTTGGATAAGTGAAATCATAAATATATAGCCTTACACATTTCTACAACACCAGTTGTCTGACAGAGTTTTAAAGTACATGACAGGTTATGGAAAACATCTGACTCAAACACAGTGACCTCTTGGAAGATGCTTGTGAATCTGGTGAAGTGCTAAGGCAGGAGACCACTTCTAGGTTGTGGGGCTATTGGCTGGGAATATATGGAGGAATTGAAAGGGCCCCTTCATCCTTTTAAGTCACAAATCAAGTACTCCAACCCCAAATCACTTGGGATGGGTTGAATGAGTTAACAAAGGAACCAGAGAAATTAAGGTTTTTTTTTTTTTTTTCCTTGCTAGGGTCTTTGACCATCTATTCCTGGGTGTGCATGTATGTGCCAAATAGGGGAAGATGCCTGTGCCTGCCTACAAACCATCCCTTGGTCCCCATGCCAAGATGGAACACAAGGAGTTTTAGGACTAAAGCCACTTCCATATGTCGGAAGCCACTTACCATCCCCTTAAACACACACACACACATCCTCAAATATGCCCGAGAGATTTTGACTGAATCTTCTCTTAGTACTAACTGAGAAATTTATTAATTAACATGAGTCAAAGGATTTGATGCTACAACAAAGCAATCAATATTTGCAAAGAGAATATCGAATTATCAGCCTAATGTTTCTGAGTTTCCCTGTATGGGTCTACTGCTGAGACCAAAGGAAGAAGAGCCCTCAGACCATAATTGTGTTCAGTACTTTCTTTGCACTTTAGATTTATTAGTTTCTTTGTTTGTAATGATTACTGATGACTTAAGGCTGGTTAAATCACACTTTTTCTCTGGTTCAACCTTTGGATGAACTTCTGGATACCTTGAGGCTAATGTGCTTTACTCAACAAATTTAGGCTTTCCCATTATTCTCTCCCCCAGGCTGACCCTATCTCTCTTTCTTTATTCTCCTGTGTCTAGTTCTAGATGTCCAACCCCCTCCTCTGCCTTTGGCCCTTGTATTTCTTCCACTGTATCAATCATTTCCTCTAACTCAAGATAAGTGTGAAAATTGCACTAGATCTCTCAATCCATAAATCAGTGTGTGTAATGTATTCTTGCACCTCCATCTCATTACCTGTGGCAAAAGGATGGATATAGTGTGCAGCATTTAAGAGGATGGTAAGATGAGGGATAGGTGATAAAAAACAGAGAGGGCATTTTTCAAGCAAGAGCTAGACTTGAAAATATAGATTGCTCTGTGTGTGAGTGTGTATGTGAGTGTGTGTGTGTGTGTGTGTGTGTGTGTGTAGAGATTGTTATTTAAAGAATTTTTCCACCCAGATGTGGGAGTAAGCAGTAGAGAGCACACTATACACACATGGACACATTCAACACACACACACACACACATTCACATTTTAATAGTCCACTGTTTGGTCATAATCTGTGCAAAGGATGATCTAAGTTTTTCTTAAGTATGTACTATATACCCAGTATGCAAAGATACTTGGTTCACCTTAACTTGCAATAAAAATGTGTTAACTTAAAAAGTTCTCTGTGGTTCAAAATAGAGTAAAGAAATGAAGCTATGAGTCCTAAAAGAGGACAGGAAGATTAAGAATAAAGATATATTGCAAAATGCTTTAGTAATGCCCTAGGAAATTAACACACATCCTAGAAACTAATATAAATGTTTAAATCTCAATAAAACCATATCAAACTTGAGAACCGCACTTGTTAGATTACAGTTAGGACTGTTCATTGTGCCTATATATCTTAGCTTTACAGGGTTCCTCACCTAGATATGCCATTATATTGAAGGATTTTTGCTGATTACTTATTCTTGAATTTGAATGAATGAAGTTGTACTTAAGGTTAATTATTGCCATTTCTCCAAAATTCCTACTCCAGTGTCAGTATGTGTAAGTTTGGTTAGAATAGTCCATTAAACTAATCACCTTACCACTTATTTCTTCCCTTAGGGGAAAGTTATGTCTGCTCCTCAGACAACTTCTTTAAAAAGGTGGAATACACCAAGAATGTCAATCCCAACTGGTCTGTCAATGTAAAGACATCTGCTAATATGAAAGCTCCCCAGTCCCTGGCTAGCAGCAACAGTGCCCAGGCCCGAGAGAACAAGGACTTTGTGCGCCCCAAGCTGGTGACTATCATCCGCAGTGGGGTGAAGCCTCGGAAGGCTGTGCGTGTGCTTCTGAACAAGAAGACAGCCCATTCTTTTGAGCAAGTCCTCACTGATATCACTGAAGCCATTAAATTAGAGACCGGAGTTGTCAAAAAACTCTACACTCTGGATGGAAAACAGGTAAGTACCTTTCCAAGGTACTCTTCTTCATTTTCTAAATCATTGAATGGCCATCTTATATCTAAGACATTATTTCTAGCTAAGGGTCTATTCCTTTGTATCTCAAAATTCCTACCTGATAATATATGTCTCATTCAGAGGAAATGTCTTTTCTGCAGACAAAATAATGGACCAGAAATCTGATGCTTTGAAATTCAATCTGCTTCTAACTTACTAAGTAGAATGGTCACTTAGCCTTAGAACCTTATCTGCAAAGAAAAGATGTATTATAACCCAGGTCTTACAAATTTGTATAAATATGAATTTAGCCATTGTACAATAGGATACACACTTGATTGTTCAATACATGTGACTGAAAATGAGATTTTTTTTCAATAATTTTTTCTTGCATACCTTCATATTGGTACTCAGCATCCATTATGATGAAAGGAGATTGAAGAGACCTTCATATGCTATGAGGAGTCAGATATGGGAAAAGCACTGACACCTCTGCTTCATTGTCTTTGCTTCACATTAAATCCTATTTTTTTCTTTCTTCCTTTCCCATGTGATATAGCTGTCTTAATTTGGTTTCACTGATGGTTTGTGTGAGAAAGGGACTATTTCAGGATCCTAAAATAAGCTCAAGAAAGATGCTGCCATCTGTTCCTCTCCAAATCAGGTTCTTCGTGTCATTGGTTATGCTACTGAAGTGCCACCTATATTAATATCTGGGAAAGAATGCAGCCAGGCGTCTCCATCAGACAGATGCACCATTCTCTTGAGCATAGAGAGTTGTAAATATACGACAAAAAATGTTCCAAGGAAATTGGAACAGTGAGTGATTGTGTTGGCGGTAAAGAGAATCCTGGTCCCTCATCAGAGAAGACAAGTGTGGATTATTATTGGTCCATACATTTTACCTCTTAAAATACCTTTCGTGTTTGAACAACGATGGAGTTTTAAAAGTAAAGGGGACCAGCAGTTAGCACAATGGCTATGCCGCTGGATTCCCATGTAGTCGACCACGGTTCGAGTCCCGGACGCGGTGACTTAAACTCATGCCAGGCACGTGTGCATGCGTGCCCAAGATCCCGAGAGGAGAATGAAGGAGAAGGGATTGCGGCGAGGCCATTCTCCCTGGGGGGTGATTTCTCGGTTTCTGTCTCTCTGTCTCTGTCTGTCTTTCTGGCGAGGGCACGCACCCTACAGCAAAAACCTCTCCAAAAAAAGAAAAAGAAAAAAAGTAAATTTGCTATTCATTAAAATGATATGTTCAAATGCAGAATTATCTCTCCTCCCATAATTTCTTTTTTTTAGAGAGATATTTGCTATAGGGTGTGTGCTCTTGCCAGAGAGACAGAGAGAGACAGAGATAGAAAGTGAGAAATCACCCCCCGAGGGTGCCTCCTCCCATAATGTCTGATATTTAAGGTGTGTTCTAAGATTTTTACATTTTAGAGAAAACTCACTTATATACTATATACTTGGCAATTTTTATAAATTTATGGCTTCTGTTTCATAGCATTTTGTACCTGGAGATACTGGTTGTACATGGTTTTTGTGTGTTGCAATAGGTTTAGCTGGTATGTTGTGAAAAGTTCCTCCTCCCAAGCACTTCTTTAAGATCTTTCTTCAGGCCATAGGTGATATGATGGTTAAGGTGCTGGACTCCCACTTGACTGACTTCAGTTTGAGTCTCAGACCTGGTGGCTTGCTTTCTCACTTTCTCTCTCTCTCTCTCTTTCTGTCTGGTGAGTGCATATGCCTATAGAAAATTAAAAAAAATAAGAATATATAAATCAAATAATTTTTTTTAAAGAATATCTCTCTTCTGCATACCAAGTATACAATAAGCAGGAGCAGGCTTAATTGCTTAAACCTAATGGCAGAGAAATAGGACCTACAAATTTTAGAATTCCTGAATCTCAGAGTTGAGAGTGACCTTAGAAGCAATGACATTTAATCTCCCATCTAAGGCAGGTATGTTCTTTACAGCGATTTTATAAGACAGCCTATTTCACTGTTCAATACATGTGATTTTAAAAAGATTTTCCTCATATAAGGATTGAGTATGCTTCCCTATAATTCTTGAAGTATACAAGAAAAATAGAAATTAAGGATTTAAGATTGGGATTAAGAAGATTCAGTTTCTAGCCTTGATGTGGCCACTTCCTATGTGACTTTGTACTAATCATTTAGCTATTCTGAACCTCACACTCCTCATCTGTACACAGAAACTGATCACACTTGCCCTGCCCATGCTGACAGGAATCTCATAAGGATCAAATGAAATAAGAATATAAATGCGCTTGTAAATTAAAACACAATATATGCATACAATACTTTATTAAATAAGATTTATGGTCATTTATATGTATAAATAAATGTCAACTCTCTCCTTTACTTTACCATCATAATTCTTTTTTTTTTTTTTTGAGATTTTTGCTATAGTGCACATGAGCTCACTGTAGAGACAGTCAAAGAGACAGAAAGCAAGAAATTACCCCTTAGGGGGATAGTCACGCCACAATCCCCTCTTCTCCATTCTCCTCTTGGGATTTTGGGCATGCATACACATGCACCCAGCATAAGTTTTGAGCCACTGGGTCCAGGACTTGAACCATGTTCAACTATGTGTGAGTCCAGTGACGTAACCATTACACCATCTGCTGGTCTCACCTTCATCATTCTTACCATGAATTTCCAGCATTTTATAGAGATATACCAAATCTTGACATTCTGTGATAGCTCTTAATAATATATAAAGGGACACCTTCATCTCTTTTGTAAGCAGGTTCCTGTTCACTTATATGTGTGTTTTCATCCTATAGAAGGCCATGCAGAGTGGTAAGCCCTCTCCAACTCCTTCAAGCATCAGTTCACATTTCTTTATGAAGCACATTACAAAATGCCAGCATATGATATGATGTGTATATATAGAAACATAAGGGAGTGATGCTCAAATGAGTATAATAATGCTCTTTCAGCCATTTGTATATATAGTTCCTTCTCTTTAAAATGTTTTTCCTCTGTTCACCCTTACACCTGGAAGTCTTTTAAGGATTGATTCAAATGTCCTTTATCTTTGAAAATTTCTACCTCTACTAGGCAGAGTAGTAGTAGTCTTAACCTTATTATTATTATTTTTAATAAATGAATACTCAGCTCCTGGTACATCATGGTTGTTTGATGAATATTTATTGATTGAATGAGCTGACATAAATAAATTCTCACATGGGCCAGGTAGATATTCTGACAAGCCTTTTTCTTTCAGTGCACTATACTCTATCCCTAGGTCTAACAGAAGGGATAGGGGGCATTTCAAAGAGTGCAAATTCCCCCCGGGCAGCTTCTATCTGGCATTTTACTTGGCAGTCACTAAGGGCAGACATTGAAAATAGTATTCCCCAAGCATATTACAAGGAGAACTTTCCCCATCTCCCCACTACCTCTTCATAAAAGGATTCTGTGGTCAAATAAGGTTGTGAAATGCTGCAAATTATATGCTTTTCTTAGAGATTCACAGTTCTCCTTGGCACATTAAATGTTCTAAGAATTCCTACAGCAAGAAACACATTTAATTAGACCTAGAATTTCCCAATGTGATTTAACCATAAACATTTTTTTATGAAAGAGAGACATCACACTAAGAAAAGCTGTTTACAGAAGACATTGAATGATTAGGAACTAACTATCCTAATCTTAATGGTAAGATTGGCATGCATGGGGTAACCCACAAATCAAACATTGTCATGTCATTATACCAAGGACATTAAATAACAAAATTGGGAGGTGCATGGTCAAACTCACTAATTATAAAATAGGTGTTGTGTATACCAAAAATTTGTGCCAAATAAAAATTTTGGACCCCAACGTGCTTCCCAATTCTACTGATGACAGCTCTAGTGTTAATATCTGTCAATCATGTTGAGTATTGATGGGTATTCTTACTACTTCAGAATATGATCTTCCTCTGTGGATGCTGAAGGCACGTGTGTTACAATAGCTTGGGCCTGAGATTCCAATGCCTCTCTTTGGCTACATGTGGCACTAGGCACAAAGTTGGAAAGGGCAAAATATGGTTTAAGGCTATTTGTTGCAGAACATTTTATTTGTGAGGTCAAGATCTTCAGTGTAAGCCTTTAACTAGATCCCAAATCAACCAAATCAAGTGATTCCCCCCTTATTTAAATAGTTCAGCTGAAAGAGTTCAGTTCTGATTATATCAAGTTTATTGTTGCTTCTGTTTTCATGTGTACTATTTGAATTCTCGGTTTACACTGGTTTACAGACAATCTCCTGGTCTAACTCTCATTTCTTTCTGTTTTTGTTTTTGATTTGTTTTAAATGTGCTTTTAGAGCCCTTGATTTGTTTAGGGCTTATAATATGCTATTATAGAGAACTGGTTTTCTAACCTCTTGTCTGAGATTTTTGTGGTCTGTGTAGACAGGAAAGCTAACCATCACTGGTAGAAAGAGGTCTCAATTGATTCCTCACTTCAATAAGAAGTTGCTAATGGAATGAGTCTTTGGTAGGGCATTGGCTATGCCCAGGGGCTAAAATGAATTTCCAGAAGGTCCAGGAAGACATGATGAAGGACTAGATGATGTTGCATAATAGTTTACTCTCAGGTAAGGTTATTCTTTGGATTCCTTGGCAGTTGAAGTGGTTATGGTATGTTGATATTATCATCCAACTATTAATTTCCACAATCAAGCCACACATTGACCTTCATGAATAAAGGTTATGTACATATGAAAACAGGCATCAAAATTTCTGGTTCACTTGATAGCAATGGTTCAATATATACATGGCCTAGCCTTTAAATCAATTCTCTAAAACAGCATGATGTTTCTGTTAGAGCTGCAGAGCTTAAATAATAGACGTCCAGCTTTTTGGCATCATACACAGGAATGCAGCTGATCCTCACGCCATCCATTTTCATGCTACACTGGTTCAATTTTGTTCATTCTCAGGATCTGTTCAAGAAAAGATTCACTTTTGCCTAAAGATACATGCCAAAGTAATAAATAAGGCCTTTAGAGCTTTGTGTTAACTTAGTCAGGCCAATTTTCAATTGGGCGAATTTATTTCAAGTTACTGTCTGTACCTTTCTGGTACTAGCTATTTGGATTAGGGATTCTAGATTTCAGAATAACAGAGAGGATTACATTTATTCCAAGATTACCCAGAGCCTTAGAAACTAGGACAATAGTATTAAAGAAATGTTTAAAACATAGTAGGTAGAGGAGAGCAAGAAGGATGTGCGAACTGATGCTGTGTTTTCTAGTAAAACCTTGCCCCTTCCTTCTTGCCATACAAAGTAACTCAATGCTGTGAGCACAAAGGCAATTGCAGGAAACATGGGAAGACAGGTTGGCTTTAACCTTGGAAATGTTGAGTGCATTTCCCAAGGTGGATGTGTCTTTCCTTTGCTGTTTTTCTTTCTGCTGTAATTTTTGCCTCCTCTAGTCACATCTGGTTTTACTTATACTCCCAGCCTTCATCTCCCCCAGAGCGAACCTCTTTCTCATTCTAGTGTTATGACCCTGTCAGTCAACATTGGACTCAATAGAAAAGACCACGTGGCCATAAATTATGCCCCAAGAGGGAGTTAATTTATCATTGACCTTCACTTGAGATAATCAAGGGTGGAAAGGTGATGTTTGTATTATGAAAATTTCCCCTCCCCAGACTTCTACAGATTACTGAAGACAGGCTTTGGGAGAATTGGCTTGAGCATGAAATGGAAAATAACAAAAGTGAAAAGCCAGACTGGACTCTGTAAAAGGCAAAAGTTTGCTGACTACCTTCCCCATATGTAATAGGTAGATTTTGTTTATGATAGAGGTGACCATCATAAGCAACATCGAATATACTGCCCTTCTAGAAAGATAGGACAACGTATAGTCTGGTGATCAGTTATTCCTTTAGTAATTTATCTTCTTATAGTCGTATTGTTAATGAGAAGCTTCTGACTCTGAGCAGCAAAAGAGGTAGGACATGGCTATTTCAAAGGAAAGCTTTAAGTTAGTATGCTAGTCTCCTCTGCTGATTGGAATTTCATTATCTAACATTCAGTGAGTGGGAAGAGCCCTAGGCTGGGATTCTGATACTTGAATTCTAGTCTTTACTCTGTTCTCCACTAGCTATGTAATATGGGGCCAATCACATCTTTTCTCTAGATATTTATTTTTGAGGGGAGCCTTAATATACAACCTTCAAAAATACCTCTAGCTTCATGACAACAGAGTGTTCATCTCACAGTGTTGGTTCTGCCTAAACTTTTTTTTTCACCAAGATACTACTGTATTCAACACATTCCCGCCCTCCCATTGCTTCTAGAATTGCCAATGTGATGTAATACTCGCCTTGGTGGATGCTTTGTTTTCTAGTATGGTCCCTAAGTGATATTGGCACAGCTCTTACATTCAGATCTTTCTTGCTCTCTGTAATGATGATCAAAGAATATTTTCAAACTTGTAATTTTGACTTTGATTTGACCTGTTTTTCTTTTTAATGTGGATGGTATGAGGGTTAGAGGGCAGAAGACTCACAAAACAAGGCTAGACAAAAGCCAGTCTGCTAAAATTGTGACAAGCATTTGGCAGTGTGATTATTAAAGCATCTCCACCACAGTGGTGCTATTTTCAATGCTGGGGAAGGATTGTTGCTAATGAGCGTGATTAGCATTAGAGCTAAATGCATTGCTATTTCTTGAGTAGACTGAAGAGGCTCATCATGTGGGGATTGATCTATCCAGGGATGCAGACTGTTCTACTACCAGCTGCTGAAGAAACTGGTCTCTCATTCTTGGTTCTTTATTTTCATTTTCTCCACTATCGTCATTCCTTCAAAGTAGCAGAAAAAACATTGCTTCAAAAAACAGTTTTTAAAAACTATTTTGTTGTGATGCAATTCTCATACCATATAATTCATCCATTTTAAGTATATAATTTGGCAGTTTTAGTATATTCACAGTTCTTCATCTATTACTGCAGTCAGTCTTAGAACATTCTCCTCATCCCCAAAAGAAACCCTGGACCTTTTTGATTTCATCCTCTAATCCCCTAATTATACTGCTACTCCCTACTCCCCCCCATCCTTAAGCAATCACCTAATTACTTTTTGTTACTACAGATTTGCCTATTCTAGACATTTGATATAAATGGACTCATACAATAGCTGGCCTTCATGCATAACCACTCTCATTTAGCATTATGTTTTCAGAGTTCACCCGTGCTTCAGTATTAGTACTTTATTCCTTTTTATGTATAAATAACATTCCTTTGAATGGATATACCACCTTTTACTTAGTGATTCATTTGTTGATGAATGGGGTTGCAATTTCACCTTTTTGCTGTTTATGGATAATGCTGCTATTAATATCCATATACAGATTTGTATATGGATATACGTCATTTATCTTGGGTAAATACCTAAAATAGTTTGTTGCATTGTATAGTGTATGTATGTTTATTTTTTTAAGTTTCTTTCTTTCATGCAGAGATACAGAGACAGACAACCACCCTCAACATAGTCTCATGCTGTGAGTCTCCCACAGCCTTCTCAGCCAGCCAGGATCATGGGCATGTGTGCACTCCTGGCATGTACAAGTTGACTCAGGTACTGAACCCCAATCTCTAATATGGCTCCAGCATTGCAAAGCAATGCACTGCAACTGTACCACTGCAGCTGGACCATAATATTTTAAGAAACTGTTGGGTTCTTTTCCAAAGTGACTGTACCGTTTTTCATTCCTGACAGTAATGTATGAGAGTTCTAGATTCTCCACATTTTCATCACTACTTGTTATTGTCTCTCTTTTTAATTATAGATATCCCAGTGGATATGAAGTGGTATCTCATTGTGGTTTTGATTTATATTTCTCTAATGACTAATGATGTTCTAGTAGTTTCACATGTTTATTAGACAATTGTACATTTTCTTTGGAAAAAAAAAGTCTATTCAGATCATTTGCCCATTTTTAGGTTTTCAGGGGGTTTTTGTTTGTTTTGTTTTTGTTTTTGTCATAGGGTATGTGTGTTTGCTGGAGAGAGACAGAGAGAGGAAAAGTGAGAAACACATCCCCCCAAAAAGGGATAAGCATTCCACAATACCCTCTCCTCCATTTTCCTCTTGGGATTTTGGCATGCACGTACACATACCCAGTATGATTTTCAAGCTACTAAATATGGAAACATGTGGGAATCCAGTGCCTTAGTTACCATGCCACTTGCTGGCTCCCTTTGTCCCTTTTTAATTGAGTTGTTAGTTTTCTTATTGAATTGTAAGAATTCTTTATGAAGTCTAGATATAAGTCCTTTGTTACATATGTGATTAGTAAATATTTTTCCCTACTCTGTAGAATGTTTTTATTTGTTTATTTATTTTTAGAGAAAGATGTTTGCTATAGGGCACATTGCTCTCCAGAAAGACAGAAAGAGACAGAGACAGAAAGTAAGAAATCATCCTCTGGGGGATGGCCATGCTGAAATCCCTTCTCCATTCTCTTCTCGGGATTTTGGGCACACATAGACACACACACACACACAGACACACACACATGCTTGGTGTGAGTCTCAAGCTTCCTGGTTTGGGACTCAAACCACGGCTGGCCATGTGGGAGTGCAGTGACATAACTATTCCACCATCTGCTGGTTGCACATGTTTTTATTTTTAATGGTTTTCTTAAATTTTTAAGAAAATATTTCATTTTGATGAAGTCCAATATATTAGTTCTTTTTATATATTATGCCTCAGTATCCTATATATGAACTCTTTACCTAACTCAAGGTCTCAAATTTTGTTCCTCCGTGATTTGCATTTAGAAGTGTTATAGTTTTGGTGCTTTCATTTTGGTCTCTGATCCATCTTGTGGTAATTTTTGTGTATTATGTGAGGTAAACCTCAAAGTTATTTGGGTGGGGGTATGGGGAACACATGGATATTTGATTTTTAAAAAATAATTATTTATTTAATTTTATTTATTCATTCATTTATTTTAATTTGACCAGAGATAGACAGAGAGAGAGAGAAAGTGAGAAAGCAAGCCACCACGTCCAAGACTCGAACCATGATTGGCCATATGGGAGTGTCCAGTGCCTTAACCACCATGCCACCTGCTGGTCCTCATTTTTAAAAAATGATTATCTATTTAATTTTATTTATTCATTTATTTTAATTTGACTGGAGAGAGAAAGAGAGAGAGAGAGAGAGAGAGAGAGAGAGAGAGAGAGAGAGAGAGAGAAAGTGAGAATGGAAGTTGTTTGATTTTTCCAGAACCATTTGTTAAAAAGAAAATATAAGGGACCAACAGATGGCATAATGGTTATGTCCCTGAATTTCCATGTAGTGAACCACAGTTCAAGTCTTGGACCCGGCGACTGAAAACTCACACTGGGCTCTTTCCCAATATACAATATGTCAAGTGAAAAGCTGTGAAACAGAATACTAAAGAGAAGAAACCTGAAGCTAAGAAGGCTGAGGCCAGTGGCAAGATTACAAAGGGTGACCCCAAGGCTAAAAAGCCCAAAAAGGGGAAGAGCCATTGCAGTTCAAACCTGGTCCTAGACCAGGGCATCGGCAGATACTCCTGGTCTGCCATGTGTTCCAGGAAGGCCATGTACAAGAGGAAATACTCGGCCACTAAATCCAGGATCGAAAAGAAAAAGGAGGAGAAGGTTCTTGCCACTGTCACAAAACCAGTTGGTGGAGAAAAGAATGGTACTACCCTGGTAGTTAAACTTTGCAAAATGCCTAGGTATTATCCTACTGAAGATGTGCCTCAAAAACTGTGAGCCACGGCAAAAAACCCTTCAGTCAGCATCTGAGAAAGCTGGGAGCCAGCATCAATCCTGGGACCATTCTGATGATCCTCACTGGATGCCGCAAAGGCAAGAGAGTGGTTTTCCTGAAGCAGTTGAGCAGTGGCTTGCTACTTGTGAATGGACCTCTGGCCCTCAATTGAGTTCCACTGCGGAGAACACAACAGAAATTTGTCAACACCACCTCCACAAAAATTGATATTAGCAAAGTAAAAGTCCCCAAACACCTAATCGATGCTTATTTCAAGAAAAAGAAGCCGTGGAAGCCCAGACACCAGGAAGGTGAGATCTTCGACACAGAGAAGGAGAAATACAAGATTTTAGAGTAGTACAAGGTTGAACAGAAAGCTGTGGACTCGCAAATTTTACCAAAAATCAAAGCTGTTCCTCAGCGCCAGGGCTACCTGTGATCTGTGTTGGCCCTTACAAATGAAGTTTATCCTCACAAATTGGTGTTATAAATTTTTGCCAAGAACCTAATTAAATAACTTATAGTACATATTAAAAAACAAACGAACAAACAACAACAACAACAAAAATCTCACACTGGGTACATTTGCATGTGTGTCCAAGAGCCCAAAAGGAGAATGGAGAAGAAGGGATTGCAACATGGCCATCATCCCTGGTGAGGGGTGGGTGGGCATGGTGATTTCTCACTTTCTGTCTGTCTCTTTGGTGAGTGCACATGTCCTGTAGCAAAAGATCTCTGAAACAAAAAGAGAGAGAGAAAGGAAAGACTTTTTTTAAAATTAGGCTTAATGTGACACTTAGAATAGCGGTGACACTATTGGCAAGTATTCTGAGGGTTTCTAGAACTTCTATGAACTGTGGATATGAACAAAAAAAGGAGGGTTTTTCTCCATTTTTTTCTTTATTTATGATAGAATGCATGCATGTGCAAGAGAGGGGGGGAGAGAGAGAGAGTGAAGAGCACCTTCCAAAGGGTCTGTTCACGACATCATCCCCTTCCTCCAGTCCTCCATACCATCAGATCCTGGACACTCATGCACATGCCCAGTGCGTTTCAAGCTGACTGGGTAGAGAACTCAAACTGTGGCTGCCATATAAGATTCAGCTTTTCTTGAACACTGTATTAACACTGTGTCAGGAAGCTGGCTTCCTCTCCAAAAGAAGGTTTGATAAGAGAGACTTAAAGGGGCTATTGTTCCTTAACAATGCCTCGCCTCTTTCCCACCCATGTGCTAGATTCCTGGGTTCTCACTCAGATCCATCCAAATTCACCTGTCCCATGTTCTATCCCTTCAGGGCTATGGGAAACTGAGTTGGGTGAAGGAAGTACGGAGGTGCTCAGAATTGTTGGGGTTGCTTTCTTGGGTACCAGCTTAAGATATAATTCACATACCATATGCTTCACCTATTCAAAGTGTACAGTTCAGTCATTTTTATTATACTCACAGATATGTGTAACCGTCGCCACAGTCAGTTTTAGATCTTCATCACCTCCCCCACCCCTAAGCAACCACTAATCTACCTTCTGTCTCTATGGACATAAATGAGTCATATGATATGTAGTCTTTTGTAACTGGCTTCTTTCACTTAACATAATGTTTTCAAGGGTCATCCATGTTCTATTGGGTTTCTATCTGTACTTCTTTCCTTCTAATGCTTCTAATGGCTGAATAATATTTCATTTCATGAATTTGCCATATTTTATTTATTCATTTATTGATTAATAGGCATTTAGGCTATTTATACCTTTTGTCTATTCTTAATAAGGCTGTGATGAACATTTGTACATGAATTTTTGTGTGGCTATATATATTTATTTTTATTGAGTCTATACCTAATAATAGAATTGCTTAGTATTGAGGTTTCTTGGCCTGCTGTACTCTAACCACCAAACTTATGTCTCTAAGACATGTACTCCTAGAGCTTCTCCAAACAAATTCACATTCTTTTTTCACTGTGGATACTGGGCCCAGAGTTCTTGTCTAGATGATATAGAACGAAACATAAAAGTTTCTTTACTAACTTTTCCTAAAGCTAGAGCAAATTCTAGGGACTTATTTCCTTCTTTCTGAGTTCCACCTTGATTTAAAAAAAATTGTCAGAGGGTGCATGCATTTATTAGAGAGAGACAGAAAGAGAAGGAGAGAAACACCCCCCATGGGGTGTGCTCAGGTGCAATCCCTTCTCCTCCATTTATCCATTATATCAGGATTTGGGGCACACACATACATGTATCTGGCATGTTTTTTAAGCCACTGGACTGGGATTTGAACCATGATTAGCCATATGAATCCAGTTTTATTAACCACAAGGCTATAAGGTCAGCTCCATCTTGCCTTTTCTGGCTTTTCAGAATCAAGTATGCATTTTAAACAAAAAGAACCTCTAGTCCAACGAGTTGCAGAATCTCCTCAAATTACATGTTTTTTTTTTTTTTAAAGACATACCAAAAGGGGCTTCTAGAATCCCAGTTTATTTATCTTTCTTAAAATACTTTTATTCTTGATACCACAGATTCTATCTTCTTCAGATCTTGTGGTATTAGCTTATGAGTAAAAAAATAGTTTGAGTGTACAAAGTTATAGGAGTTCTGTACCATTAACCCAGTGGTCTTCAAAAGGGCAATTTTGACCCCAGGGAACATGTGTCACTATCTAGAGACATTTTTGGTTGTCACAACTAAGGTATGAGTGCTACTGAAATCTAGTTGGTGTAGGCCAAGGATGCTGCTAAATATCATACAATACACAGAACAGCCCCCACTACAAAAAATTATCTGGCCTAAAATGTTAATAACGTTATGGTTGACAAAATCTTAATTACAGGTAAAGTGAAAGGCAGACATGGCAGATGAAGTTGAGAGGAAGACAAGGGCAAGATCGAGCAATGACCTTGTAAACTATGTTAAAGAGCTTGTATGTTATCTTGTGAAAATCGAAGCCATTGAAAGATTTTAAGCAGGGGAATAACATGACCAGATTTGCAGTTTGGTTAGGTCACTGTTGTTTGAATTTGAGAAAGAAAAAACCTCTAGAGAGTCTAGGTAGAAGAGTGTGTAGGAAAAACAAGCATATAAACCCAGGCAGAGGAAATGATAACAAAAGGGGAAGAAAACAGATTAAATATTTGCGAGGTAGAAACTAGAGAACTGAGTGATTAATTGAATTTGAGAATGTATTACTTTACTTTTTAAGTTTGTTTGTTTATTCTATGAGGAGAGGCAGAGAGAGAGAGAGAGAGAGAGAGAGAGAGAGAGAGACAGATAGCTATATAGTACCCTTAATAGAATCTAGATGCCATGATTCACTCCCAGCTTCAGCCAGCCCTGGATCATGAACATATGTGTGCCCAGTATACTCAGAAATGTCTCTCTATGTGAACTGGTAACTTTCCTATGTAAGTCTGCCTTGCAGGTCATCATGGCTCCAAGGATATTTTAGTTTTTCTACTACTGTGTAATAAACTACCAGAGTATAGTTTAGAGAAACACTCACTTATCAATATTATCTAACAATTCTGTAGATCAGAGTTAAAGTAGGCTTGACAGAGTTCTTTGCTTAGGGTCTCATGGGCTGAAGTCAAGGTATCATACAGAATCTGGAGTCTCTGGTAGTCTAGTTCTAGATTCATTCAGGTTCTGGGCAAATTTCCATTCCTTGTGACTATAGATCTGAGGTTCCCATTTCCTTACTGATTATAATCAAAGAGCTGTTTTTAGCTACCTACATCCCTCTCACTTGGCCTCCTCCATTGTCAAACCACCAACAGATGGACATTCTCATGCTTAGAATATCACTGAATTACATTTCTACCACCAGCCAGAGCAAATCTTCTGGTTTTAATAGGCTTATGTAGGGTCCAGTGAATAGTGTAGTGGTTAAAGGCACCGGATTCTCACATGGTCAACCACAGTTTGAATCCCGGACCTGACTGCTTGCTTTCTCCCTTTCCTTTCTCTCTCTCTCTCTGGTCAAATTAAAAAAATAATAAAAAAGGAAATAAACAATTTTTAGAAAAGAATTATTTAAAAAGAAATAGGCTCATATGATTAAATTGGATTATCCCTACTGGATAATCTACCCTTTGATTAACCCAAAACCAACTAATCTGTAACCTTACTTAATTATATCTTAAAAAATCTCTTTTTTGCCATGCAACATAACATAATCATGGGACTGACACCTCATCATATTTATAATCCAAGGGATTATGCATAGACAAAGGCATTGAGGGGGTGTCATTCTTAGAATTTGCTTACCACATGTAAGGGGGTAGGAGACATCAGGTGATTCTAAGGTTTAGGGCCAAGGTACATAGGTGGAGCCATTCACCAAAGTAGGGAAATCCAGAGCAAGAAGTGGAGTTTTGATATATTATACTTGGGGTACTTTGCTATATCTAAGTGGAGACTTCAAAAGGTAGTTCTATATATGGGTTTGCAGCTCAAGAGAGAAGTCTGGACTGAAGATTTGGGAGTAATCTGTCAACAATGGTAATTAAAATCATGCAAATAGATAAGCTCACCTAAGGTACATATTCACAGTTGCTCCAAGAAAAGATTTTGGGGGTATTTGCATTAAAGGTATGGGTAGGAAGAGGACCTTGGGAATTATCAGAGAGAAATATGGAGAACTAAATAAAGATGTGTCCAGAGAGGTTAGAAGAATAATTTGAGGTAGGAGGGGGGAGCTGTGTCAAATGTCAATCAAATCAAGGTTACTTGAATAGTCATTATGACTGTGAACAGGAAGCAAATCTCTCCAATAGACCAGAGGGCAGGACCTGGTGGCTCAGGAAGATCCTGAGAGATGACAAGTCAGGTGCAGTCATGCTGGATCATGCTATCAGATCTAATGTTTCTTGGCTTCCTGGGCTCCAGATCTATCAAAACTTCCCTGCGCTAGTAGCAGGCATCTCAGTTTCCCTCTGTTAGCTCTTGTTTTATATGTTGTTGGTTGCTAAATGCTTTTCTTGTATAATTATGTCATGTATGCACTTTAATATACAGAGCTAACCTTTAGTCTGGTTGTGCTCTTTTTCTAACTTATTACTTAAAGCCCTATTTGTAGACATATTAGACTTTTTTCATGTCTAATTTACTCAGAGCCTTGATCTTAACTCATGGATTCTGTTGGTAAGATTCAAGTCAACAGATCAATTCTCACTATAATGGTATCTCCTATCAACTTAGAGTACATTTCCCAAATTATGTTATATGTAACACTAGTGTGATAAAATATTCTTTGGTCATAGTGATATTCCATAGTATTGTGTTGCCGGAAAAATCGTGGATCATTTTTGCATAGAAAAATACATCATGATTTTTTCAACAATGCAAGATATTTTCCTCCTGGAAAAACACTCCAAAGAAAAGCTTTCTGTAAAAAGAAAACCTGTTTGACTTTGTTTAAACCAGTTTTCTTCAAGCTTATTTGAATACTAAATGTTAACAAAATAAAAAAACTATGACCATATGGTAGAATGTACTTTGGGAATCATTGTCCTCAGCCTCAGGTATTTATTTCCATTTTAATTAGAGAATCTTGAAAAGGAAAACTTTCAAGGTTCAAAGCAATACTCAAATGAAAACAGGCACCATTGCATTTTGAGAGGGCATATAAACTGCAGCAAGAAACCGCTCATAGATTGAAAACTGACAATTATCACAAAGGTAACACCCATAGTCAAGGCAGGGGTCGAGAGTACTCACCTCTGACATAGGCTATAGAAGGAAAGGAGAAACCAAATAAAAATGGTGTTTTTTCTAGAAGGTGTTCCAAGTGGCCCCCAAAGTTGTAAGAGATAGGAAAATCTTTTTGGTCACAGGTATTAAAGTTTGACCTCTCTAAACATAATGGTAAAGAGGCAGCAGCATCAATTGCCAGGTTTGAAATCTTCGCAATAGGAGCCAGCAGATGATGTAGTGGTTATGTCATTGGACTGCCACAGAGCTTACTGCTGTTCAAGTCCCAGACCTAGTGGCTTGAAAATCATGCCAGGTGGTGTGCGTGCATGCCCGAGATCCTGGGAGCAGAATGGAGGAGAAGGGATTGTGGCATGGTCATGCTCCCTGGGAGGTGATTTCTCACGTTCTCACTTACTGTCTCTGTTTCTCTCTCTCTCTCCAGTGAACGTAAGCACCCTAAGGCAAAAACTTTTTTTTTTTTTTGAGAGAGGTTTTCGCTATAGGGCGCGTGCGCTCGCCAGAAAGACAGAGAGAGACAGAGAGATAGAAAGCGAGAAATCACCCCCCGGGGGGATGGCCATGCCACAATCCCTTCTCCTCCATTCTCCTCTCAGGATCTTGGGCACACACGCACACGCACCTGGCATGAGTTTAAGCTGCCGGGTCCAGGACTCGAACCACGGTCGAGTACGTGGGAGTCCAGCGACATAGCCATTACGCTAACTGCTGGTCCCATGGGCAAAAACTTCTAAAAAACAAAACAAAACCAAACCAGAAACCAAAGCTTCACAACGGATTTAGGCCTATATAAACCAGCACTCCTTCACTACTCCATGCTGTAAAGTCTTACTGGAGGAATCAGGTTTACTAATTTGATTTTACTTCCATAAGTAATATTTACCATTTAAATAGACTGAACACTTACTATTGCACCAAGTTCATACTTCCCCAGCTGGCAACAATCTGGCATACCCTTGGAATCTAAATGGCTCACTCAGTATAATAATATCCCTTAAAGGACGTTTTGGGCCACAGACTAGTACCTCTCAAAGTCAAGTTTTTGTGTCTGTGTATACATACTTGTGCCCCTGCTTCTTTTAACTATTGGCTGTCTCATCTGATGAAGTTGTATATAAATATTTATATGTCAGGGCATTTCTGGTCTTACTCACCAGAGACATTATAGTCTTGATAAAAAGCTTTTCTCTGGCAGTATTTGCCTCCACAGTTTACTTAGTATGGCAGTTGATAGTGGGACTTCCTCTTGCTGTTTGCAAAGAGGATGGAGCCTTGCCTTGCTTGAAATTTCAAGTGTTTGACTTGCCGCCTGCTGGGAATTGATGTTTGTGCATTCCCTGATTAAAAGAAGTGTGAGTTCTCTAGTGCCACCCTACTATAGATTTTGAATCTTCAGGAATAGTTGATATACTTAGGAATGCATTATGATTTTTATGGGCCGTAGGCACTTTTGCATTTGTGTATCTCTTCCTCTAATAAAATAAATGACCACTGTCTTCATATAAAGAGAAATATATTAATATTATATATCTAAACATTTTTTTTATCCTAAAGGTTCATTTATGTTGGGGTCAGCAGTTGGTGTGGAGGTTAAAGTGTATCCCACATGGCCAATTTAGTGGTTCGAGCCCCGGACACTTTGGCTTGAAAATCACACTGGTGCATGTGTATGCATGCTCAAAATCCTGAGAAGAGAATGGAAGAGACAGGATTGTAGTGTGATCATGCCCCTCTGTGTGGTGATTTCTCACTTATTTCACCTCCCCACCCCCATCTCTGGCAAGTATACACGCTCTCTCTATAAAAAAAATCCAAAACACAAACAAACAAACAAACAAACAACAAAACAAAACAAAACAAAAAAAGTGTTCATTTGTTTCTGATATAAAAGAAATTAAATCATTTTCATAGGCTCTTATAAGTATCATGGGTCCTAGGCATGATGTCTACTGTACCCAATGGATAATCAGCCCTGGATATACTGGGCTATCTGATTCTTGGGCTGATATTATGGGCTCACATGTGTTATGCAGTGAATAAGAACCTATGACTGAAGATTCAGTCCAAGTAAGCAATAGCTTCTTGGATTTACCAACTAATAAAGACATACTAAGAAGGGCACTTCTTCTCCCTTAGTTTTAATATCTTTTACCCACTTTACAAATCATAATAAAACTCTGGCAATAGTTGGCACTTTCTCTGACCTGGTGAACTCTGAGTCAAGAATAGACATCTTCCCCCTCAGCATCTTCCAGGAGAGGCTTCAGTGATTGATGGATAGCATCATTCATTTCCAGGCTGGAACTGCTGTCATTTAGCCTGCAGCCCTGCCGAAGGCAGCTGAGTGAAGGTGAAGGGGAAATTGCTTAGCAATGAGGTGGATTAGTGAAGTTCATCAAGAGAAAAGAGAGTGGGCTGGTTTTAATCCATGTCTATACATATTTAGCAGTAGTTAATAAAGATATCGCTATCTCAACCCCTATTATAATCTTCCTTAGTAGCAGCCACTTCCCCCTGAAGTGAGATTCTGAGTGTTACCTCTGCTGTTATAGCTGCTACTGAGGAATTTTTTGGCCAAAGGTTTACCAATAAGCCCCATCTGGATGCTGGTGGTGGTTGGTTAGATTTAAATATGAACTGATACAGGGGAGATTTAGAGGGAATAGTCTCATAGGGTTTTACTTTACATAGCTACCCTTGCTTTTAGAGTTTCCTCTGGCTGAGGTGGGGCCCAGCTCTTGGACTCCAGAGGCAATAGCTGTTACTGAGCAGGCTAAAAAATTAACACACACACACACACACACTCACACACACATCCTCAGCTTAACAACCCTGGCTCTGGATCACTTCAATGCATAGTATGGACTTTGGGTACTCTATAGGGACTTGCCTGAGACCTTGAGGTCAGACAGCAATCACCCTTCTTCTCTTCTTGCAGAGCAAAAAAAATCTGTTTAAATCAATAGGTTCTCATCCCCCCAGCTGAATGTGGCTTTCAAGGATAATAACATCTGTTCCATACTGCCCTTGCCCTTGTCAAGTCTCTGCCTGAAACAGAACAGAATTATGTGGGGTAGCTAGGATTGTACATGCAATACATGCAACATAAATATGAAGATACAGATTCTGGAAACCTTCATTTGAAAGGCAGAGCTAGTTGGGATACAAACAAAACTAATCAGAGTGAACTAATTTAATTAGATAGAATTAAGGTTGATCAGAGTTGCAGTCTCTAGAAAATGTCCCTTTGGAATACAAAGAACTTGATTTTCCATGACTCACAATACAATAGACAAAAGGTCGACAGAGTATAGGGTTAAAAAAAAAAGGAAAAGAAAAATATGTGACAGAAACAATGTGGGACCCCAGAACCTAACATAATTATTGTATGGGCTATGTTAGTTAGAGATTTATTGACACAATTGTGGGGACTGGCAAAGCCAAGATACACAGGGCAGACCATCAAGCTGGAGCCACAGGGAAGAGTTAATGTTTCAACCTGGAAGCCAAAAGCATGGCTTTTAATAGACAATACTTTCCAACACTTGTAATACAGGGAAGAATAGTGGAAAAGAGCCTTGGACAAGGAACTCAATCTCTTATTCTGTTACTAAAAGCTGGATAATTCAGACTAAACCACCTCCCCTCTCTGGATCTGAGTTTCTACTTTGGTAGAATAGATTCCCCAGAAGTTCTTACCACAACACAAACATTCTGTCCACTTCAGTACTCCCTATACTTAAAGCTCCATGATTCCATAAGTCCAATTCGGAAGATTCCAAATAGTCAAGCTTCTTAGTGCTGTCTAGTTGCTTTCTAGTGATGTGTAGAAACACTAGCAAGGGTTTCAAACATCAGTATTTTTTTTTGTGGTGATAGGGTGTGTGTGCTTGCCAGAGACAGAGAGAGAAAGTGAGAAATCACCCCCCAAGGGAGGTCATGCCACACTCCCTTCACCACCAGTCTCCTCTAGAGATTTTTGGGATGCTTGCATACACGCCCAGCATGATTTTTCGGTCACTGGATCTGGAACTTGAACCACACAGCCAGTCATGTGGAATCCAGTCCTTTAACCTCCATGCCAGGTTCTAGTTCCATAAATTTTAATAATCTATAACATAAAGATTTTCAAAAATGCTCAATCTTTCCAACTTAGTGATTTTCTTAGTAGTTGATCCCATGATAACCTACTGTAACAGTCCTTTATAATCCTTAAACAGAGATACATCTGTTATTTATAGAGTATTGTACTAGGCACTTTGGAAGACTTTACAGGTACCAGGAAAGAAAGTATCTAGCCTTGAGGTGCTTACAACCTAGTTAGGAAGACATGCTCCATACCTAAATTAAGTTTTGAATCTTTTACAATGACATATGAATAGCTATTGGAGATGGAGGAATTGTTTTGTTCATGTGTGTATACTCAGGGCTTAAAACAGTACCTAGAATGTAGTATTTGCTCAATATACAAAGGGACTTCAAAAGTTTATGAACAATGAAATTAAAGTACAAGTTTATTTTGGTGTAAAAAATGTCAAATCCATGCTTAGATTTTTCATAATATGTGTTTTTCCATGAACATTTTAAAGTCCTCATGGTATATAATGAATGAATGGGTGGAGGGTGACTTACTCAGTAGTAATTACTTAAGGGATACATGCACAATTAAATACGGCCAGATAGAGGTTAATCCATGAAGGTATCCTAATGGAGGAAAGGGTTAGTGACCTCAATAAAGGAAAGCAATAGCCCAAAGGTGGTATTTATGAAATGTTGAATTTCCATTTTTCATTTATTACTTGGTAGGATGCAGTATAGTTTTTCATAACATAAATACAGTGCATAATTATCAAATCACAGATACAGACATTAATTTTCTTTAACTTTGAACATTACATTATGTTGTATACGTTGGACAATATAGTTCTACTAGGTAGGTTTTAGGGGAAAAGTATATACTGAATAGTCAATGACATGTTTTACTTTGCATAAAGGTATACAAGCTAAAGTAAAGATTAAGAACTATACAGAGGGGCCAGCAGGTGGTGTGATGGTTAAGATGCTGCACTCCCACATGGCTGACTACAGTATGAGTCCTAGACTTGGTGGCTTACTTTTCATTTTTCATCTCTGTCTCTCTCTGGCAAGTGCACATGTCCTATAGAAAATTTAATAATAATTATAATAAATAAAATTAAATAAATATTTTTTTTTAAAAAAAAGAACTACGTAGGGACCAGCAGTTAGTGTAATGGCTATGTCGCTGGACTCCCATGTAGTCGACCACGGTTTGAGTCCTGGACCCGGTGGCTTAAACTCACTCCAGGTGCATGTGTGTGTTTGCCCAAGATTCCGAGCAGAGAATGGAGGGGAAAGGGTTGCGGTGTGGCCATACCCCCGGGGGATGATTTCTTGCTTTCTGTCTCTCCGTCTTTCTCTGTCTCTCTGGTGAGTGCACACCCCCTATAGCAAAAACCTCTCCAAAAAAATAAAAAAAAGAACTCGTGGATTTGGACAGTAGATACACTAAAGGTAGCATAAAACAGAGGACTAAGCTTTTCGGTATAAAGACATAGGTAAGGTTCTATCACTAACCTTAGAACCAACTTAGTTTATTTTTTACCGTCAGCAGTCATTCATTTCTCTGTGTTTCAGTTACTTCATCCATAAAATAAAAATTACATCTAGACTCAGAATGTCAGAGCTTGAAGAGAGTTTAGACCTCATCCAGTCCAGTGGGTCTTAGTCCTGGCTGCCTATTAGAACCCTTGGAGAATTTTTAGAAGGCTCAGTGCTCAAGCTTGAGCCCAGGCTAATTACATCAAAATCTCTGGAATTGAAACCCAGGTACCAACTATCAGTATTTTAAAAATTTCCCCAGGCAAATCAATGTTCAGCCAAGATTGAGGGCCCTTATCCTAGTTCAACCCTCTCATTTTATAAATGAATGAAATGAGATCCAGAGCATACTAAGGGACCTCACTGAACCAACCTCATAGACCCACAAAAAGATAATATTAGATCATAAAGTTTTGGAGCTAAAGCAGACCTTAGATATCAAAATAGCTGTGAAAATGCTCTGAATAACATAAAGCATTACTAATTTATAGGGAATTATCCTGCCAACAGAACTAGAAAGTATTCATTGGCTAAAAGGCAAAGCATCTCCCCTGTCTTTAAATTATACTAGCAGGACCATGCATGAAACCTTCATTCTTTTTAATTTTCCAGGTCTCCCTGAGCTACAAATGAGTAAGTTTTCTATTTCAAAAACCTGAATATGAATTATTTTATTGAATTCTTGGCAAATAAAAATGATGCACATTACATGGAAAAATCTACATTTTTTTTCAAGAAGAAACATAAACACACTACCACTGTACAAGTACATGGATCCATAGAAGATACTGTTTAGTCTAGTTCTAGGATACTTCTAGCCTATATCATGCATTTACAGCATAGTCATCCCTTGAAGCAGTTAAATGAGGTTTAAAATTTTGGCATGTTATCAGGTATTTTTGCTTAGTTGGGCCTTCATTTGCTTCTGGCTTTGAGAGTCTTTAACTTGCACTGAGCTTTCAGATGCCATACTTTGCAAAGGATAGAAAGCCAGGATAATTACCACTCAAGATACTTTCCCCCACTCTCATCTTTTCTTTATCTAATCAGAGCCATGCTTTTTAAAAATGTTTATTTATTTCTTCCATGAGAAAGAGACCTCTGTCTCTTTCAGAGAGAGAAAACAGAGATAGGCACCTACAACAGGGTCTTTACACCATGATCCAATCCATCTCAGCCAACCCAAATCATTAGCATGCACATACCCACTGTGCTGGTGGGGGGAGGTTCCCAGGACACAATTCCAGGACCGTCCCATGTGGGTCCACTTGCATTACAGCATGGCCCTATATCCACTCTTTGTAATTCATCCCTCTGTACAGAAGTATAAGGTTGAGTGTTAAGTGCATTTGCTAGTTCTCTTGTTTAGTTCCATGTTATTGAATTATATTTGTTCTTTGACTGAGAGACTATTCATTGAACAATTTCCTAGAGGAAAAACTAATAAAATTGTAAGCTGATTCCCTCAGAATGCCCATGGCCACATGTTTTGTGAAGTTATTCAATTCCCATACTTTGTTTCAATATCAGTCTTACTGAAAATGCCAGAGGGTTTATCACTTCATTGTTTGGCAATTATTTTCATGCGTGTTAGCCTTAACTCCCTAACGGATCCTACCTTTTGTGACACAAGATTATTATACACATTTAAGGGGAATGATATGATTCTTTAGTACAAGAATGCAAGGTGTGATAATTAAATCAGGATAATTAGCACGTCCATCGTCTTGACCATTTGTCATTACTTTGAACTGGGAACTTCCTTTTTTATTTTTTTGCTAGCGCACACATGTGCTTGTCAAAGAGAAACAGAGACACAGAGAAAGAGGGAGAGGAGAAGGCACACCCCCCTCCATGGGGAATGATCATTCCTTTTCCTTAATTTTTCCCTCCTTTTTGGATTTTGAGCATGCTCACACATGTGCACAGCAAGTTTCTCAAGCTGCTGGGTCCAGGATTCAAATAAAGTGGTTGCGCATGTGGGATCCAGCTGCCTTAACCACCAGGTCATGGAACTGACCCTGTGCTGAGAACTTTTAAAATCTTTTTGTTTCAGTTTATTTTAGCTACTCTGAGATACACAGTAGATTGTTGTTAGCTATTGTCATCCTACCTTGCTTTATAACACTAGAACCTGTTCCTCTTCACTAGTTGTAATTTTGTTTCCATTAACTGACATCTCTCTATCTTTATCTCCCTTTCCCTTCCTCTCCTCTAGTGGTTATTCATCTATTTTCTATTTCTATGAGGTCACACTTTTCAATTTCCTCATAGAAGTGAGAATATATGATATTTATTTTTCTGTACCTGGCCTATTTCACTTAACATAATGTCCCCAAGTTCACCCATATTACCTCAAATAACTCAAAAAGATTTCATTCCTTTTTTTCTTTTGGACAATATCTCACTATTTTGCCCAGGCTGACCTAGAACTCACAATCTCCCCTGCTTAACTTCCCTAGTGGCTGGAATTATAAGTGCATGCTTCCATGCACAGCTTGAATTTTATTATTTTTTATGGCTGAATAGTATTCTATTTGTGTGTGTGTGTGTGTGTGTGTGTGTGTGTGTGTGATTTTCTTTATTCATTTGACAGTTAACGGATGTCAGTTACTTCCATATCTTGGCTATTGTGAATAGGGCTACGATAAACACTAGGATGCTGTTACCTTTACAATATATTTATTTCTTTTTTTATGAATATGTGCCTAGTAGTGTATATTACCTAGTAGTGAAATTGTATAGCATTTTGATATTTAGTTAGATCTTATCTTGTGCTTTTGTATTTTGCCCTCATCCCAGTATTTAGCATATTGTTTGTACAAAATAAATGCTTGAGCTTCTTGTTTGAGCAATTTCTAGTTGCTTATAGACTTTCAAAGCGGAATTAAAATGCTTCCCTGCTGGACTCATTTACCATCCAGGGAAATTGCTTAAAGGATATATGGCTATGTGTGTGAAGAGGTAGAGGGGTTGTGATAAAAATATATTAGTATATCACTAATCTAGATGAATGTTTCCCTAACATGGCTGTGATTTAGAATTACCTAGTATCCAAATCTTCAGGAGAGGGACCTAGGAATCCATAAATTGCAAAACTTCCTAAGTAATGCTGTTGATAAGCCAGGTCTCTAAACCACTTATTTCAATGTCCTCTTGTGCTTGTTGAACTTTAATTTGTATACCTTGTGTACAAAGTTTTGCATTTTTAACATTTTCAGGTGATGCTAATGCTGTTGGTCAGAAGACCAGAGAAGTCTATTAGGTAGTGGCTAGCAATGTGCTCACTCTGGGGCAGCAACCTTAGCATAGTCTGGGAACTTGTTAGAAATGCAAATTCTCTAGCTAGCCCCATAGCCTAGTGGTTAAAGGAAGCCAGATTTCACATGATTGACAAAGGTTTGAATTCTAGTCCCAGTGGCTTGAAAAACATGCCAGGCACATGTGCATGCATGCCCCCAATTCTGACAGGATGGAGAAATGGAGGAGAATGGATTGCAGTGTGGCTATGTCCCATTGTGAAGTGCTTTTTCTCTCTCTTTCTCTCTGGTGAGTGTATGCACCCTTTGCTAATGAAAAAAAGAAATGCAAATTCTCAGTGTTCACTCTGGATTTACTGACTCCAAAACTGACTGGGTCCCAGCTATCAGAATTTCAAAAATTCTTATTGGCAATTCTGATGATTGCCAAAGCATAAGAACTGTTGCTTCAAAGAATTTAATAGGGATGTAAAATTAGTACAGCCACTATGGAGAATAATATGGAGATTCCTCAAAAAATCTACAAATAGAACTCCCATGTGATCCATAATGTCACTCTGGGGTATTTACCCAAAGCATAGGAAAATACTCGATTGGAAAGACACTTGCACATCCATGTTTAATGCATCATTATTCACAATTTGCTAAGATATAGAATCAACCTCAATGCCCCCAAAAATATGACTGGATTGAAAAAATGTGGTAAATACACACTGTGGAATACTAGACGGCCATAAAAAACAATGAGACTCTGTCATTTTATATAAAGTGAATAAGTATAGAATATTTAATGATAAGTGAAGCAACCCAGACTCTAAAATATAAACTTTGTATGGCCCTGTTCAATATATACCAAATGTTTGCAATTTATGGCAGAAACTGAGATAGCAAGTATAGATACCAGAGACTATATAGGAAGGGGTGCTCAGTTGAGGGTGGGAGAGAGGGGTTCAGGAAAAAAAGAAACATTAAACAGACAAAAAAATAAATTTAATAACATGGCACAGGGGAATAGTACAGAGAATTTGAAGAACTTGAGTTTAAATCTCAGCTCTCACTCAGCTATTCTTACTCTCTTTGTTTTCTAATATATATAATGGAGATAGAAATAATATATATTTACTCAGTAAACGTTTATTTTGCCAGGCACTTCGTTAGGTCTTAGGAATATATTAATATTTTAAATTATTTACTTAATTTTATTTATTTATTTATTTATTTATTTATTTAATTCATTCATTCATTCATTCATTTATTTTTTAAATTGACCAGAGAGACAGAGAGAGAGAGAGAGGAAAAGTGAGAAAGCGAGCCACCAGGTCCGGGACTCCCACCGTGGTCAGCCATGTGGGAGTGTCCAGCGCCTTAACCACGACACCACCTGCTGGCCCCAGGAATATATTAAGATTAATAAGGTACATTCCTTGCTTTCGCCTAATGAAAAAAGTTACTGCAGATCTTAAATAAGATAGTAAATGTAAAAGTGCAGTATGAACTATAAAATATGTTGTAAATATGAGTTATTGTTTTGATTAAAACCATCAAACCTTGTCTCATTTCCTTACATCTTGTGCACATAGTAGTTCTCTGTGGTACTTAGCTTTGGTAGACATTCCAGTGGTAAAAGCTGAAAGAAGTGAATGAAGTAGTAATAAAAATGGTTTACATTTGTCTTATACTTTATCTTTTTAAGAGTCCTTCCATTTCTACTATATGTTTAAATTGTTATAACAATCTATGAGGCAGCCTGAGTGGATATGCTTATCTCCATTTGAGAGATACAAAATATGAAATTACATGAAGTAAAGGGACTTACCCAAGGTCACAAGCTAATCAATAACAGATCCAGAACTAAAATTGAGATCTATTGACTCCTAAGTCTGTCCTTTCCCCATAACATGCTGACTGATTAAGTTAAAGTCATTTCACAGATTCACTACATACTAATCTGGTTACTGCAAGCACAGATGTGAAACAAATTGAAGGCTTCTTTAAAAATCTGAAGTCTATGTAGTTTTTAACTCATCTACTTGGGTTAAAGCATACAGCAACTGTCAGAGAGACATAGCTAAACTCCTCTGTCTTACATTTCTATATATCAGAAACCTTATCAACTGCTAGCAGGCAGTTGGATTACATATACATTATAAGAATCAAAGGCTTGCATGAGATAGCTACATTAGGAAACCAGAATAACATTACTGCATCATTGAAAGCCCTTTATAATGGATTAGAAATAAGACCCTATATCTTTTAATATAAGCTGTTACTGGAGGCCTCCTCTCTTCTGTTGAGTTTTTTTTTTTTTTTTTTCACTTAGCCTAATTTTTTTTTTTTTTTTTTTTTTTTTGAGAGAGAGGTTTTTCGCTATAGGGTGCGTGTGCTCGCCAGACAGACAGAGAGAGACATGGAGAGAGAAAGCGAGAAATCACCCCCCGGGGGGGATGGTCACGCCGCAATCCCTTCTCCTCCATTCTCCTCTCGGGATCTTGGGCACGCACACATACGCGCCCGGCGTGAGTTTTAAGCCACTGGGTCCGGGACGTGAACCGCGGTCGACCATGTGGGAGTCCAGCGACATAGCCATTACACTAACTGCTTGTTTCCTTCATTTAGCCTAATTTTCAGAGCAAGTGGTTGTTGGAGGAATTTCAACTTTGGACACACAGTTATTGGGATTTATGCCTTAATACAGATATTTCCCATTTGCAAATAAGTGACATATTCTACTTGAACAGACAAAACTAAAAGTAAAATATAAAATATGCTTGTTTTCTAGAGAAGATTTCTTTGAAATGGGTTCTAGACAGAATTGTCTTCTTCATAGACTAGGCAAAAAAAAAAAAAAAAAAAAAAAAAAAAAAAAAAAGGGTGCCTGCTTGGTTCTTTTTTTAAAATTTCTTTTTCTTTTATACATTTAATCACATTATTACAAAGTGAATATTCCAACATGTGAACATTTCTCCCTAGTCAGTTGATAAACTATAAAATTGTGTTCAACAGATAATACCACATTTCCCCTTCCTCAGACTCTACTCTTTCACACAAACTATATCTGGTATTCACATCCATTTACTGTGTTTCTATATCCTTTAGTCAATCAGTTTCTTCTTGAAGGCAGTTCTGCATTCTTCCATGCCAGATTTCACATTCTTTTCCATAAACACCTTACATCCAGGGCTAGCTCTGTGGTGTACCTGTAATGTACTGCTCAAGAGAAGCTAGATCCCACATGACAACTACAATTTAAATACCTGGCTTAGTCAGCCTGAAACACAATGGGAATTCAAGCAGGTCCCAAGAACTGATGGACTGGAGGTCTAGAGGAAGGGTATTGTGGTGTGACCAGACCCTGTGAAGTATGCTCATCTTTTCTCTCACACACATGTGCACGTGCACATGCTCTATCATGAATAAATAAAACATTTTAAAAAAGAAAAGTAAAACCTTACACTCATGCTCCTACACACAGATAATTCCCTACCAACTCAAATTCTATTTAAAGTTCTCCTATTAGATACATATTCCTTTGGGGTTCCCTGTGTCATGGATTCTGCTCTACTGTACTTTTATTCAACATTGTGTCCTGTCCAATTTTTTTGTACTATATTTTGGATTCTCCAAATTTTCTTGATTCAGGAAACAAACACAAATATTCCAACTCTGATAAATTCAGCTAAGATAAATATAAGCTGAAAACACAAGGATATCAAATTGACACAGTTAAATTTCTTTTTTTTAATTGAATTAAATTTAATTTTACACATTCAATCACTTTATACATTACTACAGCTTGTACAGTGAACTTATCCAACACGAATGTACTTCACACCAGTCCAGATGAAGATACTATATACATGTTACCATCAACAGGTAATCATCCATTTCTGTGTCCCATAAATGTCTTGTCTCTCTATTTTTCTCCTTGATTCCTTTCCTCATACTCTCCCCTGTCTCCCACTCTCTTCCCACACTGAATCCATATCCGTAATCATTTTTCATGCTTCTATATCTTCTAGTCTTTCAGTTTTGGCCATGGAGTGTGGACAGTTAGTATATATTAAGTGGAGACATACAATGTCTCTTTTCCATAGCCTGGCTTGCTTCACTTAGCAGTAAATCTTCCATATTTGTCTGCTTTCTATCCAATGCCAGATCTTGTTTATTTTACGAATGAGTAGTATTCCATAGAGTATATTGCCACACTTTTTCAATCCATTCATTTGTTTATGGACATTTCGGTTGGTTCCATGTCTTAGCAATTGCGAATAGTGTTGCAATAATCATAGATGTGCAAGCACATTTCCAAGTGAGTGTTCTCCTATCCTTTGGGCAGATACCTATGAGTGGAATTGCTGGATCATGTGGTAGTTCTGTTTGTAGGTCTCTGAGGATCCTCCATATTGTTCTCCACAGTGACTGGACCAATTTACATTCCTACCAACAGTGTGGGGGAGTTCTCTTTTCACCACAACCTCACCAGTACTTATCATTTCTTTTTTTTAAATCTTAGCCATTCTGGGACCAGCAGTTAGCGTAATGGCTATGTCGCTGGACTCCCATGTAGTCGACCGCGATTCGAGTCCCGGACCCGGTGGCTTAAACTCACGCCGGGCTCGTGTGTGTGCGTGCCCAAGATCCCGAGAGGAGAATGGAGGAGAAGGGATTGTGGCATGGCCATCCCCCCTGAGGGGTGATTTCTCGCTTTCTGTCTCTCTGTCTCTCTCTTTGTGGCAAGCGCCTGCGCCCTATAACTAAAAAGAAAAAGAAAAAAAAAACCTCTCCAAAAAAAGAAAAAAAAAATCTTAGCCATTCTGACTGGTGTTAAGTGATATCTCATTGTGGTTTTGATTTGCATCTCCCTTATGATGAGAGATGTTGAGTATTCTTTCGTATGCTTTTTGTGTATTCGTATGTTTTCCTTAGAGAGTTATTTGCTCAACTCACTTTCCCATCTTTTAATTGGGTTGATCATTTTTTTTTTCAGTTAAGCTGCTTGAGTTTCCTGTGTATTCTGGTTATCAGTCCCTTATCTGAGGCATAGTTTACAAAAATATTCTCCCATTCTGAGGGTTGTCAGTTCACACTAATTACTGTGTCTTTTGCTGTGCAGAAACTTCTTAATGTAATCCCACTTGTCTGTTTTTGGGACAATTACCTGTGCTTTGGGGGCTTTATTTAAGAATAATTTGCCTACTCCAATATCTCTCAGGGTTTCCTCAGTGTTTTCCACCAATAGTTTCACAGTCTGAGGTTTAGATTTTTGATTGATTTTGACTTGATTTTTGTTAATGGTGAGGGATAGGGTTCCAGATTCATCTTTTTGCAGATGGGTACCCAGTTCTTCCAGCACCATTTGCTAAAGAGGTTTTCCTTTTCCCACTGAATTCACTGGTGCCCTCTGTAAAAAATCAGTTGGTTGTATATTTGGGGGTTTGTTTCTGGGGTCTCTTTTCTGTTCCATTGGTCCAAATGTCTGTTCTTGTGCCAATACCATACTGTTTTGATTATCACAGCTTTGTAATATATTTTGGAATCAGGGAGTGAGATGCCTTTTACTCCACTCTTCTTGCACAGTATTGTTTTGGCAATACCAGGTCTTTTATGATTCCAGACAAATTCTATGTTTGTCTTTTCTAAATCTGTGAAGAATGACTCTTGTAATTTGATTGGGATTGCATTAAATATGTAAATTAATTTGGGTAGAATTGCCATTTTTATTATATTAATTTTTCTGATCCAGGAACATGGGATGTCCTTCCACTTTTTGTATCATTTTTAATTTCTTTTTATCTTTCTTTCTGTTAATATGGTGTATTATGTTTATGGTTTTGCATATGGTAAACCACCCTTGCATCCCTGGAATAAAGTCAGCCTGGTCATGATGTATAATCTTTTTTATATGTTGTTGGATACAATTTGCTAGTATCTTTAATATTTTTTATTATTTTACTTTATTTTATTTTTGAGAGATTTTCGCTATAGGGCGCGTGCGCTCGCCAGACAGACAGAGAGAGACATAGAGACAGAAAGTGAGAAATCACCCCCCAGGGGTGATGGTCACGCCGCAATCCCTTCTCCTCCATTCTCTCTAGGGATCTTGGGCATGCACGCACACATGCCCGCCGTAAGTTTTAAGCAACCAGGTCCAGGACGCGAACCGCAGTCAACCATGTGGGAGTTCAGCGACATAGCCATTATGCTAACTGCTGGTTTCCAGTATTTTTTATTTTTAATTTATTTATTTACATCCATTCACTGTGCATCATTACAGTATACAAAATCAGATTTTCCATCCAGAATACACTGTATATTGGCTCAAGCAAGGATATTACCATACATGTTATTCTCTGCAAATAATTTTCCATTTCTTATTTCTTATAGCTTTTGCTTCTCCTCCCCTTGATTATATACATTTTACTTCTCCCCCCCTCCTTGATTCCCTACCTCTCACCCTCTGCCATTTCTCACTATCCTCCCTTACTGTCTCTGGTATTGCTTTACATGCCTTTTTTTTTCACTTTTTATTGATTCACAAAAGATCTTAATTAATCTAAATACTTTCAGTAACACGTTCAGCTGATATATACATATCTATGAACACATGTCTGACTTTAGGTATAAAACTAGTAGAATGAACATATAATAAAGTAGCACCTAATTGGGGCTATGTAGCTTACTGCAATCATTAAATAGGTATTTTTTATGCAATTTTTAATTTCCAGAAAACAATTTGCTAGTATCTTGTTGAGTATTTTTGCATCTATATTTATCATAGATATCGGTTTATAGTTTCCCTTCCTTTTCATGTCCTTGTCTGTTTTGGGGATGAGAGTGATGGAGACTTCACAAAAATGCATTTGGTAGTGTTCCTTCCTTTGGATCTTTAAAAATAACTTGAACAGAATGGAGGTTAACTCATCTTTAAAAGTTTTGTAGAAATCAGAAGTAAAGCCATCAGGATCTCCTTGTGGGAGGACTTGTGGGAGGACTTTTTTGTTGTTGTTGGGAAGTTATTTATTACTGATTCAATCTCATTGCTTTTTATGGAACTATTCAGGATATGCCCTCCTGAGTCAATTTTGGTAGATTATATATGTCCAGGAATTTGTCCATCTAATCCATGTTTTCTTGTTTGTTGGCGTGTAGTTGCTCATAGTATCTTCTAATCATGTTTTATATTTCTATCATGTATTTTGTAATATTGCCTGTTTCATTGCAAATTTGATCTATATGGATCCTTTCTCTCTTCTTAATTAGTCTAGCTAATGGTGTGTCAATCTCATTTATCTTTTCAAAGAACCAGCTTTTGCTTTCATTTATTTTCTGTATAGTTCATTTGTTTTCTATTTCATTTATTTCTGTTCAAATCTTGATTATTTTTCTCCTGGCATTTTTCGGATTTTGTTGTTGTTGTTTTTCCACTTCCCTGAGGCATGATGTTAGGTTGTCCATTCATTTTACAACTTTCCATCTTTTTCTTATGCTCATTAATTGATGTGGAGTTCCTTCTTATGACTGCTTTTGTAGTGTCCCATATATTATGGAAACTTGTGTACTCATTATCATTGGCTTCCATTATTCTTCTGATTTCAGTCTTAATTTCTTCAGTAGTTGTGAAGTCATTCAGGAGTAGGTTGTTTAGTTTCCATGTGTTTGTGTATCTTTGAGGGTTATTTCTGAAATTAATATCAAGTTTAATTCCATCATGTTCAGAAAAGATGCTGGATATAGTTTCTATGCCTTTGAATCTGTAAAGGCAGGTTTTGTGCCCTATTATGTGGTCAATATTCAAAAAGGTGCCATGTGGGGATGAGAAAAATGTACATATTGTGGTTATTGGGTGGGAGGTTCCATAGATGTCTGTCAAATCCATTTTGTTTATGGTGTCATTTAGATCCTGTATCTCTTTGCTTATTTTATGTCTAGATGATCTGCCCAAAGGAGATAGTGAGTTATTGAGATCCCCAACAATTAGTGTGTTGCTGTCTATCTCTCCTTTTAGATCTACCAGTCTTTTCTTCACATAGTTGGGTGCATAAATATTAATAAGCATTATGTTTTCTGGAAGAAACAGACCTTTTTATAATTTCTTAATATTAATAAAGAGTTTGGAATATAGGAAACCAGGGACAAAAGAATTAGGTTCCAAGTGGAAACCTAATAGAATTTGTTTGAGAATATAATTTCTACCACTAAAAAATTAAAAGGACAGGACAAGGAAGAAAAACTACAGACCAATATCTCTGATGAATATAGATGCAAATATTTTCAACAAAACACTAGCAACTCATATCCAGCAACGTATAAAAAAGATTATACATCATGACCAGGTAGGCTTTATTCCAGGGATGCAAGGTTGATTAAATATACACAAAACCAAAAATGTAATACACCATATTAACAGAAAAAAAGATCAAAACCATATGATCATATCAGTTGATGAAGAAAAAGCACTTGATAAGATACAATATCCCTTCATGATCAAGACTCTCAGTGATATTGGCATAGAAGGGTCATTTCTCAACATGATAAAAGCTATCTATGAAAAATCCAGGGAACAGCAGTCAGTGTAATGGCTATGTCGCTGGACTACCACATAGTTGACCGCAGTTTGAGTCCCGGACCCGGTGGCTTAAACTCACGCCGGGCACGTGTGCGTGCGTGCCCAAGATCCTGAGAGGAGAATGAAGGAGAAGGGATTGTGGCGTGGCCATCCCCCCTGGGGGGGGGATGATTTTTCACTTTCTGTCTCTTTGTTTCTCTGTCTTTCTGGCAAGCGCACATGCCCTATAGCGAAAACCTCTCAAAAAAAAAAAAAAAAATCCATAGCAAACATCATCCTGAATGGTAAAAAGCTGACAGCTTTTCCACTAAAAACAGGTACAAGACAAGGATGCCCACTTTTTCCACTCCTTTTCAATATAATACTGGAAGTCCTCACCAATGCAATCCAAAAAGAGAATAAAATAAAAGGCATTCAAATAGGAAAAGAATAGGTGAAACTCTCTCTACTTGCAGATAACATGATTGTATACATAGAAGACCCAATGGTATCCATGAAAAATTTCCTGGAATTAATGCATGAATACAGTAAAGTGGGAGGATACAAAATCAACATATGGAAATCTACAGCATTTCTATACACACACAGCAGGCAGACTGAGTTAGAACTTAAAAAAGTAATTCCATTTTCCATAGCCACAAAAAGTATAAGATATTTAGGAATAAATCTAACCAAATAAGTTAAAGACCTCCACAAAGAAAACTACAGAAGCTAAAAAAAGAAATTGAGAATGACAGAAAAAAAGTGGAAAGACATCCTATGTTCCTGGATTGGAAGAATATAATCAAGGGACCAGCAGTTAACAAAATGGCTATGTTGCTGAACTCCCATGTAGTTGACCGCAGTTCGCATCCTGGACCCGTGGCTTAAACTCACGCTGGGCGCGTGTGCGTGTGTGCCCAAGATCCTGAGAGGAGAATGGAGGAGAAGGGATTGCGGCGTGGCAATTCCCCCTGGGGGGTGATTTCTTGCTTTCTGTCTCTCTGTTTCTCCGGTGAGCACACGTGCCCTGTAGCAAAAACCTCTCCAAAAAAAAAAAAAAAAAGAATTAATATAATCAAAATGGCAATCCTACCCAAATTAATTTATATATCTAATGCAATCCCAATCAAAGTACCAGAGATATTCTTCACAGATCTAGAAAAAATAATCATACAATTTTTCTGGAATCACAAAAGACCTCGTATTACCAAAGCAATCCTGCACAAGAAGAGTGACATGGGTGGCATCTCACTCCCTAACTCAAAAATATACTACAAAGCTGTGGTAATCAAAACAGCATGGTATTGGCAGAAAAACAGACAGGTGGACCAATGGAACAGAATAGAGTCCCTAGAAGTGAAATCCCAAACAAACAGCCAACTGGTTTTTGACAAAGGGTACCATTCACTCCACTGGGAAAGGAAATCCTCTTTAGCAAATGGTGGTGGAAAAACTGGATATCCACTTGCAGAAAGATGAATCTGAACCCCTACCTCTCACCATTGACAAAAATCCACTCAAAGTGGATCAAAAATCTAAATCTAAGACCTCAAACTATAAAACTGCTGCTGAAAAACATGGGGGAAACTCTGGGAGACATTGGGGTAGGTAAAGAATTCTTAAGCAAGACCCCAGAGCACAGTCAATAATCCCAAAAATAGACAAATGGGATTACATCACGTTAAGAAGTTTCTGCATGGCAAAAGACACAGTAGTTAGTGTAAATCGACAGCCCTCAGAATGGGAAAATATTTTTGTAAATTGTGCATCAGATAAGGAACTGATAAACAGAATAACAAGGAACTCAAGCAGCTGTGCCAAAAAAAGATGATCAATTGTATTAAAAGATGGGAGAATGAGTTGAAAAAACCACTAAGAATGACATACGAATAGCCAAGAGACACATGAAAAATGCTCAACATCTCTCATTGTAAGAGAGATGCAGATCAAAATCACAATAAGATACCACATCACCCCAGTCAGACTGACTATCATTAAAAAGAAAAATGATAAGTGCTGGCAGGGATGTGTTGAAAGGGGAACTCTTTTACACTGCTGATGGGAATGCAAATTGGTCCAGCCACTGTGGAGAACAATTTGGAGGTTCCTCAGAGATCTACAAATAGAACTACCATATGATCCAGCAATCCCACTCCTTGGAATCTTCCAAAAGGTCAGAAGAATCCTTAGTCAGAAAAGTGCTTGCACAATTGCAGCATTATTCACAATTGCTAAGACATGGAACCAACCCAAATGCCCATGAACAGATGAATGGATTGAAAAAATGTGGCACATATACTCTATGGAATACTACTCAGACAAAAAACAACAAGACCCTGGCCTTTGACACAAAGTGGAAGAATATGGAAGATTTACTGCTGAGTGATGCAAGACAGGTTATGAAAGAGAGACATTGTATGTCTCCATTATATATATATATATATATATATATATATATATATATATATACCAATTGTCTGCACTCTATGGCCCAAACTGAATGACTAAAGGATATAGAAACATACTAAATTGTTGTGATACCAGTTACAGTGTGGGAAATGGGAGGGTGAAGTAGTAGAGTCTGAGGAAGGACATTAAAGAGAAAAATAGACAGGCAAGGCATTTATGGGACAAAGAAATGGGTTATTATCTTTTGAGGGATAACTTCATAGTATTGTCAACTGGACCAGTGCAAAATGTACACATGTTGGAATTTTCTCTTTGCAAGCTAAGTAACATGATTGTATGTATTAAAGAAATTGAAATAATGACTTAAAAATTTGAGAAACAAAGAAGGTATGGGCTAGAGAAAACATCTTTGGAGGTGGAAAAACCTTCAAGTATAGCCATTGGGATTGGGTTTTAGTCATAGTTCTATCATTAACTATAACTATAAATGCTGCTAATTGCCATTCAACTTATAAATCAATCACTTGACTTCTGAGGCTGTCAGTTTCCACACTTACAAAATGGCTAAAATATGCTTGCTCTTACCAAATCACAGTTGTTAAGATAATTATCAAAAAGGGCAAAATTTTGACTCACACAGATAATAAAATTAACATGTTTTAAATATTTAACTCACAATCAATGAGAGATCCAGAAAGATGTTAGAAATAACTTCAGGAGATATACGTTAATATCGTTAGGATCACAATACTCTCTAAATTGTCCTACTGATTCAATGAAATCCCAACCAAAATTCTAGCTGAATTCTTTGTAGAAATTGATAAGCTGTTTCTTACATTTGAAAGTTCAAAGGATCCAGAATAACCAAAATAATCTTGAGAAAGAAGAACAAAGTGGAATGACTCACTCTTCTCAGTTTCAAATTTACCACAAGTTTGTAGTTATCAAAACAGTGTTTTACTAGCATAAAAAATAAACATGATGGAACAGAACTGAGTCTAGAAATATACCCCCCACATTTACAGAAAATTGATTTTCATAAAAAGTACCAAAAAATTCAATGAGATCAAGAAAGGGACATAGTGGTTCAGGGGCTAGACTCCCATGTGGTCAACTGTGGTTCATCCTGGACCTGGCAGCTTGAAGCTCATGCCAGGTGCATGTGTGTACATGCCCAAAATCCTGAGAGGAGTATGGAAGAGAAGGGATTGTCTTGTGGCTATCCCTCTGGGGGTGATTTCTCACTTTCAGTCTCTCTGTCCCTCTCTGTCTCTCCGGTGAGTGCACATGCCCAATAGAAAAAAATCTCTAAAATAAATTCAATAGAGAAAAGTAATCTTTTTTTAAAAATGGTGCTGAAATGAGTCATCCATATGCAAAAGAATAACGACATACCTACTTCACACCATATATAAAAATAAACTCAAGATGTATCAAATACCTTAATGTAAGAGCAAAAATAATAAGCCCTTAAAGGAAATATTTGTGTAAATGGAATGAATTTAGAGTAAGCAATGGTTTCTTAGACTCCTAGCTGTGACATCCAAACACGAGCAGAAAACAAACAAACAAACATGGGAACCAGCAGTTAGTGTAATGGCTATGTCGCTGGACTCCCACGTAGTCGACAGCGGTTCGCGTCCCGGACCCGGTGGCTTAAAACTCACGCCGGGCGCGTGTGCGTGCGTGCCCAAGATCCCAAGAGGACCATCCCCCCTGGGGGGTGATTTCTCGCTTTCTGTCTCTAATGTCTCTCTCTGTCTGTCTGGCGAGTGCACGCGCCCTATAGTGAAAATCTCTCAAAAAAAAACAAAACAAAACAAAACAAAAAACAAACAAGCAAACAAAACAAACAAAAAACTAGAGCTCATCATAATTAAAAACTTTTGTCCTGAAAATGAGATCATCAAGAAAGTAGAAAGACAACTTATAGAAGGGAGGTAGCATTTGGAAGTCATATATATGATTAGGGACTTGCACCTAGAATACAAACTCTTAGGGAGCAGCAGATGACATAATGATTATGTCACTGGACTCTCATGTAGTCAACTGCAATTTGAGTCCTGGACCTAGTGACTTAAAACTCATGCCAGGCATGTGTGCATATGTGCCCAAGATCCCAAGAGGAGAATGGAAGAGAAGGGATTACAGCATGGCTATCACCCCAGAGGGTGATTTCTTGCTTTCTGTCTCTCTCAAAATAGAAAGAAAGAATATAAACTCTTAAATCAGTCATAAAAAGATAGTCTTTGGGGTCAGCCTGTAGTATGGTGGTAAAGCACTGGTTTTCCACATGATTAGCCACAGTCCCTGACCTGGTGTCTTGAGAAACATGCTGGGCATGTGTGTGTGTGTGTGTGTGTGTGTGTGTGTGTGTGTCCAAAATTCCAGAAGGACAATGAAGGAGGGGGGATTGTAGCATGTCCATTTATCCTGGGGGATGATTTCTTACTTTCCCTCTCCTTGTTTCTCTGTCTTTCTCTAGCAAGCACATGCACCCTATATCAAAAACTTAAAAAAAAATCTAATTTAAAATATGCAAAGCCTTGAATATACATTTCTCCAAAGAATATGTACATGAAAAAATGCTCAACATCATTAGCCTTCAGGGAATTAAAAATCAAAACCACAATGAGATACCACTTTACACTCACTGGGGTGGCAATAAAAAGAAAGACAGATAACAACAAGTGTTGATGAGGAAATACAGAAAAAAAAAAAAAAACCTCACACACTGCTGGTGGGAATGTAAAATGGTGTGGTGACTTAGGAAATCATCTGTCAGTTCCTTAAAAAATCAAACAGACTTTCTATATGACCTAGTAATTCTCCAGAGAAATGAAAATATATATCCACAAAAATCTTGCACACAAATGTTCATAGCAGCATTATTCATAATAATGCATAACAAAAAGGTGGAAGCATTGCAAACACCCATCAGTGGATGGTTGGATGAAACCAATGTGCTATATCTGTTCAATGGAATTCACATTATTCAGCCATAGAAAGGAATCACGTACTGATACATGCTATGACATAGATAAACTGGGTAACCTATGTTAAGTGAAAGAAACCAAAAACAAAAGGCTACAAAATGTGAGTCATATTTACAATATGAAATATTCAGACTAGGCAAATTCATAAGGACATAAAGTAAATTCATGAGTTCCAGGGACTGGAGGAAGGGGGAAATGGAGAATGACTGCTAGTGGATACAGGGTTTGTTTTGAGGGTAATGAGAATGTTCAAAAATTAGTTGTGGCAAAGCTATGTGAAGATACTAAAAGCCATTGAATTATACACCTTATAATTATAATTATAATTATTATAATTATTATTATTTTTGGAGAGGTTTTCACCATAGGGTGTGTGAGCTCGCAAGACAGACAGAGAGAGACATAGAGAAAGAAAGTGAGAAATCACCCCCCGGGGGGATGGTCACGCCGCAATCCCTTCTCCTTCATTCTCCTCTCGGGATCTTGGGCACGCACGCACACGTGCCCGGCGTGAGTTTTAAGCCACCGGGTCCGGGATGCGAACTGCAATCGACTACGTGGGAGTCCAGCAACATAGCCATTACGCTAACTGCTGGTTCCCATTATTATTATTTTTTTAAAGATTTATTTATTTATTCATCCATTTATTCCTTTTATTTTTAATTGGACCAGAGAGAGACACACAGAGAGAGAGAGGAAAGTGAGAAAGCAAGCCACCAGGTCCAGGACTCAAACCGTGGTCAGCCATGTGGAAGTGTCCAGCACCTTAACCACCATGCCACCTGCTGGTCCCATAATTATTATTTAGATTTTTGCCATAAAGCACTTGGATTAACTGTACAGAAACAGAGAGAGACACAGAAAGAGGGAAGGTGAGAAATCACCTGCCAAGGGACCAGCACTTGGCGTAATGGCTATGTTGCTGGACTCCCATGTAGTCGACCGCAGCTCGAGTCCTGGACCTGCTGGCTTAAACTCACGCCGGACACGTGTGCATGTGTGCCCAAGATCCCAAGAAGAGAATGGAGGAGAAGGGACTGTGGAGTGGCCACCCCCCCCCCGGGGGGGTGATTTTTCGCTTTCTGTCTCTCTGTCTCTTTCTGTCTTTCTGGCGAGCACACGCGCCCTATAGCAAAAACCTCTCCAAAAAAAAAAAAAAAAAAAAAGAAGAAGAAGAAGAAAAAGAAATAACCTGCCAGAGTGGATGGCTATGCCACTATCCCTTCTCCTCTTGGGACTATGGACACATTTGCACACACACCTGGTGTGTTTTTCAATCCACCAGGTCTGGGACTCAAACTGCTCAGTTGGCCATGTGGGATCCAGTTGCCTTAACCACCATGCGACCTGCTGGCCCCAAATTGTACACTGTAGATGAGAGAATTGTGTGTGGTACATAGATATCTCAATACAATTGTTATTTTTTTTTTAAGTTTCTATTGAAAATATATTCAAATTCAATGATACGGTTCATGTATAAATTGAAGCATGCATTATTCTTTTTTTTTTTTTTTTTTGGAGAGTTTTTGCTATAGGGTGCGTGCGCTTGCCATACAGACAGAGAGAGACAGAGAGACAGAAAGTGAGAAATCACCCCCTAGAGGGTATGGCCATGACGCAATCCCTTCTCCTCCATTCTCCTCTCAGGATCTTGGGCACGCACACACACGCACCTGGTATGAGATTAAGCCACCGGGTCCGGGACTCGAACCGCAGTCGACTACATGGGAGTCCAGCGACATAGCCATTACGCTAACTGCTGGTCCCGAAGCATGCATTATTAATTAAAATACCTGAGACTAGGTGTTTTATAAATGACAGGAACCTATCTTCCCACAATTTTGAAGTTTGAGAAGTCGAAGATCAAGGCACCAGCAGGTTTGATTGTTTGGTGAGGGCTGTTCTCTGCTTCCAAGATGGTACCTTGTTGCTACACCTTTCAGAAGGGAGGCAAGAGAGCTGAGTGCTGCATAAATATTTTTTTGTTCTGAGGCTTCATCTCATTCATACAGAAGGAGCTTTCATGACCTGATTATATATCACATGCCCCATCTCTTAATACTATCATATTGGCAACACTTGAATTTTGGAGGGGACACATTGAAACCATAACAGCAGTCAATTTCAATCTTGTTTCAGGTCATCATACTTGAAGACAAAGACAAAACTGATGCTTACTAAACAGACAATTGTGAATAAAGTAGTGGGGCAAACTAGTAATGCCCCCAGCAGAGGCCCTTTAAGTTCAGATATAAAAAAACTGGGCCACTATTTAACTGGACATATTAGGAAGTTGGAAGTTGGGTTATATGTTAGGGGATATTGATGGGATGGTATGAAGATTATTATTTTTTTTACCACAGAGTATGTGTACTTGATAGAGAGAGACAGAGAGATATAGAAAGAGAAGGAGGGAGGGAGAGGGAGAAAGCAATGACCAAAGGAATGTGTCATGGCTCAATTTCTTCTTCATTTCTCTATCCTGTCAGAATTTTGAGCATGCATGCACATGTGCCCAGCATGTTTTCTAATCCAGGATTGGAATCATAGTCAGCCATGTGGGATCTAGCACCCTTAACCACTAGGCCATTTGGTAACCTGTGAAGATTATTATTAAATTATATAAAAATATTATACTTTATGTCAAAAGACACCATAAACCAAGATTTTGCCATGGTGTGCATGGGCCATCTATATCAGAATCCATGTGTAAAACTTGTTTTTAAAATGTAGATTTCAGCTCAGGTGCAGTAGTGCGTACTGCTAAGACACTGCGCTCTACAGGCTGGGACCACATGGGGTGCCCTAGGTTGATTCCCAGTACAAGTTAAAGGCTGCACGCAATGATATGGGCCTGTATTCCCAATGACTAGGGGAGGCTAAGGCAGGAGATCACAGGCTTAAGGATCCCTGGGCAACACAAAGAGACTCTGTCTGAAAAAAAAAGCCAAGTGTGGTGCCATGCAATTGTAGCCCCAGCTGGGAGGTTGAGGCAGGAAGATCACAATAGATTGAAATTCTGTCTTTAAAAAGAAAATGTAGAGGGATCAGCAGTTAGCGTAATGGCTATGTCGCTGGACTCCCATGTAGCCAACCGCGGTTCGCATCCCGGACCCAGTGGCTTGGACTCATGCCGGGTGCATGTGCGTGTGTGCCCAAGATCCCGAGAGGAGAATGGAGGAGAAGGGATTGCTGCGTGGCCATCCCGCCTGGGGGGTGATTTCTCGCTTTCTGTCTCTCTGTCTCTCTCTCTCTGGCGAGCGCATGCGCCCTAGAGCAAAAACCTCTCCAAAAAAAAATGTAGATGTAGATTTTCTGGATTCCATCCTGAACCTGCTAAATCAGGTTTGCCACAGGGTGGGAATCAGGACTCTGTAGTTTAAGTAACTGGTTAGGTAAATATAAGTGCAATATTTGAAATCCACTTAGCTAATTCTTTAACTTCTGAAATATTTAGAAGTTCTCAATATTCTAAACACCTTGGACATTGTTAAAATACAGATTATGGGCCCCTCTCCAGACCAAAAGATATACCTTCTGTAGACCTGTTCGATACCTTTATTAGACTTCTATGTGCCTTGAGTCCTTGATCCCTCCCTGAACTGTGGCCCACTCTGTTCTCAAACATTAATTTTGGAGGTGCTCTAAGGTCAAGCTTGCCTCTGCTCTTGGACTCTACCTTACATCTTGAGACTTTATTTGGTTTCCCAATCCTGTCTTCTTGCTGCCGTCCAAGTCTTACCATACCGTCAAGAAGAACAATATTTCCAGAGATGTTCAGAAGAAGCCAGTCCTTTTAGCTTTTTGTGCCTTAGCTTCTATGGTTATATTATGAAGACAAGTACTCTTATGCTGGGGGGAGGGGGTAAAGGAGAAAAAGGAAGAAGAAAAAGAGGGAGGGATTGAGAGGGGCAGGAAGAAAGAAAGGAAAAGAAAAATGGAGGGCTGAGTTATTGAAGTTGTATACTGAAAATTGAAGATGTATTCCATTGTCAAAGAATAAAAGCCATATGCACCACGAAGAGTACTTGCCATGTTTGTGAGACAACTTCATTCCCACTTGTCCCTTAACCCTCTCATTTTCACACCTAAAAGTGACTACTAGAGCAGGTGGAGGTAACAGAAAAGTGAACCTCGGCAGCCTGATTCGGCAATTGATTCTCAACAGGAAGAGGCTTTGGTTCTTGCATTTGAGTGTAGTATTAGACCTCAAGACAAAGCTCAGACTGATGCAGTCCCCACACCACCCTTTTTCTCCTGGCCTCTTTTCTGTAAGTCACGCTTTCAGTGTTTGGAGTCTGGCAGCTGCAAGGCCTGGTTGCTAAGTAACAATTTCTCAGCACAAAGAACCCTCAGCTGGGAAGGTCAGGTCTGTCAGTGTGAAACAGCTGTAAAGCATTTTTATTTGTCTTCCTCTTGTTTTGGTTAATCACAGGGCATGAAACCAGAATCAAACTTTTCATAGAAATGAGAAATGCTAGAGGGTACCAGTTCAGCTGCTGCTTTCTTTCTTTTTTTCTCTTTTTCTCTCTTTCTTTCTCTCTTTCTTTCCCTTTTTTTCTGCTCTTCCAAATAAAGTCTTTCTACTCTTCCTCAATAAAGCCCAACAAGCCATGAAGGCTGGAAGTGGAGGTGGAAATGGTGGTGGAGGGCTCAGATGTTTCTTAGCCTCTAGTGCCTTGCCAGGGCGGGTAAAGCCCAACCAAGAGCTAAGGAGCTAACTCCCTTTCCTCAAACTGACCAGCAGTTTCTTTAAAAAAATTTTTTTTAATTACATTTAATCATTGTATATCTTTACGGTGTACAGCATGGTTTTTCCCAGCATTAACACATGCATATTAGTCAAGTCAAAGACATTACCATATATTGGGCTGTTGCAAAAGTCATGATGTATTTCTATGCAAAAAATGCATTGTGAGTTTTCAGACAACCCAATACATTATCATCAACAGATAACTTTTCATTTTTTTGTCTATTAAATGTTTTGTTCTTTTGCTTGATCCCCTCTGTCCCCTATTACTCACCCCCTAAATCTGTCAATCCTAACTAGTGTGTAGTAAGTTTGGTATAAAGCTTGTATGGTATTGATAATAAAAGAGTAATAGAAGTGGGGCAGACCTGATTCTGGTGCTTTTATAAAGGATTAAGCTTCAGCCCTAGCTTGGCAGTACTTTGATCAGTATGTTAGAAGCTGAAATCAGAAGGAGTTTTATATAGAATCACGTAAAGGAAAGGCTGTCACCCTCCCTTATGGTTATTCATCAGATGCTAGTCTTGTGACTAAATTTTAGTGTAATGCACTCAAACACATGATTAAAAATCAAGACGCCTAAACTGTAGGACTAAGATATGACTGGATGAATGGACTCAACCAGCGGGGTGATCTTGGACACATCACTGTTCTTTTAGGCTTTAGCTGCCTTTCCAATGCCATAAAGGAGTTGAACTAGAGTGTTTTTTTTCTTTTGTCAATTAATTATATTTTCTAAATGTTGGAGGGCACATATGCTAGCCAGAGATAGAGAAAGGGAGAAAACAACCTCCAGTGGTGTGTAATCAATGCCACAACCCTTTCATCTCCATTCCTCCACCCTGTCAGAATTTGGGGCATACATGTGCACATGCCTGATATGTTTTTCAAGCCTCCACGTCTCTGATTTGAACTGAAGTCAGCCATATGGGATCTGACTCACTTAATCAGTAGTTACAGGGCAGACCCTAGAAACTCTATGACTGAAACTGATTGACTAAAGGATATAGAAACACAGTAAATGGATGTGAATACCAGATATAGTGTGTGTGAAAGAGTAGAGTCTGAGGAAGGACATTTAGAAGAAAAAGAGAGAGGCAAAGCATTAATGGGAAAAAGAAATGTGGTATTATCTGTTGAAGATAATTTTATAGTTTTATCAACTGGACTAGGGAGAAATGTTCACATGTTGGAATGTTCACTTTGTAAGCTGAATAATATGATTGAATGTATAAAATAAAATGAAATAAAAAAGAAAAATAAAGTGGATTTCAAAGTGTGCCCCCGTCTCTATCAGCAGCATCAGCATCATCAGGGAATTTGTTAGAAATGCAGGTGATCAGGCTTCACCTCACACCTCCTGAATCAGAAACTCTGGGGTTTGGGCTCTTGTAATCTGTGTGTTAACATTCCCTTCCAGTGATTCTGATGCAAACTCACACTGATAGCCATTGAGCTAGAGAATTTTTTGAGAGATTTTTAAGGACCCTTTCAGCTCTAATTTTCACTGGTTTTGCTTACCTGATTGGCAAGCTTCAATGGTCAACTGGTTACTTGAAAATAGAATGTTCTCTTCATTCTTGCTCTCATCAGGATTTTATTGCAATCTTTTGGGGTTTGGGGGGTACTCTATGTCATAGTAAAGAGATTTCACTTGTATTTCCACCTTTATTTGTCCTTGTGGCCTCTCTTTATATTCACCCACTCCCCTCCTCCTTAGGCAGCTTTGGCAAGGACTTCTAAAGTCCATTTTGCCAGCAGGCCAACATCAAGAGAAAGGTTTGTGCAAGGATCAGCAAAGCCCTCAATTATCATTTGTATGCTTTATCTCACCTCTAGCCAAAGGATTGTTTAGGGAGTTTTGGAACACAGGAATAACTGGCTATGAACACACTTCAATCTGCTTAAATAGTTTTGAGCGGCAACTGCTTAAATTCTGGTTTTTCCGGTAAAAACCTCATGTATTTCCAAAAACCCCTTCTTTGCCTCATTCCTGATTCTTCCTGTAAAACAGTATAGACCCTCACCTCACTGTCTTCATAAATAGCTGATTACTAAAGGGAAGGAAACAAAATTAATAGGGGAAGTTCAAGGGAGCCAATGAGCCCCATAGCCTGTCTCTCACAATAGCTGGTGACCAATAGTGTTGTCCATGGTGCTGAATGTGTTTGTTGGTCCAAAATTTAGAAATCTTTGTTGGAAATGTAGGTAAAGGAAGGGAAGTTGAGTTGCTGCAGTAGTCTCTTCTTTGTTTATTGCATTTCCTAATGGAGACAACCTAATGAATGTGGTAATCACATCATGTTACTTAGTCACGATGACCAAGGGAATTATGTTTTGTTTTAATAGGCCAGTGCCCTTCTTCTGGTGCTTTTCTAATGGAGTAGCAAGAAAGGTGCTCCTAGCTTGGGTAACTATATTTTATTCTGACAGAGAAGGCTTAATGTAAAGTGTGTGTTTACTTAAGGGCAATGGATCATTCTCCAAGTGCTTCACTGAAAAGATGAATGAGGAGAACACTAAGATATGAAGTTAGCTATCAAAAGCCTAGAGTAGGACTCACAAATCATTTTAACCAACAAGCAGCTTTAAGCAGAAGGAGACTCCAATGTGCTGCCAAAGTACTGCCCAGGCTACTCACAGAAAGTTTCTTTTTAATATTTAAAATCTTTCTATTTTGGAATAATAATAGATTCACAAGAAGTTGCAAATGTAGTACAGAAAGTACCATGTACATTTCCACGTACGTTTATAGCACAGTATTAAAACCAGTGCATTAACTTTGTTATAATCCACAGACCTTACTCATATTTCATCAATGTTACATATTTTTAGTTGTTTTTTTGTGTTTACATAGTTCTATACACACATAGAATTCTATCACATGTAATGTATAACTCATCATTATCAAGATAGAGAACTGTTCTGTCACCATAAAGATTACTTGATTACTTTTTACAGCTTTATAGCCACACTTACTGCTTCTCTTCCTCTACTTTTACTCTTTGTTTTTTTTTTTTTTTTTTTTTTTGGCTAGAAGTTGCATGTGCTCACTGGGGCAGACATGGGGAGGAGCATGGAAAGTGAAAAAAAAACACCCCCCAGGTGGAATGGCCATAGCAGAATCTCTTCTCCTCCATTTTCCTTTTAGGATTTTGGGCACGTGCACATGTATACCCAGTGTGTTTCTCATATTGTCATGTCAGGACTTGAACCGCACAGTCAGCGATGTGAAATCTAACAGCCTTATCTACCACACCACTTGCTGGCTCCACACTCCTGTCTTTAAGCTTTGGTAAACACTTATTTGTTCCCTTTCTTGGTAATTTTGTCATTGGTCAAAGGTTATATAAATGAAACCATACTGTATGTAACATTTTGAGATTGACGTTTTTCATTTATCATAACTCCCTTGAGGTCCAGTTATGTCATTGCATTTATCAATAGTTTGTTCCTTTCCATCACTGACTAGTATAGTAACTAATAGCTGAGAAGCACCAGGAGGTGATGAGGCAACCCATAAATGAACAGTAGCAGCAAGCTATTTTCATCTCTCCCTAGGAGTGGAGGGAAAAAAGAGTTAGTGCTATCAGAATTCAGTGTTAGGGTAACTTGGTAGAATCTAGAATTATGACTGGCACTCTCATGGGACCTGTGGCCACTGCTGGGGTATGCTAGTGGAGATGGGGAATGGGGAGATTTCTGGTTGATAAATACCTTGACTTCTCCCATCTGTTCACCTCCCATTATTTCTCTATTGCCTTCCATTGGACGAATTCAACTGGAAGGCAGATAACATGGTGACTGGAGATGGCCAGCTTTCAGCAGTCATTCTGCAGTCAAACTGAGCACATCAAAGGACAGCAAGGATTGGATCTGAAAGTAAATAGGCCATAACCTGCACAGTAGCCTTTGTGAGTGTTTAATTTTGTAAGATAATGTCACACTGTTTTTTCCTACATGATTCTACTAATGAGTTCACTCATTAACAATATAAAAAAAGGTCCCATGGAAAATGAGCTGAACAAAAGTCTCTCTAAGGAAGACATACGAACAGCCAGAAAGCATATGAGAAAATGCTCAACATCCCTCATCATAAGAGAGATGCAGATAAAAACTACAATGAGATACCACCTAACCCCTGTCAGAATGGCAAAGATTAATAATATAAAAAGTGATAAGTGTTGGTGGGGATGTGGTGAAAAGGGAACCCTCCTACACTGTTGGTGGGAATGTAAACTAGTTCAACCACTGTGGAGAACAATATGGAGGTTCCTCAAAGATCTACAAATAGAACTACCATTTGATCCAGCAATCCCACTTCTGGGTATTTACCCAAAAGACAGGAGAACGCTCAGTCAGAAAAGTGCTTGCACATCAATGTTTATTGCAGCATTATTCACGATTGCCAAGACATGGAGCCAACCTAAATGTCCACAAACTGATGAATGGATTGGAAAAGTGTGGTATATATACTCTATGGAATACTACTCAGCCATAAAAAATAACAAGACCCTGGAATTTGATAGAAAGTGGTCCGATACGGAGGATCTATTGCTGAGTGAAGTAAGCCAGGCTATGAAAGAAAGATATTGTATGTATCCACTCAATATATACCGACTATCAGCACTCTATGATAGAGAGCAAAAAATTGGAGGACATAAAAGCAGTGAACGTACTTAATGAGAATAGGACAGTGTGGAATGGGGGAAGTGAAGATAAGAGGATAGAGAAAGATAACAAGTGAACAATAGAGAGGCAGGACGTTAGTGAGAAACAGATATGGCTTATTAACTGTTGATGTTGACATGTATAGTATTCTCAACTGGATTTGTCTGAGAAGTATTTCATGATGGGCAAAGTATTTGTACAAGCAAAATGAGAAATAGCAATTGACTGTTTTAAAAAATAATTAGAATAATAATAATAATGATTGGGGAAAACATAGAAAAGATATTGAATGTTGAAGCGGGGAGATTAATGTCTCTATACTGACTGACATGCATGGCATTCCCTTTTGAAAAAGCAATGTAATACACTGTAAAGTTATATGTAATTCAATGTAATATAAAGAAGAATATGATGATAATAAAAAATTTAAAAAAAAATCAAAAAAAAAAAAAGATCCCATGGATCCATATGTTCTCTGGTACTTGGGTTGTCTATGGATATGGTAACAGAAAACTTCTTAAAGTTACTCTAGGCTATACTTAAAAGGGTGGATAGTGGAAACTGGAGAGTTAGAAAGGAACCCAACCAGGACCAGCAGTTAGCATAATGGCTATGTCGCTGGACTCCCACATAGTTGACTGTGGTTCGAGTCCTGGACCCGGTGGCTTAAACTCACGCCACATGCGTGTGCATGCGTGCCCAAGATCCCGAGAGGAGAATGGAGGAGAAGGGATTGCGGAGTGGTCATCCCCCCTGGGGGTTGATTTCTCGCTTTCTGTCTCTCTGTCTCTCTCTTTCTGGCGAGCGCATGCACCCTATAGCAAAAAACCTCTCAAAAAAAAAAAAAAAAAGAAAAAGAAAGAAAGGAACCCAACCCAAACACCCACTCAGTTCTGCCCCCTGGGCCTTGGTTTTCTTCACTCCTCCCCCTTAGGGTTTTCAATGTGGCATAAGCTCTACTTTAGTAATTTTTCAAGCAAACACCTATGTGTCCATAGTGCTGTTGTATCCCATATGGGTAACTTACTCTTAGATTTTGTTAAAATTTTATGAACTCTACACTAACTTGGATGATTAAAGTAGGAAAAGGACTACACTAAGTCTACAGCTCTTATAGAAGGAACTTGGGCTTGTCTAAGAGAAAATAAGACAGATTGCATCTAATTCCAAACCTTTTTAAAGTGTCACATTCAATTATAGACTATGACCTCAAGTGAGTTAATAAGTTTCTTTGAGCCTCAAATTTGTCATCTGAAATATGGGTACAAAACACTAAATAAGCACTATTTATTGAGCAGTTATTATATGTCAGACAATATCCTACACTGGATACTAAGGTTATTATTAGAGGGTTATTGTGGTATTAGAGCTGTTGTAAAGTATCTGGTGCATAGCAGTTACTCAAAAATGACTTTTATTAATGTTATTATTATTGACAACAAATATTTACCCCACTTCTGAGGAAACTTGGATTCATCTGGATTATGCATGGTGGCTCAGACCCTCTTGTCAGCCAGAAGTTGATCCCGCCTAATATTAGATCTTAGCTAGTCTGATATATACGTCCCAAGAACTACAATTATTCCTGCAGACAAGAGTAAATTTAACCAATTATTCCCATTTATTGGCTCAGCCAACACCATTGTTTTATGAACTAGTAAGTCTGAGAACCAAAGCCATTCATAAAATATTTAAATCTCTAAGTTGAAATTTTGCCTGTGTGGCAAAAGGGCGGGGTCATTCATCATTGCTGATCAATATTCACACCAATGTCTTGTATCTCATCTCCTCTCTGGAATCCTAAACCAGGGAAGGGATTCTTTGCAGCTTGAACTTAGTGCCTCTGATCCTTAAACCCTGTATCTAAATGGGGTATGAGACCTCTGGGGATAGAACTTAATGATGAAAAAGCCAGCCTTGCTATATTTTGGGCTTAAGTCCAGTAGCTGAAAGTGTCAAATCATAGTAATGATTACACTGGGGACATTAACTCCATGGGTTTTGCAATAATGGAACATCAACCTCTATAACAGAGGACTTCATTTCATTGTGTTGTGTTATCAGCTTTCCTCAACTGGAAAGCATCCCTTGAGGGCTGACATCATTTTAACCCTGGGCACTCATTTAGCTAAAGTGCCAGCTTTTTCTCTTCTCTGGTGGAAGGGCCCTTAATGAACCTTCACATGATTAAGAGAAGTCTAGCAGTCTGAAATTCCAAAGGAGCCACTGAGCTTGAACGCTCAGCACTCCTCATCCTCTTCTCACTCTTCTTTGCTCACTGTCTACTAAACTGAGATTACAAAATTTGGAAATAGATTTACCAGCCAATCATAGGCTTCCTGATGTTGATAAAAAGAAGTTCTGTTCTGTTTTCAGTTGTCACCATGCTTCTTAAGCCTCAGCTGCAGAGTTTACTCCTAGATACCCATCTGCTCCCCTGCCCAGAGCATGCCACCCTCTTTCCCTTGGCAGTCAACTAGTATCTAGTCTGTGAAGGCAAGCAGTCAGACTGAGTGGCCCAAAAGGGGAACCTGAGGGGTAAGATGGTCCCATGTGATGTTGACTTATTTAGGAAGAAAATGGACCCTGATGTGCATAAATAACCACCTTGAATGGGTTGTGGATAATTGTTCAATTTAATGGGATTTTCATTAGGAGAAAGGGTAAAATAATGTAGCTTGAGTGGGTCCCAGCCCTCCCCATTATCTGGGTGTGTGGAGATGTGAATAATACTGATCCTGGTGAGTCTGTCAGAGCTGAAGCTGATGATGTAACCATATTCCAGCAAGCCCTTTGTCTGAGAGACTGCTGCACAACTGCAGAACAGAACACAGAGGAGCTGAATGTGTTAATGGGAAAAAAGCACTTCCCCTAGCCCTTTCTTCCAAGGGGATGGTGCCACTGGGAGCTTTGTATGTTAGTCAGTATGGTGGCTGGTCTTTAGTGTTTCTCAAGGTGGCTAGTTTTATTCCTTCTGTTTCTCAAAGTTACAATGGAAAGGACATTGTTAAGAACACAATAGATAAAGATGCTTATGCTGAGCTGTGGATCCACTGTTTCTACACTGGGCTGCTAAGACTTCTGAGCTTTTTTTTTTTTGGATCAGAAGCTCTATGTCTTTATTTGGACTTTATAACTAAATATATCATATAAATAATAAGTAAATATATATGTAATATATCATGCCTATAATAATTATATAGTACTTTTGAGCGCTTATTATGCATCTGCCATGCATAAAGAAGTAAATTTGGTGGTAAACAGTGTGGGAATGTGGTCCTTAAAATCAAACCACTGTGGGATTCTATTCTGGCTCTTCCAATTATTAGCTGTGTGATTTTAGGCAAGTTACTCTTCCTAAGCCTCTTTTCCTATCTGTCATGGAGATTGTAATAGTAGGGAGGATTAGATTAAATAATCCATGCAATTAGTTTAATGCCTAACGAACTATAAGCCCTTAAAAACATTAACCTGGGGCTAGCAGGTGGCATAGTTGTTAAGGTGCTGTACTCCCATGTGGTCAACTGCAGTTCAAGTCTTGGATCCAGTGGCTTGAAAATCATGCTGGTCACATGTGCATGCCTGCCCAAAATCCCCAGAGGAGAATGGAGAAGAAGGGATTGTGAAGTGGCCTCACTTTCCTTCCCTCTGTTTCTCTCTCTTTCTACATACCCTGTGGCAAAAAAAAAAAAAAAAAAAAAAAAGTAAATAAATAAATTAATTAATTAACCTTGTTACTAATTTACTTATGTTATCTAAGTCTCCCAATCAACTTTCTGTGGTAGGTACTATTATGATTCCTATTTAATGGATGAAAACAACAACAACAACAACAACTAAGGTTTATGCAGGCTACCTAATACCTTGCTTAAAATCTCAGAGAGCATTAGCTAAGTTGAATTCGGCCTCAAACTTGTAGAAGTCAGAGCTGTTAACCATGAGGCTCTACTTCTTCAGTTTCAAAGGGCTGGGGAGTTTGAATTTGCCCCTCTGTCTTTAATGGGTCTCCTTACTGGTTGTCTTCCTTTAAGGGATGCCCCTCATTGAGATCACCTGAAAAAAATCAGAAGTAAAGAGTGATTGCCTTGCAGGAGTGGAGATGGGTGTTTACTTGGAAGGTGTATGGGTCATTTTCTGCATCTTGATAAGATTTTGCATTATACAGGAATATCCATTTGTCAAAACTCATCAAACGGCACACTTAAAATATATACATTTAACTGTATATAAATGTTTTCTATTAAAAAGGACCTTAACTATTGAACCCTAATTAGTGATTTTCTTATAAACATGTTTAAGGGTGAAATGTTCTGATGTCTGTAACCTATTTTGAAATGTACAAAAAATAAGATAGGGTCTGACTCTGTGGCCTACTGGCTAAGGAAGTTGAATCACACATGGCCAACCACAGTTCAAATCCTGGCCTGGCAGCTTGAAAACCATGCTGGCCGCATGTGCATGCCTGCCCCAAATCCTGACAGTATAGAAAAGTAGAGAACGGATTACAGCATGACCATATCCCATTGGGGAGTGCTTTCTCCCTCTCTCTCTTTCTCCTCCTCTCTCTCTTTCTCTACCTGTCTTCCTCCAGCAAGTGCACACACCCTCTAGCAATTAAAATAAAAGATTGATAGAGGGATAAATAGCAGAATGGATATGTGATAAAATAAAGATAGCAAATGTCAATTGAAGATTCTAAATGATACAGACTACCATGTTTGAAAATGTTTGTAGAAAAATGTGGGAAAAAGAAATTGAAATCACCTTGAGGAGCTTTAAAAAATACTGGGTCAACTGGTGGTAAGGTGATTAAGGCAGTTGGATCCCACGTTGCAGACTATGTGGTTTGAGTCCTAGACCTCGTGGCTTTAGGCACAGGTTGGGCGTGTGCCCAAAAATCCCAAGAGAAGAATAGAGGAGAAGGGATTGCAGTGGCTGGCCCATCCTTTCTAGGGGGTGATTTCTCACTTTTTCCTCTCTCTTTTTGTCTCTCTCCAGGACACACACATGCCCCATAGCAAATTAAGTGTGTTTTTAAAATGTTTAAATTTAAAAAAAATAGCAATGCTTGGAATCACCTCAGAGTTTCAGAAAAAATGAGTCTGGAGCAGGACACAGGAATTTTTTTTATTTCTCCCCAAACTTTCCAGGTGACTTTAATACACAGCCAAAATTGAAAATCACTGCTAGGGTAAGCCTGATTTGGGTGTGTGGACTTGCTAAATAGTAATGTACCTCAGGCATTTAAAACAAACACTGGACTCTCTATGCCAGTTTAATAATAAGCACCTCTGGCTTCCAAACTGAAAGTGTCCTGACAGATTAATTAATTCTGAAACTCTAATGAATGATATGTACAGACTACCTTTCCTCCCACCTGCCATGGCAAGAAAGAATTATCCAGCCCAAAATGTCAGTATTGGAGAAGGGATACAGAGGTAGAGCATTGACGGGATAGGGAGGTGTGGTGTTATCTGTTGAAGATATCTCGATCAACGGGTCTGGGGAGAAATGTTCACATATCGAAATGGTCTCATTGTAAGCCAAACAATATGATTGAAAGTATATACAAAAAAAATAAATAATGTGAAAAAATAAAAATTAAAAAAAAGAGATAGGGAATCAAGGATGGGAAATATATATATATATATATATATGTATATATATATATATATATATATATATATATATATATACATATATATATATATATACAGGAAACAAGAAATGGAAAATTATTTGCTGACAGTAACATGTATGTTGATGTGCTTGATTGAGACAATATACAGTGTACTCTAGATGGAAAATCTCACTTTGTATGCTGTAATGATGTACAGTGAATGAATGTAAATAAATAAATTTAATTAAAAAAAAAAACAAATCCTGCTATAGACCAGTGTCTCTCAGTCATAAAACTGCATACCAAGTTACCTAGAAATCTTGTTATTCAAGAAGTCTGACTCGAGGCCTTAGAGTCTGCATTTCTGACTTGCCCCTAGGTGATTTGCATGCTGTGGGTCTAGGGATTGCACATTGAATACTAAGAACCTATAATTTCTGTCTTTATCTTTCTACCAGATCTTGCCTTCCTCAGAGTCTTAAGTTCTCAAGGCACTTCTCTGGGATTGGATATTCTGAAAAACTACTAAAGACTAAATGACTAAAAATGTAAAGGATTTTAGTGGGGCCATTAAAGTCTTAAACCAAAGACCACCTTGGATGACATTTTCAGAGCCTAAATAAGCATAGCCTAAAAATGAGATGCATTTTGATCTACGGAAATAGGGCAACTTTTTTTTTTAGCAGTTTTTCACAAAATCCAGGTGTACCCAGACTGAGTTTATGAAAGCATTCTTATTCATTTGCATATCCCTGGGACCCAGCACAATGCCTGGCTTAAAGTAGATATCCAAAACATTTTTGTTGAATTAATTGACAGTGGGTAAAAGTACTCATAGTTCTGTAAATAATCTAATAGAGCTACAAAGAGAAGCATGTATTGGGCAGAAGCTGTCATGGACTCTGGGAGGCCAGAAAACAATGCCCTTCAGCAGTTTTCCATTTGAAACACAGAGGTTTTCAAGCTTTGTTTGTACTTAATTTTAAACTGGATGATTAGATACGTTGAGCATTCCCTTTGTTATTTTTTGTTTAGTAGACATGGTATATCAATATCTTATATCTCTACTCAGTATTCAGTAAAATGTTTTACAGTTTTTGGTGTGTATTGATATAATTTTGTGTATGTATTTCTGTTGGCATTATACTTGGCTAGCTCTAAAATGCATGCATCCTCTGGGAAGTCACCCTCTTTCCTCTTCCCCTGGATGGCAAGAGGATTGAATAAAATAGCTGTGTGTTCTTATTTCCCCTTTTTGTAAGTTAGAACCCCATAGAACTGGGTGAGTAAGGTATGTGTATGGGGAGGGCGGCATCTCATTTGTTCCTTTTCTTTTATTAGAAAGGAGCCTTAGAGTACCAGCAGATGGCATAATGATTACATTGCTGGACTCCCATTGAGTCGACTGAGGTTGGAATCTCAAACCTGGCAGCTTAAAATTCAAGCTGGGCCTACATGCGTGGGTATCCAAAATCCTGAGAGGAAGATGAACAAGAAGGGCTTGTGTCATGGCTATCCCATCTAGGGGTTATTTCTCACTTTCTGTCTCGCTCTGTCTCTCTGGCGAATATGCACGTCCTATAGCAAAAATCTCTCTGTAAGAAAGAAAAAGAAAGGGGCCTTAATATACATAAGAATGTAAATATTTCTGATAAAAATGATGTGTATGGTAATATTCTTGATTTGATTCTCATGTCCTGTATGCATACTTTGAAAAACCACATTGTGTGCTATAGAGATGTATAACAATTAAATGTGAATAGAAATAATAACAATTTTTTTGAAAGATTTTAAAAAATAAAGGAGCTTTTGTAGTAAGGATTGAAGACCCAGGCCCTGGGAGAAAAAACTGAAATTATTAAAGAAGGGAATCATCTACTTTTTATTTATTTATTTTTATGGAGAGGTTTTTGCTATAGGGTGTGTGCACTCACCAGAAATACAGAGAAAGACAGAAAGACAGAAAGTGAGAAATCAACCCCCAGGGGGGGATGGCTACACTGCAATCCCTTCTCCTCCATTCTCCTCTCGGGATCGCACACATGCCCGGTGTGACTTTAAGCCACTGGGTCCGGGACTCAAACCATGGTCGACTACATGGGAGTCCAACGACATAGCCATGACGCTTACTGCTGACCCTTCATCTAGCATTTTTGGCTTAATCAACTGTCGGTGTATTTCTACCCACTACCATTGACTCTAAGAGATGTGTGCTAATAGGTCATATGATTTGTAGTGTGCCATCCATAGGCTCCTCTCATGGACCTGCCACAGTACTTGAAAGCACTCCTTTGGGGACCATCTCCTTGGATAATTCAAGTTTTCTAAAGGTCTTTGTTAAAACATATGGGTTAGCATATTGAGAAGGAGATTGGTTGGTTGCTTAGAGCTGGAGGGATTGGAGGGAGATGGGGAGTGATTTCTAAGGAGTACAGGGTTTCTTTTGGGAGTGACAGTTATTCTAAAGTTGATTGTGCTGATGGTTGTATGACTGTGAATATACTAAAACCCATTGAATTGTATAATTTAAATAAGCTAATTATATAGCATATATATTATATCTTTAAAAAAAACCAGTTACAAAAATATATAAGCATGTGGGTTAAATTATGGGGGCCCTGTAGCAGTATTGTGCAGAGGAAGTTGGATCCCATATGGCCAACCAGTGTATGAGTCCTGAACCTAGCAGCTTGAAAAACATGCCAGGTATGTGCATGTGCCCAGGATACTTTTTTTTTTTTTTTAAGAGGTTTTTTTTTTTTTTTTTCCTTTTTTTTTTTTTTTTTTTTTTTTTTTTTTTTTTGCTATAGGGTGCGTACACGCACCAGACAGGGAGAGACAGAAAGTGAGAAATCACCCCCCGGGGGGATGGCCACACCGCAATCTCTTCTCCATTCTCCTCTCGGGATCTTGGGCATGCACGCGCCCGCGCCCAGCGTGAGTTTAAGCCACCGGGTCTGGGACGCGAACCGTGGTCAACTACATGGGAGTCCAGCGACATAGCCATTACACTAACTGCTGGTCCCATGTGCCCAGGATTTTAACAGGGTAGAGAACTGGAGGGAAAAAATTGCAGCAAGACCAAGTCTCACTGGGGTGTGCTTTCTATGTCTCTCTCTTTCATATGCATGTGTACACACGCCCTAGCATTAGGAAAAAAGGAGAGAGATAATTGGAGAACTCTGGAGTGCCACATTGTAAGGGAAAATGGTTAGTTCTATCAACAGGAAGGGAAAAATCTAAACAAAATATATAAAGTAGGAATTGGGATTCATTCTAAAATTTTCAACTTTCCATAAATCCATTTCTACTTTTTCAAATCTAATTACCAGTGATCCCAACTGTTATCAAGTGGTTAAATATTAGATTCTTTGCTTGGGAAAGCATTCAGGAAATGCTTGAATACAGTGAACAAGGACAGCCACATCCCCTAAGATAAAACACTCATGGCATCATTAATAAAGCATGGGGTTTGGCACTATATCAGGGTTCTGGAAGCTCTTTAAATTCGATCAGACCACTTGGGCCACTGTTGCTTTCTACAAAGAGCTACAGGGCCAGAGGCCTGAGAAAATTGGATGTTTTTTTCACTGAAATCGAGACATGGTTTTGGAAGAAGTGGTGTTAAGACCACAATTATCTCATATAGCCTTGTGGCTAGAGGCTCCAAAGCCACAGAGGGAAAATCCCTGTCTCTCCACATGTGGCTTTCCATGAACCCACTGTAATTTCATGAGGTTGGTATGGCACACTGTAGCAAAAATAGCAGGACCACTTCAATAAAACTGTTCAAGAAACAGAAATATCAGGACCTGGGCCCTTAAAACACCTTTTTCTTTCTTTCTTTCTTTCTTTCTTTCTTTCTTTCTTTCTTTCTTTCTTTCTTTCTTTCTTTCTTTCTTTCTTTCTCTCTCTCTCTCTCTCTCTCTCTCTCTCTCTCTCTTTCCTTCTCTTTCATTCTTTCTTTCTTTCTTTTTTTTTAGAGGTTTTTGCTATAGGGCATGTGCACTCACCAGAAAGACAGGGAGAGACAGAGAGACATAAAGCGAGAAATCACCTCCAGTTGGGATGGCCACACCACAATCCCTTCTCCTCCATTCTCCTCTCGGGATCTTGGGCACTCACACACATGCCCGGCATGAGTTAAGCCACCGGGTCTGGGACTCAAACCACAGTCGACCACATGGGAGACCAGCGACATAACCATTACTCCAACTTCTGGTCTCCCTAAAACACCTGTTTCTATGCCTGAGCTCATGCTAGTTGAGCACATGAGTAGTATGGTTTCAAACATGGTTAAGAATTCTCCAACCCTCCAAATTTGATTTTAAGATAACTTGGGAGTAAAAAATAGCACATTTGCCTACTATCAGTGTTCAGATCTTGTGACGATAAAAGCTCTAAGCAGTAGGGCATGATGGTTTGGCTAACCTGGGGGGAAAGAGTCCACCACTAGGGAAAGAGGATTACAAATTAGAAGGTTGGGGTCTAATGAAACGAATTTGACTTTTCTCAATTTTGCTCTAGAAGTCCCCTTTCTTTGTCTGTGCTTAACAATTCCTGGGCTTTGAAATGTAAATTTAGGCAGGGTTATCGCTAGAACCCAGAATTATGGCATCTGTCCTATAGGGCTGCTGAGTTTCATACAACACACACGTTATTCACTATTTGTCACTCTTTAGGTCCTACTAATGCCAGAGAAACCCAGGACAAAGGAAAGGCTACAAAAAGACAAAGGGAATAGACATTTGGCAGAGTATTAAGTATGTATTTCATGGCAAAGACTTGTCTATATTGGATGCCAGTTGGAGGGAGTCCAGTTTGGGCCAGCAACTGACCCTGGGTGCAATAAAACCCCAATTTATAAGAAAACATTGTAGAGACTCTTCTGATTGAACTCATCTTGCCCTTCAGAGAACTGTGGGTTATTTATAAAACATAATGATATCCTGCAATTCTCATTTTCCTGCTAAGAAGAGATTTTATCATCTCTCCAGATTTCACACCAGGGTCAGTCTCACTTGGCTCCATTTCCCTATGTCTGCCGATCTCAAATAATCAGGGAGCATCTTGTCAGGAAAAAGCCAGATGGGTACACAGGGAAGTGATCCAGCCCCTAAGGAAATAAAAGTTTCAACTTATCTCTGCTCCTCCACAGCACTAGTAAATGAGGGGCCAACAGACAGAGATGCAGGAGGGGAGTACCTCCAATTTAGTGCAGAGATATAGAGACCTGGGTCAGATGAGCATTTTCTGGAGTTTGGGGAACAGGAAATTCAAACTTTCATCTTATAAGCTCACATGATAAATTCTGATAACCACCCTCACTATGCTCTGGAAACGAACTTAGTCCTCTCTTTCATTTGGAGTGTCAGAGTAATAGAGCCTCACAATGCAATTCTCACTCTCCATGCCTTCTAGAAGTGGGAGGCAAAGTGAAATACTGTGGAAAAAAACATGGATAATGATACGTGGTCTAATCAAGTTCTCAAAATGAGGGACGTCCTCACCGCTTTTACAGTTTGATTCCTTAGAGGTTTTTTTTCTCTGTAGATTATGTGGTAAAAAGATTTTAGACTTAGTTATTCTCCAGTGTCGTTATTGCATACCTAGTACAGTGCTTAATAATGTGGTGCCCATTAAATATTTATTTAAAAAGTAGGCCTGTCACCTGGCATTAACCTCTCCTTATCTCCATGGAATGTAACCTTTGGAGTCTCTGTCTCTTGACCTCATCAGGCAGGTACCAACTATTACATGGCTAATGTCTGTTCTCTGGATTAATCATGCTCTGGGAGCCTGGACAATGTCTAGATAAAGACAGGGAAGAGGGAAGTGTTGTTATTCAAACAACCATGTTTTTAATTGTTCTGAGAGTTGGTTCTGTGGTGAGCTCTGGTTAGTTTCCTCTTTTTAGCCTTGACCCTTGGCACGGTGGTTTAGACTCATAGTTATGTTTCTGAACTGATTATTTGCTACATGTTTTTGGGTTTCCTGGTTACTATCCTTGTTTCCTGACCCATGATCTTAACATTAGTTCACAGATTTCAAAGGAAGAGCCTTGCCTTTTACTTTTTAATTATTTTTGCCGTGATGAGTCAAAGTACAGTTCTGGATTGAGGAATCCCAAACCAATTTACCTAAAAAATGAGCAGTTGGAAAACAAGGTCAAGTTATCAAAATTGGGGTTAGATATATACAGATCAGGATCTCAGAGTAAAACAGAAACAACATAGTAGTATTAAGTTTAGAAGCATGAGGTAGGATACGAAGATTCATATCATGACATTATGCTAATTATATGTTCAACCGATGGTTCTCAATCGGTAGTAGTTTTGTCTACCAGGTGACATTTCATAATGTCCAGAGACAGTTTTGATTGTCATGACTGTTGAGGTGCTACTGGCACCTAATGGGTGGAGGCCTGAGATGCTGCTAAATATCCTAAAATGCACAGGACAGTCTCCCTATAGCAAACAATTATCCAAACCAAAATGTCACCAGTGCCAGAGTTAAGATAACATGTATTAAGCAAAGAAAGATACAAATCGTAGACCACAATTATATAAAATATGTAGATGAAAATGAGACTGGAATGATACACATCACAGTTATAAATAGTGGATGTGTCTAGGTTATGCGTCTATTTTTCCTTTTCTCGGGCTTCCAAATTTTCTATTGTAACCCTTGCCTTGAAATAGCTAAATTATTTTTTAATTATAAGTAACACATGAACACATGCTGCTTGTCCCCTCCCCTGAGGTAACAGGTTTTATGGCTGTGGACTCTCAGAGCTTTATATATGCATTTACACATATGTATGTGCAGCCATACAAGGTATGTACTATCTAATCTTTTTCAATAGTTTCATAGTATTCCTTAGTTTATCTGTTTTCCTACTGATGAACATTTAAGCTTCTTCTAGTTTGGGTTATAACAACAAATGTTCCTTGAACATGCTTGCATAGGTGTCCTAAAATGGGTATGGGGATGTGAAAATGTGAATGTAAATATGAAAAATACATATTTAAATTTTTATAAGCTACTACCTACCAATTGCCTTCCAAATTGCAAGCAAGTTTTATATCCTGATACCCTCATCAACACTTGAACTTATCTTTGTGTTAACATTTGCTAATCAGAGAACTGAGAAATAGTATCTTGCTTTTGTTTTAGTTTACATTTCCCTTGTTACTGATGAGGTTGGGCACCTCTTCATGTATTTGTTGAACGTGTCATACATTCTGTTCTGTAAACAGTGCTATTCATATCCCTTGCTTACTTTTGTATTATAATAACTTACGAATATTTTTAAGAGAAAGCAGAATTTCGTTTATATAAAACTACAGAAGCCAGGCTCTACCCAGCTGGCATGTCCTCCCTAGACAGAGATCATGAGTCCCACACCAAAATGATCCTTTCTTGTCATTACAAGGAATCCAAGAAAACAGCTATATTATGAAACAAATTAGCCTGGCCCATTTCCGCCACTGCTCCATGTTTCTCTGGAGTCTTTGTATGCCTGCATCATTATGCTGAGCAGCCAGCAGGTACTGCCAGTCAGATTTGCTCCAGTCAAATACAAATCTGATATGTGGTAAGGCATAAAGAACCATGAAAGGCAGCGTGTGAACTGGATGGTATCTGCGGCCCGTGCAAATGGCAATTAGGACCATTAAATTTCAGTTAATCTTCATTAAGAACATCTGTTGTCTAGCCCACACAAGAAAGCCAAAGATGAGATTGGGTGATTGTGATCACTGCAAAGAAATAGCTTTTCTCAACTATTTTTTCACCATCTTGGGCATAAACTGAAAGAGATGTGGCAAAGAAACTGTGTATGTGATGTGTATAGTGGCTACAGATTAAAACTAAATGGAAAGCTCCTTCGAAACTCTGGTATTATTTTGAAACTAGGGAGCTTCTAGACAATGCCCCTTGTGGTGAAGAAGATAATTAATTGAGTTGTGGTGAGTTTCAGGATCAGAAGAAGGGGTTCCAAAGATTCAACCAGAACTGGCCTTTGGCCAGATGGGCATAGTTAAATTGGGCTTTATCAAATCTCATTATTCTGGTCTCTCCGGTCCTTTTGGTTATCCTACCCCATACACTGTCCTACTCTGTTCCTGTAGGGCTTTGTTCTTTGATGGAGGACTTAAAACCCTTCATATCCCTGCTACCAAAATGTTGCCTGTCTACCACCCTTCCCCCAATAGATGGAGATTATATTCTGCCCGTTGGCTTGTGTTCTGTGATGTAGCAGACAGCCTCAAGACTGTTCACACCAGTTGCAGAAGAGCTAGAAGGGGAAAGACAGGGCTTTCTGCACCTTTCCCTGAGTTTAGGTACGTTAGGTTTTTCCTGACCATCAACTATTGTGGTAATTATCTTCAATTCTAAGTGAGTTAGAGACTGGGTGGAAGATAGGTAGGAAAGTGGTGTAAATCACGTTCCTTTGTGGTATGGACCAAGTATTTTACCTTAGTAGCCTTATCATGGTTATAATTTTACATTTATTTGGGTGATTATTTCGTCAGCAGCAGTCTCCCTACTAAACTGTAAGCAACATGGGAGTAGGAAACACATTTATTTTTATTCATCAGTGAATCTCCAGCATATGTCTGTCACATGATATGTGCTAAATAGCATTTTTTTTTTTGGAGAGGTTTTTCGCTATAGGGCGCGTGCGCTCGCCGGACAGACAGAGAGAGACAGAGAGACAGAAAGCGAGAAATCACCCCCCAGGGGGGATGGTCACGCCGCAATCCCTTCTCCTCCATTCTCCTCTCGGGATCTTGGGCACGCACGCACACGCGCCCGGCGTGAGTTGTAAGCCACCGGGTCCGAGACGCGAACCGCGGTCGACTACGTGGGAGTCCAGCGACATAGCCATTACGCTAACTGCCGGTTCCCCTAAATAGCATTTTTTGACCAAATAAATGGTTTTGATTGATATTCTTAGAATTAACAAAAGCAGGTATCCAGTCAGGAGAATAAGAAAAGGCATTTGTGAGGTGTACAACATCCCACCACTTCCTTATTCTCACCATGCGAGACATCTCAAAACCCTGTGATTCTATACTCTCTATTTGCATAAGGCTGTCCCACCTATAAGCATCCCCTGAATCTGCCAATAGTGCTTTCACCTAGGAAAGTTGGAAATGATTGTGGATAAAGCCTGCTTTTGATAGTTTATTATTTTCCCATGATCTCAAAGCTACTGCTTTCTTTAGAATGAATGCCCAATTAGCAGGCACAGGCCCACCTTGCCCCTTGGAGCCTAGCGGGGAAACTGTGCCAGCAAGTTGTGGAGCTGGGATGGCAAGGGAATTGATTAGCTTGGGGAGTGCATTTCTATTAAATTTGAAACAAAAATATACTGGTGCATTTCTTTTTTTTTTTCCTCTTTAAATTTATTTATTTTTACATTAATTCACTATACATCATTACAGCATACATATGGATTTTCCATCCAAAATACACTGTGTATTGGCTCAATCAAGCACATCAACATACATGTTTTCAGCAAATAATTTTCCAGTTCTTATGTCTTGTATACTTTGTTTTTTGTTTGCCATCCTTGATTCCTTATCCTTCACCCTCTGCCATGTCCCACCCTCCTCCCACATTGTCTCTGGTATTCATGGTTGCTTTCTATGCCTTCCCCCCATTTAATTGATTTGCTAATGAACTTAATTAGTCTAAATATACCAATAGCTAGCACAGCTGATATATACCTATACATGAACCCAAGTCTGACTTTAGGCGTAAACCCCAGTGAGTAGAATGAACATACTATAAAGTAGTAGCTAGCTGGGGCTATATAGCTTACTGCAGTCATCAAATATGCATTTTTTTAAAAATTGATACAAACAGTTTTATCATTTTTTTTCTCCGCAACTTTTTTTTTTAATTACTTAACATTCATTCCCTGAGCATCATCACAACGTACTAAATATGGTTTCCCATCTAGAATAAACTGCATAGTGGCTTAATCAAGCATGTTATCATCAATAATATTCCATTTTTACTTTCATACATATGTATACGTATATATATATGTTTTTTACCCCATGTTTGACCCTCTGCCCTTTCCCACTCTCTTATTACACTATCTCTGCTATATACAATTGTCTTCCATTCCTTTTCCCCCAACATTTTGTTCATCACACAATATCATAAGTAATCTAACTACTTTCAGCAGGTAATTTCAAGAAGAGTAGTTTTGAACTGGTAATGATATTTCCTTGAAACTTAAAGCCTAGAAACAGGTTAGTATTCTGTTCAAATAGTAGGTACATGCACCTATCAACCACTCAAGACAGGACAAAAATCCTTTAAAACCGGAAAACAAAGCTTAGGAGAAAAGCAGCAATAATTTAGTCAAGTCACACAATGTTGTTTCATCGGTTCAGTCTCATGTACTTAATCTTTCTTCTGTTAAGGTTCGATCTTCCAGATTGAATTCTGGGATATAATATTCATCTCCAAACATTGTCCCTACAATTAAGTTGCCCATTTTCTTAGTTTTTGAACTCTTATTTCTGTGTGTCTGCATTTAATTTTACTGACATAGCACTCCCTTAAGAACTTCTTGGAAATCTGGTCTGGTGCTGGTAAATTCTTTCAGGTTTTGTTTATCTGGGAAAGTTCGTGTCTTTTCTTCCCAAATGAATGATAACCTTGCTGGGTACAGAATTCTCGGTTGAAATTGCTTTTCCCTTAATATTTTGAATATATTTTCCCATTCTCTCCTCGCTCGCATTGTTTCCGATGAGAGGTCTGCCGTTAGTCTGATGGGATACCCTTTGTAGGTAACTTGCCTTTTTTCTCTTGCCAGACTTCGTATCTTGTCTTTGTCTGTGGTTTTGGTCAATCTGGCTATAATGTGTCTTGGAGAAGATCTTCTTGGGTTGATTCTATTTGGGGTCCTCTGTATTTCTTGGGACTGAATCTTTGAGTGCCTCTCCAGGTTTGGAAAGTTTTCTTGCAGGATTTCATGGAATAGATTATCAATGACCTTATGAATCTCTTCACCCTCTGGGATGCCTATTATCCAGATTTTTGGACGTTTAATTGTATCTAGTACTTCTCGCATATTATTCTCAAAGTTTTGGGCAATTTTCTCAGTCTTTGTGGTGGATTTTTCTAGGCCAGTCATTTTCTCTTCTACATTAGAGATTCTATTTTCTGCATGATCTAGTCTGCTTTTAATACTTTCAAGGGAGATTTTGACTTCTTGTATTATAGCCTTCATCTCTAACAGTTCCATTTGATTCTTTTGTAAAGTGTGAAATTCCTCTTTTAGATCTTGCATGAATTTCCTCACCTCCTGGAACTCTTCAACTCCTTTCTCCTTCCTCTTCAGCAGTTCCTTGTCTCTCTTCTCTTCCATCTCTGTTAGCTTTGCCATTATGAATGTTCTGAATTCTTTATCAGACATTTCCATGATTTCCATTGAACTGTGTGTGGATGAAGAGGAGCTATCTGTTTCCCTTGGAGGAGAGGCATTTTCCTGCTTCTCCATATTTCTTGTGGTCCTGCAGCGATTTCTAGTCATTTGGTGGATGGTCGGTTTCTTCCCAAACTTGGAAGTTCAATCATGCGGGTTTTGTATGCTGGAGGCCCAGTTAGCAGTGGGACATCTTCCTTTCTCCCAAAATGGCTAGATCGCAGGAGCCATGGAGCAGACTGTCTCTTGAAGAAGGGCTGTTTACGCGGGTTTTGTATGCTGGAGGCCCAGTGATCAGTGGGACATCTTCCTTTCTCCCAAAATGGCTAGATCGCAGGAGCCATGGAGCAGACTGTCTCTTGAAGAAGGACTGTTCTACTGGTGCATTTCTTGTAACATAATTGCTCCAGGAATCTGCCAATATTTCACTCTCCTACTCCTTAAAGAAAATAGACATGAAAGGAAGAAAAGATGAAGGCTAACACAGAGATGCTGAAATAGGAATGAAGATACTTTGAAGAAATTTTGACTCAACCCTGAAGCTTTATTTATTTATTTTTTGCTAGAGAGAGACACACAGAGAAAGTGGGAAAGTGAGAAAGAACCGTCTTTGGGAGATGACCAGGCCACAATCCCTTCTCTTCCACTTTTCCTTTCAGGATTTTGGGTGGGCATGCACACACATGCACCTAGCGTGTTTCTCAAGTCACAGATCCAAGACTCGAACTTCATGGGATCCAGCTGCCTCAAGCACACCACTGACTGGCCATTACCTCAAGCTTTCATTCAAAAGGATTCTTACAAACTGAAACAAGGATTCTTTTTTCACTTCTCAACTATCACATTTCATCTTTTTTCAAACTTTTCTTTTTCTGTAGTTCCTCACTTGATCTCTTATCTATTGCCCTGAATCCTATCCATCGATAGCAAAAATAAGATTCTGATTGAATCCCAGACTCTCCCATATGACCCAGGATCCTGATGTTGAATTGAGGAACAGACTGAAACAACAAATGTTTTTGCCACTTTAGCTCCACAGTTGCTACTAATTGGAATAGCTTTTATTTGCAAAACCAAACCCAGAGATTTCCAGTGAGACCAATGCTAATTCCATAAACTCAGGAGATAGATAAAGCAGTTGGCTTGGGTATCACTAATTTCATTTTCATCCTTATGTTTGCCATCATTCACTCAGAGGCAAGAATAAGTCAGCTATGATAACCCTGGATTGGCATTGTGAATTGCAGCTGTAAATTTCTCTGTAAATTGAAATGTACAGATGATTTAAAGTCAGATATAGAGAACAAAAGAAGCTACATATGAGACTTTGATGGTAAATAATTTGGTTATTTGTTTAGCTGGGTATTTGGGACTGGTTTATTTTTAATTTTTTACAAGGAGATAGCTCCCGATAGAATTGAAGTTGAATTTATAATAGCAATTTAGAACCTTAAATGAAATTAGTAAAATCAAACTTCAAAACATGCTGAAATGAATACAAGAGTAAAAGCTGGTTACTTTAAAGATACTGACAAATTTTCCTCTTAGAAGCAATAATTTTGGTGGGGACCAGCAGTTGACATAATGGCTATGTCACTGAACTCCCATGTAGTTGACCGCAGTTTGACTCCTGGCCCCAGTGGCTTAAACTCACGCCAGGTGCGTGTGCGTGCATGCATAAGATCCCGAGAAGAGAATGGAGGAGAAGGGATTGTGGCGTGGCCATCCCCCCTGGGGGGTGATTTCTTGCTTTCTGTCTCTCTGTCTCTCTCTGTCTTTCTGGCGAGCACACAAGTCCTATAGCAAAAACCTCTCAAAAAAAAAAAAAAAGAATAATTTTTTTAGTACGAAAGAGTAAACATTATAGGGTCATCCAGTCTCACCTTCCATTCAAAAACAAAAACATCTTTTAACAATGACTGATTAAACTCTGAAAATCTCCAAAGACAGGAAGCTCATTGATCCTTATTTTTTTTTTATTTTAATTAAACATTTTTTTAATCACCAGAAGGCTTGAGAGAGAGAGAGAGAGAGAGAGAGAGAACCCCCAAAGGGGTGTGGTCACGCTGTAATCTCTTCTCCATTTCTCCCTCCAGATTGTGGCATGCACCCACGTATACCTGGTATATTTTTCAGGCCACTAGGGCTAGGATTCCAGAGATGGTTGGCCGTATGGAATCTGGTTCCTTGTGGGATCTGGCTCCTAAAACAGTTATGGAGCTGGCCATTTATTATCTTTTTAAAAATGTCCACATAATATATTATTGGTCCATTATTATTTTAAGTGATTCAAACCATCCAAAAATATATAGAGAATATATGTGAAAGTTCTCTGTTCTTCCTTCCCACACCCTCCTCTTTCTCCAAACTTGATCATTGTTAACTTTTTGATGCATATATTTCTAGACCTTTTCGATATGTTTATATCAGTGGTTTTCAACAAAAGCATTTGGCAATATCTAGAGACATTTTTTGGTCGTCACAGCTGGGGTGGGATGCTAGTGGTACCTGCTGAGTAGAAACAAGAGATGCTGCTAAACTACCTTACAATCAACAAGACAGTTCCCCACACACAAAAAAAAAGAACTATCCAGCTCCAAATGTTGGTGACACTGACACTGAGAAATCCTGATTCACACATAATGATAGAGAGATATAAATATATCTTTTCTTATTAAATAAATAAGAACACATAACCTCCAGTTTTGTGTGATCTAGTTTTACACCATTTGAGCTCTTTCCATGTTGGCCACTGCAATATATGTATGTATGTGTGTGTGTGTGTGTGTATATATATATATATATATATATATAATATAGAGAGAATATGTGAAAGTCCTCTTTTTTTCCTTTCCACACCCTCTCCCCTTTTTTCAGAGGTGATCTTTGTTAACTTTTAATGTGTATTTTTCTAGACTTTTTTGATACATTTATATCAGTGATTTTCAACCAAAGCATTTTCGCTTGTGTGTGTATATATATATATATATATATATATATATAAAACATCTTTATATATATATATATATATATATATATATATATATATATAAAATGCATAATTTCGTCATAATATGTATTTTCCATACATTTTTTGAAGATCTCTAATATTAGATTCTTAGAATTACAGGATCAAAGGGTATATATAGTTTTATAAATGCATACTTTTACCCAGTGTTTGTGTGCTGTTTTCTCATACCTTAAACACTGCTTACTGGTCTTTTAAATTTTTATCAGATTAATGAATAAATAATAATATATGGGGCCAGATGGTGATGTCGTTAAAGTAACTGGATCCTACATGGCTGACTATGCAGTTATGGTCCCAGACCCAACAGGTTGAAAACCATGCCAGGTGCATGTATATGTGTGCCCAAAATTCCAAAAGGAAAAGTAGATGAGAAGGAATTACAGCATAGCCATCCCTACATGGGGAATACTTTCTTATTATCTCTTTCTGTCTCTCCTCCAGTGAGTATACATGCTCTCTAGCAAAATTATATTTTTTTCTGCTTTCATTTGCATTGCCCTGATAATGTCAAGATTGAATGAGCATGACTTCAACCATTTTAAAGTAATTGTCTATTTATTTATTCTGTCTATTTTTCCGGATTTTTAAATATTTTTTCTTTTGTTCATGATAAAGTGCATGCACACACATGTGAACGAGTAAATAAGAGAGACAGGAACTCCCTTCCTCCAGCCGTCTATCCTATCACATCTTTGGCTCTCATGGGTATGTTTCAGGCTGACCAGGCTGGGGTTCAAACCATGGTCACCATATGAGATCCAGCCTCTCTTGAGCAATGAATGCCTTACTATGTCACAGAGGCACCCCTGTTCTTTTCTAAAAATTTGTATGATATGTTTATATTTTAGAAGGCAGTCCTTTGTTGAATATGTTGCAAATATTCTCTCATCTTGGAGTTTATATTTTATATTTATTTACCATTATCTTTTTCTGTACAAAAGTTTTCAATTTTGGTGTAATCAAATTTATTCCTTTGTTTTATGGCTTCTGTATTTTGGGACTTGCTGAAGAAGGCTTTTCTTACTGAAAGGTGATTTTTAAAAATCCTTTTATATTTTCTTCAAATCTTCTCATTGTTTCCTTTTATGTTTATCTCTGTTCTCATATTTGGTATTGGGATGGTGAGTCTACCTGCTACCTTCTTTTTCCCAAATAAGCAATGTCTGAATTCAATTTGTAAGATAACTTTTCTCCACTGATGTCATCTTGATCACAAACTATACTTCATATACACACACTGTTCTGTTTATGGACTCTATTCTTCCATAATCTCTGTTCAATCGACTAATTTCTGCCTGTTTCTGGCCTAGTACCATTCTATTTTAAATACCTGAGTCTATTTCGTTCCTGATATTATGGTCCTCACCTGTGATATTTTCCAAATTTAATTTGCAATTCTTATATATTTTCTTCTTCTATGAACTTTATAATCAGATTACTCAAGGAGGCCTCCAGGTGCGAACTAGCAACTCTTCCATGTGGGTCAAGCCTCACAGAGTATTGCATTGACTGCCTTGTCTGGTTTACACACGCTTTCTAAATCTTAGTTTTATCATCCAACATCAATCTTTTGATTGAGTTTTATTCCTTTGGAAGGGCTGTTCAATTAAAATGAAAACTCATTGTACTGACATTCAATCCTCAGTTCTTCAGTTTGCAAACAAATGTATAATAAAAATATAACTTCAAAAACTTCAGACTAATATTTTATAGCATTTTTACCACCTGTACCTGGAGAACTCATACTTAACCACTGGGACTCATGTAAAATGTCACTGCCTCTGTCAAGCCTCCATTCCCTATTCTCGGAATAGAATAGGTTCCATTCATGTATTATAAAAGAATTATAATACCTAGCCTACTTCCTTTACTATCTAATTAAATCCTTAATGGTCTTCTATTCTCTGCATCCCCTTACCCTGAGCCTAGGATGACAAGTGGACTGTGGTGTCTGCCTACTGAGAAAGACCATGAGATTGAGTAGGAACTCAGTACTAGGAGGGATAAATGATTTCTGCTGTGGGCTCAGGAGAGAAGCATTTTGACAACCCTGGCCCAAGACATGGTCTGTACTCAAAATATATATTTTTAATGGACATTTATCCTCCTACATATGTCAAGTTACTTTATCAAGAGAAAGATATAAGCATGATTTGTGTGAACTTTTTGTTTACTGATCATGATTTCTCTTGTGTGCTCAAAAATAATCCCTTTTAGGTTTTTTCCAGGATATCAGCATCAAGGTAATTGGTTTATATTTTCTCAGATATATTTCTTCCCCTTTGCAAAAATTAGGACAACATTTCCTTGTCTTTAGCCTTCTGGCGCTCCTTCCATTTTCCAAGAACTTTCCAGGTGGTAGTGACTCATTTGGAGAAAATGGCCTCTTTCACTCGGACCTTTCAACAGCATTGTTTGTCATGGTCAGGGGCCATAACTAGGAGAACTGTTTCTTGGAAAAAGTATATTTGAATTGGGCAAATCAGAGGCTGAAGTCAGGATGGCCAATAAATGTGTTATTGACAGAGGCCTGGCCTAGAAACAGAGCCAAGTGTAAGGAGGCAGTTTTCTCTGAACCATGTCCCAACAAGCATTTCGAATGGCCCTCCCTGTCTCTTCCCTTCCCCTTCTCTTGGCTCCATGTTCTCCTCTTTGCTATACTTTATCTCCTCTAAGCTGAATTTGGATGGGTAAAGTGTAGCCTCAGCACAAAAATGATCAGAAGAATGCACATCTGCCCTCAAGTTCCAGATTAGGGCTTAGGTCAGTGACTGTTAGTGACAGAGATAATAAGCAAAACAGGAAATTATTTCAAGAAATTGAAGATATCAGATTAATAATAGATCCATTTCACTCTGTATATTTTTGAAAAAAAGAGGACATCAGCTGTGTAGATACACAAAAATTTCACATACATGCACACATAAAGACTCCTAAAAGTAACAGATTTGTGGGGGGTGGATCTACCTCGTGCCTAGTCTTATGCTAGATGCTGGGAGGATACAAAGACATGATACAAAGAATGTTGCAATCATTAAAATTTCCTTGTACTTTACTGAGAGAATGACAAACAAGGATTGAATTTTTTAAAGCCTTTTTTAAAAACAAGATTTGGAACCAAAATATAAATGAATGTTTTAAAACTCTAGCTTCCAATGACCAGAAAATGAAATTCATCCAAACTCTGTGTTCCAACTATGTGTTAGTTAAATGACCCTTGATCTACTGTAAATTTGAACAAAATGAGATAGAAAAGACTGCAACTTGTCTCCCCACCCAGTGCTGGGGGTTGATTTGTAGAAGCTGCACAGGCCTAGTCTTTTATTGGGATTTAAATCTAATCATGCAAGTTCAGTCTAGCTTGCCCTATCCCTTCAATGTGGATCCTATCACTTATTTGGGTAAGAGATACATTGGGAAGGGAACTTGGGTCTTCCAAGGGGTTGTCTGGCAGCTATGAATCATTGAAATCTGGACTCCTGATACATGAAACCAGTGCAAATGTAAACAGGGGCTGCTTTGGTCAAAGTGGAAAGGTTTGAATTGAGCTCCCTCCAGGCAATCACACTGGCTGCCATTTTATACAGTCTATTTCTGTCTTCCTGTACACATCCCTCAATTTGCATTCCTGTTGAAACTTGCCACTAATCCTGCCTCTCTGCGTGGGAGGTGGAATGGATTTGGAGGATAAAAAGAAAGGTCTTTTTATGAGGGGGGAGAATATAGGACTTTCACTAGCTGTTCCTTCTAGATGTCTTCAGAGAAGTATTTTGTCTCCTGCCCTCTTTGAGGGTTGTTACAGAAACTCTTTTAGCACAGATATCAGCCTTAGTTTCTTATATTTTTTGACTTTTGTGAGAACTTGAACCGATTTGGCTAATTCAAAAAAATGATGATTGGTATAATGTGAAAATGAACTAAAGGGAGGTGGAAACAAAATTCTAAAGATGATTTACATGCAGAGAGTGGTTTGAAGTGGCAATGAAATCCTTCAATACCTTTCACCAGATTTTGAGGGATATGAAATGTCTGCAATTATGATGTTACTCTTTCAGATTCCACATGACCCTTTCTAGGCATCTGCATCCTACCCAGTATTGGGGGAATGCCTAGAGAGGACCATAACTGAACATTAGCATGAATTAGCTTATCTAAACTTTGCAGCGAACTCATTCTTTCCCAGCAACCAACTGCTATTCATTGCCAATATATTGGACTTGGACTCCCTCCCCACCCCATTCTTAAGGGAAACAAATTTAATTGTGTCAGCTTACAATATTAACAGGTTAAAAAAGCAATTGGTATGAGTCAAAATTTGGAATGACCAAGCAGTTTAGACGATTGTATAAACAAGGTCCAAAAGTCTTTTTTCCTTGACCATTAAAAATAGGTCAGATGCAGGAAGAGAATTAAATTGTGACAGAAGTGATTCAAATGAGAAATATCCACCAGATTAACAGTTCCTTGAGAACGGGAACCAAGTCTTACTCTTCTCTAGATCCCTAACATACCATGGCAAAATTATCATGAGTAGTCAATGAGTATTATTCAATAAGAGAATGAATTGAGAGGAATTTCTTGACTAAAAGAAGATCAATTCTAGAGTGTATAAGTAAAGCTGTATAAGTATATCTTCTTTATCATGGACATTTTGTGAAGAAAACAATACTACTATGGCAAGAATTTGAAAGTCAAGTGTTCTGTAGGGACAGAGAAAAAGACAGTGGATTTCTCTCTCTCTTCTTTTTGCCAAGACAGGATTCACTTTATCAACTTTTCTTAGTCTCACTCTATTCACCTTCATTTTTTGCTCAGGTCACATATCTTCTGCAAAATAATTTTAATCATTTCATTCATATTGCAATAAAAACTTCCAAAGCACTTTCATATGCACTACATTTTTTTTTCCTAAATTAAAAAAAAACCTATGAGACAGTCACAGTAGTATTTGCTCAGTTTTTCAGAATAGGAATCTGAGGAGTAGACCATTTAAGTGACTTGCCCATGATCACACAACAATATGCAATGAAATCATTATTAGAAGCCAGTCCCTTTATATAACACCATGCAAGTCTCAAAATTCATGAATGAAGGTTTGTTATGAAAATAGAAATTAGTTTTACTGACTTCATGGTCATACTTTTTGTTGGTGTTTCAAATTCCTTCTTCTTTTTAAAATTTTTATTATTTATTTATTTATTTATTTAAATTTAACCAGAGAGGGAGAGTGAGAGAAAGAGAGAGAGTGGGAAAGTGAGAAAGCAAGCCACCAGGTCTGGGACTCGAACTGTGTTTGGCCATGTGGGAGTCCAGTGCCCTTAACCACCACGCCACCTGCCGAACTCTAAATTCCTTCTTTATATTCTTTTCTTGGTATATGAGGTTGACACTTGAGGAATGACCAAACGGCATTACGTCAACTGTGGGGGTCTCTATTTGAAGTTTTTTTTCTCTTCAAATATGAAATTGATTCTTAATTGTCTCTAAAACACCATTGTGTAGGACATCTTTCTATCTCTGTTTAAGCAATCTGACATAAAAATTTTCTGAAATGTGCTTCTGCAGAATGCATCTTCTCTCTTTCTTGCAGTTGATTTTGACAATCACAGCAGGAGAACCTCCTGTATGAGTTGATAGTTCATTGAGTTTTTTCCTGGACCTGACACTTTTCTCACAGAGGTTTGAGAAGTAGTGAGTCTAGTGCAATTTCCAGCCCAAAATCTAGTTCCTGTCCCAGAATGAAATGAGTGATGCAGTGTTGTACTGAAACCATGGATGAATTTGGACCTTGGAGCCTGGGAAGGAAGCCAGGATCAGAAAAGCTTGCAAAAACCTGGCTGTGAGTCATTAACAAGACAAGCAGTTAGAAACTAGGAAATAAGATTCTATCGAGGTTAAAGCAATGTCAAGGGTCAAACAACAAATAACAATGGACAAGAGTAACAACAATAGCACCCTATATAATTAGATTTTTTTTTTCCTTAGCCTAGAAGCCTGCTGAGATAGAGCTAATTCTAGTAGTAGCCAGTCTGGAATCCATAGGTGGGAGTGAGGATGCCTTTTAGAGGTGGGGGAATGGGAAATGTGGTGGCTAGAGCTAAGATAATATTTTTTTTTAGAGTTTTTTGGTTTTTTTTTTTTTTTTTGTTATAGGGCGCGTGCGCTCGCCAGACAGAGAGAGAGAGACAGAGAGATAGAAAATGAGAAATCACCCCCCAGGGGGGATGGCCACACTGCAATCCCCTCCCCTCCATTCTTCTCTCGGGATCTTGGGCACGCACGCACATGCGCCTGGTGTGAGTTTAAGCCACTGGGTTCAGGACGCGAACCATGGTCGAATACGTGGAAGTCCAGAGACATAGCCATTATGCTAACTACTGGTCCCGAGCTAAGATAATATCTTGATAGTTACCAGAGGTCTTAGCACGGTCTTCCCAACCATGGCACTAGCGATATTTTGGTCTAGATAGTTCTTTATTGTGGGGCACTGTCCTGTGCATTGTAGAACATTTAGCAGCACCCCTGATCTCTACCCATTAATTGCAAGTAGCAACCACATCTGAATTGCTACGACCAAAAATGTCACCAGATATGAAGTCCCTGAGGAGAGCAATGTTGGAGGAGAGTAAAATGGTCTCTTGTTGAGAAATTCTGCTCTAAGAAACTGCTCTAAGAAACTGCAGTTTTGGAAACTTTTGTATAGAAAGCAGTTACAAAGAATATTGTATTCACTTATCTATCTTCCAACTCAGCCTGCTCCCTCGTGGCCCAGTATATTGACTCTTTCCAAAAACTGTGAGGAAGAAGTGCATGTTTTTCCCCTGTTGTTGTCCTTGTGGTTGATATTCATGTCTGTCAGAAGAAGCAGGAGTCTTCTGAAGACCTGTTTGAAAAGTTTGTGGACTGAAACATGATACAAAAGAGACAATATAATATAGTGAAATGGGCCTAGACTAGGAATTCAAGCACAAATTCTAGTCTGTGGTCATTTTAAAAGAAGTTTGCTTATTTTTTCCATCACTTGGAGGGACAGAGAGAGCTACAACACCCTTGACAGGGTCTCTGTGCTGTGATCCACCCCCAGCTTCAGCCAGCCTAGATCATGGGCATGCACATGCCCAGCACACTCAGGGAGGTCTCTGGATGTGATATGGCAACCTTCTCATGTGGATAAGTCTCACAGAGCAACACATTTTATTGCTGTGACACTGTGTGGTCCCTCTGTTCTTCTTTTTGTAGACATTCGATCTTGCAAATAGGCTAATCTCAGCTGATCTTCAGTTTCCTTATCCATAAAATATATGGTTTAAATGAGACACTAGGGTAAAAGCTGCTTGAAAATACCTAATGGATTTTACAAATGCAAAATCAGACTAGTATTATTATTGCCTAATTTCTGATCATACTTCTTCTATATTCTAGGCTATAACAACAGTTTTTTCCCCCTTACCTGTAATGGTAGACCTGCTTTCTAGTCCTCTTCTTCCAGATCTATCCTCTACCCTATTCCACCCTGCTCTATGCCCTGGAAGCTGGCCCATGTCAACAGACTCCCTTGTTTTCTGGATTCTAATTGTGTTTGGCTAATGGGGAACACCAGCAGGGAGGAAAAGGGTAAGTTTAGGCTATTTGTTCCCTGGCACCTTGCCTGATAAGTTGTTGGACATCCAGTGACTAGAGGTCATGACTCATATCAGGGGGCTCTCTCCATATAACTGTCATTCCCTCTTATTCCCTCTGAGTTCTGGTAATTTCTACCTTCCATCTTTCCTTCAGGCATAAATTTGGTAATGCACCCTATTATTACTATTCCTGAAATACTATACTATTTCCCATGACTTCTATGTACTCTGTCCATACTATAGTTTTATTTTTATTTAATTTTTTAAGAGAGATTTTTGCTACAGGGCACTTATACTCACTAGAAGGACAAGAACAGAAAGTGAGAAATCACCTCCCTGGGGGTATGGCTACACTGCAGTCCATTCTCCTCCATTCTCCTCTTGGGATCTTGGGCACACACACAAATGAGCCTGGCATGAGTTTTAATCCACCGGGTCCAGGACTCGAACTGTGATTGACTATGTGGGAGTCCAGTGACATAATCATTACACCAACTGCTGGTCTCTCACTATTGTTTTGTTTTTAAAATCAGAGAAAAAAGAGAGAGACTAGACAGGCTCTCACTCATCATGATGCTCTCCTCAGCCTCCCAGCTAGGCAGAATCACAGGTGCATGCAAGCACACCCATTGGGTTCAAGCTGACCCAAGATCTGAACTTAGAATTCCCAAGTGGCTCCAGTATCACATGGCAATGCCCTATTATCCAAGCCACCAGGGCTGCTGCCCATACTTTTGGAACCATTTTGTTATTAAACTCTATTCAATTTATCCACTCTTAAAAGTGTCATGTTTTTCGTGTTTCCTGGTTTTCTACTAGGACCCTGATAGATGTACACTCTTTATTTCCCCTACCTCCATCTTTTGTTGTTGTTGTTGTCATTGTTGTGGTAAAATAAATACTTATAAAGGAGAGGATATTATGTAAGAAAATGCAGTAGGTTTTCAGCCACTAATATTCTGGACAGGTTGAAAATTAGCTCCCAAGTCACTGTCTCAGAACATCTACCTTCAAGTTGCATGTCCCTTATCAATTGGATAATTACGCCTTTTGTCCTATTGTCAACTAACCATTGAGAAATGTTTAGAGGCCATGACTCCAGTGCCTGTTCTCTCCTGCAAAGTTAGTATCCTTGCTAAATTCCAGCAACCTGGGAGGCAACAGTCTGATGCACACTCCAGTCACTGGTTTGCTGTAAATCAGCTTGCACTCCTTTGCTTCCCTTGGACTCTGTTTGCAGAGAATGATCTTACATCCTTTTGCTTCCCTTGGACTGAAGTCTCAGGAAGCCTGGGAAGGGGGGTACAGTTAAGCCTCTGGGATTCCACAACAGCTGCCAGCATTCTGGCTGTGGTGTATTTGCTCATTAACTGTATCAGACCTGGAATGCTTCATAGACTGTCAGAGCTAAAGGAGACATTAAAAATCAACTAGTCCAGAGGCTCTTCACTTAGAATCTATAAACGGGCTTCAGGGAAATCTTTAAACCCCCTAATTATTTTTAAAAAATTAGCTTTCTGTGTACACATGTGCATTTTTCTGGGAAGAAGATCTATAGTTTTCATTGAATTCTAGGAAAGGTTTGTGACACACACACAAAAGTCATTGACTTTAAAAGGCTTTAGACCAGCTTCAACCTAAAGAAGAAGGAACTGAGGCCCAGAGAGAAATAGTGAGAAGTTTTAATCTAGGTAGACATTAATGTTCTCTCTCTCTCTTTCTTTTTTAAATGAAACTTTCCTTCTGCTACTGAAATCCAAAGCCATACCCCCACCATAATTTGTATATGGCAGACACCAGATAACTGTTAAATGTAATAGATATCTGCAATGGGTCCTACAAACACACTCTCTTATTTTAATTGACCTTACTAAATAGAACCTGGAGTTGTGTAAGGCCTAGGGCCAACCTTAGAGCTTAATGGTGCCAAGGGATCAAGCAGGGTTTTTCCACCCCAGTTCTCTCTAATGAATGGAGTTCTGTCTCGTCCCAGTTTCTCTGAGCCAACTTGTCCCCAGGGCCCTGTGGAAGGGCAGGTGTCAGTCCTGGGCATGGACTCAGGAGCCCAACTCCAGTGCCTATGCAGCTGTTCTCATCCTTGAGAGGCCCCCAGTGGGAGCTGACACAGACTGTTGGAAAAATGGCAAAGAAACACTAAGGAAAAAACACCCTTGAGCATTGAGGGATTGCCAGGCTTCCAAGGGGGCTGGCTGGCACTGCTTAGCTCAGGTTATTAAATCACAACCAGCTCCTGGTAAAATAAGGCAGAAAGTCTTATTCTTCCACATCTTCCCTCTTGACCCTCTTTTTCATAACACTGGCATTTTCATCCTACCCAGAATGCCCGTCTGTATTTTCTTACCCGGGAAGATTTCTCCCCTGTCTAGGAAACAAGTTTCTTTGCTGCATGCTTTAGGTAATCAGTGTGTCAGAGTAAAATAAACAATCTTGAGTTTTAGTATCAGCACTGTCACTAACTAGCTATGTGACCTTATGAAGGTCACTTAACCTTGATTCAGGCTTCATTTATTAAATATGGGGCTAATGAACCAAATGAGGTAATGGAGGTGAGGGTATCTGACAAATTTAAAATATCAAAAGTTATTTACAGTCATTATGGCCTTCTACCATTAAAAAATAAATTATTTTAAAAGTTGTAAATAAATTCGAAGACCAAAATATCTCAGCTGAAATGTGACTGTCCAGGTTTCATTCTAATGTCTGGGGGACATTTTGTAATGGGGTGAGAAGACCAGTGGAATAATCAATTGACTGAAACATCATCTATTCCTAGAGTTTCTCATGGTACTTTTTAGCCTGGAAAACTATGAAAAGAGCTTGTATGGATTAATCACTCTTCACCACGCAAGGATGGAGAGAAATTTAATCAGGTCTGGCCCTGGAGGAGCAGAGGGAGTTGATCTCAGTACAACTTGCCATAGAAAGAAGTAAATTGGCAACAGAGGGGCCGAGAGTTCCCAGACAATGGCACAGGTATTGAGGACAGAATATCAATCGCTCCATAATCAGCCAGTCAGCAAGGCCCTGGGATGTATTACAAATTATAGCGAAGCACCATGAGTCACAGCAAAGAAAATCAGTGTCCTCAAGAAATGGATACTTTGATAGGTGAAAGAGGGAAAATGGACAAAACTCATAGATCAACTGAGGCACTTAAATAAAAGATCTTTAGTGAGAGAGAGTGTTGACACTGTATTGTTTTTAGGCAAGTAATTAGAAAATGAATAAGTTCAGAATTTAGTAAACGGGTACATCTTAACCTCTTATGACTTTTTCTTCCATATCATACAGAGGACAGTGATCACTTCTGTCCTACAAATAACCTTATTATACTGTAGTATCTGTATAAAATTAAGATTTAATTATGGTTTTTAGTCTTACTATTACTAATGATAATAATATTTTAAAAATATGTGACCTTTTACACTTGAACTCAGTGGTCATATGGTAGTGAACAAAAAAGATGGGGTTTCTACTGTCATGGAGCCCAATTTTTTATGGTTGTTGCTGTTGATGGTTTTAATTTAGATTGATCAGTAGAAAAGACTTCTCTGAATAGGTGAAATTTGATTTCTGCTTCTGCAATCGGGTGGACTAAATATTCTAAAAAGTCTTCCTGCTATAATACAACTAGATCCTGGATAAATTGTAATAAACTTTTTTTTCAAAGAGGTTTTTGCTTTAAGGCACATGCACTCACCAGAAAGACAGAGAGACAGAACATGAGAAATCACTCCCCCTGGGGAGGATGGCCACATTGCAATCTCTTCTCCTTCATTCACCTTTTATGATTTTGGGCATGCATGCACACTTGCCCAGTGTAAGTTTTAAGCTCTTGAATCTGGGACTTGAACTGCAGTCTACTATGTAGAAGTCCAGCAACATCTATATGCCATCTGCTGGTCCTGTAGTAAACATTTTTTTTTCTTTTTTTTGAGAGGTTTTTTCGCTATAGGGCGCGTGCGCTCACCAGACAGACAGAGAGAGACATAGAGACAGAAAGCGAGAAATCACCCCCCAGGGGGGATGGTCACGCCGCAATCCCTTCTCCTCCATTCTCCTCTCGGGATCTTGGGCACGCACGCACACGCGCCCGGCGTGAGATGTAAGCCACCGGGTCCAAGACGTGAACCGCGGTCGACTACGTGGGAGTCCAGCAACATAGCCATTACGCTAACTGCTGGTTCCCTAGTAAACATTTTTTTTACATTTATCCTTTTAAAAAAGTTTTATTGATATAGAATTAACATACCATACAATTTATCCATTTAACATGTATAATCCAATGTTATTGTATATTACTAATGTTTCAAATTGGTAAAATATGTGTAACATTATAACTTGCCATTTAACCATTTCATGTGTATAATTCAGTGGCATTAATTGCACTGACAATATTTTTAATCAATATGTAGTTCCAGAACTTTCTCAATACTTCACAAGAAAAGCTCTGAAACCATTAAGCAATAACTTTCTATTCTTCTTTCCCCCAGCAGTCAGCAACCTCTAATCTAATTTGTTTCTAAAAATTCGCCTATTCTAAATACAACTGTCCCTCAGTATCCACAGGTGATTGGTTTCAGGACACCCTACAGGTATTAAACTCCATGGATGCTCAAGTTTCTTATATAAAGTAGCATAATATTTGCATATAACCTATGCACATTCCATATACCTTAATTATCTTTAAGTTACTTATAATATCTAATATAATGCAAGTGCTATGTAAATGATATTGTACTAAGTTATTTAGGAAGTGATAAAAATAAGATCTGTACATGCTCAGTACAGATGCAATCAATTTTTTTCTTTGAATTTTTTTGAGATTTTTTATTTTTCTTTTAGTTATAGGGTGTGCTCACCAGAGACACACAGAGAGACAGAAGTGAAAAATCACCCCTCAGGGGAGATGATCAAGCTGCAATCCCTTCTTCTCTATTCTCCTCTCAGGATTTTGGGCACACATGCACATGCACTCAGCATGAGTTTCAAGCCATTGGATCTTGGATTTGAACTGTGATTGGCCACCTGGGAGTCCAGAGTCTTAACCACAACTCCAATTGCTGTTCCCTCTTTGAATATTTTTAATTACCAATGGTTGAAGCCACAGATGCAAAATCTGAAGATACAGACGACTGACTATGTTTTGTGCAAGTGTAATCATGTGTTATTTGTCCTCTTGAGTCTGGTTTATTTTATTTAGAATAATGTCTTCAAGGACTTCATTGTAGCATGTGTCAAAACTGCATTCCTTTGCAGCCGAATAATATACCATTGTACGGATATACCATATTTTGTTTATTCTTTCATCCATTGATAGACACTTGAGTTGTTTCTATCTTTCACTATTGTGAACTAAGCTTCAATGAACATCGATGTAGAAGTATCTGAGTCTTTACTTTCAATTCTTTGATATATATATATATACATATATATATATATATATATATATATATATATATATATAAAACTCCTGGGTCACATGATAATTCTATGTCTAGCTTTTTTAGGTACCTGTGACAGATACTTTAAAATGCATTGCTAAACTCACAGAAAAGAAGGGCAGGAGAGGGGAGAGGAATCAAAAATTGAAGTGAGAGCAACAGGTTGTATGTAAAAGCTTGAGATTCCCTGGAGGCAAAACCCCATTACTGGAAACCCAGTGCTTCGGATATTAACAAAAATGGAGGGAATGCAAGATGATGTAAAGTATCACATTAAAGCCAGAATTCTTAAAAGAGAATACACCCTAATGAAATGATAGGTTAGAAATACCTGTAAATTTATCTGTCTGTCATGATTTCAGGTAGAAAATAAGATAAATAAGATCTCTACTATTGCTGTTGCTACTGCAACTATTCTCTAGAGTGTTGAAAACAAAAAGCTTACTCTTACACAGGTCTGAAGATCAAATTTATACTACTCATGTGCTAAGGGAAATGATAGATGAGAAATTAAAAAGTGGTCCTACTTTGTTGGTGACTTCTGGCAGAAGCAAATTCACATTTGTTGGAGGATAGAATCCCCAGCCTAGATTCCTCAGGGTTGCCAAAATTTACTTCGACCAAATATGAATTCACAATAAAGAGAAGTTTTCAAACACATAAGGAAAGAAGACACCATGAGGAAAAATTAGCAGAAAAAAAAATTTAGAGTCCAAAGGGCTTTAGGAATTAGAGTGATTAGATATAGTACATAAAATAACTTTATTATGGATTGTATAAAGGACCAAAAGATGGACTCAAAATGAAATGAGAAAAAAGAAATGATCAGCTGTGACCAAGAAAATTTGGGCAAAAAGGAAATAGAATTTCTAAAAATAAAAAATATAATGATTGTGAACTGAACTTCAGTGAGTGTGTTGAACAACAAATTAAACAGAGAAAAAGTAAACTGGCAGTTTTGAAGATATTTTCCCGTAATGTATCACAAAGAGATAGCAAAATGGAAAATGTGAAAGTGCAGTTAAGAAATAATAAGACCCAGTTCCATCTCTAGTCTTCTGGCCAGCAAGGGACTTTGAGAGAGGGCCATCATTGGCCCCAGCCCCAGCCCCAGCCCCAGCTCCAGCTCTCCCAACCCCAGAGGACTCCCCTTTCAAAAAGGTAGGCAGGTGTTTTTTTGCTCTTCTTTCTTTTGTTAACTTACTACTCTTTCTTGCCCCACAGACTGGCCTCCACTCTCCAGCAGAACCTCAGTTCTATCTCTAGCCCCCTGGCACACGATTTTTTCTTTATTCTCCTTCGTATTTTCTTCCCTCTTATATTGTCATCTCCTCCTCATCCTCCATCCTCCCATAGGGACTAGACATTTCTAGAATCGCAGTTCTGAAATGTTCTAGTATTGTAAGGCTCTCTGGGATCCTCCCTTTTACTGAACCACCTACAAAAAAGGAGATTCTGCTCTTCAGACAACTGAATAGAATACTCCTCTTGAGACCACATTGCTAAACACAACAGAAGAGAGACCTCAGCACACATCAGTGCACAGCAAAAGGGAAACACATTTGCTCCTAGTTGAAGAAACATTCTCCTAAGAGGTATTCAAAACTGAATACATCTCCCAATGGCTAGAAGTAGAAGAAGAGCCTCAGGTCTGAATAAACCAGGAAATATGTCTCCATCAAAAGAACACAATAACTCCCCTCCATCTCTAGAAAAAAACAGAGGAAGTTACCAAAATGTCAGAGAAAGAAATTAGAACACTCATGGTGACAAAATTCTATGAGTTGGAACAGAAAAGAGACAATGAACTACAGGAGATTAGGAAGTCCTTCCATGATATGAAAGAAGAAATGGACACTATAAGCAAGAGTCAGATGGAACTATTAGAGATGAAGTCTATAATACAGGAAATCAAAAACTCTCTCGAAGGTATTAAAAGTTGATTAGACCATGCTGAATATCAAATCTCTGACGTAGAAGATAAAACCTTTGACCTAGAAAAAAACACCAAAAGATACAGAAAATGATTTTAAAAACCCCACAAGGATAATATATGAGAAATACTAGATTCAATTAAGCATCCAAACATCTGAATAATTGGTATACCAGAAGGTGAAGAAACTAATAAGGGCATGGCCAATCTATTCCACGAAATCCTGGAAGAAAATTTCCCAAGTCTAGAGAGGCACTCAAACATCCAGACACAAGACATACAAAAGACCCCAAATAGAATCAACCCAAGAAGATCTCCCCTACGGCACATCTTAGCCAGATTAGCTAAGACCACAGATATAGACAAGACACTAAAACTGGCAAGAGAGAAATGACAAGTGACTTACAAAGGTCATCCCATCAGGTTAACACCAGATCTCTCAACAGAAGCAATGCAAGCAAGGAAAGAATGGAGAGATGTATTGAAAATGTTAAGGGAAGACAATTTCAACCAAGATTATTATATCCAGCAAGATTATCCTTCACATGGGGAAAAAAAAAAGACTAAAACCTTCTCAGACAAACAAAACCTGAAAACATTTGCCAACACCAGACCAGCTCTTCAGAAACCCTGAAGAGAGTACTGTTTCAGAAAAACTAAAGAATGAACAGCTAGAAATAAAGGAATAAAACACAACCAAGACAATGGTCAATTTAAATGTAGGGACAAGTCCAGAAATATCAATAATAACATTGGATGTTAATGGATTAAATTCTCCAATCAAGAGACACTGAATGGAAAAAAAAAAGGCAGAAACTCTCTGTTGCCTACAAGAAATGCATCTTGTGGATAAAGACATAATAGACTAAAAGTGAAGAGTTGGTAAAAGGTATTCCATGCAAATTGGTACTAAAAAAGAGCTGGAGTTGTGATACTAATTTCTGACAAAATAGGCTTTATAACAAAAACTCTTCGAAGAGACAAATAAGGGCACTATATTGTAGTATAAGGCTCAATTGATTAGGAAGATATAACACTTAGAAATATCTATGCACCTAACACAGGAGTACCCAAATACATGAAGGAAAGACTGTTAGATCTAAAAGGAGAGGTAGACTGCAACATACTAATTGTTGGAGACCTTAAGACACCACTATCCACTCTGGACAGATCATCTAGACAAAAAATAAAGAGATAAAGGATCTAAATAATACCATAAATCAAATGGACTTAACAGACACCTATAGAACTTTCCACCTAAAAACCACAAGATACATTTTTTTTTCTCACCCCCACATGGAACCTTTTTGAAGATTGATCATATGGTAGGGCCCAAGGCAAGCCTCTACAGATTCAAAGGCATAGAAACTATATCCACCATCTTCTCCCATCATGATGGAATTAAACTTGATTTTAATTTCAAGAGAAATCTTCAAAAAACTCAAATACATGGAAACTAAATAACCTACTCTTGAATGACCTCACAACTATTGAAGAAATAAAGACTGAAATCAAAAGATTCATGGAAGTCGATGACAATGAGGATATGAGTTTCCATAATCTTCGGGACACTGAAAAAGCAGTCATGGGAACTAGCAGTTAGCGTAGTGGCTATGTCGCTGGACTCCCACGTAGTCAACTGTGGTTCGCGTCCCGGACCCGATGGCTTAAAACTCACGCCAGGTGCATGTGAGTGTGTGCCCAAGATCCCTAGAGGAGAATGGAGGAGAAGGGACTGTGGCGTGACCACCCCCCTGGGGGGTGATTTCTCGCTTTCTGTCTGTATGTCTCTGTCTGTCTGGCGAGCGCATGCGCCCTATAGCGGAAACCTCTCCAAAAAAAAAAAGCAGTCATAAGAGGGAAGTTCACAGCAATTAGTGCACATAAAAAGAAGATGGAAAGAAGGCAAATGAATTACCTAACATCATGAATCAGAGAATTGGAAAAGCAACAGCAAAAAAATAAAAAATAAAAAAAACTAAGGGAGAAAGGAAATAATAAAGATATAAGCGGAAATAAATGAAATAGATAAACTATACAAAAATAAATAAAAATAAAAGATTGTTCTTTGAAAAGATAAACAAAATTGATACACCACTAGCGAGACTTATTAAGAAGGAGAGAGAAAGGAACCAGGTAAATCAAATTTGCAATGAAGCAGGCAATATAACAACAGACATAATAGAAATATAAAACATCATTAGAAGATACTATGAACAACTATATGCCAAGAAACAAGAAAATCTGGATGAGATGGATAAATTACTGGACACATATAATCTACCACGATTGAGCCAGGAGGATATAGAAAGTCTGAATAGGCCCATAACAAGCCATGAGATTGAATCAATAATAAATAAATTCCGAACAAAGAAAAACTTTGGTCCTGATGGCATCACCTCTGAATTCTACAAAACTTTTAAAGAAGAGTTCATCTCCATTCAGCTCAAGTTCTTTCTTTCTTTTTGTGAGAGATTTTTGCTATAGAGCATGTGCACTTGCCAGAAAGACAGAGAGAGACAGAGAGACAGAGAGCAAGAAATAACTCCCAAGAGAGGATGGCCACACCACAATCACTTCTCTTCCATTCTCCTCTCAGGATATTGGGCATGCACACACACGTGGCTGGCATGAGTTTAAGCCACCAGGTCCAGGACTCAAACCATGGTCAACTACATGGGCATCCAGTGACATAGCCATTACGCCAACTGCTGGTCCCAGCTAAAGTTATTTCTAAAGATACAAAAGGGTGAAACTCTCCCAAACTCATTCTATGAAGCCTCCATTACGCATCACCCTTACCTACAAAACAGATAAGGACAGGACAAGGAAGGGAAACTATAGACCAATATCTCTGATGAATATAGATGCAAAAATTCTCAACAAGATACTAGCAAATTGTTTCCAACAACATATAAAAAAGATTATACATCACAATCAGGTAGGCTTTATTCCAGGAATGCAAGGTTGGTTCAACATATGCAAAACCATAAATGTAATACAACATATTAACAGAAAGAAAGATAAAAACTATATGATCATATCAATTGATGAAGAAAAAGCATTTGATGAGATATAACATCCTTTCATGATGAAGACTCTCAGCAATATTGGCATAGAAGGGTCATTTCTCAACACAGTAAAAGCTATCTATGAAAAAACCCATAGCAAACATCATCCTGAATGGAGAAAAGCTGAAAATTTTTCCCACTCAAAATTGACAAGTGGGATTACATCAGACTAAGAAGTTTCTGCATGGCAAAAGACAGAGTAATTAGTGTGAGTCGACAGCCCTCAGAATGAGAAAATATTTTTGTAAACTGTGCATCAGATAAGGAACTGATAGCCAGAATAATCAAGGAACTCAAGCAGCTGTTCGGAAAAGATGATCAACCCTATTAAAAGATGTGAGAATGAGTTGAAAAAAAACCACTCTCTAAAGATGACAAAAGGCCTATGAAAAAATGCTCAACATCCCTCATTGTAAGAGAAATGCAGATCAAAACAACAATGAGATGCCACCTAACCCCAGTCAGAATGACTAAGATTATAAAAACAAAAAATGATAAGTGGTGGCAGGGGTGTGGTGAAAGGGGAACTCTCTTATACTGCTGGTGGGAATGTAAATTGGTCCAGCCACTGTGGAGAACAATTTGGAGATTCCTCCAAAATCTACAAATAGAACTACCATGTGATCCAGCAATTCTCACTCCTTGGTATCTACCCAAAGGACAGAAGAATTCTTAGTTGGAATAGTGCTTGCACATTGATGTTTATTGCAGCATTATTTACAATTACTAAGACATGGAGCCAACCCAAATGTCCACAAACACATGAATGGATTGAAAAACTGACACATGAGACTGACAGTTGGCATAATGGCTATGTCCCTAGACTCCCATGTAGTTGACTGTGGTTTGAGTCCCTTAAACTCATGTCAGGCACATGTGCATGCATACCCAAGATCCCAAGAGAAGAATGGAGGAGAAGAGATTGCAGTGTGATCATCCCCCGGAAGATGATTTTGTGCTTTCTGCCTCTCTGTCTCTCTCTGTCTTTCTGATGGTGCATGCGCCCGATAGCAAAATCTCTCTCAAAAAACAAAAACAAAAACAAACAACTGTGGCACATATACTCTATTGAATACTACTTAGTCATAAAAAACAATAAGATCCTGTGTTTTTTTTTTTTTTTTTTTTTGGAGAGGTTTTTGCTATAGGGCGCGTGTGCTCGCCAGACAGACAGAGAGATACAGAGAAACAGAAAGCGAGAAATCACCCCCCAAGAGGGATGGCCACGCCGCAATCCCTTCTCCTTCATTCTCCTCTTGGGATCTTGGGCACGCACGCACACGTGCCCAGCGTGAATTTTAAGCCACCTGGTCCGGGACGCAAACCACGGTCGACTACGTGCGAGTCCAGCGACATAGCCATTACGTTAACTGCTGGTCCCAAGACCCTGCCTTTTGACAGAAAGTGGATCAATATTGAAGGTTTACTGATGAGTGAAGCAAGCCAGGCTATGAAGGAGAGACATTGTATGTCTCTACTTAATATATGCTGAATGTCCACACTCTTATCACCGCAATTGAATGACTAAAGGATATAGAAACATAGTAAATGGTTGTGAACACCAGATATAGTGTGGGAAGAGGGTGGATGAAGGAGTAGATTGTGAGGAAGGACATTAAGGATAAAAATAGAGAAGCAAAGTATTAGTGGAACAAATAAATGGGGTATTATCTGTTAAAGATAACTTTTTAGTATTATCAACTGGACTGCTGAGAAATGTACACATGTTGGAATATTCACTTTGCAAGCTAAATAATGTGACTGAATGTATATAAGAAGTAAATTTTAAAAACGCTAAAAACAAAAGAAATAGTGACCCTATCATTTGATTCTAAGTGGATGAATATAGCAAAGTTAGCCAGACTTTGGAAGATACTCAGTATATCCCCACTCAATATGTTCTAAATATTGGCACTGTATAGTAGAAGTGGAAAGATATGATAATAGAGAGATTAAATGTAAATACCAGAGACTGTAAGGGAGGGGAGCAAGTGGGAGAAAGTGGTGTCAGAGGGTGGGTGGGAGGGGCAAAGAGAAGAAACATTTAGCAGACAAAAGAGTGTAAAGCTCTCTGTTGAAAAAAAAAACCTGTAATTTTTGCTTTATATAAAATTTAAAATAAGCAGCTTGGAAATAAAATGGGAAGGTCTATCATTTGCCTAATTTTAAAATGACCCCAGAAGAAAGGCCTTAAATGTAATAAGAAATGGTGAGAAAATGAACTGGTAAATATGTAGAAAAATCTAAACTATATTGACAATATAAAATAATTTAATTCATAATGCCTAATTTGTGGAGTTTAAAAAAGAACAATGGCTGGTAAGTTGAGGGTTGCTCATACTTAAATATGTGATACTTTAGATTTGGTTGTAAAGAAAAAAGATGATCCTGTGGATATCTGGAAAGAGAATCTTTTAGGTAGAGGGAACTGAAAGAGCAAAGGCTTCGAAACAGGAAAAGTTTTTTTTATATAATTAAAAAAAATTATTTATTTTTTTATTGTCATCATAACTCGTCTATATTACATTGGATTGCATTGAACTTTTCAGTGTATTACATTACTTTTTCAAAAGGGAATGCCATGCATGTAAACAGGAAAAGTTTTGATGTGTTTGAGGAATAGAAAGAAGGTCAGTGCTGCTGGAGCAAGCTAACATGGTACAGGTATCAGATAATATAGAGCCAAGGTGAATTTTCACCTGTGATGGGCAGACTTTGGAGGATCTTAAACAGAAAAGTGATATGCCTGGTTTAAATGGTAAAATAGTATTCTGACTACTTTATGAAAAACAAGATGTGTGTGTGAGAACAAGTTGGAGGAGGGGCATGCTACCAAGAGTGGACATACGAAAACCAGTTATGAGGTTGTTGTATATCTCTAGGACAGTGGCAACTGAGAGTGAGAAAAGTGACTTCTCATAAAAAATGACTCTCAGTTTGGGTTACTGGGGGAGTTGTGGTGTCATTTATTGAGATGAGGAAAGGTGGAGGGAAGTAAGATTTGGAGAGGGAGAAATAAGAGTTTAGTCTTCAGCATATTAAATTTAAGATGCTTACCAGATAAAAAGTGGAAATATCAAGCAGTCAGTTAGATATTATGTGTCTAGAGCTCTGGGTAAGAAAGGTGTGGAGGGGCCGGCAAGTGGTGTGGTGGTTGAGGGTGCTGGACTCCCACATGGCCCACCACGGTTGGAGTCTGGAACCTGGCATCTTGATTTCTCACTTTCACCCTCTCTCTCTCACTCTATCCCTCTCTGGTCAAATTAAAATAAATAAATGAAATAATTATTTTAAAAAGAAGATTGTGGAGATATCAACATGTAAATCATCAGTAGACAGATGATGTGAAAAACCTTGGGAGAGAATAAAATTGCCTAGTAACTAAATGTAAACAGGTCTGAGAACTTAGCTCTGGAACTTTCTAATACTGAGAAGTCTGGAAGAAGAAACGAATCCAGGAAAGCAGAGTGAAATAAGAGGAAATTCAGAAGATTATAGTATCCCAGAAGCTATGTATTTAAAGAGGAGTACTTGGTCAACTCATGTCCAGTGTCGCTGAGAGACTGATTACAATGAGGCCACAGAATCATGGAAATGTGTGTATCACCTGTGTTTGCTATGAGGGTATTTGGATTGGTTAGGGTCTTTGGTGATACAATAAAATGTGAGGAGAAAACAGTATAGAAAGCAAACATAGATACCAGAGACAGTGTGGGAGGAGAGTGGGAGATGGCAGAGGGTAAGAGATAGGGAATCAAGGATGGGGGCAAAAAAAAGCAAAACATACAGAAAACAAGAAACGGAAGATCATCTGCTGACAATAACATGTTTGTTGATGTGCTTGATTGAGACAATATACAGTGTACTCTGGATGGAAAATCTCATTTTGTATGCTGTAATGATGTACAGTGAATGAATGCAAATAAATAAATTGAAAAAAAAAGAAAAGAAAAAAAAAGAAATTACCAATGGTTTGACAACATGGAAGTTATTGTTTATATTGATAACAGCCGTCTTGGAGCAATGGGGATAGATTAGAGTGAGAGTAGACATAAAGTTGTAGAAGAGAATATAAGATATTATAAATGCAGAAGTACATTGAAAACAGTAAAAATATTATATAAATGCAAGTGGTATTGTTATTATTTCAGCAAAGATTTTAGGGAAGTTCAAGGCATTGAATACAGAGCTCTGTGCCTAAAGAGGCATTGCAGAATCAAGGAGCTTCTTATCCAGGCAAAAATGTCATGAAAAATTCATAAGTAAGACTTCAAGATAACTTCAAGAAAACAATGTTGATAAGAAGGCTAGGACTGTCTCAGAAACACTGTCACAGCTCACCAAACCAACTCCATGCTGACCTCTAACCAAAGCTCATTCAGGCTGGCAGGCAAGACATGTTTCTGAACAAGTGTAGCAAAAAATTTTAGAAAAACTCTCATCTTTAATATTTACTGAATCTTTTATTAACTTATTTTGCAATACCTGCCAGTCACTTTCTATGGGCAGGACACACTGTTGGCAAAACTGGGAAATCAATGTAGTTTGTTTTCGTTGCCACGGGGGTGCCCTCTCTTCACCTTTGGGGACACCCCTCTACATAGATGCTCTCTGCCCTCCTCATCACCCTGAATCTTACAAGGAGGTAACTGTTTTGTCTGTGCAGAAGGTTAGCAGATGGGCTTGAGCAATTGTGCTGTGTACAGCTTTGGAGAGCCAGCGTCTCTCTGTTACTATAATCAAAAAGATGTAGCTTTCTTTTCCTAGGACTGTTTAGAAAAAAGTCATGTACTTGCCTCCCTGCCTTTGTTCATGTTGTTGTTTTTGCCTGGAATACCTATCTCCATCAACCTATATCTCACCTATCCTTGGGTTTTGTGGCATCTTCTCTGTGAAGCTTTCCATGGTTCGCATGATTGAAATTGTTCTCTTTGTCTTCTGTCCTTCTCTTGCTCTTTGTGCTTCTACAATGCTGCTAACAGCAGCTTGTCTTGTGTTCCAATTATTTGTGTAGTTTTGACTTGCTTATTATATTGTCAACTCTTTGAAGACAGGAGCCCTTTATTGTACATTTCTGTATCTCTCACACAGTTCCTTTCCTTTGCCCTAGTAAGTGCTTAATGTATAAATATTAGTGGAATTGAACTTTCAATGAAAGTATTTTATATGTTGAAAGTCAGTCTCATAAATATACAAGCAAGACCTTACTTCCTGAGATAACATTTCTTTCTGAATAATTACATAATGAAATGTAAAATCTACTAGCAGCAGGCATATACAAGAACTGCCACTATCCGTGATGTGTAGATGGAGAATATAATCAAGACTAAATCAAGTGACTGAGTATATTTTCCATTTGCAGCTAATAGATGCGAACTACTCCCACACAGTAATGTTGGCTCCATTTCCTCATTTGTACTTTGACATTTGAGTCACCAGACCATTCACATAACCTATTGTTCATGCTAATGCACAACCAAGTTGACCTCCCTTCCCCCAACACCTGTGGTTTTTTTAAAAAAAGAAAGAGCATTTAGTTAATGGTTAAATGTTAATGTGAGCTGATTTCATTGATTTTGTGCTGGTTGTTGATTAATTATAAAGATAGGTGTCATGCTTTCATATTCTCTTCTCTGACTTAAATACCAAGTATGTCTCATACTAAAGCTGATGTCAGGAAGACTGTTGATCTCTGAGGATGCTGTAAGTGGTGTCATAATAATTATTATTTTTGCTATTTCTGTTGTCACCTTATGATGGAAATTTTACCTGGAAAAAAAACTGATTTGGAAAATCATATATTTGCAATGAAAGTTAAGATGGACCTCATGTCACATTACACCCATAGGATTTTTAAAATTGGGTGTTACAAAGTGTGAATTTCATTTGTGAATTATTTCTTATATCCCATTTTTTTCCTCCTTCTTCTTCATTTTCTTCTTCCTCCTCTGTATTTTCTTCCTGCTCTTCTCCTCCTTCTCCGTGTCCTTCTCCACCACTTATTCAGTTGCCAATTACAATAATAAATGGAATTTTTCTTACTCATAGATTAAAATATGATCCACAGCCAGTCCCACGGCCTAGTGGTTAAGGGAGCCAGATGCTACATGGCTGACCATGTGGTTCAAGTCCAGGCCCCAACAGCTTGAAAAAGACACTGGTGCTTGTGCATGCAGGCCCAAAATCCCAACAAGAATGAAAAAAAGAAGGGATTGTGGTGAGACCATGCCCCACTGGGAGAGTGCTCTTTCTCTATTTTCTCTCTCTCCGTTTTTGTCTCTTTGACAAGCACACTCTGGATTATTAAAAAAAAAAAAAAAAAAAAAAAAAAAAAAAAAAAAAAAAAAAGCTTTTTTTTTCAGTTCAGTAAAATGTTTTAATGCATATAAGCCATTGATTAGGATAAATAAGTTATCTCCTGTCTAGGTTGTTTTCGACCTATGAAGTCAGGGCTTTAGGAAAGCATATTTCCTCAGGCAATTGAATTGCTTTGTCTTGAGTTGGATCAGAACACCCGAGTGCTAGTACAAATTCTACCATGAGCCAGCTGTATATCGTTGGGTCATTTTGACTCTCTGCCTTGGGTTCTTCATTTGGAAGATGAAGCATATTCTCTTTTCTTAACCTCGTAACAAAGATTGGGGTGGGGGGGCATCTGGAGGCCAGAATTTTGTGTGGTGGTTAAGGCACCAGACTCCTGCATGGTTGACCTTGGTTCAGGTCCCAGACCTGGCAGCTTGAAAATCATGCCAAGAGTATGCGTTTGCATGCCTAAAATCCTGAGAGGAGGATAGAAGAGAAGAGATTGCAGCATGTCCATCCACTCTGGGGGGTGATTTCTCACTTTCCCTCTCTCTGTTTCTGTCACTGTCTCTCCAATGAACACATACATCCTATGGCAAAACATATTAAAAACATCTTTTATAGAAAGCTGGATATCCATATGCACAACATGTATTTGTCTACATTTGGGAGCTAGTAAAATGTGTGACAAAATCATATAAGAAATCTGATGCTGCACAGCTGGATGGCAACATAAATATGTTTGAAGCCAGTCACACTGTTGTTTGTCAGAAATGCAGAGGACTTTGCCTTTCTTAGATGGTACCCAAAGAAGAGGTATTCAAGGGGTTTTCCCAAAGCCTGGGTTGGAACAGACAGACTTTGGGTTGGAGGAGGGTGGGTCATTGCAACTAAAAGCAACTTCCACAGCAATCTGTAAAACTTTGTTGCCCTACAATAGAATATCATGGTGTGTGTCTGAGATGACTGACTGCTTGGAAGCACTTGGGTTTTCTTCATGGGAAGCAATTTCCAAGTACCTCCAAAATGAATGTTCTGGTGCCTTTCAGGAAGGGTTGCTGTTTGAAATATTTACTGCGTTCTTTGTATGACAACAAATTTGGTTTAGGTTTTAGAATTTTTTAGAGCTAATTTGATTATTTGTATTTTCTTTAAAAACAATTCATTTCATCCAAAATTTCCAAGTAATTAACATAGTTATATGAAGAATAATTTCTGAATTCAAAGTAATTTCTTCCTTCTTGTTCTTAAATTTGTTTTTGTTACCTTTCAAAACCTCTGAATGCTAATCTCTGTTGTCTGCCACAGTTGATTTCTTCTTTCCTACTCCTATTTTTCTGTCTTTGCATATCCTTACAAAACCTTTGAATGCTTTTCCTCGTTTCTCCTTCTTATGCTTTTACATGTACTTGAGGCAGAAACATCCTTAGCTAAATTCTTACTATAAGATGAGCTCTCCCAGCAACCATGTGAAGATGTAAGGACGAGGATGAACTTAGTCTTTACATTCAGAAGCCTATGATCCAATGGGAGAGGACTAGATGAGTACCCGTGAAAATACAGGCAAGGCTTAAAACAAAGTGTTAGGTCCTAGAGACTGCTAGCAGATGGATACCCAAGGGTGAGACTTCCCTTATTCATGACTGGTGATTGAAAATAAAGGCAGATAGTCAGGTTTAAGGGCAGTCTTGAACCAGAATACATGGCGAAGATCTTCAGGATCAAGGAAGTGGCAGAGGGTAAGAAATTCAAAGGCACTCAGTGTATCGAAGTTAGGAGCTCCAGATTTTATTGTGCTAAGGTCCCAGACACTGGTGGGAGTTCTAGAGCAGGACTCAAAGTAATGTAGCCTTTGCCACTGGATATGCTACTGGGACAATATGCAGGGTGCCTATTGAACATCAATGCCAACCAGTTACTGGGGTCACTTGGATGCAGTCACCAATAGTTTTCATGGCACCTATAGATACTTCTATTCTAGCACTCATGACACTAAATTAAAATGCTTTGTGTAATGTATCTCACCCCACCAGACTATGCACTCCATGAAGTCATGACCTGAGTTTTATTCATCGTTTTCTCTCCAGTGTCTGAACTACATTGCAAGTGGTTAAAGGCACAGGGTTTGAAGTCAGATAGATCTGTTTGTTTGGCTTCATTAATTAATTTATTATCTCTGTGTAATTAACTTATTATCTCTGATTCTCAGTTTTCTCATCTTTAAAACAGTATAACAATAATATAGACTTCTAGGATTTGTTTTAAGGGTAAAATGAGATGACAGATTTGGAAGTATTAGCAGAGTATCTGTCACAGAGTTAACATTCAATCAGCGGTAGCTCTGATTTTCCTTACATAATTGGTGGAATGAATGGATGAGGGACAAGTGGACTGAAGAAGGGTGTTGGCCTATTTGATGATGTCAGGACCCAGTACTTGGAAGAGACCTAATAAGAGGGACCCTGGCAGTCATCCAAGTCTCCTTCTCTTTTTATTTGGCATCTCTTAAATGATGGGGTGGCTGAAACAATGGGAATAGTCTTCAAGCATCTCTCCCTTTGTGTAAGGCTTGCAATCATCTTGGCTGAGGGGGAATGAATTGAATAGGCCTTGAGTAGGGGGTGATGCTATTAATATAAACATTTTTCAAATGTTAACATATTGCTCTCTGCACCCAGCAAGCTGTTGTTTGTTTGTGAGCACTGTGCTTTTGGAAAACCATTGCTGGCAGCTTGAATAGGAAGCTTAAAACAATGAGGAGCTTTGAACACTTTCAAGCTAAGGAATAGGATAAGCATGTTTTGACTCTATAGCTTCTCCTGGGGTTTCCCTGATGTGCTGGACTAATTATTAGATGTAATTAGAAAAGCTGAGAAGTGAGGAGACTGCAGGGAGCAGCATACTTTCCCAGGGTCCCTCATTTCTTTATGCAGAATGATGAGAGACAGAAAGACTGTCTCTCTATTGTGAAGAAGTAGAAATGCATCGGGCACTAGAGTGCAGGAAGGGTCTTGGGAACATGCATTTATAGGCAGAGACTTTAAGCCTGTTGGGACCCATTGTTCTTGATGAAGTTTTAAATGTTTAGCAGTTTTCCTCTTCTGGTTACTTACAGAAGAATGGTATTCTGGGCCACTAACAGGTTCTTGTGCCATTTTTAGCAAATATACAATTTTTGTGTGTCCAGTGGAGTTAAGAAATGGTGTCTTGGAACCAGCAGATGGTGTAATGGTTACATTGCTGGACTCCCACATAGTCGAAGTTTGAGTCCCAGACCTGGAGGCTTAAAACTCAGGCTGGGCACATGTGTGAGTAGAGAATGGAGGAGAAGGGATTGAGGCATGGCCACCCCTCCTGGGGAATGATTTCTGTCTTTCTATCCCTCCATCTCTCTCTCTTTCTCTCTCTCTCTCTTCTGTGAGTGCATGCCCCCTATAGCAAAAATCTCTCTTAAGAAAAAAATAGTGCCTTTCTTTTAGAATTCATACAGACGAAGAGGAGAATTTCTACCTCTAAGTCAGCTATAGGGTGTATCCATGAGGCTGCAGAAGATCTTTTTTATGTGCCTTGGCCTAAACCCCTGCCCCAAAGTTGGTATGGTAGCATGCCATCTTTGAGGTTCTGAGAAAAGGCAACATTTGTTGGGTCACACGTTGGCTGACTTTTCTTCAGAGGAAGGCATCCTGTTTGGACATGATCTCAGTATTACTCGATACAATGGAAACAAGACAGAAAAGCACACGAAATGTGAAAAAAACAATGGCATTCATTGTTCCATCTCTCATTAGGCGTCATGGTGCAGAGTATGAATCTGGTATGTTTTGAGTATAAGGAAATCCTGGGTAACAGGAGATGATGGCCTACATGTGGACCTTTTTCCCTGCTTACATGATATGAGGTTCATTGTCATAAGATAATGTATTTGATGAAATGGCAATCCAATAAATAAATAAATAAATAAATAAACAAACAAACAAACAAACAAACAAACTAACTCAGTGTTTCTGCTTTCTCCTCAGGTAACCTGTCTCCATGATTTCTTTGGTGATGATGATGTATTTATTGCCTGTGGTCCTGAAAAATTTCGCTATGCTCAGGATGACTTTTCTCTGGATGAAAATGGTAAGTACAGTTTCTGGGGTTTTATTGCTCCATTGTTCTCTCCCTTTTTATTTTAAGATTCCCATGGGTTTGCATGGCCTGAAGAACATCCATACATAGTCCCTCAAGGGCAGCTACTATTAGTCTTTCTCCTAGATATCTGGCTACATGAATCATTAAGGGAAAGGTTAATTGGATGGCCTAGAGGACTAGTCTCCAACTCAATAAAACTTACCTTCTTCCCTAATAATAATATTTCCTATTTTTGTAATTTTAGAATTATTATTTAATTTTATTAATTAGCATTATTATTATTAATTTGATCAGAGATTGACAGAGAGTGAGAGAGAGAGAAATAGAAAGTGAGAAGGCAAGCCACCAGGTCTGGGACTCAAACCATGGCTGGCCATGTGGGAGTCCAACGTCTCAGCCACCTTGCCACCTGCCAGCCCCAATAATCATATTTCTTGAACCACATAGTGTGTAACATGGGCTGACAGGCACAATCAGAGCACCAAAAGGAGCATTTGGAGTCAGACCTTGAATATATTCATATAATTTTTTTAAATCTAGTCAGCATCCTCCAGCATTTTGGCCCTATGTTGATGGGTTCATTTTAGGAAAATATTTTTTTCACTGTATTGTTAGTGCCAAACCCTTTTCCCACCTTCAGGCTTGCTGGCTCATCTCTCTTCTTTATTATTCAAGATTTCAGAGACTGATTTAGTCAGTTAGGAGCTCAACAATTGCCCATCTCTCTTTGCTGTAGTCCAAGCTCCAAGTATAAGTTAAAGTTGAATTAGTCCACAAAGCAACAGAGTTAGGATTTTATCCTGATAGAAAGACACATTCAAAACAAATTTCCCACTTAGGAGGAGTAAAGTGTGAGAAAAAACAAAGGGAATTTCATTAATATAGATTGTGAACAGCTCAGACAAAAAGATCCTGAAAGAAGTGGCATTTCTGCTGTGTTCCCTTTCAGAAGAAGTAAATGGCCATAAAATAGCTTAACAAATGCCAGACTATGTTCAATTTTCTATACTATCTACATCTCCAGCTCTGGACAGTGATCATTAAGTTTATCAACCCAAATAAAAAGTGAAAGAAATAAAATTGAACTTTCTACAGAACTAAATTTTCTAAGAATTTATCAGAATACCTCTCTTAATATTTTTGCTTAACTTATATTTAAATAATAAATATAAGTTCCCCCTCCTCTTTAAGCAGGAGGCAGCAAGGAGGTGTCTAAAGGGAAGACTACCATCTGTCCATTTGTTTTATTCTACTTTGCACATCACAGTACAAGTTTGGAAAAATCGTAGTGGAAAGAGCACTAGACTAGAACCCAGAAGACTTGGCTTCCAGTCCTTGCTGTTAGTTTCTTACTTTGCTGCACCAAGAAAGAGGCGTAAGCTTTTTGTGCTCTCTTCAGCAAAATGAGTATAATAATTTCTCTAATAGATTAGCACTACCAGTGCCCACTATTACTGTAGTAGTAGGGGATGCTGAGTGATCTGTATGAAAAAAGTGTTCTAAATGTGTCAGACTGGGGCTGAGGCAAATGCTGCAGGAACATTTGATGGACTCTCCTACACACCCAATGGACTTTCTTAAATTCTGAGTGGAAGAGTCACTGCTGCACCACTTATTCATTAAACTAGAATAAAAACTTATGCTAACTTGCATTAAAAATGGAAAGAGGGACCAGCAGGTGGCATGGTGGTTAAGGTGCTGGACTCCCACATGACCAACCATGATTTGACTCCCAGACCTGGTGGCTTGTAAATCATGCCAGGCGTGTCTGCACAGGTGCCCAAAATCCCAGAAGGAGAATAGAGAAGAGATTGCAGTGTGACCATTCCCTGGGGGTGAATTCTTTCTCTCTCTCTCTCTCTTCAGCAAGTGCATGCACTCTAGGCAATAACATAATAATAATAATAATAATAATAATAATAATAATGGAACCCTGTAAACATAAAATCATGGTGGTGGTAATGCTTATATATGTTAAATGACAGGGCATCGATAATATGGCTATTACAATTTGTGGCATGTGATAGACAATTAATGGTGACTCCCCATAGCCCTCCTTTAAATTACCTATGGATGTTTCATCTGTGTAGCTACAGCCTCTGAGCTGTCAGTTCGTACTCCAAGAAAGTTCCTTAAACATTATATCAATAGGTGATATTCTGAGACATGGGTAGGTTGACCACAAAAGATCGAGTTAACCATTTAATTACCAACTTGAACTGCCTTTGAACTCCTATCTTTGTTTCTATAATACAAGGACTTAAAAATGTAACTTAGCCCAGGTGACTTGAAAGATTCCACTATACTTCCTTCCCTGGAGCCATAGTTCCTACAATATGGACCACCTTGTCATGTTGAGCAACTTAGGTGCTTTGGCCTGTGGTGGTTATTCCAGTTTCCAGAGTCTGGTAACATGCCGAGTCTCAGTTCTATCCTTACCTAAACTGTCTGTATTCTTTTGTCCCAGAATGCCGAGTTATGAAGGGAAACCCATCAGCTACAGCTGGCCCAAAGGCATCCCCAACTCCTCAGAAAAGTTCAGCCAAGAGTCCTGGCCCTATGCGCCGAAGCAAGTCTCCAGCTGACTCAGGTAACGACCAAGACGGTGAGTGCTCTTCTCCTAACTGTGCATGCTGACTTCATTTGTGGAAGCTAATACCTTCTGCATGCAGAGGAATAATTTCCTCATGAACATCACTGTGTCTCCATAAAAAACAATTCCATCAGTGCAGAGACTGAAACAATTACACTTGTTTGGAGTCATGGAAGCATAGCCTTACCCTTATTCTACTCTGATGAATGTAGACCAGAAATCTGGCCTATATGCCATGCTTGCTGTAATCCTTATTGTCATGGTTTTCATCATCATCGTCATCTTCAACATCATGTAGCAAAACATATTCAATGAAATAATAAATATAAATTTGAAATTGAAATTCAGAATTGAGAACAAGAATGTAAAAAATGACACCTAGGACTGTCAACATAGTTGGTTCAATTGAGCTTCAAATTTGACTCTGAACTAATTAGAAGCGGGGTGGGAGGGGACGGGGAAGAAACAAGTATATCAGAAATATATACAATTAAAAAAGTGAGACAAGAAAAATTGTATCAATTTCACAATGGGAAAGAAAGCATAGACCACATTTAAAAAAAAAAGAGAGATTTATCATAGAAGATTATATTTAGTGGATAATGAATGATCTTAAAAATGTGGCCTATGGATCATTGCCAAGCCATAAACTATTTGTTATCAGTCGCTCTGTAACATGAATAGGAGCTCCTGCCAAATACAAATCAACTATGCCTCTGAAAAAACCATTTGGTCAGCTGACTTTTTTTTCAGAGCATAATTTTATTGATGAAGGCAGCAATGTGTTGATTTACTCAAACTCTTTATCTTGTCTTGGACCCACAATTTGAGTGACACTAATCTAAAAGGCAATGTCTTCCATTCTCTTATAACAAATGTTAAAAATAAAAGCCATATATAGATAATTTGAGTTCTTCATGCTAAGGAAATGATATGGCCCAGAAGATTTACATATTTGTTTTCCCAAGGTTAGGGATTTATTATGTGGATTCTTCTAGGCTGAGAGTTTTAGAGAAGCACAGGGACCCTTCATTTTGGGACACCTCGATGAGCCTGTTGGCTTTGAAATGCTGTGCCTAGAAAAACAGCCTGTACTGCTTGCCTCATACTACCAGAAGCGAGCATATCACTAACCATCTCTTTCTCTTCAGAACCAAAAACAAGTGTGAAAAGACAGCCCAGGCTTTTCATGTTTCCATGTCTTTGAACAGTTTGTTCCCACACCTAGAATGCCATCCTTCTAAACTACCATGCTTCTTCATTTGAGAACGCCTATTCATTCTTCAAGATCTCACATAGAAATAGTTGTTCTGTTCTCTGCAGCACCATAGTATGTCATTCATGTCTCTGGGATAATATTCACCATATTCTATTATAAAGTATGTTTAACTGTCAGCATTACCAACTAAATACTTACTAGGACCCTCAAGGGCAAGGTGTCATATTTATTTTTGTATCCTCACTGCTAAGTACAGTGTCTGGCCCCTAATAGATTTTCATTTGATAATTGTAAATGAATAGATGTGAAAAAATACCTGTTTTACTGAGTACGGTACTAAGTACCAATAAGGATTTAGATGATGTTTGCTAAAGGAAGAAAATAAATGTGCTTTGGTGATATCTTATTCAAGTGTACAGAGAGCATGTGAATGTATCAAAACAAATTTATATTGCTGACATTGCAAAGATCTAGTTTTTTTAAAAAAAATTATTTTGTTTGACTTTATTTATGTATTTTAATTTGATCAGAGAGGGACAGAGTGAGTGAGAGAGAGCGAAAGTAAGAAAGCAGCCACCAGGTCTGGTACTCGAACCATGACTAGCCATGTGGGAGTCCAGTGCCCTCAACCACCATGCTACCTGCCGATCCCAAAGACCTAGGTTTTAACACTTGGACTAAGAATGAATTTGTTTAGAAAGTTTCTAAGCAGGGACTTGTAAGAATTGGACTTTAAAACACTTGGTCAATATTCATAGACTGGCAATAATTGCTTAGCTAATCATTTCTCAGAAATAGCATTAGCAATTTCTGAGATTTCTTATCTATATTATATATATCTTGCTGTGAAACACATTACCCCAAGACATAGTAACTTTAAAAAAGCATTTATTATCTCATAATTTCTGTAGGTTGGTAATTTTGGGGTGACTTTGCTGGGTGATTCTGGTTGAGTCTCTCATGTGATTGTAGATAAGGTCCTGATAAGGCCAGCAGTCATCTGAAGATTCAGCTGGTGCTGCGGGGTCCACATTCACAATAGCTGTTAGCAGTATGTCCCACCTAAGTGAGTGATTCAAAAGACTGAATAAGGAAGATGTAATGCCTTTTATGATCTAGTCTCCAAAGCCAATGCTGTCACTTCTGCTTTATGTTATTCATTAGAAGTAGTTACTAAGTCCAGCATACATCCAAGAGGACAGGAATGTTTTAAAAGGAAGCTTTTCCCTCTTTTATTAATAGAGAGCATGTGCATTCAGGTGAGTGAGGTAGGAGAATGCACCTCCTAAGAGGCATATTCACATCCTAATGTAATTTCCTCCACTTCCTCATCCCATTAGGATTTTAAGCATGCATGCACATGTACCTGGTATGTTTTTCAAACCACTGGGGCCCTGACTTTCACTGTGGTCAGTCAGCCATGTGGGATCTGGCTTTCCATGTATAGCACTTAACCACTGTGGTATGGGGCAAGACTGTGTGAACCTATTTTTAAACCACCATATTACCCATTAGTTGGAAATTCTTTGGTGGTATCAACTTGATGTAAATAGATTCTCTTTGCAGACTGTATCCAATTGGTTACCCAACACACATGAACACAATCACTATAATTAAACACTGTTTAAACATATGTCAAATAACTGATCTACAGAATTTTCCTTCTACAAAATATTCACCTCACTGACTCTTACACTATTAGAGATAGAACAAGAATATATTAGGACTCAGTGGATATTTGCCAAATTGAAAGGAGTTATAATAGATCCTAACTCAGACTTAGGCAGACAAGATCTACTCTTGCTCCTCCAGAACTCCCCTATAAAGAAAAAGAATGAGGATATATTTAAATTCACAAGATAAATAGAATAACCAATTTAAGAGGAGAGGTGGACTTTACTTGGAGATATGATTACAAGAAAACCTTATTCCCTACCACTAATATAAAATGATGTTCTCAGTAAAGAGAATTAGAATCTACATTTCAATAGTTCATTAACATAAATGAAATTAAATTGTAGTCTATGTAACCTCCCTGGAAATTTTCAGGGTGTTTGAGCTCACCTCAGATGATGTTTCTAGAGCCTTTACATGATTCCAGCACTAAAGAGAAGGATCCATGTAATACCACCATGCCTGTTCCAAGACAGCTTGTTTAGAGCCAAGTACAAGGCATCCACTCAATGAACATTCTATAAGGACACAGCTGATATCAGGCAAAACAGTATCATAGGTAAGATTTAGATTTGACATATCAATTTTCTCCCCTCCACCTCTACCTCACTCAGGACCTTTCTAAGCTGAGAGATAGAGTGGGATAAGGATATGGAAGAGGAGAGGGAGACATTTCTCTACACCATTTCCTACTTTTGTGATTTGGGGCACATTTCTTAACTTCTTCAAAATTTTTTTTCTTTTTTTTGGAGAGGTTTTTGCTTTAGGGTGCATGCGCTCGCCAGACAGACAGAGACAGACAGAGAAATAGAAAGCGAGATATCACCCCCCAGGGGGAATGGCCACGCCGCAATCCCTTCTCCTCCATTCTCCTCTCGGGATCTTGGGCACGCACGCACACGCGCCCGGCGTGAGTTTTAAGCCACCGGGTCCGGGACGCGAACCGCAGTCGACTACGTGGGAGTCCAGCGAATAGCCATTATGCTAACTGCTGGTCCCAACTTCTTTAAAATTTAGTATTCTCTTTGGATAAAACATAATTTCCATGTCTATAGATAAAAATTATTTTCATTGTTAATAGTTATTTACAATTTACAGAGTTACAAAATAGCTCCTACAGAATCAGAATCAGATAACCTGAATGACGAGCCAAGACAATGTGTAGTTTTCAGTTGGCACAAATTTCTTTACAGACATTTAAGACTGAAGAAGAGGGACCAGCGGTTGGCGTAATGGCTATGTCGCTGGACTCCCATGTAGTCGACCGCAGTTTGAGTTCCAGACCCGGTGGCTTAAACTCAAGCCGGGCATGTGTGCGTGCGTGCCCAAGATCCCAAGAGGAGAATGGAGGAGAAGGGATTGTGGCGTGGCCATCCCCCCTGGGGGGTGATTTCTCACTTTCTGTCTCTCTCTTTCTCGTGAGTGCACACGCCCTATAGTGAAAACTTCTCCAAAAAAAAAAAAAAGGTTGAAAAAGAAAGAATTGTTATGGCGAGCAGGTGGCGGGATAATTAGGGCACTGGATTTCCACATGGATGACCACAGTTCAAGCCCCAGACCTTGCAACTTGAATATCACACCAGGCACATGTGCTTGTGTACCCAAAATCCTGAGAGAAGAATGGAAGAGAAGGGATTGCGGCATGGCCATCCCTCTAGGGGATTATTTATCACTTTTCCCTCTCTGTCTCTCAGTGTCTCTCTCTCTGGTGAGTGCACATGCCTTATGGTAAAAACCTAAAAAAAGGAGAAGAAGAAGAAATTGTTTCATAAAATGTCAAGATTTTTCTGAGCTATTAGCAAGGGGCATATGCAAGTTAACATACATTTAACCAATGAACAATGTGTTAGTGGAAATGAAATTATTTTCTAGAACATGTTAGTACCACCCTATCTCCATCTTGTGTTAGTCTCTTTGGGTCTGGAATGTATGAATGGATTACATACTTTCATTTCCCCTGAGTGACTAAAGGTTGTAGAAATAGGCATTTCCAGGGACTTTTAACTACCTTCCCTTGAAGGCAAAAGCTCAAATGCTACTCTTTAGCAGGGACCAAACCAAATGAAACATTGGCTCAGTTCAGGTTCAGTTAAAGGAATGTTTTGATGTTCTAGTTCATTTGAAAATATATAGGTTTGGTTCTGGTTTGAATAAGTTTGCTAGAATTTAAAATATTTATGTTTGGTCCAATTCACAGTTCAGTTAATATTTGGGTTCAGTATGACTTGAGGTTTAGTAAATTGGTACCATTTGGTCTGTAATTTGTGTCATGATTTGATTCTTTAGTCCTTAGTCCCTAAGTTGTCTCTTTCCTGTTCTGCGCCATGAATAAATAAAAATCCTTCTACTCTATTGCCTTCAAGTTCAATTCTTACTCCTGCCAATATGGAGTTTGCCCCAAATAGAATATCTGTTGCTAATTCCTAAATTCGAGTTAGAGAAGGATATGGTTGTCCATATAATATTCCTCTAAGAATCTTATTCTCACTGTGCCATGATGATGATGGACTCTTAGAATCCAAGTCACATTAGCCATGTCTGTCTTTAAAGCAGGTCAAGGAACTGGGGAAAGCAGATAAAATCTGAGTCCAAGAGGCTCCTGTGGGATATTTGAAGAAAGTTTGTGCACTGCCACATTTTGATTAACCCAGGACTTACCATTTTAGTGGGCAAAGATAAACCTGGTTCCAGAACTGAAGGAAGCCTTTTCCACTGAGTCTCAGTTTCCATTTCAACCATTAATGTGTTAATTTTCCCTTTGTGTTGCTTTGCCCCCAGATGAATTGAATTTAATTAAAAGGACAAAATAGCTAGTTGCTGGAAAGGAATCTTTTCTGTTTCTTCTCTTTTCTTTTTTTTTTAGGAGCCCCCAAGAAAGCTAATAACCCACCCTGGTAGGCTGAGAGAATTGTAATGTGATAATTAGTTTGCTATTCTTCAACAGTAAGTCATTGTTGTAGCAAACTGATGTTCTCCATTCCCCTTCCCTGAACTCTCATGCACCTATTTCTGAAAGTCAAACATTCCCTGTTCCTGAACTTTCAAGAAAGAATGACTTTTCTACCAAAATATACAGCCCTTAAAAGTGGAGGTCAATGGACATAAAACAGCAGGAGGTCCAAGAAATAGTTATATCCTGGTGTCCTTTTCTGAACTGAGTAGCCTGCTTTGGGTTGCCTAAAATGGAGGGAACTGCCTGTTCTGACTTTCATAAATGTTAGCTGTCAAATGAGCTTCGTCCAAGAGAAATATAATATGAGCCACAAATGCAAGCCATGTATGTAATTTAAAATTTTCAAGTAGCCATATTTTAAAAAGTTAAAACAAACAGAAAAAATAATTTTGATATATTCTGTTTAACAATACATTTAAAATATTATTATTTCAACATGTAATCAATGTAAGGAATTATTGAGCTATTTTAAATCTTTGAATTGGGCTGTAGTGGGATCAGTATGTGGCATGATGGTGGTGAAGGCACTGGATTCGCACATGGACAACCATGGTTTGAGTCCCTGACCCAGTGGCTTAAAAAATCATGCCAGACCACATGTGTGTGTGTGCCCAAGATCCCAAGAGGAGAATGGAGGAGAAGGGATTGTAGTGTGGCCATCCCTCCTGGGGGGTGATATCTCACTTTCCCTCTGTCTGTCTCTTTCCAGCAAACATATGTGCACTATGACAAAAACCTAAAAAATGGCAAAGAAAAAAAATCTAAAATAAATAAATAAATAAATTGTGTTGTGTTTACACTTATAGTACATCTCAGTTCTGAAGAGCCACACACTTCAAAGTTCAGTAGCTGCCAATGGCTAGTGGCTATATATTAAATAGCACAAGAATGTATTTTGTCTCCATCTAAGAAAGGTTCAAGAAAATAATTCGTTACATGAATTAAATGTTGTGCACTTTGAAAAACCATTGTCAAATCCATCACCTCAGTTATCCCTCATAATGACATCATGAATTAAGTTTGAAAAAGATGACTGGAGCCAGATGGTGGCACACTGGTAAAATGCAATGCTCTGTACAGCAATCCCACATGGGAAGGTTAGTGGTTCAAGTTCAGAGAATCCCCTGGGTACACATGATTTTGCCTATGAGTTGAAGCTGGTAGTGGATTGCATCAGTAGGATCATGTCAGAGATACTGCCTCTCTCACAGAAGAAATGAATGAATAAACTCTGGAGAAAAAAAATGAGAAAGAAATTTATCCAGTTTTTGATTGATGTTTCAGATCGTGAAACTAAGTTACAAAGAGCTTTAGGATCTTGAGATAATCCCAGTGTCACTCAAGAGCCAAAACCCAGTTATTCCAACTTCCCAGCAGATATTCCCATTGGCATGAGACAGGGTGTGGAGGTCTAGTCTCGTGAATGCAAAGGCCTCTGTCGGATGGTCCTTGCTTCTCTGTTCTGACACCCTCTATCCACCTCCAGGCCACGGATATGAGAGAGCAGGGGAAGGGATGTGTCTGAATCATTCTCTTTGACCTGCATTGAGAATGACACCACAAATAATTAAGTACCTTTGTTTCTGTCTTAGACATTCCATGAGCTCCCCTACTGTCACTCTAAGGGGAGATGGTAACCGTTGGCAGAGCTGTGAGAAGAGATTCCCTGGTACCCTCCCCCAGTCACTTCTTTCTAAAACCATAGCAAATATCCAGCTGAACTGGAAGAACTACCCTATATCTAAGGCACCTTTTCTATTGCCAGTGGAGAACTACTTAGGAAACTGTTCAAGTTAGCAGTAAAGTGGGGGCCCCTGAGTACACCACAGTACATGGGATATGGTGGTGCCTCCCTGTAACAAGAGGCCTACCTGCCTTAGCCTGGGATATGTGTCTCCAGAGTTGAATCTCCAGATATTTGGTGGAGTACTTAGTAGTACTACGCACTATAAGGAAAGGGAATGACAAAATAAATTCTGTGTTCCTAAGAAGTTTATGATTTATTTGTAGAACCAGCGTACCTATAATTTTATCTTTTTATTTACAAAAATATTTATATTTCTTATTATGTGCCAGGCAACTGTTCTAAATACTTTCCATGTATCAACTTAATTTTTATGATGATTTTATGAAGTAGGTAGTACTATCCCCATTTTGCAGATGAAGAAGCAGAAGTTATGTGACCTGCACAAGATCACACAGCTAGTAAGTGATAGAAATGAGATTTAAGTCTAAGCACTCTGACTTCACAGTCCAAATTTTAACCAGTGCACTATTTTTTAAAACTTTATTTATTCATCTATTTATTTTTAGTTTGACCAGAGAAAGAGAGTAAGAAAGGAAGCTGCCAGGTCCGGAACTTGAACCACAGTCAGCCATGTGGGAATCCAGCACCTTTAACCACCATGCCACCTGCTGGCCCTATTAATGCCGTGTTAGTGGTAATTATTTGTTTAAATTCCACATGAATATGAGATGCAGTAAGTGTTTTCGGAACAATTTGAGTTCATGGGAGAGCTAATCAGGAAGTAGGGTGCTAAGGGAAGTCGTCCCAAAAGAACTAGAATTTGAAGGAAGGTTGTATATCAATTAATATGGAGATAGATATTTCTGGCAGAGGGGAAAGCATGACCAAAGGGGCAGAGGTGGTGATGAATAAGGCATATCAGGTTATAGGAAGGAGGCACTTCGATCTGCATCTTCAGTCCCCATATTCCTTCTGGATGTCAGACTTACGAATGCCTACCAAACAATCCCATTTACGTGTGCCAAAAACAATGTATCTAAAAATCAAAACCATTTCCTTCTCCTGATTCCCCATCTGACAATAGAATTATTGTCTTCCCCAGACTCAATACTTTAGTACTATTTTTTAATTTCTTCACTCTTTAATAACTTCATGTCCACTATATGTTTCTGTTGAAATATGAACCATCTCCACATGACTCATACAGCAGTTTCTTCCTTCCCTTCATTACCTGATGCCTGGATTATTTCACAGACTGCTAAATGAGACATTTCTGCTTCAAATCTCTATCCTATACCTATCTGGTATGGTACCAACACATTTCTCACTCTAAAACATCATTTTCATTGTGTTACTCCCTTACTTCAAAACTTTCAGTGGGGTTACATTGCCTTCATTGATGAACTCCCCAAGGTAATGCTGAGCAGGCAAAAAGAAAGGAGCAGCCCAAGAATTGTTCCGGGAGCACAGCAATAAAATGAAAAAAAAAAAAAAAAAAAGCAAAAGTAATAGGCTTACCGCCTCAGAAAAACTTCAGTCATCTAATGCCTGGCCAGCTAGTCAGAGAATTAGTTCTCAGCTTGAATAAATTGTTAGCTTGTCCCTGTGGAAGGGGATTCCCTAACTTAGTAACTTAGTGGCTATATATTATGCAGTTACTCAATTCCTCTCATTTCTAGTAGTGGTGGTAGTCGTACAAGGGATTTTCTAAAAGTTCACAGAGAATGAATGTTAATAAAGAAATAATGTTTAGATTTCAAAAAATTTTTGTATCTGAATATATTCATACATTTTTTTTTAAAAATTGACAGAGGGCACATGCGCTAGCTAGATAGAAAAAGAGAAAGAGAGTGAAAGTGAGAAAGCACTTGCCCACATGGGCCCAGATGTATACCACCACTACACCATCATCTGACCCAATTCATAGTTTAATGCCATTTTCCAGGAACTTTTTGAAGTTACCTTGCATCTATAAAAATATCAACAGGATATACCATTTTTTGAAACTTTCTTATGTGGCAGGCACTTAGCTAAGCATTTTATGTATAGTTTTTCATGTAGTCATCAAAATAACAATTAAAATATAATTATTCAAATATTGCTGATGGTAAAACTGAGACTCAGAGAGGTTAGGTTAAGCCCAAGTTCACAAATCTAAGAAATGACTAAATCAGAAATTAAAACCTTGGCTGATTCCAAAGCTTATGTTCTTTCTACAAACTACAAAGCTTATGTTCTTTCTACAAACTAAGAGTAGTACAGTTTGTTCTAGTCCTTGCCCCAGAACAACTGACAGTGAGCATAGAAAACCTCACTAGAAACATGTTCTGAGCTGAACCACCTTTGACAGGAATAAATGTTGACAGCATTGTCAAGCCTTAAAGAAAACAATCCTGGCACTTCTGTCAGCCTCCTTACAGATGTCCTCTTCTTGAGGGAAACTCATTTGTGTCAAACTATTACAGGATGTATTTGTTTTCCAACGGGGAAGACTTACTTATCCTCCTCATTTAAAGGGTTCACAACTGCATACTATCAAAGACTCTTTAAGAAAGATTTAAAATTCAAATGTCATCTTCTGAAGCTACAGTATCTCACAACCTGTGATTGAATTTGGCCTGAGAACCAACCCTATGATCATTTTATTGAAGAACTGTTTCTAGGCTCTCAGTTCTTGCTTCCCTAATGGGTGGATCTGGGGAAAGGGACAAAAGCTTTCCCACTGAACAGAAACAATTAGCCAAAGCAATTCAGACATCAAGTTCACAAGATCTTTGGAATGGAGGTATAAAATCCACAGGGTCTGTCTCTTGGCTTTGTTGAGATTTAAGTTGAAACCACCTTGGTTCCACTTGGATGACCTTCCAGAAGAACTCCCTGTATATGTAAGGAGAAAATGGGTATCTTTGGACTGGAATGAAATAAAGCTTAGAGTATCTCTCTACAAGAAAAAAAAAAAGGAAGTAGCTAGATTGTGTATTGCAATCTTCCTCTTCAAGGCTTTAGGGATTAGAGAACACAAGACAGAGTATGAATCATTATATGGTCACAGTGGGAAGTAAGTGATGTGCTAACCTTAAGGGTATTTTGAAGTGGATTCTGTGAGCAAATTCTGGAAGCCACCATCTATTGAGGAGAGGCAGAACTTGTACCCTTTAAGTTTATGACTTCACTGAGCCACGATATACTTATTAATTAAAAAGAGATTGTTAATATCTGGCCACTGTTTCTTAAGGTTATCAGGAGAACCATGTGAGTTTATATATGGTAAAATGCTTTGAAAATAACTGTAGAGATATAACTACAATTATTAAGGGACTAAAATTATCATCATAGGATCTAGTGGTGGCATGGTGGTTAAACTTGTACTGAGCATTGAAAACAGGCCTTCTTCACTAGAAACAAATTCTGAGCAGAATCATGCTGGATTCCTACATGGCTGACCACAGTCTAAGTCCTGGATCTGGTGGCTTGACAATTATGCTGGGCACGTGTGTGTATGTTCCCAAAATCCTGAGAGGAGAATGGAGGAGAAGCGATTATGGTGTGGCCTTCCCACCAGGGGGTGGTTTCTCACTTTGTCTCTCTCTGACTCTCTGTCCTCTTCAGCAAGTTCACATGCCTTATGGCAAAAAATAAATAAATAAATAAATAAATAAAGGATCATAACTTTTTGTGTAGATGGGTTACTTTCAGTGAGCAATATTTCCCAATAGATATCAAATCAAATCAAGTTAAAAAAGCTGGATTTTAAATTGGACTCATGTTTTGGGATTTGAATGGAGAGAAGGCCAGAGGTGAGTAAATGAACAGTAAATAAGTTTAGTCTCTAGTCAAAGATGAAGAGATTGAGAGAAAAGTAAATGCCAAGCTTGCCCTTCTTTTTCCATGCCATTCTGGTCACCAGAACTTGAATGCAGAAAGTATGACTTACCTAATTCGTTGCCCAGACAGCTGTTTAATCACTATGCCTGGGGCCACTTATATCCAACTTACATGCAGCTACATTCTAATTTCCATGGGATCAGTCCAGCCTCAAGACAAGGGCATCCATAGTCTGGGAACTCAGCATCAACTCTGCCTGGCTGGTGACCTCATTCTGTCTTTTCTTCACCCACACCAGAAACTGGACACTCTCATTTCATTTGGGAATTAAACCCCTCAACACAAACACCTTATTTCTCACTCCTATTAACCTGCCCCCCCCCTTATGTTTAAATCTCTGTGAATCAAGGTAAGTCAGCCTAGCTGCCTTATCAGCCATTCTGTTTGGCCTTGTCCTGTTCCATTCTGACAGGAAAGGCTGACAGAGCCAAGGAGTTAAAAATGAGTACTAGGCCAAGGACAGGCGTAATCACTGAGAAAAGCCTCTGAGCCAAGAGTGTGCAGGGCCAAGCTTGGCAGTAGTGCTGCATAGTTGAATAGCACTAACTGAGCAGAGTTATAGACAAGGCACAGATACTATCTTCCCAGAGAGCTCTGTGGTGCGAGGATAGTTACATGCCATGCTGGCTGCTCTGTCTGCTATCGTTTTATGACATTGGTTACCCAGCCAGTTCAGTGAATGAAAGATATCCTTTGGACAAGCCCTCTATTGCAGTATCTGGTATTGCGTGTGGGGAGCCGGGTCCCACATGGCCACGTGAGGTTTGAATCCTGGCTGCATTGGCTTGAAAAACATTCCAGGTGCATGTGCATGCGAGTCCAAGACTCTGATGGAATGGAGAAATGGAGGAAAAAGGATCATGGTGTGATGTGACTATACCCCATTGGGAAGTGATTTCTCTCTTTCTCTTTCTGTTTCCTGAGCATACAGACTCTCTGGCAATTAAAAAAAAAAAAAAAAAAAAAAAAAAAAAAAAAAAAAAAAAAACAAAACAAAAAACAGACAGAAAATCCTAACTAATCACTTCCTAATATTAAACCAAAGATAGAAGTCCCAAAGATGGGTGTCGGCTCTGGTGTCTGCTTCTAACTTCTTCCTATTCCTTTCTCCTCTTTATGCCACAACTATTCCCCCTTTTCCCTAGCCCCCATGAGAAAACTGTCATAGGTAGAAATCCCAGAAGCAATTAAATGTTTAAAAAGAGGAGCCTGTGTAGCAAAAACTGAAAACAAACAAAAAACATATAGGCCTGGGATTAGAAAGATGAGTATTCAAATCCTGCCTTTCTGGGGGCCAGCAGGGGGCATGGTGGTTAAGGGTGCTGGCCTCCCACATGGCTGACCATGGTTTGAGTCCCGGACCTGGCAGCTTGCTTTCTCACTTTCTCTCTCTTTCTCACTCTGGCTAAATTAAAAAATAAACAAATAAATATAGTTAAATAAAATATTTTTTTAAATATCCTGTCTTTGCTATTCCTAACTGAAATAGACGTGAGAGAGAGAGAGAGAGAGAGAGATTCCAAGTCATCATATACTCTCAATAAACAGTCACTATTCTATTTTTGTTGATAAGATTGACAAGGTGGACTATGAAATTGAAAAGTTTTTGGTGTACCTTGTTGCAAAGGAGAAAAAATGAATTCTACAAAGATAAGAAAGAAATGAGATGATTTGAACTATGTATAAATAAGATGTGAGAACAGTCAGTGTTGTCATTCTGAGGAGTAAACCAAGCAAGAAAGACAAGCCGAAGAAGGAGAAACCCCCCCACCCCCGCCAGAGTATTCCCAAATTGCAGCTAAGAAATGGAAACTGAGAGATCAGAGCTAAGGATGTTTAATAAAAACCAATAAAGGAAGATGAATGATAACAAACAGTAGTGCCATTTCTAGCCACTCTCAAAACAAAAAATGACAGCCTTTCCACGTGGATTTACCAGTCTAAGAGCACACACAATTCATCAGACCCTATTTGTGTTATTTCCTGCTGCTGCTTTTACTTGACATTTAAAAGAATTGGCTCCAGAATTCATATCAAATAACACTTTCCCAGATTTTTTCCCCCCACAGAACCCATAGGCAAAATGCATATATGAGTAATTTTTTTCTTTTTTTAGATTTTTGCTGTAGGGTGAGTGTGCTCACTGAAGATAAGAGACAGAGAAGAAAAAGAAATCATTGCCTGGGAGGGATGGCCACACCACAATCCCTTCTTCTTCATTCTCCTCCTGAATTTTGGGCACACACACACACACACACACACACACACACACACACGTGCCCGGCTTATCTTTCAAACCATCAAGTCTGGGTCTCAAACTGTAATCACTGTGTGCCATCCAGCTGCTTAACTTCCATGCCACCTGCTGGCCCTATGAATACATTTTTAGCTAATCCATAAATGAGAAGGCTCTTCAACTTGTAAGGAATTGATATTTACCTGTGCATATCTATATTTTCTCAATTCTTTATGTCCATCTTTAGATTTCATTTCGGCAGTAAATTCTGTGAAAGTCTGGAAAAGTGTCTGCCTTTTTTCAAACAATGCAGTGAGTGGCAGTTCAATTATTAGAAAGTGATTTCCAAAATGCTTGTTGAATATTGATGACAAAATAAAGTCCTTTATTAACACATACCTTAAAATGGATTCTCTGGGGGTGGGACACAGAGGTGTATGTAGCATATACATTTATGTACTACCCCTACAGTTATTGGGTGAAAAGGTTTTGAGGATATTGAAAAAAGAAATGAAATAGAGTTGCAGAAAAGCTTTTATATTCCAATCTGCAGCTACTAGGTGGAAACTGACTCATGAAGCAGACATTTTTGTGGTTAACAATGTTCCACATTTTGGCAAAGCCAGTGGGCTAATTAGATAAATGGTAGGGGAAAACCAGACAGTTATAATACTGAGAATATAGTAACTATCTCTTTTTAGTATGGCTAACAAATGCTGGAAAACTAGAATATCTGAAGGATATGGTGATTATGTGGAGCACAATGTCAGATGAGAATTTACCTGGGAATGATCAAATCTATGCCTGAGGTCAGGGCTCTTTTAGAAGGCTTCCATGGTTTCAGCTCAGGCAAGCCTTTGGAGATTGCTTTTTATTCAAAATCCTAGCAGCCAGGTTCCCAGTGGGGGAGCCCTCCCACACTGTAGGTGGTACATTAACACTTTCCACCATTAACTCCTTCATTTCCTACTGAGTAATTGACTTCTTTGACTCATTGTGGCTTCACAGGCTCTGCCTTTCCTAAAATGCATCCTTTATTCACTGGAAATCCCAGTGCCTTGGTTAAGTCTAGTTCCCATATTCTCCATGCTGTTTGGTACAGTTCCTGCTCTTTTGTGGATATTTTACATGGTATGTAAATGTAACATTCTAAGCTTATCTGGAGTCTAGATCCCTATCTACCATTGTGTCCCTTCTCTCCCTCCCTATTGCTTTATTTCTAACCATCATCACCTGGACTGATGCAAAGTCTTCTAAGCAATTTTTTTGCTTTTACCTTTACTCCATTCTACCCCAACCTTTTCCCCCCTTTTTCTTTCTTAAGAGAGATTTTTGCTATAGGGCACATGCACTTGCCAGAGACACAGAGTGAGACAGAGACACAGAAAGTGAGAAATCACCCTCCGGGGTGTATGGCCATGCTGCAATCCCTTCTCCATTCTCCTCTTAGGATTTTGGGTATGCATGCACACATGTCCGGCATGAATTTGAAGCCTCCTGGTCTGGGATTTCAACCACGGTCAGCCATGTAGCAGTCCAAGGATGTAACCATTATGCCATCTGTTGGTTCGCTAGCCAAGTCTTAACATAGTAGCTTAGGTAATTATTTTAAAACATAATTTTAGCCATATTATGTTCAGGTTAAAATCCTTGTGTGACTTTCCTTCAGAAATTAAACCCAAACTTCTTAATAGGCCACACTTTAGGGTCTAGCATTATCTTTGGTCTCTAATCTCATCTCCTTTAACTCATTAGTACCCAAAGCTTAAACCATTATGAGCTACTTGCACTTCTATAAGCATAGTATATTATTTCACGCCTTCATGTATTTGCTCCTGCTAGCAAAATTCTAATGCCTAGAATATCCATTCTATTCTCTCTGCCTAACTAGGTCTGATCATTTTTGAAAACTTTATTGAAGTTGCCAGCTGGGCCACGGGTGGCCAGGAGGGAAAGGGGAAAGACAATGAGGAGGAGGAAGAGACTGTGTGCACCCTGAGGTTGGGACTGAATCTGTCCTATTCCTGGTGGTGTCCTTGGAACATAAAACAGTGCCTGGCACATGGCAGGTGACAATGGTGATAAAAACCCCTTCAAGAATTTAGATGTGACACCTGCAGCAGGTTCAGATCTCTCAGCTATAAGACAAAAGACAAACTGGATGCTTCACCAGGACTGTCATCTGTTATGCACAGAGAGCCAAAATCCATTTCTGAAATTATCTGGGTGAGCTGCCTGCTGGGTCCAGTTATGCACTAGTAGACAAAGAAGCTGAAAAAGGAGGCTGGCATATTCTTTGGATGTCTGGCAAAGTGTGACTCCAATATGGCATCAAGCCCTACTGTGATTCCAAGGATTTCTTGACTGAATATAAATAAAAATGACTTTTTTGGTTGTTGTTGGTGATAGTTGGTGTGATGGAAGTAAGTTTGATCTTTACATGGGGAATGTATAATGTGTTATCATTCCGTGGTCTGTAGTAATTGCTTTGGTAATCGAACATTAAAGACCTTGTCTTTATTTACGAATCGTTAAAAAAAAAAAGAAGCTTTTTGAGATACAATTACATATCATGTAATTCACCAATTTAAAATGTGCATTTCAGTGAGTTTTCATTTAGCCACAGAGTTGTGAAGCAATCACCACATTTCCTACTAAAATATCTTTGTCTCCCCAAAAGTAAGCCTGTGCCCACTAGCAAACATTTTCCATTTGCCCCAACTCCTTCCCTTGCCTAGCCCCTGGCAACTATTAATCTACTTTCTGTCTCTATGGATTTGCTTATTCCAGATTTTTATCTTTCAAGATTTCTCAGGTGTTTCCTCTTCTTTTTTGCCTCCCAGTCCCCGGATTTCAGTCTGCTCCCCACAAGGAGTGACTTATCTCTGGAGCCTCAATGTTTTAAACTGTAGCTCATAGGTAATGCCCCATAACTACGGTTTAAATGAATGAATGACAGGGAAGCAGGCCTCTCCAAGAGTGGAAAAAAGATGAGTGAATACAGTATGCAGGTAAAATCAGACAGTGGATGCTTAAGTGCCCATTTTTCAGCTCACTTGCACTTGGATAAACTCAGAAACCATCATACTAAAGTTTCCTCTGTCTGTATAGTTAATGTGCAGGTTCCAGAACCTAGGGAAACATTACCATAAGTGGTGCAGAAGAAGTATATCCTCAGGAAATATTCATGATACAGCAGTTCAAGCTTTACCTGTGGGATTAACAGCATTAGTTGACTGTCTTTCTTCTTGACTTTCATAATTTTCTATTTCATCTTTCTTTCTTCCCTCCACTGTCCTTTCTTTCTCTCTTTCTCACACTCCATATGCCCTTGGGATATTTGCCTTTGTTTTTAAAGCACGTTTCAGAATATCTCTGTTTAATAATGGGCATTCTAAGATTAAAAAAGAAAACAGGAAATCTTTAGCATGATATGTGTGGAAGTCATTTAATTGCTCTATTTCAATGCACTATATTTCTTTTCTCATGATTGGTTATTTAAAAGTTCATTGGGACCAGCAGTCAGCGTAATGACTATGTCACTGGATTCCCATGTACTCGACCGTGGTTCGAGTCCTGGACCTGGTGGCTTAAACTCACGCCGGGTGTGTATGCGTGCATGCCCAAGATCACAAGAGGAGAATGGAAGAGAAGGGACTGTGGCATGGCCATCCCCCCCTGGGGGTGATTTCTCGCTTTCTCTCTCTCTCTCTCTCTCTCTCTCTCTCTCTCTCTCTCTCTCTCTCTCTCTCCTACTGGCGAGCGTATGTGCCCTATAGCAAAAACCTCTCAAAAAAAAAAAAAAAAAAAGAAAAAACAAAAAAAAGAGTTCATTAATAGCCAGCCACGGTGGCATAGCAGAAACACATTGCATGATGCTGAAGCCACAATAGAAGGTCCAGAATTTTTGTCCTGATGTTTTCCTGTGCATATTAGGTGCAAGCATACATACCCACAATTCTGGCTATTTGAGGCTGGGGTTGGATTGTGGTATGCAGGCCCCATTGGGGTGGGGGTGCCTAGCTCTCTCTCTTACATAGAAGAAAGAAGTAAACTTTTTTTTTTTTTTGGAGAGGTTTTCGCTATAGGGCGTGTGCGCTCGCCAGACAGACAGAGAGAGACATAGAGACAGAAAGCGAGAAATCACCCCCCAGGGGAGATGGCCACGCCACAATCCCTTCTCCTCCATTCTCCTCTCGGGATCTTGGGCATGTAAGCACACGCGCCTGATGTGAGTTTTAAGCCACCAGATCCAGGACGCGAACTGCGGTCAACTACGTGGGAGTCCAGTGACATAGCCATTACACTAACTGCTGGTTCCCAAGAAGTAAACTTTTTAAGAAAGCTCTTTGTCAAGGCAATCTAAAACAATTTGAAAATAAAACCAGGGCCAATACCATGGCACTCCATTGCTCAATAAACTGGATCTATATGGAAGATCATGGGTTAGTTTCTTCAGTTGACCTGCTGTACATGCTGTGCTGGGTGCATATGCCCAAGATCCTCGCTGTCTGGGAAGGCTGAGCAGAATGAGATATGAAGCCCTATTGAGAGTGCTTGTCTCTGTCTCTTACATATTTTCATGAAAAAAAAAAACTTTTTTTTTCTTTTTTCAAATCTCTTTTTCAGCATTTTCTTGACTAGAGACAAATGGGAATACACCCTGACTCTGGCCACCATCGTCTATCTTTCTATGTCTATATACCTTTCTCCCTGCTTCAACTTTCTCATTCTTCTCTTCTAATCTCTTCCCTGATCTTCTGATCTTCCCTATGTCTCCTCCTTTCCATTCCTGATCTCTTTCTTCTTTAAAATTCTCTCCTCTGCCCATTTTGCTGTTTAAACCTTTATGTGTCATTGTCTTTTGCTCTTCTACTTTCTCTTTCATTCTTCTTACTGACTAGTTTACTTTTCTTTCTATCTGTTCTTTTCACTCAGGATGAAGTAGGGAAGGGGAGGATGATCAGAAAAAGAGATGAGGAGAGATTGACAGAACTGTTCTGAACTTACCCCATTGTCTGCCACTAAGGGGAATGTGCCCTCATTCAAATCACCCATATTACTTCCCCTTTAATGTGTGTACATAACCTCGCCATGCTTCGTTTTACTTCTCTATGAAATTAAAGCAAAATGTATCTTCCCAGACTCCCGCCCAGAGATGGTAGGGTCAAACCTGGGAATGAATATGAAGGTTTGAAAAGAACCAGACCCCTGTGATGGAGAAGCACTCAGAAGGAAAGAGTGGGAGGATGACTGCTTTGCACTGCAGTGGGGATCCAATTAACTGAGGATTGTAGTTTTTGCTCTTTTGAGGAACGTGTTTCTTTTCACCTTTGTTCTATTCATCAAATCACTTAGTTGTCTGTAAACCTTGTTTGAATGTTCTTTGTGTCTTAGGAGGGGAAGAATAACTTGCTCCTTTGTATGCCGTTGATTTTTATCCCTTCCTTTTCTCTTGCCTTGGGCTAGCAAACGGAACCTCCAGCAGCCAGCTCTCTACCCCCAAGTCTAAGCAGTCTCCCATCTCTACGCCCACCAGTCCTGGCAGCCTCCGGAAGCACAAGGTATTATGTCTCTTATACCTTACTAAACCCCTTTGCACTTGGAGTTTCTCGAACTTCTGGGTGACATTTTTTCTCTTGCATACTTATTTTAATAGTACAGTAAGAAAAAAAAAAGGCTTAGAGACCAGCAGTTGGCATGAATGAATAGGTTCTTGTTTATATTATTTCACTGGACTCCCATGTAGTCAACCGTGGTTCGAGTCCCGGACCCGGTGGCTTAAACTCACACTGGGTGCGTGTGCATGTGTGCCCAAGATCCTGAGAGAAGAATGGAGTAGTAGGGATTGGATTGTGGCATGGCCATCCCCCCCGGGGGGTGATTTCTTGCTTTCTGTCTGTCTCTCTTTGTCTTTCTGGCGAGCGCACATGCCCTATAGCTAAAACCTCTCCAAAAAAATTAAAAAGTACATTAAGGCCATAATTCCCCTTTATCTGGCTCCATTATCATGAAGTCTTAGAAATTCCAGCAGGGACCAATCTTCTAGTCACTTTTACTTATCCCTCTCACCCCTGGTTTATACATTTCCAATTACATTCTGGTACCTCTTCCAAAACGTAGAAGTACAAAGGTCCCAAGTGCAGAGCTAATTGGTATGACAACCACATCTTGTGGGGTGAGTTGATCACTTGTCTCCCCAATTTAGAGGCATAGAAAATGGGATACTGAGGGAAACTAATGCCAGTGGAACCAGTCAATGGGAGTAACATAAACATAACAGTCAAAAACGTTGCAGTGAGTTACTCCCTTTAAATCTGCTGCTGGACAATAATGAATGAACAGATTCTTGTTTATATTCTTTCTTTTTGTCTTTCTTTCTTTCTTTCTGGCCAGAGTGTGTGCACTTCCCAGAGAGAGACAGAGAGAGGGAGAGAAAGAAAGCACCTTCCAATGGGGAGTGATCACACCACAGTCCCTTCTCCTTTACTCCATCTTGTCCAAATTTTGAGCATGCATGCGTACTTGCCCAATGTGTTTTTCAAGGTGCAGGTCTAGGACCTGAACTGTGTGGTTAACTGTGTGAGATCTGGCTCCCTTAACCACTCGGCTATGGGGACCACCCCACCCACTATGTGATCTTCATTATCAGGTAGATTCTGGTACAATGTAGAAAGAGATGACATATACATATTGCATTGGTCTTAAGGGGTATCATTTACATAACTTAAACTATCTCAAATAAATATATTGTTAAAATAATAGAAGTGTATAAATTCTCTAGCATCACTTCCCAAACAGATGGACACTCAGAAATTTCTCCTGTGTAGAAAATCTGGAGAGGTCACTGTCTTGAACCTGTTATATTGTACTTGAAACAGTTAGATATAGTTTCTTCTCTGATTACCACACTGTGGAACAATTCCCTCTAGGATTCTCTTGCCTTCTCCTGACTCACAAGACCTATGTTCGATGGAAAAAGGCAAAAAGCCAACAATTATGGCTAACTCCATCACAGAACTGGAAAATATCTTAGAGGAAGATAAATTAGTTTCATTTAATTCTCTCAATAATCATATGAGGTTGATGTTTTTACAGATGAGGAAATTGAGACCTAGAAAGTTTAAATTACTTACTTAGATAACATAGCTGGCAATAGGACTGGTATTTAAGTCAATGCCAGCAGTATGCTGGAGCCCATTCTCACTAGTAGCTCATGAGAACTGATTGTGTACATCACTTCTCAAGTCTGTGTTCAATGACGTTATGTCAGTAACTTGAACTCAGCTGTGGTGGGAATATTTACACCGCAGAAACTGGCAAATGCTACAACTTAAGGCTGTTGTTTTATTCCCACAGAAAGCCTGCTGTTAAACATTTAGCAGTACATGACTGCTTGGCATTCATGCTCATTTCCTTTTTTCTACATCAGGCTTTTAATTTCCTGGTTAATCTGACCATTGCCTGCTTCATCGTTCCTAATGTTCTTTCCATTTCTTTAATGACCCCTTTAACTCCTGGTATTGATCCTAACCAGAACCTTCTGACTGTTCGGCTGAGCAATTTGGTTTCCTGGAAGGAGGATTTGCTGAACTCTCTGTGTAGAAAGCATAATCCAAAGATCAGGAGATAGATTTTAAAAAAATGTTCGTAGTCAGTTTTCAGTTATTCTTTGCTGAACAATAAAGCTTGTTACTGTGGGGACATTCCAAAACCAGAGGATCCTGCCTCTGTTGTTCCACTGTCCACAAAGAATCTCCTATACTATGCTGCTGCTTTTTTTTTTTTTTTTTTTTTTTTTTTTTTTTGCCACAGGGTGCATATGCTTGTCAAAGAGAGACAGTGAGAGGGAAAGTAAGAAATCAGCCCCCCAGTTAGATGGCCACACCACAATCCCTTCCCCTCCATTCTCCTCCTGGGTATGTAAACACACACACACACACACACACACACACACACACGACGTGATTTTCAAGCCTTCAGGTCTAGGACTCCAATCACAGTTGGCCACTTGGGAGTCCAGCACCTTAACCAGTATGCTGCCTACTAGCCTGCTACACTGTTTCTTATTTTATCATTGCCATATGGTTATTTTTCCTTACCTTCCTTCTGAGAAGCATGACCTATCTCAGCACCTTCCATCAGTATCTTCTCCAAAGTGCTGGAAGAAATTTGGGTGTTTCGGTCTGCACACAAGTTATTCAGCTTTTCAATGGACATATCCTGTTCATTTAGGCTGAGGATCCATCCATCATCCATAATCCCATTGCGGTGACTGTTGGCATTGTTAAAGTGTTTCTCCTGGTTGGGCCTGCAGGCACTTAGAGCTTGTTTGTATCTTGACTTAATTCTAAAATTGATTTTAATCATTGAAGATTAGAATAAGCTCACAGGTGGCAGTATTGATCAGAGCCTCACTGTTTTCTTTATTGTTTTTAAAATTCTTTTGAATTTCTTCAAAATTCATTGTGTTTTTTCAGTTTACAAAAAATTATATTTTTAAAATTACTTTTTAAAGGCTGTCAAGCAAACAAACATTCAAAGAATAAATTATATACATTTCTAGAGCACACTTTTAAATAAAATAAGCATTTAGATTTTGGTATAAATCTCACTATTTTAAAAAATTTTAAGTTTTATATCATTTCAAATTTACAGAAAAATTGCAAGGAATAATAAAGAACTTCTGCATGCTCTTTACACAGATTCACCACTTGTTTATATTTACCCTTTTGTGTTCTCTCTTTCCTCTCTCTCTCTGTATATATATATATATATATATATGTGTGTGTGTGTGTGTGTTTGTATGTGTGTGTGTGTGTGCGTGTGTGTATGTATACATAAAAATCTCCACATAAAATACACACACACATTCATACAATTCATACGTCTATACATCATATTTTACTATTTTTTCAGTCATTTGAGATTAAGTTGCAAGCATCATATCTCTTTGCCCCTATTTCGGTGTATATTTCTTAAGAACAACAACATTTTCTTTTATAACTATAGTACAATTATCAAAATCAGGATTTCTTCTTGCCAGAGGCACATATACTTGCCAGAGGGAGAGAAAAGGGTAGGGAGAGAAGCACCCCCCATAGGGTGTGTTCACAACACAATCTCCTTCTCCTCCAGTTCTCTATTCTGTTGGAGTTTTGCAACATGCATGCTTGTGCTTCCAATGTGTTTCTCAAGCCACCAAGGCCAAGAGTTGAACTGTAGTCAGCCACATAGGATCCAGTTCCCTTAACCACTAGGCTGTCCCCTTGAAATCATCAGATTTAACACTGACACAACACAATTAAATACTCTATAGTCCAGGGAACCAGCAGTTAGCGTAATGGCTATGTCGCTGGACTCCCACGTAGTCGACCGCGGTTCGCGTCTCGGACCCGGTGGCTTACAACTCACGCCGGGCGCGTGTGCGTGCGTGCCCAAGATCCCGAGAGGAGAATGGAGGAGAAGGGATTGCGGCGTGACCATCCCCCCTGGGGGGTGATTTCTCGCTTTCTGTCTCTATATCTCTCTCTGTCTGTCTGGCGAGCGCACGCGCCCTATAGCAAAAAACCTCTCCAAAAAAAAAAAAAAAAAAATACTCTATAGTCCATATTCCAACTTTATCAACTGTGTTAATAATATTCTTTTTGTGGTCCAGGATCCAACGGAGGATTATACATTGCATTCAGTTATCATGTCCTTTTTGTCTTCTTTAATGTGGAAAAGTTCCTGAGACTATCTTTCAGTATAGTGTATAATGAAGAGTGCAGGCCAGTTATTTGGTACACTTTCAATTTGCACCCATTTGTGATTATGGTCAAATTATGCATTTGAGGCTGGAACATCATAGCAGTCATGTTGTGACCCTCTTTAGCTGCCTGCTGTAAGGAGGCCTTATGCTTATATGGCTAATAATGGAGACTTAATTGCTTTCTTCTGAATAAGTTAAAAAGTGTCTTATCCCCTTGGTTTAGTCCCCCTGGGTCTCAAGCTCCACCATGATGCTCTTCCTTTCACACAGCTACCTGAGCCTTAGCACCATTAAGGTCTTTGGGCAGTGGGCCTAAGCAGATCTCATCTGAACTTCTGTCCAAGTGGACCTGAAAGGTGTGAGTCATGACGGAGACAGGAAGCAGATGGCTGAGGCCATGACTTTCCTCCTGCGCAATTGGAAACAAACTTGAAGTCCCAGCATCCCTTTGGTAGCTTTTGATGGCTGTGGCAGGGTCCTAAGCTGTAATCAGCCTCTTGACTTTCCCTCTTAAGCAGCTCATGGAGAATCCTCTTTAATGCAGCTGCAATGGGGTTAGCCAAAGTCCGCATACTCAAGTGTTACAATATGGACACGAAGTAAATCCTTGGATAATTAATGAGAACAATATTTTCATTTCCATACTGCTTTATCCTTTTGCATAGCTATTTTCTCACCTACCCTGGTGATATTCCTGTGAAACAGAACAGATAGCAGTCCCATTATACAGATGAGAAAAAATGAGGTATAGAGGCTAAAAACAGTCCTAGTGTGATTCAACAAAAATTAATTGAGGACTTTCCTTAGAGAAATCATATTAAAATTGTACAAAAAAAAAAAACCTAGAAACATAGGAAACTTTTATTTATATAATTTTTTTTTCCCAGACTAGTGATTGAAAGCCTTTAAATTTGGAGGCAGTTTGCCTGTAAAGTTGTCTGGAGATTGAAGGAAAATATATTATTTGAAAATATAACTAACATTATTTAAATATACATGTTTCCTATGCATCTAGACTTATTTTTTCTTCTGGAGCGTAAGTGCTTGTAAAGATTGATGAGTAAAGCAGGGTCCTGACCCCTTAAATCACCATGTAACTAACTTTAACATAAGCTAACTTTAACATAACTGGATTTGGATATTGCAATTCAGAGCTAACAAAAGGAGTAAAGAAGCATAGAGGAGGAAGAGAAAGACATCCAAGTGGAGAAGGTTGGAAGATGGGGAAAGCTTTTCACAGAGGTGACATATAAGTGGGACCTTGAAGGCTGGTAGGCTTCTAATGGCTGGTGAAGGTGAATAGGCATTCCAGCTTTAAAAAATACCAAGATTAAAGCCATGCCATTATAAGAGTGTGGGGCTCTTTGGGGAAATAGCAAACCCAAACTGGAAGCCAGGTTTCTCAAAACTCCTCCCTGACTTCCTCTGGACTATAAGCTCCTTGGACCAGAGACCAACTTTTTGTTTTCTCTAAGCAATAGTATCGCCAGCACAGCTGTATTTGTTACAAACATTTTGTTCTGTGGGGCTCCAAGGGACTAAGCAAATGAATTTCAGGTGCAAATTATTTGTATTGTTAAGCAATATGTGTGTTTCTGTGTTTCTACATATCAATCAACAAAAACAGATTGTTTAGATAATTTCTTTTCCTGAACATTGTTCTACTCATACAAGAAAATGTATTTTGAATACAATAAGTTGATGGAGGTACAGAAGTTCAGAAGTTCATAACAAGGCCTAGTCCTATGAATTCTCTCCAAGTCCTACACATTGCCCTACTGATTCTGAGTCATAGTAGCTACAAGTGGAGTATCTCTCATAATTCTACTCCTAGCCTGTACCCCCTTCCCATAAGATAAAAGCCAGGAACAATCTTCTCAGATAATTATTTCAAACAACTTCACCAAAGTGTTAAGTTAATAAGAGCAGACGTGAATGTTGAAGCCTAGTTATTCATCTATTAAGACTCAAGGAAGCTTCCATGTTATTAAGAGGTCCTTTTCGGACCTGTGCCCTGTGACTTAAACTCAAGCTGGGTGCATGTGCGTGCATGCCCAAGATCTTGAGAGGAGAATGGAGAAGGAATTGCAGCATGGCCACCCCCCTTGGGGGGTGATTTCTCACTTTCTGTCTCTGTCTTTCTGGCGAGCGCACACGCCCTATAGCAAAAACCTCTCCAATAAATAAATAAAAAAGGCCCTTTTTGTGATGCCTAAAAAAATACCAAGGAAATTCACTAACTTGGCAGTATCTGTTTCATTTCTTTTGCTTTGGTGTAAGTAAAGAAAAAAAATACAATGATTGGAGTTATATTTTGTAGCATTTTAGAACTTGAAGAATGCATAAGAACCTTGCTGTTCATATCTTCCTCAATTTTCAGATACAGAAACAAAGGTTAAATGGCAAAGTTAGGCCTAAAATCAAGATCTCTTGACTCTTAATCTTATGCTTTTCTAACTACAGTGGAGTTTCATTATAAGCAAATGTAACTTATGGAATTAATCAATAATTGCAATATAGTAACAGAACAAAACCACTATAAAACTTTATTCTATATTTGTACTCATCATTACATCCTGAACATTACTACACATATCATGCAGCTATACATGCATAAAGCTATATAGGGTTGTATGGTCAGGGATCACATGAATAGTATTTAATTATTAATATCAGGGATTTTCAAAGGTACTTTTTAAAAAATAATAGATTATTGAGGCATAATTCACATACTATAAAACCTCTTTAAAATGTATACTTTAGTAGTTTTTAATATTGTCACAAAGTTATACAACATTTACCACTATGTAATTTTAGAACATATTTATCACCTCCAAAGAAACTCTATACCTGCTAGTGATTACAACCCTTTCCCCTTTTGCACAACTCCTAGTAACCATTAATCTACTTTCTGTTTCTGTGGGTTAACATAGTTAGAACATTTCATGTATGTTATACTCTGAGAATTACTTTAGCTGAATCCCACAAGTTTAGGTATTTTGTGCTTTTGTTTTTCTTTATCTCAAAGTATTTTTAAATGTCCCTTGTGATATTTTTTTTTCTGAATCACTGGTTAGTCCACTTTGTGTTATTTAATTTCCACATACTTGTGAATTTCTCAAAAATTTTTTTAGAGGTTTTTGCCTTAGGGTGCATGTGCTCGCCAGAGAGAGATAGAGAAAGTGAGAGGGAAAGTGAGAAATCATCCCCCAGGGAGGATGGCCAAAATCTCTTCTTCTCTAGTCTCCTTCTGGGATCTTGGGCATGCACGCACATGTGCCCGGCTTGATTTTCAAGACAGCAGGCCCCAGTTTAAACTGCCGTCATCCATGTGGGAGTCCAGCCACATAACCACTATGCCATCTGCTGGCCCCTCTCAAATGTTTTCTATTAGTGCTTTTTAATTTAATTCTACTAGATTGAAGAATAGATTTTGTATGATTTCTATCCTTTGAAATTTAGTGAGACTTGTTTTATGTCCTTAATAGTGATCCTTCTTGGAGAATGTTCCATGGACACTTGAGAAAAATCTATATACTGCTTTTGTTGGGTAGAGTACTCTTTACAGTGTATCCTATAGTATTCACATACTATAAAACTTATCCTTTTAAAGAATTATTTTTCTTATTTTATTTATTTATTTATTTATTTTTTGAGAGAGGGAGAGACACAAAGTGAGAAACCAAGCCACCAGGTCTAGGACTTGAACTGCTATTAGCCATGTGGGAGTCCAACACCTTAATCGCCATGCCACTTGCTAGCCCTGAACTTTCCCCTTTAAAATGTACAGTTTAGTGATTTTTTAATATAATCACAAAGTTATACAATATTTACCACTACCTAATTCTGTGCATGTAATAGATTTGTGCTTATTAATTGTGTCATTGAAGTTCTTTATTTTTGGTCTTCTGCTTAGTTGTTCTACCTATTATTGAATGTAGGGTCATGAAATCATCAACAAATATAACTGAATTGTGTATGAGGCAACGTCAAAAAGTTTGTGGAGGGACCAGCAAACCAGCAGTTGGCGTAATGGCTATGTTGCTAGACTCCCATGTGGTCGGCTGCAGTTCAAGTCCAGGACCTGGTGGCTTAAACTCACGCCGGGCGCATGTGTGTGCGTGCCCAAGATCCCGAGAAGAGATTGGAGGAGAAGGGATTGCGGCGTGGCCATCCCCCCAGGGGTGATTTCTCGCTTTCTATCTCTCTGTCTTTCTGGCCAGTGCATGCCCCCTATAGCAAAAAGCTCTCCAAAACAAAACAAAAAAAACCTAAAATATTTACTATGTAACCTTTTTTCAGAAAAAGTTTGTCAAACATTAATTGACAGTGAAGGGATGGTAGGTTGGTGAGAAGTGGATCTGTTTGCTACAGTTGCTTTTATTGTGTTTTAAAATATTTTAGTATTTCTTTGTGAGTCCCAGTTCATAGTCTCAGACTTGAGATTGTACATTCCAAAGGATTTTTGACATAGGATGTGTGCATTTGCTGGAGAGAGACAGGAACTGAGACAGTGAGAGGGGAAGCGAGAAATCACTGCATGGGGAGATGGCCGTGCCATGATCCCTTCTCCTACATTCTCCTCCTGGGATTTTGGAAACGTACCACCTCTGCCCAGCATGATGTTCAAGCTGCCAGGTCTGTAGTTCTAACAGCGTGTCAGTCATGTGGGAGTCCAACACTTTAACCATCACACCACCTGCTGGAACCCGAAAAACCATTCTTAATATTAGGTAAATAAGTCCTGCTCCTCTCCATTTTTTCTCTCCTTTCTTCTCCCTTTTTCCCTTTAGTTCAAGGAGATGCTGTGTTTTCCAATTTTCTTGAACAATCCATTACTGAAGTTTTTTGTTCTCATTATACCAAGCTGGAACCTGGTGAGGAAAGTGGATTCTCTACATATTAAGAGTTGACTAAATTTTCCAGTTCTCTTTGGTATCTTGCTGATAACATATATGAAAATAGAGGTTTTCAAACTGTGTTCCATTTACAGGTGGGGAGAAGTCTGAAAGGGGAGACTTTGACACCCCCTTTCTGATTCAACCAGAGCAACTACACTTTGATCTGTTTTGTGTATTGGGTTTCCAAGAAAAATTTCATCTGAACTAAGGGTTTCTAAAAAGAAGATAACGAGGAGAGAGAGAGAGAGAGATTTGAATACCACTGATTTAGACCATACATGAAGGCCAAGAGAAATCACCGGGATCTCCAAATAAAGTTTTGGGAACAATGGGAAAAACCATCCCCAAGCCCCCATCTTCTCCTGACACAGACGAGGCTTCAGGCAGAATCGGAGCAGAATTGGGCATCCCAATTTATGTTAGGATATGGAAGCATTAGGAAATAAACTGAAAGCAGATAAATGTGATATATTTTCTTAGTTACATGGTTACCATTTTTTCAGAGCCTGGCCATTCTCTGGGAGCCTGAAATTAGCCCATATATGTATTCAGAACTGATTTTGACAAAGGTGCAAATGTCAGTCAATGGGGTGAAGATAGACTTTTCAACAAACAGTGCTGTGAAAACAACTGGATATCCATAAGCAAAAGACCAAAAAAGCAACAAAATACATCTTGATCTAAACCTCACATTTTATGCAAAAATCAAATTAAAAATGGATTATAGACTTAAATGTAGAACATTTACTAAGGAAACATAGGAGAAAATCTTTAGATCTCTGACAAGACAAAGAGTTCTTAGATTTGACAACAAAGTACAATTCATAGAGGGAAAAACTAATAAATTGGATAAACTGGACCTCATCAAAATTAAAAACTTGCACTCTGCCAAAAACCATGTAAAAGGTATGAAAAGACAACTTAGACTGGGAGAAAATATTTCTAATCCACACATCTAACAAAAGGCTTATTTAAAGGACATAAAAATAATTTTTAGAACTCATCAGTAAGAAAAAAAATCCATCTTGGAAATGAGCAAAGCACATGAAGAAACATTTCACAAAGGATGAAATAGAGATGTAAACTCAGAACATGAAAAGATGTTTAACATTATTAGCCATTGGGGAAATGCAAATTAAAACCACACTGAGATATCACTACATATCCACAAGAATGGCTAAAATAAAAAGTGGTGAAAACACCTACTACTGGCAAGTATATGGAGAAACTGAATCAATAATAGTTTGCTGGTGAGAATGTAAATGGTACAGCCACTCCAAGGAACAGGGTGACAGTTCTTAGAAAATATAAACATGCAATTACCATACAACTCAGTGATTATAATTTTAGGAATTTATCCCAGAGAACCAAAAACTTGTGTTCTAGTAAAACCTGTACCTAATGTTTACAGCAGCTTTATTTGCAATAGCCAAAAATTGGAATCATCCTATATGCCCTTCAATGAATGAATGGTTAAAAACTGTGGTACATCCACATTGTGGAATACTATTCATCAATATAAAGGAGCAAACTATTGATATATGCAACAACTTGCCTGATACCTCTAGATGATTATGCTAAGTGAAAAAGATCAATCACAAAAGGTTACATACTGTATGATTCCATTTATATAACATTCTTGAAATGCCAAATTTATGGAAAGGAAAAACAGATTATTGATTGCTAGGCTTAGGGATGAGGGGGAATGGGAAGATGTAGCTATAGAGGGTAGCACATGGGAGCATTGTGGTGAGGGAATAGTTCTATATCTTGACTATGCTGCTGGTCATACAAATATACAAATGATAAAATTGCGGGAACCAGCAGTTAACATAATGGCTATGTTGCTGGACTCCCACGTAGTCCACTGCGGTTCGCGTCCCGGACCCGGTGGCTTACAACTCACACCTGGCGCGTGTGCGTGCGTGCCCAAGATCCTGAGAGGAGAATGGAGGAGAAGGGATTGCGGCGTGACCATCCCCCCTGGGGGGTGATTTCTCGCTTTCTGTCTCTATGTCTCTCTCTCCTCTCTCTGTCTGGTGAGTGCACGCGCCCTATAGCGAAAAACCTCTCCAAAAAAAAAAAAAATTGCATATGACCACACACACACGAGTCCATGTAAATGTGTAAGACATCGTCATTGGGGAAATTGACTAAGGACACACTGGTACAAGAGTACCTCCCTGTACATTTTTCAACTTCCTGGATTCTATAATGATATCAAAATAAAAAATTAGAGAAAATAATTATATAAAAGAAAACTGAGACAGTCATTCCAGAGCTCATGATATCAAGAAAAGGAAAGTTAACTTTGTTTATTCTCTTCTTACAGGACCTGTACCTGCCTCTGTCCTTGGATGACTCAGACTCACTTGGTGATTCTATGTGAAGAAGGACAGTGTTAAGAATCCAGAGTACAAATCCAAGACTACCATTACAGTAGGGTACTTCTGCTCAAGTGTCCAACAGGGCTATTGGTGCTTTCAAGTTTTTATTTTTTGTTATTTTTGTTGTTTTGAAAAATACACTGTAATATGTTGTGTTTATTTTCCTGTGATTTCTCTACTGGGCCACTGATTCACAGTTACCAATAATGAGAGATAGATTGATAACCATCATTTGGGGTAACTTTCCAGGGATGCAAAATGCATTAGTCCATGAACTCTCTATTGAATGCTTAGGTGCCTGCATTATTTTTCTGGTGTCTCACTTTGCTCATACACTACAGTCTTCCTTTTGTAGAGGCCAGTTTACATATATAACATGTAAAGTGTTTGTGTGGGAGGAAAAACACATTGGTGGATTCACGATTGACAAACATAAGTGCCCCTTGCCTTCCAGTCTCAAGAATGCAGGAGAATTCCAGGGGACAACAAGGTAGCTCCCCAGCCTCTCTCTTTATTCCTGATTGAGCCCCTGGTTTGGTGTCTAACACTAATCCATCCTGACAAGGGGCAGAAGCACCAGCAATTGGAATTGTGACACTAGATGCTTAGGACCTCAGTACACGGCTAGGTAAAAGAGACTAGGCAAAAGTGGGAAATACTGCAGACATTTCAGTCAAGTTTATAAAGCACAGTGAATTCTTGGTCAGCCTCTCCACTGGAACAATTTGGAATCAATAAGCAAATGATAGGAGTTAGAATAAGGGATTCATATACCTGATTCCTCTAGAAGGCTGTCAAATATACTGAGTTATTACACAAATGGTATGGTATCCATCTATCTCTGTTCTATTGAATGCCTTTTAAACAGCCAACACTGAAAACACTGTGAGAATTTGTTTTCAGGTCTGACACCTTTCAGTCGCTTTTTATAGCAAGAAACCAATATCCTTTTTATAAAAACTCGTGTCTGTACTTTAGGAGCAATCTCTTCAGGCTCCTTTTTTATAAACTGGTGATTTTTCTTTTGTCTAAAAAAACACATGCAGAAAATTTACCAAAAAAATGCAGAATAATGTAGTTTAGAAATAATGCTGTCACTGCCAAACAGAAACCTCCAGAAGAAAATAAAATGAATAGCAGAGGCCAATTCAATAGAATCAGTCTTTTGATAGCTTTTTAACAGTTATGCTCACATTAATAATTTCAATGTGGACCAGACGTTCTAATTATATTTTAAATGAAATGTTACGGCATACCTTAAGCAACTCTTTTTTATCTATAATCCTGATATTTCATACTGAACACACAGAAACCTTTCACTTGTCTTTAATATTAGAAAGGATTTCTCTTTGCTAAGGACTGATCATTCGAAACAGTTTTCAGTCTTTAAGGTACAGGTTCATTACACTGCTTTTTGTCTGTAATCTTAGCCCATAATGGCAAAGACAACTAAATTTAAGTGAAAGCCATGCATGTCAATTCTGTGTTTGCTTTTAGCAGATATAGAGATTTCCTTATTTCTTTGAAATTGTTCAAATATTTTGAAAGGTGCAACATTCAGAGCCAAGCTGCTGTTTGGCTACTGAATGACTTGCAGTTGTTCTCTACTCTAAATGGAATGAGCTTGCTCTGTGTGTGTGTGTTGGGGGGGGGGCGTGCACATGCACACTTGCATGGGTGCACACATATCTACAACTCCTTCATAATTAGGAAATACTTCAGGACATCTCAACATGGATTAGTAATAATTTGGTGTCATTGCTGATAAGTACTGTGCAGGCGGGAACCCAATGGTAGCAGAAGTAGGTTCAGATGCCACTAGACAAGTTCCAGATGTCCTTAACTGCCAGAAACATTTTTGACTCAGGAGAAATAAGCTGATGGGAGTACTGGTTTCTGGTTAAATTGGTTATCGAAGAACCTCAAATTATGAGGATCTCTTTTTGCTTCCCTCCTTTATTTGTAGACCTGTTCGAAACTATAAAGAAGCCCATTTTGCTCAGTCCATATTTAATTCTAGAAGCCTGGGCCTTTCTTAGTGTTCCTGGAACCATCTGTAGTTATTTGGGGAAAAGTGATTCTTGGGATTAGGGGAGTGGGATAGAGAGTGGTAGAAGGTCTGTTTTTAAACATCAGCCAAGATCCCCTAGACCTCACCTATAGTCTCCCTTGAGATTTCATTTAGTTTAATATTTTAGTTTTAAGAGGGAAAAAAAAAAAGCCAGACAGCTCAATGACCTACTATTGAACAGTATGACCAGAGAAAGAATACAGATTTCCTCATATTCAGGCCCCATGCTAGCTCTCTGATCATTTCCTGGATTGTGGCATTTGTACTACTATAATGTACTAAATGGACATACTTTGTTTAGAATGATCTCTGAACCAACAATCTTCTATAACCATATTACTTTTTTATCTTTCTTTGAATCATTATAAGGAAATGTTTCTGTACTGCCACTTTGGGTTGGGGAGGCTTGATACAGTTTAAAATTCAGGTCTCTGATAATTGCATTTTAAATTGGACCATTTTCAAGGCCATAGAAAAAAGCATGACTGAGCTGCACCCCTGTCATTCATTTCTGGTTTTATCTAATCCAGTTTTAGCACTCAAGTCCAGTTGTGCTAACTTCTGCACAGTCAGCAAACATCAAGTCAGCAAGCATTAGCCACCACTACCTATACTCTCTTCCTCTTCCAAGCACACACACACACACACACACACACACACACACACACACACCATCTGTTGCTTGTTCCTACCTCCTGATTTTTCTTCCCTACAGAAATAGAAATAGGGACAAAGAAGGGAAAAAATGTATATATGGGGGCTGGGCTGAACAACTAACTTCATAAGTAGTGTTAAGTAGGGGTAAATTGGGAGAAAAGTTCCTTTTCTCTTCACTGTATTGGAAAGGATAGCCATTAGCATGACTGCTTTGTGTCCTTATGGACTTTAGTATTAGCCTAGATTGAATCATAGAGTTTTCTAGCTGGAAGGAACCTTGAACCTTGAATCACATCATCTACTCCAAATTCCTCATTTTTTGGGCCAGGACATGGAGACACAGAGGCAAAGTAATTTCCCCAAGGTCACACAGCTGGCTAGGGGCAGGACTGGGATTAGAACCCACATCTCCTGGCTTTTATTCCAAGGCCTTTTCCCACTAAACAATATAGCCTTCCACTAGACTCCTGAGAATTCTTTCCCAGGGTCATGTTGCATCTTAGAGCCATATGCTGCTGCCCTGATCTCAGCGGGAAATCCACCAAGCAACCTAATATGGCTCCTGCTCCCCACAGTCACATGGCTCCCAGCCACATGGGCTGCAGATGTCCCCAAAGAGAGGGAGGCATTGGGGATCATTAGAAACAATGAGGTCTGTGGCCTTGACATAATCAGGGGATCACTCCCCTAATTGGAAGAGCCCTCTGAAAAGGCCCCTGAGCTCTTGCCCTGTCCAAATGAAATGGAGGGAGACTGTTTTTCTCTGTCAGCTCACCTCATGTCATCTCATACTGGTTGTTCTTCCCAGGATAAGGGAAATGTTTCTTGTTTCCAGAGTAGGGAAAGGAAGAAAGAAAGTAGAACAACAGTTTTGTTCATTCTGACTTTGTGAAATGGCTTTTCAGTATTTTTTAAACCAGTGTAGCTACTATGCACTGGCAATAATTTAATTTAAAATATGGGAGTGAGACAAGCTAGAGAAAACAACCTGGTCTTGCCGTGGTTTCCTTTATCTACATTGTTCCCATAACCACCCTTTCCCAATGGGGACAATTTCCAGGTTTAAGCAAGGGACTTTGTAATGAAAATGTCCCCTGGATGATGTTCAACATTGGCTCCTTGTGTTTGCGTGAAAATAGTAAGCTGTGTACTCTGTACACCATTCCTGTCTTCTATGTACACTGCTCCTGTGACCTTTCATAGAAGAAACCAAGGCAATGAAGTCTCAGCATGTAGTTTTCCTTGCAGCAGGGCTCTTCCTGCAAACTAAGGAGTATTCATTCATTCAGTTTTAAGAGACATCCTTCTGGGCTTACACTACTCCCCAAGTATTTCTCTCTCCTTTCTGTTTCTCCCTAATCAGAAGTAACCAAGGATCCTTAAAGTGGATGCATAGCTTTCTGAAGAAGGCAAGAAAAAGGGGGTCTGGGCCTGTAAATCTTTCTTAGAATCACCTAGACCAAGACTGAGACCAATAATCCAGTGCTTCCTTCTAACAAAATTGTGTCTATGTCCCTACTCCCTTTAGTACTCTAGGTAGAGATACCCTCAAGCCCCCTTGAACTTGACTCTAAATGACCTGTTTTTAAAAATATCTCCTTTGGACAGGGGAATAAACATGCCCATATCCCTTAAATGAGATCCAGCATACTGATGAGAATGTTCCCAAAGATTATCCCACCTCAGAAATGTCTGTACCAAGAGATCTCTCCAGACAGAAGCACAGAGAAATGTTTTCTTAATGACCTCCTTCACAGTGGTTCAGTTTGCTATGGAGATAAAAAATATTTCTTTCTTTCTTTTTAAAGGCAATTGGAATCTGCTCATGACCACATGGGGCCACTTGGATACATGGCCAGGTCTCACTCATTATTGCATTAAGGGATTTTTTTGGGGGGGGGTGGAGGGAGATGCTTTCAAGCTTAGATCTGTTTCCTTTAGTAAACCATCAGTATTTTGGATTTCCTTTAGAGTGGAGGAGGGGCTGGAGTCCTATGTTTTGGGACTGGAAAACCAGAGAGGGCAAAGGCTGAGTGCTGGTCCAGCCATTAATATGTCAGGAATGATGTGGGACTTCTTTTGTAGTAATGGAGTCTTGCAAATTCTAGACCTCCTGGGTTTCTCTCTTTCTACGGGATTTAGGAGCTATCATATTTCTGCCTCTGTCCTATGAAGAGGAGCCCCATTCACTGTTCTATGAACCCACACCAGATTTCCTCTTCCTTGTAGGTGTGCCCACCTGGAATGAGGATAGCACATTAATTCCTTGTATATGTCTTTTGGCTAGAGAGGAATTCCCATTAAGTTCTCTGGCTGTTGGAGGCCCTAAACCCTGTTTAGTGCTGTTAACACGCAGTAGATTGCCCTTAGCCCTAAAGTCTGTGATTATGGACCAAGACAACACGGTTGATTTATTAATAATGAATTCCCAATTTTTTCTTTCTCTGGCTAGCAGACCTCACTTCTATAATAGGTTATTATTACACAGCAGCCAAGACCTATGTATTTGGAGGAAAATGCACTGCTAAACCCATGAACATTGACTCCAGTGGGCAAACTCCTAATGGGCTAGGACTGTCAGCAGTTTTTCTAGCCCCTTCTGTTCTTTGTCCTCAGAGCCTGGAGAGTTCCCTATCAGCCTGTCTTTAAGTATACCTGGCTGAAGAATGTTGCTCACCCTATCCCTTCAGGAAAAGGTGCCTTTTCTCTCTGTCTCCTTTGCTATGATCCCCAAAGCTTGTTCCCAGTCCCAAAGGTCTAGTGTGGTCTTTACTTCAGACTCTTAGTGTTGTTTCCTCCTTATTTTCTCACTAAGAATCCGTGTAGACCTCCCGCTTTGGCCGAGCTAGTAAGACATTACTTACCATTTGACAAGACTGTTCTGATCTTTTAGTTTATAGGCTTCAATATCTTCTGGAATCAGAGGCACTGTTTTCTTACCTAGGATGCCTGGTGCTAGTGGAATATAGAATTCTCATTGGGAATTAAGCATCTTCCTGATCCTGATTAGAAGGGCAGGTTAGTAGGGAGAGGTCAGATGGCGCAAAAGGAGGAGCAAACACTGGTAAATAAAGGTAAAGAGCTGAAGACACTGAAATTTCTCATTTCTGTGTTAACAACTCGAGGGAATCAACAATTTTTTTTGCTGCTTTACCTCTATGTATCTCTTGTTTTTTTTTATTTCTTTTTCTAGCTCTCTATATTAGTTCTCAGTTTATACTCACACAAAAACACACTCTCTCTTTCCACATCCATCTCATCCTATGTAATTCTTCTCACTCTCTTTTCTCTCTCTTTTTATTTTTTTCTTCTTCCCAGTCTAAGCATTGAGTATATGCCTCTTCTAGCCTCTGATTTTGCCCTGGGACTGATGAGAAAATATTTCCAGATTCAACCAGCTCTAGTCCTGCCCAAGTCCAAGTCAGAAACATATTGGTGGGAATCAACCTGATCCTGGCCCTTTCAATTTTTCTTCACTTTAGTCTTAAATCTCCTTAATAGACTCTCACAAGCAATTTTAGCTCATGTATCTTTAGGTCTTTGCCTTCCAAGCAATGTACAGAATACTTTGTGGTTCCTTTTTAGTCTGCCATTTTGTGGAGTGGTGGGATGCTCAGAGAAATAATCAGCTGAACAGAAAAATCCACTCATGGATTCATATCAGCTAACTACTATTAATTAATTTTGTTTAATTTAAAAATTAGTTTTAAAAGCTGCAATATAATATAATGAGAGACCACAGGTAATTTCTCCTGTCATTTGGTTCAATTGAGTGGAAGTGGGAGGAATCAATTTTTTTAAAGGTTTATCGTTATACATTAAGCTTTTTGAAATAACCTTGTTTTGGACTTGCTAACTGTTGAGTTGTTTTAGTTAAACTGGTAGGCAATTGGAGTTGATTTAAATGAAAGGGACATCTGACAAATCCATACTATAAAAAGAAAAATTTACTTAATTGAAATTTATTTTTCATTTTGTAACTAGATTCAACTAAACATTTACTTTTGACACTAACTGTTCATGATTCTGCAAAGACAGTCCATATAAGAGTAATTAATGGACCTAAAGAAATCAGCTTGTCGGTGCTAATTTATTCAACAGAGTGCATAATCTTTGGGAATGTCACTATTTCATAAAACCATATGGAATGCCAAAATTTCCAATGATTTTTTCCTTATAAGTTACCATAAAGGGGTTTGAGCAAGTAAGAGGTTATGCCAAAATATCTCTGTTGTATGGTCCTGTAATATATTGCAGCTTGAAGCCAATGATCCCTCATAACTTGTACACAACTAGTGCATGTTTTGATTGAATTTGCATTTCTCATGTGCGGTAAGTTCTTTAAAATGTTTTTGGTCACCTTTTTGTGCCATTAAACTTGTACAGAAAATGCTTTCATGGCCATTTTCAATGGGAGAAAGTTTAAAATGGAAACAGCCCACCCTTTCTGCCCTATAGCTGTAGTTAGAATTGAGTAACTGTAGCAAAACAGCTGTGATTGGTGGTTGTAGTGTTAGAGGCGTTAGCTTGCTAGTGACTAGCTTTGGAGAGTAAATGCATGGTATTGTACATCACATTTCTTAAATAATTCATTTTAACCTCTGAAAAGAATATATTCTTCCTTGTGGTCCCTCTTCCTACTACCCTTGCCCTCCTCCTCTCCCTGCTCCCAGGTGAATTACAGTTGTAAATAACTGATTTAGAGGCCAATAATTCTGACCAAGTAAAGGCAGCAAAGAACAAACAAACGAAAAAGGGGGGAAAGGCATTTCTCAATAGTCTCTCAGCGGTTTTTGACCATTTCTCAAGGAATGGCATTGTGATTAAAGACTCAGCTCCCCTTGCGTTAAAGTCAGTGGCAAATAGCAACTGTCTTTGGCCATTTGATTATACTATAGAATTGAATAGTTCTCAGAATCACACATAATCCAAAGACAGCAGACAATGAGGTCCCTTATCCCTGCAGCAGTTTTGAAGTATTTGGAGACCTCAGAAAGCTTTGCTTGACCAATGACCAATAATTGTTTGAAAAGAAAAGAAAAGTCAGAAACACAACAAATATTTAGGGGTTTTTGCCACCCCTTTAGAATAGTTATAGCTGGAAAGTATGTGGGTTTATATGGATTGCTGTCAGTTTCCCAGGCAATGCCTAGCCCACTCTTAAATTGTGATTCAAAAGCAGTATTTCAAGAAGGCATTCTTTTTGTTTTGCTGTTCTCACTTGGACCAGTAGGTTTGGTGAGGCCCATGTAAATCAGCTGGGACAGTCTCTTTCTGTCTTCTATGCCTGTTAACATCTCTTCCCTCCCCCCACCTCCACAATTTTATGAGGGCTTTCTTTGGTCAGAGGACTTAAAAGTTGTCTAGAGAAGTTCCCCATGTGTGTAAGGTGTTGTGAACTGTGAATGCTGTGGATTCACAGCGTTCAATAGCGGGCAGCCAAATTGCTGCTCTTGCAATCATTTTGACTCTTAAGCTCTGTTCTTCATTGCATTCTCATTTCTGTGTACATTTGCAAGATGTGTGTAATGTCATTTTCCAAAAATAAAATTTGATTTCAATATTTCTGGCTGACAGTCTCTTTTTTTAAACCATTGAACCAATGATCAAATAACCACAAAACGTCCACACTGGCAGGAAACTTAGACATTATTTTGTCCAACCCCTTCATTTTATAGATGAGGAAACTGAGGATCAATGTAAGATGGAAACACCATATTTAACAGCACAGAACATTAGTAGCATATAAGATCTTGAATCCCCTTCCAGAATTGAGCAGGAATCAAATGACCTCTTTTAATGTATAAGATACTTTGGCTTAGCTCAGTTTGTGTCATCAGAATAGGTAATCACTTCTAGTACTATGTTAACGAAAGCCCAAAAAAGACTACATTCCTCAAAAATATCTCTACCTCCTGCTTACAATTCCTTTAATAATGTGGTCATTCTTCATCAATAGGTTGATGGCACAGCTATTCTCTGGGAAAGGTAACACATAAATATCTAATTCACTCTCAGTCTTAAATGAATAATTAAATACTTTTGTCAGATTATATTTTAATGAAATTGACATCACAAGACACTAGGCTTGGGGAAAAGTTGGTGGAGAAGGAAGGAGGAAAGGCCACAAAAAAAGGAAGCTGAGATCTTGGAAAATAGTTTGACCAACCTTTCAATTATGTGATGGCCAACACTGCAGTTCCCACCTGACCTGTGTTTGGAGAAGGTGCTCCTGAAGACTGAGATGAGTGAGTTCCTCTTATACATAACATTTTATCATTTACCATGACAGTCAATCTGGTGGAGACAAAATGTAGATGAAGATGGGACTCTTTGGCATTTGTTGAATACAAAAATCAGAATGATTAGGCCTCTGGCTGATCATCTTCATGCCCACTAACATTATATTCTCCTCAGCTCTGATTTCTCATGATCATTTTCATTTGCCGTGGTCTATCCTGGTTTTCACTTTAAATACAATCTTTTTAAAAGATCATTTTGGTTACAAAAGGATAAATACTGTACAATCCCTCACATATGGAGTACCTAAAATAGTAAAAAATCATAGAGACAGACAATAGTAAGTTGGTTACCAAGGGCTTAGGGAAGGAGAGAAGGGGAATTAGTGTTTTGTTAATATAGTAAGATAAAGTTCTAGAGATTCTCTGCATAACAACGTGAATGTGCTTGATATCACTGAAATGTACACTTAAAAATAGTGAGGATGGTAAATTTAATATTATGGTATTGTGGTTAAAAAAAAAAACAACTAATACTAAGAGGGGCTCAAATCGAAACTTTCTTGCTTTTAATTCTTATGATCTGTGACGTGCGGAAATTTAGCAATCACTGGTTTAGGCTTAACAAGTGGAGAAGTGGAGAAACCAGTATGGGTTGTGTTGTAAGAAAAAAGGTGTTTGGTATTTGAAGGAATTTTTCCCCAAGAGCATTTAATTCTCTCTCCCTCTCAACTTAGCCTCTGCCTCTTCCTCTCTAGGCTTCTTTTCCTTTGTCCTCCTGGTTCTCCCCAGTGTGAGCAGTACATTAGCACCACCTAGGAATTTGTCAGGAATACAACCTTGGCGCCCACTCCACACGTACTCCAACAGAAATTCTAGCGGTGAGGCCCAGAGTTTCTTGTGTTAACCCTCCAAGAGGATTCCAGGCCTTCTCTACTTTTAGAACTCACTACTCTTGTGAATTCTGCTTCCTTGTCCCCAGGACTTGATAAGAACTGAAGTAGTATATATGATCTCCTGAGCCATTTGGGTCAGAGTTTGCATCTCTCCCCAAAGAATAAAGATTCAAGAAATTGATAATTCTAGTAAGATCTCTATAGATTTAGTTTCCTAGAGAAAGACAGCATTTTCAAGCTTGAGAAAATACTTGCACCGTAGGTAAACATATAGTGGAATGGGGTCTTCACAGCTGTTACAAGAGTCCATGTGGAGACATAAGGAGATCCTAAATTAAGGCCAGAGCCGCAGTGGTCAACAGGAGAGGTGAAGCAAAGAGCTGTCAATACAAAAGTGTTAGGATTTGGTGGACATATCAGTTGCAGGGAGGAAGGGTGAAGGAGGGAAAGCCCCAACTTGAGCATTTCAGCCTGAGTTTCCTTTGTTTTTAGACCTGATCATCTGCTTGGGACAGCAGCCTCTCATGTACCTCCTCCTGGACTTCAGCCCTGGCTATGCAATGCTCATTCACACTTCACTTTTGCTGACAGAATCTACCCTTCTTTCTCTGCCTAGAAAAATACCCTCTGAATGCCCTTCCACATTCTCTCCACCTGTCTAAATTTCAGATGTAGCCAAAACCTACCAGCGACGGAACTTAAGGCATATTTATAAGAAAAACAAACCCAAACATGGAAAAAAACTGGCAGCATTCAATCCTTAACTTTCCAGGGCACTCTTGATCTTATGTAATTATTTTCCTTTTCCAAATAAAGGTGATTTGTTAAACATATAACTAAATGTGATTTAGCTTTTATACCTTTCTAAAAAATTTTTTTATAAATATACTAACAAATAGGAAAACATCCCCTTTCAGGCCACACATCCGTACTGAGGATTTGGAAGATAGGATTCCTTTCAAAGAGAGGCTTTCTCTAGATTTCCTTGTAAGCTTTTCTAGCCCCTTCCTTTTGGATTCCTCTGTCAGTAGGGGAGAGGTGCTGCACTCTCCACATATAATCCCCTCCATTTCAATACTTTAAGAGGGTCTTTCAGATTGATTGTCTGATTATGATTGTTTGGAGGAGATAGCCTTGAACAAGCAGTTAATTTGTCTTTGAACCTCAGAGGCTGCTGATTTTCTCTAGTCAAGAAGACTTGGCTTATATTGTTACAATTCCAGGCCAGCAGGTGGCATGGTGGTTAAGGGCACTGGACTCCCACATGGCTGACCGCAGTTTAAATTCTGGACCTGGTGGCTTGTCTTTCTCACTTTCCATTTCTCTCTTACTCTCACTCTGTCACTCTCTGGTCAAATTAAAATAAATGAATTCAATTAAATTATTCTTTTTTAAGAAAAATGTTATAATCCCTTTTCCATTTCTGTGCATAGTCCTGGATGATTCTGAAAATACTTTCCTTAAATGAGAAAGGAATAACTCCTGGAGTTCTCAATTAGGTACCAGTATTTACTATTCCTAGGAATGAGCCAGTGCATATAGAATTGCAGAGTGTCAAAGGTGGAAAGGTATTTATAAACTATTTGTCCAATGTTTCCAAGACTTCTCCAGGGATATAAGTCACTCAGAGTACTTGTTTCAGAAACGAGTTCCAGGACCCCATCCCAGATCCACCTCATTAGAGTCTTCAGGACAGAGGATTGAGAAGATGTATGTGTAACAAGAACCTCAGTGATTCTTTCATCTAGGAAGTTTACAACACTTCCCAGACTTTATTGTGCCTGAAATCACCTGGAAATTTTGTTAAAATGTAGACTTTGATTTAGGAGATTTGCTGTGAGGCCCAAATTCTGCATTTATAACAAGCTGTCCACAGATGTTCCATATTTCTGGTCTTTGGACTACACTTTAAGTAGAAAAACACTCAGTTCAAACCTCTCATTGTTCAGAAAAGGCAAAAACTGATGCTCACAGAAGGAAAGGAAATTATCTACATTTACAATAGATACTTGGTTAGAGGCAGAGATATGCTAGCACACGGGACTCTTGGACTAGTGCTCTTTCCATGTTAACAGGCTACTCATCACCAGTAGGCACTGAAAGTGGCCAACCAAAATGGTACTGTTTCCAATAAAAGGCTAATTGGACAAAATGATGCTTCCTGAAAGGGAAGCAGCCCTGGCTTGTTTCGGTAATGAGTGGGCACACTGGCCTGGAAAAGACAAAAGGTGGGGGAGGGGATAGAATTTATACCTCATTTTAATTGAAGAAATGAGCAAGGTCCCCTTACTAGGAGCCAGACTGGGGTAGTGAGCAGAGCATTATGGTCAAGTAATGTCCTCCTGCCTCATCCAGAGGGGGGAAAATCCTAAACTAAATCAAACAAAAGAACCATTCCACAAAGCCTTGAGGAAGTGCTGTGATGGAGGTGCTGCAAGAAGCTGAGAGAGCCCAGAGGAGGGGCAAACTGTTGAAGTGGGGTGATGAAGGCTGCTAGATATTGGAGTTAGTATAATAAAACATTAATGATGAAGAATGAGCTAAGAATTACCGTGCCTAGAATAAATCTTTATTTTAATGGTCCCCTTCATGCATAGACTTCACTGAGGAGGTGAAACTTGAGCAGAGGCTTAAACAACAAGTTGGAGTTTGTTAGGTAAAGAGGGGAGGGAAGGAGGGAGAACAGGCATTCCAGCCAGAAATACCAGTATGAACAAAAGTAAGGTGGTATGATCCATGTCCAATATGTTCGGAGGTCAGAAAGGCCTCTGGTTAGGTAGAGGAGCCTGGGCATGGAGTGCAAGGAAGTGAGAGATTGAAGATGATGTTGGAAAAATAAACTGGCATTTACTCATTTGGTATTTGGCAGACATACAACATGCTATTCGCTGGGTATTGTTCAGAGCTCCAAGTTAAGCTTAGGTAGACAGTAATTACAAGAAAATGTGTCCAGTGCTGTGTCATGAGGAAGCCTAGAATGGCAGAGAAATTACACAGGGCACATACTCCTCTTGAGGGGGGTTAAGAGAGCCTTCCCTGAAGAAGTGCCATTTAGTTGAGACTTAAAAGTGAATAAAAGTTACATGGAAGGTAGGGATCAGAAAGTGACACGTCAGTAATACACAACCACTGCGACGCTGAGTCACATGGGAAGGTTCTATATGCTAGTGTGTAGAAACCTCCCTGAGTACACTGGGCACTAGTGTGCCTGTGATCCATGAATGGCTGAGGTTGGGCATGAATCACAGTGTCAAAATTCCGTTGGAGGTGCTGTCCCTCTGTCTCTTTCTCACTCATGGAGGAACGAAATTGACTTTTAATAAAGTTTGGTAGAGGAAGAAGGATCTTTCAGGTGAGGAAAAAGAAGATGTGCATGCCTTGAGATAAAGCACCTTTTGGTGGAACAATTGAAAAAATCCAAGATAGCTGTGGTGTTGAGTTTAATGGAGGAGGGGTGGTAAGAGATGGCACCAAAGAGGCAGACAGAGGTCAAACCAAGTGGGACCTAGAAGCTAATCAAGAAGTTTGAGTTCTCCCCTGAAGGGCACCCAGGGAGTCATAAAAGAGATTTAATTAGAAGATTGAGATGAACAAAACAAGTTATAGATAGATCACTCCTGCTACTGCCATGTGGAGAACAGACTGGAGGAACACAAGAGCAGGAGACAAGGAACATATCAGAGGTTGATGTTATGATCCAGGTGGGAACTGCTGGCAACTTGGACAAGAATAGTGGCAATATAGACAGGAAGCAGGTGACAAATTGTGAACAAATTTCAGGAGGTAGAATAAAAAAAGATTTGGTGAAGGATTACATCTATGGGAGAGTGAGGGAGAAAAGCTTTAAGTTTTGACTGGAGAGAAGTGAATCAGTAGATAAGAATTTCAGGCCAGGAAGAGCTGAGCAGAAAGCTGTCACTGGGGCAGGGGATCATTTGACAGTGCCCTGATTAGCAGAGATAGGCTCTCATGTAACCTGGGCTGTGAGCATTGGACCACTAGAGGTGACGGGGTGATAAGAGACTTCTTCTGGTCCTCCCCCATATCTCTGTGCTCCCTCTGAGTGGACTGGGCCCTTGCTGGACATGTCCATCTGGCTGAAAAGTCTGGGTCCAGCCTGGGTCCAGTGAGAGGAGCTACCAATTGCTAAACTTTTCTGTGGTATCCTGGGCACGATACTTGGCACTGCACATGCACACATTTTATCCTGAAGGAACATCCCCAAATCTGAGCATGGTGTTAAGATTATTATTCTTACATTTAGCAGAAAGCTGGGACTCAGAGAGGTGAAGAGACTTGTCCACAGTCACACAAACAGGAAGTTATGGTTTTATCACTGAAGCAATTTACCTCTTGGGGACAGCAGGTGGCATAGTGGTAAAGGCACTGGACTCTCTTGTGACCAACCATGGTTCGAGTCCCAGACCTAGCAGAGAGTGAAAGAGAAGGTATTTCAGTGTGACCATCACCCCTGTGCGGGGAGGGGGCGGTTGTTTCTCACTTTCTGTCAGTCTAGTGAGTACAAGCTCCCTATAGTAAAAATCTCTCAAAAACAAACAAACAAACAAAAGCAATTTACTTTTTTGCAAAATTTTGGTAAGTCAAATAGCCTCTACACTAAATCCTGCCACTGTAGTTGTCATAAAAGCACAGTTTAGCCTTTTCTGTAGCTGAGATGGCAAAGATGTTAAAAGTGGACTTGAGGCTGCCATCTGAAGATGCTACAGTCTGAAAAGGCAGGTTGCATAGACATGGAGAAATCAGCAACAAAGTTGTATGTGCTACAGGTGGAGGGTACTTAAAATGGGACCCGATATCTATAGGAGCAAAATGGAACTAATAGGATAAAGGAGAAATATTGCCCCCAAAGCTGGGGTGGGCTCTGGAGACACATTGCCAAGAGGACTGGAACACAAGAATATGGATCTTAAAGGATTTGAAGAAATCATCTAATCTAGCCCCCTGGCATCATTCTTGCTGGGTTCTTTCCCCATTTTAGCATATTTTCTTATCTTAAAGGAAAGGTATTCTCATGACACACATACAAAGATAAGCATGCATATGTTAATTAGTTTGATTTAGCCATACCACAATGTGTACATATTTCAAAACATCCTATTGTATACCATAAATATACACAATTTTTTATTTATTAATTGAAAATAGTTTTAAAATGTGAGTTAAAACATTTCATCAGAGGACACAATCAGCAGACTAAACAAGCAACCTATGGAATGGGAGAAAATAGTTATAAAACATATATGTGATAAGGGATCAATACCCAGAATATATAAAGAACTCCTACAACCCAACCACAGCAACAATAAACAATTTAAAAATGGGCAAGTGGGCCAGTCCACGGCCTGGTGGTTAAGGCATCTGGATCTCACATGGCTGACTACATGGTTTGTGTCTCAAACTTAGTGGCTTGAAAAACCACTACGCTTGTGTGTGTGCATGCCCAAAATTTCAACAGGAGGGATGGAAGAGAAGGTATTGTAGCATAACTATTTCCTATTGGGAATTCCTTCTTGTTTTCTCTTCCCTCTTTCTTTCTCTCATCTTTCTCCAGTAAAAATGAAAAAAAAAAAAAGAAAAAGATAGAGAAAGAAAAATGGGCAAGTGATTTTGAATTTTTCCAAAGAGGATACATAAATGGTCAATGAGCATATGGAAAGATGCTTAACAGCATTGATCATTAAAGAAATGCAAATTCAAAGCACAATAAGATATTACCTCAGGTCGATTAGGAAGACTACTACCAAAAAGCAGAAAATAACAACTGTTGGGGAACATGTAAGTCCCTTATATACTGTTGGTGGAAATATAAAATGGTGCAGTCACTATGAAGAACTATATAGTATACTTTTGTCTGTCTTCTGTTGCTCAATAACTATATACCTAAAACTGTATGATGTATAAGTATAGGAGTTTATTTGACTCACAATTCTGGTGGCTGGAAAGTCCATGAACATGGGGTCAGCAAATGGCTAGTCTCTGGTTCTATGTCACAATGTGGTCAACGGAAACAGGAAGAAAAGCAAGTGCATAGAAAGAGAGAGACCTGCAGACAGCCATCTTATTTTATAACAACTTGCTCTTTTGGGAACTAACCCCTTCTCAAAAAAGCAAAAACTCCTTCCTTCTGGAAAGATAGCATTAATCTATTCATGAGGAAAGTGCCCCAATGATTCAAACACCACCTAGTACTCCCCACCTCCTAAAGGTCAAACCACCTCTTAACAGCATTATACTGAGGACCAAGCTTCCAGCACATGAAACTTTGGGGAACAAATCATATTCAGATTATGCATGGTGATTCTTAAAAAAAATTAAAACCAGAATTACCATATGATCTAACTATTCCACTTCTGGATATATACTCAGACTCGAAATCAGGGTCTTGAAGAGATATTTGTACACTCATGTTTATAGAAGCATAATTCACAGTATCCAAAAGGTGGAAGCAACCCAAATATCCATCAGCAAATGAGTGGATTAAAAAAATGTATTATATACATATAATGGAATATTATTCAGCCTTAAAAAGGTAGGAATTTCTGATACATGCTACAATATGGATGAGCCTTGAGGACATTACATTATACAAAATAAGCCAATTACATAAAGATAAATACTGTATGATTACACATATTTAAAATGTTGACAGTCAAATTCATTGAAACAGATTGTAGAGTGGTGGCTACCAGAGATTAAAGGAAAGGAAAAATGGGGAACTGTAGTTTAACGCACATAGAGTTTTAGTTTTACCAGATGAAAATATTATGGAGATCTGTTTCAGGACAAGGTGAATATGCTTAAGACTACTGAACTGTACACTTAACATGGTTAAAACAGTATATGTTGTGTTTATTTTATCACAGTTAAATGTTTTTAAAAAGTGTGTAAGATCAATGTTCTTGGAAGTCTCTTTGCATTCCAGAAAACCCAGCTGTCCCTTCCCTTAATTTTTCCTAAACTCTCCCCAGAAACCTCCTCCAGAAAACTTTTGCAAGCAACAGGAAGAGTGGGAATGATTCTCTGACCAGGTTAATTCAAACCTCCTCCCTCACTCCCCAGCCTGCAGAGTCCCTCCTTCTTTGCTATACTCAATGGATATTATTAGTCTATTACACGTGTGTTCATGGAATGTACATTTTCAAAAGCACTGGATGAAGGCTGTCAATGAGAAAGAGAAAGGTGTGGACAGCTTGTTCCAGCTCTGTAAGTTATAAGGAGTTCTGTGCTTGTCCAGCAATAGCATAGCTTTGTAGATTTCATGCAAGCCTGTGCTTCCTCTGAAACGTTCTTTCACTGTAGGTACAAAAACACAGTAAACCACGATCCAAAAAAAACCTGTCCACCCGTGAATGGTGCTTTGTAAGCTGGTTAATGTATAACACTTTAGAAAGCTGGGCAGGGAGCATGTTTGCTTTTCCAACAGGAACCACATCAGGGGTGTCAGATGCCAATAATCCCAGGATTCTGTGGTCATGGGCTTTGAATCTACAGCCAAACTTTGGCATCCAGACTTGGAGGCCAGTGATTTCCAATATTTTCATCACCAAGGATTCTTTTTATTATTTTTCTCCCTGTGGACCTCACATTTGGAAAGATTTTTATCTAGCAAAGTTACATTTATTGTGGAATAATTCATTTTCCCAGTATTTTACTCAGAGCTTCTGATCCACATGAGATAACCACACCAAGCTAATATAATTTCAGTTGAAAGCAAAGAAACATGATATTGTACTTAGCTCTCTGTGGCTTTGTCTTGGCTGAATGTACAATTTATATTAGACTATTTTTAATAATGAAAAATAGCTTAAGGGCACTAATTATTACCTCTAGAGACCCTCACATTGAGAACTGCCAGTTCAAGGTAGTGGGACATTAACTGATGGCTATCAATTTAAGAAGCTCCAGAGCTCATGAGTCACTAGTAGGGCAGAATCTGTTGACCAGCAGACTTCCCTGCTTCATTTCACTAAGATTTCACTAGCTTGAGTTTGATGAAAGAGATAGTTCCCCTCACAAGATAGCAAGTGTTTACTAAGCACCTACCTAAGTACCTGGTAGTGTGACAGCACACGTCTCAGACACTAGGATCTGCCTGCCCTGAGACCTAACTCTACTCAAATTTAAGCATAGTCCCTTCAGATAAGAGATCTGAAGTCAGAAGGCATCTTAGAGGCTTATGTAAGTCAAATGTCCCTAACCACGCTAAACACAAATGGGCATGTCTACAAGTCTTTTTAGGCCTCTATACTGGCAGCCCTTTGAAGTAAAGGACCTTATCTGATTTTCCTCTCTCTCTCTCTCTCTCTCTCTCTCTCTCTCTCTCTCTCTCCCCTCTCTTTTTCTCCATATCACCAACCAATGCAATGCACTGACTGGCACTCACCAAGTGCTAGTGAGGTGAATGACAATGAGGTCCAGGCGGTATGAATAGTTGAATTACTGAGAATGGACGCTAGCCTGAGTTAGTTGAGGGGAGACAACATGTCTCATTCATGTCTGTCTTTCCAGAGCCTGGAACCATATAGTCAGACAACAAATGCCTGAGTGAATGGTAGATTCCATTATCAAATAGCTGGTATCCTAACACCTAGCAATGACACATAGGCCAGTTATTACAGGCACACAGGTCAGGGAACAGGATAAAACCCTTCTTCACCATTTATTTTTATAATTTGTCATCCAATGCTGCTGTGTCCCTGGCTAATAGTTGGCCACCACATCCCCTTCTGTGAGACTCAGTATAACTCCTTCCTCTCCCCTCATGTCATCACCCTCCCACCTTGCCATTGTTTGCACACATAAATCCACATGCACTAGTCTTATAAAAGAACATGGGCCAGAACCCTGGCACCCCATTTCGAAAAGGCTGCTGACCTCTGCTCTAAAAGAAGCTCAGAAAAGACTAAGAATGAATGCAGCCTAGACATGTCTCTCCCTGTGGTGTCACTGGGTATAATTTAAGCAGAGGCGTTCCTGCAGTTGTTACACATAGGCAAGTGTGGGGAATGAAACAGTTGTCTGTGACTGATTTAAACTGTGGTTTTTGACAACTGTGCCCTGGATTGAAGTGTCCCATCTGTTAATTTTAGTGTCCCAAGGAGTTGTGAACATGAGCTCCAATAGCAGCAGTTTCAGTTCTGTGGGGTCCTTGACAACTCAGGAAGAGTTTCTATCCCCAAACCAAATTAGGCATTTTCTCTGCTTCTAAGTGTTGTTTAATTTATACTGTTATTTCTGGTGGACTCCTGGAATTCAAGGACAAGGTGAGAAGAGTATGGAGGTAAAAAGTGAGGAGAATAGGGGGAAGTCTTTTTTTCTTTATTTTTGATTTCATTTCCTTTTATACAGTCAATCACATTATTTAGTTTACAAAGTGAATATCTTAACATGTGAACATTTCTCCCTAGTCCAGTTGACTAAACTATATCTTTAACAGGAATTGGCACCTTTCTTTGTCCCATAACTGCTTTTCCTCCCCATTTTTCTTCTAATTGTTCTTCCTCAAACCCTAGAGTGTCTGCACTCTAAGACTCTTTTCAAACATTGAAGAAAGAAGCAAGGATATTCTTATGCAAAAGTCACCAAAAGTCGCCCTTCTCAAATTCCCACCTTTACTCTCTCCTCACCCCATCCTCATCCAGCTTTTCTCTAAGCCTGAAGTTTCATGAAAACCCCTGCTTCTGGCAAAGGCATCAGCTTGCTCCTATTCAAATCTAAATGTTGTTAAGACCTTATCAACTATTAGCATTTATGTTTATTTTGTTGTAAGTTTTGTGCTTGTAACTAAGAGATCCCTGAGATACAGTGAAGGGAAAGGAAGGGAATTCTCACTATAGTAAGAGAATAAGATGCTTCCTAGGGAAGGTGGTCCTGGGTGAGCCTGCCAGCAACAACAGGTGAGAGTTGTATGTATAGAAGGACAGGAGAAAGCTATTGAAATCCAAGGAGAGGACAACCAGTGGAGTGGTGGCTAACACAGCTGGATTTCATATGTCTGACTGTGTGGTTTAAGTTCAGACCTGGAGGATTCAGAAACACACTGGGCATATATGCATGCATGCCCAAAATTCTGACAGAAGTGGGAGGAAGAGGGATTGTGGTATAACCATTCTCCATGGGTGGGGGATTCACTCTTGCTCTCTCTCTGGTGTGAGCACACAAATGCTGTGGCAGCACATGATTTCACCCTAGGTGGGCCCCTGTTCCCCATCTCCCTTGCAGAGGAACTTGGCATGAAAGAAGTTTCAATTATATTACCCACTCCTAGTGGCAGCCTTCCCAGCTGCCCCAGTCAACTAATCCACGACTGTCTCTACAGCTATATTTGGCTAGTTAGTTTCCTATATCTACACATACCAGCTTGCAGAACTCATGAAACTCCTAACTGCTCCAGATTTAAGCTTTACTCATCTAATGTCCTATGATTTGCCAATATGAATTCTGAAGCCTGATCCCTCTATCTTTAACCCCTAATGCCTGCTTTCTTTCAAAGCTCTATTATCCTTCCAGGTCTAACTCACATCTTACCTATCCCACCAAGAAGTGTCCCTGGCAACCCTCCAGATGAGCCTTTGTATCTAGGTACAATTGTTACACTAATCTGGGAAGTGATATGGGTGCCCCAATTCTAAGGATGTCCATGGTTTTCTGGATGGGGTCTCAGAATTAGAAGCCTCTAAAGAGAGAAAGAAAGTAAGGAAAATAGGAAGGAAGGAGTTTATTAAGAATACCTCCAGGTCTCTGGGCCAGCAGGTGGCATGGTGGTTAAGGCACTGGATTCTCACATGGCCCACCATAGCTCGAGCCCCAAACCAGGTGTCTTATTTTCTCACTTTCCTCTCTCTGTCTCTTTCCGGTGAGAACGTGTGCTCTATAGCAAAATAATAATAATAATAATAATAATAATAATAATAATAAAATTAAATAAATAATTCTTTAAAAAAATCTCTGTATGTTGAACTTGGGCTGCCTTAAACATGGAAGCACAGCACAATAGAAGTAGCCAGACCTTGTCATTAGAAAATATGGGTTTGAATCTCAGCTCTGGCACTGAGAGACCCATTTTACTCTTGTGAAAATAAGCAAGGCAATGTACAAGAAGCACACTACGCATGAGAGGTGCTCAAGCAGTTAGCAATCAGAAGTGTTAAGAAAGAGTGCTTCCTGTTCTTGGAATATCAGCTCATTTGGAGGCAGAGTGCTTATGTTCATTCTCTGGACCTGTCATTTCTAGGTTCAGAACTCCAGCATTCCAGAACTCCCATTGCTTTTGTAATGCTCTCCCTTTGTTATCTGCTGAAAAGAACCAAAATTTTAGCCAGACCTCAGCCTGGAAGCAGATCTTCTGTGTATTGTGAGGTGGGTGTCAAGCCTGTATTCTCTGGGATTTGTTTTGCTCATTGGTGAGTGAACTGTGCTTCATTGTCTTTTCCATTCCCTCTCCCTTACTACTATCCTTCATATTATTAAATCCAGGCTCCAGTCCAGCAGATGGTGTGGTGGTTAAGGTGCTGGACTCCCACATGGCGAGCTGTGGTTTGAATCCCAGACCTAGTGGCTTACTTTCTCACTTTCCCTTTCTCTCTCTAGTCAAATTAAAAAATAATAATAAATAAAATAAAATAATTTTAAAAATAAAATAAAAAGTGGGTCTCATCGTTCAAGGCCCAGTTCAATTTCTTCCTTTCATGAATCTTCTATCCATACTCTATCATTTTCAACATATCTTACATACATTCATACTTAATTCTACTACAAACTAAGTTGTACAAGATGGAAATTTTAATTTGTTTCTCTTATCTTTCCCAGGCATACTGAAATAAATCTGAGACTTAGGGGCAATCATGTCTCCTCTCTTTTCTCTATCCTTGCATTTCTTCAAGAAGCAAGCACTCTTTTAGGCAAAAGAGTTATGGAGTTGAACTCAACACAGATCCTGCTCTCAAAATGAAACAAACATCTCAGATAAATGTTTTAAAGGAGTACTATGACATTTGAGGTAGCTGGCCAGGTATTCCAGACAAAGAAAGTGGCATGTAGAAAGTTCTGGGCAAATGAAAAGGCATGGCATGTTTTGGGGATAATAATACTGCTGTATAGTGGGGACCTTGGCCACACAGCAGGAAATAAGGCTGGAGATGGAGTAAGGCTACCTCTGAGAGGATCTGGAAGTAATGGAGAGCCAAGAAAGGTCTCTCTGCCAAAGCTGTTATCATATTTTACATCAACTACTTGGCCTCTTGTCAGTATACTCTGCAACAGTGGTTCTTCACCAGAGGTGTTTTGACCCCCAGGAAACATTTGGCTATGTGTGTGGACATTTTTGGTTGTCATGACTCAGAGGATGCTATTGCCTTCTAGTGGGTGGAGGCCAGGGATACTGTTAAACATCATGCAATGTACAGAACAATCTTCCAGAGCAAATTACCCAGTCCAAATGTCAATAGTACAGAGATTGAGAAACTCTATACTATTGTGTTGTTGGAAAAGTCATGATGCATTTTTGCATAGAAAAACATAGAAAAATAGGTCATGACTTTTCCAACAACCCAATACAAGAGCATTGTTTGACCCTTGAGGGCAGAAACTATGTTTGTATCTCTAAAGTCCACCAGATTCTTAGATATTATAAATGATTATTTATAAATATTGAATGAATGAAAGGATGGCTGACCTAATCTCCCTTTCTGGAAAAAGTATGTATTTAAATAGATACTGTTCTATTTACTTTCTTTCTGAACACATTCCCTGTATGTCTGTCTCCATCTATTTGAATGTAGTTTCATGAAGACAGGGATTCTAGCTTGTTCACTGTTATCTCTGTAGCAACTAAGTGAATGACTGGAAAGTATTGGGTGCTCATAAATGTCTGTTGAATGAGTGAGAAATAGACTCAATAGTTGGCCTGGGGAAAGAGGACAGGGGAAGCCAGAGTTTGTAGTAGGCGGGAGCCCTCATTCTTCCCTGTTAAGATGCAGGACGGGGAGACATGCAGCCTTTAGAATCTTTTGTACTAAATTATTCTAAACCCACTCTCTTTTGAAACACTACTTCTAATTTTCAGAAGCTTAATTATTATATGTTTTAACATAGATTTCTTTGGGTTTATTCTGTTTGTAGGTTTATAACTGAACTAATTCAGAAAACTCAGAGCCAGTGTTTTTTCAACTAAATTTTCAGCCCCATACCCTTTCCTTCAGGAACTACAATCACAAAAAAAAAAGTGCAAATATTAGCACTTTTGTTATTGTCCCATAGGTCCTTGAGTTATTGTTCACTTTTTTTTAAAACTCTATTTTCTACTTTTCACATTGCATAAATTCTATTGATCTGTCTTCAAGTTCATTGATTCTATCCTTTATTATCTCTACTATACTATTGATCCCATCCAGTGAATACTTTAATTTCCGTTATAGTCAGTTCTTCATATTTACAGGTTCTCATCTTCAAATTCAATCAACCACAGACGGAAAATATTTCTTTGTTACTGATGTGCTCTATGTTGGAAGGCCTATGATGACTGCATCTGTATCGAACATGTATACACTTTTTCTTCATCAGTATTTAATAAATAATACAGTATAAGAGTCATTTATGAGGCACTTACATTGCATTAGGCATTATGAGTAATATAGAGATGATTTAAAGTATATAGGAGGATGTGTATAGGTTATGTGCAAATAACACACCATTTCATAAGGAACTTGAGCAACTATGGATATTGGTTATACATGGGAGTTCTGGACCCAATGTCCTGAAAATATCAAAGGATCACTCTATTGTGTTTTTCAGTTTGGTAATTTCCCTTCAGTTTTTTTTTTTTTAGAGGTTTTTGCTTGTAGGGTGCTTGTGCTCGCCAGAAAGAGAGAGACAGAAAGCGAGAAATCACCCCCCAGAGTGGATGGCCACGCTGCAATCCCTTCTCCTTCATTCTCCTCTCAGGATCTTGGGCACACATACATGCATGCCCGGCGAAGCCACCATGTCCAGGACTTGAACTGTGGTCGACTATATGGGAGTCCACCGACATAGCCATTATGCCAACTGCTGGTCCCCCCTTTAGTTCTTTTTTGCTTTTTGTATTTATTTATTGAGAGTTTTCATTTGTTTCAAGAGAATTAGTACTTGTTGGTGAAAGCAACTAGCCCTGCCTTATATCACCTTGTTCAATCTTTTTGCTGCTAGGTGTGGGTACTCAACTCTCTGCTGGGCTAACTGGTGCTACTACTTTGGTAGAATAATTGGAGCACTAACTGTTTCCGCCAAGCAGGGGACAGAATATCATCTCCCCACTTAGCACTGCTAAAATCCTAGAGGAGAGATATGCAGTCATTTCAATGTTGTTTAGTTGGAATAGGATGAGTATTGCCAGAAAAAGTTTACCATTTGTGGGTTACCCCTTTCCCAGTCCCATGGCTAGAAGGGACAGGCTTTCCTGAGACATTTTTTGATCTATGTCTATTGGAAATTTCTACAACATTCTGCGCTATGTGGGAGAAAATAAGAAAACCTAGAGAATTCAAGGCTGCATTGTTCCTCAACTCCTGACATGGTTAAATTTTCTGCCTCCTTCTTTCCACCTTTGTCTTTCTTCTAATTTGTTATGTCCAACATTTTTCACTTGTAAGAGGACCTGAGATGGAGCTGGGGAGTAAAACTATTCTCTTTTCGCCAAAAACTGGAAGTCTGGGTCATGCATTTTAACCTTATTTCTTATTTCAAGCGCCATATAAGTCCAGCCACCACCTGTGGGCAGAGGCATAGGAATGTGTGTATGTAATAATCAGGTTGGAGATTGTTCTGAGATTTCTATCCACCATGGGAGTTTTCACAGTATTTTCATATCTGTGTTTCCATGTGATCCTCTGCAATAACCCAATGAGAAAAATACTATAGTTATCATCTCCATTTCATAGATGAGGAAATTGATGCATCCAGAAACTAATTAATTAGCTTAAGTGTGGTAGAGTTGGCATTTGAGACCAGGTCCTCAGGTTGTATTTTAGTGCTTTGTCTAATTTACACACTTAGAATGTCCACCAGCCTGATGCACTTCTCACCAGTCTGCTTTGTTAGTGGGCACCAGAGTTTTCCAGCTTGACTTCTCTATCCTCTCTTGCTCTATATTTTCTCTGTGCAGCAGCAGTCCAGTCCATCAGTCAGCAGGGATTTTCCAGTGCCCAGCACCGTGACCGTACAGTGAATAGGTCCCAAAGGGCCACTTGGACCTCAGTCATCTCAGTCAATTCAGACCAACAGGGAGGGGTTGGGAAGGGAGTGATGGTCTGTGTTCTCTAGATGTTGCAGCTGTGGGGATTTAACAGAAATGTTAACTGGGGCCAGGACCTGTGTAATCATACAGTACTCTGTGCATAGAGGGGCCCCATGCCTAGTTTAATGATCTGCAGTCACCGTCTTGAAATTCCTAATAAATTTTGAACAAGAGGCCCCACATTTTCATTTTACACTGGGCCCAGCAAAGTAGCCAGTTCTAGCTGGAGCCCACTGTAGCCAGGTCTCTGGTAGCAGAGTTCATTCTTCCAGCAAAGAGCAGAAGAACCTGCAAAGTTATGCCCTTGAATGAAGGGCCCCCAAGCATGAAATCTGCTCCTTCGAATTTCACACCACACTCCTCTTTCCTTGCCCTCAGTCAGGCTCAGTGACCTGTGCTATTCCCTTGGGAATAATCTCCCTGTGCTGAGAGTCCCACCACTTTGTCTCCAAGTCTTGACTGGGCTGCTCAGACCTACCAGATTTTGTAACTTCATCTTTTAAAAGAGCTTTCTGTTTGATTAGAGAGAATGCATTTGATTTATATATAAAGCCTCCCACTATGTATCCTTTTTTTTATTAAGATTTTCAAGTTAATTGTATACTCACATGCAGCTGTAAGCAATAGTGCAGAGAGATCCTGTTTACCTTTTTCTCAGTTTTTTCCAATGGTAAAATTTTGTAAAACTTTAGGATAATATCACAATTAGGATATCAACATTGATACAATTCACCAACCTCACTCAGATTTCCTTAGTTTTACTTATACTAATGTGTGTGTGTGTGTGTATTTAGTTCTACATGATTTTATCACCTGTGTAGATTCATGTATTAACCACCACAGTCAAGACACTGAACAGTGCCATCACCTCAAGGATCCTTCACGGCATTGTTCTTTCATGACCACGCCCGTTTCCCTCCTGCAGTGCTCCCCTCCATCTCCAGGCAAACAGCTGAGCTGTTCTCCATTCTAAAACTAGGATATCTTGGCTGTTTTCGGGTTTTGGCTGTTACAAATGTCACCACTATTTCTGAACATGTGTTCTTATGAATTCATAGCCACTTAGATGCTTAATAAGGCAAGATTTGTCGAATACCCTATTAGTCAATCATTAAATTCAGTTAAGAGGCAACATGGTTCAGGGAAAAGCAGAAGGGTGTTGGAACTGAAAGAATTGTTCTTTGTTTATTTGTTTTTTTATTTTGTCTTGTTTTATTTAGAAACAGGACTCTATTATTTCCTTTCTGTGTGGCCTGAGGCTGGTTACTTAATACTCCTCCTTCAGCTAGTCCCCCTCTCTGCTAACCAGGAAAAAAATTACCTCGGCCACAAAGTTGGTTTTTTGAAGATTAAAAGAGATAGCACATGAAGGCTCCCAGTGCCTAGGACTTTCATACCTGTTTAGTCTCTTTTTTCTTATAGCACCAACTGAGAAAGGGAGGGGAACCTACGATAGTGAAAAGTTAGGCTTGCATGTTCCTAAATGCAGTTTTAATATCACTAAATATTTATAATAAGGGAAAAACTAGAATGACTATACACCCAGAGCTTATAATTAGCTTAATGAGGCTTCTAAAGGGGCTCTAGGAGGGAACTGGGAAACTTCTTTTAACAAAGTCAAACAAGACCTTACCCCACCTCCCACTCCCTTTTCCAGTATGTAGGAGGTTTAATTAGTTTAGCAACTCTTTTCTTTAAAGATCCAGCTATAACAAGCTACAGCCTCCCTTAGTCAAATTTTTCAAAAATCCCAAAGTAGTGGAGGCTAGATGAATGACATTTTATTGGTAATCAAACAGTCTCTTTCCCCATGTTGAACATTTTTCATAATTATGTTTGTTTTTAACCCCCTCCTCAAACTTCACTTCATCTTTGGGCTTAGTGACAATTCAAGGCTACCCCATTTTGTTCTAATTCTCTAAGTTTTCCTAGCTCTCAAAGGACTATTTATGGATGCAAAGTGCTGACAAAGAGATGCTATAATTTCTCCCCTCCATACCTATGTATTTCTACAATTTTATAATCCCAGAAAACAGTCCACTTAATTTTCTAACCACATGTGTGTGTGTGTGTGTGTGTGTGTGTGTGTGAGAGAGAGAGAGAGAGAGAGAGAGAGAGAGAGAGAGAAGAGATGGGTCCATCTCAAGTCTTTTGCTAAATTATTACTGGCTTTCATTCTGAAAATCTCTGGAAGTCATTTTGAAGTATTTGAACACCTACTTGGTATCTGACCCTGTGCTTCATACTCTGGAGAGTGCAGAAGTGCAGAAGTCAGAGGTGCTGTCCTCAAGGAGTTTGCAGTCTGAGGAAATTCAAGCACAAACACAGAACATTGTTGAATGATTAACCAGAACCCTGTGTGATATACTGAGATGACCATTCAGAGAGGCTGGAGATCAGTGAGAGAGGAAGAAGGCTTTGTGGAGAAAGCAAGATTGGAGAAACAAAGGATAAATAGGACCTGAGTAGATGGAAGGGTGAGAAAAGTACAATCACAGTGGGGGACATCTTGAGTAAAAATGTGAGGGTAAAGTTGAATAATACCAGGTATTGAACACCCATTTAGAATGAATACCTGAGTGGTACAGACAGTGTCACAACAATAACACAATATACTCTGCAACCCAAATGGAAAGGTCCCAGGTTTGTGTCCTAGAGCATCCCAGCTGGCTAAGACTATGAGTGGATTGTGGCCTGAAAACCCTATTAGGGTTGCCTCTCTCTCTTTCTTCTCTCTCTCTCTCTCTCTCTCTCTCTCTCTCTCTCATGAAAAAAAATTAACACATGAATTTCTTTTAGGAAGAAAAGAATCAGTAGCTTACCTTCGGCTTTGTTCTTAGCCATTGCCTTGCACTATTTGGCTCCATTCCACCTCATATAATGCTTCCTGATTTATGAGTTCAGGATCTCCTCAATTCCCAACTTCTTGCCTTGATTCGTGGCTATGGCCTCATTTTTACCTGGTACCCAATGCTCAATTCTTCGGGGTTGAACCTTCCTCACTATAATTTATGTCTGAAAATTGCATGATACTTGTATTCAAAGCATCATTTCATCTAATTTTCCCAGTTCTGAGTTCCCACCCCAGCACTAGCCCAGTGATGGTTTTGTTCCTAAAATTTTTGTCTAGCCCTGAGAAGTGGAACACAAAGGCCAGCTAGACTAGTGCCAAGTAGTGGTAAAACCAATCCTTTGGCAGAAGAGCCTTGGTGGCCAATAGAGGAGTATGGGTTTGATATAGTCAGAGATTAGCAACCACGGTAACCATTTATTTCAATTACTAGGGGCAGAGGTTTTCCCTGACTAATATTGAAAAACTAGAGCCCTTTAGTTGACAAGGCAAATGAGTTGTTTCCCCTGATTAAAGGAAGTTCTGCTGAAGGCCCAGTGAGGCATATTTTTGTGTTAACCAGGCCAGTAAGGAAGACATCCAATTTACCCCCTCTCAAAGTCTTGGTTGAACTCCACCCCACTCTGGCCCAAGGCTATTTGGTTTGGAAGCTGACAGTCCATCCTCTTCCATGGCTTCTGTTCACACTTTCACTGGCCTTGGGGGATTGTAAACTCAAAAGAGGCAGGGACTGTACTTAGCTGGCCAAAACCAAATGGTACTGCTCTACACTGCTAAGCCATACTACACCAATGTACAGCCCCCCTGCCCCCTACTGGTACACTGGGTATAACTGACTTTAATTTTTTTCTCTTACAAGAAACTCATTTTTACAACCTAGGGATGAAAAATGCCAAAGATGGGGAAAATTACTGGGCTGGGAATGAGGCTGGAGGAAGCAAAAGGACAAAACCCACGACTTGGGTGAAGTCTGAGATGGAATTAAGCAGAATCTATAGTATCTTCGAGAGACTCACCACCAACTTGCTTCACAAATTCTAGCTATTAGATCAAAATCCTTTTTACTACTACTCCCACAGACTTTTGAAGGAGGTCAGTTTAAATTAAGTAAAATATACTACTTTATCCAGATAATGGGACAAAAAATAGCATAGACTTAAGAACTTCCACAAAGGAAATGGGTGGGTGATATTTAATTTATGGTGGGCTGAAGTTGTATTTCTTTTTTTGTTTCTTTGTTTCTGCTATAGGGTGAATGTGTTCACCAGAGAGACACAGAGAGAACAAGAGGGGATGTGAGAAATCATCCTTTAGGAGATATGGCCATGCCATAATCCTTTCTCCAGTCTCCTCTAAGGTTTTGAGCATGCACACACACGTTTGGTGTGATTTTTACGCTGTTGTGTCTGGGGTTCAAACTAGTCAACTGGCCATATGGGATCATATTTTGTATGATGCTATGATTTTGTAGCATGTAACACAGAATAAGAGATGAGTAAATGCTTGATTAATGAAAAAATGAATCACAGTAATAACAATAATGACAAGTAACATTTGCTGAGTCTCAATTATATTTGAGGTACTGTTCTAAGTTCTTTGTATTAACTATTCTATGTATTAAATAGCTCATTTAGCACAACAGCCCTCTAAAATAGACTTATTGTTATTTGCAATTTATAGAACAGGGAACCAAGGACCAGGAGGATTGTGCCATGTTCTGAGGGATACAATTAATAAGCAATAGAGTTTGAATGAATAGTTATTAATGGAAAGCAAAAACAACTTGGCTATCTCTTGACAATTGTGATCTTTTAGTGTTCATAATGATCAGCCAGGTAGACTATGATGCACAGCCAGGTGGCAGTTCTCATGCTTTGCTATTCTCTATTATTTCCTCTGCCTGGGATATGGTCCTAAGTATCCCCTTCTACTCCTACCAACATATGCATATATCACTTCTTTCTTCCTTTCAGAATCCTTTTTGTTCTTCATGATTCAGTTCAAATGCCATCTCTTTTACAAAGGCTACCTTGACTACTCTGGCTAAAAGAGATTTTTTTCCCCACTTTGGAACTCATATTGCATCTGTGGGCCATACCATTCATTTGGTACTTGAAAACTACATAGCATTTTGGTTAAGAGCCAGACTTTCGAGTCAGACAGGGTGGGATTTAAATCCCAGTTCTGCCGATTTACTAGGTGTGTGAATGTGGGCAAGTTATTTAACCTCTCCATCAAGGAGCATGATCTTTGAACTGGAAAGAGAATTAAAGCCCAAGATAGATGAGGAGATAATAAGGGAATATTTAGCTGCCTTCAAGGGGTTCAAGTTTCCAGGCCCAGACAAATTACATTTGAGGCTTCTGAGAGAATGTACAGATGTGATCATAAAGCCAATTTTGGTAACCTTTTCAAAATTATGGCAAAGGAAAAAGATGAGAAATGCAAAAAAAAAAAAAAAAAAAAGGCAAATATCCCAAGTTTTGCTGAAAGTGGGTGATGGTGTTGGAAGGTGTAAAATGTATATCCTGGAAACTGAAGAACAGTGAGCACAGCATTAATCCTTGGCAAAAGTACAGAATGCACTGTTAAGCAGGTAATTTGTGAGGGCTTAGAAAGGGAGCGGAAATCACTAGAAATAAGCATGAACTCACGAAAAGCAAGTCATGCCTAACTAAGCACACTTCCTTTACTGAAGGTGTACCTATTTAATAGAAAGGTAGATGACAGGAATACTACAGCAAAATGTATCTGGATTTCCGTGAAACATTTAAATAAGTCTTATGATATCCTCATTGAGAAGATGGAATAGTAAGAGGTGCTGAGTGGTAGAAGAAGTTGATGGATTGCTTCAATCTTATTGAAGGTGATCATTAATAAGGGGAGGACCTTAACGTTATGCTGCTGTGTTCACTTCTAGACCCTATCTCATTCGATACTTTAATTAGTCTGACCAATCAAATATGCTGATTGAAAGCTTAGTGGTAATATTAATACCAGGTACTCTCCATAGAGGTAATATTACCCCCAAAAGGCAAACATTTGTTCTTGAGGAGTGAAAAAAAATCATTTCATATATAAAATATAAATAGCATATGGTACATATGTTATACAAGTGTGTGTGTATATATATACACACACACACACAATTGTATATATACACTTGTTCTTAGAGTGTGTGTGCATACACACACACACACACACACACACACACAGTATATCTCTGTTATTAAAATTCCATGGGAAGATATTAGAAGAAATGTATAAAAAGACCTTTTAGGGATGTGGTAATGCAAAACAAGTTGAGAAACACTGACATAGAGAATGATATTCTAGATGAGAGACTCAAGATCCAGAAAAATTATAAGGGAACAGATTGAAATAAGCAAGGCAACAGTTTTGAGGATGAATGCAAGCCCAACATCTAGGTTAAAGTAAAGGTCAATTGTACAAATACAGAATTATGCAAGAAACAGAGTGTTTTAATTAAGCTACAAGCTACACAGTGCCTAGGTTTATGCTCAATAGGCTACCAGAAGAGTAAAAAAGTTAGAAACCATGTCCTGTGAGGCATGGTTTAAAAAAAAAAAAAAACAGGATATTTATTCCAGAAGACTAATGACTTAAGGTAAGATGATAGTAGCTATTTTAAAGGACTGCCATTTGAAAGGAATTGGAAATAGTATGTGTGAAGCTAATTTTGTCTTTTTTTACAATAAGTATTTGTTTAATTTTATTTATTATTATTATTTTTTAAAATTTGCTGTCAGGTATGTGCACTCACCAGAGAGAAAGAAAGAGAGAGAGAGAGAGAGAGAGAGAGAGAGAGAGAGAGAGAGAGAGAGAAAGTGAGGAAGCAAGCCACCAGGTCCAGGACTCGAGCCACAGTTGACCATGTAAGAGTCCAGTACCTCAATCCATACGCCACCTCCTGGCCCCAGAGTTAACATTTTTGTAACCTAAGGAAGATGTTTTTTTTAACAATTAGGCAATGCCCAATATGGAATATGTTGATTTACAAAGGGTCAAGTTATCCAAATTACCAACGTGGTATTTCTGCCTTGAGCAGGAGGATAAATATGGCCTCTAAGGTTCTATATATTTATAAGATTCTATGATTTCCTACTACTTTGAAAATTATGGAGATGGAAAAGATAAATGAAGAAGATGAGGCAGACAAAACATCCTTCTTTGGTCTTAAAGCCGAAATTCACAACATGGGGGATACTTGCTTGAGAAGTCTTTTACTTTTGAGTCAAATTGATTGCCAATATTTAACATTTTATTTCTTTATTTATGACAGAGCACATGCATGTACAATGTGAGGGAGAGAGAGAGACCATCCATAGTGTCTGGCCATGCCATGATCCCCTTCCTCCAGTCTTCCAGTCCATTAGACCCTGCACATGTATGTGCCTAGCACATTTCAGGTGGACCAGGGCAGAGGTTTGGACTGTGGCCTTCATGTGGGATCTGGCTTCTCTTAAGCAACACATTCCCACTGGAACATGAATCTGTCTTGGGTGCCAATACTGAAAACACTCATTCTCCTGAGCTCTAGCATTTTGTATTGCACTTTACCTCTAGCTCAATTTCTATATTGATATGGAAGGCATAGTAGTAGTTGTAGGGAACTGCCAGCCTCAGATACCAGAGTTATCAAAATGCTGAGACCTGTTTCGTGAATATGTTAGTACAGGGCCAGCGAGTGAAGAGCTGCAAGGATGGAATTGTCTTTTACTTCTTTCCTTGTTAGACTCTGCCTTGCTTACTTGTGCTCACTTGCTCTCCCCCCAACCCCCCTCCAAATCTCTTAGATCTTCAGCTTACCAGAAGGAGGGTTGGTGCAGGGTTAAGGGAAGGTGGTAATTTCAGGTTCAAAGGTTAACAATGAACTGGTCAGGAGAGTTGGGAAATGACATGTTAGGAGTCTTTACAGCTTGTTTGTAAAGACAAAGCAAAAAATCCTGAGAATCATGTCCCTGGAATTGTGTTCCAATGAAAGTCTCAAGGCAAAGGAAGCGGGACCTTGACTAGGATGTATTTAGAAGGGTCAGGGCACCTCACTGAAGGCCCTCGGTTGGCCTTGCAGAGCACACATAATTATTTACTCTGCTTTTCAACTCACACTGCTTGGCAGAATCTCTATAGTCCCATTGCTAGAAATTAAACTTCTTGAAGCTTCCATAGCATCAAACTCCATTCACTTCCCTCTTAATTCTCCCTTCTCTCTGTCCTTGGCCAAATGTTACCTGCTGTTTCACAAAGTCACCTTTACTTCTCTGTACCCCATTTACTGCTCTTCACTCCCACTCACTTGCTGAAGTCCTCCTCAATATCAGACCTGCTGATGGGGGCCACATGGGCAGCCTAGCCTACAAGAATTTTGCCAACATGTCAAAATTTTACTCTCCATGTCCTATCTCGATGGAGCATGTCTGTAGTATGAACCCAGGGACAGAAAAGTCAGAAATCTATCAGATCCATCCCTGGAAATCCTATTTCTCCTTGGAACAGAAAGAACTTACAAATGTGGCTTCCTGGGTTTTCCAGTTTGCTGGTGGGTGGATCTGGAGTGGGCATCCCGTCTGCACATCTGGCAAGGGGCGCCTTCCAGATTTTCCTCATGACTCAGGATCAGTTTCTGACTGCTGGGCGGGGCAAAGTCTCCTGAAGTTGCTGCAAGGCACCTCCCCCTGTGAGCAGAGCTTGGTACAGCCCAAATAGTTTTCAGGTTAAGAAAGCCAGAATCTTTGTTCAGCCGAACTGACTGAACAGACTTAGTGAGGTTACCTGGCTGAGAGCAGAGGCAGTGGGGGTGAGCAACTGCACCAGCAAACAAGGCTCCTGGGAGAACTCAGGTGAGTTAAGAGGGTCTTTGCAAACTTATCTTGGAGTTTTCTTTGCTGCATAACTTAGTGTCTAAGAGAAGTGAAGAAACTTCAGCTTTATAGTTAATCAAACACAGCAGCTATTATTTTTTGGTTTGTTTGGATCAAATGTGTATGCATTAATAGCAGTTTAGAAACTTGAAAAATAATGGAATTTCTATTCTTGGTTATTTTTGGATGTGTATGGGGTGATTGTGGTTGTCTGGCAATGAGACTTTCCTTGGAATATCTGGTCATGTGTGTGTGTGTGTGTGTGCATGTGTTTGTGTGCGCGCGTGTGTGTGTGTGTGTGTGTGTGCACGTGCATTTGCCTTCTGCTATCTGTACCACCTGGAAAGCAAGGACAAATCTAGAAGGGGGGATGTGAAGAGAAAAAGCCTGACTGACTGTCAGGGCTCCATTCTAGGTACTGCTGACCCATAGCAATGAGCAAATTATTAAAATTCAGGCAAAATCTGTGTGCAACAGTCCTATTAGCCCTGGCAGTTGGGTGCACAGGCTGGCTGTGTGCTGTTCCACAGAAGAGAATGGCAACTCAGCCGTCTTAACTCCATGTCTGTGCAGCTGGAGACCCTTGTGCCCCAGTGACAGGTTGATCTTAGCTATTCTGTTTTCAGCCTCCAGCCTGATTTTGTTCCCCCTCTGACTCTAGCTTTGGTTTAAACTTTGTTTTGCAATTGGGGATTTGTCCCCCACCCTGACTACACTTTTCTAGGGGCTTAAGTGGGATATTAGACCTGAAAAGGCTGCAGGTGGTGGGGAGGGGAAAAAAAAGCAGCACATTGCAGTTGAAACAACAGTCATGAGTATTTGGTGAAGAGCATGTAGGAGAATTCAACAAGTTTTGCTGTCCCGACAGTCACTTCTGGCTTCAGAATAAAGCATCTTGGTATGAATTGATGTTTTATTGAAATTTGTCTAATGCCTCATTTGCTAATCTTTGTTGTGAAATAAAGGATACTTTATGTTCTGAAGTAATAAACAACAACAATAAAAATTCTTTGGGGACTGCTAATTAACTCATTCTTCTGGCAGTTTGTGTGTGTGCTCATACACATGTGTACGTGTGCAAGTGTGTGTGAGTACTTTGGATTTGAATAACATTCTCATTCTTTATTTGTCCTTAGAGTCCCTAGCAGCCTAGGGAAAAGCCTAAACACTTATGTGGTCAGGAATAGGTTAAAAAGCAAGCTTTCCATATCCTTGGGAGTTTCAGTTCTTAAATTAAAAGCAGAAAAAGCCCCTTTGTGACCCCAAAACAGTGTTTCTTTGATTAGCCTTGATTTGAAATCATCTCACCTTCTGACAGCTAGCGATTAAAAAACAAAACTCCTAAGTGCATTCTTGCAGGAGAAAGACAGTGAGAATTTTCAAAAGTGATGTCTTGCTTAAAGTTATGCATTTGCATGCTCCCCCTCCCCACATTTTTTTTTAAATTGTGTTGAAGAGTCTGGAGGTCCTGGTTTTAGTGCCAGCTCTGTCAATAACTATGTAACCTTGGGTAAGTCCCCTCACCTTATAGTAAAAGAAAGAAGTTGAACTAAATGATTTCTAAGGGTCCTTCCAGTGTAACTTGTACAAAAATCAGAATTAGATTTTGAAAGTCTGTAAAATTAGACTTATAAGATGGGCTTATTCAGCCAAGAGGGCAAGCCAGCCAAAAAGGAGAGGTGGAATAGGGAGGAGTGGAGAATGGTGAAGGAGCCATTTTATATTGTGTTTTTAAGTGTCCATGTATGTCTTATTTAAAACATGTGATCAAATTTCCTCAGTTTCCACTAAGGGAAAAAAAGGATTTAATTTGCTAAAAACTAATGTTTCCTATATAACTTTCTTATGTTAGTCTTATCCTTAATAATTAAAAAGTATTTTTATATACTTAATTTCACTAGATCCTCACAGTAACATCCCAGGTGGACAGGGCAACCATCGTATCCCCACTGTACTTATGGGAAAACTGAAGAATGGAGATGTTATCATACTGAACGGTTGCATTTGGGATTTGATCCTTGATCTCCTGTTTATTTTGAATTTTTTTATAGCGTTCAACAATGGAATTAGAGAACATTGTGCTTTCTTTCTCTCTCTTCTCAATTTCTTTGAATGAAGTCTCCTCCTTGGGCAGAGTCAGTGTGTCTTATAGAAGACAATGGATTGGACCAGAGGATCTTTATAGTCCTTTTCATGCCTCAGAATATCTGGCCAACAGCTCAAATCTGATAGCCATTATATATATATACATATATATATATATATATATAAATATGTATATATATATACATATTTATATATATATAGAAATCTTATACACACACACATATATATATATATATATATATATATATATATATATATAAAATACACACACACACACACACACACTCACACATGTAACTTCTCTGGTAGATGCATACCATAGAACTAAGCAATGATATTGCCAGCATAAATGGGGAAAGCACCAGTCTCTGGGAAACGTGGATGCTGAATGTTTTGTTTCTTCCTATCCGAACTCCTTATCTCTCACCACACCACATCCAGAAATGGGGGTGCGGGTGCTAACTGTGGCTGAAGTGGAACTATTTTATACCAGGGCAGAGTTGAGACTCCTGTATTCAGTTCAGCTGCAAACGCTTAATTGCTTTTATCTCCAATTTTTTTTTGCCTCAAGTACAGAACGAGGGGGAAAGTGGGAAATAAGAGAAACTAGACAGGGAAAATGTCCTAGGACTCATGCTTTCTCTCTCCCTTTAAATGTCCTCACTTCCTCTCCAACGCACCAAAATCCAAAATGGTTTGTGAACCACAGACTGGATTTCCTTTATCAGATTTTTAGAGCAAAATCTGGTTTTGACCACAGTAGAAAAAGCAAGAGATTTTGCTCTAAATGTTTGCTTAGCTCTCTCAAACTTTCCAGTCCAGTGAGTAGCAAAAGCTACCTCTCTTACCTGCAGCTGTGTAGTCAATGTGGCAGGCTCCCTCAACGTCCCTTGACAATTTCCACTTTCCACACTCTAGTCACGCGCCTATCCCTTGCTTTGGTAGGCAGGGTCTTCATATTCTTTCTCTAGGTGGTGGGTCTGAATACAAATAATACTGCCCAAGAACATTATCCCAGTGCTAAACCCCATACTTTGTCTCACCCAATCACCCATACTACTAGTCTTCAAGCCACAGGGTTCCTTTACTTAAATGTACACATTCCCTTTGTTGGCTAAAGGGGTTTTTTTTTTTGGTTTATATTCAATGCCCTAGCTTTTATTTTATGGACCGACTTTCCTAACATGAGGTCTGTAACTTAAGGGTTCTCCTTTCCTCACCACCATCAGGTGCAGTGGACAGTAAGGGAGGAACATCACCTTATCCAAACTCCTCTGCTTGGACATGGCAAGTCACTTACGACAAACCCAACATATAAATTTCTGGGTTTCCAAAAATTTTCTGAGGATTTACTGATGAACTCTCAGACATGCAGGGTTTGGATTCTCCCATGATCATTAAATCATGAAAAGAAAGAACCCTTTTAATATCCACCATGGCAATAAATTCTAGGCAAACTGCCTCAAAGTTGGGTATCATGTTTACTTTGGAGAGTTCTCTCATTTGAACTAAAAAATCCTTTCTTTAAAAAAGCAGTGACCGAAAAAAGCAGTTTGGTGTGATGCAGAGTCACACATCTAATCTTGCATTACACAGACCTGGGTTTGAGTTGGCTCTGCCAATTTCTAGCTGCTGATTCTCTCAGCTGCCATTTCTGCAGATACAAAATGTAGGGCACAAATTATATCTACTAAGTGTAGTTGCTATGAAGAAAACATGAACTAAATGGTAAAATGTGCATTTCAAACAATAAATTATCATATAAACACTGATTCTCTACATAAGACATTTATCTGTTCAATGCATATTTTCTAAACAATGGCTGTGTGTCCAACTCTGTGCCATGTTATGAGAGGACTTCAATGTCTATCTTGTTTTGGGAGCACTTTTTAATGTATTCAAAATTTCTTTTACACCAACCATCTCATTATGTATAAGGGGAGTAGTGTAGATAACCTCAATTTTCTGATGAAAAAATTGAGACACAAAGAGACTGAGGTCATAATTCCCTGTTACTAGAAACGGGGTCAATTTCACTATGCAAGTCTGGTAAGACTTGGGACCACAACTGTACTCTCATGAAAGTTTGGGCTCACAGTCTACTATTTTTTATGTACTACGTGCCCCTAAAATATAGGCATTCCCACCCAAAAGGTTTTCTATCAACGTTTGACCAATCCATACCAGTTGTACATTCTGTCTCTGAAAGAATCTGCTGGTATCATATTGTTTTAAAAAATTCAAATCCATTTTTTTTCAATTGATGCTGCTTCTGTATGCAAACAGGCCCTCTTTGTAGCAACATTTCCTTTGCAGGTTCTTGCCTGCCCCACTATTTGACTGACTTTGGGGTAGACAGCATTCCCAAGAACAGGAAATACCCATTTATCCAGAATGTTCAGGGACTAGGAGGTTCTGGCAAACCAAATATTCTAGTTGCCTTGGACTATCTCACATTTACAGTCCCCAGCATCTAGCAATTCACCAAACCTTCTAGGGAAAGCAAAAGACACAGTAGTGTTTGTTTTAAGTTTGAGCACACATGAAAGTTGGGGTCCATAGTAACAAGTTCCAGAAAGGAATCTGGACAAACATTAGGGTTGGGTCTGATGCTGCTTAACTGAAAATTATTTCTGATGCCAGTTGGGCCTTCAAATAGAATGAAATACATTTTAATATTTAAAACATAAGAGTAGACTTAAATCTGATGACGGAAGTCACTTAGGTATTTTGCAGGGTCCCCTCACTCTCAATTTGAAAAGCAATTGTCAATAAATAAGGCTAGGGAAAAATTGTGATTATTTTCAGCATTTTATTTTATTCCTTGGATTCAGAGAGAGGGTAAGTTTGTTGTACATATATTGCAAGTAACACTGCAAAAACTTAAAAATGTTTATGGTTTGCAAATGGGGAGACACCGTTACTCAGTGAGATGTTTCAATGTAATACTAAAAGGACATGATATGAGCTGGTAGAGAGGTCTGATTAATATTACATTTTATAAAATAACCACCTCATAAATATAATGCAAAAATATCCTTACAGTGCTAATGTAGCCGATTTCTTTCTGTTTTGTTTTGTTTTGCAAGCTTTGTCCATTTCTTTAGCAGGCATTTTGAATCTTAGGTTTGTTTGTTTCAACCCTTCTGTGAACATAGACTACTGATAGACAGTTATCCTTAAAATGTAGTTTGGAAATAGATGATGCCATGTTAATTTCACAACTCCCTTCTTATTTAGCATTGATTGTCTGGAGAGGATCATTTAAATCATTACAAATCTATCTTTGTGAATCAAGCGAAAGCATTGAAAACTTTATTACAACCCCAAAGCTATTTAAAACCAAATGTGCCTTTCAAATTATCTTCAAAAAACAGAGTTGTGGGACCAGCAGTTAGCATAATGGCTATGTCGCTGGACTCCCACGTAATCGACCGCGGTTCGAGTCCCGGACCCGGCGGCTTAAACTCACGCCGGGCGCGTGTGCGTGCGTGCCCAAGATCCCGAGAGGAGAATGGAGGAGAAGGGATTGCGGCGTGGCCATCCCCCCGGGGGGTGATTTCCTGCTTTCTATCTCTCTGTCTCTCTCTGTCTGGCGAGCGCACGCGCCCTATAGCAAAAACCTCTCCAAAAAAAGAAAAAACAAACAAACAAACAAACAAACAAAAAAGAGTTGTTAAGGGTATGAGTGTGGGACACTCTTACAGACATTGCCTAAAGAGCCACTATATTAATTCTCTGTTTAGTCATGTGAGATTTTTTTTTCCTTTTTTCTTTCTTTAAAGAAAAAAAAAGCAACAGTGTAATGCCATGGGATAGGAATCTATAGTCCACTGAATTAGTGTAATTGAATTTCTAAATCTGCCTTTTATCATGGGCAAATGATTATACATTAGACTTTGAAGAAGAAAGACCATACAATCTTTCTATCTTTCCTGGTCTTTGGAGGCCATCTGCTGAGCTCTGTTTCTTGAATTTAGCCTTCCTGGACAGTAGTAAAAAATGCAAAGCTCTTCAAATGATAAAAGGGGAGGAACTGTGCAAAAGGACTTCCAGTTGAAAGGGTCTGCTTCTACCCTCCTGCATAAAGTATGTGGCTCTCCAGGGCACCCATTGAATATGTTAAAGTGATTTTTTTCCACTTTATCTTCAAATTTAGAATTGTATTATATTATGCCTTGAATTGTACACTCTGCCAATATAAACAGAAGATTTTCATTTAAATTAGGATGATTAACATTGAACTAATGATCTTCACATTTATTATCTATTTTCCCAATGATATTGTTTAGGCTTATGTCTGACCCATTTGGCAGATAAAGAAACTGAGATCCCAAAATAGTTAAATGCCTTACCTTACCCAAAGTCACATGCTAATTAGCTGCAGAGCCTAGACTTTCTTTCCCTGAAATTGGTGACTTTTCCTTTAATTCCGTAAGTGCACAATTCTGGGAAGATGTTACTGGTCTGACTGCCTTGGTCTAACCTCAGGTAATCCTTTAAAGAGTTGAACAGTTTTCCCTTCAAAAACAATTTTTCTCATTCTAGGCATAGTTCCACACTATGGGCCCTCCTCTGAAGCTGTTCAAAAACCAGAAGTACCAGGAACTGAAGCAGGAATGCATCAAAGACAGTAGGCTTTTCTGTGATCCTACCTTTCTGCCTGAGAATGATTCTCTTTTCTACAACCGATTACTTCCGGGGAAAGTGGTGTGGAAACGTCCCCAGGTAACATTATTTCCCACTTTCTGTATTCTTTTTGACTTCCTTTATCATAACTCTACTTGGGTCACTATTGCACTTACATGGCTTACTGTATCAACCAATTCAGAAGTTGACTGAATTCCTTCCTTCGTTCCATTCTGTTTATTTCTCCAACTTTATTGAGGTATAATTGACAAATAAAAAATTATATGTATTTATGGTGTTCAATATGATGTTTTGATATAGGTATACATGGTGAAATAATTACCATCATCAAGCTAATTAATATATCATAGAGACAACATTAAAATGGAAAGTTTCATGGGTTTGTCTTCCTGGCTTTAGCTTAAGGAGTCCTGGATTTTAGTTAAATTTGTCAGATTTAGGGGCTAGATGTGGTGAGTGGTAAAACTCCACACTCTCTAAGGCAGACCCACATGGTAAGGTTACCTGTTCCTGTCCAGAGAATTGTTGAGTATGCCAGGAATGCATATGCCCATGATCTGGACAGGCTGAAGTTGGGGGTGAATCACAGTATCAGGATCCTGTCTGGGTGCTATATCTCTCTCTCGCTCTTTCTTTCTTACTCATGGCATAAATAAACTTAAAAACTCAAAAAAAAAAAAAAAAACATCAGAGTTAGCAATCTAAGAAGAATAACCAAAAAAGGAGATATATCATGCTTATTTTCTTTTGGATATTCATTCGAGTAAATGTGACAATTCCAAAAGCAACTTACTGAGTTACATATCATAGCAACTTAAAGATAACCTCAGACCACTGAAGTGAAAAACTCCTTAAATAGTGAGAGTAAATGAAATGAATTCTAGAAAGAGAAGGTGGATTTTGTAATGGGAGAGGGAGGTTTCTTTGCTGCTCTTTGGTTGCCATCACCTGTATCATCTCACAATTTGCCAGGTGAAGTCCAAGTAGAACTGCAGCTCTTATATCTCCTATTAACAGAACGCTTAATAGTTGTTATAGTTCTCTGTGGGACATCTGTTTGTTTTGTCTCCAAAGCAAGTCTTAGGACTCCTTCATAAGATCAACATGAGTGGGAGCTCAATGTATGAAATGACAGCTCAGTGAAATCTGGAGAATAAATAGCAACCTTGCTATATCTAAACTGTATTACTCGATAGAAGGCTATTCTACCTGGGCTCCTTCCCAACGTAGGTGACCAGGTATATAGGCTACAGAGCTATTGTGAAGTGCAAATTCAGAGAACTTTACAATCTCCTGAAGGCATTCTGATCCCGTTTAATGAAGTATCTTTCTGTGCTCTATTATGGAATCATCTCAGTAGTCAACTCAATGTCTACCTTTAGTGAGCAAACTATCATTGTTTATTTGCAATTTCCACAATTTAAACTCCTAAAGAAGTTCCAGTAAGAGGTGCTTCAGTTTATGCAGGTTACCACCAGGTGGTGCCAAGATACATCAGTTAGAATAAGACTCATGTTTTCTGTGCAACTCAATGGACAGATCTTAGGTTTTGCCCATAAAGAATTATAGGCATTGAAAATATGGAACTTGGAGAAAATTTTTACATTGAAAGGAAGATTTGTGCTCCTCATATTTTCTGTGCCTTCACTTGTTGATATCCTGCAGATCACTTTGCCGATCTGCAATAAAAATCTGGGAAATATGAGCAGAATTCACTAACCACTACTTGGGTATACACAGAGGTAATATTATTTTTTTGCAATAATTCATGCAGAAAGTAGAGATATTTTGTCTGGGACCCACTCTTATGAATGGATGGTTATAATGAGAGGCATCTTTTTTTTTTTTTTTTTTTTTTTTTTTTTTAATGCTTGACTATGTAGGAAAGAATGGCAATAGGACTGAAAAGAAAGCAGGAAATTGAAAGACATTTATTGGGTGGGTGTCTTTTTAAAAATAGGACAAACTTGAACATGTTTATAGGAGTATACAGTAAAGAAGAGGTTGGAGCTACAGGACAGAAAAGGAGTGATCGATATGAATGAGGTCCTAGAAGAGATGGGGAATGCCCCAGATGGGAGCAAAGTAGACAGGGCTTCCTGTACTGACCTGTCTTCAGACAAATGCTTTGTCTTCTATCTTGGCTCAGTCCTTGCCTTTTTTCTTCATTGTTTAGATTCTGTGGATTATATCCTAGGTGGATTAGCAAGGAAGGGAAAGAAAAGATAATCATCATGGCAATAGTTCATTTTGTCTCTGAGGCAAGCAAAAACCCTTCTGGAGTGATGGACTCTCAGAGAGAAAGGGTGATTATAAAGGGTAAAAAAAAAAACTAATCAATACTTAAGGCATGCCTACAATGGGCAGACACTATGTTTGGAGTTTTCTAAACCTTATTTCATTGCATCCTTATTTATCATGGTTTAGCAAGGTAGGTATGTTTAAAATTACTTTGATATATGTCTTTTTTTCCTGGGTTAAAAGATAACAGTAGATATTATGCCCATTTTTACTGATGGGGAAACAGTCTCTGAAAGAAAGTAAGGACTTGCTAAGGCCCAGACTGTTAACATGCTGGGATTTGAATCCAGGTTTGACGTCAGGGCTGACATGAGTTTTTTGCTCTACCTACTGTCATGTCAGAAAGTTAAAGTTGTTTGTGTCTCTTATTTTTACAAAAATAGATAGCTTCCCTCCAGTCAGTTCTCATACTCCTCGTCACTGTTTGATGTTAGACTTTCATTAACTAATCCATACTTTCCCTTTTGAGAGCATAGTGTGAGCTTAGTCTCTTTTCATATGAGAGAGAAAAAGAGAGAAGGGAAAAGAGAGAGAGAGATTTTCAGTAGGGTCTTATTGTTGTAATCCTTGGTCCCAGCTTCATAGTGAGCTAGGATTACAGGTATACACCACCACACTCAGCTTGTCCAGGTCAGTGAGGGATCTGAACTCAGGCCTCCCATGTGGCTCCAACATTGTGCAGTGGCGCTTTTCTGTTTATCCCATTGTGGCCAGGTGATAGCTTAATATTATTAAGGGAGAGTCACTTGAGAATCAGTTATTAAGCACCTACTCTATGCCAGCTTATGTGCAAGATACAGGCCTCGCCTAAACCAAGGCACTCCCATTTTTTTTTGGAGTGGTTTTTGCTATAGGACGTGTGTGCTCACCAGAAAGACAGAGAGAGACAGAGAGACAGAAGGCGAGAAATCACCCCCCAGGGGGGATGGTCACACCGCAATCCCTTCTCCTCCATTCTCCTCTCGGGATCTTGGGCACGCATGCACACATGCCCAGCATGAGTTTAAGCCACCAGGTCTGGGACTTGAACTGCAGTTGACTACATGAGAGTCCAGCGACATAGCCATTATGCTAACTGCTGATCCTGGCACTCCCATTTTAATTGGGGAGATAGACACTGAGCTATCAAAGAACTAACTAATAGACTAATGTCACACACATGAAATGCTATTATAGTTTGTGAAGAAGGGGAGATCATCATAGATTGGAATGGTTAGGGAAGGATATCTTCTGGGAGTAGTGGGGGGAAAAACAAGGTTCCAGACCACCATCTGAGCCTTCTCAAAAAGCTTTGGATTTCTTTCCAGACAGAGTGGAGGCCAAACCTGTGGTCAAGAACCACATCAAGTTCTCTGGCCTCCCATTCGGAAAGCCAAGAGACAGTGCAGGGCCTCTCTGAATTGACTCAGGAAGACCAGATGGGTTGCTGACCTCCCCCATCTCATTGATAGGATAGAGATCTTGGTTTGCAGGGAATCTTACAGACATCTTGTCCCTTGACATTCCACATAGCCTGACACTTAATCAGGGCTATTTTCTTAAGTCTCCAAAATGGAAGCAGATGATTAACATGGTGTTTTCTGTCTTTTTCCTCTCTCTTGTTGAAAGCTTCTACCTTCATAAGCCTCCATGACTGTAAACACCATTGATCGTTGAACAAACTGACTCCAATCAAGCCCCCCACCATCCTGGATCATGATTGAGTTACCCTTCTTCCCACTTCCTTGCTGTGTTTTAAGGATCCTCTTTAGATTGACAAGGATTATGGGAGTGTTTTGCAGTTGTTCAATGCCAGATCACCGGCTTATACTCTCCAGAGGAAAGTCCTTCTCCAACTTCTCCAGTGGTCCAATGGCCCCAGCTATTGTTCTAGCTTTCTGGCTACACAGGTATATTACCTGAGACCATGTGCTCCTAGACTTATCTGTCTTCCTGGGGCATCAAAATATAAAATATTAATAAATTATAAAAGCTGAGTTATACTGAGTTATAGTATGATCATAAAACTGCAGGTAGGGGTTAAAGCTGAAATCTGCCTGCTGAATTCTCACAGAAAATTTCTTCTCCACCTCCTTCCAGCCACTCACTCCTAACCACCCCCTGCCCCAGCTTTTTTCCTGACTGGCTCATCTCCACCTACAACAATGTCTTAGAGTCAGACACATCTAATCTCTGACTAAAATGGAGCAAGGCCACATGGGAATTTGCACTGCCAACTGTGGGGGAATAAATGGCATCTGTACAAGATCATCTGTCAAGTCTCCTGGGTAAATTTTGAGTTTAGTCTCTATTACCATTGCCCAGTCTTCTTCTGGGGAATCCCCTCTCCTGGGACCATTTCACTACATTTTCTGTGTGGGAGGAGATGAAAATAAGATTCCAGATTAAAAGGAAGGCATTAGAAATTAAAGGGAAATGTTGATGACGGGAGACATTAAAAGCAGAAGATACAGGCTTGGGCATAGATAGTGTGTGAGGGAACAATAAAGGAAGAAACAGTTTTCTCTGTGCTAACAGAAATTGTTGACTACCAGTTGAATATGACTCCTCTGTACAGGGTTTTGGCTCAGAATGTTCATGGATTTCTTTTTCTTCCCAGAGATCACATCCCCCTACATGAGTAGTCCTAAGTGTTTTCCACTGTTTATAAAATTGAAGAAAGTTCATTAGGCCTATCTTCCTTCTCTCCAACTGTCCTGTTTATTTTAAATTCTGCATTTAAAATATTTAATAGCTTTGGGACCAGCAGTTAGTGTAATGGCTATGTCACTGAACTTCCACGTAGTCGACTGCAGTTCGAGTCCCCGACCAGGTGGCTTAAACTCACACCAGGCACGTGTGCGTGTGTGCCCAAGATCCCGAGAGGAGAATGGAGGAGAAGGGATTGCAGCTTGGTCATCCTCTCTGGGGGGTTATTTCTCGCTTTCGATCTCTCTGTTTCTGTCTGTCTGGCGAGCGCACGTGCCCTATAGCAAAAAAAAAAAAAAAAAAAAAAAAGCTCTCAAAAAATTTAATAGCTTTAATGGAGTACAATTTATATGCCATGAAATTCACTTGTTTTAAGTGCACAATGCAATCATATTTAGTAAACTTACAGAGTGCAAAGATTATCACACTCTACTTTTGAAACAGTTGCATTACTCCAATAAGGTCCCTTGTGCACATTTACAAGTAATCCCTCTACCCCCTCATCCCTGCGACAGGCAATCACTTTTTTTTCTTTATCTAGATTTGCCTATTATGGACATTTTGCTTAAAGTAGAATTATGGGGACCAGCAGATGATGTAATGTTTATGTCATTGGACTCCTACATGGCGGACAGTAGTTCAAAGTCCTGGACTTGGAGGCTTGAAATTCACACTGGGCACGTGTGCGTGCATGCCCAAAATCCGGAGAGGAGAATGGAGAAGGGATTATGGAGTGGCTGTCCCCACTGTGGGGATGATTTCTTACTTTCTGCCTCTTTGCTTCTCTTTGTCTCTCCCAGGAGCACATGTGCCCTATAGCAAAAATCTCGCTAAAAAAAAAAAAAGTAGAATTATGAAAATAGCTGGCCTTTGTTTGCTTAAAACAAAGTTTTCAAGGTTTATCCACAATGTAGTATGTATCATTTTTTTTCTTTCTTATTGCTTAGCAGTATTCTATTGCATAGATACATAAATTCTTCCCGATAAAGCAGCTTGAGATTTCAGAAGTCTGACGGGTCAAGGTTGGAAGTGGAAGTTGGGCTTATGATCTTCCTTCTAGGCTATATACTGACTTTTTTCTTGGAGGGGTTAGGAAAGAAGACAATGTTTTCTTGATGATAAGATCTTTATGCAGAAATAAATCTTGCCACAGGTAAAGTAGACTCCTTGTGACAGCTAACTGGTGCAACATTGGTCTCTCAGCCCAAGTCCACCTATAAACAGTCCATCTGTAGATGGTTCAATTTTCCAAGGAAAAGATAGTGGCTAGTTGGACTAGCTTACAAAGCCTTCAGGTACTGAATGACAGTTCTGTGAAAATTAGCCACTGAACCTTCTGAGACTACTTAGACCCTGGACTTATTCATAATGTGCCCATAGCAAGGCTTGCCTCATTTGTAGATGTCTTTGTACCCACCCACCTACTACTACTAAATTGTAAATATTAATTTTTTTCTTTTTTGTCCTGTTTTTCTTTTCTTTTTCTTCTTTTTTTCTTTTTCTTTTTTGGCCATAAGATGCATGTTCTCACCCTGGAGGAGAAAAGAGAAAGAAAGTAAGAACCATCCCCCTAAGAAGAATCCCTTCTCCATTCTCCTCCTGGGATTTTGGGCATGTAGGCACATATGCCCAGCATGATTTTCAAGCTGCTGGGTCCAGGACTTGAACTGTGCTCTTGGCCATGTGACTTCCAGCTTAAAGTTCATGCCACCTGCTGGCCTGCAAGTAGCATTTTTGAAAGTGCCTTCAGTCTTCTGGCTGCAGATTTTCTGGTCGGCCATTAATTGTACTGTGGTTTCTAAGGCTTACCTTGGACCTCAACATTTATTGTCAGCAAATTTCACTTGTGTAAACGAAGTTGCTGGGACCAGCAGATGGTGTGGTGGTTAAGATGCTGGACTTCCACATGGTTCAAGTCCCAGACCTGGTGACTTAAGAATCTCGCTGAGTGTGTGCGCATGTGTGCCCAGAATTCCAGAAGGAGAATGGAGGAGAAGGGATTGTGGCATGACCATCACCCCTAGGGGTTGATTTCTCATTTTCCCTCTTACTGTCTCATTCCAGTGAGTACACACGCCATATGGCAAAAACTTTTTTGAAAAATTGCCAAAGATTGGATGTGGTAGGTGCAAAGGGACCCATAGAATGACTTGTGCAGGGCTACAGGCCTTACAATGGTATGCTACTCCTTCACAGAGGTCTCTGGGATTGGCCATGTGAGAATCTAGCACCTTAAACACCCTGCCACCTGCTGGCCCCACCTTTCTAATCTTTTAATCTTTCACTTTCATATGGCTTAATAGAGATATCTCTCCCATGTTTCACATCCTAGATCTTGCATATATATAATGACAGATTGATTCATATTTAGTGGATTGAATCAAAGAGATTAATACCTACTGGTAGTATTTAACATGCAACCAAAAGTTAATAGATAAGTAAGTCTTCCAAAAATTGAAGAGTTTTTAGGTGAGTGTTAAACAAAGAGGCAAAAAGTGCTGAGATGGATGCTGAGATGGATGACTGAGAAAAGTGGTAGCGTGTCTGTCCTTGGGAAGTTGTTCAATTATGCAGTGGCCATTAATATGCCTAAAGGCAAAAAGATGGAGTGGCTTGAGTTCTCGAGGTTTTGTCTCCCACTGCAGTGGTTCTGAAGAATCAAAAACTTTAGTCTTAGGTCTCCTACTAAATTACTAGATGCCAGAGGGGAAAGTTACCCTCTCTGAGCCTGTTTCTAAAATTACTTCCAGTTTTGACACGCTATAACTGTTAACTTATCATGCTTTAAAAATCCATTGTTAAATAGACATCATGTAGGAATAGTGGCAAATTAAAACTGGGGAATGGGTTAGTTTATAAGTGGAAACGGAAAACAAGGGTCTTTGCCCAAATTTACATTCTCCCATGATTGCACACAGCTGTGAATACACACACACACACACACACACACACACATTAGGTCATCTGAAAAAGTCATGACTCATTTTTGCATAGAAAAACATAGAAAAATGTTTTTTCTTTTCTGACAACCCAATATAATCACATCCAGTTTAAGTCTACAGGAGAATAATTACCCAGTTCCTCAGTCTGAATTCTATCTATATGTCTTTTTACTCTATTATGTGACTCTTTTTGTTCTGAATAGACATTGACATGACAAAAGTATTGGCTGAACCTAGATCCCTGCTGTGAAATGGCTTGTAGAAATTTAAAATATTGCCCTGGACCAGGAACTTCGAGGGAGGACTGCCCCCCATAGCTTCAGCCCTGGGACCCCCAAGCCAGACACCCCTCTTTCAACCAGGAACACCCTCAGTCCTACTACAACCCACTCCCATCTTTTGACCCCTGGGCCAGGAACTTCGAGGGAGGACTGCCCCCCGTAGCTTCAGCCCCGGGACCCCCAAGCCAGACACCCCTCTTTCAGCCAGGTACACTTTTTTTTCCTTTCTTTTTCTCTCCCTTTCCCCTCTTCTTTCATTTGTAAATTTCTCTCTTCTGATTACCACATAGGAACACCCTCAGTCCTACTACACCCCACTCCCATCTTTCGACCCCTGGTGAAATCGCGCGCCGTGCTGGTGCGCGGCGTGTGACTTTTTCTTTATTCACGTATTATTTTCATCCCACTTATTCAGTCCTCACTTTCTATATCTACACCATCCCTGGCTGTTTAGATAGGTCTAGAATTACAATTCTGAAACATTCTAGTATTTTAAGATTCTCTGGAATCCTCCCTTTTACTGAACCACCTGTGAAGAAGGACATACATTTCTTTGTACACCTGAAGAGAATACTTTTTCTTGGATTACATTACTAAACACAATTGAAGAGAGACTTTGGCTGTCTCCATTCCACATCAAAAAGGAAACACACTTACTCCTATTCGAAGAAACGTTCTCCTAAAAGGTTTTTCAAAGGGAACACATCTCCCAATGGTTAGAAGTAGAAGAATAACATCAGGTCTGAATAAAGCAGGAAATATGTCTCCATCAAAAGAACACAGTAACTCCCTTCCTTTTCTTGAAAAAATAGAGGATGTTACCAAAATGTCCTAGCTAGAATTTAGAACATTCATGTTGAACAAATACTATGAGCTAGAACAGAAAAGATACAATGAACTACAGGAGATGAGAAAGTCCTTCAATATATGAAGGAAGAAATGGACATGTTAAGGAAGAATAAGACCAAACTATTAGAGGTGAAGTCTATAATACAGGAAACCAAAAACTCTCTTGAAAGTATTAAAAGTTGATTAGACCATGCTGAAGGTCAAATCTCTGATGCAGAAGATAAAACTTCTGACCAAGAGAAAACCACCAAAAAGATAGAGAAAATAACAAAAAAAACCATGAAGATAACATACGAGAATTACTAGATTGCATTAGACGTCCTAACATCCGAATAATTGGTATCCCAGAAGATGAAGAAACTAATAAGAGTATGGAAAACCTATTCCATGAAATCTTGGAAGAAAATTTCCCAAGCATAGAGAGGCACTAAAACATCCAGACCCAAGAAATACAAAGGACACCAAATAGAATCAACCCAAGAAGATCTTCCCCAAGGCATATCATAGCCAGACTGGCTAAGACCACAGATGAAGATAAGATACTAAAACTGGCAAGAGAGAAACGACAAGTGACTTACAAAGGTCACCCCATCAGGCTAACACCAGACTTCTCAATGGAAACAATGCAAGCAAGGAAAGAATGGGAAGATGTACTGAAAGTGTTAAGAGAGAAACAATTTCAACCAAGATTATTGTATCCTGCAAGATTATCCTTCATATGGGAAAAAAAAGATTAAAATCTTCTCAAACAAAACCTGAAAGAATTTGCCAGAACCAGGCCAGCTCTCCATGAAACCCTGAAGAAAGAACTGTTCCAGGAAAACTAAAGAAGTAACAGCCAGAAACAAAGGAGTAAAAGGCAACTAAGACAATGGCCAACTTAAACGTCGGAACAGATCCATTAACATCGATAATAACATTGAATGTTAATGGATTAAATTCTCCAATCAAGAGGCACAGACTGGCTGAATGGATTAAAAAAGAAAAACCCTCTATCTGTTGCCTACAGGAAACCCACTTCATGGATAAAGATATATATAGACTGAAAGTGAAGGGGTGGAAAAAGATTTTCCATGCAAATGGGAACCAAAAAAGAGCTGGAGTCGCAATACTAATCTCTGACAAAATAGGCTTTAAAACAAAAACTGTTCAAAGAGACAAAGAAGGGCACTATACTGTAGTAAAAGGATCAATCGATCAAGAAGATATAACGCTTATTAATATCAATGCGCCTAACACAGGAGCACCCAAATATGTGAAGGAAAGACTGCTAGATCTAAAAAGGGAGATAGACTGCAACACACTAATTGTTGGAGACCTCAACACTGCACTATCCCCCCTGGATAGGTCATCTAGACAAAAAAATAGGTGAAGAGATAAAAGGTCTAAATGATATCATAAATCAAATGGACTTAACAGACATCTATAGAACGTTCCATCACACAACCTCAAGATACACTTTTTTCTCGCCTCCACATGGACTTAACAGACATTTATAGAACTTCCCATCCCAAAACCTCGAGATACACTTTTTTCTCACCTCCACATGGAACATTCTCGAAGATTGACCACATCATTGGGCACAAAGCAAACCTCTACAGATTCAAAAGCATAGAAACTATATCCAGCATCTTCACCAACCATGATGGAATTAAACTTGAGTTTAATTTCAAGAGAAATCCTCAAAAATACTCAAATACATGGAAACTTAATAACCTACTACTGAATGACTCCACAACTACTGAAGAAATAAAGACTGAAATAAAAAGTTTCATGGAAGCCAATGACAATGAGGACACGAGTTTCCATGATCTTTGGGACACTGCTAAAGCAGTCATAAGAGGGAAGTTCATAGCAATTAGTGCACATAAGAGGAGCATGGAAAGAAGGCAAATGGATCACCTAACATCATGCCTCACAGAATTGGAAAAGCAACAGCAAAAAGATCCAAAAAACTCCAGGAGAAAGGAAATAATAAAGATACGAGCAGAAATAAATGAAATAGAAAATAAACGAACTATACAGAAAATAAATGAAAGTAAAAGCTGGTTCTTTGAAAAGATAAACAAAATTGATACACCACTAGCAAGACTTATTAAGAAGAAGAGAGAAAAGAGCCAGGTGAATCAGATCTGCAATGAAGCAGGCAAAATAACAACAGACATAGTAGAAATAAAAAACATTATTAGAGGATACTATGAACATCTGCATGCCAAGAAACAAGGTAATTTGGATGAGATGGACAAATTCCTGGACATGTATAATCTACCTAGATTGAGCCAGGAGGATATAGAAAGTCTGAATAGGTCCACAACAAGCCAGGAGATCAAATTGGTTAGAAATAACCTCCCAACAAAGAAAAGCCCTGGCCCTGATGGATTCACCTCTGAATTCTACAAAACTTTCAAAGAAGAGTTAACCCCCATTCTGCTCAAGTTATTTCTAAATATCCAAAAGGGTGAATCTCTCCCTAACTCATTCTATGAAACCTCTATCACCCTTGTCCTTAAAACAGATAAGGACAGGACAAGGAAGGAAAACTATAGACCAATATCCCTGATGAATATAAACGCAAAGATTCTCAACAAGGTACTAGCAAATCGTATACAACAACTTATAAAAAAGATTATACATCACGATCAGGTAGGCTTTATCCCAGGAATGCAAGGTTGGTTCAACATACACAAAACCATAAGTGTAATACATCATAATAATAGGAAGAAAGATAAAAAAACATATGGTCATATCAATTGATGCAGAAAAAGCATTTGATAAGATACAACATCCCTTCATGATCAAGACTCACGGCAAAATTGGCATAGAAGGGTCAATTCTCAACACAATAAAAGCTATCTATGAAAAACCCATAGCGAACATCATCCGCAATGGAGAAAAGCTGAAAGCTTTTCCACTAAAAACGGGTACAAGACAAGGATGTCCACTTTCTCCACTCCTCTTCAATATAGTACTGGAAGTCTTGGCCATTGCAATCAGAAAAGAGGAAAAAATAAAAGCCGTTCAAATAAGAAAAGAAGAGGTGAAACTCTCTCTATTTGCAGATGACATGACTGTATACATAGAAGACCCAATGGTTTCCATAAAAAAAATTTCTGGAAGTAATACATGAATACAGTAACGTTGCAGGATACAAAATTAATAGCCAGAAATCTATAGCATTTCTGTATACGAACAACAGGCAGACTGAGATAGAACTGAAAAAAGTTGTTCCATTTACCATAGCCACAAAAAGTATAAGATACTTAGGGATAAATCTAACCAAAGAAGTTAAAGAACTCCACAGGAAAACTATGAGAAGATAAAAAAGAAATTGAAAATGACACAAAAAAGTTGAAGGACATCCCATGTTCCTGGATTGGAAGAATTAATATAATCAAAATGGCAATTCTACCCAAATTAATCTACCTATTAAATGCAATGCCAATCAAAGTACCAGACACATTCTTCACAGATCTAGGAAAGACAATCCTAAAGTTTGTCTGGAATCATAAAAGACCCCGTATTGCCAAAGCAGTTCTGCACAAGAAGAGTGGAGTGGGCGGCATCTCACTCCCTGACCCAAAAATATACTACAAAGCTGTGGTAATCAAAACAGCATGGTGCTGGCACAGAAACAGACCGGTGGACCAATGGAACAGAATAGAGTCCCCAAAAATGAATGCTCAAACATACAGCCAACTGATTTTTGACAAGGGGTACCAGTCAATCCAGTGGGAAAAGGAAAACCTCTTCAGCAAATGGTGGTGGCAAAACTGGATCTCCACTTGCAGAAAGATGAATCTGAACCCCTACCTCTCACCTCTGACAAATTCAAGTCAAGGTGAATCAAAGATCTAAATCTAAGACCTCAAGCTATAAAACTGCTCCTGGAAAACACCGGGGAAACTCTGGGAGACATTGGGGTATGGAAAGACTTCTTAAATAAGACTCCCTTAGCAGAGTCAATAATCCCCAAAATAGACAAGTGGGATTACATCAGACTAAGAAGTTTCTGCATGGCAAAAGACACAGTGATTAGTGTGAATAGACAGCCCTCAGAATGGGAGAATATTTTTGTAAACTATGCATCAGACAAGGGACTGATAACCAGAATTCACAAGGAACTCAAGCAGCTGTTCCGGAAAAAGACAATCAATCCTATCAAAAGATGGGAGAATGAGTTGAAAAAACCACTCTCTAAAGATGACATACGAATAGCTAAACGGCATATGAAAAAATGCTCAACATCCCTCATTGTAAGAGAAATGCAGATCAAAACAACAATGAGATATCACCTAACCCCAGTCAGAATGTCTAAGATTTAAAAAACAAAAAATGATAAGTGTTGGCGGGGTGTGGTGAAAAGGGAACTCTCTTACACTGCTGGTGGGATTGTAAATTGGTCCAACCACTGTGGAGAACAATTTGGAGATTCCTCAGAAATCTACAAATAGAACTACCATATGATCCAGCAATCCCACTCCTTGGTATCTACCCGAAGGATAGAAGAATACTTAATCAAAAAAGTGCTTGCACATCGATGTTTATTGCGGCACTTTTCACGATTGCTAAGCCATGGAAACAACCCAAATGCCCACGAACTGATGAATGCTTAGAAAAACTGTGGCACATATACTCAATTCATCCATAAAAAAACAACAAAACCCTGACTTTTGAAAAAAATGGATGAATATGGAAGACTTACTGCTGAGTGAAGCAAGCCATGCTATGAAGGAGAGGCATTGTATTTCTCCACTTAATATATACCGAGTGTCTGCACTCTAAATATATATATATATATATAAATTTGAAACCATACTCTTCTGTTGTTATAGAGTCATAGAATTATACAAAATTATAAGAAATATTTTGAAAATTTTCTTTAAAATTCAGTATTTTGAAATTTTGAAAGTTGTTTGTAAACTGTCAAGAACTATGGAGTATCAGCTAAAATTTTTGATATGTAAAGTAAATGTTTGTGGAAAAATGTAAAAATAAATAAATGAAAGAAAAAATAAATAAAAAAGAAATTTAAAATATTGTAATATAACTCCAACCACTAATATCTTTACATAAAACCAGCAAATAATTTACATTACTATTCTAAAAGCATACTTTTTCACTTATCAATGTTCACTTCATTGTTTTTACATGCTATGAAATTATGTATCATCTAGGTCCTAGAAATCGTTGTATAACTTTATATCTTACTTCAAATAAAATAATAACACCTGACCTAGGGAGGGAAAACTGTGCTGAGTTTCATCTTTAATAAGACAAGAATACAATGAGATGAGAAATAACATCAAGATCTAATTCATCCAACACACCTCTACATTCAATAAGTGAAAAAACTGGCCAGGGCCCAGTCTCGGTGATACACTCAACAGTGTGTTCAACTGTGGATCTTGAAACCACATCCTGACTGTGGTTCAAGTCCCTGACCAGGTCAGCCTGAACACAAGCTCGGCATATGCATGGCTGCTCAGGATCTTGGTGGGCAAGAGGACTGGAGGAAGAAGATAACGGTATGATCAGACCCTGTGGAGAGTGCTTTTCCCTCTCTCTCTCTCTCACACACACACACATGTACATGGTCTATCATGAATTTTTAAAAAATCTATCAGAATGAAACCTGTAAAAAAATTAGTACGATAAAAATCTTCTCTTAAGATTAAAAAGTAGTGAGACACCAGACATGTATCTTTTAAAAAAGGCCAGAAATTCCTAAGCTAACAAGCCATTTAACCATCTCCTTTTGGCAGAGGAATGCCCAATTAATCTTCAGTTTGGACTTGTCTTTGCCCAGAATGCCTATTTTTTTTCCAGAGTTATTTTGGCTTTTAAAGAATATATGGAATGTTTTATTCTGTAGACCAGACCCTTCATCAAGGAGAATTATGTCCATTAAAAAAAATAAGCTTGAGGACCAGAAAAATATAGCTGTCTCTATTTATTTAATAATTCTTAGAAGGATATATGTCTAGATATGATTTTTTTTTTTTTGCTATAGGGCGTGTGCACTTGCCAGGAGGACAGAGAGAGACAGAGAGACAGAAAGCGAGAAATCACCCCCCAGGGGGGATGGCCATGCCACAATCCCTTCTCCTCCTCCATTCTCCTCTCGGGATCTTGGGCATGCACGCACACGCGCCTGGCGTGAGTTTAAGCCACCAGGTCCAGGACTCGAACCTCGGTCGACTACATGGGAGTACAACGACATAACCATTACACTAACTGCTGGTCCCCTAGATATTCTTTCCTTTTGAGATTAAGATGCATTTCCACTGGGTAAGCAGAATGTAAGTGTACTGGCCAATGGCCTCTTTCACAAAGCTTTCTTCAGCTACTTAAGGCTTCATTGGAATTTCCTTCCCTTGAACTCTACAAGTGCTGACACCATGAGTCACACAATCATGACTTCTGTTATACAGTGACATGTATGTTGCTAAGCCTTTGCACATGCCTATCTTTCTACCTGTTATGCCTCCATACCCCTCTCTCATCCACCCATCTAACTCTAATAAGCTCAAGCATTACTACCACTGTGGAACTTATTCTAATATCACCAGGTAAACTTTGGGGATCCTTCCTCTAGGTGCTTTGAAAATGGCTTCACTGTGTGCCCTCATCACATTATGTTGTAACTATATAATTTGGGTCTCATTTCCCTACTTCCAGTGGGAATGGCACAACTAATGATATGTTGCAGGGAAGACACACATACATGCCAAACATTGTCCCTAATGTCTGCTCAAGTGCCCTCAGAACATTTACTGTTGGAAGAGTGTCCACTGAAGTACACCTGTGAGTAGTCTGTTTCCACCTACTGTTAATACTGCTGCCATCTGTATTTATCCAAAGATATGGAAAAGTCTGGTTGCCATGGAGACTGTTATTGCCTTTGCTTTATGTTAGAAAAGGGCTTCCCATAAGGTCTTCCAACTTATTTTCCTGGAGAGAGAGAGAGATGCATTAATGTTCACCTCCAGCAGACCTTGTCTCTTAAAGTAATTACCTTTCCAAGCACAGATGCTTTAGAAAAATCTCATCCTTTACAAAATAGGATCAAAATGTAATATGCTAAGCCCTGCTTCCTTTGTTCAAAGTTCACTGCTGTTGCAAACACTCTTCCAAAGCTCAATGATAGCTATGTCTAAAGGCTTTGCACATGTCATCCTATCTCATTGCATCCCCTCCTTCCACTCTTCCTGCTGTTTCCCTATACAAACCCTTTCCTGTGGCTAGATGATCTACAATACCCTCAATCTTCCCTTTAACCCATCTATGGAAATCCTAGTCTTTTAATCATAACCCCATCTCATCTATGAAGGATATCCTGCCTAGCTCAGCTCACAGACACTCTTGGGAAGACTTCCACACTCTTATATACCCAATCATTGTATTCACAGGATATCTGTGATGACCCCCATCTGATTGTGGGCAATATCAGCAACCACCAGCTGATTCAAGGGAGACTGGGACACAAACCAATGGTCTCTGCATTTTCCTGTCTGGCTGTTCAGGAGTCTCACTGGACAAAGGTAATCCCTCTCCTGTGAAATCTCATTCAGTTTTCCCTGTTTTATAGTCTTTAAAAACTTTGGGAAAAATCAGCTCATAACTTTTTTAGATTGTTAAATTTTTTGAAGGCAGAAGCATTAATTAGGTGACTTCCCTCAATTTCATTATAAGAGTATTTGCAAACAGAAAAGTTGCAAGAATTTTAGCAAATACCCATATACTCACCTAGATTCTATTATTACTCTGCTTGCTTTGTCACATATACTAGGTAATCTTTTATTGTCACTTGCAGTACTTCAATTAAGTATCTCTGCATACTTGTCTCTGTACCTACTGGGGTACCTACTATATTTCTGCACCTACGAGTAGGGACCAGGAAATCACTAACATATACATGAATAACTGAAAAGGTGAGAACAATGGAAATAGGTTCTTGAAAAGGTCCAATTAAATTATTAATAGTACAAAAATTGTTTAGTAGAATTCAAGGCAATGAAGTATTAACTTGATTTGGAACAAAGAGCATTTTTTCAGGAAAATACTTGTGCATTATCATTGAGTATTTGTCATACAAAAAATAACATTTCCCAAGTATAATTTTATTCAAGGCATGAATAAAATCTACATTCTGTAGAATCTATATGAAATCTCTCAAATGGACATTTTAAAACAAACTACAGAGTTGGCCCATAGCCTGGTGGTTAGGGTGACTGGATCCCACATGACCAACCACATGTTTGAGTTCTGGACTTGGTGACTTGAGAAACATACCTGGCATGTGTGCATAGTGCCCCAAATCCTGAAAGAAGGAAGAAGTGGAGTAGAAGGGATTGCAGTGGACCGTGACCCATGGAGGCTGGTTTCTCACTTTCCATCTTTCTTCCTCTCTCTGTCTCTCTCCAGGGAGTGCACATGCCCTCTAGCAAATTAAATAAATAAATTCAACTACAGTGAGCCTTAAATTTTGATAGATATTTTTTCAGGTTTTTGCCATAAGCCATACGTGCTTGCTGGAAAAAGACAGAGAGACAAAGAGAGGGAAAGTGAGAAATAATTCCCCAGGGGAGATAACCACACAACAATACTTCCTCCTCCATTATCTTCTTGGGATTTTGGGCACACAGGCACATATACCCAGTGTGATTTTCTCTCTTTCTTTCTTCTAAAAAATTATTTTATTTATTCTTATTTTTTACTTGCTATAGTAGTCAGAGAGAGAGAGAGAAAGCAAGTCACCAGGTCCAGGAGTGCCATGTGGGAATCCAATGCCCAAACTACCACACACCTGCTAGCCTGTCCAATGTGATTTTCAAGCCATTGGGTCTGGGACTTGAACTGCATCCTGCCAAGTGGGAGTCCAGCATCTTAATCACCATGCTACCAGCTGGTTCCAACTGATTTTGCTCTTTAAAATACCTTGTTTACAAAAACCTCTAAACAAAAATGCCTTGTTTATGTTTTTAAGAATGCAATCATAAATATGTTTGTATAGTCCATTTCTCATCATCTAGTTTATAGAGTAACTGTAGGAGGTATTTAATCCCTGACTGGCTGTCTCAGACACCCTATATATTGTGTATTGCTATATGCACTCAGGGAGGGCAAGGTAACATCATCTTCAGGCTAACTGAACTGAAGAAGCAGAAGTTTTGGCCAGGACGCCCTACCTAGGATTGTCCAATCTAGACCCAAACCAAGTGTATTTGGTGTGCTTCCTAGTGCCATATATATTTTCTAGGAGTTCATTGTATTCTCAATATCTACATATCATCTGAATAACATTTGACAAATATTCTCACCTTTCCAGACAATTCCCAATCATAAGGAACAGGAATGGGACCCTCGAAAACCAGATAAATATGCTGGGATATTTCGCTTCCGTTTTTGGCATTTTGGAGAATGGACTGAGGTGGTGATTGATGACTTACTGCCCACCATCAATGGTGATCTGGTCTTCTCTTTTTCCACCTCCATGAATGAGTTTTGGAATGCTCTACTAGAAAAAGCTTATGCAAAGTAAGGAGAAGGTTAAATAGTCTGTGGGCAAAGTATATGAGGGAAGGAAAACCATGTTTGACCTTGGGAGGTCATTCTCTCCAACCCCAGAGTTTAAATTGGATAGGATCTCAGTCAAATCCAAAGCATTACTTTGGACCCAGGTCTGGTCCTCAGAAATCCTAGATGAGACCAGCGGTTGGCGTAATGGCTATGTCGCTGGACTTCCATGTAGTTGACCGCGGTTCAAGTCCCGGACCCAGTGGCTTAAATTCAGGCTGTGTATGTGTGTGTGTGTGTGTGTGTGTGTGTGTGTGTGTGCGCCCAGGATCCCAAGAGGAGAATGAAGGAGAAGCAATTGTGATGTGGCAATCCCCCATGGGGGGTGATTTCTTGCTTTCTATCTGTCTGTCTTTGTCTTTCTGGCAAGCGCATGTGCCCTATAGCAAAAATCTCTCAAAAAAAGAAAAGAAAAGAAATCCTAGATGAGGGAGAAATTAATTTCTCTTACTTCCATAAAACTATTACCTGCTCCTAAATACCCTTTACTGTTTCTAATCAGTAGATCACATGACATTATCACCTCTTTTTTCCTTGTTTAATGTATACCTGTAGAAAGCAGTTTCTGCATGCACTGTCCTTCAACATAGTGTAAGGGTAGAAATCTCTGACTATATTCTCAAAATATTTTCCATTGCATACCTAAAGAAAAATTAGCTGGTAAAGGCTTGCAGGGACTATTCTAAATCTTGGAAACATGAGGTTTTGACCTAGAAAAAATATATTTCACAAGGTAACCTTGTAAATTTGTCCCTAGGTTGTTAGGCTGTTATGAGGCCCTGGATGGCCTGACCATCACTGATATCATTGTGGACTTCACTGGCACATTGGCTGAAACTGTTGATATGCAGAAAGGAAGATACACTGAGCTTGTTGAGGAGAAGTACAAACTGTTCGGAGAACTGTACAAAACATTTACCAAAGGAGGTCTGATCTGCTGCTCTATCGAGGTTTGTGTTTACCAAAAACAGCTACTCTATCCTCATTCCTGGCAGTAGAGTGTACAAAACTTCCTAGGGAACGTCACCCCTAACCCAGAGAGGCAATGAAAAGTCATTTATGGAACTTGGGAAACTAACATGTGTGTTGTTCTCTGCAATGGAAGCTGAGGAGCTTTCTTTTTTCATACTTTTGTACCAGTCATTCCACTGGGAGACATTTGAACTGGTAGAAATATCCTCAATTAAATTATTCCTTCTGTTTCTGTTCCTGGGTATTGAAATTATAGCTACATGTTCAAAAATAAGCTTGCTCCCACCAAATTTTATTGCAGTTCATATCAATGTATTACAGTGGTTAGTTTGAATATGAATTGAGTTGTTATATTACATTCTTTACTTTTTTTCTTCTTTTGGAGAGGTTTATGCTATACGGCACATGTGCTCTCCAAAAAGGCAGAAAGAGACAGAGAGACAAAAAGTGAGAAATCACCCCCCCCCAGGGGGGATAGCCACACTGCAATCCCTTCTCCTCCAATTCTCCTCTCAGGATCCTGGGCACGCATGCGCAGATGCCCAGCATGAGTTTAAGCCATCGGGTCCAGGACTCGAACCGTGGTCGATCACATGGGAGTCCAGCTACAAAGCCATTACACCAACTTCTGGTCTCACATTCTTTACTTTCTTCCCTTCACTTGCTTTTGTGTCAAATTTCCATATGCATAGGGAAAAAATTAGCTTCAACCACACTGGTATAAACCCATCAAGGAAGAAGGGAGGCTAGGACTTTGGTCTCCCAATTTTTGTGCCTTTATGTATGTTTCTTTGCCCTCAGTCTCCAAATCAAGAAGAACAAGAAGTTGAAACTGATTGGGGTCTACTGAAGGGCCATACCTACACCGTGACTGATATTCGTAAGATCCGTCTTGGAGAGAGACTTGTGGAAGTGTTCAGTGCTGAGAAGCTATATATGGTTCGCCTGAGGAACCCCTTGGGAAGACAGGAATGGAGTGGCCCCTGGAGTGAAATGTGAGTGTCATTCCACTTTCACTACTACATCACCAAATCCTTATAATTCCCCAAACCTATTCCTCCAAGACCACTAGAAGGCTCTTAATGCTCCGTGACGTCTGCGGGCTCTCATTAGGCATGGAGTCTCTATGACCCTGCCAGAAATGAGAAAAAGCAGACCTAATCCTCATCCATTATGTTCCTTTGGCAACCTGCTTACTTTAGGACGTCAATGGTAAATATAATGACTTATCCTTTTATCGTCTACTTGCCTTTAGTTCTGAAGAATGGCAGCAACTGACTGCAGCAGATCGAAAGAACCTGGGGCTTATTATGTCTGATGATGGAGAGTTTTGGTGAGGAGAGGTTTCCTGCTTGAATGGAATTGGAGCTTTTACATGAAACCACAGAGGTATTACATACTAGCTTCATTTCTTTCCTGCACTCCTTCCATTCAGGATGAGCCTAGAGGATTTTTGCCGCAACTTTCACAAACTGAATGTATGTCGCAATGTGAACAACCCTATTTTTGGCCGAAAGGAGCTAGAATCAGTGCTGGGATGCTGGACTGTGGATGATGATCCCCTGATGAACCGTTCAGGAGGCTGCTATAACAACCGTGATACCTTCCTGCAGAATCCCCAGGTTTGAGTCAACTGTTTGCTTTGCCTCCAAGTTATGCAGCTGATAGGAACCCAGTTTCACCTTGGTTCTCTCTGTAGTATTTCCTTAGCATCATGTGTACCATTTACAGCAATTTTGCAATATTCATCAACCAGCATCCCTAGGGATTGGCTCAGATACTTGTAAAATACAGCAGACTGTGTCTCTTTGCAGAGACATACCTTGGCAACATTATCAATTCTGAGTCACCTCCTCTGGCTGCCTATTTCCTGGCCATATTGCTTGGTATGGCTCTTTGACAACCACTGCTTTCTTGTGACAGTCCCACATTGAAGGGAGAGAATCTGCTTCCAGATGCTGTCAAATTTTTCATTTCTGCTCACTGCCCAACTATAATCTTGTGAATAAATTCACATTTATTATATCCATCTTCTTCCTCATGCAGGTGAGTTTTCTGAACTCCATCATATGCCTCCCATTTTTCATCTAGAACCACTTACCCCAGGATCACTGTCCTATCAGTGATTCCATCCATCCATCTCCCATTACAGTGGTATTCCAAGTGACATTCAGGGTCAAGCTCAGGGACATCCCCAAATCCAAACACCCAAAGCCTGAATCTTTGATAGACTGGATGATTTTATCCCCAAATGTGCTGATGAGGTAACCCATAGGAATAAGAATTCAGACCGAGGGGCCAGCAGGTGGCATGGTGATTGGACTGGTGGACTCCCACATGGCCCACCTTAATTCGAGTCCCAGACCTAGTGGCTTGGGACTCATGCTGGGTACATGTGTGTGCATGTCCAAAATTCCAGGAGGAGAAAGGAGAAGGGATTGTAGCATGGCTTTCCACCTTGGGGCGTGATTTCTTACATTCTCTCTCACTGCCTCTCTCCATCAAGCATGTGCCCTGTGGCAAAAACCTTAAAAAAAAATTTCAGACTACATTGCTACCTCACTGCCCATGGGTGTGTCTTATCTTTCTGAGGACCTCATTGACCAGGTGTTTTGGAGGACACAAAGGCTGATGTACTGATTTACCTAACTCACATTTTTCTTCTACTCCTTCCATTTTAAATGTGCCAAAGGAAAGAAAGCTCTTATCCCACATACCATTTCAACCTGATTTACAACTCATTTACAATGATTCAAGTATCTGGCTGGGGAAATTGTTTCACTATGTATATGTACAGGAGTTGAAACCTTGGTTCTACCTCTCTTTTATGTTTTTTTTTCTAAAGGGAGGGAGGGAGACAGATACATAGATAGAGAGAAAAATCTGATGCCGTTTAGTTTTATCACCCAATAGCACCATGATTCCCCAGATGATGGTTGGAAAGTCTCTGGCACAGGCCTATATCTTCCCTAAAGTGTTGGTAGCAAAGGGGACCAACAGTTAGCGTAATGGCTATGTTGCTGGACTCCCATGTAGTTGACTGCAGTTCGCGTCCCAGACCCGGTGGCTTAAAACTCACGCCGGGCACGTGTGCGTGCCTGCCCAAGATCCCGAGAGGAGAATGGAGGAGAAGGGATTGCGGCGTGGCCATCCCCCCTGGGGTGTGATTTCTCGCTTTCTGTCTCTCTGTCTCTCTCTGTCTGGCGAGCGCACGCGCCCTATGGCAAAAAAACTCTAAAAAAAAAAAAAAAGTGTTGGTAGCAAAGCATTAATTCTCCAAGAAAGTGGATCCAGACCTTCTACAAGCCACCTGCCTGGCCTGGTAATAGGATGATGCTGCAGTATCAGGTTGAATCAAATAAGACCTTCTGTCTTTTTGAATTCTGGAATTTTCTGTAAACAACTTTTAAAAACATGGGGACAACAACAACAGAAACGTACCAGGAACTTACTAGAACAAAGTATATAGGGGCCAGTCCTAGTGCTTAAGTGAGCTAGATCCCACATGGTCAACTCTTGAATACCTGCTCTTGAAGCTTGAAAAACACTGGGAGAGTATGTGTTCATGCCCCAAAAACCAATACGTTGGAGAAATGGAGGAGAAGGAATTGTGGCATGACCATGCCTCATTGTGAGGGGTGCTTTCTCCTTCTCTCTCTCTGTCTCATTCCCTGTCTCACTCTGGTGACCACATATGCCCTCTGACAATTAAAAAAAGAAAAAATCAAAAACAAGCATAAAGGCTCAGCCATCATGGTATAAGTGGTAGGGTACTGCTGAATGGTGGCTAGGGTCACATGGGATATGCAGGTTCTGTTCTGACCCATCCTAAATAGGTCAGGCTATGATCCTAGTTAACTTGGGGGTGAGGAGTGGGACAGAAGAATCTTAACATGGCAAGACTCTGTCAAAAATACCCTTCTTTCTCTCCCCCTCCCATTCTCTCTCATTAAAAACAACATAAGGGGCGAGCAGGTGGCATAGTGGTTAAGGTGCTGGACTTTCATGTGACTGACCACGGTTCAATTCCCAGATTCAGTGGCTTGAAACTCACACTGGGCATACAAATGTACATGCCCAAAATCCCAAGAGAAGAATGGAGGAGAAGGATTGTGGCATGGCCATCCCCTTGGAGGGTGATTTCTCTCTTTCTGTCTCTCTGTCTCTCTCTATCTCCCCAGCAAGCACACATGCTCTATAGCAAAAAACTCTCTGTCAAAAACAAAACAAACAAAGCATCTTCTTTGGACTAAGAATGAAGTTGTACCTCAACACAGCTGAATGGCAAAGGGAGAAGTGTTATGATCTATACTTAGCAAGTCAATGAATGATCCAAGGCCTCATCGTATCAAAGCCCTGAAAATAAGCAAGGACTTTCCTTCCTAATGTAGGGTTTTCTTTCTTGAAATTTAAGCCAGTTAATTTGAAATGGGAGTGCTAACTTAGCTTTTTCTCTTAGTACATCTTCACTGTGCCTGAGGATGGGCACAAGATCATCATGTCACTGCAGCAAAAGGACCTGCGCACCTATCGCCGAATGGGAAGGCCTGACAATTACATCATTGGCTTTGAGCTCTTCAAGGTAAGAATGAGTATTGGAAGCAGAGAAAAAATAAGGTAAACAGAGTAAAATTTAGGATAGTTTAGTATTAGGGGAGTTACTATTTTTCGAGAGGCTTTAGCTATAGGGTGCATGCACTCGCCAGAAAGACAGAGAGAGAGAGAGACAGAGAAACAGAAAGCAAGAAATCACCCCCCAGGGGGGATGGCCACACTGCAATCCCTTCTCCTCCATTTTCCTTTCAGGATCTTGGGCACGCACACACGCCTGGCATGAGTTTAAGCTACTGATTCCAGGACTCGAACCGCAGTCGACTACATGGGAGTCATTACTCCAACTGCTGATCCCAGGGATTAGGGAAGTTATTAAAGGCCCAAGAATAAAGATGATATAAGACCTAGGATATTTTAACATAAAATCTGTATTTTGAACAGAATGGAAAATTTAATTATATTTCATTTCCAGGTGGAAATGAACCGCAAATTCCGCCTCCACCACCTTTATATACAGGAGCGTGCTGGGACTTCCACCTATATTGATACACGCACAGTGTTTCTGAGCAAGTACCTGAAGAAAGGCAACTATGTGCTTGTCCCAACCATGTTCCAGCATGGCCGTACCAGCGAGTTTCTCCTGAGAATCTTCTCTGAAGTGCCTGTCCAGCTCAGGTTCAGTTTTCTGGGCAAGCCCTCCAAATTCCTATTCTCTGATATGCTGCTAATCAAAAACCCCTTGACCCCTTTCCCTCTATGCAGACATTCAATAAAACAACGTTCAAATCAGACTTAACTAACTGAAATGATGGTGGTAGAAATATTTCTTGCAATGGGATTATAGGAAATTCCCCAGTAGAGGTTTGAGCCCCAGAGCTCTGAGTTGTCATTTAAGGGGAATAGGCCTATAGCCTATGCTCTTCTAATTACATTATATCTTCTGTTCTCTTCTAACTCTAATTGTAGAAACAGCTGATATTCCTCACTGCTCCTCTATTATGTTCTGAATGCTGGGTCACCAAACTGCCTTTTCACCCTAGCCCTGCCTACTCTCTGATCTTTATCTGCTGGTCCCTAAAAGAAGAGAAAAGGAAAACAAACTCATAAAATAGAAGCCACATCTGAAGAGCAACGAACTAGGTCGCCCAGTGTCTCATGCTTTTCAACAAGAAAGTCTACTTTGGCAGACCCATCTGTTTTGTGGAAGCATTTGTCATCGGATGACAGATCTTTTTGATGTTCCAGGGAACTGACTCTGGACATGCCCAAGATGTCCTGCTGGAACCTGGCTCGTGGCTACCCAAAGGTAGTTACCCAGATCACTGTTCACAGCGCTGAGGGCCTGGAGAAGAAGTATGCCAATGAAAGTAAGAACTGCAAGGGTCTCTGGGAAAGCAAAATGCAGTTTCATTTATTACACATATGGTTACAAAATATGGTATTTTCAATCTAGAGAAGTCAAGATGGAGGTCAATCAAGGCAGAGAATAGGATGCAAACTTCTTTGGGCAAGGCATATGTGACATTCATTTTTATATTTTAATGTAAAATACGGAAAATGAAAGAGCAGTAGAAACAAGTGTTGAGTCCTAGGTCATTGTGGTGGTAAAGCATTATGCTGAAAGTCCCAGAACTGACTTACTAAGAAAGCTTCTTGTCTATCTAGAAACGGAACTTTAACCACTTTGGTAAAAAAAAAAAAAAAATATATATCACTTTCTTCTAGCTGTAAACCCATATTTGGTCATCAAGTGTGGAAAGGAGGAAGTCCGTTCTCCTGTCCAAAAGAATACTGTTCATGCCATTTTTGACACTCAAGCCATTTTCTACAGAAGGACCACTGACATTCCTATTATAGTACAGGTAAGCATATGAACAGGGATCCACAGGGTGGCTTATATTCTGTACCAGATACTAGATTATCTCAACTAGCTCACATATGTTTAGGATGCAGAGCAAGGGTTATTCTAGTTTTGTTTGTTTGTTTGCTTGCTTGCTTTGTACTTAAAGTCACCTCCCAACAAGCATGGGCATTGAGTGTTTTAGTACTCTCCACTCTAAATTTCCTCTTCGCCATTATTTTATTGGACAAAAAGCCCACATTCTCACAGGCATACATGTTAAGACATGTACTGTAAAATCTCATGAGAGGAGGTGTATGACAGTTCAGATGAGCCCTTATATTGTTGGATAGGATGGACTATTGCAGTCTGTCAGTTTTTATGCCTCAACACTTCTGACCAGCTGCCTTTATGTAAACATAGCACAGGTCTGGAATGATCCCAAACTCTGCTTTCTGGCTTTGGATCTGTGATATCCTCCCCTCAGCCAAAGGGCTATTAGGACAAGACAGAATGTAATGGTCTCTTGATTTTAAAACAGATCTTCCCAAGCTCAGCATTAGGATCTAGAAGTCACTGGATGAAGGTCAGTGCCACAAAGCGTTCATTCCTTTGACTTGTCTCTCTAGGTCTGGAACAACCGAAAATTCTGTGATCAGTTCTTGGGGCAGGTTACTCTGGATGCTGACCCCAGTGACTGTCGTGATCTGAAGTCATTGTACCTGCGTAAGAAGGGAGGTCCAACTGCCAAAATCAAGCAAGGCCATATCAGCTTCAAGGTTATTTCCAGCGATGATCTCACTGAGCTCTAAATCTTTTGTCCCAGAGAATCCTGACAGAGATTTCCATTATTTTATTTTCTGTCAGATGCCAGGTCTTAGCTAAGATTCATAATCTTCTGAAAGAAAATAATTCACAACAATTAACTTTTCTTCTTTTTGATAAGTTCCCCATACCTCCCAATCCAAGTAGCATCAGTAGCTACATAACCTATATACCTCCAGCAGCTGGACAGGGGGAGGTGACAGTCCTATCTGGAGATCATACACATGTTTGCCAAGAAAAGATCTCTGGGGCTTCCGGGGGTGAGATTCAAGCAGGACAGTAACAAGAACCTGGACATCCTACAGATATCTTTGCTATTTTTAGTTCCCAATATATCTCCTCTGTAGGGCATGTTGAGTAAGGAGGAAGGGTGATTAAGGCCAAGCTGGTCTAGCCTGACATCCCCACTCCTGACTGAACACTACAGACTTCCCAGCAGCATTTCACCCAGCCAGAGTTGACCTTAACTACACAATCCTTACCATCACCACTGCCACCACCAATCACCAACCACCACTACCGTGACCATCATGACCATCACCACCATCACCACCTCCGGAAAGTGTAGTCCTGCCCTAACCCAAGTCACCCCCCACAGTGAGTTTTACCTTCATGTTGAGGAAGCTTCCTAGGTACTTAATCATGAGCTAGAGTTCAATGAGGCCTAGACAGTGAAAAGGTCCTGAGCTTCAACTCCATGGAAGCCAGCTGTGTGCCACAAGAGGGAAAAGTGGAAGAAGCTGCAGTGGGAGACAAAGCCTCGGTCCCCCACCCATCCACACACACCTACACTCACACACGCGCATATGGGCGCACATGAACTACCATTCAGGCAGTCAGTGGGCAAGAAGAAGAAGTGAGTACTATACATACACACACACGCACATGCACATGCACACGCACACACAGAGAAAAGATGAGAGAATCCATCCAGGCATGGTAGAGCTGGTTTTGGGCCCCTGACTGCAATGTGAAACCTCTTGCTGCTGCTAGGTTTACAAACAAGCCCGTTGTCCTGTGCCTCCGAATATCATTGATTCTGAAGATCCCATCTGTGGGCTTGAGACCACGGGTCTCGGCCAGGCTCCTAAGGCTTTTCCCTCAGTTGGGAAGCTTCATTCCCTGGGGGTGTTTGTTTGCCCTCTTGTTTTTCAGTACTTCTACAGAATTTTCTCTAGTAAGTCATTATGAAATGTTCTTCCCTCTGTCTTCATCTATCAACATTCTATCCCTTCTTTAAGGCCCAGCATAAATGCCACCTCCTCCATGAAGCCCTCCCTAACCCCATCCCAGACCTTCACTCTCAACAATATTTCAATGCTTCTGCAATAATGAAAAAGAAACATAGTTGTAGTACTTAGTCTAGTCCAGCATGCATTCATTTAAAAATATTTTGTAGTTTTTTTCTTAGCTCATTCATTTCCTACCATGTTTTCTAGCCTATGTAACTTCTGTGGTGACTTCACCATACTGCCTTACATAAATCAAATCACAATAAAGTTCATATTCAGTAAATTGACTAGGTTTCACTTGAATTGATGGCACAGGAGAGAGGGCAAGAGTGGCCATTGATTGAGAATTGTTTCAGAGCCACTGGAGGTGGGGGTGGGGTACTTCACTGTATCTGAGCTCAGGTACAGATCTAATAGATTCAGATCATATACCCATGGTTCAGTTCTTTATCCAAGTTGTGGGTGGATGGGCATGGAGAGGGGTCCTCTTTTATTCCATATTCAGGGACAGCTGAGTGGTGTTTTTGATTACTTAATTTTGAAATCCCTCTGGGTTTGGGTTCTAGGCCAAAGGTAGATCTTTCAAGAGCAAACTTCCTCATAGAAGAAAATATCAACTCCTCTCTCCCAGCGTGTCACTTAGACCCAAATGGATATAAAGACTTCACTCATTTACTTACATGCTTAGTCTCTCATCTGCCTATCACAGCATAGTATAAGAGGGAATACACTCTCATTTTTTCTTGAACTCTGCCTCCTGACATAAAAGGATGCCTAGTCGGAAAAGTGGTCTTCAAACTCAGAAAGACAGTCCTCAAGTAGAGCACTGCAATAACTAACCCAGTACACACTAGAGATTTATATATTCTAGATTTTTGTTAGAAATTTGAGGGAACAGCAGATAGCATAATGTTTATGTTGCTGGACTCCCACATGGCCGACCACAGTTCAAGTCCTGGACCTTGTAGCTTAAAACTCACACCAGGTGCGAGTGCATGTATGCCCAAGATCCCAGGACAGTAATGGAGGAGAAGAGATTATGGAGTGGCCATCTACCCTGGGGGGTGATTTCTCACTTTCTGTCTTTCTCTGTGTCTCCAGCAAGCATATGTGCTTTATATAAAAAATCTCTCAAAAAAAAGAGAAAGAAATTTGATACAAAGTGAATGAACATCGAAGTCTTAATGTTAAAGCAAACCAGACTATGGAAGAGAGGCATTGTATGTCCCAAATGTCTGCATTCTATGGCAGAAATTGAAAGGTTGGAAGGTTATAATAGCAGGGAAGGCAATGGAAGATACTAGAGACAGTATAGGAAGAGGTGGGTAATAGGGGGTGGAAGGGAGGAGATCAGGGAAAAAAATATTTAACCAAAACAAAAAAGAAAAGTTATCTGTTGATGATAACGTATATGGTCATATCTATGACTTGACTAATATGCACTATATTCATGCTTGAAAAAACTATTTTGTGCACTATAAAGGGGTACAGTGATGAAATGTGTTTTTTGTTGTTGTTTTTTGTTTCTTTTTTTCCAAAAAAAAAACACAAAAAACAAAAAAACAAAAAACTAAAAAAGAAAGAAAGAAAAGAAAAAAAACTGAAGTATTCCACACAGATAATGTAATCATTCTATATGGTCACCAGATGGCACTATGATATTACGATTAAGCTCAAAGAGGCTATCACTTTTTATTTTTATTTATTTTTTTTTTTGTACAAGGATTTTTTTGTCCCAAATAAAAAAGGGTGGAAAAGAAGAAGAACTAACAATTTTTGATCATCTGCTATGTTTTAGACTCGATGCTCAATGCTTTATATATGTGATCTCACCTTATGGCCTGTGACAATCAAAAGAAGTGCTGTTGTTATCCCTGTTTTTCAAAGATGAGGAAGTTAAGGGACAGAAAGGCAAAATAACTTACTCATACTTGCTCATCCAGTGTAATGGAGTTAAGATAATCATGTCCATTTGGATCTCAAACGTGGACCTTTTCCATGAAAATATGCTGTCCAGCAGAAAGTAGTAATTAATGTCTTACGTACATCTATATTACCAGCTGAGTATCTATGATAATGCACCAAGAATTGTGCATATCAATTGTTTTCTCAGAATCTTTACCTTTAACTTAACACTTCATGTACGCATATAATGTATAAGTAGACTTGGTCTTTCCAAAAGGAATCCAGTGGATTAATACACAGCAATATGCCTTTGATACATATAACATGAATAAATCTGAAAATAATTATGCCGAAAAAATTATGTTGAGTGAAAAAAATCAGACAAAAAAAGGGTATTTGGTTCCATTCATATAAAATCTAGAAAATACAAACTACAGAGACAGGAAACATATTGTCTATGTTGTGGGGAGGTCTGAAGACAGAGACAACAGGAATACGAAAGAGCCTAAGGAAATTTTGGGGGTGATGATTATGCTCATTATCTTGGAATAGCTTAGTATCTTGATTACTTGTTGGTTACATGACTGTATGCATTTTTTCAAAATTCAACTTTTACTGTAAATAAATTTTTAAAAATAAAGCCTTATAACGACTTCATTCTACCCCACTGATCTTTTAAAATGTACATAAATATGCCTAAATACATTAAAAACTCCACATGACAATGTTATAATTTTTGCTTTCAATAATTGTACATATATAAGAGAAGAGGAAAACAATCTTTTCCATTTACTTAAATATTGCTATTTTTGTTTCTTTCTTCTTTCTGGTATCATTTATGTTCAGCCTGCAGAACTTTCTTTAATATTTCTTTTACACTTATTGATGAATTCTCATAATTTTTCACCATCTGAGAGTGTCACTATTTTGTCTTATTCCTGAAGAATATTTCTGCTGAATATGAAATTCTGGTTTGACAGTTATTTTCTTTGTTAACAAAATTGACACATAAGAGTTGTACATATTTGTGGGGCATAGTGTGTTTTTTCAGTACATGAATACAATGTGTAATGATCAAACCAGTGTAATTAGCCTATTAATCGCCTCAGATATTTGTCGTTACTTTGTTAGAAACATTTCTTTTAGTTAATCTGAGATTTCAATAATTTATTGTTAATTATAGTTACCCTACTGTAGTATTTAACACTAGAAATTGTTCCTCTTATTTTGCTATAATTTTATATCTGCTAACCGACAATTACCTATTCTCTGGAAGTTACTTTCTTTCTTCTTCTTTTTTTTTTTTTTTTTTGAGAGTTTTTTTGTTGTTTTGTGTTTTTGTGGGGTTTTTTGTTGTTTTTTTTTTTTTTTTTTTTTTTGCTATAGGGTGTGTGCTCTCTCCAGAAAGACAGAGACAGGGAGACAGAAAATGAGAAATCACCCCCCACAGGGGATGGCCACACCGCAATCCCTTCTCCTCCATTCTCCTCTTAGGATCTTGGGCACACATGCACACACGCGCACACGCCCAGCGTGAGTTTAAGCCACTGGGTCTGAGACTCAAACCGCAGTCAACTACATGGGAGTCCAGTGACATAGCCATTATGCTAACTGCTAATCCCAGAAGTTACTTTCTTTTAGCAATATTTTTTGAGTTTTTTTGCTATAGAGCACATGCACTCACTGGAGAGACAGAGAGATACGGAGAGACAGAAAGTGAGAAATCATCTTTCAGGGAGGATGACCATGCCAAAATCTCTTCTCCATTCTCCTCTGGATTTTGTGTGTGTGCACCACACACACACACACACACACACACACACACACACACTCACACACACACACAAGTGTGAGTTTCAAGCCTCTGTCGGGACTCGAACCGTGGTCAGCCACATGGGAGTCCAGTGCCTTAACCACTATGCCATCTGCTAACCCCAGTTTTAGCAATTTAAAGACATCTTTCTACTGTCTTTTGGCCTCCATGATTTCTGATGAGAAATCATCTTTCAAATTATTACCATATGCATTATATGCCATTTTTCTCCGAGTTGTTTCAAGGCATTTTTATCTTTTTTTTTTAAGATTTTTGTCATAGAACATGTGCACTCCTCAGAGAGAGACAGGATAAGGAAAGTGAGAAATTATTCCTTAGGGGGACTGGCCAATCCACAATCTCTTCTCCTCCATTCTCCACTCAGGATTTTGGGCATGCACACACACGCACCCAGCATGATTTTTAAATAGCTGAGTCCAGGACTCGAACTACAGATGACCATGTGGAAGTCCAGCACCTTAACCACCACTTGAATCTATAAATTTATCTTTGATAAAATTTCGGAAATTTTCAGCAATTCAAAAATTATTTTTGGCACCAGTCCTTTTTTCTGCCTCTTCTGAGTTTAACGACATGAATGTTAGATCTTTGTGATATCTTCATGTTTGTTTTTTAAGTAAAAGTTGAATAATTTTTTAATTGTCAGAGGATGTGTGCTTGTCAGAGAGAAAGGAAGGGAGAAAACACCTCTTAAAGGGACATGCTCATTCCACTGTCCCTTCTCAGTCCTCCATCCTGCTGTAATTTGGGGTACACACACATGGCCAATGTGTTTTTCAAGCTATTGGAGCTGGGAATTGAACCACAGTCGACCATGTGGAGTCCAGCTCCTTTAATCACTAAGCTATGAATCCAGCCCCCAAATTGTATAGTTTTGGGTTTTTTGGGGGGTATTGTTAGTTTTTATCATTGCATGAGTGCACTTGCTGGAGAGAGACAGTGAGAGAGAGAGAGACAGACACACAGAAAGTGAAAAATAATCACACAGGGGGGCTTGCCATGCCACAATCTCTTCTTCTCTCAGGATTTTGGGAATGGGTACACACATATGATTTTCAAGCCACTGGGTTAGGCCAAACTCTGGTCAGCCATGTGGGAACCCAGCACTTCAGTCACCACTCCAACTGCTGCCACCTCAAATTGTATGGTTTTTACATAATGTTGTACAATATGATGTTTTTCTTTGATTCATAATAATTGTACATATTTTAGGGGTACAATGTGATTTTTCAGTACAAAAATACAATATATAATGATTAAATCCAGGTAATTTCATATCCCTCATCTCAAACATTGGTTATTACTTTGTTAGAAATGTTCAAAATCCTCTTTTATGGCTACTTGAGATATAGAGAGAATTGTTAACTATAATTACCCTACCATTCTTCATAACACTACAACTTTTCTTCCTCTCTATCTATAATTTTGTTTCTATTAACCATCTCTCTGTCTCCCCCACCCCTCTACCCTTACGCCTTTTGTAGTCATTCTTTAACTCCCTACTTTTGTGAGGTCATGCTTTTTAGTTTCCACATATGAGTGAGAGCATGTGATATTTTTCTGTGCCTGGCTTAATTTACTTAACATAATGCCTTCTAGGCTTGCCCATGTTACCTCAAAGACAGGATTTTATTCTTCTTAATGCCTGAATAGTCTTTCAGTATAAGGGTGTGTGTATGTGCATGTGTGTGTGTGTGTGTGTGTGTGTATGTGTGTGTGTGTGTATGTGTTTGTGGGTATGTGTGGATGTGCCTACCACATTTTCTTTATCCATTTATCTGCTTATGAACACTTAGGTTGATTACATATCTTGGCTGTTGTGAATAGAGCCACAATAAACATTGGGGTACAGAAAATCTGTATGATGTACTGCTTTCTTTTCTTTTTGGATTTTTGTTTAGTAGTAGGATTGTTAGAGCACATGGCACTTCTAATTTTTTTTTTTTTTGTGGAATTTCCATACTGCTTTTCATAATGGTGGTATTACTTCACAGTTATGTCAACAGTGTAAAAGATTTCCCCTTTCTCTACATCCTTGCCAGCATCTGTATGACATGAGGTTTTGATAAACATTTACATAGTAAAATGATCTACAGTCAAGTAAATTTACATATCCATTCTCCTCTACTTTTTTGTGAGTGCTCATGAAATCTACTCTCTTAGAAAATTTCCAACATACAACACAGTATTATTATTATTTTTTAAATTTTGCTAGAGGGCATGTATACTCACTGAAGAGACTGATAGAAAGAAGGAAAGTGAAAAAACACCCTCATGCCACAATCCTCTGTCTTCCATTTCTCTTTTTGATTTTAAGGCACTTATGCGTATGTGTCTAGGATGTTTTTCAAGCCTCCAGGTCTGGGATTTGAATCATTCAGTCAGCCATATAGAATCCAGACACCACATCACCAGCTAGCCCCAACTCAGTATTATCAGGTTGTCGGGAAAGTCATAATGTAGGTTTCTGTTTTTCTACACAAACATGAGTCATGACTTTCCTGATGACTTAATATTAACTGTAGTCATTATGTAGTACATTATATCTCTAGAATGATTCATTACACTAGTGAAATAAGTTGAACACAGAAAGAAAATTACTGCATGATCTTACTTGTATATGAAATCTAAAACCATCAAATACATCAAAACAGAGTAGAACCATGGTTAACAAGGGCAGGGAGGTGAGAGAAATGAGGAAATATTGGTCAACTGATAGCGTTACAGGTATGTAGTTATTAATATATCACATAATGTTTTGTTTTGATTTCCCTGATGGCTAATGATATTGAGCATATTTTTTATGCTTATTAGTGATTTGTATATTCCTTTGGGAACAATGTCTATTCCAATCCTTTGACATTTTAAATTGGATTATTTGTCTTTTTTAAATTATTGAATTGCAGATATTATTTATATATTTTGGAGCTAAGTCATTTAGTACATATGTGATTTCCAAATATTTTTTCCCATTCTGTGGGTTTCATTTTCTATTTTTTGTTTGTTTTCTGATAGTTTATTTACTTCTTTCATTTCATGAGAGAGAAAGGAGAGAAACTGAAAGACAAGCACTGGCAATAGTGACTCACTGCAATCCTCCTCCAGCTTTTTTAGCTAGCCAGGATCATGAGCATGTGTGCATGCACCTGGCATGCACAGGCTGACTAGGGGATCAAACTCTGATCTCCCATATGGCTTCTGGTATTGCATAGCATCATGCTACCACTGTACCATCACTGCTAGGCCCTTTTTCTATTTTGAGATAGTGTCTTTTGAAGCAAAAATATTTTTAATATTGGGAGCTGGACAGTAACATAGTGGTAAATATCACACTCTGCAAAGCTGACCCATCTGAGAAGGTTCCAGGTTCATGTCCAGAAACCTCTTTGAGTATGCTGGGCACACGTGTGCCTATTATTGGTAGTTGGTGGAAATTAAGGGTGTAACATAGAATTTAAGACTCAGTTGGCAGAATCAAAACTCAGTTGAGGGTGCTGTCACTGTGTCTCTGTCTGCCTGAATCACTTATGGAAGAAGTAAACATTAATTAATTTTTTTAAAAATCTAAAAAATGTTTTTTTTTTAATTTTGATAATGTCCAAATTATTGATTTTATTCTTTTGCTGCTTGAAGTTTTGGTGTGCTAAGAAAATGTTGCCTAATCCAATGACACAAAAATTTATATCAATGTGTTCTTCTGAGAGTTCATAATTTTGTCTTTTTGTTTAGGTCATTGATATATTTTGAGTTAATTTTTTAATGTGGTATTGAACATAGGTCTAAATTCATCTTTTTGTGTGTAGATATCCAACTGTCCTTACACAATTTATTAAAAACATTATACTTTCCCCCATTGAATTGTCTTGGCATTCTTGTTGAAAACCAATGGAACACAAATAGGTGTATTTATTTCTGTACCCACAATTATATTTCATTGATCTATGTATCAGTCTATCTTTATGGCAATATCATACTGTTTTGATTGCTGTATCTTTGTAGTAAATTTTGAAATCAGGAATTATGAGACATTTAACTTTGTTTTTTCTTTCAAGATTATTTTGGTTATTTGAAGTCTTTTGCATTTCCCTATGAATTTCATGATCAGCTTGTACATTCTACAAAGAAGCCAGTTAGTATTTTGATAGAGACTGTGTTTAATCTGTTGATCAATTTAGGGGGTATTGCCACCTTAATGATATTAAATAGCATTTAGCTTAACATTAAAATGAACATGGTACAGGTACCATTTTTAAAAATAAAATAAAACAAATATTATTTATTTTCAGAATGGTACACTAGTCCTTTTTTAAGGCTCCCATCTTCTTTTTTAAAAGAATTATTTATTTAATTTTATTTATTATTATTATTTTAAATTTTCTATAGGGCACACATGTTCGAAAGAGAGACAGACAGACAGACAGACACAGAGAGAGAGACAGAGGGAAAGAGAGAAAGCAAGCCTCCATGTCCGTTGACTCAAACTGTGATTGGCCATGTGGAACTATAGGACTTTAACCAACACACCACTTGCTGGTCATTTAAAGCCCTCTTCTTAATAAGTGTCTCAGTTCCTTCTGGTGTTGTTTCTACTCAGTCCTTTTGAGACAGAAGCAAAGGCCTTGCTAGGAGAACTGGGCTAGTTCAAAAAAGGGTAAAGAATGTTGGTAACAATTTAATATATACTTTTAAGTAACTAGTAAAGATTGAATGTGAACAATACAAAGTAACAATGAAAGATGGAGATGACAAATGCGTTTTTTCTCTTGACTTAATTATTGCACATTATACACATGCTTTGAAGAAAAACCCAACACTATACCCTACAAAGATGTACAATTAAATATAAATGAGAAATTATGTTAAAAACCTTTGGGGGGAGGGTGGGTTCTGATCCTGAGGATTCTGAATTTTACAGTTTCACTCATCATACAGTCTGAAAGCAGGTAAAGGTAGAGGAAAACTACCAAGAGCATATTGTCTTCCAAATCTTGTGCTTTTGAGAATATGAAAACATCTGTTTGAATCCTTTCTTACTCTTCTTACCAGGCCCAGCAGAGAGGTCTTGCCTTTCCTTGGACCCTTCTGGGATGCTGAGTTGTTCCCAGATTCTCCTTCCAGACGTTGAGGGTCACAAGTCCATAGTCTGTGCCAGAGTGCTTATGCAAGCTGACCTGGGCCCTGGCACAGTCCATTTCTCCAGAGGATCTCTGCCCAGAGAAGGGCATTGCCTTTTATCCTATAGCTAGACTTATATCCAGACCAATAAAATTCAAACCTTTTATCTCAGTGTATATCTTCTGGCCTAGTAAACCATTTGAGATGAAGCTATCAGTGGCAATTGTGGATGAACCCATTTTACTCTAGAATGAAAGATCTCTGAATATATATTTCTAGGTCACTAAAGGACCATTTCCAAGAATGCTAAATTTATCAAACCCATTCAGGATGTTGGTCAATAACTATGCTTTCCTGAGCATCAAGGTGAGAGGAGAGTTGCCTTACTTCCACAGTGGAGGCTGACTTGTAGCAACTGGAAGGATGAATATAAACCCTGTGGGATGGGGAGCACTGTGTGACTCTTCTGTATGATGACCAGTGCAGAAATGCCTCCTCTTCCTCCTCATACTATCTCTGTGGGTTCTCAACTTTAGAATTACTTATATCAATGAATTTATGTTTTTCTTACAGGATTATCATGCAGAAAGAGTTTGTAGTCACAAACTACAGATAATGCTCTTCACCAATGTTTTGTTTCCTTTTATTTATTTTACTCCTTACTGGCTTAGGGGATCATCATTTTGATTTTTTGATGCAACTTTCATATGCAGTATCTATAAGTGGAGGAATCACAGTTTCTGTTTAGGAAGTACTAGATAAGCTCTTGAGCTTGAAAAGAGGATTCACATGGAGGGAGCCAGAGAGCCATCCTGATGATACCGGGCCAGAGAATCCATAAAAAGAATTTAAGAAGGAGCATGACCCAGTCAGATTGCAGTTTAGAAAACATATTCTAGCAACAAAGTGAATTAGGATATCAAGAGTGGAATTTGAGAGACCAGTTCCTTCAGGCTTTCATTGTTTATTTTCTTGGATTATTGCAATAGTTCCCAGTAGTGAGAGTAAAGAGCAAGGGATGCTTGAGATATTTAGTGGGAATAATCAAAAGAACTTGATAAGTGAGGAAATAGTAGGGTAAATAAGATGAGGAGAGGGCCAGCCCATGGCCTGGTGATTAAGGGAACTGGATCCCACATAGCTGATCACACCGAGTCTCAAACCTGACAGTTTGAAAAACATGTCGGTGTATGTGCATGCATTCTCCAAATCCTGACAAGATGGACCAATAAGAGAGAAGAAATTGCACCATGACAATGCCCCACTGGGGAGTGCTTCCTCCCTCCCTATCTCTTTCTATTTCTCTCTAGTGAGCACATGCACCCTCTGGGAAAATAAAAATGAAAGAAGATGAGGGGAAATTCAAGGATTGTACCTAGATTTCTGACTTAGTGGTAATGAGAGAGAATGAGAGAGAGCACTAGAAATATATCTGATATGATGAACACGAGATAATATGTCCTTTTTTTCACATTTCGAGTATCAAATGCCTTTTGGACACATTAGTGAAGCTTTTGCGTAGTAGGTAGATGGATTTACATTGTCTGGAGTTAAAAGGAGACATATGAGCTGGAGATACTAATTTTTTTTTGGAGAGGTTTTTGCTATAGGGCGCGTGCACTGGCCAGAAGAGATAGAGAGAGACAAAGAGACAGAAAGCGAGAACACCCCCTGGGGGGATTGCCACACCACAATCCCTTCTCCTCCACTCTTCTGTTGGGATCTTGGGCATGCATGCACTCGTGCCCTGTGTGAGTTTAAGCCACCGGGTCCAGGACTCGAACCACGGTCGACTACATGGGAGTCCAGCGACATAGCCATTACCCCAAATGCTGGTCCCATAATTTTGGACTTGTGATATAGACGAGCATTAGAGACATGGGGGTGAATAACAGATCATGAAAGAGTCCTGAGGGACTATCCACATGTAAGAGATGGCTAAAAGCAGGCATATGAAAAGGGAACTGGAGAAGTGTCAGCCAGAAATGTAAGATAATGATCAGGAAACAGTGGTTATACGATCAAGAGAAGACTGTTACAAGAAAAAAGTAAGAGTCAATATTCACTGAGTTATGTAAGATTTACTGAGTGACTATTATGTGCCTAGGGATGACTTCCAGAAGTTAAAAATGAAGATACCTGCTCTAGTGAAAGCTTACCAGGAGGGGTCAGACAATAGACATAAATAAATAAATAAATAAATAAATAAGTGGTGGAGTATGAAACAAGTGATAAATATTATGAGGGAAAGGATCAGGGAAAACAGATCAGGAGTTCTGATGGGGTAATTGCACCCTGGGGTGATCAAGGGTAGGTCTCATTGAAAAAGAAAAAAGCAAAGATTTGAAGGAAATGAGAGAGTGGAATGTGGATATCTGAGGGAAGGTGGTTCTATCAAAAGGAATAGTCAGCCCTTAGACTCTGAGGCAATGTTTGTGGGGAAGCAAGGGATCACTGTGACTGGATCAGAATGAGTGAAGGAGAAAATAGAAAGGAATGAGGTAAAAGGGCAATGGAGTGGGACGCAGGTAGCATGGTGATTAAGGTGTTAGACTCCCATATGGCCAACTGTGATTTGAGCTCCAGACCCAGCAGCTTAAAAATCATGACAGGAGTGTGTCCATGCATGCCCAGAATCCTGAGAGGAGAATGGAAGAGAAGGAATTGCAAAGTGGCCAGCCCCCTTAGAGGGCAATTTCTCTTTCCCTTTCTCTGTCTCTCTCCAGCTAGCACACAAAATGAATGGTGAAAACCTTTAAAAAATTTAAAAACCTTTAAAAAAAAGAAGGCTAGAGGGTGGTACACACAGCGGAGGGCTTTGTATGATTCATTGTATCATCTCTGTCTTTATTCTGAGAAACATGGAACCATTGGATAGTTTTGATTTATGTTGAATGCTATGCGGAGACAATAGTTAGGTCTACAAGTATAGAAGTAAGGATACCAATTAGGGGGCTATTATAACAATTGAAGCAGATATGAAGTAGGTCAGATCAGACTGATTGCCGTGGAAGTGGTGAGAAGTAGATTATACATAATACATTCATACACACTCACAATCACATAATTTCTTTTTAAGTTTCAGTTTCATTGAAGTATAATTTAAATTCAATAAAGTTGCCCAATTTAAAAAAATATTTTATTTAACTTTATCTATTTATTCTTACATTTTTAATCAGAGAGGGAAAGAACGAGAGCAAGAGAGAGAAAGGGAGACAGCAAGCCACCAGGTCTGGGACTTGAACTGTAATCGGCCATGTGGGAGTCCAGCACCTTAACCACCATGCCACATGCCAACCCCAAGTTGCCCAATTTTAATTGTACAGTTAAATCATGGGTCACTTAGGCTCTTCTATGGATGCTATGTTTTCAACCTAAAAGGGAAATAGTTGAATTTTCATCCCTGCCCACTCATGAGTATGGCCTTATTTATTTATTTTTTTGAAAGGTTTTTGCTATAGGGCGCGTGCGCTTGCCAGACAGACAGAGAGAGACAGAGAGACAGAAAGTGAGAAATCACCCCCCAGGGGGGATGGCCACGCCGCAATCCTTTCTCCTCCATTCTCCTCTCGGGATCTTGGGAACGCATGCACACGCGCCCGGCGTGAGTTTAAGCCACCGGGTCCAGGACTCGAACCATGGTCAACTACATGGGTGTCCAGCGACATAGCCATTATGCCAACTGCTGGTCGCAGTATGGCCTTATTTTAAGTGGATTACACACTAGATTTGGCAATATAAAAGACTGGAGAACTATTAAAGAACTGATTGTTTCTTCCTAAGATGGTTGAGAGCTTGACATACTATGTGAGGTGTGGGCTTGTTTTACACAGGAGAAAGCCTGACCAATATAGAGAGCTCAACTGGATGCTTCCTCAGGAGTACATTACTGATGTTAATGAGCAAGGATTTCTTGCCTTTGGATATAGATGGAGGAAAACTGGAGTGAACACTCACACTTTGCACATTTCATCCACTAGGGCCTACCCAAGATTGTCCTGCTCAGGACCAGTGGGTCTCTAACAATGGTTACAATATTATGGGAAACAAACAAGCAAACAAACCCACATTTCTGCCTTTGGATTGCTAGTCAAAATTCACTCAGGGCAATGGTTATTACCAAAAATATTTTAGTTGGCCAGGATTTTTATTTTTAAAAGTTATTTATTTAATTAAATTAATTAATTAATTTTTATTTTAACCAGAGAGAGACAGAGAGAGTGAGAAAGCCAGTCATCATGTCCCAGACTCAAACCATGGCCACTCATATGGGAGTCCAGTACTTTAATCACAGTGCCACCTGGTGGCCCCAAGGATTTTTTTAAGGCTAATACTAATATCTACCATTTATTAATATACTATGTGGCAAAATAAGCATTCTGCTATGCTAACATTTTTATTTTCACAATATAATATATTTTTGCTCTCACTTTTGAATTGAGGAAACAAATGCTTAGAAATAAATGAAATGCATCTCTAGCTTTGAAATATAAACTCTCAATTCCATATTATTCTTTTTTTTTTTTTTTGTGGAGAGATTTTCACTATAGGGTGCGTGCGCTCGCCAGACAGACAGAGAGAGACATAGAGACAGAAAGTGAGAAATCACCCTCCAGGGGGGATGGTCACACTGCAATCCCTTCTCCTCCATTCTCCTCTCGGGATCTTGGGCACGCACGCACATTCGCCCGGCGTGAGTTTTAAGCCACTGGGTCCGGGACGCAAACCGTGGTCAACGACGTGGGAGTCCAGTGACATAGCCATTACGCTAACTGCTGGTTCCCAATTCCATATTATTCTAAGGAGGATCCATAATTTCAGAGATTCAATTGACTTGACAGCATGTGATTGAGTCAAGTTGATGCAAGAGCAACAAAGGCAGGGGAGAACCAGGATCCAGCATTTTTGATACATGGCTATCAAACTACTTGGAATGATTTTTCCTTCAATTTTATTTTCAGTGGGAAAGGTCAGAGACTTTCTCTAGAGGGCACCAAATGGGAGGTATGGGAGTTAGGAAGCTAATACATGGCTAAAGTGTAAACTACTAGAAACATACAGGTTAGCCTTCAAGGCCGTTTGCAACAACTTGGAACAAACACTACTGTATTGTTAGAGTATGATGGTAGGAGCTTCATGACAGGGTGCTGAGTGCTGTTGAGGAACTGGTAACTTCCCTGGCAAGCCCCAAATGGTTGTCCTAGCTATAGGCAGAGAGGAAAAAGACTTGAACCTATCACAGTGGGCCACAGTGTTTACTCAAGCAAACAGGAAATTAAAGAAAAGTCACTAGGCCACCACCTATATGTTGCCGAGCTACTTAAAGTAAGTGCCTTTCCGGGTAGAGTTCATTCTTTTAATTGTGACACTTCAGCTAAGGAGCCAAACTTGTATTTGGCCTTGCTCCTATAGCTGCAGGTACCATCTCAGCTATAGTTGGATACCAAGACAATGATAAAGGACAAGGTGACTGGAAATTATTCATTATTTGATGGTGCTGGTGGGGGGAAAGGGCCTTCTTCAGCTGTGATACCAAGAAAGTGAAAGAAAAGCTGGCGAAAAACCTGAAGATCTGAGAAAGTAAGCTGAACTCAATTGGGTACATTAAGCCTGAATCATTAAGTCTGCAGGTATGTGCCAAGCTTGACTTTTTGGATAAGAGGAACCATGGCTCCCACAGAGTCATAGAGTACATAGGCTCAGCAAAATGAACACTGCACCCTTTATAGCATGGGTCTCCAACTCCCAGCTGCAGGACCGGTGTGGGTCTATGGCCTATTGGGGGCTGGGCTGTGGATTGCTACAGGACTGCTGGGCTGAGAAGCTTGGCACAGGCAGCTAGAAGAGTAAGCAAAATTTCCTGTGTTTGCAGTCGTTCCTCATCCACTCCTCATCACTCACATTGCTGCCTATGCTCCACCTCCTGTAGGATCAATAGCAGTATTGGACTCTCATGGGAATGAGAACCCTATTGTTGTGTGATCGTTTCTTTGTATATTACAATGTGGTAGTGGTGGAAAGGGCATGTACAGTAGATGTGGTACACTTGGGTCATCTTGGAACCAAGCCCAGGGCAATCCATTCCCTGTCTGTGGAAGGATTGTCTTCCAGGAGGCTGATCAGTCACTGGCGCCAGGGAAGTTGAGAGCCGCTGCCTTACAGTACACATTAGTATGAATGACATACTAAAGGAGCTTTTGCTCCTTTAGTAACAAAGTGCTACTGTTTTTTTTTTTGTTTTTTGTTTTTTTTTCGAGAGGTTTTTGCTATAGGGCGCGTGCGCTCGCCAGACAGACAGAGAGAGACAGAGAGATAGAAAGCGAGAAATCACCCCCCAGGGGGGATGGCCACGCCGCAATCCCTTCTCCTCCATTCTCCTCTCGGGATCTTGGGCACGCATGCACACGTGCCCGGCGTGAGTTTAAGCCGCCGGGTCCAGGACTCGAACCGCGGTCGACTACGTGGGAATCCAGCGACATAGCCATTACGCTAACTGCTGGTCCCGACAAAGTGCTACTGTTGATATAGCATTGAAGGAGAGGATAAGGTTGGTGTTTAGTCATGCTCAAAATTATACAGGAATGAGATAAAGATCACAAGAATTTACCATGAAGGTAACTAAAAAAGAGTTTCATTGCTCTAGGAATTGATGCTTCTCATATGAGCATTAACTGAAAGAAAATGTTCTTGATTACAAATGCTTGTCCTGGCACCACAGGCTACACTAATATACATGTCTGTGTCATTGGTAAGCAGATCAGCCCAACAGGCATCCATGTAATTCAGCCATGGGAGAGGTACAATAGAATTGAAAAATTTGGTGCTGGCAGGTGGCATGGTGGTTAAAGATGCTACGTTCCCACATGGCCAACTACGGTTCAAGTCCTGGACCTGGCGACTTTTTGTTTTCCTTTCTTTCTCTGGTCATATTAAAAATTAATAACAAATGGAATTAAATAAAAAAATAATACATAGCTCTTTAAAAGAAAGAATTGAAAAATTCGTGAATGCTGCTTCTTGAATGATTCTATTTTTAAATCCTTAGTTCATTTATTCTTTAATATTTAAATTCAGTTTTATATATTCTATATTTATTCCATTTATTCCATTATTAGATATTCAGATTTTAAAAACTAATAAATGTATTTTTAAAAGAAATTAAATATTTTCAGAAAAAGAATCACTTTGTTATTATTCTATAGCATAATTCTTTTAGTATTATCTCCCAATGTGGAGGATAAAACCTTTATTTTCAGGACTTGGTAATGTGGCCCAGCACCCTATGAGTTATTCATATAATTGATATAATTAATATAATTTTGATGCACAGTTCATGTCAGTGAGCTCGATTATAAGGTATGGAAACCAGATAGTGTTTATCCAAAGGAGTTAGGAGGCTCTAAATTACAAACTGGGGTAATGATTATCTTTTCCATGGTCAGGTCATACTGGTACAACTATCCTGAAAGCAGATTATGACATATGCACTTCTGTTTCAGGTAAAAATAGCATCTGAAATATAATACATCTGAAATCAAACTGTAAATTATTGCTTTTTTTTTCGGAGAGGTTTTTTCACTATAGGGTGCGTGCGCTCACCAGACAGACAGAGAGAGACATAGAGACAGAAAGCGAGAAATCACCCCCCAGGGGGGGATGGTCATGCTGCAATCCCTTCTCCTCCATTCTCCTCTCGGGATCTTGGGCGCACACGCACACGCGCCCGGAGTGAGTTTTAAGCCACCGGGTCCGGGACGCGAACCGCAGTCGACTACGTGGGAGTCCAGTGACATAGCTATTATGCTAACTGCTGGTTCCCAAACCGTAAATTATTGCTGAAGGTGGTAATGGACCCATAACACCAGGGATTAAGATCCTCCTCAAAGAGAATAGTTTATTATTCCTTGAGATCTACTTAAATGCTAGAGGAGTAACTGTATCTTATTTAAATGACTAAAAAATCTGAATTGTGACATTTATTTAAATATGAAAGAAATTCCAATTCCATTTGCTAATGTCTATCTAAGAGAGGTTAGAAAGAAAATGTAGAAAACATGGTGGAACTACTCAATGGTGCCTACTGGAGTTTCAGGTTAAGTCTTATTTTGTAGTATAACATTGTTAGAACATGACATTGCCCTCTTGTTTTTTCAAGCAAAGCAATTTAGTTTTACATGTAGCAAAATTAGGTTGTTTCTCATGAGTTTATTCTCGTGTGCACTGTAGGCTGAGGAGCCAGTCAATCGGTGCCCCAAAAGAATTCATAGCCAATGATATTTGAGTTGTCTGCCTCCCCAGCAAGGCCTCGGACGTTCCTGAAGAGAAATTAGAAAGTTTTAATACCTAAAGTGGGTGGGACTGGTGACAGGTGGAGAAATTTCTTGATACCAAGGTCATTGGTAATTGGTGGTGGGGAGAAATTTCTTGATACCAAGGTCATTGGTAATTGGTGGTGGAAGTGGGGCAGGGCGTGATATCCAGCCGACATCCAATCTCACTATCATGACCCTGGAAATGCCATGAGGGAGGTGCCATATGGTCTATTGCTTTTCGTATTGAAAAAAAAAATTTAAGAGGTTTTTTGCTGTAGGTCGTATGTGCTAGCTGGAGAGACAGAAAGTGAGAAATCACTCCCCGTGTGATGGCCACACTGCGATCCCTTCTCCATTCTTTTCTTGGGACCTTGGGCATGCACACATATGTGCCTGGCATGAGATTTAAGCCAGTGGGTCCAGGACTTGAACCGTGGTCGACTATGTGGGAGTCCAGCGACATAACCATTATGCCATATGCTGGTCCCCTTATTGAAAATTTTATGAGAGGTCCACAGGTAGTTGGAAGAATTAAGACAGATTCTATATGCCTTTCTCCTGTTTCTCCCTCTATGGTAATATAGTCTTCTTTCTTACTTTGTGGGAACATATCTCATAAGAAATAAGACCAGGGTACTCTAGATAAAATATAAAAGTGAATGTGTAATGGGGCCAAACTGCCAATTTCCTTTTTATATCAAGGTTGGCTGCTTGGGAGAACATAGAAAGTAGAAAGCTATGGCTATAGAAAAAACTGCAAGTTAACCTCTATGGAGATGGAGGGCCTCAAAGGAGCTGGAATACACAAAGGTTGACCTGCAGACCTGAAGAAGGTACAGGGAAAAATGATCCTTAGTTCAATGGGGTGCTAAGATGTAGCAGAATGGTTAGATTCAATGGGATGGGTTTCTGCTGCCATTTATGCACACGAAAACATGTAAAAAGTGATCTGCTATCAGGGCTAAGTGGATGAGTACCCCTAGTGCCCTACTGAGAGTTCTACTAGCACCAGGGACTGGTGTGGATATTGAAGATACAGATAAGGAGGATGCCCAGCACAAGAGCAATAGGACAGTGGCACTGGTACAGGCTTAGGATAGGGCAGGGCAGTGGTAGCAATGGTGCTCGAAGTGTGTGGGAAGCCAGCAGATGCCACCCACATGCCTGGGGGTCAAGGCCCCATGGGATGTGGAGAACAAACTTAATTTGTGAAGCACATTGGATATTAGGCCCTCCACATTCAGTAGGAGGTGAGGGGCTTGGATGAAGCTAGAGCGATGAATGGATGTTCTCGGTAATAGGGTTTGAGATCTCTCCTGTGATTTAGTATCAGATATAAAAACTAAATATTATGCAGATGAATTTACCTGTTCAGAATTTTTCAAACAGAAAGATGATTGAAAACAAATTACTTACTACATATGATTTCTTTTGGCAGTTTTCTTTCATCTATCTTTGGAATCTACCAGGCTTTTGCCCTGTATTGACTATACACATTTACCTCTCTGGAACATTTCATGTAAAATCCAGAGGGACACTCTGGGTCTGAATTGGCTAGCATCAGAATCTGTAGGGCAATTTCCTGTATTGCACACAAGGTTGAGCATTTCACTGCCTCAATACCTGTGAGACAGTGCTTCCTCCAACCTGTGGAGGAGGTAAAATGGCAAAAGTCGAGGGGGTGTGTGGGAAGATGACAGAAGAGAGAAACACCTGTTCATCGATGTTTGTCATTTTTATTTGCAATACTTTAGGTCCAAGTTTCAAACTGCAATATTTTTACACTCAAGACACAGTCATGCACAATCCATATTTTCAATTTTCTATTGCTTCAACCACAATTTAAAATAACAATATTAGAAACAAAAATCCTTTAAAAGATTGAATGCTGAGGTCAGAAGGGTGGAAACATACCATCAGCAGGTCTACAAAAGAAATAACTTACTTAAAAAAAAGTCAAACAAACAGAAAGACCATAAATACATTTGATCCAAAGTTACAGAAGAATTTTACTACACATGGGTTTACAGATAACACATTTTGACAAAAGTAATGTACAGCCAAATGAGATACAATTCTGATAAACAACAAAAATGTAGATCCTCCTCAACTTGTTTGGTCTGGATATTATGAGTATAATCCCAGTTGACATCAGTATCCCTGTGATCTGGCTCCTCCTAACTGATATACTGAGACTTAAAACATAACCCCTTGATGGTTATTAGTATTCTGTGAAAGATCTTATCATCTCTAATGAATATAGTATATGCGGGTCCATAAAGCACACCACACACAAGCACACATACTGAACTTGAATTTCACACTTAGGGCTGGTTGGCACTCTGCTGTAGGCAGGGCATTGGGACCATATACTAACTAACTTCCAGTTTACCCTCCTTCCAGCAGCATATACCTGGCCAATCACTGTGAAATTTGTCATCAGAAATGCTATCCTAGGTTCGAAACAAATGAATTTGTCAACACTCTTTAATGCTGATAGCATGTAACTATATTTCCATTTCTCTCCCTGCAACTTGCATGTGCTTAGGTCCACACTTAGTAATCCCAGTCATTAAAATGTATGGGTTCTGCCATCTTGTGCCATTTACAAGTTATACTCCATAAAGCTCAGTACTGCTTCGTAGGAAAGGAGAGGCCCAAGTACAGTTCTATTCTTGCAAGTGTGACAATGTATTTCTGTTTTAGTAGCAAATACTGACCACAGATGAATGAGAACCAGATTTTACAGAGTGTATGGAAAATGAAAACTGGGAAAACTCAACAGAAAAAGAACATTAAACAAAAACAAGACAATTCTAAATGAACTGGAAGGCTGACACAAGTTTTATCAACATTACCTAGTGTTAACTTCATTTACTTTAGTTTCTTTTTTAAAATATCATCTTACATAGTTCAATTGTTTAACTGCAACATGAGACCCAGGCTTAAGCATGTGATGTTTGCCATCACTTTAGCAGGTTGAATTTGCAAGGTAACATATCCACAGAATGTTGGAGCTTTTGGAATGATCTTAAAGATTATCTTGTCCAATATCTTTATTTTATAGATGAGGAAACAGCCATAGAAAAGTAAGTGACTTGCCCAAGGTCATACAGAAATTTAGTAATAAAGCCCTAATTATAATCCAGGTCTCCTCTCTAGGCTAATAATCCTCCCACTGTAGCCAACTCGTTATAATTGCTATTGGTTTCCTCTTAGGTACTAAATCAGGGAACATGGTGCCTGACGTAATGCTAGTATTATGGGATAGCATTCATCTGATGGCAGCTTCCAAAGGAGACTCTGATGGCACTAAGCAGCTTCTATTAAGTTTATCTTGCAAGTTCAACCAAATTAAGTGGTAGTAATTGCTACAAGTTGTATAGTATACTTGTACACAGAAGTGTGCACATGGAGGCAATATCTCAGTTCCCGCATTTGCAGATTCTGCTAGATATTGTTTAATATTAAACAGACATTCCCAATGCATAAGAAATTGGCTTATATTCATTTGATCACTAAAGGAGTATGGATCAGAAAAGGAGTAAAAAGTAACAATTAACCAGCAGAAAGATTATAGCAGAAACAAATCCTTTATGAAAAAAAAAATTCCTTCATAGGATAAATATTTCCAAGATCCCATTTATTTCCTTCCCAATCCACATGCAAATATATGTTCAGAATTGTGTGTTAAATTCACTCAGAACTCCAGGTCCATTAGACCATCAGTTTACAAATGCTGAATTTCAGTCCTCTTGTTTAGAGACTGGGGGAAACTTACATCACTGGCCATGCCTTTGTTTAACTGGACATTAATCACAAGTAACACAGAAAAGGGCTGGGAGATTCAAGTGGAGCTGGCTGGGTAAAGATTCCTGTAAGTATTTTAACATTGCAAATGGCCAATGGAAAGCCTGTGAGTTCTCTAGGTACAGGGTCTGCTTTTGGTGAAACTGAATAACATATCTGAGTTGACTACCTTATTATAAAGTTCTCACCTAAAATTTCTTTGGTGAGTTAGAATGAAATTCCTCTCTTTTGGTAGATGATCTTACTTTCTCCTTTAAAATCACAATTACTACATATAATTAGGCGGTTATAAAAGTACATGGAGACCATCTCAAGTCAAAACTAACAGGACTGTAACTGAATGCCAATAGGCAGAGACAATCCTAAATATCTGTCTTAATGATTTCAGGGTCAACTTTTAATTGTAAATCATAACTTCTATTTAGAGCAGTGATTCTCTCTATTGGTCATTAAAAGAAGAATCCTACCTGACTGACATAAATCTTGTTGGGAACTGGCAATTTTGTCCTTCTATTCTTCCAGAATTCAACCAGAAATCTGCTGAAACAATACAAAAAGGTAGGTAATCAAATAGTCACCTTTGGGATCTAAAGTAACCCAAACAGACATCTGGATGCCATACCAAAGTGGAAGGCAGCTTGTTTTAAAGAAGAAAAATGTGTTTGGAGTTCTAATTGTGACATCTCCCTAGCTTTAACTTAGAGATAAGAGTCTCCTAAGAAAGCACGTGCCATACCCGAGCGTGTGCCAACCTCAGCACCCAGGCAAATATAAAGCCTATGGAATAATTGTAACTAGCAAATATCTGTGCCCTGCATGCTCCGGGCTCCTCCCAGAAGGCATTTGCTCCTGGCATCTTTTCTATGTTTCTACAGTTCCCTTTCTGATGTTTATTACAAAGTAATATTATAACAACATCAAAGAAAAATTTTTAAAAGAAAAAATTTTTCCTATAATCCCACCACCCTAACACAACTGATTTCAATTATCTGTGTTCCCAGTCTGTATCCATATGCACACTTATTTTTACACAGTTGTAATCCCTGTTTATGTTATTTAAAAATGATTTTTATAGAATCTCTCTGAGAACCGGCAGCCTCATTAGAAATAAACAACCCGCTGAGCAAAGGAATATCATTATTTACATGATCTTCTAGTTGAGAAATATCCTTTATAGACAAACATCTCAAACTATCAAAACAGTTATACAGACAACAGGAAGCAATTTCATATTTCTTTTTCTTTTAGCAATGGAATGTGCTTCACAGGGGAGGGATAGATGTGAGGATCAGGTGGTTAAATTCAAACATTGGGGTGCAATTCACAAGCCTGAAAGAAATCTGAATAATGCAATTAAAGAATAAATACTTGAGTTTAATCTTCTTACATGAGTTGGCCATCCAGTAGCCAAAATGAAACATGGACGCACAAATATTTACAATGACACATAGACGAGATCAGCAAGAACGAAGTCACTACCCAATATGGTGACTAATTTGAGGATTGTGTTATCCAAAAATCCTCACGGGACCATGACAACACACTGGATCCTTGCTACAACATTAATGTTCTTTTCTTTCTTAAATAAATAATCTCTTCTGTGCTTCTCACCCTTCCCTGACTTTCCCACTGCCCTACTTCTATATCTCAGGACATTTTGGAATCAACATTCTATGTGCCCTTTTCTCAGAGCACTCTAGCAACATTAAAGATCTGGATAGACTCACCTGTGTAAAGATGAGCTTAAAAAAAATCCAAAGAAAGGGAATAAGCTGATAGATCACCTGGAGTCCAAGTTGAACAAATGTACCAAATGTGAATCCTTCAGCATCATTTTGGCACGAGAAACAGCTTCTCTCTAATACTTATTAGAAACATAGATAACTCTCCAATACAGGGAAGGGGCTTTGGAAGCTGTTCTCATTGGAAAATTCACCTAGATATTAATTTGTAAGAGTAATGCCCACTGGGATATGTCATCATCAAATGTTGGTATGAAGTGGTGGCAAAGAAGTATCTAGCTCCTTGTTGCTAATATGCTGAACTGAAAGCATAAATGAGCTGCTATTTCTCTACCTACAGTGACCTGAAGGATCATTGCTCCGGGTCTCCAAAATAACATCAAAAAAGCTTTAACAACGCATAAGAGATGTTAATGACTAGGGCTTCCCAACCAGGTTTGGGCTGTCTCCACTGGCAGGCTATAGTCATCAATGTACTGAATTCTATTTATATCCCAGGTATTTAATCAAATTCCCTGGCATTATGAATGAAAAAAAAAATTAAACAATATTAAATGAAATAAGAATTAAGCTCCCCCCCCAACACACACACACACATATTAGAGCAGTGTGGCATTAAAAATGTTAGGGCTAGAAACCTTTTCTTTCTTTCTTTTTTTTTTTGCAAAATATACCATAGTATGGTTCAAATTATTATTACCATTTAATTTTCTTTTCACATTTTATCTCAGGGGACATTTTCAAGGGTAGGGGGCAGTGATCAACCCCCCCCCCAAGATTTACAGTTAGAGAACAATAGGAAATCCACCAGTGATGTTGTCTCCTAAACATAAACATGTGGACTATACAGTCAGCAGGAACTAAAGAAAGTTTTCATTTTAAGGAATGTAAGGATGGTTGGTTAGATGGATGGATGTACCTTGGCAGAGAAGGAGAGGCCTATATCATTGATCTCTTTCCCCCTCTTGCTGAATGTAGATAGGTTCTATTCAGATTCTTTATATACTACAAATCAAGAAGCCTTCTACAGCACAAATTGCTAACTTTTCAAAGGCTTAGAGAAACAGCTTTCCGTAATTTATAAAATTGACAATACACTCAAAAGAGAAGCACATCCTGCTATGTGTACACCTTCCACATATTTTTCCATTCTTGAAGATTCAGGAATTGCCAAATGTTGACTTTTAATTAAATAGACACATGGTGAAATAACAGCCAATTTTGGGTATTTTCTCCAAGTCACAAAAGGAATCCAGCTGGAATGCCATTTCTTTTAATATATGATTTCAAACCAAAATTACTTTCACTGTAGAATCTCAAGATATTTATTCATCTCAAGATCTTTAATTAATCTTTATTAATTTGAAATATGCAGGATCTAAGCATTAATACACCATATCCTGAAACAGAAATTGGTGATACATAAGGAAAATAAGAACAAGAATTTAGAGCCAAATGTTGATTGGGATGTAACTTTCCCTGATCTCCTATTTGTTATGGAGTTGAATACTTACTGTTCTCCAGATGCTATTTTTCAGTTTTTAAAATGTTAAAAATTGTCAAATCTAATACTATTTTTGTCATGAGGAAATGTTGGTTAATGGATCCATTTCCTCTTCATGTGCCTGTTTTACAGTGTATGTTTCACAAGCACAAGAGAGGATTAAATTAGGTATCTTTACCTTTGTTTACTTAATGTCAATAAGGATTTCAGTATTATGCACATATTTTGTTTTCCTCTTGGCTCTCAGAGAAAGTTCCATCTTTTTTTTAATATGGTTTCTCTTGTCAGGATTTATGAGGTTTAGGACTTGGACTTACCCAACAGGGATTCCACAGTTGCAGTGTGCCTTTTTGCAGGTATCATGAAGATGAACAAGCTGGTTTACATAAATGATAACTCAACTACCTCTTAAGAATCACTGATTTAGTAAAAAGATTTCACCATTTGAGCTTTATTTATATGGTTTTTAAAATCCCTTCCTGAACACACATATTCCTCTCTGCTTTTGGAAAATGTCTTAAAAGAAACCTTTTCCAATACAAATGCAGAAAAATAGGTACACAAACCAAGCCACCACTATAGAAGAAGAATAAAAAATTGCAACTCTATTAGGGCATGGACTTCCACATGTTCACACAGCACTTGCTCTGTTTTTTTTTTGTTTGTTTATTTTTTGTGTTTTTTTTTCTTTTTGTTCATTTTTTTGCTTTGCTTTTTTGCTTTCTTTTTCTAAAAAAACATTTTGACATCTTTTTTCTGGACATCTAATGACGATGCAAGTGAAAAACATCACATTGGGTAAGGAGTTTTGAAGGAGGTTTGAATGCAAGAGGGACTACTCTCTAACTTAAAAACAAACACAACACTATGAAGAGGGAGTGTGCATCTTTGAGAAACCTTTTTCTTCAAAGTGAATGCACAAAATGAGAGGATTCACTACTGGCTCTTTCGCTTCACGGTGGAAGTGACCACTTTATGGCCACTTCAACATTGCTGCCCTATTTGGGCTGCGATTCAGGCTTACAAATAAATTACATATTCTGAAGGAGTAGGAAAAAGGCTTATAAGAAGTTTCTATGCATTTGAAAGTTAAAGAACCCCCACCCAGTTTGACTGTCTTTTCTTTCATCTTTCCTGCAGCAGAGTTTTATTTCAGTCTTACTCATGAGTGAGACGGTGAGGGGTAAGGCTTGCAGTCCTAGCGACTGCTGTTCTTAATTGCTTCCTTTGCGGCGATAATCAGAGGAGTCAGGCTGGAGAGAGGCTTGGCTAATTTTAAAAATGGATGCTGCAAAAGAAAGGGGGGAAAAAGAGTTACTGGAAAATTTTTCTCCAATGAGTATATTACTTTACATTTTCTATTAGCCCTTGTTATAAAAATGTATTTTGATCACCCAGTTAAATACCATTTAATTAAAAAGGTGCCAGATTTTGTCCTTCTGATGTTTTTGTACTTTGGTATCCTGAAATCCTCTGAATGCTGACTGGTACAGCCAGAACTCTGAGTAGGGATCTTATAATAACTCACTTGTTTTCAGTAGTCGGACTTTCTGATTTACTTAAACGGATGGATTTATCTGGAGTAGCCCTCAAAAACTTGAAAAAGAGTCTTCAGTTGACCACTAAAGAACTTTACCATGAAATCAATGGCTTCCTAACTGCCAAATCCAACAACTATGTCTCCACCATTTTTTTTTGTGGCCACTCTGCAGTACTTAATACAAGTGACTATCTCCTCCTTCGTTGAAACATCTTCCTCTTTGGATGCCTGTGACTTTCTACAGCTTTGGGTTTCCCACATGCATGTGCACTGACTACGCTCTCTCTCTATCTCCCCTGGTTTCACTTCCTCCTACTACCTCCCACCTACCAGAATTTGGCTCTCATCATATTTTTCTAACTTAATCATTTCAGATCTCATTTCCTCTCATGGTTTCAAACTATGAGCAGCTTTATGGAGATGATTCAAATCTATACTATGTGATCCGATCTGTTTCCAGAATGCTGATCCTAGTTCTCCAACGCTTCCTGGGTATTTCCTTTGAGAGTGTTCTCTGTCACTGTAAATCTAACATTAAAAATGTTAAAGTCTCCCAAAAAAGGTACTTTTGTGTGATATAAACCATAGGGGCTTTTGAGTCAAGCACCTAGGTTCAATCTCTGCCTCTGCTTATTATGATGATTAAACGAGATAAGTAACAGTCTCTTGTAAGCTACACAGGGGCCAAGAAATGTTAGTTGTTGTATTATCCTTTATCACTTGCTGTTCTACTGAATGTTACCATTGGTTTGATACCCTGAAGTCTTTTTTTTTTTTTTTTTTTTTTTTTTTTTTTTTTTTGCTATAAGGCACATGTGCTTGCCAGACAGAGAGAGACAGAGAGACAGAAAACGAGAAATCAGCCCCCAGGGGGGATGGACATGCCGCAATCCCTTCTCCTCCATTTTCCTCTTGGGATCTTGGGCACACACGCACATGCGCCCAGCGTGAGTTTTAAGCCACCGGGTCCAGGACGTGAACCGCGGTCGACTATGTGGGAGTCCAGCGACATAGCCATTACGCCAACTGCTGGTCCCAGATACCCTGAAGTCTTTAATCTTACTCTACCTTATAAAGCACATGCAATCAGTTACCAAGTACTTTCTTCTCAATGTGTCTTAGATTTATCTCTTGCTTCTCTTAACACAGATCTAATCTCAAACTATAATAATTCTCCCTTGGTCTCTCTGATTCCATTCTTTTTCTTTTGCTAATTTTATTGGATATTATGAGACAGACATTATTAGACAAACCTTTCATGATGTTTGTCCCTCAGTTATATTCCACATTTCCCCACTGCCTACTGTCCAAGGCCCTCTATGGTCTTACCTCCTTAAGCTTCCTTATTTGAACTGGAACTTAAACTACAGTTTTTGTAGATCTGTTTCCTTAAACAGTGCCTGCGTGCCTTTGATTACACTATAACACTTCCATCTGAAATCCCTTCCCTTATTTTTTTCAACCTATCTTCTGTTTTCCCAGGACCAGCAAAATTCTTTCCTATTCACAGATATTTTCTGATCACTCTAGCTTACAGAGGTTATTTCTCTAATCAACCATATAATTCACTATTTGAACAGACACTTAGTTTCAATGAATGTTTAAATGGGCTTTCATTATCTTTTGATGTGCCCAAGGAATTTATAAATTTCTTGAGAGTAGGAGTCATGCTTTTAACAAATTTATATCACTCACTGTGCATTATAAACTGAAGTTGCTCAATAAATATTCACTGATAAACAGAGAATTGACTTAGGCCATACAGAAAAGTATACAAATATTTAGTCCTGTGTCTTTTCTCTAGCTTTTCAGTGGCATGACTGTCATGCATCTCTTTCTTCTCTGACCTCTAAAATAAGCACTGATGTTAGAAAATAGAGTAATATAGATTTAAGGAGATATATGGGTTATTGCTTACATGGAAAAAATGAAAAGATGAACAAAGTATTCAATTTAGACTCAAACTATAGTTCTGTATCAGTTATATGACTGGTTGACATAAAAGAATTGATGGGAAACCAATTAATGAGATAATAGATTCAATAATCTATTTAGCTGTATAGCTATTTTAAAAGAACCTATATTGGGGCCAGCAGGTGGCGGGGTGGTTAAGGGTGCTGGACACCCACATGGCCGACTGTTGTTTGAGTCCTGCACCTGGCGACTTGCTTTCTCACTTTTCCTCTCTCTCACTCTGTCCTTCTCTAGTCAAGTTAAAATAAAGTTAAATTTTAAAATTCTTAAAAAAAAAGAACCTATTTCTTTGCTCTTCCTCAGGGAAGGCATAATGGGAATGGTGCATCAGGATGGTATATTTGGTAGAGGGAGGGGTGAAATGATGTGGAAGTAAAGCAGCACTCAAAGTCAGGGTTTTCATCTATAATTTCAGGATGAATTAACCAGAGCATTAACAAAGGGTCATTCCAAGTTTGATATTTTAGGGCCTTATCACAACCTGTGAAATGCTCATAACAGAAAATAATGTGTTAGTATATTTAATTCCTCCAAATAGGTTTATCCCAGGTGAGATTTGGGTTGGGGTTGGATATTTTTTGCCTAACTATAGCTTTCTGTTTCTTGAGGGAATTTAGAAGTAATAGGACTGCTATAATATATATATTTTTTGAAGGAAGGTGGGCTAGAACAAACTGTATCTTTGGTTAACATTGTATAATTAAATGTTGCACCCTTTGTTTAATAGGCTTATTCAAAGTCACAGAGAGGACAAGCAGTCACTGTTCTTAGATGTTACAAGTCTTGATATGAGAGGTCTTGAAAAAGTTCATAGAAATGTGCATTATGAAAAATCTATGCATAAGTTTAAATTTTTTTGCACCAAAATAAACTCATACTTTAATTTCATTTTTCCACAAACTTTTAGAAGTCCCTTCATCTATGTGCCCAAGGAACAGTTCCCAATAGTGAATCTATGTGTATAATCCTGGGCATGTACAGCTTTATCAAATAAATATACATTTTTTCAGTTTAGTTTGTGTGTGATATGTGATGGAAAGTAAGAAAACCCAGAGTTTGAATTCCAGGTAACACTTAAGAGCTGTTTGAACCTCAATTTTCGCATATACAAAACGGGATAACACCTACCCTCCTGTAAGGCTGTTGTAAGAATCAAATGAGATAAACTATATAAAGAATTTGATACATAATATAAATACTAATTGTCCTTATATATACTGATCCCTGGAGTCATGAAAGGACAAATAATTACACAGGCACATAATACTGGATGGTACTTATCCAGACAAACAGGAACCTGGCATTTGGCATCACAAGGTAAGAGGTTTTGATCAGCAAAACTTTAGAGTAACAAATGCCACAGAAATAACTGCAGAGTTACATAGAGAATTACCCCGGGCCAGAGCACCTGCATACATCCTTGGCACAAATAAAGTTTAGAACAAAACAGCAACACCAGAAAGATTTTTTTCCCTTGTAAAATAAGATTTCAAGAAAAACATGAGATATTTATGGATTAAACTACTAACTTTTCAGAAGAAAGGCACTGTGTCAATCATCTATTAGATCCCACCTATATCATGTGCCTGTGCTCTAAAATCAAATGCTAATAGCCTAACTGAATAGACATCTCTTGACAGAGCTCTCTTACTGTCACACATGGAGATGGAAAAGCTCAATATCATGACTCTTTCTTTGTAATTGTCCTATTTGATGTTCACCTGCAAAAGCTCCTTGGCAGATCCTCGCCTATCCACATCCATTTCAAGACAGCGATTTAAAAAGTCACGGAATACAGCTGACAGTCTCTCAGGATTCTGGAGCTCTGGGGTTCCATTAGTGGCTATCAGATATAATGCCTAGAGAAAAAAAATTAGAAAAATCTATTCAGCACATATATACTAGGATCATGGGTTGACATAGAGGCACAAATCTAGTTTCTTCTGTTTTATACAGTGGATCTTAACCATTCAACTTTAGAGAATGATGCTGACATATATTTCAGAGTTTCTATAACATTCAGAAATTGTTAATCTTTACAGGAATTCAGGTGACAGCGAGAAATCCACTATAAAACACACAAACACACACACACACACACACACACACACACACACACAAAACAATTTGGAAATAAGGTTATAATGTTGTCCTCTTAGAGTTAAGTCAGTAAAAATCCATAAACAAAAGTCAGGAAGGTACAAAGGACAGGTAAATGTCCATCTTGTTTGATGAATACTTGTGACTAGATATTGAATTGATAGAGTAGATTGCAAAATTAAAGAAGTACAAAGAACCAGAAAATGGCAGTGCCTGGAGGAGAGGCAACCTATGGGGCCCAGGGACTTAATTACTTTTGTCCTGTGGCAGTTGGATCCCTATTGATTTCAACTATATGTCCCATGAAGGTCTACCTGTAATGACAGGAAATATGAGAGAAGTTGACATTGGCATTTCTGGAACCTGACAAACATGTATCCTATGTTAAAACAAGATGATAATAGGGCCAGCTGGTGGCATAGTGGTTAAGGTGCTGGACTTCCACATGGTCGACTGTAGTTCAAGTCCCAGACGCAGTGGCTTGAAACTGAAGGCCAGTATGTGTGTGTGTGTGTGTGTGTGTGTGTGTGTGTGTGTGTGTGCCCAAAATCCCAAGAGGAGAATGGAGGAGAAGGGATTGCTGCATGACCATCCTCCTGGGGGGTGATTGCTCCCTTTCAGTCTCCAACGAACAAACATACCTTATAGCAGAAAAAAACTCTAAAAAAATGTTGCTAATAATCAAATATACATCTCTGAAATCTTTGTTGTGAAAGACCACCACTGAGCTAGTTCCTCACCATATGCTGACAGAACCAAAGACCTTAGCTTTCAAGACAGAGTTGGACCAATGACCATGATTAATCCACAAAGGCAAACCCATATATTTATAAAGGCTCTTGGTAGACAAAAATGCTGGCCATTTCTGATGCCTACCTTAAGTAAACAATTCTAAAGCATTTAGTAGGTATTAAGTAATGCATTAGATGTTGGAGATCCAAAGATGAAGAAGACAGCGATCTTGCTCTCAAAGATCACACAATTTAGTGAGGGAGAGAGAATTATAGAAAGCTACAATACAATGAGATAAGAGATAACAAAGGAATAAATAAAGTATGAAGTAAATATAAGGATGAAGCAATTCACAGCAGAGCTCAGAGAAAACTTCGCAGAGGTGTCTGGCATTCGAGTCTTGAAGAACGAGTAGGGGTTTGCCTGCAGGTACTCTCATGAGGGTTATGGTGGACCATGCAACTAACCTCCTAACTCTTATGAAGACATGCTCTCTCCTGAATTTGCTTGAGATTTGCAGAACATTATCATTCCTTTTTATTTTTTCCCACTATTCCTCCAAATATTATTATTACAAGCATTCTAACCAAAGTGCTTCCCAGACCAGCTTCCATCAGCTGGTAAGGATATACTTTCTCCTTTCTAACAACCCCCACAGCTGTACTTTAGAAAGTACTGTTTAATCTAGTGGCTGTCATTTACAGATCAGAATCATCTAAAATGCAGATTCCTGGCTACCCAGAGTTTTTGACTTAGTAAAACTGGAAAGGGACCTAAGATTTTTAATAAGTGACCTGTTGTTGCTAAAGGTCCTGGTTTTAGGATCATACTTTGAGAACAACTGGTTTAATTCACCCAGGTAATTAAGCAATAAGTTAACTAGTTTCCCACTTTCCTGCACATTAGAATCACTAGGGGAGAATAAAAAAATAAAAATTCATGCCCAGTTCTCATTTCCAGGCTAATTAAGTGAAAATCTCTGGGAATGAAATCTAGGCATCAATATATTAAACTCTCCAGGCAATTCTAATTTAAAATTTTTAAAGAATTATTTATTTGATTTTATGTATTTATTATTATTCTTCAATTTGCTGGGGGGAGGGCAGAAAGCGAGTGAGAAAGCAAGCCACCAGGTCCAGGACTTGAACCGTAGTAATCCATGTGGGAGTCCAGCACCTTAATTACCACACAACCTGCTGGCTCCAGTAATTCCAATTTGTAGACAACATTAAGAACCACAGGCTGAGGACCTGCAGCTCCTCCGGACTGAATAATTCAGAATCTTAGGACCAACAGATGGCGTAATGGTTATGTCATTGGACTCCCATATGGCTGATCGTGGTTTGAGTCCCAGACCCAACAACTTGAAATTCATACCAAGCATGTGCATATGCCTGCCCCAAATCTTGAGAGGAGAATGATGGAGAAGGGATTACGGTGTGGTCACCCTCCTGGGGGGGGCGGGTGTGATTTCTTGCTTTCTGTCTCTTTGTCTGTCTCTTTGATGATCACACGTGCCCTATAGCAAACATCTCTAAAATAATAATAATAATAATAATAATAATAATAATAATAAATAATAATAAAATAACTCAATCTCTGCATCATAAGCACACCAAATGTAAGAGCTTCAGAATTCTACAGAAGATTCTTTTGCATAGTGATATATAAGAATTATAATGCCATGTCTTTCTATAGAGTATAATGAAACTCTTGGGGTTCTGTTTCTAGCACATTAAAAAACTCACATGTAGGGACCAGCAGGTGATGTGGTAGTTATGGCACTGGACTCCCACATGGCCAACTATAGTTCGAATACAGGACTTGGTGACTTGTTTTCTCACTTTCCCTTTCTCTTTCCCTCTGGTGAATTTAAAATAATAATAATAATAATAAAATTAAATAAGTAATTCTTTTTTTTTTTTTTTTTTTTTTTTTTTGGAGAGGTTTTTTTTGCTATAGGGCGTGTGCGCTCGCCAGACAGACAGAGAGAGACAGAGAGATAGAAAGCAGGAAATCACCCCCCAGGGGGGATGGCCACGCCGCAATCCCTTCTCCTCCATTCTCCTCTCGGGACCTTGGGCACGCACGCACACGCGCCCGGCGTGAGTTTAAGCCGCCGGGTCCGGGACTCGAACCGCGGTCGACTACGTGGGAGTCCAGCGACATAGCCATTACGCTAACTGCTGGTCCCAATAAGTAATTCTTAAAAACAAAACTCACATGTTAATATATCACCCTCCAAATGAACAATTTCCTTTTCCCCACCTCTCACTCTATTATAATTTTCAACTCCTTCACTGATGAACAGAAAACACAAGCAACAGCTATTGGGACCTGCATGCCAAAATATAACTCAGTGGCAATTAAAAGGAGATGGGATGGGAAAGGAACTCACAGACTGCTTTTATTGATGGATCTAAAATCAAATGGCACAATTGCAGCAGATATGTTAAATTAAGTTCAAACAGTGTTTTGGTTCTTGGATGATTAGAGCTTGAAGCGTGTGTCTTTATAAACCATCTTTATTCCCTTATTAAAAGAAAATTGCTTGCTGCAAATTACATTTGCTGCTGCCTCTTGAAACTCTGATTTCACCCGGCTACAACTTCCCCAAACTCACTCTCCTTTCCATGCTTTTTCTGCTCTGTAACTAAGCCTGGCCCTAAACAAACGCACTTCCTTTATCCCTTTCTCTAGATCTTTTCCACTGTCCTTAGGTCTGTGTGCATGATAGAGTATTGAATATTTTTATTCAATTTTCTTTCGCCATTTTTTTAAAGAGTGATTTTTGCTATAGGATGCATGCACTCGCCAGAGAGGCACAGAGAGACAGAAGGAAAGAGAGAAATCACCTTCCCACATTCCAGGAGGGATGACCATGCCACAATCTCTTCCACTCCATTATACTCTTGGGACTTTGAGCACGCACGCACAGGTGCCTGGCATGAGTTTAAACCACCAGGTCCAGGTCTCAAACCATGGTCGACTATGTAGGAGACCAACGAAATAACCATTACACCATCTGCTGATCCTCTTTCACCATTTATAGCTTAATACATTCTACTTCGAATAATTTTCTTCCTACCCAGTACATGCACATCTTCTCTACCCAATTCCTTTGAAACTCACTTCAATTTGTGCCTATTTACTTCAGAAAATGAATGCCCTCTTTCTACTGCATGTATGAATAATAAAAAAAATTATTTTAATTACAGTTGTTAAGGTCAAGTAGTGTTACAATACATCAAGGGATTAAAAAAGTCCTGTAATTCGAAGGAAAATCAAAAGTAATAAAGAGCCAGTGTTATGAATTTCAACATCAGTTCAACGAATAAATCTGTTCTCATCAGAATGTCTACAAAATGTCTGGCTGTGGTTTTTGTTGGGGGTCATGGAGGACTGAAGGTAGAGGGTCTTGGTTGATAGCCTGCCTAACAGCTGACTTTAGCCTTCGATGATTAGGGTCTATTTGCCTACAACTCCTCAACCCCAATCTGGGTATCAAATGCAAAACTACCTTTCACTCAACACTACCAAAGGTCTTCAAAAGTTCATAAAAAATGGGTAGTATGGGGAAAAATATGCGTGATATTCCAAAAATTTTGTACCAAACTAAACTGATATTTTAATTCCATTTTTCCCCATAAACTTCTTGATGTGCCATCATAAATATTTTTTGCTGTTCAAAAAAATTCTTCGTAGGAGCCAGCAGGTGGTGAAATGTTTAAAACACTGGACTCTTACATATCCCACCACAATTTGAGTTCTGGACCTGGCAGCTTGAAACTCATGCTGGGCACACATGTGTGCATGCCCAAAATCTAAAGAGGAGAAGGGATTGTGATGTGTTCAATTCCCCAGGGGTAATTCCTCACTTTCTCTTTCTCTGTCTCTCTGGTAAATACACATGACCTATTGCAAAAATTTCTCTCTAAAAAAAAATTCTTCGTAAATATAACTTAAGGACTACATGATAGTTCATCATGTGGATTCACCATAATTCTTGGTGGGCTGATTTTTTAAAGATCCATGTAGAATGTCAGAATGGGAGAAAATATTTGCAAATTATTCTTCAGACCAATAATTGATAGCCAGAATATATAGGGTAATCAAGTGGCTCACTCATAAAATAATGACTAATCCAATAAAAAATGGGCAAATGATTGAGATAGACAACTCTCCAAAGAAGACTTACGAATGGCAAAAAAGCATCTGAAAAAAGGTTAAAGTCTGTTGTCATAAGGGAAATTCAGATTAAAACCACAACGAGATATCATTTAACCTCAGTTAGAAATACTAGTATCAAAAAATAAAGAATGAAAAGTGCTGGTGGGACCAGCAGTTGGCATAACGGCTGTGTTGCTGAACTCCCATGTGGTCGACTGCAGTTCGAGTCCTGGACCCAGTGGCTTAAACTCACTCTGGGCTCGTGTGCGTGTGTGCCCAGGATCACTAGAGGAGAATAGAAGAGAAGGGATTGCGGTGAGGCCATCCCCCCTGGGGGGGTGATTTCTGGTTTTCTAGCTCTCTCTCTCTTTCTGGCGAGCGCACGTGCCCTACAGCAAAAAACCCTCAAAAAAAAAAAAAAAGTGCTGGTGAGGCTGTGTTGAAAAGAGAACCCTCCTACACTGTTGGTGGGAACGCAAATTAGTACAACCTCTGTGGAAAACAATGGTTGTAGGTCAAAAGCCTACAAATAGAACTACCATATGACCCAGTAATCCCACTCCTTGTATTTATCCAAAACAATCAGAAAGAGACTTGCAGATCCATACTTATTGCAGCATTATTCACAACTGCTAAAACATGGTACCAACCTAAGTATCCCAAAATTGATGATTGAGTTGAAAAACTATGTAACATATATACTATGAATATTATTCAGCTATAAGAAATAATGAAATCCTATCTTTTGACTCAAGGTGGATGAATGTAGAAGACTTAATGTTGAATGAAGTGAGCCAGACATTGAAAAATATACATCGTATATCCCCACTCAATTTGTACTGTGTGCTACAGAAGAGGTTGAGAGATCTGAAGATGAAATGGTACAGAGGATGGGTGTAGATGCTAGAGACTAAAAGGGGGGAGAGCAGATGGTAGAGAGTGGGTGTTGGAGAGCGGGTGTGAGGTGCAAGTGGAGGAAACATTTGACAGATGAAAAAAGTGTAAAATTCTCTGCTAAAAAAACTGTATGTATAGTATACATCATGATGGAGACTGTATAATGTGAAATTTTTAAAAAGACAAATGAAAAAAATCAAAAGAAACAAGCCAAAAAACCCCCCACCAAATTGCTACTTTTTTTCTAAAAGAATAGTAACAAACTTAAAATACATTCTGATTTTATCTCTTTTAATTTTTTAAGGTTTATTTATCTATCTTTTCCATGAAAGACAGAAAGATGGGGAGCAGACAGAGGGAGACAGGTACCTCCAAAAGATCATGGACACTTGTGCACATAGTGGTTTATTCAAGGATGTCCCAAGACACAAACCCAGGATCTTTTCCATATAGGTTCAGTTGCCCTAACCACCACACCACTGCCTGAACCTTGTCATTTTTCTAGAGTTGACAGTAATGACTGAGTGCCTACATTAACTAGACAAATTGGTAATATGGAGTACAAATCACAGTTCCTTTGGTGTCATCAGCATCTCCAGGTTTTCTATCTGCATCTGTCTCTTCTTCCAATTAAGAGCATTTATGCACTTCCTACATGTAATAAGGATGTTGGTTTCTAAAGCATTTTCCTCACAACTACAAATTACAGATTAATCCTCCTCCATAACCTGGGTGGGCTAGGTCAGGAAGACAAGCAGGCTAAGAAAAACAAAACAAAACAAAAGACACACATAGAGTACTAAGAAGAAGATAGAAACACACCAGCATGTTAACAGTGGTTCTCTCAGGGTGGAACAATTATTGGTGACTTAATTTTTAAATATATTTTTCAATTTTCCAAATTTTCTACAATGAACACAATTGCTTTTATTATTTTTTACAACCTCCAAAACATTGTTGAAAAAATAAATTTAAAAAGCCATGATGTCCAATTTACAGAGAAGTCCTCATCTATTTCTCTTTGTCTTCCTAGGATTAAACCTGCTTTTCATCAAGCACTACCCTTTAAGGGAAACAAAAACGCAGACTATTTCTTTTTCAACTATTGTTTTCATTTTAATTGCAACAGTATTATTTCCATTGCAAAAATCCACACTTTCAGTTACATTATAGGCTAAACTGGCCTTTGTGGATTGGCCTGGGAACCTAATCACTATGTATAATGTTGTTTTTATGGGAAAAAGCACTCTGAGTTCCAAATAATAAACTTAAAAATGAACTTTTGGAATACATCTGTGTGTAAGCTGGGGACTATCTTAGTAAAAAAGAAAATTGCTGCCACACTGACCTGCTAATGAGAGACGAATACAGTTGTAGCCAAAATAACAATTACAGCAAAAAGAGTTTTACTAGCAAAGTCAAGAAAAGATTGAGGAAAATAGATGAGGATGAAGAAAGATTGAGGAAACTAGATCTAGGCATGAGTAATCATGTTTTAGTTTTATGTGAATTAGTGAAACACAAAAGGAAATGTGCCAGCTGTAAGAAATTAGACTAGAATATTTCCATATAGTTTGTTGCTTTTAATGGAAGAAAGCATGGAATCATCCTTGAATTCTTCTTATATATCTAGCAACCTTCCCCTCCCTCCACTCTTACTATTATCATCACACCACTCTGTTAACACAAACTTTACACAAGTCTTTTCTACCCATCCACTTCTTTCTATCCCTATTGTCTCTTCTTAGGGTTGGGCTTCACTCAGAAGAACACCATACCCTCCTAATTGGTTTTCTTTATTGGAGCCTTTTTATTTGTCAGTTTCTGCTTCTTAATCGTATCTCACCATAGATATCACTATATCATTCACTTTTTTGCTTTAAAATTTGTGGTCTACAGATTTGGTTTTAAAATAGTGTCCCCCCAAATTCCCCTCCAGAGTAGCTAAGAGGAAAAAAGGACGGAAGGAGATATAGAGTAGATTTTAGGACTCTACCCTGACACATATCTGTTTCAATCAGAGAAATTTTTATTTTTTTCTACTCTTCTCATGCTTCCAAGCAAGGTTTCATTGAAATCAGATCACTATGCACTCTGTCCTCTATATTGACAGGATTCACTTTCACAGATTTAGCCAACTGTGATAAAAAATATTTGAAGAACAAATTGGTTGCACTTGTCCTGAACATGTGCAGGCTTTTCTCTTATCAATATTCTTTAAAAATACAGTGTAACAATTATTTACATAGCATATATGTTGGATTAGGGATTATAAATAATCTAGAGATGATCTAAAGCATATAGGAGGATATGTTAGGTTATATGCACATAGTATGCCATTTTACATAAGGGACTTGATGGATTTCAGTATCCATGGGGATCCCAGAAAGCCCTACAGTTACCCAGGGATAGACAAAGCTAATTGTTTGAAAGCCAGTGGTTCCTGGGACCAGCAGATAGTATAATGGTTACATCACTGGACTCCCATATAGTCCAGTGTGTTTGGAGTCCTAGACCCAGTGGCTTAAAACTCATACCCAGTGCATGTGTGTGTACCCAAAATCCCAAGAGGAAGATGGAGGAGAAGGGATTGCAGCATGGCCATTCCCCCGGGGGTGATTTATTGCTTTCTCTCTGTTCAGCAAGCACACACATCCTATAGCAAAAATCTCTCTCAAAAGAAAGAAAGAGAAAAAGGAAAAAAAAAAGATGAAAAACAAAAACAATGGTTCCTTAGCATAAGGTTCTCCATGATTTGAACCCTGCCAACCTTTTCACTCTTTATTTGTTCTCTTCACACCTTAAAGTCCTTCTCACCCACCCTCACACACATAAGCAGTAGACATGCTCATATACCATTCATACCTATTTATTCATTGTTCTTTGAATGAGAAATGTTTTCTCAGAACTGCCTAAAATGCTACCCTCATCTCCCTAGGTGCCTGGTGAACTTGTACTTGCTATTCAAGCTCTAGTTCAAATGGCATTTCCTCTTCTCCATTTCTCCCAGATAGATATGGTAATTAGCCACTCCAGTGATTATCCACCCCAGTTTTGAAGAAACTGTCCTGGGTTTTAGTACTGGAGGTCTATGTCTCTCAATCCCAAGCAAACTAGGATAGTTGGTCACCCTGTGGGTAGTGACCCATTCCCTCCTTTGAGCTCCCATAGTCCTTCATTCATGTATCTAGTTTAATCTTGTATTGGAAAACTATTTCTTGTTTTTTTTTTTGGTTGTTTTTTTTTTTTTTTGAGAGTTTTTTTTTTTTTGCTATAGGGCGCGTGCGCTCGCCAGACAGACAGAGAAAGACATAGAGACAGAAAGCGAGAAATCACCGCCCAGGGGGGATGGTCACGTTGCAATCCCTTCTCCTCCATTCTCGTCTCGGGATCTTGGGCACGCACGCACACGCGCCTGGCGTGAATTTTAAGCCACCGGGTCCGGGACATGAACTGCGGTCGACTACGTGGGAGTTCAGCGACATAGCCATTACGCTAACTGCTGGTTCCCGGAAAACTATTTCTTGTTTACAGGTCTGACTTCACTTCTGGACTGTGAATCCATGGAAGGTAGGAACTAGGTCATGATCATCTCTGAATTTTGTGGCAATCTGCTTAAAATAGATGCTTAATCAATGCTTTCGTCACTGAATCAAATAAGGGACAAAAACTGTAAACTTAAGTGATCTATGAATAGAGTAGTTTTATATGCAAAGTATTAAAGCTCAGAATCTAAGATAACCTATTAAAAATATAAGGAGATACACAGAAAATGAAAAATAAAACATGTTTTCAGAGTTGAACAGGTCTGGCATGTGGTAACTTCTGACTACTCACTCATAAGAGCTCTATTGCTTCTCCACACTGCTATCAAAGGGAGGGAAAACTGGAAAAAAGATGACCACATGTCCAATGCAAATAAACCCAAAGAGAAAGGAGTGAGAACAAGTGTTCTCTGGCACTGGAAACATGTTCAGAAACATCTTTGCTGGCTGATCTTAAAGAGAGAAGGTGCCATTGATTAATCTGCTAGATCATTAAATAAGGTTTTTTTTTGTTTTTTGTTTTTTTTTTTCTTTTTTTGGAGAGGTTTTTGCTATAGGGCGCATGCGCTCGCCAGACAGACAGAGAGAGACAGAGAGATAGAAAGCAGGAAATCACCCCCCAGAGGGGATGGCCACGCCGCAATCCCTTCTCCTCCATTCTCCTCTCGGGATCTTGGGCACGCACGCACACGCGCCCAGCGTGAGTTTAAGCCGCCGGGTCCGGGACTCGAACCGCGGTCGACTACGTGGGAGTCCAGCGACATAGCCATTACGCTAACTGCTGGTCCCAGGTTTGTTTACTCTGTAAGATGAGGTGATATAGGGTCCATGATCTACTGATCTTATTTATAATATTAGAAATACAACCTTTGGCCAATAACTAAATAAGTGCTAGCTTTCTTCACTGTAATATACATATTACCTGGAAGTTTCTTATGTTCTAGATTTCTTGATAATACATCTAAATAACTAGGCAATAACATACAAACTTTGAAGGCATCACTGACCCTGAAGTGCAACTGAATTTACCTTACTACTATGAGAAACTAGTTTATCCATTTGAAGGAATAATTCAATTTACCTTACTGGCAATTTCCTCAGTTAAAAAAGATCAAAGCAGTCATCATAGAAGTTACCATATTTCTTTTTTTTTTTTTTTTCAGGGAGGGGAAGGTAAAACATTTATTCCAAGCCAGATTGTAAAATGTATGCTGCACCATTCCCTGTCGCTGTCAGCACCTACAAGGAAAAACGGGCCCAACAGCAGCTCCGCCCAAGCTTACCAACCTGCTTCTGTGAGGTTTTTCTATCCTCACAGCAAAGGGTTCCATAACTTTAACTCATTTTGTGCAGAGAAGTAATAGATAGCATTTCTCATTTAAACCATGACTTAAACCCTATCTCTTGGTTTATCTATCTTTATTTTCTAATTAAAATAGGAAAAAAAAAGAAGGAAATAAGGGACAATAGAGATTACACTATGTTGACACAGACCTTAAATTCTAGTCAAAATTAAGACCAACATTAAAGGCTAACTGATTGTTTAAAGAAAATAACTATATGGAGTCTGATCAAAACCTATATGAACCACATCTCAGTATTAGACTCAATAATGTAAGAAAACAACTCTCGACAAAGTTGGAGTCCACAGTTGTCAAGTGTGCGCTATCGGGCGTAGCAGGTCAAAGTCCGGAGAAACGAGTTCTCTCTCCATTTCTCTCTCACGCCTTGTGATAAAGGCTTCTGTTTCGGTATAAAGAGCAGCTCCCATTGCCACATGGTGCCTGTAGCTCACAGGTGAGACTATGGCACAGGTATAGCTCTTATCACTACTGGTTCTTCTTCCTCATCTTCTTTGGTGGGTATTTGGATTCTGTTCTTCAATGCAAAGGCTGGTGACTTGGGGACAGTGATTGGAAGTACTTTCTTCTCAGGAATACCCACAACATCTTCCAAGATCTTAGTAGGGCAAGGTTTGGAATGAAATTCAAAGTGCTCATCCTCTGATTTCTTCTTGGACTTTCGCTCCTGGATTCTTTTCTCGATTTCCAAATCAAAGCCAATAGGCTGAGTGGGTGGTTTCACAGGCGGTTTCTTAGGCAAGATGGGCCCACCTTCAAGAATTCTGGGATCAAGTTCCTGTGCTTTGAATTTGTATTGTCGAAGTTTCTCGAGCTCCTCAGACTCCTGATCAGCTGTGCTTTTGCAGGTCACAGGCCTGACGTGCTGTTTGGTTTGTAGTACAGGGGTTTGTGGATCTCTGGAGAGCTTGGTCACAGAAGATTTGGAGGGTAGCAGGCTATTATCATCCTTTTTGCTCCTCAAATGATATCTGTTAGGGTTTCGTTTATGGAAGGTTTCAACCTGCTGTGCAAGGGGCACATATTTAGAAGTTGTTTCATCAAATGTTCTTTTCTTTCCTTGGGACAGGTTGAAAGGCTTAATAACGGTACATCCCTTATTCACCTGAGCAGGAGACAGAAGATGCTTTCGCAATTCAGAAATGAAGTTTACCTCTTTATAGTCCTCCTGGTTCTTAGGATGTTGTTTGATTCGCTCATCTGTGCGGAAGTGGAAGTCAGTTGATTTGGTGACGTGGCTCACTGATTTCTTCACAGGTTGTCCTGCTCCTGCAAGAGCAAGTTTCTTGAATTCTTCATTCTTTTTCTGCATCTCCACTACCTCCTGCTGCATTTTCATTCTCTTCTCCAACTCCTGCTCTTCAGTACTTTTGAGAACCTTCTGTTTCACTGGTGGCATACAAGGCCACCAGTTTGTCTGCCCTTGGCTTTCTCTGGGAGGGATTCATTCTTCTCACAAGTATCTTCATGGGCACTACCTTCTTTCTCTTCCTCTGGCTTTTTATTGTTGGAAACTTTCATTTTTTTTAGAGGGTGGAATTTCACTGATGGTTACAGGAGTGGCACATCTCTTGGCTTTCATTCTTACACGGCATTTTTTTTTTCCAAATCCTTCTGAGCAGAGAGTCTAAGAGATCTTCTCTGAGTTTGAGCTGGAGTATTTTTTGATATGGCTCCCTCTACTTCTAAGGAAGAACAAACATTTGATGGAATGGATTGCTCCATGAGATTTTCCTTTTCTGACTCTTTATAACAAGTGTTGTCCACTGGCCTCAAAGGTGTGACAAGAGCTTGCTGAAGATTAGCTTTTTTCAAAGGAGTTTTGCCCTGAAAAAGTCCTCCTGTCCCATTCTTCCCAGGAAACTTATTCCCCAAATTGGCCTTCTCCTCAAACTATGAATCTATATTTTGAGTATCTTCTTCATCATCCAAAGACGTAAAATTGATGAAGTCCATGGGGGCATCATAGGAATAAGAGGTTTTAACTTGTGACATTGTCATTCGCTTAGTACAGAAGAGCAAGTTTTCCCAATGTTCGTATCACTTTTCTCACAGGACACTTTCTATGGTTTGATCAATCTGTCATCAACTTGCCTACAGGCTTTAATCAAAGTTGTAATACACTCTTTCACTTCTTTTCTGAAATCTTGAAGTCTGACAGATACTTCTTTATCAAGAACCTCTCCTCGTTAGCCCTGGTTCTGACAATGAAGCGCCCGCAGAAGTTACCATATTTCTGAAAAGAAGTCCCAAAACATCCATATGTACCCAATAAATTTTCATTAAGGCCATTTTGCAATGGGATTAACCATTTAATTAAAAAGTTTTAGTTTGTGACTTCAGTGCATTATAACAGTTTATATACTTTAGGTTAAGACATTAGAAAATAAACCAGGGGATTTATATGGAAATGCACTAACAACCAAGAGACGCTCTAGCACCAATAAAAGAATCATTTTACAAAGAGGATAGGGTATGGTACAAAAATTTCTTTGTAAGGTAAATATTTGGGACTCAAAATTCATTTTCAAATGGAAATGATGTTATATATGGTGAGTGGGTTCTTCACCTGGCCCACAAAAATCTATTTACCCTACAATATAACTGAACTATAAGAGCAAATGGGTTATTCATCTGTATTTCAATATCTGTATAAATTTTATATCAATAAAGAATATTAATAAATAACATTTATTGATTACTATTAGCTCATGTAATCCATACAACCACCCCTTGAGGTAGAACCCCAATTGATAGATGAAGAAACTGAGGCCTGTGAGGTTAAGAATAATAACTTGCCTAATGTCACACAACTATTAGGTTGTCTGGAAAGTCATGGCATATTTTCCTATGTTTTTCTATGCAAAAATGCATCACGACTTTCCCCAATGACCCAAAAATAATGGAGCAATCAACATTTAAATCCATGGTGTGTTAGTCCAAAATCTATGTATTTAACCACTGTATAATACCATCTCTAACAGTTCCTAGTCTCTGGGATAGGAGTTATCCTAACAGAGTCAGGCAAGATCTTTTCAAGAAAAGACTAGATAGTGGTACAGCAGCAAAACATGACACTCTTTGAGGCTAACCTACGACGGAAGGTTATTTATTTCTTACATAGTCTCTCTCACTCATGGAAGAAATAAGTAAACTTTAAAGAAAAAGAAATAGAAAAAGAAATGAGGCACATTGTGTAGGAGAAGCAGCAGGCTTACTTGATCCACCTCTACCTATACATCAGAAACGGGCCCTTTTGAGGTCAATCAGTACCCCTCTGCTTGTAAACAGGGAACAGTTCGAAGGCAGCTTATACGCTGGTTGTTGCCCACAACCTACTATTGTCCTGGTTCCTTTCTCATGTTAGGATTTCAACTAACTTTGGGTGTTTTATGAGAGAGATTTGGCAACGAGTGATGTGACACCATATATCTGAAATTTACTAATGACCTGGGACTTCAGAGTTAAAGGCCAGAGTGTACTGCAGTCCCTGATATCTTTACAGATTTCATGAAAGACCCTGATATTTCTTTCTTTCTAAGAGGAGAATAAATGGGACCAAATCTGCAAAAAGAAATCACTACATTATTATACATACTATCTTCCATACTTCGATTTATTCAATCCAACAGTTCAGTGTGACAGTTGAATAAGAAGTGTGCTTAATTTAACTCCCTATTTATCTTGCACAGAAGTTCTCATCTGTCACCAAATTATGGGGAGAGGAGGATTTGTTGTTGTTGTTTAATCCTTAAAAAGCCATTTAAAATAAACCTACTACAGATCTATCCCTTTACAGGTTGATAGTAAAAGGTAATTAGGTAGTGCTGACTGATTAGGTGTTAGCTTAGCTTTAAAGTACTCCTTTCAAGAACAAAGAACCAATCAATGTCATAGAATAAATAATAGATGACTCTGACAATGGATGTGCTCATCCTACCCTCACAGTATTAATAGTGTTTGTTAAGAAATGCGGAGTAGGCTATTCACACTCATTGAACATTACTGGGCAGCCCAAGTAGTATCCAAGGCTTGGAATTACAGGGGACTTGAAAGTGAGGTTGGGGATAGGCATAAATATAGAAAAAGAAGGAAAGCCAAATGTATAGAAGTTAGAGGAGAAAAGCTGTGAGAACCAAAGGAAGCAGAACAAAGTAGAGTAAGGCTAAGGGCCAAAGGATAATGGGAGCTCAGGTGGTTGGAAGAATGAAGAGGAGTAGAAATGAAGATAAAGATTTTCTGCTGAGACTTTTCCCTCACTCATTTATACTGGGTAGTGCTACCTGTCTCTTTCTCTCCATTTCTCTCTGTCTCTTTCTGTCTCTCTGTGTCTCCTAGTGTCTTTTAATTAAAAAAAAATTTTAAGGTAAAGTTTTCTGGGCTCTCAAGCCCCTTCTTTATTGTGCTAATGGGTGGGCCTTTCCCCATTCTGTTTACAAAAGGCACAAATCCAGGCCCATCCCGACATGGATCCTGAACTTCTGCTGTGAAATATTGTTTTCATGTGGCATGCTTGCATGCCAGGTGGTTTCCAATTTTTGCTTTTAAAAATTAAAATATAACCAGAATACACAAGGAACTCAAGATGCTGTTTGGAAAAAAGATGATCAATCCTATTAAAAGATGGGAGAAGGAGTTGAAAAAAACACTCTCTAAAGATGACATATGAATAGCCAAAAGGCATATGAAAAAATGCTCATCATCCCTCATCATAAGAGAAATGCAGATCAAAACAACATTGAGATACCACGTAATCCCAGTCAGAATGTCTAAGATTAAAAAAAAAAAATGATAAGTGTTGGCGGGAGTGTGGTGAAAGGGGAACTCTCTTACACTGCTGGTGGGACTGTAAATTGGTCCAGCCACTGTGGAGAACAATTTGGAGATTCCTCAAAAATCTACAAATAGAACTACCATATGACCCAGGAATCCCACTCCTCGGTATCTACCCAAAGGACAGAAGAATTCTTCATTGGAAAAGTGCTTGCACATCGATGTTTATTGCGGCATTATTCACGATTGCTAAGACATGGAACCAACCCAAATGCCCCCATACGGATGAATGGATTGAAAAACTGTGGCACATATACTCTATGGAATACTATTCAGCCATAAAAAACAACAAAACCCTGGCTTTTGACAGAAAGTGGAAGAATATGGAAGATTTACCCCTGAGTGAAGCAAGCCAGGCTATGAAGGAGAGACATTGTATTTCCTCACTTAATATATATGACTGAAACTGACAGGCTAAAGGATGTACAAGCACAAGAGATGGGGGTTAGTGCCAGATGTGGTGTGTGTGGAGAAGTGGGACCTAAGGGAGGACATTTGGAGGAGGGATACGGAGGCAGAGCATTGATGGGATGGGGGAGTGTGGTGTTATTGGTTGAAGATATTTTGATCAACTAGACTGGGGAGAAATGTTCACATATTGAAATGTTCACTTTGTAAGTTAAATAATGTGATTGAATGTTTTTTAAAAAATTAAAATAAGAAAAATTAAAAAAGAAAAAAATTAAAATATAAAGGTTTTACTGTCTTTTTTCCTTACTTAAAAATATATATATATATATATATATATATATATATATATATATATATATTTCCTTCTTGTTTCCTTTTCTCTAATTCTTTTCCTTTTTCTTTATCTGTACTCATTGGCTGCTCTGCCCCTATGCACTAAGTGTCTAGACAGGTCCAAGTGAACAGGATCTAAACATCTGAATACAATTAAGGTCAGAATATTCTTCTATTCCCACTGAATCTGATGCACAGAGAGTGAAAATGGAATGGAAGAGAGATTGCAGATCACCTCCTCCTGCATACCTCTGAATGCTCAGATTGAACTTCAAGAATTAGGAAGAAACGCACCATCCATCACATGACCAGAAATCACCACAGGGTCACAAGAAATATGGGAAGACAAGAAAATTCCTCTTCTCCAAGGGAAAACAATAACTCTTCTTCATCCACAGACAGTTCAATGGAAATCATGGAAATGTCTGATAAAAAATTTAGAATATTCATAATGGCGAAGCTAACAGAGATGGAAGAGAAGAGATACAATGACCTGCAGAAGAGGCAGGAGAAAGGAGCTGAGGAGTTCCAGGAGGTGAGGAAATTCTTGCAAGATCTAAAAGAGGAAATACACACGATAAAAAAGAATCAAATGGACCTGTTAGAGATGAAGGCTATAATATAGGAAGTCAAAAACCTCCCTTGGAATTATTAAAAGCAGACTAGATCATACCAAAATTTGAATCTAAGATATAGAAGATAGAATCACTGGACTAGAAAAATCCACCACGAAAACTGAGAAAATTGCCCCCAAAAATGAGAATAATATACAAGAAATACTAGATATCATCAAACGACCAAACATCCAGATAACTGGTATCCCAGAAGTGGAAGAGACTCATAAGGGCATTGACAATTTATTCCATGAAATACTGGAAGAAAACTTTCTAAACCTAGAGAGGCATTCAAAGATCCAGTCCGAAGAAATGCAAGGACCCTCAATAGAATCAATCCAAGAAGATCTTCTCCAAGACACATTATAGCCAGATTGACCAAAACCACAAAGACAAGGTACTAAGATTGGCAAGAGGGAAATGTCAAGGTACCTACAAAGGATAACCCATCAGGCTGACAGCGGATCTCTCCGATCAAGGAAAGAATGGGAAAAGATATTCAAAGTGTTAAGGCAAAAGCAATTTCAACCAAGAATGTTGTACCCAGCAGGATTATCCTTCATATGGGAAGAAATGAGAAGAACATTCTCAGATAAACAAAACCTGAAAGAATTTACCAACACCAGACCAGTTCTCCAAGAAGTTCTTAAGGGAGTGGTATCCCAGGAAAACTAAATAGAGACACACAGAAATAAGAGTTCAAAAACTAAGAAAATGGACAACTTAATCATAGGGACAAGTCTGGAGTTGAATATTATATCCCAGAATTTAATCGGGAAGATCAAACCATGACAGAAGATAGAATAGTAAGTACATGAGACTGAACTGCTGAAATATAATTTTACGACTTTTGACTAAAACATTGCTGATTTTGGCTTTGTTTTCCAGTTGTAAGAATTTTTGTCCTGTCTTGAGCTGCCGATAGGTTTATGTACCTACTATTTGAACAGAATCCTAACCTGTTTCCTGGCTTTCTGTTTTAAGCATAGTTCCTGAGCATTTCTTTGATTTATTAAAGCTAAAACTGCTTTTCTTGAAATTAAAAAATATGGTAAAAAATACATAATTAATGACCATAGTAAGTTGTATAGCATCAGCTAGGTGCTACATTATAGTATATTCATTCTACTCAGAGTTTCAAACCTAAAGTCAGACATGTATTCACAGATTCGTATATATCACCTGAACTTGCTATTGAAAGTAGTTAGATTATTTAAGAAATTTTGTGAATCAATAAAATGTGGTGGAAGAAAGGAATGGAAAACAACTGTGGAAACTTGAGATAGGATGGTAGGAGGGTGGGAAATGGCAGAGGGTGATACATATACACATATATACATGAAACTAGAAATGGAAAATTATTGACAATAACATATATGATTAAGCCACTTTGCAGTATATTCTGGATGGGAAATCACATTTTGTATGCTGTGACAATGCTCAGTGAATGAATTTAATTAATTAATTAAAAATAAAAACAGTTAAAAAAATATTAGGGCAGGAAAGGACTGACTCTTTGATTCATCTGGGCTTTTACAAGTTACCAAATTTGGATCAAAACAGCATGACTGGATCTGATATGTGTAACAGCATTATTGTTCATATAAACTATTTTATTTTTATTATTTTTAAACTTTATTTAGGGAAAAAGGTAGGCAGACAGAAACCCTTAACCAGGACTCATGCTGTGATCATCCCTCCATTCTTCTCAGCTACGATCATGAGAATGCATGCACATTTCTGGCATGTACAAGTTAGCCCAGGAACTGAATCCCGATTCTCCATACTCTAGCATCATGGAGTGGTACGCTACTGCTCTATTGCCATGGCCGGGCCACAACTTCTATTATATATGTAGTGCTTTTGACTTAACATCTCTTTACATACAATTCTTTCTATCACACCCCAGAATATAGACCACATGTCCTTGCAATAGTTTTATAACTGCAGGGCTCTTCATTGACTTCTTCCTAAGATTACTATCAGAAAGAGGTCACTGAGTCTCACATGCAACATGTTTCAGGTCATAATCAAGTATCTTTGCTTTGTAGGAAAAGGGGGGTCTTTCCTCTGTATGGCATACAGATTTACTCAGGAGTTAATTAGAAAGATGGCTTCAAGTTTTTTGGGAAGATTACTCCTCTGGAAACACTCCTAAAGACAACACTCAAACAATGGCCCATTAGGTAGAGTCAGGGGATGTTGTAGCCTATCTCACACAGAATCAAAGTAAGCAATCTCTAAGTTTTCCCATTCATTTAAGTAAATCTTATGTGACAGCTCGATATAGAAAATGAATTAAAGAGGAACTATTCTAGTGGAATCAAGAGCCAAGAATCCAAGTGACCTTCTCTTTGGTCATCACAATAGCCCAAGGAACTACATGAAACTCCAGGGCTTTGTGCAATTCACTGGTAAACAATAATATACTCAAATTCCACTCCTTTTGAGTAATATGGAAATGGAGGCTCAGCAAGATATAACCCACACAAGGTCATGGAGTTCCTGACTGGCAGAACTGGAAATAGAATTTACTCTTCAACTCAATGAAGGTATGCACTTGGTAAAGACACTAGAAAGCTCCTCATTAAGGCCCCTCACATTCACTGATCACCCCTAAATAAAAGTACTAATAATAAGCTTTGCCATGTCAGCATGGAGATAATTCTTTATGCAAAAAAAGAAGGAAAATTGGTAGCAGAAGAAAGCCAGAAAACAAAAGAAAGGAATGAAATAAGCTATGGCAAAGGTCAAGAATCAGGGTCAAGAGTGGTAATACAAGTATCCTGAAAGGCTGGAAGCCATATAGCCATCTAAGAGTTTGGATTCCTGGATCAGCTGGAAAACACACTGAGCGTGTGTGTAGGCACCCAGGATCCTGAGGAGCTAGAGAGCTAGGGAAAGGGGATCATGGTGGGACAAGACTTTGCAAAATGTGCTTCTCTCTTTCTTATGCATGTGCACGTATATGCATCTATTTGAAAAGAAAAAGTCAAGGATCAGCTTGATTCTTGGGATAATATTAGAACTCTGGCTCTCCCAGCTACAGACTTAAGATCACCTTGATCAGTTTAACTTTCTTTCTGAGAAATTCATTGCAACTAAAATTGTATTGCAACTAGGTTGGAAAAGGTATAAATCTAAATGACAACAAAGGTCAGAATTGATTATATATATACATATACATACACACACACACACATACACACACACATATATATAAAAACCCAAACCATTATTTTCTTTGTAAAATCATTTCTCATTAGCATAAACACAGATTACAAAAGTTAGAGAGTAAAACATAGGGGTGGAAATTTCACTGGGCAAATGCCTATCATCACACTCCATCCTTTGTCTCTTTAGAATGAATTTTGGTTTTGAGCGACTTAACTTAGTTATAGGTATGGTACATGTTAGGGCAAAAGGCATATAAATGCTTGCTTCATTCCCAATCTATGCTGTAAATACTATGAGGAATGATAAGATAATAGCAAGATAAGGGAATATCAGTCTTGGCTAACAGTGGGTCCCTGGTCACTGAATTTTAAAAACTTCCTTTCCCTCCTCTTTTCCTGGTCACAGACTCTTGGATTTTAGATTGCTGTGGAATCTATTTCTCCTTTGACTGTCTTCTGGGTTGTAACTCACCAGTCTGAACTTGCTGCTCCCGAATTATAATCTAAATGAGACTTGCAGCTTTCCTATGGCTCAGGCCCATTTTCCTATGCTGAATTCCTGACAACCAATGATTCTTAAGAGCTGTCTATCTTTTGACAGGCAATATATATATTTTCTGATCAAAAAGAAACCTGTTACTGTTCTACAATTATTTTACTTGTAGTTAGCCCAACTCACCCCTCCTTTTAGGCATAGGTTTGCCCTCAAAGTGGAAGGAGTGTCAACAAGCCATTAATAAACTTTGCTGTTCCATAATGGCTTACAGAAAAAGGAGGGAATGCTCCCAGCTCTTCTTGAAATACATTCAAAACAATATTGACTGAGTTCTAGCAAAGCATGCTTGTTTCTCTGAGGTTCAGGAAGTTTATGTCTGACTTTAATTCCAAATGAGCACGCGCCATCAAACCCAGACATTCCGATCCATAGCACAGGTTCCAGTGGCTGGAGAGCTAGAAGCAGTTTAGCCCTTACTTGCTGTTTTTCAGTTGCTGTAGATTCTCCTATTCTGTTTAACTCTTCCCTAGACATGGAAGCTAGCTAGGATATACCCGTTCCTAAAATAAAAGGTAAGAATAAGTAATATTTTTGCAGTGCCTTAAGTGCAGGGAAAACTAGAGTAGGAAGCCTCCAAAATAGACAACAGCTCTGAATTTAGGTTTTTGCCCTCCTTTCTTTCTGGCCATAATGCACTTCTAATCATGAGTAACAAGACTGAAGGCTTTAATATGCATCCATCTGTGCTAAGTACTCAGTCAGTAGCTCACATATGTTAATGATGAACTCCATTTAAATAAGTAAAATTAAGGGACCAGCAGTTGGCATAATGGTTATGTCACTGGACTCCCACGTAGTCAACCGTGGTTCAAGTCCCAGACCCGGTGCTTAAACTCATGCCGGGCACATCTGTGTGTGTACCCAAGATCCCAAGAGGAGGAAAAGGGATTGCGGCGTGGCCATTCCCCTCGGGGAGGTGATTACTCATTTTCTGTCTCTCTATCTCTCTCTGTCTTTCTGGCGAACACATGCACCCTATAACAAAAACCTCTCAACAACAACAGCAAAAAAAGAAGTAAAATTTAAAAATAAAGTGGCATATCATGGAGTTATATACTGAAGTAACATTCTTTTTTCAGTAGTGTTATTGAATTGGTAAATCAGAGAATGACACAGCATATCAGGATTGCAACTAGGCTCTGACAGTGTTACAATTTTTTAGATGGAATGGAGAAATATGGGGCATAATGATCGTGTGTTCTTTTCTGTCTGAATTACCATGCTCAAAGAGGGCTGATGATGAATTGATTTTCAGTCTGGATGGTGTTCTAGAAAGGGCTTGCCACATGTCTTTGATCTTTGTATTAGGCTTAGTCCTAGCTACCATTTTTCCCTGAGGGGAAGGAACCTGGTCTCACTGGTTCTTAAAGATCTACAGATAATTTCAATGCACAAACAAGGAGAACCACTGGTATAAGACCTGTAGTTCACATACTTTACTATATAATGGTTTTAGCACTGATATCAACAACTGCTTTCCAGTGATCTGATGTTTGATACAGCTTTATAGATGCTTAAAGCAAAGGTAGAAAGAACACTTAAGTTCATTTCAACTTGGATAAAGGTTGAGAAAATTGCACATAAAAAAAGAGTTCCAAAGGGTCTAGTACAGACTTCAAGTAGATACCCCTGAGACATTCTACCAAATTTCATCAAAACCTGTTGATAAAAACAGCACCATTCTGAGTGAATACAAAATTAATAAAGAGGTATTCTGTTGATGCTGAGAAATAAACAAACAAAACCCATAGTTTTGTTTTACAGAAATGAATGAGCCTCCTTATTTAGAATCAGGTCATTATAATCACAGGGTATAAAAACTATATCTTCAGGGACCAGCAGTTAGCATAATGGCTATGTCGCTGAACTCCCACGTAGTCGACCGTGGTTCGAGTCCTGGACCTGGTGGCTTAAACTCACGCCGGGCGCATGTGCATGCGTGCCCAAGATCCCTAGAGGAGAATGGAAGAGAAGGGATTGCGGCATGGCCATCCTCCCTGAGCGGGTGATTTCTTGCTTTCTTTCTCCCTGTCTCTCTCTGTCTGTCTGGCGAGTGCATGCGTCCTATAGAAAAAAAAACTCTCAAAAAAAAAAAACTATATCTTCAGTTAACAAAAAAGCTAAGAAGATAGACAGAATGTCAATGTCTGTCTTGCATATCCACAGGGAAAGTTCAATTTTTAACCCTAGTCATTTTGGCAAACAAAGGAACAAGGCACTTTATTATTGGAGACTGCAGTAAAAATGTCCACGGGTCACAGAACAACAAGTCCAAGGCCAATTATGTGGAGCGCAGTGGGGACCAGTAAGAAGTTTGTCTCCTCTCTGTCTCTGGAAAGGTATCAACTTCATAACATCAGCACAGTTAACAACTCTCTGACCTTTAAAAGGCATTTATGAGCACATTAGGTCAATTAGCATAGAGCACTTTACATTAAAGAATTCTGACCACTTTATAACTGGGAAGGAAAGTAGCTGTTTGCATAAAGAATATGTTAATAGGCGATATTTATAGAGAATTTGCTCAGTTGGAATGAATAAAGACACAAAAAAGTCATAGTGAAAAGCAAACAACCTTGAAATACCTAGTTCCAGACTTCACCTGAACCTTTCCTTTTCATTGTTACCTGTTCCTGGTAACTGTGCTTAACTGTACAGAATCCTCCACTCCTTCCTGGGATAGGGGTATAGCTAGTGTAGAGCAGAAGTTCTTGAAAAAGTGATGAATCAAATCTCCCTTTGTGAGTGAGTAAAAAGCACTTTAAGCATCCTTTCCCTTTTTTTCCTTTCTTGCTTTTTATTCATGTAGATATAGATATTACCTATAAGGAGTTAGACACCTTGCTAGGTGCTTTACATGGATTGTTTAGTTAGTTTTCACATTAACTCTGCATTCCCATTATTCCCATTTTACAGATAGGAAACAGGCTTAGAACGATTTTAAGTGGCATGCAGAAGGTCACAGAGCTTGTAGGATATAGAGGTAGGACACACCCAGATCTGTCTGACTACTGGGCCAAATTTCTTTCACAGTTACACATTACCCTCTCTCTACTCTATCATTTGGTCTTTCTTCCATTTATTTTATTCCTTCCTTCTACTTCTTTCTAGCTCAAAGCCTAAAATGGTGAATTGGAAGGAGGTAGTATTGGAAGAATTTTAAAGAAAGAAGAGCTAATTTAATGCTCGTTTATACCTTTCGTAATGCTCTGGTTCATTTTCTATTTCCACATAAAACATAGTCTGGTTACCAGGATCCAAGAAAATACAAGGTCCCCACAGGCTCTTGTTATATCATTTACTTTTCAATCTCCCCATGATTTCAGTGACTATATTTTTCAAATACTAAGTAAGGACATATAGCCTGAGAAGTCATGTTTTCTTTATAAGAACATGAGGACAGCATATTTGAAATAAAAACAAAGTACTCCTGGGACCTAGGAGAGATGGGTTCACAACAGAGCTGGCTGAATATGTACTTGTTGACTGATTACTTGGAGGCTGATCACACAACAGAGTAATGAACAAAGTTAGAGTAAATTCTTATCAGTGGAATTCAACAGGGTGGTCTTTCTGACAGGTCTTTTTGTTATAGCCTTAATGTAGCCTTCCTGAATCTTGTGGTTTGTTAATCTGCAAGTACTTGTTTAAATGTGAGGCTGTAGATTCTAAGAGAGGAGCTGTTAATTATGAGTTTTAATTCCAGGCTAGAAGATGCCTATTAAGATTAAAATTTGCTTCCTTTTTTCTAACAATTAGCAGCGTGGCTAAAAAACGATCAATTGTAATTGGGGAACTAAAGAAGGTAATAAATGCATTATTGAGACCAGTTGCTTTACAGAGCCATTTATATAATCCTTAAATTTTGTAGTTTGTAAATTACTCATTAAAAAGCAGAAAGCAAAATAGCCATAATCCATTTAGTGCCTACAAACTACGAAGCCTTAGAGGAAAAAATCCATGGAAACAAGAGGCCTGTGTTTTTTTTCTTCATGGGTGAAGGTGGCTAAAGAATAAGGAAAAGCCCATGTAATTTTCTTGATGTTGGTACATAGGTCAGGGGTGGACTTGATTCAATTCATGGGGGGCTGGGAAAATGCCCCTTCCTTTTCACTCAGCCCTGCAGGCAGCTAATCAATTTGCACATCTCACTTCCAGATTATTTCATGAGATCAGAGCAATAGCCCATAGCATTCATTAGAGCATTCACTCATATCTGTTGTTTTCTAATCAGTACAGGGAGCAGGACGAGAGGCAAGTACCCAAAAGGAATTAGGAGGGATTGGGAAGAGGCTCCACAGGCAGCACAGCTTCCAGTTACAAAGTGTTCAACTGTGAGAACAACTAAACAATTAGTTTGTACGTTTCTTTACATATACAGAAAGCCACATATATTTGGCTTGAATATGAGTTTTACAAGCCTAATGTGAAAATTCTCAACTGTTTACTGAGGACAATAGTTTTCATATACTAAGGTAAAATTCAGTTTAAACTCTTAGTGCTAACAATGCAGATGGTATGCAAGATGCCTTTGGTGCTGGCACTGTGCAGGCCTTTTGAGAACAGAATTTGATTCTGCGTAATTACCTTTTCCCAACAATGTGATGCACAGCTTCTGGTTCACCTTAGACTATATACAACAAAATACCTGCTGGCTTACTTGTGCATTGAACAAGCATTTCTTTCATACTCCTTTGTCTTTTACCCTTATGATCAACAGCACATCTCTGAATAAAGATGGTGGGATTAGGCTATGAAATGGAGCTTTTCTCTTTGTAAAGATAACCAGGCCATATGAGAGCCAAACCTTGCCTTTTGCAGTAGCAAACAGTTACCCAAGCCAAACTACTTCCATTATTTTCTACTTGACAGTATAATTAAGTTTGTGATTTCACCAGGCTGGTGCTCTGTCTATCACTGTGTTCCATTCAATACCCACCAAGCTGTTGTTGCTCAACAAATCGCTGCTGATAATGAAGGAAAATCTAATTTTAAAAAAAATTATAGTTGTTTTGGAAATGCACTTATTTACTTTGCTAAAATATTTAAAGCAAGTGTTTCCTAGATCAATTAACAGTGGCATCTAAGAAAAACACTATTTTCTTCCCACATCTAGCTTAAAAAAAAAAACCTATATTTTTTAACATTAGAAAGCTATATTAAAGCATTTTAAAGACCCTTGTCACTAGAAATACTGATATCAAAGCACTTTGTAAAACTGTTCAGACATCATAAGATGAACTTTATAAAGCTCACAGTAGTTTTGAAAATTGTACTTGGTACTTCTTGATCCAAGAAAGAGCCCATTCTGGTCACTTTTGGTGGAAGCGAGAAATGATATTGGGTCCCCTCACCCCCTTTTCTTCGGATGAAGATTATCTTCTGACTTACCCTGAGTGGATTTTCATTAAGGTAAGGGGGTTCACCTTCCACCATTTCAATTGCCATAATTCCCAGAGACCATATATCAACTTTCGGACCATAAGCTTTTCGAGTCACCACCTCAGGTGCCATCCAATATGGGGTTCCCACCATGGTACTTCGTTTACTTTGCTCAGGAGTGATCTGGGCACAGAACCCAAAATCAGCTGCAGAGAACAAAAGTCAGTTAAAAATAATCTATAACAGATGGTTTATAATAAAATATATTACAGTATATCACTTTCAGATATGGCTTCATTAGACATTGAGCTCCTACAACTACTTGCTTATAGTCTTTTGTTACCTGATCTTTCAGGGGGTCCTGATTTTAAAAGGGTAGAAATAACTGACTAATGTGATGCAATTTTTACTAGATCCCAATCTAGTTACTTCCCCATTACTCTTTCCTTAAACTTAGATAGTTGTCATCCATCCATTCTAGAACTCACTAGAAATTCTGAAATATTAAATCCAAAAAATTTTATCACAATCAATAAGAACAGTGTTAGACAAATTCTTTACTTCAAACTGGGCTCTAAATGCTTTCAAATTCGGTAGCCAGTAGCCATTATCTTCTCAAGATATACAGTAAAGAGTAGAAATCCCCCAATAGTCTCTCAAATACCATCTAAATCATAATACCTACTCAATTTAACAGAGCCATCCATTCCGAGGAGAATATTGTCACTCTTTATGTCTCTATGGATCACTTGGTTTGAGTGCAAGAAATCCAAAGCTTGGAGGCACTATTGAATCATAAAAAAAAAAAAAAAAGTTCTAATTATATCACAAAGACTTTTTAAAATTCTAAGTTTCATTTGTAGATAAATTTTGGGCAACGGTATAATTTTCTGTTCTCAAGTGACATAGATTATTGAATGTTTTTAACATCACTTTGAAAATATATTACTATTTACATCAGTGATGCTACTCAGCATTATACATATGACTTCCACGTTAGACTAGGTCATGAAGAATGATGATGTTAGAAGTGGTACTTAATCATTAATATAGGCAAACTAGCTAATTAATATAATCATACTTTAACCTAGCTTCTGGAAGATATGGCTTCAGCTTGGTCTTATATAAAAGTAGTAAGCTTCTGTGTACATAGGATGATTTGATTCATTGAGTCTGGAGTAGAACCTAGGAAACAAGTGCCCCAAGCTATTTCTGATAAACAGTCAGATTTGGGAACCACTCTTAGATTATAAAGTAAATATAGGTACTTGTTTGGGAATGCCTTTGTATTGTAATGCTACAAGATGGAAAACACAGATTTAGGGTAGAATATGTCCCTGAATAACTGTAAGTTTGATTAATTGCATGAATAGGAAATATATGCATTTGGTGGGTGTATGTGTGTGTTTGGTATGAGGGAAATGAAAAGCAGATGAGAGGGGCCAGCAGGTGGCAAAGTGGTTAAGGCACTGGACTCCTGTGTGGATGACTGTGGTTCAAGTCCTGGACCATGAAGCTCATGACAGGTGTATGTGCATGTGTGCCCAAAATCCTGAGAGGAAAATGGAGGAGAAGGGATTGTGGCATGGCCATCCTCCCTGGGGAGTGATTTCTCATTTTCTGTCTCTGTCTCTCCAGTAAGTGCACATGCTCTATAGCAAAAATCTTTCTAAAAACAAAAAAAGAAAGGAAGAAAATCAGAGGAGAGAAAAGAAGGAGCAAATTTAAGTAAAAAATTTAGCAAAAAAAAGTTTAGCAGATATAATTTACTTTTGCTTCCCTTTCAAAGAATGAGAGCTCCTATGTCTATCTAGAGAAAACCTTACCACAATGAATGAAGTATATAATAGAACCCAAGATGAAACTCTGATAAAGAGTAATTAAAAAAAAAAGAAAAGGTGAACAAAGGATAATAAAAATATTCTTTTTTTTTTTTTTTTGGAGAGGTTTTTGCTACAGGGCGTGTGCGCTTGCCAGACAGACAGAGAGAGACAGAGAGACAGAAAGCGAGAAATCACCCCCCAGGGGGATGGCCACGCCACAATCCCTTCTCCTCCATTCTCCTCTTGGGATCTTGGGCACGCACACACATGTGCCCGGTGTGAGTTTAAGCCACCGGGTCTGGACTTGAACCACGGTCGACTACGTGGGAGTCCAGCGATGTAGCCATTACGCTAACTGCTGGCCCGTAAAAATCCTTAATTCAGCTTGAAACTAGACGACTATGATACTTTTATTTGTAAGAGGGAGACTCTCAGGTCCACTGGAAGGCTATGAGGGATGTTCGAATTATACTGTTAAAGCAACTATTAATACTTTCTAGGCTGAGGAAAGAGGATCTTTTTTTTTTTTTTTTTTTTGAGAGGTTTTTTTCGCTATAGGGCGCGTGCGCTCGCCAGACAGAGAGAGAGAGACATAGAGACAGAAAGCGAGAAATCACCCCCCAGGGGGGATGGTCACGCCGCAATCCCTTCTCCTCCATTCTCCTCTCGGGATCCTGGGCACGCACGCACACGCGCCCGGCGTGAGTTTTAAGCCACCGGGTCCAGGACGCGAACCGCGGTCGACTACGTGGAAGTCCAGCGACATAGCCATTACACTAACTGCTGGTTCCCAAGAGGATCTTTTTTAAAGTGCTTTATAGAAAATGATGGGAATATAACATGGTCCGTATTTTGCATGGCTCACATTGTACATGCAGAACAAAAGAAATATCAAATAAATATTCCTCCAAAGCAGAAAGAAGCTCCATGTTATTATTACTGTTTTCCACGATCACCAAGACTACAGAATATAGGCTTAGATATGGCACCTTATGACTGTGCACCATGGAATGCTTCCTGGAACTTGAAAGATCCCTAGAAAAGCCAATGATATAGGTTGTCAGGAAAGCCATGTTCTATTTTTCTATGCAAAAATGCATCATGACTTTTCTGAAGACCCAATGAATAAGTGGCTAGAGAGGGTGGTAAAGTGAAATGCAATGAGGTTAGAATTTAAATTGAACTTAGGCTCTCCCGTCTTTTTATTTCCCAGGAGAAAAGTTGTAGTATTATAGGGACAAGTCTGGAGTTGAATATTATATCCCAGAATTCAATCAGGAAGATCGATCCACAACACAAGATAGATTAAGTACATGAGTCCGAACTCGTGAAATAGCATTCTGTGACTTTTGACTAAAAAAAATATTGCTGCTTTCCTTCTAGGCTTTGTTGTCCGGTTTCAAGAGTTTTTGTCCTGTCTTAAGCTGTCAATAGGTTCATGTACCTACTATTTGAACAGAATCCTAACCTGTTTCCAGGCTTTAAGTTTTAAGCAAAGTTCCTTAGCATTTCTTTGATTTAAGTTAAAACTGGCTTTCTTAATAGTACCAAGTGAACTTGCTATTGAAAGTAGTTAGATTATTTAAGAAATTGTGTGATCAATACAGTGTGGGGGGGAAGGAATGGAAGACAACTGAAGACACCAGAGATAGTGTGAGAAGAGGGTGGGAAAGGACAGAGGGTCAGAAATAAGGGTAAAAAAAATACAAGAAATGGAAAATTTTTTATAATAACATGCATGATAAAGCCACTATGCAGTATATTCTGGATGGGAAATCACATTTTATATGCTGTGACGATGCTTAGGGAATGAATGTAAGTTAAGTTAAAAAAAAAAAAAAAAGAAAAGTTTCAGGAAAAAAATCAACTAAAACTGTTTTACTTGAAGTTAAAAAAAATGTATTAAAAATATCTATTTGATGACTGCAGTAAGATATATAGCCCCAGCTAGGTGCTACTTTATAGGATGTTCATTCTACTCACTGAGGCTTATGCCTGAAGTTGGATTTGTGTTCATGGAAATGTATATATCAGGTGTGCTTGCTATGAAAGTATTTAGATTAATTAAGATCTTTAGTGACTCAATAAAATTTTGGGGGAAAAATGTATAGAAAGCAAACATAGATACCAGAGACGGTGTGGGAGAAGAGTGGGAGATGGCAGAGGGTAAGAGATAGGGAATTAAGGATGGGAAAAAAAAGGCAAAACATATAGGAAACAAGAAATGGAAAATTATTTGTTGACAATAACATGTATGTTGATGTGCTTGATTGAGCCAATCTACAGTGTACTCTGGAAGGAAAATCTAATTTTGTATGCTGTAATGATGTATAGTGAATGAATGTATATAAATACATTTAAAAAATAAAAGAAAAGTTGTAGTATTGTTACTTTGTTATTAAACATTCTAAGTAAGAAGAAATAAAGAACTATTGATTGTGGTGTTCTCATCAGCTAGAAATGCTCTATTTCTTACCTCTCTGCAGACAGCTGCTATCTGTCCTTCATCCATACAGGTCTCCGTGACCACATCAGTTAAAGAGCCTCCAGCCAAGTATTCCATGACCACCCATAGTTCATCACCTACTAAGTAGCTACAATAAGAAAAGGAAAAAAACTTTCAACTTGAGACTAAGGAAGTAGGAGCTCTAATATTCTCAGGTCTCAGTTCTAATTGAAGTCAATTATGAGTTGACCCATATCATGACCCATATCATTAATAGTTATTGAGGAACATACTCCAAGTGATCAAATATGGGAACAAAGGTCATTAGCTCCCTACAAGTCAGTAAAGAGAGTATGAGGTTAATGAAATCACTTGGGACCATCTTATAGTACTTTAACAGTATTATAAGGTCTCTCTGGCCTCTGCTCAACAAAAGAGATGAATTATAGGGAATGGAATGACCCCCAGTGATTCCACCCTAGCCTAAGTCCCACATCAATAAGCAGAAAAACTTTCTATCCAATGATATTCAAACTATAGTGCCTATACGATTCATCTTGAAAGCCTGTTGAAAACAAACTTTCACATGCTCCATTTCCTTAGTTATGGGCAGAGGCCAAGAAATACGCATTTTTTAACCAATAAAAATGTAATTTTCACAAAATTATCAAGATCACTGGTTCCTAAACAATGTTTTGTGAAATATTAATAAAGATTGTAAAATTTGACCCTCTTTTTCTTCCTTTTTTCCTGCTCCTGTATCATTGGCCTACCTGGCCAAAACACAAAAAGCAGGATCTTAAGCTCCTCCAGGTTGAAGACCACCCAGACTTATTTCCTTTGTATCCCTCATCCCCCACCCCAGAGATCACCGCACACTGGTGCTAAACAAACATTTATTGAATGAGGCAGATGTTAACCATGAGTAAAGAGTTAGTGCTGTCTTTAAATGCCTATTTATAAAACACTGTTAATACTACTGATAAAAGAGACATTAATTATCTGGTTGAGGAAAAGGTTTCAGATTAAAGTCTCAATTCCCTAGATCTCACTGTCAGTTAATCACAAAGCACCCATTAAAACAGGGCTATTGTAGTCAGCCTTCTTTAAACTCCTAGAGACAGTACTGGCTCCAAACAAACACTTGATGAAATGTTTAAAACATCACTACTCTCTCTTATATGCAATAGTCTATTTCCTGCCAAAATGGAGCCAGATCTTCAAAAGGAAATTACACAAACTGTTTAGGTTTAGAAACTAGACCATAAAAGGTTTCTTCAAGTATTTGATGGATGGACAAAGATAAGTGGATACAAGTTTAGCAACAGATCTAATATGAGGGTACTTCAAAAAGCTCAGAAAAAAGTGGAATTAAAGTATGAATTTATTTTGAAATCCATGTATAGCTTTTTCAAAACACATATTTCCACAAACTTTTTGAAGACTCCTTATACACTGCTTTGTAGCATTAGTATTTGAGAAATATTTGTAAATAGAATGACTATTAAATGAATAATTTCCAAATAAAATAATTTGCCAAGAAAATGACACACTATAAAGAAAAGAAGAAAACAAGTACATAATGAGAGGAAATACTTACCTATCTAAATAATTAACAATATTGGGATTCTTATTTTCCCTCATGACCAGAATTTCATTAATAATTAATTCTTTTTTGGGTTGCTGTTGAAGGTTCATCTGCTTTATGGCCACCTGAATGACGATGAAAATACATGAATTATGATTGTTACAAAAACACAAACATCCACATTATGGGGAAAGAGTGAGTTACACAAATTCCTTATCTACTAAACATATCTACTTTACTTTTTGCCATAAATACATGCCCTTTTTCTTTGATCAATTGTGAGTAAAACATCCAATTCTCACATCAATCTGGTGCTATACATTTTTTTCAGGCATAGATGCTATCAAAGAGAAAAACTGATAAATAGGAAAAAAAAATTAAGAATCAAGATTCATGGGACCAGCAAGTAGAGTGGTGGTTAAGGCACTGGATTCCAACATAGCCAGCCTCAGCTTGAGTCCTGGACCTGGCAGCTTGAAAACCATGCCAGACACATGTGTATGTGTGTCCAAAATCTCCAGGAAGAGAATGAAGAAAAAGGGATTGAGGCATGGCCATCCTTTCTTGGGGTGGGGGGTGATTTCTCGCTCTTTCAAAATTTCTCTCTGTCTCTCCCCAGTGAACACACATGCCCTATGACAAAAATCTTAAAAGAAAAGAATCAAGACTCAATGGTAGCACTTACCTCTTGTCCTGTTGCAATGTCTAGTGCTGTATAAACAGTACCTGATGCCCTGTGAAGGTGAAAATTACCAAATGAATAAGCACTCCAAAGTGTTTACAAACCACCATTATATTTCACTTGTAATTACATCTGGGTTCAGCTGGTGGCATGGTGGTTAAAGCACAGGATTCCCACACAGACGAACACGGTTTAAATTTCGGACGTGGCAGCTTGAAATTCACACCAGGTGAGTGTATGTACATGCCCAAAATCCCAAGAGTAAAATGAATCAGTTATTGTGGTATGGCCATACCCCCTGCGGGGTAATTTTCCACATATCCTCTCTCTGTCTATCTCTCTCCAGTTGATACAGGTGCCCTATAGCGAAGACCAAAAAAAAAAAGGAATTATTTTCAAAAGAGGAAAATTGGCAAACTCAAGATTAAATGATGAAGCAAAAAAGGAACACCTTTTTTTTTGAGAGTTTTTTTTTTTTTTTTTTTTTTTTTTTTTGCTATAGGGCGCGTGTGCTCGCCAGACAGACAGAGAGACAGAGAGACAGAAAGCAAGAAATCACCCCCCCCCCAGGGGGGATGGCAACGACGCAATCCCTTCTCCTCCATTCTTCTCTCGGGATCTTGGGCATGCACGCACACGCACCCGGAAGGAACACCTTTTTAAAACTTCTTAACATAAGACCTCCCCTCTTAACAAAACTTTAAGTGCACAATACTGGAACAATCATTTTATAACGTAACTGCACCTAAGACAATCACGATGCATCTCTTGCAGTGCCCTAAGAATTCCAGTCAGACTTTCTGGCACCAGTTCCTGTGTCATGCACTGCCCAGTAATGAATGGAACTATATGGCCTTGCTCCTCTCGGGAAACCTTTAGAATGTTCTGAATGCTCCTTGGATCTCGCAACAATCCATATTATAGACCTCTGATTAAACTGAAGTATAGTTTAGGAAAGAATACATTTTTTTGCTTAGGCAACTATAAATTAACCTTCCTTTTTAGTATAGGGACTGAGTGGCTTTTTTGTACATTTCTAATTCTTAAGAATGTCTTCATCTAACAAATCAATTCATTTACAGTGCTACATCTGTTCCATAGCTACATAAAGCAATGACAATGTGGCTTTACTACTGAGCCATTATTTTTAAAATTAAATTTCTCAACAACTTTTCTTGTTTTTTTTGTTTGTTTTTTTAAATTTACCAGAGGGTATATACACTTGCCAGAGAGTGGGGACACTTACCAAGGAGAACAGAGAAGGAGGGAGAGTGAGAAAGTCGCCCCCCGGGGCATGGTTATGCTATAGTCTTTTCTCTCATTTTCTCCCTTGTCCGGGGATTTTGGGGCACACATGCACACATTTCCAACATGTTTCTCAAGTTGCCAGGTTTGGGACTTGAACTGTGCAGTCAGTCATGTGGGATACAGCTTCCTTAATCACCAGGCCATGGGTTGGCCCAATTTCTCAACAACTTCTATGAGGTGTCATTCTAGCTCAATACCCTTTTAACAACCTAATAGATTCCTTAAGTCTTGATAGAAATCATATATCCTTTCTAACTTTAATTATAGGGTGCATTGTTTTGTAAATAGAAATAGTACAGTAAAGCTGAATTCACAGTAGCTTTTTGCGGATCACACATGCATTCTGAGCTACTTTCCATTCAACCCCCCCCAAGAAAAAAATAGAAAACACAGTGAATTTTGTTTGTGGTTTGTGGTAAATAAAAGAATAAAGGTAGATATCAATCCTGTGATTTCAGTAGGCATTCTAATGTGCCAACATTGCTATCTAAAGTTTCTGATAATTGTTATTTCCCCTTGCTCTTTATTTATACTTCGCTCTATTATTTTTTTCCTATGTCTGGAAATTCTTTTCTGATATCATGCATTTTTTTTTTTTTGAGAGGTTTTTGCTACAGGGCGCATGCACTCGCCAGACAGACAGAGAGACAGAGAGACAGAAAGTAAAGAAATCACCCCCCAGGGGGGATGGCCCCGCTGCAATCCCTTCTCCTCCATTCTCCTCTCGGGATCTTGGGCACGCATGCATACACGCCCAGCATGAGTTTTAAGCCACCGGGTCCGGGACGCAAACTGCGGTTGACTATGTGGGAGTCCAGCAACATAGCCATTACGCTAACTGCTGGTCCCATGCATTTTTTTCCTTTAATTATTCTCCCATTTTCTCCATAAATGAACCAAAATGTTTCTCACGGCCCTAGGAAGTTTACTTTACCTGCTCCAAGGGAATAAAAATAAGTAGTTTCATATAAAGAATATTTGACCACTGGTAGAAATCTGAATTCTAATATCTGCTCTAAAATTAACAAGCTATGTGAACTTGGGCTATTCATTTCCCCTCAGTGAGTTTCAGTCCTTGACATGAAAAACAGCAATAACAATAGTAGTATGTAGGTAGTCATGTGGTAATATGTCAGACACTGTAGTAAGAACTTCATATAATTTATCTTAGGTAACATATGTTGCAGATGAAAAACCTGAGGCTCAGAGGGGTTAACTTGCACAAGGTTATATAGAGTTTACAATCCAAGTTCTCTAAACTATAAAGTATAGGAAATAGGCTACTTAATTTCTAAAGTTCCTTTGTATGAAAAAAAAAACTAAATAAAAAAAGAGGTTTTGTTTTTCTTTGAAAATCTTTTTTTTTAAAGTTTATCCATTTCTTCCATGAGTGAAAGAGAAAGATAGAGAAGAGAAGCAGCAACCACAACAGGGTCCTGACAGTGTCATACAGCCAGCCCAAGGTCCTGGGCAAGCACACGCCTGGAGTATTCAGGGAGGTCTCCTGACTTGAGCCATGAACTTTCCGACATGGGATTTCCTCACAGAGCAAAGTACTTTACCACTGAATTTCATCTGGACCCCTAAGGTTCTTTAATGCCATGATCTATTATTCACAGCTCTTCTCCTCTCCTTATTCTGCTCAAGTTTTTAAATATGTATCAGAAAAATCACATAATCAATAAGTGTCACTTAAACCAGAATTTGATAATTACAGAAATTTCTTAGGTTTAAGGTTTATGAGATTCTGGGTTTAGTGCACATAGTTGGTGTCCAGCAAATACTTGTCAAATGAACAAATTAATAAAAAATCCTGTCAAGCAAACACGGGATTGCAGTAAGACCTTCCCTTTCTGTGGGGAAAAACAAAAACAAAAACAGCAACAAAAAAAAAAAAAAAAAAAAAAGAAGAAGAAAAACAGTTCTTCTACTTAAATCTACATAAAACATTTTCCTCTTAGAGTAAGCTATCAAACATTACCAACTTCAGGGACCAATGTGTGATTTGTCCTTCTAAACTCAAAATCATCCTGAATTCAAAAGAATAGCTTACTGCATTTTTGCTATAATATGCTTGGAACAACTATTTAAATCTCATAGCAAAATATAATTCAAAAATACCCTTATTTGACATATTCCTATATATTTAGGTCACTTGCCCAAACTGCAGATGCAAAAAAAGTGACAGTATCTGCAAAATGAGACAATATTACCTATTTCATAGGACTGCAGAAAATCAAATGGCACAATCTATATAAGCACGTATTTTACTCTCCCCACACCGGATGATGCTTAATATGGTAATTGCTAGTATTACAGTTTTTTTATTGCTGCAGTTATTCCTGATTTTATAGTAGGGGATGAGTGATTCATTAAACTATTAGTTGGCTCCTACCAATATCCTATCCAAAGCACCCTTGCTAGTGTCTGTCCCTAGTTTCAAAAAGGACAGAGGCTGAGGGTGAACCATTTGAACAATTTTTGCAGGTTCCATGTCCTTTTTTTTCATCCTAGGGAAGTGGTTTTGTCATTTTCTTTTAAGCTTAGAACACCTTTATCAAATGAAACCATATGCAGAAACCCTCAATATACAAAACAAATAAAATAGTAGCTGTTCCAGTTAAAGCTAGGAAAGAAGGCCCAAATAACTGCCTAGATGGCCTTCCCCTTACTGACCACCCACCCCTGTCCTCCCAACTTGCAAGCCTAATCCTAGCCACTGTGCTAGGGGCTAAAATTGTGACTGACTTGGAGTGCAAGGAGGATTAACGGTTAACATCTTTGGAGCTCTACTTTTCAAATCCTCATGTTTTGTTTTCTTTTTTTTTGTTTCTTTGTTTTGTTGTTGTTGTTTGATTTGTCTTCCACCATCCTCCTCCCTCACCGCAGCATTTCATTGTTTTAAAATTGCTGGAGTCCTAAGTTTGGAATTCCAAATCCTGAGTTTTTGTAGCATTCAGTGACATACAACAGTCACAAATTTCTAACCTACAGAGGTTTACAGACCATAAAATTCTAGGGTATTTGTTATTAACTAAAAATGAGCTTTTTCTCCTCACTTCCCCTTCCCCCATCTTATTGCATATTTGCAGTTGTCTAGTGGGAGCCATTTTTCCTTTCCTTCCACCTTTGTTCCCTATCTTAAAATGGTGATCTTCAGGGCCAGCAGGTGGTGTGGTGGTTAAGGTGCTGGATTCCCAAATGGCCCATCATGGAACAAGTTTCAGACATGGCTGCTTGCTTTCTCACTTTCCCTTTCTCTCTCTCTCTGTCTCTCTATGGTCAAAACTTAAAAAAAAAATGAATAAAATTAAATGAATTTAAAACGGTTATATTTTCCCCCATCATGGTTTTACCACCTCCCAAACTAAACATGCTGTTTAGCAGTTGGAATTCATTGCTCTGACCAGGAAGTTATTCGTTTACCTACCATCTAGCCTTTGTAGAACCCTCAAATCAAATGCGCAATCTCAGATACTAACTTACAGAGTAATACTTAGTGCATTATCACTAGCTCCATCTTAGCACCCTTAGCATTTTCTGTATCCCACTTCTTCTTATAATTTAATATTTAATTCATATAAATGTGGATCTCTCCTTCAAGAAATTACAGACTCCTTTAAGATTAATCAATTAATGTTTATGGCAGCATTATTTGCTAGGACATGAAATCAACCAAAATGTCCAAAAACAGACAAGTGGGCTGAAAAAAATGTGGCACATATACTCTTTGGCATACTACTCAGCTATTAAAAAGAGAAAAGAGAGACCCTCACATTTGGTACAGAGTGGATGAATATGAAAGATTTAATGCTAAGCAAAGCAAGCCAGACTATGTAAGAGAGGCATTGTATATCCCTCCTCAATATCTATCAAATGTCTGTTCTCTATAGCAGAAACTGAAAGACTGAAAGGTATAATAGCAGGGAGGGCAACTTTAGATACTGGACACACAGTAGGGGGTGGTAATAGAGAGTGTGTAAGAGGAGATGAGTAATAAGGGGTGGGAAGGAAGTGTTCCAGGAAAAAACAACATGTTTAATAGACACAAAAATTAAAAGTTATCTGTTGATGATAATGTATATGGTAATGTTTGACTTGACTAATATGTACTGTATTCATAGTGAGAAAAACCATGTTGTACACTGTAAAGTTGTACAGTGATTAAATTAAATTTAAAAAATCATAAAAAATTATTGATACATGAGGGAGAGGGAATCAAGGGGGAAAAAGCAGAGCATTTAACAAACAAAAATGAAAAGTTATCTACTGATGATAAGATGTTTGGTAGTATCTTTGACTGGACTAATGTGCAGTATATTCATGCTGGGAAAATTCATTTTATATGCTGTGAAGATGTAAAGGGATTAAATGCAAAAAAGGTAAGACAAAATAAATTTTAAAAAGAAAAAAATAAGGTCTACTTGTTAAAATTAAAAAAAAAAAAAACTGGGGCCAGCAGGTGGCATCATGGTTGGAGGCACTGGACTCCCCCATGTCTGACAGTGGTTTGAATCCTGGACCTGGTGACTTGCTTTCTCTCCCCACCCTCCCACCCCGGTCAAATAAAAAGAAAGAAAGAAAGAAAGAAAGAAAGAAAGAAAGAAAGAAAGAGAGAAAGAAAGAAAGTTAAATAAAATAATTGTTTGGAAGAAAAAACGTTTTCAAAAGACTAATCTATTAAAGCACTCTATACCCACTGCTGGATCGAGAAAAGTAGTCCACACCTTTATTCACTTAAACCTCTCCTAGTTCAAATCCTATCAGTTCCAGGTTGTGTGATCCTGGGTAAGTAATTTAATCTCTCTGTAGCTCAAGATTAAAGGAGGACTAAATACATAAAGTGCTTAAAATGTACGATCCCAGTATATAGTAATTGTCCAATAAATATTAGCAGAAACAATTATTATTTGATTAATTATATGTGAATACATTCAGTAAGTTCCTAAATTGTTGTCTATGGATCACCAAAAATCTCTTTATGTATCTGGAATTTGTCAAGATATTTAATGCTTCAAAATACATAACATAAATTCAATTTACCTAAGATAAAGTTAATTCAAATACCACATGTTTCCTTTTAGCTAGAATTATATCAACTTGTGATTATGTCAGATATTGAATGCTGATCAAAAACTCTAAGCAGAAGTTATATGTATTTTTTGCTTAAGAAATATAAGAAATAAACTATTATTTATATAGAGTTTGACAGTCAAAATTCTTTGACTGGAATTTATAAAGACAATAATCAAAGGAGTCCTTGGTGGTGAAGTTGGGAAGTATTCTCCTTGTAATGATTGAAGCACAGTAGTGTGTATTCCCAAAGAAAAAATTTGTCATCCTGATTCAAAAAAGATGAGTTTTGCAATAGCTTGGGATATATAAAATATTTCAATGCATATCTTTGTAAAATAAAATTTTAATTCAATTTAATAAAAATAAATCAGTATCATGCAGCACTTCAGGATATAAGGAACCAAACTAACAAAGATGGGGTTTAAAACATTCCAAATTCTCAGGACCAGCAGTTAGCGTAATGTCTATTTCGCTGAACTCCCATGTAGTCGACCGCGGTTCGAGTCCCAGACCTGGTGGCTTAAACTTATGCTGGGTGCGTGTGCGTGCATGCCCAAGATCCCGAGAGGAGAATGGAGGAGAAGGGACTGTGGTGTGGCCATCCCCCCTGGGAGGTGATTTCTCACTTTCTATCTCTCTGTCTCTGTCTGTCTGGTGAGTGAGTGCATGCGCCCTATAGCAAAAACCTGTCCAAAAAAAAAAAAAATCCCAAATGTTCTGGCATATTGGGGCTGGTATGCTAAAATGGTCAACAATGTCGATTTGAATTTTGTGCCAATCATTTAATTACACTAGCCCTATTATCCCTTCATTCTTATTATAATGAAGCCAAACCGCTCTAGGGAGAACATTTGTTTATTACAGGGATTATGTTTATTCCAAATCTCAGTCCTTCAGATGATACAAAGAAATAATATATTATCAAGACTCAAGGAAAAATAGAGATCATCCAGTTAACCTCCTCATTATAGATCAGAACTCTGAAGCTCAGAAAGCAAGAAGGATATGCTCATGATTACAGAACTCGTAAATAACAAAGATCTCCCAACTGTGAGTTAGACATCTTTCAATTAATCTGCACTATGGTTAAAAAATATTAAACCAGGACCAGCAGTTAGCATAATTGCTATGTCACTGGACTCCCACATAGTTGACCGCGGTTCGTGTCCCAGACCCGGTGGCTTAAAACTCACGCCGGGCACGTGTGTGTGTGTGCCCAAGATCCCGAGAGGAGGATGGAGGAGAAGGGACTGCGGTGTGGCCATCCCCCCTGGGGGGTGATTTCTCGCTTTCTGTCTCTCTGTCTCTCTCTGTCTGGCGAGGGCACACGCCCTATAGCAAAAACCTCTCAATTACAGTATGATGAATACTGCTGGGATCCTGGCATCACATTTAGATGCCTTATCAACAGTTTCTTCTTTGATTAAATTTATTACTAAGTATTTTGTTATTTTTTTTGGTGGCTATTGTAAATGGGATTGCTTTTGCACTTTAGTATCAGTCAATTCACTGCTGGTGTACAAAAACACTATAGATTTTTGTGTGTTGATTTTGTACCCTGCAATTTTACTGAATTCATTTCTCACATCTCCCAAAGCACAGAAAATCATTCTGTCAGAGACATTTGCACATCCACGTTTATTGCAGCATTATTCACAATAGCTAAGACATGAAACAAACGTAAGTGCCCAACAACTGATGAATGGGTAAAGAAAATGTGGCACTTATACACAATGGACTATACTCAGCCATAAAGAATATTGATCTCCTAGTATCTGACATGAAATGAACTTAACTATACAAGGCTAAGTGAAAGAATCTAGTTTATAAAAGACAAATACTGTATGTCTCTGCTTAACATACACCAAGAATTCTCACTCTACAATGAAAGATAAAGGACTTGATAGCATAAAAGTAGAGAGAATAAGCATAGGTACTAGAAGTTGCACAGGGCAAAATGATTAACAAAAGAATGCATGAATCCTTGATTGTTACATATTTGCATATTTGCTTAAAATAAAAACCACTCTGCTCCCCATAAGGATGTGTGATTAAACACAGACCAGAAATTGAAAAAAAAAGTTTCTTCTTGGCATGGTGAAGCACTTAATACTCAAATGGAAATATTGCCATCTAGATTAAAGGGTCTAGGTAGAAATAAACAATTCACTATTTCTCCCTTTTCCTCATAAGACAAGTCAGTTTAAATTACCAGCAATCTTCATCAGGTTGTAATGTTTTCCACAAGAGTCAATGTCAAGCTATGATCATGAATAGTTCCCAAAACAATGGCATGGTAGAACTAATAATTTAAAAAACCACTTTGATTTCAGCATGGAAGTGGATCAGAGGAAGAGAAGAAGGGTACAGAAGAGAGGTACAAGATGATCAAGGATTGAGAGAAAAGGAAAATGGCAGGAGGACTAGAGGGCTCAAGGAGGTCCAAGGTGAGCCCAAGGAATGTAAGAGTGAGGAAACCAGAAGGATGGGGTATATTCCTATTTAAGATTTTACAAGTATAAATCTGGTGCTAGTGAGGTCAGTCAGGGATTGAGTCCCCATTTAGAATGGTTATTTTTCACACCTACTCCTACTTCTGCTGCTACTGTTGTAGCAAAAGCTGTATCATATACTGAACAGCCTTCTCTACCAGCTCTCTAAATGGATGATTTCACTTAATACTCACCCTATACCACCCTAGGAGCTCAGTTCTGTTATCCTTATCTTACAAATGAAGACAGTGAAACTCAGAAATAGTAAGTAGCTAACCTAAGATTATATAGTTGGTTAGAAGCTGAGCTTAAAAAATGTGTCAGTTTGGCTCCACATGCTCTTAGCCACCATTTCATGTTTTGTTATAAATCTTTCACATTTTTACATCATGCTAAGTACAAGTGTGATAGTTCCCAACGTTCACATTTGCATATTTTATGCCGACTTCCCTAAATATTTATCTTGCCTTTAACTTCTGCTAAACTCACTTTTAAATTATTGTGTTTTATTCAAGACATGGTATGCTTGATTTCTTTAGCACAATCACACAGGGTGGTTCCATTTTCTAACTGAAATTAAGATTGATCATATGGTTGAAAGTGGACTGACCTGAGGTTTTAGGACTGAACTTTGTCTTTTTTAAGAAAGTTACTACTTGTTGACCCCCATCTAGAAGTTGCCTCACTATATTAATACATTTGACATAAAAATATACAGATCTGTATATTGTTGATACTACCACACATTTACTTGTTTTGTTCAGTCATATTTCATTTAGGACTCAGGAATAGTAAAGAACAGTGTTAGTACATGCGATATCTTTTCCACAGAGAGAGTTTCAAAGTTTTCTTTTGTGTATAATTTTAAAAAATGTATCTCTAAGTTTAAAAAATATGCATCTCATTACATTTCTAAGTACATAGAAAGTGGCCAAGGCTAGATGGAATAATCTTTGATTACTAGAATAATAAATCAAAACAGAATTGTCAGATTTTTTAGTTGGGGCATGAGACTTTCCCTAGAGTATTCATGGTTTTCTAATTTTCAATAGAGTGATAACACATTATGGGTGAGTTATAGCCCAGCGACAATGAGGCCACAATTACGGAGCTTAATCCCTAGAAAGGCCAGATTACTCTCAGCTACTCACCCCAACATTAAGTCTAAGCAGCTGTTTTACAGTTTGTACCATTGGTTTTAACACAGCCTGAAGAGGAAAAGGGAGGCAGGTGGCTTAATGCAAGCTCATTACTATGACCGGAATAAACAACTTAACATGCAATCTCTGCTAATGGTGGTTGATTGAGTGGCATCATCTTTCTTTACAAGGGACAGCACACAACACAGTGCATTTAAGAGCATCAAGTAGAACAAAGATCATCTTCCATTACTTCATAAACATTGTTCTTCACATATGCTAATGTATTTCCAATCACAAAGCCTATTGTAGAGCAAGCTCAGACTACATCTATTTAGTGTTTCATTAGCACTACTACCTTGTGTGGCACAGAATAGATCCCATGAAGAAATAAATACTTTTTGGGAACCAGCAGTTAGCGTAATGGCTAAGTCGCTAGACTCTCACGTAGTCCACCGCGGTTCGCGTCCCGGACCCGGTGGCTTAAAACTCACGCTGGGCACATGTGCGTGCGTGCCCAAGATCCTGAGAGGAGAATGGAGGAGAAGGGATTGCGGTGTGACCATCCCCCCTGGGGGGTGATTTCTCGCTTTCTGTCTCTATGTCTCTCTCTGTCTGGTGAGCGCATGCGCCCTGTAGCGAAAACCTCTAAAAAAAGAAATAAATACTTTTTGGGTGAGTGGCCCTACCCAAAGAATTGCTTCTCTAAGCACACCAGACACCATTTCTGCTCTTGCCCACAGTTTCCTGAACAACAACAACAAAACAAATCATAAGTTTTTCTCTCCGTATTTATTCCTGTGTTCTATGCTATATACTGCTTTGTCAGTGTCTCTAAACCAAGCTGTTATTCATTAAGTCCTTTAAGAAATAAGTTTCGAAACTATTCATCTTAAATATGGGCACTTCATGATAGAGTAAAAAGGGGACTCCTTAGGAACCAGCAATTAGCGTAATGGCTATGTCACTGGACTCCCATGTAGTCGACCGCGGTTCGCATCCCGGACCCGGCGGTTTAAACTCATGCCGGGTGCGTGTGTGTGCGTGCCCAAGATCCCAAGAGGAGAATGGAGAAGAAGGGATTGCGGCGTGACCATCCCTCCGGGGGGTGATTTCTCGCTTTCTGTCTCTATGTCTCTCTCTGAATGTCTGGCGAGCGCACACGCCCTATAGCGAAAACCTCTCAAAAAAAAAAAAAAAAAAAAAAAAGGGACTCCTTATGGAGTAACAGAGAAATTTAAAAAAATATTTAACATGATATACTTTCTTTTAAAAAATAATTATTCATTTATTTATCTATTAATATTATTTTTCAATTTGACCAGAGAGAGAAAGACAAAGGGAAAGCGAGAAGGCAAGCTACCAGGTCTGGAACTTGAACCATGGTCGGCAATGTAGGAGTCCAGCACCCTTAATCACCATGCCACCTGTCAGCCCTGATATATTTACTTTCTTAAGCTTTAAAACTTAAGTTGATGTTCAGGGCCAGGGATTGAGGACTTGATTATATATGAGTTACTAGTAAAGTTCATTTGCAATTATTGATAAAGTAAATGGGTTAATCATATCATTATGTGAATTAAATGAATTAAGCATATCATTCTGTATGATATGATTGGCAAAAATTCAGATGTTATACAAAACTCCTTTGGCCAGATGTATATAAAGATATATGCCTAGGAAGAAAATGATTTTTAAAAAATTTTTTCAATCGCATTATTATTTGTCTTACAAAATGGATATTTCAACAGGTGAACATTTCTCCCTAGTACTGCTCCCACTGTCACTTTCTGTCAAATGTAGCTGCATGGCTAACATAGTCTTTGTAGAGCTATGACATATATAACACAGATACTTTGGTCATTATACAAACGTGGACTACATTGGCCAAGGGATTCTTCAGGCTTTTGGTTTTCTACATGTTTTCCTGTTAGAGTTCCTTTCTTACCCATTTTTTCCCTTTAAAAATCAGCCTATGCATGGTGGTTAAGGTGCCTTGATCCCACATGGCCAACAGAACAGTTGGAGTTCTGGGTTGGCAGCTCAAGAAACACACTGGCATATGTGCCCAAAATCTCAAATGGAGGGATTGTGGTTTGACTATTCCCCACTTCCCACCTGAGGTGCTTTCTTGCCACCCCATACTACTCTTTGTCTCTCTCCAGGGACCACATGCACCCTCTGGCAAAATTTTAAAACATAAATAAATAAAAATCAGTGTGGGTATAGGTTTTTATGACAGTACTATAATCCCAAATCATGGAACACAGCTGAGTTGTATGAGAGTGTGGGAAACGGGCATTCTAATACATTGTTGATGGAGTGTTAAATTAAAGAACCTCTATGGAGAGCAACTTGGACATTAAAAATGAACATCTCCTTTTTTTTGCCCTAAAGAATTATTTTATTTAACTTTATTTATTTATTTAGATTTGACTAGAGAGGGAGAGAAAGAGAGAAAGTGAGAAAGCAAGCCACCAGGTCTCAGACTTGAACCATGGTCGACCTGTAGGAGTCCAGCCATTAACCACCATGCCACCTACTGGTCCCACACATCTCCTTTTATATAATAATTCTACTTTAAATAATTTATCCTGATAATAAATTTGCACATGTGTGAAATGGTTTATTTGTAAGGATCATCACTGAAGCCTTGTTCATAATAGCAAACTATCAGAAACCAACTAAACATCCATCAGTGGGAGCCTGGTTAAATATATTATGGTACATACAAATAAGAAAACATTGTGCACCTGTAAAAATGAATGAGGTACTGATATGGTCCCAACTCTAAAATAGGCATATTACAGGAAGAGATATATAGTTATGATACCACTTGTGTTCAAAACACACATACAATAAACATGTATGTGTACATAGACATAGAAATGTACCATATATGCCCAAATACAAGGTAAGGGATTTCCTCCCCAGAAAAAAGGGGGGTTGCCTTATATTTATATTTATATAAAATCTCTCATGTAATAAACTTCTCCATAGTCATTTATTTTTATCCACAAAGCAAAATTTGAAAAAGACATATCAGTGTGAATATTCTCATTCAACACTAGTTTTGGATGCTCATATATATCATCTATAAGAATGGGAAAGAAAGCAGGACCAGCAGATGGTGTAATGGTTGTCACTGAACTCCCACATAGTCAACTGCGGTTTGAGTCCTGGACCCAGCGGCTTAAAACACGCTGGAACGTGTGTATGCATGCCCAAAATTCTGAGAGGACAATGGAGGAGAATGGACTGTGACATCGTCATCTCCCCTGGGGAGTGATTTCTTGCTTTCTGTCTCTCTGGTGAGCTCATGCATCTTATAGCAAAAATCTCTCTCTCTCTCTCATGCATCCTATAGCAAAAATCTCTCTCTCTCTCTCTCTCTCTCTCTCTCTCTCTCTCTTTTTTAAAGAGTATTGGAAAGAAAGGATGTATTAAATTCCCTCTTTTTAAAAAAGAATTACTTTACTTAACTTTATTTCTTTATTTATTTTAATTTTATCAGGGAGGGACAGAGTGAGAGAAAGAGAGAGAGAGAAAGAGAGAGAGAGAGAGAGAGAGAGAGAGAGAGAGAGAGAGAGAAGAGAGAAAGTGAGAAAGGAAGCCGCCAGGTCTGAGACTCGAACTGCAGCCAGTTATGTGGGAGTCCAGTGCCCTTAACCACCATGCCACCCGCTGGCCCCGTATGTATTAAATTATTTTTGAGGGTATGACCTCATAACTGCAAATGTTAGAGGTCTTTTAAAAGACCTCTTTCAAAACTAATGTAGTGAAAGGGGTTCTCATTAGACAAAAATGGACCAATCTGACAATGAAAAGTAATAATGAATGCAACTGTATGAAACAAATTGAAAATATAAAACCTCTGAGTTTATAAAAACATTTTTAAATAAAAGAAAATGTTCCCTTCTCCCAGATTAAAAGAAAATCAAAACACCTCTCTTTGAACACTTTTAGAAGTAAATTGGGTATCAAACTTTTTAAAGTTTCTTTATTCCTTCCATGACTGAGAGTCACAGAGAGAGACAGAGACAGGAAGACAATACTCTCAACAAGGTCCTGACAATACAATCTACTACCACCCTCAGCCAGCCCAGATCATGGGCACCTATGTGCTCAGAGTACTCTGAGAGGTCTCAGGACATGAACCTGGAGGCCTCCCCTATGGATTAACCTCATAGTATTGCACATGACTGCTGCATCACTGTCCAGAACATTGGATACCAATCTTATAGTGATAGTTGGCAGTTAAAGATGAAGCATTTGTCTTGAATTCTCTGTATGAACTATATTTCAAGATAACTCAATAGCCCTAGCACATGAGGTAAAGTTCTTTTCAACAAAAGTAATGTAGTTAACACATAAGCATGGAAGGAATAATATATTTTTTAAATCACTATTTTGTTATCCCTAATGAAATAACTGCTTTGAGCAATAATATCAATAAATGAAAACTTTGGAACAAATGTTGATAGAGAACTTTCTTGATGAGGGAACAGACTAGTAATGAAGCTTTCCATAATCACCACGTTAAATTCTTATACCTTTATGTCTACTCAAATGCATCTTCCTCTGAGAATCCTTCATCATACTTCCTCCCTGGTGAAAAATCATGCGTCCCTGCTCTCTGTCACCATAGCTCTTTGAAATTACAATACTTACTGCTTTATGTGCTATATAATAGTAACATGTGGGTGTGTTGTTCATGCTGAATAATAACTAGTATTTACTGAGCACAATATGCCATGGACTGTGCTAAGCACTTTAAATGCTTAGCATCTTGTTTTTTTTCTTTCTTTTTTTTTTTTTCTAAGAACCTTATGAGGTATGTGCATTCTACTTACTAGGGATGGGAAAACTGATGCTTAAAGACAGTAAGTAATTTGCCTTCAGCCTTCTGAGTTCAGAATTTTGACTCTTTGTCTTCACATTTTTCAAAAATTTTCCCTTTATTCTTCCATGGTCTTCAAAGTTTCAAGCAAGTTTTCATTGTCTAGTTAAGATGTAAGTATACAGACGTATGCTGACTTAGATATAACTTATAGTATGCAGAAGACAGAAAATGTCAACTAAGGCCAAGAAAGCCAAAGAGGAATACATAGGTGAGATGACAGTGAAGATGAGTGTGTAGATAAAATATGGGAGAAAGGCATATACATGGTGGGGAGTGGGAGGGGGCAAGTTGCTTACTCCTTGATATAGCTCTTCTTTTCTCCATGTCAGATGTTCAGGGGGATAATGAGTGACAATGAGATCACTGTGGGCTTCCAGAATCTGGTTCTTAACTACCACTTTGCATAACACACAGTAAGCACTCAATACAATTTCCCTGAATTAAAAAAAAAAGATATTCATTAAAATGGATCCAGACCATCTCTTCTGAGCTCGTCCTCAAAAATATCATTCTATTATTATGTTGAAAAGACAATATGAACCTTAAAGAGAAAAGCAGTATATTTTTCAGTGAATTCTCAATTTAAGGAAAGGCCTTAAAATGAATTCAAATAAATTAATGTGAACTCTTGTGGGGACAGCTGCCAACATCAGTAAATTCAGCTCTGTGTTACATAGCTCTTGCTTATTCAGGAATTACATGGGCTTGCCAACGATAGCTGTTGACTGAAATAAATATTTGATTTTGTTGTTTTACCCTACTCTATTTATTAAACGAGTTCTTTTATGCAACTATCCTAGAGAGTGAATATTATTAAATCTCTACCAGATATATTTCTGACAAACTCATACTGTTGAGTTAATGATAATTTGGGAATAGCTGATTTTTTTTTCTTTCCTCTGATTTTTCAAACTTTTTATACGTCTGCTCAGAATTTCTGGATTTGCTAATGATAGAACACTTTTCACAGAAAACCTAGTGAAATAATGTCATTTTTAGTCTTTAACTCACACCTATGGCCTCAAATGATTAGACATGCAATTCTGAACTTGATTTATGAAACATGGAGTCCAATACTCTGGCCTCAGGCCTGAATGTTGGGATGGCAGAAACCCGTACTGGAAAAATTTGGCTTTCCAAGTAGATGAGGTTGATTAATGAAGAGGTTCTTCTCAAATTCAACTACCCTGAGAGTGAGCTGCTGTGCTCCCTGGAGCTGAAAATGGAATACTGGGGCTGATCATTCTTAGCACCAAATGATTACTGACATTATTTTTAATGTCACCATAACTATAGGTAAAGCAAAATAAAAAAATCCCAGACTTAATGAAAAGAAAATAAAACTCTATATATTGAAAGTAGAGACTAGTTTGTCTAACTTAGGCCAATAACTCATGGGAAAATCAATTGAGAGTCATTTAAACAAAAAGAACATATAAGTGGTTTTTGAATTTTTTTTTTTTTTTTTTTTTTGGTCTAGAGAGAAAAAAAAAAACCCTAAATTTTGCTCCTTTACTTTAAAAGTTAAGAACAGACAGTAATCTACTAAGAAACAAAAGTCAAGTTAAATAAATGATAAAACCATAGCAAAGAAATAGATTTAAGTTACTAGACTAGGTATTAAAAGCTATTTTAAAAATACATATTGATTTTATGAAAAATATACTTTGACTTTGTTACCTTTTGGATACAGGGAGCATGTGAAAATAGGCAATTAGAAAGTAAAGTGTGGAAAAAGATATCCAGCACACACACATGTCCAAAGGAAAAAGGACCAGAAGTAGTGAGGCAGACCAAGACACTGTGAGAGACAGTGATGAAGACACAAAGAAAAAGAGAGAGAGAAACAAAGGGACAGAAAGAGTAAGACAGACATGTATATACCCATGAAAATACAGAAGATGGTATAAAGAGAGCTAAAAAAAAAAAAAAAAAACATTTTTATTAGTTCAACAAATATTTATTGAGGTAAAAACAGGTCCAGGTAAGAGGCAGACAGGGGAAGCTTTGTAGTTCTTTGAGCCTGACCAAAGTGTACCCAGCAGTTGACTGTATCTGTACAAAATTATTTTTGAGGGCCTACTAAGTTCCAAAGCACTGTTCTAGATACTAAGGGCACAAAAGGAGGAATAAAATAGACTCCTTATCCTCTAAGAACTTATTGAAAACTTGAGCTGGGCCTATGAATGACCTATCTTCTGGGACCATCATTTTTATTAAAAAAAAAACTATATTGTCTATATCCTTGATTTGATTATTATACACTGTATACATACTTTGGAAAACCATATTGTACCTCACAAAGATGCATGATGATCATATGTAAATCAGAAATCAGAATTAAAAATTATTTAGAAAGGTAAAATTAATTTTAATAATATATTTTATTTAACCTCTGCATATGAAATGTATAATTTCAATAATTAATATAAATAATATAAATAATTAATATAAAATTTATTAATATTTTACATTCTTTTTTCATGTTAAGATTTGGAAATTAGGTGTGTATTTTATATTTATAGCATATCTCAATTTGGACTAGCCACATTTCAAGCACATTTCAAGTGCTCAGTAGCCAAATATGCCTAGTGGATACCATATTGAACAACAACAAAAAGACCTGCAGCACTACTTCTAAGTGGATTGTATATCCTTTCTTATTGTTAGCTCTACCAGAAACCCAGAAAAATTTCAATAAAATCTAAATACTAACTTTTGTTTGCTGAACCCTTTAAGTAGTACATAATATGGTGTTTTGTAACCTGCCTTGTGTTATTTATGTTTAAACATGAAAAAATTGAGTTGAGGTTTATACATGGATTTAGGTAGGTACAATCTACCAGAGGTTGAGAAGGAAAACTCCATGTGAGAGATTATGGTTCTACAAGCCACCCCTGCCATGCATTTAGATAAATTGAATAGGCTTGTATCAATGTTCTTGTGCCCTATGTAGCCCTATGTCAAGCACTTATCACTATAGATTATAGGTTCCTTGAGAGCCCATACCACCATTATCTGTTTCTGTTTCTCTAGCACTTAGCATAGTGCCTACTGTATAGCTGGTGCTCAGTCAATGTCTACTAAACAAATAAATGAATTTAAATAAATAAGTTTCTCATTTACATTAGACACATTTCAAGTGCCAATAGGCACACATGGTCTATGGCTACCATGTTGGACAGCATAGATGGAGAAAAACTCCATCATCACAGAAAGTACTTTGGACAGCACTGTTGTAGAGCACTATTTGACTTGTTAGGTGACAGCATGCCCCTGGAGACCAAAAAAATCTTTTTTCTAGCGAACAAGTGAGAATACCAGTAGTATTAAATAAAAAGGAAGCAAAAACACTAGTAAATCCATAATTTAGCCCCTGAAAAGTTCAAGTGCAATGCCGTTTTGTTATCTACTGGAAAAAATAAACTCGTCTAATTCTTTCTCCCTCTTAGAGCTTCTCACCTTGATTCTCATCAGGTACAGTCCTAGCAAGTACCCCTTACCTTCTAGCTCAAATGTGTGACAAATGCTTTCCTTTATTTTCTGAGATATGTTGGCAATTTCAAAAGGAACTAATATAAAAGCGGGGGGAGGGGGAAGAGGATAAAAAATATATAAAAAACATGAAAATAGTCATTATATACAATATAAATCTTTTTAAAGTTTACCTATTTATTTCTAATGAGAGAAAGAAAGAGATAAACACACAGATACATGACCCCCAACAGGTCTTGTCTCTGTGATCTACCCCCAGCTTCAGTCAGTCCCAGATCAGGAGGATATAAGCATACCCAGTGTACTCAGGGAGGTTTTCCTTTCTTTTTTTTTCTTTTTTTTTGGAGAGGTTTTTGCTATAGGGTGCGTGCACTCGCCAAACAGACAGAGAGAGACAGAGACAGAAAGCGAGAAATCACCCCCCAGGGGAGATGGCCACACCGCAATCCCTTCTCCTCCGTTCTCCTCTTGGGATCTTAGGCATGCACGCACACGCGCCCGGCATGAATTTAAGCCACCGGGTCCAGGACTCGAACCACGGTCGACTATGTGGGAGTCCAGCGACATAGCCATTACACTAACTGCTGGTCTCAGGGAGGTTTTCAAATGTAAACCTGGAACCTTCCCATGTGGGTCAGCCTAACAAAGCATTGAGTTTTACTGCTATGCCACCATCCAGCCCCAGATACATCATTTCTTGAACCTAAGAATCCCAGAAAAAATAGTGAGGTGCTTAAAGAATCCCACATTTCCTTACTAACATCTGATAGGCTAGCACAATCCTGCAGGCCTATTAAGTATGAACTGCATCCCTTTCTTTCTAGCCCCTTGCCTCAGCCTGGAGAACCCAGGGATGTCATCATGGTTCTTTTTTTTTTTTTTTTTTTTTGCAATACAGTAGTTAGAGCATTTGAGTATGTACCTCATCCTCCACTTAAGGACACCTCTAAAGAACATTCCATTTTTCTGTCTCTCTGTCTTTTCTTTTCTTTTTTTTGCCATAAGATGTATGTACTCGCTGGAGAGAGACAGAAAGGGGGAAAGGGAAAGTGAGAAATCTCCCCACCACTGCCACCACCTGGGGAATAGCCATACTGCAGTACCTTCTCTTCTGCAGATTTTGGGCATGCATGCACAACATGTCCAGTGTGATTTTCAAGCCGCCTGGTCCAGGACTTGAATTGCCATCTGTCATATGGGAGTTCAGTGCCTTAAACACCATGCCACCTGCTGGCCCCACATTCCATTTCTCTATAAACAAAACTTTTCCCTGTTTCAAATGCTGTTGCCTACTGTCAGGCAAGACCCCTCTCTCTTAGTTTTCTATTGAGGACTGACAGGCATGCCTAATTATAGTCGACTGTAGAACTGGTCATGACTTTGACCTTCAGCTATTGTGAATCACCTAATGACACAGTTCCTGTGCCTAGTTGACCAGGATTATCTGAGCAACTGTACAAATTTCACACTCCTGAATTCCACTCCAGATTTCTAAATCAAGTCTTTGGCAGGAGTCTCTCGAAATCTTCATATTTGACAACTATTCTAGGACACTTTGTCTCAATTAAGGATTATTGATCTGTTTCCTTTGTATTCAGATAGTCAACTCTGCCCACATCTGGATCATTCGGTAAGGACCTCCCTCATCCTTACTCTGTCACTTTCCAGTTTTACAAAGAAACAGGATCTTAACCATATCACCCGTATAGATGGTGTAGGGCAGAGACAAGGGGGGGGGGGGTTCATATAAGCTAAAATCTCTACAATCTTACTTCCTTTCTAGAGAAGTTAGTTTATGATATGGGATCGAAATATTCCTACAAAATTCACTGTTAGCCAAGTGATAGTAAGGATCCAGCAGGATGTATTTCCAGATTAATTAACAGGCAAAGTGCTAGCCTCAAAGGACAATACTGAGAATGCAAAACACGAATATAATCTAGGAAATGAGATGCATGACTTATCAGGAATTCAAGCTTTTAATGCAGCTTAATGTATGTTGCGAGTGTTCATATTTTGACATTTCAAATAAAAATTACTTACCCTTGACCAATTTTTTCAAATCTTGTGTATTTTTTCTTTGGATCCCCAACACTCACAATGCTTCCTGATAGAGAGGTGAGGGGAGAAAGGGAGAAAGAGAGGAAGAGAGAGAGAGAGATAAATTTAAATTGATTGAATTATTTCCCTTTAATAATAAATATTATAAGATGCCAGAGTGAATGACAAACAAAATATTAGACCAATATTCTCATATGATTTCTATAATTTATACTGAAATGATTTAACCTGATAATACAATTTGTTAAAATAACAAACAACAATATATTTGTTAAATTAGTAATAATAACCTATGCTACTTATACTCCAAATTGATAATGTTAAAGAAACAACAAGGACAGGGGCCAGTATTTGGCATGATGGTTAAGGCACTGGACTCCTATATGGCTGACTGTGGGTGAGTCCTGGACCTGGCAGCTTGAAAATCACTCTAAGCACATGTGTGTGCATGCCAAAAATCTCAAGAGGAGAATGGAGGAGAAGGGATTTTGGTGTGGCCATAACCCCTGGGGGTGATTTCTCACTTTCCCTCTCTGTGTCTGTCTTTCTCCAGTGAGGGCAGGTGCCCTTTGGCAAAACAAATCTAAAAACCAGGGACTAATCACAACCTGATACTTAAAAAAAGTTCTCATAAAATGGTATTATAGATTAGGAGTTAAACTCATCTAAGAACTTGTACATACTATTTAATAAAATCACTATCTTCTCTGAATTAAAAAGAACTTGAGCACCATGCTACATTCAACTCTGCTGGACAAATATCTACAGAATAATTACTATGCAATAGTACTGTGCTAATGGTGATAATGGATAGGGATGGGTATAATGAAGAACAAAGCTTGCTTATAAAATAGTGAGACTATTTTTTTGTTTGTTTTTATAAGAGAGATTATTGCTATAGGGTGCATACGCTCACCAGAGAGACAGAGACAGAAAGCGAGAAATCACCCCCCCCCCCCCCAGGGGGGATGGCCACGCCACAATGCCTTCTCCTATAGTGTCCTCTCAGGATCTTGGGCACGCACATACACACGCCCAGTGTGAGTTTCAAGCTGCCACATCCAGGACTCGAACCATGGTTGACTGCATGGGAGTCCAGTGATGTAACCATTACTTCAACTGCTGGTCCCTAGAGACTTATGCTTTTTAAAAACATACATCTCTGAACCTAGAACCTTACTAGTGCTTCAGATAAACTTTATTTATTTCATTCATGATGGAAGTGTATTTATTTTATTCATGTTTATGAGAGAGAAGCATCCTTAGCAAGGTCTTATCACTCCACAGTCCCCTTCCCTGAGTCTTCCAGCTCCTTAGGACCCTGGGCACATGTGCATGTGCTCAACATGTTTCAGGTCAACAGGCTGGGGACCCAAATCCACAACTGGCCAAGTGGCTAACAGCACTGCATTTCAGTAGCTACCGACTGTACCACTGAGGCTAGGCCCTTCCTACTTTGGATCCTAGTAATGTATCACTAACCAGTGCTTAGGTCTTCACATATGCTCCTCTTTCCCCTTTCCTATCAAACCCATGAATTCCTAATTTATTACCATCTTTTGCCTAGGCTATTCTAACAGCCTCCTAGCTGGACTCCCTCTTGCCAACTTTCCATTCCAGTCCAGACTCCATACCTCTATCAGAATGTTCTAAGTGCAGACCTGACTGTGATTCTCTGGTTCAGGATTCTTGAAGGTTTTCTAGCACCTAAAGGGTACAGCCTAAACTCCTTGCCTCATGATCTGGCTCCTGCTCCATTCTCCTCATATTTTATAACTTCCTTACTAGAACCATATGCTCTAACTAATTGTAGTTAACAGTCATCTCCTCCTTAACAGTTTGACTTCCCCTCCTACAACTGTAGCACCACCCAACGCCACTAATTCTTTATTCATGTAACATTGAACAAGTTAGAATTCCCAGGCATATGCCTTTAAGTACTCTTTGCATGCCATTCTCTTGCCTGAAATGTCCTTCCCACATTTTCTCCAAGCCAAGATTCTACTTGTGCTTCAAAACCCAGATGTTACGTCTTCTAGGAAGCCTCCCATAATCCCTTTGAATAAATTTATTAACCTTCCTTCTCTGTGCCTCAGTTTTCTCTCTTTCATTTCTCTCTTTAGCTCCTGTGCTTTCTCTGTACTTAACAAGTCATAATATATTTATATTTATCTACTGACATTGTATTTTTGACTGTGTGTTAAGGTAGCCATGTTTTATTCATCTCTGTGTGCTCAGTGGCTCTTCACACAATGCTCTGTATGGAATATATCAGGCACTCAATAAGTATTTGTTGAGTTAAATGTATATAAAATTGAGTTGAATTCTTGAGATGCTCAGAAGACTCAACTTAAACAATAATGTCCTTGGGGACCAGCAGTTAGCATAATGGCTATGTCGCTGGACTCCCATGTAGTTGACCGCAGTTTGAGTCTCAGACCTGGTGGCTTAAACTCACGCCGGGCGCGTGTGCGTGCTTGTCCATCACCCCTAGGGGCGAATTTCTTGCTTTCTGTCTCTCTGTCTCTCTTTGTCTTCTTGGCGAGCTCACGCGCCCTATAGCAGAAACCTCTCAATAAATAAATAAATAAATAATGACCTTGAGGGCTAATAGGTGGCATGGAGGTTAAGGCACTGGAACCACATGGCCCATTACATGGTTTGAGTCTTGGACCCAGTGGCTTGAAAGTCATGCTGGCCATGTGTATGTGCATACCCAAAATCCTGAGAGGAAAATGGAGAAGGCACTGAGGCATGGCCATAGCCCTGGAAAAAAATTTCTCACATTTCTTCTCTCTCTGGCAAGCATATGCACCCTATAGCAAAAAACAAACAAAAACCTTAAAAACAAAAAAAAGTCCTTGAATAAAATATAAAATAAGAGAGTTCATGCAAATAAAAAAATGGATTTTTACTTTGTAAATGTCCCATAGTTTAAAATAGATATTGGAGAATATATTTTACTTGAGTTTTATATATATATATATATATATATATATATATATATATATATATGATACTGCCACTTTAGAAACTTATGAATTAATATATAATTTTTTAAATTGTCTAATGGAATTCTACATCACTGAGAGCAATCCTTATTTAAATTAGCTGTTAATGAAGGTATTAGAGATTTACTTATTTATTTTTTATGAAATAACCATTTTAAAGTCACTTGAAACCACAGTTTTATTAAGCATTTTATAGTCTTCTAAGAAAGTTTTACTATTAAGTTGCTAAGCAAACTCTTTTCCATAGACTAAGCAAAAAGCAAATAAGCTTCAGCCTAAGCTACTTTCTGAATTATAACAAATTCCAATTGGCAGGCTTCAGTTAATGAGGCCTCAGGGTAGTAAATTATTCAACCTTTATTTCCATGGTAAGCGGGGGTGGGGGAGTGGAAAACAGCTGGAAATAAATCCTTTCACAAGGATTACTGAAAGACAACCATTTTGATGAGATTCTGCTTCTGAATTTAACTGCTGTTCAAATAAAATGGCCTCCCCACACCCATTCACCCTTCACAGGAGAGTGTGTGCTGCCACCTACTGCTGTTAGGCAAGTGCACAGGAGGCCTTGTTTACAATTCTGAATCATAAAATAAGCTTCTGAAGGGATCTCTTTCATCAGAGCAATTATAATTTGTATAAATGACAATTTTAAAAAAAGATTATGACACAAAAGGAAAGAAAGGGAGAGAAATCAGCAAACCAAAATGAAATGGAAAAAAAAAATCAGCAATTCCAGAACAATTTCCTACCAAAGCAATTCCCTAAATAAGAAACAAACTATTTTTAAAGTACAAGGTTTTAAGAAATCACTAAATACTAATATTTGAAAACAGTGTTCACTTTATGGCAAAAACAGACCATGAAAAATCTGCCCTGACATATTAAGCTCAGCTGAACTCCACCATTAAAAGATTATCCTAACGCTTTAGCATCATGAAGGCTTTTGATTCCTGAGAAAAAGGAAAAAAATCTCTAAATGTCAGCTCTATCTGAGGGTGGATTAGGAAAAAGAGTTTTGAGTGGGGAATGCTGAGGGGGTATGGGGGGGATTGAACAAGAAGAGTAGATAATTGTGATTGGCCAGAGGAGAAAAGTCAGAAACAAGTTTTCTGCATTGAACAATTTTGCTGACAGTGCTTTTTGAAAATTTTCAGTAACCTTTAAACACTTCTTTGTTTTCCAAAGGACCCAGATCAGAAGGAACAAGGCAGACTCCGTCTGTCTGTCTGTGTAAAACTGAAAGATGATCTTTTCATTTCAGCCATTAATGATCCCTTGGTCTGACCCCTCTAGTCAGTATCTGCAGGGAAGCTGAACAGATTGGCAGCTCTATGGTCTGGGCTGCCCACCTCCTAACTATTGGATCCCTGAGGCTGAAGGTGAGGATGATTTAATAGAGGTTGCCATTTCCTCTTCTGCTTGTGTGTGAGGTCCACTGAGGTGTGGGATGTTGGCCATCCCTCTATCTCTTTGCCTCCCTTTCTCCTCTCCTTCACCTCTCAGCACAGGCACTTCTACTCCTTCCCAAGCTCCAATAGGATCTTTGATTCCATAACCTTCAATTATTTTTATTCCGGGCTCAAATATCTTTGATTATTCTTGGTTTCAAACATTCTCACACTATAAGACCCTGTGCCCCAATTTTTTATACCAAAAAATATAAAGTAGCATAATAATAATTTATACTATATGCACTCATCAATGGCTGAGCTCAGTTCCTATCACTAGGTCATTAAGTTGACTGGCCTGTAAACGAGGAACTTAAAAGCGAATGTCCTGTGGTGTGTCATGGCACCACAGGGTATGTTTTTGTTTTTATAATTTTTGCTGTAGGGCATGTGTACTCAATGGAGAGACAGAGAAACAGAAAGAGAGAAAGTGAGATCATCCCTGGGGGATGGTCATGCTGCAATCCCTTCTCCATTGTTCTCTCAGGATTATGAGAATGCACATGCACGTTTTTCAAATAGCAAGTCCAGGACTTGAACTGCAAGGCTGGCCATATGGGATTTTGCCATCTTAACCACCAGACCACAGGTGGGCCCTATTAGGTAGTATCTTTACTTCCATTTTCAGGTGAAGAAACTGAAGTTAGGAGAGGTTAAATGACTTGGCTAAAACCATAGAGCTATTCTGTTTCTGTTACTCAGACCCAGTTATGAGTCGTCTCAAAGCTTATTCCATTACACTATCTTATTAAGCCTTTATACTCATGTAATAAAATAATAACTATCATTTATTGGACACCTACTATGTGCCAGATACTGTTGCTGAGGTATTTACCTGCATTATACTCATTTGGTTTTAATAATGGTATGAGATTGGTACTATTATTATTATTATTATTGGAGAGGTTTTTGCTATAGGGCATGTGTGCTCGCCAGAAAGACAGAGAGACAGAGAGATAGAAAGAGAGAAATCAGCCCCCAGGGAGGATGGCCACCCCGCAATCCCTTCTCCTCCTCCATTCTCCTCTCGGGATCTTGGTCAAGCACGCACATGCGCCCGGCGTGAGTTTAAGTCACTGGGTCCGGGACTCGAACTGCAATCAGCTACGTGGGAGTTCAGCAACATAGCCATTAAGCTAACTGCTGGTCCCAAGATTGGTACTATTATTATCCCTACTTTTTAGATGAAGAAATGGAGGCCCAGAAAAGTTAATTATCTGGCTCAAAGCAACATAGCCAGTGGTAATGTATCTGTGACTTGAATCTGGATCTTTCTGATTCTAATGTGTCTTCTTAACCATAGATTAAGCTCTAAAATCCATCCTATGGGCAAATACCTAAAATGTAGTTCTGAGAGCAGATAAGAAAGAAACCAAGGCTGAGAAAGGCTAAATGACTTGTCTAGGCTACCCATATATAATTGGCAGACAGAGGGCACAGAGAGGTGTTGAAGCAGAAGCAGGAAAGCCTGATATTGCAGATTTTGAAGTATAGTTCAGCCTGGAACTGCTTCATGAGCAGCACTTCCCCATTTTTCTGCAGGTTCTTCCTGCCAAGATCTACGGTACACGGTAAGGTTGGCAATCACAGGTGCTCACTGGCTCGAGGGAAAATGATTCTCTCAGGGCTCAAGTACAAAGTCCAATCAATTTCTTTTTTTTTTTTATTTTTCTGTCTTTTAAATTTGCTGTAGAGTACATGCACTAACCTGAAGAGGCACAGAGAAAAAGAGAGAGTAAATGAGAAAGTTCCCCCTAGGGGGGCTGACCACATCTCAATCCCTTTTCCTCCATTTCCTTTAAGAATTTTTGAGCATACACATACACACACACACACACACACACACACACACACACACAGCTGGTGTGGTTTTCAAACTTCTGAGTCTGGGACTTGAACCACACAGTCAGCTTTGTGGGATATAACTGCCCTAACCACTATGCAACCTAGTTGACCCACTAAGTTAATTCTTAATGAAAGTATAAGCAAAATTAGCTTCCTTCTCTTCAGCATGTTGCTCAGTTAAGAATAGAATAAACAAGAAATCATAAAGGTCACAGTTCCAGCACCATTACAGACTGCAAGCTATATTTGGAGTTAAGGAAATAATGTTGGTTTCTCTATAAGCTAACTTAACAAAGCGACAAATGCATTTTCATATACCTATAGAAACTTGAAACAGTTGCCAAATAACTGTCATTTTTACCAGCGTAAGACTTAGATTTTAAAATATTTTGTATTGATTTATTTTACATCATTTTTGTGCTTCCTTTTCACACAAATAGATAGTTGGGATACAAAAAAGTAACTGGGTAGTATTGAAAGAAAACAGATCTGAGTTGAAACTCTGGCTTTGCCACTTATTAGTTTGGCGACTTTATCACTTGTGCTTGTCACAGTTTACTTTCACTGATCTATAAACTGATATCTATAAACATTGAAATCAAGGCATTAAAAATTAACCCTAATACTGAATGAAAGTGGCTAGCAGAGAGGTATTCAATAAATAAAAAAATATTATTGTTATTACACCAAATAGTTGACATAAGTGCTTAAGGCATATTTAATCATATAAAGTCAGTTTGGTAAATAAAGATCAGCAATTTCAGTTCTCGGTGATTACTGACAGTTGTAGCCCCAACCTTTGTCTTTTCAAATATTTCTAGCTCAAAATGTCTTGCTGTTGATGTTTTGGGCCTAAATACTAATAATCTGTTGTGAAGGGGGAGAGAAGAGAGCTGTCCTGTGGACTGGAGGATGTGTAGAAGCATCACTATTGAGCATTACCAGTCTCTGAATCCTGACAACAAAAACTGTCTCCAGACATTGTTGAGTGCTCCCTGGAGGGGAAACTGGCCCTACCACCAACTCTGCAGAGCCTCCATGTGGCCTACTGCAGGGATTGCTCTCTTCCTTTTCTGAGGTCTTTTAGATTAAAATATGCATGAAATGAGATAGCCAACTTTTCCCTAATTATATCACCCTATTAAATCTCATCTTTCAGAAACACTTGGTGGTGTGGTAGTGAAGGCAACTGGAAACCATATGGCTAACTTACTATTGGGAGTCCTGTATCCAATGGCTTGAGAAACATGCCAGGCGTGTGTGCATGGGTATCTAAATCCCAAGAAGAGAGTGGAGGAGAAGGAATTGTGATGTAGCCATTCCCCCCAACCCCGAAGGGGGGGTTCTTTCTCACCTTCTCCCTCTCTCTCTGTTTCTAGTGAGTGTGTATACTCTCTAGCAAATTAAAACAAACATCTTATTTTCCAAAGAAAACTGAAGTTTCTTCATAACAGAAAATTAACTTTCTATTATGTCCCCCCATAACAGAAAATTATCTTTCTATTATGTCCCCCATAGCTTCTTTTTTTTTTTTTGAGAGGTTTTTGCTATAGGGCATGTGCGCTCACCAGAAAGACAGACAGAGACAGAGAGACAGAAAGTGAGAAAGTGAAGGCCACACCGCAATCCCTTCTCCTTCATTATCCTCTTGGGATAATGCCCGGCGTGAGTTTAAGCCACTGGGTCCGGGACTCGAACCGTGGTTGACTACATGGGAGTCCAGCGACATAGCCATTATGCTAACTGCTGGTCCCACTCCCATAGCTTCTTGTATATTAATTCAAACAAGTAGGAACTCAATAAAAATGCATTTGTTTGCTCATGTTTTTTCATTCATTCACTCATAAAGCATTTGTTGAGTGCCTTTGTGTAACAGGCACTTACTAGAAATTACACATATAGGGGGGAAAAGATGGGCTCTGACCTTAAGGAGCTCATGGTATATTGTGAAGGAGACAGACTAGTAATTGTCATAAAATGCTTTAATAAATGTAGTAAAATAAAAAAGGGCCCAGATTCAGATTCAGAGAGACATGGAAGGCTTTCCTGAGGAGGCAACTTCTGAGTTGAATTTTGAAGTATGAGTTAGGTACTGATAATTTGGGGTACTGATAATCTAGCAATATGCTAGATGTTTTTATAATATGAATTTAATGAATATGCTTCACAGACTTATCATTCTTCAGTAGAGGATGTATTTATTTATTTTCTTGACCCAGAAAGCTAAATGAAGGGCAAGTGTTTTGTAAAACTGGGGCAACAAGTGTGCATGTATGCACTAACACCACTGTGGATGGGGACTACAAGCATTTGCTGGCTCTGCCTCCCTCCCCACATAGAAATTTTCCTAAATTAAGAGAAAAGCTTATATTATTTGTGGTTGTAAGTTTTGATTTATTGCACTAAGCTTTCAGGTTGACTTATCTATCATGATTGATCAGCAGGGAGACCCTTAGGTTAGGATCATAAGATATTTTATTAGACTATCTAATCCCTTTAGGAGGCATAATATTAAAACAAAATTTATTACTTAATTTATTTTGTCACATTTCTACCTTAAATGATTTTGCTTCAAGTAAAAATAGTTTCTGTTATTAGGAGTATAAAGGAGGGCACAATCTGGCATATACGCTGAGTCCTAAAGTTATTATCTTAAGACTTCAGGTAGCCTGAAGTCTTTTTACAAGCAGATTCAAACTTCTAAGGGATCAATTCCCATTCTAGTTTATAAGAAAGTCTCCCATTAAAAAGACATGATGGCAAAAAGAACTCACTTAGCTTCTCTAGGATCTCCTCATCTGTCATCTTGGATTTTTTCCTTTGCCGATCCGTGTTCCTGTACAAAGTACTAGAATTGGCATTCTCAGCAGAAGGTGGTGTAACCTCTTTATTTGGTGCTGCTGGTGAAGCAATGGATTCAACCACAGAACGAGTGTAGATCTAAAAGACAAGAAAAAAAAAATCAGAAAGTTCTATAATGAAAGTATCAGGCCAGGAAAGAGTTCAGAGTCAAGATGTTGTCATTATAAATGACTTTTTAAAGACAAGTAGTTTTCTATTAAAAAAAGAACTTTAAGGGGCCAGCGGGTGGCATAGTGGTTAATGTGCTGGACTCCCACGTGGTTAACTGTGGTTCAAGTCCTAGACCCAGTGGATTGAAACTCACACTGGGTGTGTGTGTGTGTGTGTGTGTGTGTGCATGTGTGTGTCCATGCCCAAAATCCTAAGAGGAGAATGGAGGAGAAGGCACTGTGGTGTGGCTATCCCCCCTGGGGGATGATTTCTCACTTTCTCTCTCTCCAGCAAGGATACATGCCCTATAGTAAAAATCCCTAAAAACAAAAACTTTAAGCTTCAAGTATACTGTTCTTGAAAGACCTAGGAGCTAGTCATTTGAAATTCTTATTCATGCTCTGCTGATTCTAATCTAGGTGCCTCTATTTATGCAATTCTTTCTACCTGGTTCACATAGATTTCCTTCTCTATATTAATTTCTTCAGAACTTTAATAACATGGCAGTTATCAATGTATTATTTGGTATGATTCTCTAATTGTTTGATGTGCTAATCTTGTATCCTCAGATAGCAACCTCAAAAACCAAGATTTTTATTCTGTTCTAGCTCTGGGAACATAGGAGATATGCTCAACACACACCAACTGATTAACTATAATCCAACTCCATTACTATACTAAAGGGCATTTTTTTTAATCATTTGGAAATAGTCCCTTTGACTTACTGATTTAGTATGCTCTGGTCTTGGTGCAATGACTGGTGGGGGCTCATTGTCGTCTTCTTCTTCTTCCTCTTCTTCATCTTCTTCTTCAGAAACAGGAGGAGCCAAAGGAGGCTCCGATGCTGTTTTTGTACTCTAATGACAAAAAAAAAAAAAAAAAAAAAGCAAAGTTTAAAGACCAGGTATTAAATTATTATTACTTTTCTTCAGAAATGAGACATGAAAAATGAAGTATTTAAGCATGTAGGGACAGGGAAAAGCAGCAACTTTTACAAATGAACAGAACCATCTATAATTTGATGGTCAGGATCTGCTCATATTCGGAGATGAATTCATATCATGGTTTAAAGGACTATGAACCATACAAAATCCTCTTTATTTTTCACTGAGCTCAAAAAGAGTGAACTACTGAATTAGTATTCAAAGTTCGAAGGAATATGTTAAAATCAAATTAATTGCTGTAAAATCCTTGAACCTAAACTGGGCATATTGTTCATTTATTGACTGACAATTTGTCATTTGAAAAGGGTTACTTTCTGCCTAAAAGTCAGAGCATGTACATGGACATGGTATTAATAGAGCTGTACAAATATTAAGAGCAAGCAAGCCAATGAATGGTTCTTCCCTATTTAGTTTCCTTGAAAGAAGTACTCAGAGAGCAGCAGACATGAATGAAGATCGAAGGAATCTGCATAAATAATTACTCAATATTAACCAACAGGTAAATGGTGATTTGGAATGTTTTATAAACTGCAATATCACTTCCACAACAATAAGGACAATAACTACAGTATCTAGGGTCAGTTCTTGATCATTCACATAAATGCAGGAGTAAAATGATTCCAAAGTAAGATTTTGAAAGAGCTAAATGGTCTCATTGTAAGCCAAACAATATGATTGAAAGTATATACAAAAATAAATAAAGTAATTAATAAAAATAAAAAAAAAAGAAATATAGAATGTTAGGTCAGGTTTAGCACTTGGCAAACTTTAGTCTTTCCCAAGCCAAGACAAAGATTTTTGGTACATATGTGCACACTGTCTGTACTATTCTACTTTATTTTTCATTAAATCAACTCATTTTTATCAATATACAGCTTTTTTAAAAAAACTTTATAATATCATTATAAATATAAAGCTAGTATCCACTGTCCTAAAGGGAAGGCATATTAAAAATAAACCTAATAAAAGTATAGTAAAAAAAAAAAAAAAAAAAAAAAAAAAAAAAAAAAAAAAAAAAAAAAGCTATGGACATGGTTCTCAAAGTGTGGTCCCCAGATCAGCATCATCAAGGAACTTGTTATAAATGTAAATTCTCAGACCCCATCTAGACTTATAAATCAGAAACTCTAGAAGTGGCACCTAGCAATCTACGTTACAACAAGCCCTCCAGGTGATCCTGATATACATTCAAGTTTAAAAACCATGAACTATGGTTGAGGTCTGTACCATCCAATATGATAGTCACTACCACATGTGGTTATTGAACACTTAAAATGTGGCTAGTCCAGGGACCGGCAGTTAGTGTAATGGCTATGTCGCTGGACTCCCACATAGTCGACCGTGGTTCACGTCCTGGACCCAGTAGCTTAAAACTCACGCTGGGCGCGTGTGCTTGCGTGCCCAAGATCCCGAGAGGAGAATGGAGGAGAAGGGATTGCGGCGTGGCCATCCCCCCTGGGGGGTGATTTCTCGCTTTCTGTCTCTCTGTCTCTCTCTGTCTGTCTGGCAAGCAAGCGCATGTGCCCTATGGCAAAAACCTCTCCAAAGGAAAAAAAATGTGGCTAGTCTGAATTGAGATTTCTTAAGTATCAAATACATCCTAGATACTGTATATTGAATATAAAAAAGTCATTAAATATTTCATTAATGCTTTTTGTATTGATTGTGTGTTGAAATGATAGTATTTTCAGTATACTGGATTAAATAAAACATTAAGATTAATGTTATCTGTTTCGTTTTTAAAATGCGGTTACTAGAAAATTTAAAGTTATATATATGGCTTCTATTATATTTCTGTTTGACAATGCTATTATAGGTGGTTTTGTGATTTGCTTTGTTTTCATTTAGTGCATTGTTTGATTGATTTTGTTTAGGATGTTAGGTATCCTGGTACCAGGTAATCCTACAACAAATTTTTATTCCTTGAGGAAAAAACTTCTAAGGTAGTTATGGCAGCCTGTTAATAGACTATATTATATCAAAGAACTTCAGTCTGTGATTAAAAATTCGAAGTGGATTTTCTACAATCGTTTATAAACCCATAATGCAGTAATAAGGTATTATGTATTTGATAGGAGCCATCAAGATTTATCTATTGTGAGAAAAAAGGTAATCTAGAGTTTATAAATGTTTGAAAGAATATTTGATTGCTCTGATATAGATGCTGAGTGGTCTATATATAGAAGCTTAGATGTTTACTAGACATTGATTTTCTTATTTATATACCTATATTTATTCTTGGTTGAGCTACTACAACTGAACTATTATTCTATTATAGCTATGTAGATAGTAATAGGTTGTTAATTTAATTTTCCAGATTAAAAGAAATCACTTTATTCTTGTAAAACACTAAGTTATCAGGGCACTTCAACAGGCACAGGGAGAAATCACCTTTGGGTTATTGGGATTTACTTTGATATTAAGTCTAAGAAGGCTTTTCTCTGTCTTATGCATGCTGCGATCAAGAATGCCCCTAACCACTCTTCTTTTGTAGAGGAGCAGAACCTGTACATAAGCTGATTATTTTTTTATATGGCAAATGCTCCAAAAGCCACCGGGAAAGTATAAAATCCAAAATAACTAATGTCTAAATATCTATTATAACAATATGTCAACTATTAGTCATTTAAATTTAGCATTTATAGAAATTCCATTACATTAAAAACAAATTACAAGTTAAATTTTCTTATTTAGTAATAATTCCTGAGTATTTGCAATGATTTGCCAAGAAATTAAACCTAACCATAAATTAAATGCTACTTGTAATAAAATAATTTCAAAATCAATATTTAAAAATCACTTCAGGAGGCTTAAAAAATATATAAACTAGAGTATAAGTGTCCTTTAATATGTTTAATACAATGCACCATGTGGCCTCTACAAGTGATAGTATACAGCATAAAGTCTACAGGATTTTAAAATGGCCCTGTTGATGAATATAATGACCCAAAGTTACATTTTATAGGTCCAACCCTTAGACTGGCATGAAGACCAATCAGTGCTTACTAGCCAAAGGGTAACCTTGAACACCTCAAGTCTCGATAAGATCCACCTGCAAAATTTTATTGACTGCTTCTTAACATTCACTAATATCTCAAATATTCCAATTTCTAAGGGACAACACTCCTCATCTCCAAGGATGGACTTAGGAGACTGAGGATTTCATCCTGTGAAGGTTTGTGAGAAAGAGGAAAAAGTGTTTACTTTTGATAAACCATTCTTTTTTAAAAATATATATACTTTATTTATCATTATTTTTTAAATTTGCTACAGAGTATGTGTCTCATCAGAGAAAGAGAGAGAGAGTGAGAGAGAGAGAAAGTGAGAAAACAAGCTGCCAAGTCTGGGACTTGAACAGCCATGTGGGAGTCCAGTGCTTTAACCAACATGCAACCTGTTGGTCCCTCAACCACTATCTTACAATGTGTGTTCATTGGCTGAAAACAATGTGTGACCTTTAATGGTTGGTATGTTGAGGGTTATAGTTGCACAAGAGAGCACTAACTCCCCAGCAATCCACCTAGTACACCAGTCCTTGGTACTGAGAACTGAAATTCACATAATTTCTTGCTCCTGTGTTAAAAAATACTTTTACACAGGTATACCTTCCTATCTCTATATAAAAAATCCTAGGACTGGGCATACTTTCTTTCCCTTTATTAAATAATATCAGGACAGATATACTTTATTTTTCTTATGTTAAGCAATATTGAGAATAAGCAACATTAATTTAGCTTCTTACTCTAGGTAATACAAGGAACTTCAAAAACTTTGTGGATAAATGGAATTAAAGTATGAGTTAATTTTGGTGCAAAACATTTTGAAATCGTACAGTGTTTTTATAAAATGCATTTTCCAAAAATTGTTTGAAGACAAACTCCTCTTGTATTTCTTGTACTTATATCTGGAAGACACTATGAACCACATAATTTACTTATTAAGATGAATATATTGTTCACCAACACTCACTTAAAGACCCTCATCTTAGTGTATTTGCCCATACGACACTATTTTATCCCATCTTAATCTGTTCCTTGCTTTGCAAGACCTGCTTTAAAATCACATAGCTTAGATCCTAAAAATCCTATAAATATTCTTCCCTGAAATTCTCTTTCTAAGACACTAAGACTCATGCCAGCCTTGTAGCACAGAGGGTAAGCACTGTGCAGACAAAGCCAGATCCCACATTGCTGACCAGGATTTGAGTCCCGGCCTTGGTGGGTTGAAAAACATGCCAGGCACATACATTCTTAGGCCCAGGATTATGACAGGATAAAGAAACTGAAAAAAAGATTGAAGTATGACCAGGTGTGTATGCACTCACATGTGCACTCTCCCTCTCTTTCTCTCATGTGCGCCCAAGTCCTCTGACATTAAATAAATAAATAAGATGCTAAGACTCTATCAAGGTAGTGTTCTTTCATGCTATTTTAAGTTTGCTAAACTTAGATTCCCCTCATTTATATGAAGGCAATCAAAAGAGGAGTCAGTGGTGGAATATTTCCATACTCTTCTTTCCAGGTTGAAAATTACTATGTCTAATATTTATAAACTTTTAAAAATACAGATAAATGAATAGTTTATAAAGAACATCTTGTCTTATCAAAATTAGATATTTTTGACACTCTGCCACACATTAGGGCAGGGGAGGTAGTTGTTAATCTGAATTAGTTACTGGACTTTTAAAATTCAGAAAGGTTTAGCATAACCTCCCAGAAAAATATAGGCAGATCATGCTAGTACATATAATTTCAAGGGTGTATAGATCTTCTGAAATCTATGCAAGGACTACAAGTTATGAATCCTGATGTAGAGAATACATCAGCTAAGGAAACTACCTTAGGAAATGCCTCTTTCTTTAAGCTTAATTTGTATAGGCCAAAGGACTCAGAGGTAAAGATTTTGGAGACTTTAGATAATATAAAATGTGGATTTGGAGCCACCTTTGGTGCCTGTTTATAATGAAGGTTTCTGGATCAGCAGATGGTGTAAAGGATACATCACCAAAGGATTCTCATGTAGTCTACCGCAGTTTGAGTCCCAGACCCGGTGGCTTAAAATTCACACCAGGCACATGTGCGTGCATGCTCAAGAATCCAAGAGGAGAATGGAGGAGATGGGATTGCAGCGTGGCCATCCCCGCTGGGGAGGTGGTTTCTCGCTTTCTGTCTCTCTTGTGAGCTCACACGCCCTATGGCAAAATCTACCTTAAAAAAAAAAAAATGAAGATTTCAGGGTTCCATTTCAGGCATTCTCTGGGAGAAGAGTCCTGGAATCTGCATTTTAATAGGCTTTCCAGACAATTCTGAAGCACTGAAGTAAAATAACTAGTAAACTAGATGAACAAAATAAACCAGTACTACAAACAACAACAACAAAAATAACCCAAAAAAACAAACAAAAAAACCCCCAGCAATCTGTCCATTGCATACCCCGTTTCTGTAGGTATAAGTCACAGCATTTTCATATTATTGCTTTTACCCTCCACTTGGAATACTAGCTCAGGATTCTAAATAACATCATTCATTCTTAAAAGTACAATAAAAAAATATTATTAAATTAGCCTCAAATTGAAGAGTAGGTTCCTGAACAGTATCTGGATGGAATTTAATACACTAATATCAAAGAAGCTATCATGAATGAGCTGTAAAGCAGACGTCATGACTATACAAATTATCATCGAATATTAATTATGTAGCCATCAACTAAACACATTTAGAGAATACAATATTGCTTCTATTTTAATGCCTGCCCGAGCTACTGAAGGAAGTCAAAATTTATGATTACTTCAGGCTACTTAGATACAAGGTACATCAGATCCTGTAGCCAGACCCACTGCCTTTCTAATGCAGAAAGGCACTCACAGTGTAAAGTACACTCACTTTCTAGAACAATAAGAAAAGACAAGATGTAGTTCTCCTTTCCTAAGTAACTGGGTCCTGCTGAAGGGATCTCAGCTTAATTTAGTGGGGCAATTCAGTTCATTCAATGACTTAGAACCTAGTCTTAGTCAAGCAGTTTAAACAATTATCTCCACTAGTAAGTCCTGTTCCCTTTTCAAACTCAAACTTTCCAAAAGGAAACAGATTCTTCCCACAGAAATCTGCTTTCCCTGAAAGATAGCATCCTTGTCTTTTTTTTACTCACCTGTATGTCTTTTTTTGGGGGGAGGGGGATTTTTGCTATAGGGTGCGTGCGCTTGCCAGAGAGACAGAGAGATTGAAAGTGTGGATAGTATTACATGGCATAAAATATGTCCATTTGTCATGAGAATTTAGAGAAGAGATTGCTTGTAGCAGATTAGGGAAAAGAGAAACATGCTTGCTCTCGTCTCTAAGGATTTAAAAATCAGTGCCTGGTACAAAATAGGCACTTGGTATATATTTATTGAATGCTGGGTTTGAAAATGCTTTATCTGAGCTAGATCTTGATGGTCAGATGAAATTTGGATCCACAAAGATTGAAAGAGCATTCTAAGCAAAAGGAAAGGCATGAGAAAGGCCACATTCATGAGGAGAGCAAGAGAACAAGGAGTATGGATTTACATGAAGACATACATGCAAAAAAGGGAATCACAAGAAGTTAAGCTTTGAAAGTTAAATTAGAGGCTCATAAATGGTACTCTAAGGAATCTGGCTTTTAAAGTATGCAGTGGGAAACCCTTAGAGTGTTTTGGAGCATGAGGGCTAGATGATTAAAGTTTATGCTTTGGGAACAATAATCTGAAAGCAAATGTGCATAATAAAGACAGAAGGTGAGACTGGATGAAGGGAGACTAGTTGAGGGAGTATTCAAGCATCTAGGTCAGAGGTAATGAGATCCCAAAGTGGGGTAGTGGCAGTAGGAATAGAGATGAGGTTCAGATTCCGTACGTGTTTAGATTGTTTATTGATTAGATGTTGGAGGAAAGGGTGAGGTGAAAGATGAAATGCAGACTTAAAATGAGACATAGGTTGGGACCAGTGGATGGTGTAATCAATACATTGCTGGACCTCCCACTGAGGTTCGAGTCCCGGACCCAGCAGTTTGAAACTTATGCCGGGCATGTGTGCATGCATGCCCAAAATCCCAAGAGGAGAATGAAGGAGAAGGGCCATTTCTTGCTTTCAGTCTCTGTCTCTCCGACAAGCACACGTGCCCTATAGCAAAAAATCTCTCTCTAAAAAAAAGAAAAATACTATCCAAACTGTCTTGCGTTTCTTTGCGTTCATACTAATTTTGACCCTACCAAACTCAGTTCCAAACTTCCTAGAGCTTATAAGGATGTACTTGATAAACATACATTAAATGAGTGACTATTTCTTTTATCTCTAAACAGTAGAATCATTTCTTTTCCTGATTTAATGGACTATTTCAACTATAATATAGACTTAGATTTAGTTCCATTTAGCTTTAATTTTACACGCAAAACCAGTAGAAGCAATCTAAAAAGAAAGTTTCTATCTTATGAGAAAATAAAAACCAAAACATAGACCATCCTGGCAGGTTAGTGTTTAAAATAACTGACCTAGATTAAAAAAACAAACAAACAAACAAACAAACAAACACACAATAATTATTTCTTTGCCAGGCTACCCAGCCAGGGATTTCACAAGTATGGTATTAATTAAATCAAAGAGGGTACACTATATGGTAATTATGGAAGGTTATTTTTTTTAATCTTTCTCACTTTCCTATGGACTTCCTTCACATGTGGGCTGTTTCCAATGTGACCCAGGAAGTTGTCATGGCAAAGCAGGAAGAGAAGGGAAATTATCAGTCAGATGGGAGAGCCGCATTCTATTTTGTTTTGGGGAATTTAAGCAAGGTACAATTATCATGACTACATATAAGCTTCATATAAACTGTATGTGTAAAGAATTTTCCTTGTTACTATCTAACAATAATAGTAATAGTAGCTTACATTTAATACACACATATGTTATGTACTGCTTAAGTACATTATATGGATTATCATATTTAATACTGACACAAGTCCTAGGAAGTAGGTATAATTATTCTCATTTAAAGCTGAGAAAAGAGAGGTTCTGAGAAGCTAAGCTACTTTCTCAAAGTTACACAGATAGTAAGTGAAAGAATCATATAAAATAATGATGTCCAGAGCCTTTATTCTTTTCTGTTATTTATTGATATAATTGTGGTAAAATATGCATAACATAAACTTTTTTTCTTTGTGGAGAGGTTTTTGCTACAGGGCATGTGCGCTCGCCAGAGAGAGATAGATAGAGAGACAGAGAGAGATAGAGAGACAGAAAACGAGAAATCACCCCTCGGGGATATGGCCATGCCGCAATCCTTTCTCCTCCATTCTCCTCTTGGGATCTTGGGCACACATGCACACGCACCAGGTATGAGTTTAAGCCACCAGATCTGGGACTCAAACCGCGGTCAACTACATGAGAGTCCAGTGACATAGCCATTATGCCAATTGCTGGTCACATATAACATAAAATTTACCAGCTTAACCATTTATTAAAAAAAAAAATTTTTAGAGAGATGTTTGCTGGAGAGAAAGAGAAAGACAGACAGAAAGTGAGAAATCACTTCCTGGGGGGATGGCTACATCACAATCCCTTCTTGTCTATTCTCCTCTCAGGATTTTGGGAATGCATGCACACATGCTTGGTTTGAGTTTCAAGCCACTGGGTCTAGGACTTGAACCATGGTTGACTACGTGGGAGTCCAGTGATGTAACCATTACACTATCTGCTGGTCACCATCTTAACCACTTTTAGGTGTACATTTCAGCAATGTTAATTCCATTCACACTGCTACACAACCATCACCACCATCCATCTCTAGAACTCTTTATCTTCCTCAACTGAAACTGTATCCACTAAACACCAACTCCCCATTCCCCTTCCTCCAGCTCCTGGCAATAGCATTTTATCTTCTGTCTCTATGAACTTGACTCTTATAGGTATCTTATATAAATATAATCATACTGTATTTATCTCTTTATCACTAGCTTATTTCATTTAGCATAATGTCTTCCAGGTTCATTCATGTTTACCATGTGTCAGAAATTTCTTCCTTTTATATTCCATTGCTTTTACATACCACACTTTTTATCCCCTCATTTATTTTACTTTCCTCTTTCTAATTTTTTAATTTTTAGGTTTTCACTATAAGGCATGTGTGCTTATCAAAGAAAGACAGAGGGAGAAAGAAGAAAAATGAGAAATCACCCCCTACTCCCCAGGGTATATGGCCATCCCACACTGTCCCTTCTCCTCCAGTTTTCTTTCAGGATTTTGGGCTTGCACACATATGCAGCCAGCGTGTTTTTTCAAGTCACTGGTCCCAGAACTTGAATCATGGAGTAGGCCATGTGGGATCCAGTGCCTTAACCTCCATTCCATCTGCTGGTCCATACTGCTTCAGTTATAGATGGACACTTGAATTGCTTTCACATATTGAGTATTGTGAAGAATGCTGCTATATGAACACGGATGCACAAATATCTCTTCGAGACCCTGCTTTTAAAACTGGATATGGATCCAGAAGTAGAATAGCTGGATCATATGTTAATTCTATTTTTAATTGTTTAAGAGAACTGCCCTACTATTTCAGAGTCTTTACTCTTTATCACTAATGATCTGTTGTTATACTAGTTGCCCAGAGAGATGTCAAGCAGGCCATCATTTGCCAAATCAGCTTGGTCATCCATGAATCTTCAAATAAATGGTTAAAATACTCTCACTAATGCTAATTATTCCACCCCTAAGGAAGCAAATGAATCAGGAAATAAATTCTATCAAGATATCAAAGTGGAAATCACAGAAAGGGAAGTCTTATCTGAGATCATTTTCTGACAAATGTGTGGATAATCTTTCATATACCTAAGAATTCCAAGGACTAGATTATTTGTTTTCTGGTCATTTCTCAGATAGAACTATGCAACTTTGGGGAAAATCACCTCTCCCACTTTGCTGGGAGAAATGATACAAAAAAGATATAGTGTTATGTTCTTCGACAACTTATTTCATCTCTCTGAAGTTCAGTTTCCTCATCTGTAAAATAGGGATAATATTAAGATGTTCTTACCTAGGTTGTTGGCAAGATAAAGTGAATATAAAAAAATACTGGCCCACATTATAAGTGTACATTGTAAATGTTTAGTAAAGAGGGGCTGCTCTTGGGCCAGCCTGTGGTGTGGCAGTTAGGATAGCTGGGTCACACAAGCCAACTGCATGGTTCAAATCCCAGACCTAACAGCTCGAAAAACATACCAGGCACATGTGCCCAAAATCCCAAGAGGAGAATGGAGGAGAAGAGATTGGAGTGTGGCCATACCACTTGGGCAGTGCTTTTTCATTTTCTCTTGCTCTCTCTTTCTGTCTCTCTGGAACAAACCCACATACCCTATAGCAAAATTTTAAAAGAGAGAGAAAGAAGCTACTATTAATATGATTGATATTTTCAAGATTTTATATGTAAAAGAAATAGAAACACTTCTCTAAAGACCTGTACATGAATACACATAGTAGTTTCATCTGTAATAGACAAAACTGGAAAATGTTTAGAAATCCCTCAGTAGGCAAATGGTTAAACACACTGTGATACAATCATATTCAACAATAAAAAGGAGCAAAGTAGTGATACACCCAGCAGTTTGGATAAATCCTAAAAGAATTATGCTGAATGAAAAATCTAATTCCAAAAGGTCACATACTGTAATATAGTCATATGTTGCTAAAGACAAGGATGCATTCTGAGAGATACATCACTGTGTGAATATCATAGAGTATACTTACACAAGCCTAGATGCTTTAGTGACCTACACACACCTAGGCAATATGGTAAAATATCATGGGACCGCCATCCCATATAAGGTCTATCATTGATTGAAATGTCACTATGGAGCATATGATTGTATTTCATTTACATGAGAGGTCTAAAAAGGTAAGTTTATAAAGGCAGAACCCAGATTAGTGATTGTCCGGAGAGCTAGGGTAGGAATGGTTGGGGATTAACCATAAACAGCTATGAAGGACTTGACTGGGGTGATTGATATATTCTAAAATTTGATTGTGGAGCAGCCTGTGGAGTGGTATTTGAGGGGGCTGGATCCCACATGGCTGACTGCATGGTTCAAGTCCTGGACCTGGCAGCTTGAGAAACATGTGGGGCATGTGTATGTGTGTTAAAGTCCAAAATTCTGAAAAGAAGGAGAGATGGAGAAGGGATTGCAGGATGACCATCCCTCATGGGGAGGTACTTTTTCACTTTCTCTCTCTCTCTCTTTCTAGCAAGTGCACTCAACCTCTGGCAAACATTTAAAAAGACTAAAATTGACAGTAGTGATGGTAGCACAAGTGTATAAATTTACTAAAACTGATTAAACTGTACCTTTAAAAATAGATGATATATATATATATATATATATATATATACACCTTAAAAACTGTTTTTAAAATATTCTGAATGTAAAAACTGGATCTGTGTGATTGTATTCTATTTGATTTCCAAAAACATCAATCATGAGAAACAATTTTTAATTTGTCACTTACTGAAGGATGGGCTGCTATATATCCATGTGCGCTTTTATCTGAAAAGTAAGAATAGAGATCACTTTGTTTCATAAATACTTCGTTATTTAAAGATTTCACAAAAACAAAACAAAAACTGCATGCCTTTGACTAGAAGGAAATTCTCTAAAGTAGAATCAAATAGATATTATGGCAAACAACATAGTTTTCTTTTTTTTTATAAAACAGCCAACACCATTACATCTTCACTCTATTCTCAGAAAGTCATTTTACAGACCTTAATGAAAGCAACCAGTGAATCTCATCTATATGGAGAAATGTCAAGAGTGCCTATTCCTGATTGGTATGATTCTATAAATCTATATTCAGGATTTCTTGCTCTTTCCTTTCTCTCTCTTTTCCATTGCTTCCATCCACTGTCCCTTTTTATCCCCATCTTGTCCTCCTCCTTCCCTCCTATCCTGTTAGTCTCGATACTAGAGCATTCAGAAAGCATCTATTGAGTTTCACTCAGCTCAGTAGAATACAGCAACCAAGATGTACAGCTGTCAGTATTTCATCTTTGTAAGTTGAGAGAATCCAACACATAGCAATAAAAATGTTAAAGAGCAATGGCTACTTGGAGTAAAGAACTCTGAGATTCTAAAGGATATTAATGATCATACTGAAAAACGTTTTTGAATGAATTTTTAGCTCTGGCCACCACTGATTGTAACTTGGAGCACAGCTCTTGATTTCCTTCCATTAAACAAAGTTTGATGTGTCACTGGTATCTCTTACAAGTTTTATTCCATGTGGAAGCCTAGATATCATTAAAGTTCTCCTTGATGCCTTTCTTCTGAGGTATTTAAACTCTAGATGCTGGCAGTTAAGCAGCCTTCTCGTTCTAATGTGAATTGTCATGTGCCCTCAAGTTTGGGCTTTGATATTTGATATCACCAAATCAAACATTACTATTCTTCTAAGTGTATCTCACACCATTCTACTTCAAGCCTGCTCTATACTAAATCTAATGCCAAGGAGGTAGAGGCTCTTTATAGCTGCGTACTAATGACAATATTCGTTTCTTTCTTTGGATGTTAAAAAATAAATTGTTCGGGACCAGCAGTTAGCGTAAGGGCTATGTCGCTGAACTCCCATGTAGTCAACAGCGGTTCAAATCCCGGAACAGGTGGCTTAAACTCATGCCAGGTACGTGCCCAAGATCCCAAGAGGAGAATGAAGGAGAAAGGATTGTGGCGTGGCCATCCCCCCTGGGGGGTGATTTCTCACTTTCTGTCTCTCTGTGTCTCTCTTTCTGGCGAGTGCACGCACCCTATAGCAAAAACCTCTCCAAAAAAAAAAATGTTCAGGGCTGGCAAGTGGTGTAATGCTTAAGGTGCTGGACTCTCACATGTCTGACTATGATTCAAGTCTTGGACCTGGTGGATTGTTTCTCATTTTCTCTCTCTGATCAAATTAAAAAATAACGATAAATTAAATTAAATTAAATAATTACTTAAGATAAATAAATAAATTGCTCTAGAGAGACAACCAAGATTGTCTTTCTTAAATACAAAAGTACTGTTTGGTATATGCTTTTTAGTTGCTTAGTGTAAATTTGAACATCAAAGCTCCAAACAAAAGCCAGGTTTACACACTAGCAAATAAACTCAAGATTTGGCAGTAATGTTGCTATTTTAACCTACGTAAGTAGCAGGGCATGATTTCTTTTTTTCAATTTGATTTTAGGGTCTGATCAAAATAATCAGACAACCATAAAATTTGTGCTGTGTTGCCATGGTGTAAATCAATAAACCTAAGGGATAAAATAGATTTCTAGAAGCCACAATTTACTTCATGAACATATCACAAGGCCTGATCCTAAGTGACTGTGTGTCTTCATGCCGATGAGAAGACAAAAAAATTTTGATTGCTGATTCAAGCTAGAACTACTGCCTCATTGAGCAATTTTCACATTTCTGTTCTAAGAGCACTTGAGTAATATAAATTTCCTATCATCAACCTTAAGTACCAAACTCATATTTTGTTTACTTATGCTGAAGAGATTTGTAGAAGATACTAGAACTGACTTCCAATGATCTATATAGAAGGCTCTGAGAATGAAATTACTTTTTCACTCTTTAATTCTCTAGACTTCCTCTTACCTCCTGATGTAAAGCTCATGTATTTCTGGTTGTTGACTGTTTCCTTGGAATCATAGAATTTGAGAACATCTAAAACAGCTTGTGGGTTCTTCTTCTGTTCCAGTTTTGTTATGTTGGAAGTTTGGAGTAATCGTGCCCATTGCTCAGGAATTCCCTGTGGACAACCAAAGGCAAAGAATGGTAGCTCAGAACATTCGGCATCAGCATTTTCACGTTCCAGTAAAGTTCTTCATCAAGAAGCCCATGCTACCTGTAGGATTATACTTGGGAAACTGAAGTTACATTCTAGATTTAAAGTTAGTAACTAAATAATGCAATCATTCTCTTCTCCAATTTAAACACATAGGTAAAACTAGGATCCAAATTAAAAAGGGTGGGTGGGAGTATGACTGTGATAGAAAAAAAAAAGCGCATGAAAATCACCTCCATATTGACTCTGCTCATCCATGAAATGATGTTTACGGCTTAGCTTAATATTTTCTGGTGACTCAGGGCAGACATAGCAAGACTTCTCTAAATTTGTGCACAGCATAGTATAGTGCAGATCAATGAGTTTTTTTTTTTTTTATGACTGGAATAACATTAGCAGTTTCTGGGCACACTGTATTTAGAATATCTTTTAGAGTAAAAGGAAAACCTTACCCTTGTTCAGTTTATACTTTGTGATTACGAAATACAATGTGTGTGTGTGGAGGGGAGAGTATTCCCAGAGCTTTAATTAATATAAAAACAGTTTGGGAGGAGACAAAAATTTAACTGTGGAGGAGCAATAACCACTGAAATGCTAAATAGTAACATTAATGCTGTTTTGGGCATCCTCCCTGCAGCTCTCTTCAGGGCGTGCCCTCTTTGTCTGCTCCTTCCCTCTCTTCCTCCCCACTTCATTCATTGGCCATAGAACCTGGGGACTATGAAAACCATGCCAAACTCTTGTGAGAATTTGTAAAAATCTGAAGCATTTGGAGCAGAGAAGAAGGAGTATTTGGAAATCTAACTAAGGACAACTGCAAAAATTACACAGAGGGGTTAGCTTTGCACTGAGCATTCAACATTCTTTCCTTCAGGTTAAGCCTACAGATGTCCCCATTTCATAATTATCCAGCCTCCAAGAGCAACTTGGAGGAAGTTACAGACACACTTCCAGAAGTGCATCCAGACACAATTTATATGGCTTTGTCCTATGAAGTCTCGGCAAAACAATGTGTGACGTGGGCCTCCAGAGTTTGGGAATGACAACAAAAAAGTGAGATAAGCCAAGCAACAACTCTACTGCACACACATGAACCTGCTGCTGCAGTGCTATGACATCTCAAAGAAGCACTTTGATGCAAGCTTCTTTTGGGCCTGTGACGCACCTCTGGGAGCTTCCCTGGGCACATCTGTGAGCCATAGAGATCTGGCTGTAATGGACGTAAATAAAGAAAGAAAAGAAAGTTAAAACAGAATGTGGGACAACTTAGAAGGTGGGAGGAGATGAAACCAATGGGTCTGATGGGGGGGGGCGAATCCCTTCTAAAGTGGGGCTGCTATGAAAATAGGGAGGTATTAACTAAATCAGGGACAGGACAGGCTACAGGACAACAGATTTAAGAGAACAAAGAAAACGACAATGTTCCAATATTTGGAAGTATAATTCCATTTTTGACCAGATGCTTCCTCCATAAATATGCAATGATCAGAATTACCATTAAACGACTAGGGGAAATACTATTATAAAGCAGGAATATGAATTTTCAAGGAAGAAGGATGGCATCATGAAAAGCTTAGACAATAATTTGTAAGTTGTTATAACTGGGCGATCACAGGTAGCCAATGGCCATGTGATGAACTTACAAATTTTAGTTCTCAATTCCAGTAAACCAATTTTCAGTTTCACATTGGAAGTATTTATGTGGTTAAAATTTAAAGGATGGCTATATGGTAATATTTTTGTTCTCATTGATGTGATTGTACTTTCTAGCTAAAGTCATGGCTGGCTTAAAGAAAACTGTCAATAGATAAAAAGAACATTCCCACACAGCCAGACTCTATGCTTAAGTTTTTTAGATACTTAGGCCAGGGAAAGGGAAACCATTTCATTTAAAACCATATATGAATAATTTGCATTTTACTGTTGCAGTTCCAAAAAACCCACTTCCCACAAAATAGATCAGATATAAGGTAACAGCTTTGTCTAAGTAAAGATATGTCAAACACTACAGAAACATGCTTTGACCAAATTGGTTTGATTTGGGCTATACGTCCTTGATTCCTGGCATTTGGGGTTACTCCAAGCATAGTGAAACAACACTTTTACATGCATTCATCACGCAGTTTAATGCTAAAGCCTTAAGCCAAAAATTTGAACTCAGGAGCCCATGCATGATCCCAGTTCTGATTCTAAGTGCAATTAATAGCATTTGGTTAATACTGTAATGGCCAAAGGAGTTATTAAGTGTTATAAATTCAGGTATGCATTGCACATAACCACTAGAGCAGACATCACTGGCATGATTGTTACCATAATCATGAAAATATTTGCAGTTATTATTCATTCTCATGGCACTTGTAAACTTTTATGTTAAATAGTCAGATGTTTACTAGACAGCAGGAAAAAAAAATGCTGTCAATTGCAGAAGACCCTGCAAACAACTATACTTACCACATGACTACACTGCTGACTAGTTTTTCTAAGTTGGGACAAACCAGTTTATCAATGAAACCTGACACTTAAATTTGAGTGTTGCCACAAAGGCACATAATCAGAAAGCCATCTCATAACTCTAAATGGAGGCACTAATTCCAAAAGTTAGACAGCCAATAGAGACCTAGGAGTTTGAGCATCAGAAGCAAAAGCACATATCAATCCCTGACCATGTAAACAAAACAACTATATGTACATCAAGCTGGGGACTGTCCAGTGTAGCCCAGGAGAATGGCAGCATGATATAACAGGCCAAGCATTTATCTTATCATAAAAAATGATAATTTATATCACTCATACCATTTTTCCCTCTGATTGACTTGAAGCGACCGTCACAGGTCTAGAGGTCTGGAAAGGGGAGTTCTAAAGTATTTGGGACAAAAATGGCAATATAAAGGGTAAGGACTTGTAATAATTTAATATCAAAAATCTCACCTCCCCACCTAATTTTAGCGTCAGGGTTCAAGTGTATGATCAGGTGTGCAAGGTTTTATGAGCCATAGAGTACACACCAAGCAACACACCAAATCAGTGTCCAAATATTCAAAATAGCAGGCCCTTGTAAGATGATTAGATTACATAGTTCAACAATTCACTCAAAATTCACTTAGTAATAAAATTCCCCCTTCAAAATACAATGAATTTGTGGTACTAGAGTAAGTAGGACCCAATTCTAAATTCTACCAATAAAAAATTGTTTAAGGTTATTTTCATTTGCCATTTTTTAAAGTTAATAAACATGACAACATAGTAAATGTACACCATAGGTTAATATATTTCTAAAAAGGGCAGAATTTGGCATCTTCAAAAATAGTATCTGGTCAAATAGATACAAAAGATTATGATCACAGACCATAAAATACTTTGGATTTCCAAGTTTAGCCTATTTTTTGTCTATATATTCAGTGGATTTTTATCAACTGATTGTTTCCAAACAGTTGTTTTACTTCAAATTGGGTGGTTTCTTGGGTGGGTAAGGTGGGGTATTTGTTTGGTTTAGTTATATCCAACAGTTTTTCACCACCAGAACAACTGCCCATCACATATCACACCTCATCTCTTTCTGATCAATTCTTTAGGTTCTGATTGACATCAAACTGAAAATGGCCGGTGCTGCAGTTGGCAAGATGCAAGATTTCCTTCATTTAGATTCAAAATTCAGAAATGATAAAAAGTCAAAGATAGATTGTATTATAATATGTCAAGTAAGCTAGGGAAAGTAGAGAGAATAAAATATTGGAAAGGAACCAGAATTTTACATGAGATAGTTGGAGGAAAAAAGAAAAAAACTTTAACGCTAGAAAACAAAAGGAAGATAAAAAATGAAAAGAAAAATATTGAATGACAACAATAAAATGAAAAGTTTAAACAGAAGAGAAACAGAGAAAATGAAATGGTCAAAAATGAAAGGTAAAGATCTTAAAATGAAAAAGAATTATTAGAATTTTGATAAAGTAGAAGGGCTTTTTTCTGTTTCAATGTCAGAAAAAATATTTATAATCTCTTTTTTTAAAACAAAATTTTTGGATTACACAAATTACTTTTTATTCTGGTGGTGGTGACATAGTGATGGCAGAGGTAATAATAAAGTTATGGTTTCTAAATGCAGCAAAGAGAATATTCTGAAAATATAGTAAAGGTTGGGCTCAAACTCACGGCCATTTGAATAATGTCTCTGATTCCGATGATGAAATTGGTTTAATCTCATCTATCTCCTCTTTATCAGTGTCAATATTTCTTAATGTACTCTTCTGCTTGCTACTGAGAATGCAGAAATAATCAGCTCACACCACTTTACAGGACCAACATGTTTCTTAGTTTCCATTTCATCCTCATATTGCTTACTTCCAAAATAGAAAAAATAACATATTTTGGCTGTCAATTCAGTGATATGGTTTGTGTCTCTGTATCAATTAATTTGTTCCTTCTTTTTTTTTTTAACCCCACTTAATCATAAGACAGTCTACTCATTAACCATGTTATGAAATAGGAAATTCAACTACTTAGTATCTGTATTTCTCTCTTGTTTAACAACTTGAAAATTGATGGTGATGGTTTTATCAAAAATATTTCTTTCCTGAATGCATTCACAATCATTCATTATTTCACAATGCACATTTTGATTATGTTCTTTACTAGTATAACCTTCCTTGGGACATATTTCTAGCTAAATCGTTTCCCTCATATTTTAAAAAGTGCCAGATCTTTGGGACCAGCGGGTAGTGAGGTGGTTAGGGCATGGGACTCCCACATGACCACTGTAGTTTGAGTCCCAGACCCGACAGTCTGAAAATCACACAGGATACATGCACATGAGTGTCTAGATTCCCGAGAGAATGGAGAGGGTATTGCAGTGTGGCCATCTCCCCTGGGGGGGTGGGGGTGATTTATCACTTTCCACCTCCCTGTCTCTGTCTCTGGCAATCGCACATGTTTTATGGCAAAAACCTAAAAAAGCTGAATCTTTAAAAAAATATATAAAATGTCAAAGACCTGATATCCTGTGCTATTTGAGTACTACGAATATTCAACTTCATCTATACTTACAGTCTATCCAGATCATTCTTATTGGTATTTATTATGGATTCTAAGATATAAGTAACCCATAATAAATAAATATGTATACATACATTGCATAACTACTAAAGGATACATGATATATCCTATAAATTCCTTCCTGAAATATGGGGTTTGCTTTTAAAATATCTATAAATATACTACCTATTAGAAATTCTAAAAATAAGCTAAATTTTTTTTTGAGAGGTTTTCGCTATAGGGCGTGTGCGCTCGCCAGAAAGACAGAGAGAGACAGAGAGATAGAAAGTGAGAAATCACCCCCCAGGGGGGATGGCCACGCCGCAATCTCTTCTCCTCCATTCTCCTCCCGGGATCTTGGGCACGCACGCACACGCGCCCAGTGTGAGTTTAAGCCACCGGGTCCGGGACTTGAACCACGGTCAACTGCATGGGAGTCCAGTGACACAGCCATTACGCTAACTGCTGGTCCCAAAATAAGCTAAATTTTTAAATCAAGGGAATAAAGGTGAATTTTACAGAGATTTTGGTTAGTGTGGTCAACTGATCTGTGTAATCCAGGCTCTAGAGTAAAGCTTGAATTATTCAGATAGACTGTCCTCACTGGCCAAATAGAGTAAATGATCCTCTGATTCACTTCACATGATAAAGAATAGGTTCAGGCAGGATCTCTATACTATTTTGTTTTCTGTGCCATAGTAAGTTGATCTTTTCAACCAAGTTGAAGACTATCTACAGTGTTCATAAATTTTTGTTAAGATGGACAAAATAATTTTGTCAATGTTGTTGCCACTCTCTATATCTGAGTATGATAATCTAGGCTAAGTCCATCTTACTTGGAATCATTAAAAACATCAAGTCTGAGTTTGGGACATGGTTAGTCTTTCTTGAAATCTATGTTCACAAAGGAATTTTTTCATGGCTTACAAAACAGAATAAGGAGCTTACTTACAGTGAATTCCCCGGTGACTGCATCAAACCCCACATGAATCGTATGCTCAAAGTCTGAAGGAAGAGAGATCTCTGGGCGCTCTTTCTCTTTCTTCTTATTGGCTAAAGGCAAAATGTTAACATGTATTTATTTGGGATTTAGTTTGGCATTCATAAGCTACACAATTAGGCTCACCAAAACAATTATAAAATTGAAAGACAATTTACTTCAACATGATTTTAATAATAATTAATTGCCGAAATTCTAGTTTTGTTTACAGAAGTGGCTGAGACTTAGGCCAAAATGTTTGTATCCAAATAACCCAAAAGTTTCCAGAACCCAAATTCAAACAAAGTCCTCACTGGAGCGGACCGATGTCCTTATCAGTCTAACAGTGTAACCAACATGTATCTAGGTATGTTATTTTTAACTGTTTTTTTCTGGATCAAATACTGCTTACAAAAGAAGAAATTCATTAAGTTTAAGTCAAATAAGACATAATGTTAGAAAGCACAGAAAAGTACCCCAGTTACCTATAAAAAAGGCTATGAATTGCTTCCATGGCAACTATAGCTATTAATACCAAGTAGGTAGAACTTCTTTAATTTACATGTTGACATATGTATTAATAAAGTGTTGGTCTACTTTAGAAAAGAATGCAATTTCAAATCAATGAGGTTACAAATCTTTCTTCATCATTAAAAACATTTCAATCATTTTCTAACCAGGATTTCACTAGTAAAAAGCTACAAATCACTGCTTTTTACTGAATTAATTTTATTTAGTTCTTAGAAATCTCAAACCAGTTCCTTGGCTTAGTCCTTCAAGTTGGTAGCTATTTCACTATGTCTCCATTATTGTCTGTCTATTATAGCCATTTGAAATCAGTGTCTTTCTCAAGTAGCAGATTTTTCAGTGGCAAAATTATGAATAAATGTACTGATAGTTAATAAGTTAAGAGGCGTTAAAGATATAATCATTGAAAAAAATAAGTTAAGACGTATAGTGAAATTAGTCTATCTTAAAAATAGTTACTAGCAAAGAAACATTCCAAAATGACATCTCATAGCTTACAGAAAATACATTATCAGCAGATTTGAACGTGCATGCCTAAGACAGTATCTCATACTGAAATAACACAAGTTCTCCTAATATTAGGAAGGTCAACATGAACCAGGTTTATCCATTTGAAAACTATCAACTTCAGAATTGACAGAGTGCCTAATTCAGAACATTCTGGTTCAAATAGATGTTTCCTTGGCTTGAATTACAGATGATGCTTAATTAACTATATGCAGATTACTAATTTTGCAAGCTATCCATGATAAATTTTAAATTGAAAACCTTTCATGCTCAAATGCTATTCTTATTAAGGCCTCTCTCTCTCTTTCTCTATTATAACAGAGTGCACAGAAGAGAAAGAAAGATATTTTTGGCAGTCTTATCATATAGCAGTCCTTCCTGCGCCCAATTCCCAGTTAGCTAGGATCACAGGTGCTTGCCACTGTGCCAGGTCTTTTTAGGCTGGGCCAGGAACTGAACTTGCACCTTCTATATAGCGCCCTCTAGCTTGTGCCACTATATGTTCCCATAAAAAGCCAGGGGTTTGTCATGTCTTGATTTTCATGCCTCAGCTTATCAACTGTGACTAAAAGTATGGGCCACAGGCCTCGCTACCCCTCTGCTCATCCACATCAAGATCTCCCTAGGTTGCCTAGGCTAGTTTCAAGTTCACAATCCTCCTGCGTCAGCCTCCTGAGCCACTGGATTAAAGGCACATGCCACCAAACTTGGTATTTAGGTTGGACAGGGAATTGAACCCAGGCCCCTATGTGGTCTCAGCCTGTTCAGTATCTTAGCAGTGCATGCCACCACAGCTGGGCCTTTTTTTCTTTTTCCATCCTCCATCCTCTCTTACCGTTCCACATCTCCAATCAGAGGGCAGAGATGTAAGGCAGAAATATAGAAATTCAAGTAGTGAGAGGAACTAAAGAAGATCAGGAAAGGTTGAGGGTAGGGGGGACAAGAGTCACTCAAAGAATCTGTCTGGCCATGGAACACTTTTAGAACTTATTTTGAAAAAGTATACATATGCTATCTAACTGAACTTTGTCATAGATTCCAGTTTTATATTGAGTTTACTTTATTGATGAGTATCAACCTAACTAAACAGTGGAGTTCAGACCTTTCTGTTAGTACTCCTATTTCTCCTACATGTTTGTGGAGTGTATGTAGGTCCCATTTATGGTTGTTCAAATACCATTTTTAGTTGTTCAGAAAGATAAAACAATCAATTTCTCTTCTTGCCACTCCACCACAGGTGCCCTAGCCACTCCTATAACAAATATATTTCCTTTTTCTTGATCTCTCATCTACGCTGGACATGAGCTAATTAAACCTCTCTTTCCACTTCCCTGATGATGTGGTCTGACTTTTCTCCTTCCTCAGTGATTATCCTTTCCTTGATTGTCACTGCAATCCCCATTTTCCACTTTTCCTAGTATAGTCTTTGGCCTTCTGCAGTCACGTCATTTCTCTACACTTGTTCCTCTTTCTTTTTTTCTTTTTTGGTGAGAGATTTTTGCTATAGGGCGTGTGCACTCGCCAGAAAGACAGAGAGAGACAGAGAGACAGAAAGCGAGAACTCATCCCCCAGGGGGGAGGGCCATGTCGCAATCCCTTCTGGATTCTCCTCTCGGGATCTTGGGCATGCACGCACACATGCCCAGTGTGAGTTTAAGCCACCGGCTCCAGGACGCGAACCACGGTTCAACTACATGGGAGTCCAGCGACATAGCCATTACGCCAACTGCTGGTCCCTACACTCATTCCTCTTGAACTGCATCCACTCCTAGATTTAATTCATGTCAGGCAATTCTCTACTCTGTGATTGGCAAGGATGGATCCAGATGTTATGGGACCAAACACTTTATAAATAATTTGAAAGGAAGGCTCCCTTTAAGTTAAAACAAGATGGAACCAGCAGTTAGTGTAATGGCTATGTCGCTGGACTCCCACATAGTCGACTGCAGTTTGAGTCCTGGCTTAAACTCATGCCAGGCGCGTGTGTATGTGTGCCCAAGATCCCAAGAGGAGAATGGAGAAGAAGGGATTGTGGCGTGGCCATGCCCCCTGGGGGGGGTGATTTCTTGCTTTCTGTCTGTCTCTCTCTGTCTGTCCCTCTCTGTCTTTCTGGCGAGTGCCTGCACCCTATAGCAAAAACCTCTCCAAAAAAAAAAAAAAAAAAAAAAAGACAAAATTTCAAACACAAAGTTGCTACAAGCCTTCCTAGGACTTTCAAAGAGTCTCAAGCAAGTGAAGAACTCTGAAAAAGCAGCTTCATTTGCTTCATAGTAACCAGCTCTTGGTAACATTTTTGTGGTCAAAGATAATTCTGAACAAAACATTCTGAAGGAAGCTATGGAACTTTTGCCCACAAAAATGTACTATATATGTGTGTATGTGTGTGTATAATTTTTCATATGCTTTGAAAGGGTCATAATTCCCCGAGACTCCAGATTAGGAGCCCCTCCCTTAAACTGGATGTTAACTCTTTATGTTAACTTGCATTCGTGCCTTATCTTCTTGCAAAGGTTATTCTCCCAACTTCTTTATTAGTATTGGCTACACATTTGTAGCATGCTAAATTAGATATAAACGCTCAACTTGAGCTCAGTTATGTACAGAACTGACTGAACTGTGTCTCCAGAGAAGGCCACCTGATTTCCATTTCCTTCTCAGTCTAATTATGCCTTTCCCTTCATTTAGGGCTAAGCATAACAGAGGTAGGAAATCCAAACTTGTTCCTCCTCCATCGTTCCCTATCTCAGTGAATTAATACCATGAACCACTTAGATTAGAGAAAGAGTAAGGCCTCAGATTCTTCCACCTTTAGGAGACTCTAAGAAATGAAAAGATTATGATCTCCTGCTCCAATATGTAATTGAAATTTAAAAAAAAATATGAAACCACAAAAAATTTATGGAAGTTCAAAAAGTTCTGATGCTCCTGTGATCAGTAATTTGACTCTTTTTAAAAAGCTATATATCCAAAATCGGGACCAGCAGTTAGCCTAATGGCTATGTCGCTGGACTCCCATGTAGTCGACTGCGGTACCTGTCCTGGACCCAGTGGCTTAAAACTCATGCCGGGCGCGTGTGCATGCGTGCCCAAGATCTGGAGAGGAGAAGGGATTGCGGCGTGGCCATCCCCCCTGGGGCGGGGGGGTGTGATTTTTCGCTTTCTGTCTCTCTGTCTCTCTCTGTCTTTCTGGTGAGTGCACACGCCCTATAGCAAAAACCTCTCCAAAAAATAAATAAATAAATAAATAAAGCTATATATCCAAAATCAAAATGTTTCCCCATTTTGGTTGTCCCTGATTTGCTGGATGCCATTAAGAACAAGCTTAGGGTCAGCAGGCGGCGTGGTGGCTGAGGCGCTGGATTCCCACAAAGCCTAACGCAGTTCAAGTCCTGGACCTGGTGGCTTGCTTTCTCTGTCTCTGTCTCTGTCTATCTCTCTCTTATAAGCATGTGTGCTCTATAGCAAATTAAAAATGAAAAGGGATAGTAAATAAAATTAAATAAATAATTCTGTATCTCCAAAAAAGAAAAGAACCAACTTATTCTGGCTACTGAGTAATCCAGTTGTAGCACAGCTCTTCTTCTCAGACATTTGAGAGATTTGGGAGTCATCTTTGATGCCTCCTTTATTTATTTTTATATTACTAAGTCAACAAGTACTATTTTATCTCCTAAACTTGTTTTGAATCCATCTTTATCCTTTCATCTACACACAGCACTCTCTCGGCCAAGGCATCAGTATTTCTTACCCAGTTTCAATGCCTCCAGTTTTTCCCTCTCAAATTCATTTCTCTATTCTTTGGCCAGATCACATTCTTGCCTTCAATATCCTTAAATTGCCCTTCCCTTTACTCATATGTTAAAAGTTCATGATGCTCAGCATGACATTTAAGGGACTGCATAATCTGTTTTTAGCTTACCTCTTTAGCCTCTTTTCTTGCATGGACTCTACTAGTCACCCATTCCATGCTATCTAAACTGCCAGGTTTTCTCTTACCTCCAAGTTTTATGCATGCTGGCTTAGGTATTAGCACTGACTTTTTATTTCCTCTTTACATACCTATCACTCTAGCTAAAATTTGCAATACTAACAGCAAAGACTGTGTCTTATTCCTGCACATTCCCCAGCACCTAGAGTGGCCATGTGTACTTACTGTCATTTATGGAACACTTACCATGTGCAAAGTATTTCTAGTTACCTCGTTTAATCTTACTGCAATCTTATGAGGTAGGTCTTATTATTATTATTTTAAGAGAGATTTTTGCTATAGGGCATGTATGCTTGCCAGAGACACAGAGAAACAGAAAGCGAGAAATCACCCTGGGGGGAATGGCCACACCACAATCACTTCTCTATTCTCCTCTCGGGATTTTGGGCATGCAAGCACATGTGCCTGGCATGAGTTTTAAGCCACCAGGTCCAGCATTCAAACTGCAGTCCACTACGTGGGAGTCCAGTGATGTAACCTCTACACCATCTGCTGGTCCTGGTAGATCTAAATATTAATGTATTATTGTTCTACAGAAGAGAAAACTGAGACTTCGTAAGGTGAACCATATACTCAGGGTTACACACCCAGCTCATGTCAGAGCCAGGATTTGAATCTAAGTCTCCACTATGTTTCCAGAACCTAAGCTCTTAACAGCTATACTATTTTTACTTGGTGGTTTAAAAAAAAAAAAAAAAAACTCAACAGATTTGAATCCTAGCTGTCACAACTGTTTAGTGACCAAATGGAACCTAAATGAAAACTGATTTTTGTTTTGTTTTATTTTTGGAACACAAAAATGTCTTTATGTCTCCAGAAGCTCCTATGAGCATTGGTCATTTATATTAAGACTCAACCCAACCCGAGTCTTGGGCTGATAAGACTTGGCCTGACCAGATCTGTGTTAATATTTACAGAGAGCAGAATCCCAAACAAGAATCACTTTATAAATGTATTTTCTGTATTCTATTAGAATCCAGAATGAAGACCACAAATTCCTGACTGGACCACAAATTACAAACTGCCTTTGGCCTTGGAATCTTTCTGGACAAAATTCCTGACATGAATTCTGGTTGTAACCCTGGGGGAATCTCTCCAAAATCTCTCCATTCCACTACCTTGTAAAAGAAGAAAAGACTCTCTAGTCTTCTATCATCACCTATACACTCAACTCCAATGTTCTGCATTTCCTCTAGTGGCAAGAGCTTGTCCCATTACAAAAAAATTTCCCTACACCTTCAACTGCATAAAATGCTCTCTCCACTTCTTGCCTTAGATTCTTAAGCTTTCTCGTGCAGCACTCTCATTTGGGAAACAAAGCAGGAGAAAGGTACTAAAGCCTTGCTGCTCAAAATTCAGACTCTCTTAGTATAGGGTAACACAGGTGAACTTCATTTTTAAAATCTCATGTTTCCATTATGTAGCTGGGGTTGAGAACAACTTTAAACACCACAATCCAATAAGAGTAACAGTTTCACAGATGATCCTGGTAGAGTCTTATCATTATTCCCCATCCCAAGTACATAGACCTAGGGGAATGGAGAAGGGAGTGTTACCCCAAAATTGTTTATTTGAGACTAGTACATTTGCACTTGCCTATAAAATCCTCTCTTAAGGTTACTACCAGTTATTTCTACTGGCCAAGTCCCTTTATCCAGTGAAGACTTTGGCTCTGGTCTTCGTTTTATGTATACCATGCTGCCATGAATCAGTGTAAAAATAGGATACTGAGTCATTGGAAAATCCTGACATATTTTTCTATGTTCTTCTATGAAAAAACATGTCATGGCTTTTCTGACAACTCAATATAAATGGGTTCCTCTCACACTCTTTTCTTATAGCTTCTTGACCTGCCTCAACTCTAATGAACTTCACTGCCCTTCTACTCCTATCATCCACTACCATGGCCATCTTTAAAACCAGTGGTATTCTACCAGGGCTGCATGTAAGAATACTCTGTAGAGTTCCATAGAATATCAAGTGTCTTGGGTACACCCTGAACTCACTGAATCAAGATTTCTGTAGGGTGATAACTGGGCAAATTATTTTTTAAAGTCCACAGATAATATGCAGCCAGAGTGGCAAGCCACACTTTCCCCAGATCTTTTCACTGTCCAGAATGACTTTTTCTCTGAAATATTTAATCCTGTTATCCCTTTCTTTGAGCCCAGTCTCCTATCCTATCCTACTAGCTCTCTAACTCTTTAAGTCTTTACTCCTATTTTAGTTGTTCTTTGGTCTCAACAAAACTTTCATTCTCTGGATCTCTCCATTTTCAGGCAGTTTCTCAACTTCCTCTGTCCTAGACTATATGGTCTGTCATATAAATTGTTCTTAAGTAACTGCTCTGGAGCCTCCTGCAATTTGATTTCCTCTTGCAACTGTCTTAGAAAACTGTACCTCAACAGAATCCAACCATGAAACTTCTCCACTTCTGTAACAAAGCTGATGAGAATTTCTAAGGAAAAATCACAGCCCTGCAAACTCATACTCATTACAAAGGTCATAGACCTTTACTGGGTCATTAGTGGCATTGTGACAATATTTTCCTTGCTACTTGTTAACTTTGTTTACCAATCCTTTTACCAAATATTCCAGTATCACATTTTACTAAAACTTTTGCTCTTTTGCTTATGACTTTCCTTCTATTAAATCATCAGGAAAGTCATGACATATTTCTCTGTTTTTCTATGTAAAAATGTGTCATAATTTTCCCAATGACCCAACATTTCACTGAAAAACAAACAAACAAACAAACAAAGGCCATTAGTTGGAGATTCCTTTGATTTCACTTCCTTTCCTACCCCGATGTATTTATCTCTATAAGTAGCATTTTCTCCTATCCTCCCATCTCAGGGAAAGCACATCCCCTTTACATCTGAGGTGTATCCCTCCACTGGTACTAGAGATCCCAGTCCCTCTTACTTCTCTGGGGTTTTCACTCTGTCAAAGATGTCATATTCCTTCTGTATCTTCAATCTCTCCCTATCTGCTGGCTTAAAAGACATGCTGAGATCTCTTCCTTGCTCTTAAAAATGAAAAACTTTCTGCCTCCTCAAATCCTTTTCCAGCTGTTACAGTTTGTCAGTCTTTTTTCAAGAAGTTAAGCTTCTTGAAACGGCAATATAGTCTTAGTTCTCACTCTCTAAACTACTGCAAGGACTCTAGGAAGTCACAAATATTGGCTGTTGTCACAAATATTGTCCTCCTTGACCAATAGCCACTTTTCAATCCTGACAACCACTGGTCTCACAGTCAAAACTAACATTGCTGACCATGTGTTTTTTTAAAAAAATATTTCTTCTATAATAGAAAGAGACAAGACACATTTAGATGGAGGAAGATAAGCACCCATCAGAGTACTCATGCCACAATCCACTCACAGTCAGCCCAACTGGGGCTCGCATGCATCTGGTGTATACTGGGAGACTTTGGGAAATGACGCAGGACCTTCCCATATGGCTTCAGCATCACTGAGTGTTACATTACTGCTGCATGGCTGTGGCTGGCCTGACCATGTATAAAACCAACTTCTTTTCCTGCTTGCTTCACACAACTCCCTCCTAGAGTCTAATTTTACACTTCTGACATTTCTTTCTCAGTGTCATTTGTGTGTCAGCTTTTTATCAATATACTGTATTCCCCAAGAGTTGTCCTAGGTTCTTATCAACACATCTCTCCCTTGGGTCTTCTCATCTACATATATGGTTTCAATCACCATCCATACTAATGATTCCTCATATGTACTTCCAACCCAGACCTCTCTACTGTACCCCAATCCTTAAAGTAGTTAACTGACTACCGAACACCTCTACATGGATGCTTCACGGGCCCCTCACACTAAATGTTTTTGAAAGTAAACTGATTCTCCACTGCCTTTTCCAGATCCTTCTCTCACCATCTGATTGATTGCCTAGTTCTATTAATTCTCTATATTGTCCTTTCCTATTTCAAATGATAGTGGCTCTTAAGCCAGCCTGCTTTTATTTCTCACCTGCGTGACTCTAATAGACTGACTTGTTTCCTACCACCCTCAATCTATTCTACCTTCTGTAGCTAAAGTGATACTCCCCCCACTGCATTCAAAAATCAAATTCAAAACCCTTAGCATTGCATATATAAGTCCTCCAGGATCTGGTCCCCAATTACTTCTATAACTTCATGTCTCAACCTCCTCCTACTCTCACATGCACTAGCTATTCTCATTACTTGCAGCTGTATTCAGAGAGAGACAATAGTGTGCTATGCCTTCTGCCTTCACACTGCTGCTCCTTCTACCTGGAACGCCACTTACTCCTTACATAGCTAACTCTTCCTCCTTTAAGAGTCATCAAAGTTCAGTAGTTACTTCTTCCAAGAAGACTTCCCTAACTATCCCTCCCTTCAGTATTGAATAGATGCCTCTCCTCAGTGCTCACTTATATATGTACTTGCCATGATAAACTGTTATTACTAACTTATATGTGTCCCTAACTAGGTCATCGGTTTCTTAAAGGCAAGAACTGAGATATTCACCTCTGTCTTCCAGCATTCATCTAACATAGTATTTGAGTCAATATTAAATGAATAAGCATATGAACAAATGAATGGATGGGAACCAGCAGTTAGCGTAATGGCTATGTCGCTGGACTCCCACGTAGTCGACCGCGGTTCGCGTCCCAGACCCGGTGACTTAAAACTCACGCCGGGCGCATGTGCGTGCGTGCCCAAGATCCCGAGAGGAGAATGGAGGAGAAGGGATTGCGGCGTGACCATCCCCTCAGGGGGGTGATTTCTCGCTTTCTGTCTCTCTGTCTCTGTCTGTCTGGCGAGCGCACGCACCCTATAGCAAAAACCTCTCAAAAAAAAAATGAATGGACAAATGAATGACCTTCATTATATGAAATGTGACACAATATATAGAGACAGGCCATTCCTATTTGATATTATGTGTTTGTGGGTAAGGAGACAATGATCCAGGTCCACCAAGGTGATCAGGGGTTGAGGTGTATGTTTAGAGTTGTTTTTGTAGTTGAAGTTATTGTAGATGATGGTGATGGCATCGTTACACTTTTTTTTTCCAACGATGGGAATGACTCTGCATTCATTCAGGCATACCTCGTCAGGTGCCACTTTAGAGGCAGAGGCATCTATTGCATGGCTAGGCAGCATTCAAGGTACAACAAAGCAAACACTTCTCCCCTAGATGAAATCCCTGGATGGTGCTGTTTGCCTTCTGAAAGCATTTTAAAAAACTGTCATCTGAGTCTTTCTTGTAGGAATTCTGCTTGTCATCTTCCCCTAAAATTCTTGGAAGTTTTGTTGGGCCTCCTCATTGGCAATGATATAGTCACATCTAGAATTTTTTTATTTTAATATATGTTATTTTACTTTAACTTCTTTTATACATTCAATCATTATACATCGCTTAGCTTGTAATATCTAGAATTACTTTTAGGAACACTTTCTAACTCCTTGGAAAGTAAGCATGCTGGAAAAGAAAAGGGATGACAAAAGATGGACGTAAGGAAATTCTTTCCCAGCATTGATTTCAAGTAACCTGGTCTGGGACTTGATCCGTCGTCGACTATGTGGGAGTCCAGCAATGTAACTGCTACATGATCTGCTGGCCCTTTAAGGTCTGTTTTTAATCTCACTATTCCTGGGCTTTGCTCTGGGAAAACCATGTTGGAAGAACACAGAAGTATTTTTAAAGGGTCATCTACTTCTTTTTTTCCAACAGATAATTCTTAATGACTCAGTCATTTTTTAGGTGGGTGATATATGCTTTCAGATGTTCACTGATTTCACTGAGTCACTAGAAAACTACTAGTCAGTGTCCTACAAAGAATTTGCAAAATGTTGCCTTTGTGGCCTATAAGAATTAAAATGCTTTAGTGTCTACTGAACTATCAGGAAAATGTACTCAAGTACTGGAGTGATGGCCTTTTCTATTTTTTTTTAAATGCCATTCTTCTCCATCCTTTGATTTGTGAATCACAGAGCACACTGCACCATAACTGTCCAGACGGAAGCCTTCTGAGGCCTTCCTCTACTTGGGTAAGAATAAGTATCCTAGAATAGTTCTTCCTATAGCAACACCAGCCCTGCAGGTGGTGTCAAAGAGGAAGGTACTCTTTGTGAGACCAAAACACCCAGAGGGACTATTTCTGTAAAGAACTTCACAATCCCTGCCATATCTGCTCTATAATCAAATATCATGTTTGGGGACATATTATGAGAGGGAACCTACAGGATCTACCTCTGTCTTATGAGATATACATTTTTCTTTACACAGGAGAAAGATTAATTATCTAGTCTTCACTTAACTTTTTAATAGAAAGAATATCCTTGTGTGGGCCTTCAAATTAAGTTTTTTCCATTGGAAATATTTGAAAGTACTATGTGATAACTACAGTGAAATATAAGGCATACAAATAGATCTTATTGTTGGCTCTAAATATTTAAATAAATTGACAGTGTATGTGTAAAACTTACAAAGATATTCTATAAAACATATGTAAGGTGGGGGTCTTCAAGATGTTCATGGAAAATTCACAATATGAAAAAACTATGGATGCATTCTAAAAAAATTTTGTACCATACCAGACTCTTACTTCAATTCCATTTTCCCAGAAGCTCTTTGATGTTCCTTGTCTGGCTCAAGTCTAGCATCTTGGGCAAAATACAATCTGATTCTGATCAAAAAATGAAGGTGTTTATAGAGGGAGGAGGAGGGCCCAAATCTCCTTTGAATATTGGATTATAAATGATCAAGGGGGAGCGATGACAGGTATCTCGTGCACTCTATTTCAATTGTGCTCTTTAATGTTTCAATTTTTTTGAGAGGTTTTTGCTATAGGGCACATGCACTTGCCAGAAATACAGAGAGAGACAGAGAGACAGAAAGCGAGAAATCACCCCCAGGGGGGATGCCCATGCCACAATCCTTTCTCCATTCTCCTCTCAGGATCTTGGGCACTCACACGTGTCTGGCATGAGTTTAAGCCACCGGGTCCAGGACTCAAACCGCGGTTGACTATATGGGAGTCCAGTGACATAGCCATTATGCCAACTGCTGGTCCCATGTTTCAATTTTTTAAAAAGGTTTTCACCATATGGAGCATGTACTAATTGGAGAGAGAGGAGAGAGAGAGAGAGAGAGAGAGAGAGAGAGAGAGAGAGAGAGAGAAATCATCCCCCTGGGGGTGGCCACACTACAGTTCCTTCTCTTTCACTCTTCTCCTGGATTTTTTGCCATGAATATACATGCACCTGGTATGATTTTCCAGCTGCCAAATCCAGGACTCAAACCATGGTTGGCCACGTGGGAGTCCAGTACCCTAACCATTACACCACCTGCTGGCCCCAATGTTTAAATTCTTTTTTTAGAGGTTTTTGTCTTAGGGCATGTGCAGTTGCCGAAAGAGAGAGAGACAGAGACAGAGACAGAGACAGACAGTGAGAGGGAAAATGAGAAATCATTCCCCAGGGGTGATGACCATGACGCAATCCCTTCTCTTCCATTCTCTTCTCAGGATTTTGGGCACGCATGCACATGACAGGCATGATTTTTAAGCCACCAGGTCTGGGATCTGAAGTGTGGTTGGCTACATGGAAGTCCAGCGATGTAACCACTATGCCATCTGCTGACCCCACAATGTTTCAAGCAGCAGACATTATTATTATAGAAAATTATTTTAAAGTCCAAAGCATAACACAGAAATTGTGGGAAATAATGATTAAAAAAAAAGGCTAAATCACTTCCTGCTAAAAAGTTTGGCCTTCATGAATACTAACTTGTAAAAACAAAGGTCTATCTGGCTAGTGTCATACCTTGTTTACACTGCATTTGTAAAAATTCCATTTTTGCATATTCCTTTGAATAAACTATTTTCAAAACCAGTTTTGTTACTCTCATTTTATACCCAACAGTATAGGATTCAATAGCCACTGGAACTAGGAATTGAGGATCTAAATTTTAGGTCTGCCTTGCTTTTTTATTAGTGGGTCAACTTTGTGGAAGTTAGTTAACTTCTCTAAATGCCTGTCATCCTCTGTAAAATGGGGGATATCTTAGCCCTACCTCTATTACTTGAGGTTTGAATGAAGTAAATACTAAGTATACTGCTAAAGAGATGATGTATTTTGGAGGGTTGTTGTTAGGAGTGTTACAAAGTTGAAAGTACTTTTATATCAGTAATTCCTTTAAATCTCAAATGACAGAGGTAGGACTAAGATATCCCCATTTAATAATAAGTAAAATAAAATAAATAATTTTAAAATAATTCGCAGCATCCAGTTACCCTATCTGGAATGTCTTTATGTCTAGTTCCATGCCCTCTGGTGGAATATTAAGCTCATTTCTTCCTGCCAAGTCTTCAGTAGCAATGGAAAACAATATATGTCCTAAATTAGCAGCTTTTATAACATGTAGATAAAAACTTAAAAGTTTTTGATTCTGCAAGAACAGCTATAAGCTCAATTCATAAGTTGGATGTTCCAGGATGATGATGGAATGGAGGAAATATAATGATAGACCCATATGAGTCCTTCTATTCACCCCTACTCACACACAGTTATCATCTTCTATAGTATCATCTTCAAAAACATTCAGGAGTGGTGATCATTCTGGGAAATCATTAGGAAATTGCCTCTTATTCAACTCCTGGAGGACAAACAAGATGCCATGCCCTTCAGGCTTCCCAAAGAGCAGTGGAATAATTTTGAAAAAACACTCTTTGCTAAACTGCATGGGCTACATTTGGAGAATCAAGAGGAACATAAGCACCACCCAGGATGCAGCAGTCTCTGTCACCTGGCTTTCTGATAACAGAACTCTCTATTTATTGACGCTCTCACACACTGCTGGTGCAATGAAAATACCTTGAGCTACTGCAAGATCCCAAAATGATCTTAAGCATCACCAAATAAACACTGCATACTGTTATCACACTAAGTATATTTTATTGTGCATTAATTAAATGAAAATTAGTAATGTGTAGTGACCAAAACATTTTATGAACAAGACCATAAAGGATAACTGAGTTTTCTTTAATATAATTAGTGCACAGCAATGCTTCCTGCTGTGTAGGGTATATAGAAGATGACATATTCTAGGAATTACGACAACAATATATATTCAATACAATAACAAAACTATTTAGCACTTCATGAACTTTTTCACACATACGAACACACTCATTTAAAGCTTCAACTTTCTAAAGTATGCAACATGTGAACTTGCAAAGGATACACACCAAAAGATAATCTAACCCACAAAACACCTAGATCAAATGTTAGCACAGCTCTATTGTCAAGAATATTTTCTCATCATGAATTCTTTCTTTAAAAAAAATGACAATTTGTCTTTCTTTCTTTCTGAGTGCCAAGTTGTAAAAGTCCCCCTATCTTAAATTCAGATATGTTTCAAGGCACACTACTACCATCTTCTTAAGGAAAAATGAAAATCACTGATGGTTTTGGGTTCTAGGAGCATAGTTGATCACATATTCCCTTTATCCCATTTCAAGACAGTGTGATATGGTAGAATAAGCACAAAGTTTGGAGTCAGAGAGACCTGGGAGATTTCAGGCTTCTCTCGTTTGTTATGTGACCATAGGCTATTTACTTAAATGCTTTGAGTTTAAATAGTCTCATCAGTAAAAAGCCTGGAATATAGTTTGACATACAGTAACTAGTCAGTAAGTAGTAGATCACTCCCCATTTGTATTGTTCTGATTTATAAATGATTATCCTCTCCCATGCCTCCAGGAAGAGGGACCATGACATCATTCCCAGTCTCACCAGCTCCTAGATCTCTCTGGATTCCCCCTAAACAAAATACACATGGACTGTGCTCTCTAAAGACACAGCTCTTCACACAGCATTGCATGTCCTCTGAAACACATCTCATTCTAAAGTGCAGCACAAGACATAAGACACATAAGCACACTTCAGAAGACATAGATGTCACATAGAACTTGTCACCACCAAAAGCAGCCTCACCTGCTTCTTTCCCATATGTTCTTCCAAGCTTCAAATCCTTATCATTGTTATTTTTGGAGGCACTTTGCCATTTTCAGAGTCCTGGCCGTATGCGTTTGCCCCATTGCCTTGTCCTTATCAGTTTATTTATTAATTAATTTATTCATTCATATATTTATACCCCACCTTTTTCCAAATTAGATGTCTGGCAGCTTACATGAATACACAAAATACAACATGATAGCATAAATTCGAAGTAGATAAGAAAGTAAAAGGAAAAGAAAAAAAAATAAGAACAAAAGCAAAACACATGGAGCCTGGAAGAATGCTTACAGAAAGTCCATACATACCATAGAGTCCCATTACTAGTGCTACGCATAGACCACATATTTGGCTTCAAGCTTTCTAGTAGCCCACAAAAGAGAAACCTGATCAGTCCCATACTTCATGGGGTCCATAAAATAAAATCAGACTACTTGTTTAGGGCATTCTTTTACTGGTCTAATTATTAAAAACTTTTCTATAATGAAATATCATAAAATGGTAAATGATCCCTTCTATATTGCTCTAACACCAAGAGTCAGTTCCTAGAGCATGGTTCAACAAAGATCCTCAATCTTGAAATTTCATCTGCTACTTATTTTTCTCCTACCTATCCCTTGAAGTTCCATGTGCTCAATAAAATGTAGCTATTAAAGAGATTTCTTTTTTAAAAAAGTCTGTTATCAACAAATCAAATATTTTCATATAAATAAAGAAATGGACATTGTGACATTATTTATAATGACAAAAATTTATAAACCCTAAATAGCCAACAAAAGGAAACTGTTAAGTAAACCATGAAGCCACTATATGATGAAATATTTTATACCACTGAATATTATATTTAAGATTTTAAAAATATAGGAAAATATTAATGATAAAAAGGACACAAAATTGTATATCTTAACTATGTAAAACTGTATATACATGCATATATAGTCAGAAAATGTCTGGAAAGATATCAACCAAAATGTTAACATTGTTTCTGAGATTTGTAATTATGGGTGATCTTTTTCTATATAAGCTCATCTTTGTTCTCTGAGTTCTTGACATTGATTTCTATATGATAAAAAACAGACAGACTAGGAGGAAAAATATCGACCTAATTACCTTTGGCTTATGAAATCATGGGCAATTTTAATTTTTTTTTACATTTCTATAATATATAAATTCTAGATATGGAGAAACTATTTAAAGAATAAAAACCCTAGTTTATTTTGCTGTTGTCATTAAGGTCCAAAATGCTACAATTGTAATAAAACCTCACAATTATTTAGCACTTTAGATTTTACTCCTTTGTTACACTATGGTATTTAGCATTATATCTGATTATCACAAATATGTGAGGTAGGCCAGGTATTATTATCCTCATTTAACAGGAAATGAATCTGAGGCTCAGAGAAGCTAAGTAGCTGACCCCAAATCACAATAATTAGAGGCAGAGCTGAATGTGAACCCAGGCTGCCAGAAGCCAAGTCTAGTGCTCTTTCCACTACAAGACTACATTATTACTGAGATAGTTACTGAAAGGCAGGAACTTAGAAACATTCATTGCTCCTCACCCATGAGGGTTAGGTTCTTGAACAATCCCAAAGCAGGAAAAGTTCACCTGAGGAAATCATGGTTTTTGAAAAATAAATAAATAAATAAAAGGGTAGAAAAAATGAGATCTCAAGTAAACTTTTGAAAGCTCTTATAAACAGTTTTATGCAGTGTGAAACAATAGCAATATTACATAAAAATAATGAGAGTTTACATAGTTTAAATTAGTGAAAATGATAGGCTCCACATAATTTTCACTTAGGCCCTGAGATGACCTCTTCTAGAGGTCATGAAGAAGTATTTATCATTCATGATGATACTGGAAAAGAGAGATGATAGAGAAGCAATGAACGGAGGTGGGCTGTTAGTTCAAATCAAAGATGTTTATGCTCTCAGAGACACTGAGGTCTAATCCTGAAATTTTAACAACTCTTTTGGCTTTAGCTCAATTGAGTAAGTGAATTTAAGTAGCACTGCTCAATTATTTGGCTCTTGTGAAGATGTGCTCTGTCTTCTCAAGTCTTTTTTAGAAGACACCTTAGCGCTTCAATATGGAGTTGAATGAAATCATTCAAACTTTAAGGACAGCTTATCTGCTGTCCAATAAGGGTATTAAATGGTGCTACTTGATGATCTCGGCATTTCTAAGGTTTCTTTCTTCCCTAATATGGTCTTTAAAAAAGACTCTTAGCACCTCTTCACAAAGTTCAATTAAATTATTTCAAGTTTTTCCCAAAGGTAATTTATCATCTAACAACAGTATTAAATGATATTTGATGATTTAAGTCTTGTTGAACATGGTTTCTGTCCAATGTCATTGTTTTTGAAGGCATCATAGTATTTCTCTCTTTAAAAAATAAATAGAAATCATTAGATCAGTCAAGCTTTGAAACAGGTAAGATTTGATATTTAATAATTTGATATTAAAACCTCCTTCCTTTGAGGAGGTCTTAATCTTGTTCTAAAAAATTGGTTCTTATTGTTTATAGTAATATTTGTCTCTGATCCTTTAGCTTTCTAGTTATCTTCACTGTCACTTATAATCACCTCTGGGGTACTGGAAGCCTCCTGTGGGTCATCCTCTAGCAGTCTGATATCATCTGAATTAGTGTCAACAGGTTCAGGATTCAATCTTAGCCAATAATTGCTCCTGTGCCAAATGTCCATCCTCATCCATAGAGATTCTTCTTGATCTAGACTGTCTTCAAGAAGGAGTGCTGAAAGACATTTCAGCATCACTAGCCAAATCTTCTCCCCAGTTGCATTAACGACAGGATCTCTTAAACTATCTAATGCCTCTTTCATTAAAAATATGGCATTTAGTGGGACTAGCAGTTGGTGTAATGGCTATGTCGCTGGACTCCCATGTAGTCGACTGCAGTTCGAATCTTGGACCCAGTGGCTTAAACTCACGCCAGGCACATGTGCATGCGTGCCCAAGACCCCAAGAGAAGAATGGAGGAGAAGGGATTGTGGTGTGGTCATCCCCCCTGGGGGATGATTTCTCGCTTCTGTAACTCTGTCTCTCTAGTGAGTGCATGTACCCTGTAGCAAAAACCTCTCCAAAAAAAAAAAAAAGGGAGACGACTCTGGGGAAAAAAATATGGCATTAGTGATGATATAGAAATTCCATGTACTAGGATTTTCAGACAAAGGACCTTAGCAAGATTCTGAATAAAGTTATATATTAGTTTAGCATAAATCTTCTTGAATAGCTGGATCAAACACTGATCTAAGGACTGAAGAATCTGAGACATGTGGCTAGTTATACAGATAATCTTAATATTAAAATGTACATTGGTAAATGCATCTGAAGCACTAAATACACTGAAGAATCAAGACTTTGAAGTTAAGACGTTTTTCTTTGAAGCACTCAAACGTCCAAAAGAAAATACTGTTCAAACCAAAGAGAAGAGTCATCTAGGCTTTTCTGTTTCCATGCCAGTATGCTGGAAACTTGGCACAGTTTTTTCCCCTGAGAAGATTTTGACATAGTTTTTGTAGAACAGCAATGATTTCACTATGAGGTCACCTGAAGCACTGGCATGTAACAGAAATGTGAGCCTCTTTGTTGTGTTGACCTCATTCAGCATTAGTTGGCTCTTACTCTTCAAAAGTGCAAGCAGTATTATTCAGGGCTTCCAAAGTATGGCAGACTCAACAGCACTAAATGTTTGTGCAGGTGCATAATTCCCTTCCTCAATCACATTCTACCATTGTGGTAGATACAAGAAAGGAGCTGCAGGACTGTCATATAAGACTTGGTATTCAGCTCTGTCATATCTTAAATTTTCAAAATATCTCTTGCTCCCAGCAATTTTTTTTCCAGATCCACTTCAGTGCCTGAAAACTTGTCTTTGAAAATTATTCTCACATAGTCACATCTTTTACATGGAAGTGTTTCGCTATTCTTGTCAATCCATAGGTTTAACAACATCATTTCCATCTTGAGTAATGAGGAACAAAGCATGTAGGTGGACAAGAAGCAATACCGGCCCTAATAAACATTTCAGTCTTTCTCATAGTATGAATTGTGGGTGCATTAACACTTGGTATGCAACCTACAAAGCTCTTTGTTTTACCTTGAAGAAACAGAACAAGAATGTCCCTTTTCTCTTTTAAAGACATCATCCTTCTTGCCCTTCTAGCAATTTTCTGTGATGCTGGTGGCCTCAAACTTGCTTTGCTCTTATTCAGCTCTAATAGCCACATCTATAGAAGCCATATTTCAGCGTTATGCTAATTAATGCAAACTGACAATTACTTATTAGAGATTTCATATCCTCAACTGTCACAAAGTGTTAGCATATGGTATTTAAGCACCAAATGGTATTATAAACACCACAAGGTTAAATGATAATGCATTATTGTGATACTCACAACATGAGTTGACTGTATAAGGGACAACTGGTAGAAGAATGAGAAAGGGAACAAATGACTCAGAAGATTCTTTCCACCTTGTGATTTAATCTCTAACTCCCATATACTCAATTAAGAATCTTCACAGATACCAAAAATGTATACAAAAGTATATCTATGTATATTCATATTTCCAAAAAGGACAACTTACAGTTAGAAAGGGATTACTGTAAATTCTTCTCTAAGTTACCAGAAAGAAAGTCACTGTTTATATTCAAGACAGTACCATTACTATGAATTCCCCTGACTTAACACTAGGAATTCAATTTTATGTTAAAAGTAAACATAGCATAAATATATTTCTTGTCAGCCCACAGTAAGTCAATCAAACATTATCCTCTGACAAAATGCAACCTTCGAAAATGTAGATGTAAAGATCAGGCAGGCCCTGAACAGCCAATGCTTAAGAAATGACTACCCAAAAAAGAAAGTGATAATGAAAAAGTAAACTAGCCCCTTTTCAATGCTGGGCCACTGATACTTTACTTTTATCCCCTCCTCCTGGGAAGATAGAGCGAAGCCTGGCTTTCTTATTCTTCTCTTCAGGGGCCATGGGAAGTGGTTTGGAGCTGTGGTTGAGTGCTGAAGAATCCCGGTTGTTACTATTCATCCTCAGTGGGGGAGCTGGGGGTTTCTCTTCATTATCCAGACCGTCGGACATTTTCAGTTACAACTGATTTCACAGCTCCTAAAGAAAAAAGAGGAGAAAACAGGAACTAAAGAAGGAAAGGTCTAAAAAATAATTACTAGTAAATATAGGGGCTGTCCTATATTAGAAACAGAAGAATTAGTCTCAGGTATTCTCAGGTTTTGTGTGGATCATTTTGGGGATTTCTCTTCTGGAGTGAAGGGATTTGCCTCCCCAAAGCAACTATACAATTTCCCAAAAAAGGGAGGCAACAATAAATGGCTTTTCAATAAGTATATTCAAACACATAAGTTTCCCGACTTTTCCTAAAATGAAATCTACTGTTCGTTCATGGTTGTGGAAAGAACAATTAATAATTTTTCTTCTATAAAAATACTATCCTGATTAATTTCATGGTCAGGGTAGTACAACCTCCTCAGAATGTAGAACTGACACAAGTTTGACAATTTTGAACAGCTCACAACAATGATTTGTTAGCCTTTTTAACATTGGTTTGTCCTTGGCACATTTCTCATGTGTGTGTGCCTGACTTACAAAATGCACTCTGTTGTTTTTATGGTAATACACTGAGAAGCCATTCCATTTACCTGGCAGTTTCAGCAGCATCAGGGTGTGCTGTTAGGGCAAACATTATCCTGTCTTCTCCCAAGCAAGTAGAAGATATAAGTGGACCAAATGTCACTATGAGCAAAGAGGAGATCCAAAGGAGAGGTTCACTTCCTGAGAAGACATCATAACCTTACCCCCTTATCAAACTTTAGGTGCTGGGACACAAAACTTGTCGGTTCAGTCGGCCCATGACATAAATATTTGCAAGATCTTGAAAGACACTATTTTGTTTGGGGCAGCTGTGGGCTCTATTTCAAGGTGGTTAGAAGTAACCAGGTTGGAAGATTCAGTTTTGGTTCTAGAAACTCATTTGCTCTTAATTTCATTACTTTTTAGTATCTTCTGTCTAGGTCTAAGACATTTGAGTTTTATCTCACTGGAAAGATAAAGTGAACCAGAAAAACATGGACTCCTTGTGGAAATGTTTGTGTCCAGATGTTTTTCTGCTCTAATCCAAGTCTTTCCATTTGGCCCTGACCACAAGTTAGTTGCTAAGAGTACCTTCCAAGTAAATCCCCAGTTTGAATACAAGGAAAATAAAATCCTATCACAACAAAATCTCTGTAAATTTATCAAGTGTTACCTGGCACCAATTTAGGAACATAAGAACTCTCTAAATAGGACTTATCATATCACTTTACTCCAACAATATTTACTATGAATGAACCTAAGTATAATAAGAAAAGCAGGGGTCTCCTCATTAACTTTTGAAATGATAAATAATCTATCATAATTCTTTTTAGCCATTTACTGGTTATATTTTTTATTTTCTGTAGTGAACTCTAAGTTATATCATATTATGTGAAAAATTTTTAAATAATTTACTATGTTCCAAATTCTCTCAAATATATAGTCTGTAATTATTCAAGAATAGTTAGAATTAACAGCTTGTCCATCTGCATAGGTGACTGTCAACTAACGATTGGCTTGATCCTGATTAGATAAGAAATCCCCCTTTTTTTTGCCTAAGTGTCATGTCTTGCATCATTTTAATGAACTAAGACCAATTCTACTTTTTTCTCTTTGCGGATTTGTTTTTGAGTAAAAATGATAATGAAAATATGTAGTAATAACTGTTTTGTCATCATCTGATAAGCCTCATGCTTACAGTTCATGTGAATCCACAGCAGGAAGTATAGTGAAAAAAATAACTGTGATGTCAATGACAAAATACATTTATAGATATTACTGTTACTAGCAAGTATTTTAATTAGAATATGGAACCAGTGCTAATGTGTCTACACTCTCTTTTGGATTTTGACTTTTGACCCTTCTAAATTCAGTTTCTCGAAAGAGAAAAGTAAGTTTAGTACAGACTACATCAATGGTATTAATATGCACTGGATAGGTTTATGGTTTTAATTTAGCTACTGAGGAGAATTTACCACCAGAAACAACACACTAGTTTTTTCTTTATTAGTTTGTTTCACTTTTCTGAGTTCAAAACTAATACCCAAATATGACCTATTACATAAATCTTGATATACAAAACCTATCTTGTTAAAAATAAAAAAAAATTGGAAGTTATTGCAAAGGAAATGAACATTTAAATAGAAACACCAAGAAGACAGATTTCTGAAAAACGTGACTCACAGAGACAGAGTCACCATTTTCTGGATGACATATATTTTTTGAGGACATACAACTTAACTTGAGATAACAGAAGTCAGAGAAACATGCAAAACCCCTTTTAAATAATATACAAACCTGATCTTGCAAAATAAGGCAAGTGTCTTAGGATTCTAGAGAAACTACAGAATTCAAAATACTATGCTGTTTTGTTCTTGATAAATAGGTGTGGCTAACAACAGAGTGGCCTTTTTTGTTCCTAATTGGTCACTCTGACCAGAGATGCACCGGTTCCTTTTAGGCTGCCTTGTTATCCTGGCCTTATTTGACCAGCTATATTTTAGGATGAGAAGAAAGAAATACTCGGGATCTAAAAACCCAAACTAATGACCAGCAGTTAGCGTAATGGCTATGTCACTGGACTCCCATGTAGTCGACTGCGGTTCGAGTCCCGGACCCGGTGGCTTAAACTCACACCGGGCATGTGTGTGTGCGTGCCCAATATCCCAAGAGGAGACTGGAGGAGAAGGGATTGCAGCATGGCCACCCCCCCGGGGGGGGGTGATTTCTTGCTTTCTGTCTCTCTGTCTTTCTGGCAAGCGCATGCGCCCTATAGCAAAAATCTCTCCAATAAAAAGAAAAAAAAAAACTATACCATTCTATATTGCACTAGAAATTTCTGACCAAAATTTCCACTACACACACTTGCTGTGGACAATAACACAGGGGTTCTGCAAAGGATCTAACTTATATGGCATATCTTTCTTTCTACTGCCCACCACACTGGAATTATTTCAAGTTCATTTAACTCATCAGGAGATTATAAGAAGAGTTGAAATAAACCTTTTATAGATACAGAAGTGAAACTGAAGGACTTATATGTAGGTCAACACAAACTTGGTAAAACAGGAACAAATAATCTATTTACCTAGACATTTCAGATTTGGTTTGACTTGAATTATCCTTATATTACTTCAGATTTTTTTGTACCTTTTACAAGATACAATGAATCATCATCTTCTTCTAATGATTCCAAATAATTCTGATTTGGTAACAAAATAATAATGTGAGAAATTCTTGTTATCTTCAACTTATTTTCAAAGCTAGTGCTTCAAAGCACATTTTAAGAGCAGTAGAGAAAGGGTAGGGAACTATAGGGAGCCTTGCCATTAATGAGTTTGTTTCTTGAGTGGGAGGTATCTCCTACTATTCCACAAATATAGAAAAAAAGGTATTCTATAATGATATGTTTGTAAACAATGCCAATTTACTAAGCCAGGTCCTCCCCTGAGACAGCTTTCTACAAAGGATACTATTAATGGCTTGCTGGTTCAATCTGCCTATGATGTCATTATTTCTAAGATCCTGAAAGAGACTATTTTGTTTGGGGCAGCTGTAGGATCTATTTCAAGAATTTTACAAAAGCACCATTATTCGCTTGGAACCCAATCAAAAACTGTTTATCTTTAAAGTTTAACTGCTGTCATTCACTTCTACAACAAAACAGAAACCTGCAAGTGAGTGGCACATTGGATCTAACCACAGGTCATTCATATCACTTTTAAAACTTGGCCCTTAGCAGTATAACAGCTAATTTTAATAGACAATCACCAACAGTTTATATCTGTTCACAAATTGATTCCATACTAAGCTACTCTATTTGTTTTAGAGAGTTTTTTGCTATAGGGTACATGACCTTGCCAGAGAAACAGAGAGAGACAAAGAGACAGAAAGTGAGAAATCATCCCTCAGGGGCTTGGCCATGCTACAATCCCTCCTCCTCAATTCTCCTTTTGGAACCTTGTGCATGCACACACATTTTCCCAGCCTGAGTTTTAAGCTGCCGAGTCTGGGAATTGAACTGTGGTCGAGTACATGAGAGATGTAACCATTACCACCCCATCTGCTGGTCAAGCTACTGTGTTTTTTAGAGATAATTCAAATGGCTGCTGTGGATAAGTATTTATTTTTTTTTGGAGAAGTTTTTGCTACAGAGTGCGTGCACTCACCAGAAAGACAGAGAGACAGAAAGCAAGAAATCACCCCCCAGGGGTGATGGCCATGCCACAATTCCTTCTCCTCCATTCTCCTCTCTGGATCTTGGGCATGCATGCACACGCGCCCGGCATGAGTTTAAGCCACCGGGTCCGGGACTTGAACCGCGGTCAATTACATGGGAGTCCAGCAACATAGTCATTACATTAACTGCTGGTCCCAGGATGCGTATATTTTTTATCCAGCTCTTGGGACTTAATGTGGCTTACCAATGGTCTGTAATTATAATTGAAATTTATCAGCAATAAAAAAAAAAGTCTCATTTCATGATCACCAAGGAGCCTGAACACCCTTTTCAAGAGTACTAGGACAGCTTTCCTCTCTTCTCTCTCTTTCTCTCTTTGTCCCTACTCTCACTCCCACAGACAAGTTTGTATTGCCTGTATGTGTACACAGGCAATAAAGGAATGAACATATACAATCCTTTACTCATTTGCCTTCTGACACAGCTTAAGTACAAAGTGTATTAGAGAAAAACTATTATCAAGATGCATAGCAACTCCAGATAAAAAGAATATAGCAATGGTGGACCAGCAGATAGCATGATGATTACATCACTGGACTCCCACATAGTCAACTATGGTTCGAGTCTCCGACTTGGAAGCTTAAAACTCATGCCCTCTGGGGGTAGGGGGGTGATTTTCCACTTTCAGTCTCTCTGGCAAGCACATGTGTCCTATAGCAAAAATCTCTCTCTAAGAAAGGAAAAAAAAAACATATCAATCGTAATTATACTCTCATTCCTCCAAAATGCAGTCTCTTAATCAACACATTGCCAAACTACAAACTCAAGGGTTGCTTAGTGGGCTAAAACAAAAACAAAAACAAACAAACAAAAAACATCAGTTTGCATTTTCATGGATCCAGAAGTCAAAAGGGAAGATAGTTAATCAACTATGCTCTAGCTAATATGACTGAAATTCATAGTATGGCATATATGTTGAATTGGATGCAACCAAAACTGCCAATTTTACCTCTTTGCCACAGGCACTCTTCCCAAGGAAGTGAAGGGCGAGAATCCAGAAATACTGGTCCTACAACTTTTAAGGCCATCTATTAAGCCATAAGCAATTGAAATAAATATTTTCATCGGATCTGATGCCATCAAAGACACATAAAAAACAAGCAAATGTCTGTAGAATTCTGTCTGCTTTTAAATTTTAAATAATGATGTATCTATTTTTCCCAATGAAAAACAGAGTAATTCTGCCCTCTTTTCAAAAACAAAGCCCAGGCAAGCAGATATGCACCATGATTTAATGAACCCAGAGGTAAAGCTGAAAAACCACCAGCCATACAGCTATTATTGTAAATCAATGAGCACGACAAAATTGTTTAATATCGTTTTCATATCAAACTAGAAGATCTAACAAAGGACTGAGATGTAGCCTAGAGGAAACGTTCTGGATGAACTTCCTAATGTTTCTGATATACACACGTGAAGAATAGGTTTACAAGAACCCTTGAGATGATAGTCCCATAATAACAAACTATATGAGCACATATGAAGCAAGATGGACTTTAGAATCTGAAAAGGATATAGTAAAAAACTTTCATGCTAAGACATAAGAATATTTCTAATTTCTACAATTTAATAATTCTTTATAGCAAGAATTAGCTCTACAGATCAAGAAAAAACAAACTTTTAATAACAGTCTACAGACTTCAATGTATTAAGCAAACACATATTTAAAGTCAGTCAACACTGGGCGTTTCTTGGTATTAAGGATGAGGTTGCAACTTTTACTACCAGAATGATATGTATATTGAATTGTACTTTGGTGGTGGGAAAACAGATCCAAGAGTTATACCTTCTGACTCCTTCTTCAGCTCCCTGGTAACCCAAAGCACACATTTTCAAGATGGTTAGCTGAGTTTTCAGGTATAGATTGATGGGAAACAAATTATGCTATGCTAACTAGCCTAAGCTGACACTAAACCCACTTTACCTTGTGTGCATTATTAACAGATGAACTAATGGGTTTAGGCACTTACAACGGACAAAGTAAGAAAACGTAGTGGATTTCTTAAAATTGCCCCCAAAAAACAAAAATAAAAAAAGAAAAGTTATCTTGTCTTCTGTAGGAGGGACAATGTCATATAACTTGAAAGAAATATTGTATATTGCTTTGCATTTCTATAGCAACTTGCACATGAAGATTTCTAGCAACTTTCAGACATTAATTCCCATAATATACTAAGATGCTGAAGCAGATATTTACAGGAAAAATGAGCCAAGTCTGAATCTTCCAGCAGTTTCGAATCTATACTGCCATTCTCAGGCTGGTAGAAAAAAGGAAATCCAACCAATAACTATAGCCAGCTAGTGAGCCCAACTTAACATTCCATCATCTTATTTTGAATTGTTCAAAGTCATTAATTAAGCTTGCCATTCCTCTCGTGAGATCATAAACTCCTTGAGGGTAAGAGGCCCTCAGTCATAACTATGTCTTCAAACTACCTAGTAAGATGTCTTGTTTCTAGTAGGCACTATGTATATGTGTGAGGTGATGAAACAGAACTCTATACGTTCTATGTATTTATTGCAGTTATGAGTAAGCTTTTCATAAGGTTGCATAATCCTGTGTTATAGACCTAATTGTAGCAGGTCAAAGCCAACAAGGCATGTTTGGAAACAGCAGCACTAGTCTAAGTGCCAAGCAATTGGGCATCATTTAGAAGACAGCTACCAAATGATTATTAATACCTCGTTTTTAATATATGACTTCATAACGTCCAAAGAGTTTCCATGTCTTGCTCTTATTTGAGCCTGTGTAGAAGGGAGTACCAATCCCATTTCCCATAAAAGGAATTTACAAAGCATAATGGTTAAATGATTTTCACACAAGTGAAAGAACTGAGACTAGAATATCTTAAGCTTCTAAACTTTTGTTAGTTCCTTTGCCACCTCACCAGTACAATCTGTATCCTATTAAACCCATAAACACACACACACTCTTCATATATACACTTTCATCCTCCCAAAATATTCATAGAACAGGTATAGCCTTTTTCGTTGCAACCCATTTTAGGTTAGTACTTACTGATTTCAACCGTTTTATTCCCATCCAAAGACCCACGGTTAGGTGATAGTTAACTGACAGAACTCCAACAGGTTTTGTTGGTCGGTTGTACCAATTCTTAGATGGCCTTGTTTTGGAGCTTACCTCTTCTGAAGCACTAACCAAGGGAACTCTGCTATCAGAGACAGGGGTGTGCTGTTTCAGAGAGCCTCGCCAGGGAGATACCATTACAGTGTGTAATGGAGGGAAGCCATTTCTAAGATCATTTGATCAGGTGGAGTTGAGCTACTTGTTAGACGGGAGATTTGCAAAAAGCAGCCAGACAAACAAGGGAGGCACTAGCTCTTTTTACAGCTGCCTAGTTTCAACCTTAGATCATGCAAGAGATAGCTCACTGCTAACATACATACACGCACACTCCCACAGAATACATTCATGTTCTCGCTTATACACAGGGGCAAATGAGGCTGGTTCTGCTGTAGTTATGTTCTCTGCTAACTTTTTTATTTATTTATTTTTTTTTTGGAGAGGTTTTTTTTTGTTTGTTTGTTTGTTTGTTTTTGTTTTGTTTTGTTTTGTTTTTGCTATAGGATGCGTGCGCTTGCCAGACAGAGAGAGACAGAGAGACAGAAAGCGAGAAATCACCCCCCAGAGGGGATGGTCAAACCGCAATCCCTTCTCCTCCATTCTCCTCTCGGGATCTTGGGCACGCACGCACACGCGACCAGCATGAGTTTTAAGCCACCGGGTCTGGGACGCGAACCATGGTCGACTATGTGGGAGTCCAGCAACATAGCCATTACTCTAACTGCTGGTTCCCTCTGCTAACTTTTTAATGAGTGATTTCTATTGTTTTCAGCAGGAGCTTGACATTAATTGAGTCCAATAAGCCATCATATTATATTTGCAAATTTCTATGTCAGGTTGCAAATAAGGAAATTGATAAGTATTCCCAAGCATCCAAATTTCACATACTGCATATATTATGAGGGGCAAATAGTTCTTTTTCAAATGACTCCTTAAGCCTCTAAATGTATGCAGCACCATACTTTATTACCATTCTGTATGCTGCATGAGGTATGTCAAAAAATGCTAATGATTATCTGATGTGCATTTATATTTACAAACTGATGCATTATTACAAGTTTTGGCTTTTCATTTCTAATATTGATACTTCCGAGAACAGAAAATAAGGTGAATAAAAAGTAGGTAAAAATATTTTTAAGCATAAACAGCAGTTATTACCTGAAAGATGCCTCAGAGAAATGGGTGGTAAAAAGAAAAGGAAAGCAAAACATAGTAATAAAACATTTCTTAGTTCTCAAGAATGTAATATCTTTGAAAACATTCAAATAAGATAAATTAGATACAGACTAACACCCTAAGTGAGCAGGGCATGGTAAACCAAAATCTTCAGTCTCTGGAATTCTAGCTGCTTTATTTTGCTATGGATGGATAATAGTTATACCCTTCTCTGATCCATCCCACTGAAATATCCACAAAATTCCTCAAGATTCAGTCAGGAAATAAATTTCTGAATTTGTTAGGGCATCTCTGTAGAGATGCCTAGATTTTGCTTTCCAACCTGTTCATCATAGCTAATCATCCTAAATCCTCGCTCTATTTTTGGAGCAGATCTCTACCCCAGCAAATGCTGATTGCATGAATAAAGGGAAGAACTTCACTACATGGTAACAATTGACACTTAGTATTACTATTTCTAAACCAGGAACTTAGATCAATTTAGCAAAACTTACGTGTTACCAAAACAGTGACTTCTTGCCAGAACTGGAGGTCAAAGAATTTGAGCTGGTGTAAAATTCAGCAACTCTTCGTAAAGCTTTTATCCCTTGACTTATGTTTACATGCCCACATATTAAAAGAGGTGAGCAAATAAATAAATAAATTGAACATGCACTATCAGCATCTTATGTGTGCTATGGATAAGGAAGGGAAAATACCGTCTATTAAACAAAATAAAACAAACAAACAAAAAAAGCCTTTCCTCAAATATTGAAGGAAGAATGTGACACTATAAGGCCTAGTTTCCACCTACCTTATATCACAAATGGTAAGGGATAAGCATAAATAAGGGATAAATATCAGCTGGCCACAGCCTTAGTTATGCAAATTCCACATCTCTAACCCCCATCAAAGGCACGTGTTTTACCTGAAAGAAAACTGGCCATGCATACAAGAAAGAAAAAAGTCCACCCAAAGCAATTTCTCTAGAAATCACAATCCTGAAGAATGGCTTCATGATAGAATATATTGACTTCCCCACACAGCCTTCCTGTGCCCAGCTTATTCAGATCTGCATTTGCAAGTTGCTACATCCACCAAGCAGTTTGGAGTCCTTGCTACCTGTTACTGTACTATCTGGCTGTAGCTGCCACATACTTACCACTTGTTCATACTACCTACCTACCCCAGCACATGATGAGCTTTGCTTCCCTAATGCTCTGATAAATATACAGCAGAGACTGCTATGTGCTTAAGTCTTTTTGTAGCCCTAGAAAGTCCCCAAGCTGAGATCACAGGACCCAGTCCTCACTTCAAAGGAAGAAGATACAGTATTCTAAGTGGAAAATTTCAGATAGAGCAAAAGCAAGAGTTTGGTGCAAGGAGCTGGAGTCAGCAGGCCTGACGGGGAGTCAGTCAATAGTTTCCAAATTATTCCTATGGAGCCTCAACTATGGTCTAGAGCATAGGCTGACAAAAATCTTGGGGCAAAAACGGGGAGGAAACTCACGTGTTCATAAAAATACATATAACTCTGTATCAAAGGTTGTTCATTTCAGAGTGTTCTTTCTCTTTCTAAATGAGGCCTGATCAGTTTCCTGTGTAATAACTATTCCCAGTTATATCAGCCTACCACCAGCTGGTTTTGTGCCCTTCAGTAGATCATCTAGGCATGCATTATACTTCACTGCACTGCTTAATAATGAGGATCTAAGGTTACACAGTTGCATAAAGAAGGAAAAGAAAAGATACTGTGTCAGCCCAACCTTGTCTTTTTACAGGGAAATACACTAATGCTTCATCCTTGTTGATTTCTATTTTACTTTCATTTCTAAAAATCCTGAGACTAAAACAGAGATGTACTACCCCTTTGAGGGGGGTCATACAGTAATACCAAGATTATGATATATTTTAAGGCCCTTTAAACAAATCATCTGCGTATACATTCATTTATTCAAACAACAAATATCCGCTGGTGTTTATGTGCCAGGTACCATGATAGATAATAGGAGCAAAAGGATAAACAAGTGCCCAATCTTGAGTGAAGTTATAGGCTTAAGTAGTATGCTCCATCCCTGGCCCCACATTTTATGCATTGTAAAATGAAGGATGCTTTAAAAAGAGAGAGGTTACAACACTTCAATAGAAGACAAAACTCCATTTAACTGATTGGAATACTAGTATACGAGAAATCAGTGCCAATAACACACTACCAGACATAAGGAACATGGTTGATATCGTTCCCAAGAACATCACAACCTGACCTTACATCCCCATGCCACCAACTTTGTATGTTTCAGGTATTGTGTATAGAGGGGGTATACAAAGAGATGAATACAGACCAGCCCTTGTCTTCAAAGAGCTTACAGTCTAACAAGGAAGGCAGACATGAATACATACAATAATAATCAAATGTGATACAATCCAGGTAGGCACAATGTGCTTCAGAGGGATAGCGTAGAGACGGTAACAAATATTTCCAGAGGGATGAGGGGCTATGGCTCTTGAGCAGGGCACGCAGAATGAAAAGGAATTCACCAAGATTTGAAAAATTCTAGACTGGTGTAAGGTATACTAGTCAATAGTACATTCCAGTCAGTGAATACTCCAAGCACCCTAAATTACATTTCTTAGCCTTGAGCTCCTGTTTCTACTGAACTAAGTAATGTTACTGTTCTGCAAGTAAGAGAACATATCTCAGACCTCTAGAAGAAAATAACATGTGCAAAACTTAAAAATTTTAGGACACTAGATCCAGGTGAACTATAGAAGGGATCACTGTGGTCTAACAGAAAGCATTTTCTAGAACTGTAACCATATATAAAGAGAACAGATCTCTTAGAGAAATATATTATAAACATAAAATGAAGAAAGAAACTCTTTACTTTGGTGTTACATTTAAGAACTAAGTTGCTTTTTTGTTTTCTTAACTTGAAGAGTTGATTTTTAGCTAATAGGTCTTTTATATCCTTGAGAGAGTTGTCTCTAATAAAAGAAGAATGATTAGTTGTATCTCTATCTCTGCATTAATCTGTGATCTTGAGGAAATCATTAAACCTTTATAATTTATGCATAAAGGTAGTAGCATTTGCACAATATCTGCTACCTGCTCAGGTAGGTAGAGGATGTTTTAGAAGGACAGTGGGAGAAAAGCTAATACTGCCCAGAGGAGACAGAGCATATAGAAGTTGAGTAGGGTATTGAAAGATGAGTAGGAGTTTGCTAGGTTCTAAAATGAGAGATGAGAAAGGAATACTCCCTGCTCTTGAAAAGATGTACAGTGTAATGGGCGCCAACCCTGACAGCTCAGTACCAAGATGAGAAGAGGTTGCTATTGGAGGACAGAGAGAGGGACTCCCAACAGCATGAAGAAGGCAGCTTCACAGGGGAAGTACACTTGCATTAGGAAGAACAAGTGACCAAACTATGGAGAAGGCATGTTTCAGACACAAGAACAATGTATGCTAAGGTCAAGAGGTGATTAGAGACAGAGATGAGGGACTGAAAAAAAAAATAAGGTCTGTAGAGACAAATTAAGAAGGGTCTTGTATATGCTTTTCTACAGGGTTTGGACTCTTCCTGTCCAAATGAAGTGGTTTTAAGCAGTGGAATAAAACAACTTGCTTTGATTTTCAGAACTCTTACTTGGGTAACAGTGTAGCAAATGTCTAAGGTTGAAGACTTGGAGGATATTTTTCCCATCCCATCCCCTGGGATGGTCCAGGTAATAACAGGAAAATAATTTTGAAAAATGACAACACTAAGACAATGAGCCACGGAAGAGGAAGCTCAAGTCATATGAGAATAAGAAAAGAAGACAGACTTCAAGAAGGGCCTCTATTTTGGATACTGGCCAAAGATGGAAGGGATGCAAGGCCTGGTAAGATTAACTGGGCTTAGGTCCCAAAATGGAAATCTAGATAGAAATATATATCTATCCCAAGATGCCTAGAAGAGTGTGGGAGATTATATTTGGGATTCCAAACAGAGCTATGCCTCAGTTTCCATATTTGTGAAATAACAGTAACCAGTGAGCTCAGAATGATGATGAGAAATATGTAATGAAATTGATGTGTTTATAACAAACACAATTATGTTGAATAATCTTTGTATTAATGGACATTGGACCACCAATAATGATTGTATTCTCAAGAGAATAAGAATAAATTATTCTAATGTTTTTAGGCAACAGGATAACATTTGTAGTAAGTTTCCTAGGAAATTCATTGAAATTTTTATACGGATTCTACTTACATAGTAATTCTACAAGACTAAATATCTTCAAATGGACCTCAAAACTTTTGTATAAGTCAATATACAAAGATGACAAAATAAAAAATGTCACATTAGAAATCTCAGTAAAAAAGTAAGCCAGTATGCAGTGGGAAGCACTAGACATCTTGTCTTTGAGAGGCAAACCACATAACAAGCAAGAAAAAGCTGAAGAAAATCTCAATGAATATGTGATATAGAAATATCTCTAGCTATATTCATTTCTCTCAATAGACATAGCAAGATTAATACAATAAATATAATTGCTGCAGCAATCCTAACCCATTAATTTTGCATTATGAAACTTTTCAATAGAGAGCTGAATGAGTGGGCTGAAGATAATGATTTGGAGGTTGTCAGCCTGAAAATATGTGCAATTGCCCAAGAAAACTATAGAATAAGAGAAGACCTCTGGGGAACATGAACATCTAGGGGATTAAAGAAAATGAGGAATCGATGGTTCCTGAGAAAGATGATCGAAGAGGTGGAGGAACTGACTTTATATTTGGTATCTATGAAACCAAGAAGAGTGCTCCAAGGTGAATGTATGAAGCAAATATTACAAAGAAGAAAACAAACCAAAAAACAGAAAAACAGAAATACTCCTATCTTTTTGTCCTCCCATTCTTTCCCGAAGTTAACCAAGCTTAACATTGTGAATTTTTGTGTCAATAAAATAAGGCCAAGTGGCCCAGAGGTCTGTTGATGTGTTTTAGCATGTTTTAAGAACTCCCAGTCTTTAGATATTTAGTGTTACTGGAATAGAATTAATAGAACCACCACACAGTATGCTTCAAGAGAGATTTTCCTTTTTTGGTGGTGAATGGTACCACCATGGCCATACATATACCACTTGTTCCAATGTGATACTGTTAGAAGTCACGTTTGTAGGGAACCAGCAGTTAGCGTAATGGCTATGTCGCTGGACTCCCACGTAGTCGACCGCGGTCCGTGTCCCAGACCCAGTGGCTTACAACTCACGCCGGGCGCGTGTGCGTGCGTGCCCAAGATCCCGAGAGGAGAATGGAGGAGAAGGGATTGCAGCGTGACCATCTCCCCTGGGGGGTGGTTTCTCGCTTTCTGTCTCTATGTCTCTCTCTGTCTGTCTGGCGAGCACACGCGCCCTATAGCAAAAACCTCTCTAAAAAAAAAAGAAGTCACGTTTGTTGCACTCGTGCAACATGCTGGGCATGGCATAGAATAGAGAGTAAAAGTCAGTATAGTTCAAACAATATATAATCTGTACTAGCATCTAGATTTTTGTTTTTCAAAAGAAGGATTATGCTTAATTCAAATACTCTCGTTCTAAACTGTAGTTCCCAAAGACTTTGCCAAGCGAAGATGCAAATATTCAGTCTGAAATGGTACCATCTCAGCCTAGTGCTGCTGCTATTGAGCAGCAAGACCCTGGAAACATCACTTGGCTCCTCTATATCTGCTTTTTAATCTTGAAAAGTGGCCATCTCAGGGCAGGCAGGTGGTGTGGTAGCTGAGGTGCTGGATTCCCACATGGCTGATTGTGGTTCGAGTCCTGAACCTGGCAGTTTGCTTTCTCACTTTCCTTCTCTCTCTGTCTCTCTGTGGTCAACCTAAATAAAATTTTAAAAAATTAATTAAATAATGACAATGAATAAAATTAAATCAAAGAATTCTTTTAAAAAAGGTGACCACCTCACCAGAAGATCATGAGGATCCAATGATTCACATGTGGTAACTGTTCTGAAGTAATTAAAGACATTTTATCAACAGAATATGTTTACAATTATTGCCATAGATTTCACAAGCCAGAAACAAAATCACCATCATTCACTGAGATCTTGTTATGTCCCAGGCACTTTACTAAAAATTACACATGTACAAGTTCACATAATCTGCATAGCCCCATGAGGCATTATTATTTCTATTTTACAGACAAAGAAATCAAATTCAGAGACATTAAGTCACTCACCCAAGATCATAGAGCTAGTAAGTGGAAAAGTAAGACTATACAATGCCATGGCTCTATGACTCTGAAGCTCATGTTAATTTTGCTTACCAAGTCACACAAAGTTTCATATGATGTGATATATTCTTAACTACTCACAGCTTTTGCATGAACGTGAATGGTCTCAGGGTTTCAGATTAAGTGAACCATGTCTCCATTGTAGTGTTTGGGACCAAAGTGTAGAAATCAGCAGGGTCTCTACCCATGAAACAGACATTACAACATTAGAATCAAGGGCAGAGGAGTGCCTGAGCTTAGAGAGCTGACCAATGGCTCCACCTACAACAGGTGACTTTTCTGCTACCACCCCACTCCCAAAACTTTCTGTTCTAGCAGGTAAAGGTGGCACCACCAAAGGCTTCACTAACTTCAAGGGGGAAGTTGTACTACTAGAAGGGACATCTAAATAAACAAGAAACATTGCTGCGTTGGCAAGATAAACATGTCCTAGAATGACAAAGAGGCTTAGGAAATTCTCCATGGGTTAATCCTATTTTTCACTCATCTTCTTGAGTGGGTGAACACTGACAGCTAGTTTGTGACTAAGCAGAAATGAAGATTTCAAGGAAAATCAGCAACAAATCCTTTAAAAATCAGGTTTTTTACTGAAAAAAAAATTATCCTTCTGTTATCTCAGGCTTCTATGCCTTTGAATAAGCCCAACTCAGAGGGCTATAGTAGATATTAAGATCCATTATTTGCCGAATGCTTACTAAAGGCCAAGCATTGCATTAAATGCTTTCATATATTATCTTGTTTCATCCTCATAACACCTCCATGAGGTAGATGACATTAGTGTTACTCCCATATTACAGATGAGGATACTGAGGCTTAAGAGAAACAAGGAATTATTCAAACAAGGTTACAGAGCTGGGAAGTAGCCAAACTGAGATTCAAATGCTGGTCTGGCTGACTTCAGAGTTGGTGCTCCTAATGCTTCTATCATAATGGAAGAATAGATTATTTTATATTTTGAAAAGTACAAAATATTATATAAGACGATGGGTCTTCTTACTTAATGCTTCTTACCGAATTCAAGTGAATTCAGGCAGATGCATTTTTCCCTTCCTAAAACTCATCCAGTCCTGTGAATTATATAAATTACCTTTGGTGAATCTCAAGGTACCAGAAAGAAATGATAAAATCTGAAATTACTATGCTATTTCTCTTATAGCTGCCTCCTGAAGGAGGTGGTGGCTAAATCTTAAATAAGTACAATATATCCATTAACATCTATAGCTCACTTCCTCTACCTTAGGGCCAGTGACAGAGAGCTCTTTCATGAAATCTTGTGGAAAGATGGTATGGCTCTGTGCAGAGTAAGACATCTATGAGGAGATTTACTTTGGTGAGTAGCTTCCTTAACTCCTGACTACTGACCCCAATCACTTATGGACTGACTTCTGAGCCCTTTGGAGCATGAAATCCACTAGATTACATGATAAAGATTGCTTTGATTCCAAGCTTCAAGACTGAGGCCTTGTACTACTTTTTCATGGTGACTTCATCTTCTTACACAAATGAAAATACCTCAAGGGACAAGGTATATTTTTTCACCTGTTTTAATCTCTTTCTAGGCCTACTACTAAATACGGCTTACAGAAGATCCTCAATCTGAGTTGGTAATGCCACTGGAATTCTTGAGTGGAGGAAGAGAGGAATTGGATCTGTACTGAAAACATATTGCTACCCACCTATTCCTTTTAGTTTCTTCTTCTTCTTCTTTTTTTTTTTTTATTAAGATTTTTGCTATAGGGTTCATGTGCTTGCTGGAGAAACAGAGAGATAGACAGAAAGCTAGAAATCACCCCCAGAGAGGATGGTCACACCACAATACCTTCTTCTCTATTCTTCTCCTGGGATAGCAGGCATGCATGCACATATGCCTGGTGTGAGTCTCAAACCACTGGGTCTGGGATTTGAACTGCAGTCAGCCATATGAGGGTCCAGTGCTTCAACCACTACACCCACCAACTGGCCCTCCTTTTAGTTTTTCTTTTTAAAGATTTATTTATTTATTTATTCCATTTGCTATTATTATTATGTTAATTTGACCAGACACACACACACACACACACACACACACACACACACAGGGAGAGAGAGAGAGAGAGAGAGAGAGAGAGAGAGAGAGAGAGAGAGAGAGGAAAGCAAGAACTCAAGCTGCCAGGTCTGGGACTCAAACCATTATTGTCCATGTAGGAATCCAGCACCCTTAATCACCATGCTACCTGTTGGCCCCTTTAGTTTCTTAATTGAGTTTACAAGTACTGCTCTCGGCCTGTCACTGTGGGAAGCAGGAAATCAAAATGAGTAAGATAGTGAAGCTTCTTGCTATCAACAAAGCTCTCAATCTAATGGCAGGTGGTTGTGGTGTGGTTGTTGGGGATGGCTCAGAAGAGGCTGGGTGATATTTCAGAGTTTAGAATTTTCCCTCATGGTGTTCCAGAGTGTATATCAAATGGCAGCCCAGGCATCTTTTGCACTCATGTTTGCTCTAGGGAGAATCAATCCAGAAAAGCATGTACTAGATAGACTCCTACGAGTTGCTCTCATATTTCAAAATCTTTGGTAGCGCACAGCTGTAGCACCATGCTCCTGGTTCATTGGTCCACTCCTGGGATTGTGCTGCTTTTTACCCTCTCTCAGGGAAACCTACAGTCTGTATGGAGTGCAGGGAACATCCTTCAGCTTGTCTTTACCCACGCCTACTGAGAGATCTCCGCTAGGAATGTGTTAGTAACAGCTGTTGAAATTTCAGTGAGGTCTGTGTATGTGCATGCACGCACCTCCTGGCAGAAATTTATTTTATCATCGAGCTAACTCATTCACTTTTTCTTTCCCTTCCTTGAATGCCAAATTCCAGAGTTAATAGAGTATTCTAAGTAGACCTGGCTAGATTAGAGGTGCCTGGTAGAAGCAGATCTGCCCTTTCCATGTGTATAATCAGCAGACACCTCGACATCATAAATACAAAACCAGAGACAAGCACTTTTGCATAAGAAACCATTAAGAGCACATAATGAAACACATTATTCACCTTCTTGTCCTTCTGGGAGAGAAATGAAGTGGGCAATTTAAACCATAAACTTCCAGAAAATAAACATACTATTTAAAAATCAACTTCTGTTGGACAGGACTGGCTAGGACTCTATTAGAAGTGATCTCTGTGACAGGAATCTATGTGAAAAGGATAGAAAACCTGATCTGTCTAGTTTGAGCTTTTGCTTTTTACCTCTGAACATAAATTTGGCTCTTTATGCTCCGAACAACTCTGTTTTCCTGGTACACTAAATAAAATCAACACTTTTCGTTTGGCCACTGGTGGCCAGAAGATCTTTTAACAGGGTTGAGCATTAGTGACAAATAGGGAAAAATGAACGAACGTGATTATGAACTATTTCTTGCAATTTGGTATGTAACGGCATGTGTGTTCAGTAAAAAAGTGTGTAAATGTAGGAATATCAGTGTGGGGGGCATGTGGAAGAGTCTGGAAAAGTATGGATGGCCGTCTCCAGGAGAGTGTGGGTCACTATCAGTATGTGTGAATTAATATAAGCAGCTGGGAGTCAATGTGATTATCTTGATGAGGGAGTACATGTCAGTGTCAATGTGTTCATGTGAGAGTGTGAATAACATATGGAAGTTTTACAGAAGACTCTATGACTACACAGGCACATGAGTCAGTGTGAGTAAGTATATCAATATGAGGATGCGGCAGGGTGAGTGTAAGTCTATGCAGTCATGTGTGGAATCAGTAATTATGTATCTATGTGAACTGTATCAGCAGGGCATGTGCCAGTGTAAGTGCAGGTCAGTGCCTGTGCATGCCACTACACATGCACTGGTGTGAATGCAGATAGCAATGTGAATGAAATGTGTCAGGATGAGAGTAAAAGACTAAGAATATATAAGGTAAGCGTGATTGTGCAAGAATGAAAATGTGTGATGTATGAATGAAAGTTGCATGTGAAGTGTATATGTGAATATGTATCAGCATGAGGGAGTGTGATTTTATGTCTCTAGAGATGAGGAGGAATGTATAATTTTGAGCACATAGTTGTGAATATGAGAGTATATAAAAGTGTGATAACGTAGGTACATAAGCACAGGTGTGCAATAAATGTAAATTGTGTTGATCTAAACTGGTCAGAATACTGAATATGAATGAGCATAAGTATGAAGGGTCTTGAAATGCTGAAATGTGATACATGTCTTGAAACATGTATCACCGAAAAAAAAAAAAAAAAACAAACTATGCATAGATTTCAAAAATTTTTACACCAATATACGCTTGTACTTTATATTTTTTTCACAAACTTTCTGATGTCCCCTCAAATGTGTCAGCATGATTCAATGTGAATATGCCTGTGTGTGTAAATGACTTTGCATGAGTGTGAGAACATACAGTGATGGTTGTCAGTGAAAACGGCTGTGTATGAAAATGAGTATATAGAGTTGTATTTCAAGATATGTGCCTGTGAGTTTGGTGTAGAGTGTGATTATGTCTAAGAGTAAAGAATGTGAGTGCATGAGTGTGAATGTGTGTCAAAATGTGTATTTCTATGTGAATGTGACAGAGGTAGGGAGATGGTTTCAGCACTGTCTATATGAGTGTTATGAGTGTATAATTTTGTGACTAAAAAGGCAAATGAATAAGATGGTGTTTATTGTTTGAGCACATATAAATATGAATATTTGAGCATGTATGCACACATGTGTGTCCTGTGATGAGTTGTGTGACGGTGAGGAGGCAACAGTGATGATATAACTGCAAGCATGTTGGGGTATATAAAATTGAGTATGCATATGACTGTATGAGAAAAAGTTGGAGTGTGGACACAGGTGGACAGTCAATGTGTGTGTATGTAGTGTGTGTGATAGTGTAGGAATTTGAGCAGGTAAGGGTGGTTATATCAGTACGAATGTGGATAAGTGTAAAATTGTGTGGCTATGAGTGTGTGAGAATGTAATAAATAGCAACAAAGCATGAGTGGATGGGAACATGAGGGTAAGATGGATAGTAAATGTATTAAAATATGAATATACAAGGGCTGCTGGCAGGTGGCATGATGGTTAAGAACAGATAACTTTCCCATGGCTGACCGCAGTTTGATTCCCAGACTTGGTGACTTTCTTTCTCACTTTCTCTCTCTCTCACACTCTGCCCCTCTCTGGTCAAATTAAAATAAATAAATAAAGTTAAATAAAATAATTTTAAAAATATGAATATACAAATGTGAGTATATGACAGTATGAATGTGCCCAAATGTAATACATTTATAAATAAGACTGTGTATGAAAGTGAGAGGGCAAGAGCGATTATAACTGTGAATGTGTCCAGTGTGCAAAGTAAGGGAGTCTAGGGGGTAAATGTGACTGTGTGAACATATAAGAGCATGAATATGCTTGTGAGAATGTGTGTAGCTGTGTATATGAGCATCGAAACATACCAAAGTAACTTGTAACACTAGAAATTCTCTTCAAGAAGTTTCCCCCAAAAACCACAGTATATCTCCTGTAACAGGTTAAGTTACTTAGCCTTTCTCAACCTCCATCTCCTTGCTGGTAAAACTGTGATGATAACAATATCTAACTTGAGCTAGTATCACTTGTACACTCAGAAACAAAAACAATAATGATTAGGAAAATTACCTACCTTGCAGATTTATGGTAGGAACAAATGGAATCATGGAAGAAAACTGCCTAGTATAAGTACTGGCAACAGTAGACATTCAATAAATAAAAGTTATTACTGTTGGTGTCACAGAACACCCAGGAAAGACCCAGAGACTTGTTTCTTATTTTGTTCAGTTCTAGTTACCTTCTGTTGGTCAAGGTTTATAAAGGATCCCCTACCAGAGCATCTCTAGAAAGTTGAATGCATCAGTATCAGCCAGGCTGTAATTTCATACCCTCAATTCTACAGTCGAAACTCTGGGGCTTGCCTTTCATGAGAAGGCATCATAGAAACACCTGCCACTAAGCTACAGTTCTGTGGGCCCAGTGCATGCTCAGTGTGAAAGGGAATTACATTACATAGTCCTTGTTTATTTTTGCTTAGTTTATTTGTCTTTCTGTTAGGCCTTTTTTATTTTGGTTGCACTTTTTTTTATTTTATTTTTTTTCTGACTTGGGCAATATGAGACACGCCTAAGAAGCTGACAAAGAAATAGACGAGGAAGAGACAGGTAGAAGAACAGCAAGCTATAAACAGGTAGCTGGACAGCAGGGGATAGCAACAGAAGGCCAGGTAGAAAAGCCAACAGAGGAAGCGATAATGACTGTCCAAGAGGTAGACAGAGACAGGTGGAAATCAGAGAGGCAGGTCAAGAAATCAGAAGAAAGAGCAGAAGAGCAGCTGGCCCAGCTTGCAAAGCTGCCAGGGAATTGCTGAGTACTTGTAAGGGAGACTAGAGACCTGTAAAATCTGCTCCATCCTTAAAGAGCTTACAGTTTAATTTACCTAACAAGATAAATAATCCGGAAACCACGCAAGAATTATTTGAAGCAATAGAGAATCAAGTACTACACTGTACACTATGGATTCCAGTGAGAACTGGGGGAGAAAACCCCCTGGTTGGTTAGGGAGACACAGAGAAGGTTTAGGAAGGATTAAGCTAAGCCTGCCAGTCCCGGAAGCAGGGAGGGATAGCATAGGGGTACACTTTGAATAGGAAGGTAGAATTAAGGTTGTGAGCCAACAGAAAACACAAGGAACTGGTTGGTGAATATGTTGCATGTGGCTGAAATGAGACTTAGACATCAGGCAAAGAGGAGAAAAGGAAATGACAGCTTGATGGGAAGCATGTCTGCATTACACTGAAGCTTGTAGATGGTGCTTGACATTTGCAAAGGACCAGGCAATAATTGTTATGTAGTTTGTCTTCCTCACCCAAAGATGTAGGTCAAAGCTATTCATTCCTTTTATAAAGATGGTGAAACCAAGAGACCAAGGATAGCTGTCCTGGGCAAAATCCCCCAGAAAGTGGGAGTAATGCCCTGAGGCCTAGCTGGTGAGGTCCAGGCAGGATATTTGTGCCTGAATCTCTGGTAGAAAGAAAGCATTTACCTGAATTTGGAGATTCCTAACTCCCTGCCTTGGAATCCATTACTCACCTCACACCGCCACCACTGCAGGACCTCAGCGCAGATGGGCGCTGCCCACGAGAAGGGGCTGAACTGGCTTCAGCTCTGACGGACTCGGTGCTGGGCATGCCAGCTGCCGCAACACGCAAGGACTCAGCAACTCTTTCTTGGGGGAGACCTGCTGAGAAAAGCATTGTGGGGGAGAGGGAACCTCTTTCCCCACCTGCTGCTACTCCCTCATCCAACCCTCCAAACATCACATACACACATACCAAAGAGAATTTCAGAAAAATCCCTTAAGAAAGCTAGAGAATCGGAGTGGCAAGAAGTGTAAAAAAGCATTGCTATGTAGCATTCCAGAAAGGGCACTGAACTGGGAATTAGGAGATTGGAGTTACAAGCTAAGAATTGCTGGTAGTTGGGAACCAGCAGTTAGCGTAATGGCTATGTCACTGGACTCCCACGTAGTCGACCGTGGTTTGCGTCCCGGACCCAGTGGCTTAAAACTCACGCCGGGCACGTGTGTGTGCGTGCCCCAAATCCCGAGAGGAGAATGGAGGAGAAGGGATTGCGGTGTGGCCATCCCCCCTGGGGGGTGAGTTCTCATTTTCTGTCTCTATGTCTCTCTCTGTCTGTCTGGCGAGCGCACGTGCCCTATGGCAAAAACCTCTCCAAAAAAAAAAAAAAAAAAGAATTGCTGGTAGTCATGTTACCACTCCAGGCTTACTTGCTATCAAGTGGGAAAGGCCTGCCCTAGTTGGCTTGGACAAGTGTTGAGAGAATGAAATCTAATAAGAGAGATGAGAGGGAACCAGCAGTTAGCCTAATGGCTATGTCGCTGAACTCCCACGTAGTCGACCACGGTTCGCGTCCCGGACCCGGTGGCTTAAAGCTCACGCCGGGCGCGTGTACGTCCATGCCCAAGATCCCGAGAGGAGAATGGAGGAGAAGGGATTGCGGCGTGGCCATCCCCCCTGGGGGGTGATTTCTCGCTTTCTGTCTCTATGTCTCTCTCTGTCTGTCTGGCAAGCGCACGCACCCTATAGCGAAAATCTCTCCAAAAAAAAAAAAAAAAAAAAAAGAGAGATGAGAAACATGTACATAAGTAGCATAACTATGGAAAAATCTGAATAATCGTAGGAAGTGGTAGTCCAGTGTACAATGGAAAACAGAGATGATAACCAATGCAGATTGGCTCTAAGAATATCTGAGCTTCCCGACAACCCAGCACTGCTGTTCAGTGCACTTCATCTCTCAGTTCCAGGTCTCCACCTGCATTTATATTCCTCTTTCCACAAATCTTTTTCACCAAGAAGGAAAAAGAAAGTCTAGGAAACAGCAGATGACATAATGGTTATGTTGTTGGACTCCCATGTAGTCAACTGCAGTTCGAGTCCCAGACCTAGAGGCTTAAACTCATGTCAGGTGCATGTGCATGCATGCCCAAAATCCCTAGGGGAGACTGGAGGAGAGGGGATGGTAATGTGGCTATCCCCCTGGGGGTGATTTCTTGCTTTCTGTCTCTCTCTACCTCTCCAGCAAGTACACACACCCTATGGGGGAGAGGAGAGGAAACCTCTTTCTAAAAAAATAAAAAATGAAAGTCTGTCTTCCAGGCAAAGTACTCTGAGGTCCTCTAATTTGCTATCTCCTCACAGCTGCTGAGAGCTGAACTCAACCTTTGATCCTAATTGGGACATCTGTCTACCTTCCTCCTATCCTCCTATCTCCACCTTAGAGATGTTTTCCATAGTCCCAGATGTATTGGATTCCCTCAGTATCTGCAGCGGATTGGTTTTGAGACCCTCCAATTCCAACACACACACAGACACACACACACACAGACACACACACACACACACACACACACACACAGATGCTCAAGTCCCTTACATAAAATGGTGTATTAAAGTACAGTCAACCCTCTGTATTCATGGGCTCTACACCTACAGATACAATCAAGCAGATGTATTTTTGATCAGGTAGTTGGAACTGCAGATACAGAACCTGTAGATATGGAGGGCCTATTATATACTGTTTGTGGCTGTTTTGGTGACAATTTACTCTATCCTCTCTACAGAAATTCTTCTGTCTAACCATGAAGGGGACTGGGTCTCTTTAATTCTCTTTCATGCCTTTTCCCACAATCACTTGAGTCACTCCAAGGAAAGGCTGATCCTCCCACTGTAGGAACTCAACTTCTGCAATCCTTCCTACTCTGTTACCCTCTCTCCCTCCCTCAACAGTGTTTATCCTCAAAGAAAAGCTGCAGCTATATGCTAATTTGCAAAAGAGCATGACCCAGGCTAACACCCATTTTATTAGAGAATATACCAGAACACACAGCATCCTAATCCAAATAGGTGGATGGGTGGATATCTGAAAGTGGAGATAGCAAAACTGAAGCCCAACAGAGAAAAAAAAAAAAAAAAAAACCTCCATGACGTCCAATTCCCTCTTCTTGAATAAAAAGACCAAGTCATATCCTGGATCTGTCGTTTGCACTTGGGCAAGATGCCAGACTTGTCTGTCCCCCCAGCGTTCCTGGCATTCCCTGTGTGCTTCCCACACATTCACTCCAGGCAGTCTTTCCAAATCACACCCACTGCACCACTGAGTGGTGTATCCACCCCCTTCTTTGCTGCATGAGCTCACCCTGCAAGAGGGTGGTAGTTGGGGAGGGATGAGTGAGGGCTGCCAAAGTTCCTGAGTGGGGAAGGGCTGAAGGAGGGCACAGAGAGAATGGCCTTAAGAAGCCTCCTGCCCCATTTTGGGGTTGAGGGCTGTTAGAGGAAGCAGCATCCATCCATACAAACAGGGCCACAGGAGTTAGGGGAAGGGGAAATACACCAGTCTACACTAACCAAGAACCTCCATGCTTTTGAACAAGATCAAGAGCTTTCCTTAAGCCTATCTTCACCTCCTCCTAGCTGCCTCACTTGTAACACCACTTAATAACTCCACAGGAGCCTGCCTTGAACCCATTACTTGTGCAGCTCCAGACAGCGCAGAAGCAGCTGGCAGGGCACAGTGTTCTACCTGGTGGCCATGCTCCACTGGCCTGCCTAGAGGTGTGCTGTGTTGAGCATGTGTGCGTGTGGGGGAGATGGGGCATGTGCACAGGGCAGGGGTCTCCTGTGTGTGAGTACATGCGCATGGTGGATCATATATTGTACCATGTGTGTGCTGTATCATATCAATACCATGTTCTGTATGTCCTGAGTCTGCATTATGTGTGTGCAGTGTCATGTTCATATAATGCTGTGTCCATGTATTCTGTCAGTATGCTACTATATATGTGTTATATGTCTGTGTTACATTGTACATATATTGCATCTCTCCTGTGATGTGTGTATACACTGTGTCTAGTTTGCATTATGTCACACGTCTGTGTCATGTTACTTTTTTTCCGTGTTGTGGATGTTATGTGCCCGTACATGTTGTGTGTCTCTGCAGCCTTGCTATGCACCTGAACCTCAGCTTTCAGTTGGAAACTGGGTTAATGAGCAATGCACACATTTTGTACACACTTTCCCTGACTCCCGCCCTCTACCTTGCTGCATTCCAGCTTTCCTGCCAGAATCCCTGTCTTGGACTGGGACTGTCACCTTGGGGTGGGGGTGGGATTGGGGGGAAGCTATAGACGACTACTCTAACTGCCACAGAGCCCTCCTATGGCAAGTGCCTTGTCTAGCACTAAAAATGCCTGGAAAAGTTCTGGAATCTTTTTCAGGCACAAAGAGGGGCATACTGGGACAGGGGATAGCTCTGTCTCTAAACCCCCAGCCTCATCCATATGCAAGAAGAAGGACTTGCAGGAAGCAGCAGCTGCCTGAGTTTCTCCTTCAGGCTGGTTGGAAGGACTGGAGCTTTTTTCTGCAGGGAGTAACAGTTGCACAAGTGCATTAGCACCCTAGGCAATGGGATCCAATGGGAAGCTTTGTCAAGTGGCCCCATAATGGTCACTAGAGGGCGCTATTGCGTTGATCCTAGTAAGGTGCACAATTCTAAAAAGTACCTTGGGCTCAGAAGGAAATGGGTAGGAAAGTCACCAAGGAAAAGCACATACACCAAAGCCAGGATCTTCCTTAATCTTGACCCCCAAGCTCTGTTATCATGAGACTGAGTTACAGAGTGAGGGTCACTACCTTCTGTCTGTCCCTCCTTTGGGGGTCTGTAAGACTCCTGTACAGAGCTTTTAAAGAGGCTTGGTTACAGAGTCCCTAGCAGATTCTCAATATGGACTTTCCCCCCCTGTTTCCCATTCATATAAAATAAAAGTTGAGGCCAGTAGGTGGCATGGTGGTTAAGACGCTGGACTCCCACATGTCCAACCACGGTTTGAGTCCTAGACCTGGTGGCATGCTTTCTCACTTTCTTTCTCTCTCTGTCTCTGTTGAGCATGTGCCCTATAACAAATTAAATTAAATTTTCAAAAAAGAAAAGTCAAATTACACAGCTAAAAGAAATGAAATGTCTGTAGTACTTGTGGGGTTGTTTTAGACTGTTTTACCCTCTAAACCAGAGGGCATACAAAAGGGAATGTGACTTCAAAGGGATATTCAAGAAAGGGGTCTGTATTTTAGTGAACCTGTCTTCACAACCAAGAATAAATAGATGAATGCCCTAAAATGTCACTTCCATCTTAGAGAACACCTAATCCAACTCATCATTTGAAAGACAAGGAAACTTGAGACTCAGAGAGAGGTAGACATACTCAGATCATTATGCCTAACTTCTGACTCCCAGGCTTCATTCCACTCCAATTTCCTAAAAACCTTTATTCTCCAAATCTAGTCCCTTTCCACCCCATAGAAAAACGTTGCCTCCTCCTTCACTGGGCTACAAGGCCATGCTGTTTCATCTCAGCAATCAGGCCTCTCTGTGACCACACCTTTGGAATGACTTTTTCTTCGCATCAGTAAACTGCTCATCTATATTCATCTATAATATTTCCAGTCTTCGAAGTTCAACTCCCCCATTTTGCTTCCCACCCCCTCCCCCAGCTGTAGTGGTACCACTTTGTCCCTCATTGCATCCCATGGGTGCAGTGCAGTTTGCCCCAACCTGCAGATAATTGACTGAACATCCAAATCAGACACGAATCTATTGCACTGATTAATATTTCAAATTAAACTCTGCTAAGCTGTTTTCAGAGACTCAGGTAATCACTGTGTATGTAAATACAAATGCCTTCCAAAGTCATGGAGTGTATTAAGAAGCAACACATTTTTGGGAAGAAATGGATTGCCAGACCTGGAAGCTCATTTGGTTCTCCAGTACTCCTAAAACAAACTTCAAATGTGTGACTGTGAGTTGGTCCATGGCTCAGGCTTCACACCTGAAATGGAGGAATGGTGTCCCTAGGAGCTGCTGCACACCCTTTCCTGCCCCCTGCTGGAGAAACTGTGTAGTATGGAGTTGGCAAACCAGTCCTGGCCCAGCTTAGGGAAAACACCAGTCTCCTGCAGGTGGGAGAGTGCTAGAGTGTGTGTGTGTGTGGGGGGGGGGTGGGGGGGGGAAGAAGGGCAGGAGACAGAGAGCAGCCAAGGCTTAAGCTGCATCCCAGATGACTCAACAGTTACACTTACCTTAATAGTGTAGAGTTGTTTGCTTGCTTGAGCTGGGGACCCAGACTTGGCCCTAGCTCATCTAGGTATGTAAAAGCAGCCAACCTACCTGCCTAGGATCACATTCACAGCTTCCCCGCTCCCCTTTGGCACCTTAGCCCCCCAATTCCCTCTCCTTACCCAGGAGGAAAAAGTTGTCTGTTGAGGCTGCTGCTCCTGGACTTTCTCCTTGATACCTTGGCCAAAACTACTGGCTCCTGAAGGTGGGTTACATAGGTGGAAATGCTAATGACTCCCTAAATATCTCAAAATAGACCCCTAATTCTTAGCTGAGCCACAGCTGTCTCAACCATTGGACCTTCCCCAGAGAACTTAGTACTTCTGGGCTCCTGGTAAGTTGATGTGTTTCCTCCTTCTTCTCTAGAGCTTTGCTCTTACCATCTCCATCTGATCCCCTTACTCCATCTGATTTTTTTTGCCTTGGCCACATTCTATGACCTCATAAGGGTAATCTCTGACCTCATAACAGTAAAGTCTGTCATGGCAGCATCTCCCTGTCCCTGAAGTTGTTCTTCATTTCTCACCAATCATCTCTATTCCCCACCTCTCTTCCCCCTTGACCTGGACAGACATGTTTACTCTATATACCTTTTGCATCTCCAACCAGAAATAGTTGTAATCTGTGGGAATGATCAACCTGTCAGACATCCCCGGGTGTTGTACTCTTGGCATGCACCCCTATGCACATGCACCTTTCTCAGGTCACTTCTATACAAGGCCCACTTGCCTGTCTGGAGGTTTGGAGGCTCTACTTCTTGACAGCACAAGGTCTCTCCGGTCTCAGGATTCTTGCCTCTCAGCTTTTACCCACTAGTCTCTTCCTATTTTGCTTTCTGCATGAAGGGGATATGATATTTGTATCCAGAAACAGGGGTTTACATGGCTTTCTCTACAAGCTCCAGCCTACTAATCACCTATTACTATATATTAGGCCTCTTTGCCCAAAGGTACACCTAATTGGGAATCTCAAGTACCAAATCACAGATGCTGTCTAATTATTTGGCAAATGGCCCAATGAAAACCGCACTAACCTTTATACCTCGCTCATTCCAGAACAGGGCCACAGTGTTGTCACCAACAGGAATGGACCTCCTTCTGTTCCAACACCTCAGACAGCCATACAGTTGGCCTGGATTTGAGTCTGCAAAACCATGGGGGAGCAAGACTAACATGGCTAAAGGCTCCCTGCTGAAAGCCATTTTTTAAAAAAATAGCACAGCAACCGCCCCCATCACATTTCCCAAAGCCAAGTCACTCACCCTTCACTCCTTGGCTTCTACAGACAACAACCCAGAACCCTCAAACTCAGAATCTGGAACTGGATTCTGGAAAGTGGGACCAAAAAACCAAACAGGGCCTCTGGCTCCCTCCCGGCTTAAACCATCCTTCCCCCGATCTCTCACCCCACCCCTGAAACTATTTATCTAGGGAAGGAAACCTGCAAAAGCAAGCATCTAAAATGCCCAGTTTGCCCAAAAGTGCAGCCAATAATCTTGCCAGAGCCACTTCACAAACTGAGGGCATGGAGCTCTGCAAACTGAGGGGCTCAGGGAAGGAAGGGGGGCAGTGGACCCAATGACTCTGCTCCCCAGACAAAGACAAGGGTCAACCTAGGGATCCTAAGCTTTCCAGGGACGTTGTTGCATTATTCCCATCCAATCCCCACGGAGAAGAAAGAGTCCTCCTGTCATTACCATTCCCCCACGACAAAAGGGGAGGAGAATAAAGAAAAATAAGAGAAAGGGAGGGAGGGCGCCCATTTATGAAAACCGTCACTTTTTCTATTGGTCCCTTAAGGCTCTTCTGCGATGGACTTGGCCAGACCGCGGCCACACCCCCTCCCCTTCTCTGGGGCCTGCTGTCACTGGTACTGTGGCTGTTTTGGGAGATGGGGGTGAGGGAAGGTGGTATAAGACTTACAAGCTGACGTAGCTTTCAGGGCAGATTTTGCCTCAAGTGGTCCAGGCCCCAGTAAAGCGAGTCTAGGGTTTGACCAAGCGAAGGAGCAAAGGCCTTCCAGGAACGGCCTCGACACACCCACTTGTCGGGATCGCGAACTAGGATCATGCAAACTGCGCTCTAGGTCTCAGGGCATCAGGAGAGCCGCGTAGGAGATTCAAGGCTGGGGCTCCGCAGGGGCCTGAGAGGGGCTGGAAAGGTAGCACATCTGCCCAGCAGCCTCCAAGCAACGCCCAGCCGCCACCCCCCACCGGAGCTAGCCCGGGTGCCTTAAATCGCGGGATTTACCTGCTATGGATCCAGCCACCCTGTCAAGACCTTTCCTCTATCTCCAAGCGCTCGCTCCGGCAGGGCTGAGGAGCTGCAGCCCCGCGGCCGCAGCCGCAGCCCAGTGCCCAGCCCTCTCCCCAACCCTCCCCCCCCCCGCTCTTCTCCCGCCCCCACACGCTCGCTCCGGGCGGGGAAAAGCTGCTGCCCCCAGTGCGAGATCCCAGACGGTTTGCTGCCACAGCTGCCCGCCTGAGGTAGAGCCCCTGCTCGGCGACCGCTCCCTAGCCGTTCTCCGCTATGACGTCACTCGGGCTCTGCACCGTACCTAGGCCAATCAGATGGTGAGCATAAAACTAAAATCGCCCTGAGTGGGCTACTGGGGACCAATCTTTTGTTTCTAGGCAGGAAGCGCCTGGGAGGGGGGTGGGGGGGCATTGAAGGGGTGGGAACAGGGAGACGGAAAGGGAAAGGAGATGGAAACTTCTACACTGTCAGGGTTGTCTAGACAGAGGTAGGACCATCCCCAAAAAAAGGACACCTGGCAGGAAACGGGGGGGGGGGGGGGTTTCATGTATCTTCCTTAACTGTCCCCTCAGGAAGAATAGGATTCCAGGTGACTTTTCAAAGGGAGGAAATCCACCTGGTTACAAGGACACGCTTTATTAGGGAGAAAATGGTTTGGATTTGGGACATCACCTGTCAGGCTAGCAGCTTTCACTGATGGAGTCTCTAGAATACACAGAAAACTCAGAGGCAGCTATGGCAGTGGGATTTAAAGAAGTGTAAATTAGTACAGAAACTCCTTTTCTGTATATGAAATGCAGCTCAAAACACAGAGCATTATACAAAAACGAATTATTCTACTTCAAATTGAATATGTGTGTGTATATGTGTGTGTGTATAAATGTATCATTTCATTAAAATGCGGTTCTCCTTGTCCATCCTTTCCCTAAAATCTTCAATGGTTTCTCTGTAGGGTATGGTTCAGATTTTTGCAGGTGTTCCAAGCCTTCTAAAATCTAACTCCAAATATCATCTCTTGTTATTACAAAATCCTTATTTCCCAGGATTTGACTAGGTTATGTAAATTATGGTAAATCCCAGCAAGGCCATTAAAAAAATTAGATAACACAAAATTGTATTAGAATTATAATGATGTAAAATATGACTTTGAAAAATGATCAGAAGAAAGTATAAATAGGTAGATAAAAGTAGTGGTATTATAGATGATTTTCTCTATTTTTAAACTTATTTCTATAAAGATAAATTTGTCCTTACATACTTGAATAGTCAAAATTAGTTATGACCATTCCCAGTTTTTATTCAATTTTCTCAACAGTGCATAACATCTGGTAATCATTTTTACACAATGCCAACAAAATAAATTTCAAGACCAAGAGTGAATTAATAGGAAGGGACTTCAAAAAGTTCATAGAAAAAAATGGAATTAGAGCACGAGTTTATTTTGGTGTGAAAAGTTTTAAAGTCTGTGCATAGTTTGTTCATAATATACAATTTAAATGAACTTTTTGAATACCACCTTACATATCTGCCCAGGTCCTTTTAGAAAGAGTTATACAACAGATCTCAAGATTTGTCAAATATAACTTCTCAGGCAGTTGGAGAATGAAATGCCTCTTTTGTACTAATTCATTTTAAATTGTGATGCTATAGGGAAATGAAAAAATGAACATGATCTATCTATAACAGAAGAGGAAAGAGAGAAACAAAGACTAAGTAACCTACATAATCCAGACTATTTTTAAGATTTACTTTGCATTTTCCTTAATTAAAATATATTTGTGCATACATAACTATTACATGAACATTATAGGAGCATTATAGACAGTTAGAGTAGAAATTTGCATCTAAATCTGAGTCCAAAGTCCATGCTTTTTTTTAAAAATATGATGCAGTGTACTGCTCAGAATTAAATATGATATTACTGGTCTTGCTGAATACATACTTACTTAAAAAAATAATAATACACAAGATTGGTGTGTGCATTTTTAAACCATGCATTCTTAACGAGCTTCTTTTTGGTACACTGCTTGTCCTCTAATGCAAAAATACCAAACACCCTCCCTCTCTCTCTTGAATCCTTGATTAATAGGTTGAAATGAGGATGGTTCTGCTTCCAGTGATTTTACAGATATCTTTTTAATTAACTTTGGGGTTAAAAAAAGTAATCACATCACATTGATTTTTTTTAACATCACTTGTGAAAGTAACCTAAAAAAAATCACCTACCTAAATTTACTTATTATATAATATCTCTGGTTTCTACAATACATTTATTTATTTTAAACAAGAAGACTTTTTAAAAATTATTTTTATTTAGCTTTATTTATTTGTTTATTTATTTTAATTTGAACAGAGAGGGACAGAGTGAGAGAGAGAGACAGAGAGAGAGAGAAAGGGAAAATGAGAAAGCAAGCCAGCAGGTCCAGGACTCGAACCACAGTTGACCATGTGGGAGTCCAGTGCCCTTAACCACTACACCACCTGTCAGCCCTAAATAAGAACACTTTTTTTGAGAAAGAAATAACTGAATTTTCCTGGCCAATGATTTAACCTGGGTCTTCTAGGCTATTGATTTAAATTGTAATTAAAAAGTATTTAATTTCACTCTAATTCTCCTATATACCTCAACTATAACTTACAGCTATTTATGCAGTCACTGCATATGATTATTTAAATGTTTCATTTGTGTATTTCTTTATTCCTTGGTAATCATAGAAGCTAGCATGGTGCCAAAATCTTATTAGGTGCTTGACAAATTAAAGCATAGTAATAACATAGAAAGAGGACTGGACTTAGGACCTAAGCTCAACACAAAAGACTTGAGTCTTCTTGGGACCAGCAGATAGCATAATGGCTATGTTGCTGGATTCCCACGTAGTCGACTGCAGTTCGAGTCCTGGACCCAGTGGCTTAAAACTCACGCCGGGCGTGTGTGCGTGCGTGCCCAAGATCCCGAGAGGAGAATGGAGGAGAAGGGATTGCAGCGTGGCCACCCCCCCTGGGGGGTGATTTCTTGCTTTCTGTCTCTGTTTCTCTCTGTCTGGTGAGCGCACGCACCCTATAGCAAAAACCTCTCCAAAAAAAAAAAAAAAAAAAAAGACTTGAGTCTTCTATGAAAGGGTGATAACTTATATTATTCTTGATACCAGAATGTAGTCTTTACTGCTAGTACGATTTTTTCCTCCAAGAATATAGGGCAACTACCTGGGAACTTTCAAGGAAAGGATTCTAAGCTGAAATATCTTAAAAGATTTCATCTGTGTAATTTTCCCACTCAATTCCCACCATCTCCTGCTTCCTTACTTGGGAGTTCCTTGATTCAGGGATATAATGGCACTATCATAATAACCACTTGGAATGTGTGTCCTACTTCTCAGGTTAAAAACTACTTTTGTATTCCCTTGTTTGATTCTGGCAACCACCACAACAGTTTACAGTGCCAGTTATTATGATCTGCATTTCGCAGATGACAGCATGAAGGCCCAGAGGTTTGAAGTCGCCTGTCCAGTGCCTCACGGAGACAGTCATAGAAACTAGGTTTCCTACCCTATGTGTTCTGTCTACCAGCTTGTATGGCAACTTGAGTTATATGTCTTCTTTGGGTACCACTAACCTAACCAGCCACTTAAGAAGTCAGAGGCTCTGGAATGGGACTTGTAGCAACAGAAGTAAACTGAAATGAGTATCTTCAAACAGTTCTAGTCCAATTCTGGATAAAGGGAACATTGTTAACTCTCATGTATCATTAGTGGGATTGTAAAGTGGCACAACCTTTTTGGAGGGTAGAGAATAATACAAAATTTTACAATGCATATATCACTTGACACAGCAATTCCACTCAAGGAATTGGCCTATGAATATTGGAGGGGACTTCAAAAAAATTGTAGAAAATGGAATGAAAGTACAAGATCCTTTTGGTGCAAAAATTTGTGAAGTCCATGAATAGATTTTTTATAGTAATCATTTCCATGAACTTTTTGAAGATTCCACTTACTCATAAAAACATGTCAAGATACGTTCAATGGGACCAGTAGTTAGCATAATGGCTATGTCACTGGACTCCCACATAGTCGACCGCGGTTCAAGTCCTGGACCCGGCAGCTTAAACTCACGCCAGGCGCGTGTGCGTGCGTGCCCAAGATCCCAAGAAGAGAATGGAGGAGAAGGGATTGTGGCGAGGCCATCCCCCCTGGGGGGTGATTTCTCGCTTTCTGTCTCTCTGTCTCTCTCTGTCTGTCTGGCGAGCGCACGCGCCCTCTAGCGAAAACCTCTCAAAAAAAAATAAAATAAAAGATACGTTCAAGTATGTTCATGGCTGAATCTTATGTAAGAATGAAAAATCTTACATAAAAGATAACCTAAATGTCCAAGAAGGGAATTGTTATTGGTTTTCTAAAACCACTTTGTTGAGGTAAAATTGTCATGCAAAATGTTGTACATAATTAATATACAACTCTAAGAATTTGAGAATCATTATCTACCTATCAAGGCTATCCATCACCTTCCAAAGTTTCCTTTTGTCCTAATAAGGGAATTATCAAAATTATGGTATAAGAGGAATCTTCAGAAAAATTCAAGGAAAATTCATATTATGAAAAAAAACTATGCATGGATTTCAAAATGTTCTGTACTAAAATAAACTTGTACTTTGATTCCATTTTTGCACAAATATTTAAAGTCCTCTATATACATATTGTGGAATATCATGCGCTAGCTTAAAAGAACCAAATAGATCCCTATATACAGAAATTGAAACACACCTTGACATACTCTGGAGTGAATACATTGCAGAATATCATGTAAACTCTATTTAGAGTTTTGTTTAAAAAAAACATGTGTATGTGTGTGTTTAAGCTGGAATTATACATGCCAAAATGTTAATAGGAAAATTCTGAGAAAGGAGGATAAGGAAGACATGTAGGTATGTGAGTATGGTCAGAAAATTAATTCTTTATATACTCTGTACTCTTTGTACATTTTAAAATAAGCATAAACTATTTTACTTGTAAGCAAGAGCATTAAAAAGAGAAAATATAGTGTTCTTTGGGTTAAGACAAAAGAAATCACTCCTGCTATCTGAAAGAAGTCTGAATGCCTGGTCAATAGTTCAAGTGTAGCAACCAAGACTATGGAGTGCCAGCCTGAACTGAGCCATACCTGGGCAGGCACTGAATTCAGGGCAGTCATGTACAACCTACTGGGCCAAAGGAACCTGTATTTCTTGGCTCCCTTCCCATCTCCGCCTCAAGTCCCACAGTCAGAAACTGCTCCCAGTGGTAGGCTCTGGAGCTATGTGTGTCTATCCTATGTCCCCACTTCCATCACTAGGGGCTCCAGCTGCCCTGTAGCAGGCAGCACTTTGGGTTTCTGGCTGGGCAATGAGCAAGCAGCTGCAGGTATGCCAAGGGGTCTTATCCTGGGTCCCTGAAAACCATGGGCTGGGGAAAGAGGGAAACCAATGGCTAGGAAATCACCATAATCTTGGGTCCTCAGAATTATGCCCAGGAAATCAGGAGACCCAAATTCCAGTTTATCCTCTGGAGAGAAAACCTTGAGCATGAGTCAGATTCCCCTGGGTGTTAGTTTCTTATGTCAAACTTGCCTTGCGTACGTCCCTGGATTTGTGTGGATACAAATGGCTAATGGAACAAAGTGGATTTAACAGATTTCAGAACTATACACATCCTTAGTAGACTTGATGAGTCTCCATTCACAAATAATCCCCAAAATGTAGGAATTTGGGAATGGAGGGTCTCCCTTGACCTTCCTTCACTATAATTAGCTCTCGTCAGAGACCTGCTCTATAGAACCTATGAGTGTTCTGAAGCCCACAGCTTCTGCCCTTCTTGCTTCCACCAGGGAGTCAGCAAAGAAAAGTAGAAGACAATTAAGTCCAAATGGCTCTGGGTGAATTAATATGAGAATTAGGAAGTTCTTTTCCTTGGACTTGGTTTTTTTTTTTTTTTTTTTTTTTTTTTTTCCTTGGACTTGGTTTTAATTAGCCCTGCTTCCACCGTGGTCCTACACATCAAATCACATTATTTGAGCTGATGCTCTATATGGTTTTTTTCCCTCAAGTGTTCCACATTAATCATTTCTTCCCCACACTCTCTGAATCTGCCAGGACCTAAGTCAAATTGCAAAGTGAATGGAATTTGGAAAGTTGGTTTCATTGCTCTCCTCATTTTATTAAAGGAAAAGTAGTGGGGTGGGGGGGAGAAAAAGAGAGAAGGAGAAAGTGGAAGACATAATCTAGGGGTTAAAGAACCAAGGAGGGAAATTAAAAAAAAAAAAGATCAATTTTATTATTTTTTGGATTAGCTGGACTATGATGTCATGTTTTCCTAGGTCACCTGTGATTGGCTGCTCAGTACAGCATCTGCTGAGAGCTAAAGGCTGATTATTTGCCGAAGATACAGACCTTTCAGGGAAGCTTTGAATCATTGCCGGTTGTCGTGACAACCTGGGCAGTGTCTGCTCCTGAAAATGCCCCCATCCCCACATCCAACCATCTGAAGTGGTAAGCAATGGAATAATTCTCTTGGGAGGCAAGGGGGAGAAATTACCAACAGGCAAATGGTGGAGACCCCCTCAGATAATGTAAGTATTAGATTTCATTAATACTGGAGACAATGTCCTTTTTGAGGAATCCTTTACCTAACACCTGCAGATCCCTCTTGAGCCCATGTATTTACTATAATTCAGAGATCTGAGAAACAAGTGGTGAAGGGATGCAGCATCTTTGCAATCCTCCAGTAAAGCTAAACAGAGGGAGATGTGAGTGGAATGTTAAATTGACTAGGACAAGGCACCTGACCTCTCTCGAAAGGGGCAGCACCGTGGGCATGATCCAGAGACAATGGGGAGAAATGTATCAAAGACAGTAGGGCATGGCCAAACCCAGTGACTAAGGCTAGACACAAAGAAAGTTTGAGGGTAATGGGCTGTATTCTTTCTATCCTGCTACCTTCATTTTCCTGGGGGTAAACACCTCGCTTTCCATTATCTTGGGGCTCTAGAGGTTCTTGAGCAGGACTGTCAGCTACATCTTTGTGATGCATTAGCCATTCCTAGGAAAATTTTACTGAGCACCTATTAAATGTAAGACACACAGCTAGGTGCAACAAAGGCTACAAAGGTAAACCAAACTTGAACTATTGCCTCAAAGAACTTTTGCATCGAATTGAAGAGAGAAGATACATAGCCAGGCAACTGCAATACAAGTCAGATGTAGTAAGTACTATAAAGGAAATCCAAAGTTCTTAATTTCAGAGAGAGGAGAATCACATCCAGACTGTCATACTCCAGATCCAGCCCATCTTTTCAAGTTCTTCTCTTCCACTTTTGACCCGTAAGCATCACCTTGACTAAACTATTCTCTATCTCCCTTATACACTGTGACTTACATACCTCTGTGCCTTTTCTCCAGCTCTTATCCCTCTGCGTACCATAATTTTCTCCCTCCTTTCCCTAACTGGTGATATATAATACGTATTTCCAGACTGTATTCAAATGGAATTTGGTTGATGAATAAGCTGGTCCAATATGTATGGTCCATAGGGATCTATAGCTGGTAGACATAGATGTTGACTAATCTACTGTTGCCATAAAGGGACATATAAGAAAACACTAGTACATACAAGCAATTTTGGATTATTTTCAGAAGAGCATAGGTTAAAGTCAAACAGCTTTTGAAAACTCTTAGTCAACACTAACCCATCCTCCCATTGAATATGTTTTATAGCCTTATAAAGTTTCTTTGAAGGAGCTTAAGGCTCACAAGTAGTAGAAAAATTAGTATAGAGAGTTCTAATCTGTCCTTCCCTGAGTTTTTCTCACTATTTTGATATAGCAATTTTATTTTACACAGCTACAGTGTATTGTTGAAACTCTGGAAATTGACATTGGTATACTTCCACTAACTCTAATGCAGACTTTATTCAGATTTTTTTGGAGGGGAGGTTTTTGCTATAGGGTGCGTGTGCTAGCCAGAAAGACAGAGAAAGACAGAGAGATGGAAAGCGGGAAATCACCCCCCCCCCCCAGAAGGGATGGCCACGTCACAATCCCTTCTCCTCCTTTCTCCTCTCAGGATCTTAGGCACACACACACACACACATACACACGCGCGCGCGTGCGCGCATCCGGCGTGAGTTTAAGCCACCGGGTCGGGGACTCAAACCGTGGTCGACTACATGGGAGTCCAGCAACATAGCCATTACACCAACTGCTGGTCCCAGATTTTGCCATGTTTTCCATACACTCTACTATGAGCTATTTTATCAACTTGGCTGCAAAGTAGCAAAACTATTAAGTTAATCTGAATATCATTTTTCCCCCTCAGGCTTATCCCCTGTGAAGAGAGCCAAACCCTGAAAGAGTCAAAACTTACTCAGCTGAAAGAGTGAAAATCAGTATGGACTGAGAATGAGGAGCCCTGCCATCAATCGGGCTGGGAGGACAGATAGATAAAGCCAGCTGCAGTTAACAGAAAACACTATTATTTCTTTCAAGGTCACACAGCAGTTATAAAATGCCATAATGACCTCATCCTTTGACTACTGCTTTCTTACTGTGATGTCCCAGACCTACTTGGCTATTTTCATTTATTACTGAAGATGCCCAATTGCTAAGCCATCCAATAAATTTGATTTTGTCTGACTATAGTCTCATCTCTGGTATTCTTTGGCTAATTAAGCTTTTAAAATAACAAATGGCAAGATAAGCAAGCTGGGGTTATGTAGAAGACCCCTTGGGTTATCAGAGGTTAGTTATATTTCCTTGCATCTACCTAGAGTCACATGGTGTGAATAAAACTGTGTGATTTACATAGCAGATATCTAATTAATTGATTGATGTGGGCTGTCCCTGCATCAAATTTGTTGGCATGGTCCTGGATACGGGGACAAAAGCCTATACAGACATTCTTGAATATAAGTTCAGGATTCAAACTCTGTAATTAAAGTGCTAGCATTCAAATATTAGATTCATTATTTTATAGTATTGAAACCTTAGGTAAACTCTGAACCTCAGTTTCTTCATCTGTGAAATACGGATCTATTAGCATCTCCTTTGTAGAGTAACTGAGAAGATTAAAACTAAATTAAATGCAGGTAAAGCAGAAAAGCCTTGGAGTGGTGGTTCCCAACTTTGATGTACAGAAAAATCACCATCACCTGGTCATCTTTATAAAATGCTGGTGCCTGGCCCATACCCTCAGATATTATGATTTAATCATATGGCATGAATCTGGGTATCAGGTTTTTTTTTTTTTTTTTTTTTTGAGATATTTTGCTATAGGGCGCGTGCGCTCACCAGACAGATAGAGAGACACAGAGAGACAGAAAGCAAGAAATCACCCCCCAGGGGGGATGGCCACGCCGCAATCCCTTCTCCTCCATTCTCCTCTCAGGATCTTGGGCACGCACACACACACGCCCAGCATGAGTTTTAAGCCACCAGGTCCGGGATGCAGACTGCGGTCGACTACGTGGGAGTCCAGCGATATAGCCATTATGCTAACTGTTGGTTCCCATTGGTATCAGGGTTTTTTAAACATCTTCTCACATTCTAACCTTTTCTGAGTCTAGTGTCCTGCAAAGTTTGGGAAAGATTATACTAGCTATTTCATTACTCAGGGGCTATCTTTCTTCTATAGGTTTCTGGGCAATTTTTCCTGATCTCGCAGAGTGTCTGAATTTCACAGGTACAAGAAGTAGGATTTTCTCAAGGGGCAGACATTTACATTTTCTGTCACCTAGTTTTATTCCTGCAGTCCGTACCCTGTCTACTGGATGGTCTGTTCTCCTTGGAAATGAACAAAGCCCCCTTTTTCCATGTCCCTAGAAAAATGATGAAGACTTGAACATTTGGGCAAAATCGGAACTGTAAGTATCTCTCTCCTTTTCCCCCCCTCCCAAACATAACCCAGTAACACTCCAAATTAAGTGGTCTCAAGTGGGAATTTAAAAATAAAGTTAATATGTGCATGCGGGATTGACTGACCATCATAGACATGTTTAATAGATGCAGACCTCAGAGTACTGGTCCATATAATTAAGCACCTGTTGTGCATCATAATCAATCCTTATTTTGCTATAATGCAAGAAACTCGTTACAGCCAATGTTCTCTGGTGTTCACTTGATAAGGTCACTTGTGGGGGAGAGACATTTTGAAACATTTTGCCCCTCTCCACCCCCTTTCAATCATTTAAGAAAATACATTCCCTACTCAGTAAATAATAAATAGGAATTAACTGATGAACTTTAAAGGTCAGTTAAACATAAGTTTTAAACATGATCATGATGATTTTTAAAAGTGGTTTGCTCCCTCTATCCCTTCTCTGCAACCCCCTCCAACACTTATTCATTCCAGCTGAAGATATGGAATATTTAACGAATTCTGACATGCTGGGCTAAAGTTTACTGCCAGAAAGGAAAGGGGGCAGGTTGCTAGGCAAATTAATACTATAAACATAGGAAAGTGACAGCCTGCTAGGGAAGTATGCTAACACATGGTTTTTAAGCACCACTCTAAGTGCACTTTGCATTCAAATGACCAATATGCTAATTACAGTTCTTATCTGTTTGTTAGAGGCCTTAAGAGTCTCAGCAGTTCAGAGCACATACCCCAGCCAGAAGTATGACTGCACATTTTTAGCAATAATAACATGGAGTTTCTTAAACGTATTTTCAAATTCAAGTATTTTACAAATCAAGATTGGCCTTTCCACCATTCAGGGAATTAGTGAGGCTTAACTGTGTTCGCTGTGGTACTGATCCTCACATACCCCTGCTAACAAAGACTCTGACTCCTACTTGAGCACAGCCTACTGGGGCAGATTTCCACGGTAATTTGCAGGTTCTCTTTTGAATGACTGGGGCATTTTTGTAAATGGCATTGGTAGATGACAGGGGGTAGGAAGGCTGTACTTTTTCACTCTTATTTGACCCTTTATAATTTTCACCACCCATGTAAGGCCAGAAAGAACTGTTAACCTAGCTATTTGCAATTTATAGCAAACACTCCTAATTCTGTTCTTAAGAATGAGGTAGAGAGAGAAGGAGCACCATTCTCCAGACACTCCAGTTGAAATGACCAGACATTTATCAGAACTAGATTGGGGATGAGGGGCTGAGGATTTATCACCACCATCCCCCCCGCAGGCTCTATTTGGATATGACTGCTAGAGGGGGCTGATGGTAGAAGTATCCCCTTCTACTTACATCACATAGCCTTTAAATTATTTACTTTTCTTCTTTAAATTTTTAGTAAAATCTTATCTAGAATCTCATGAATAACAACCTCAATATATATATATATATATATATAATTTTTACCATATTACACTTTTTAAAAAGCTTCTCTCCACCCCCATATTCCCAGCACCTTTGCCACACATACACACAAACTGACATTAGGGTTCATAATAATGATCCCAGGACACAACAGACTTTTTCTTACAAAAAAGAAATCATGAATCCAGTCTTAATATGTCCTTTTCCTTCCTGGGTTCCATAGTTCCTTCCAGAGACTTCTTCCAATTTCCCAAAGGCCTAAGGAGCTGAACCCTTTCCTTCCTGGGTTTGGGAAAGAAGCAATCTGATTGACTTCTTTGCTATACTGTCATCAATTCAACTTATTGCTTCTTTTGCGTATTTGTGTATTTTAAAAAGACCCTTCTGGAGTGAATAACAATGCTTGAATCAAAAGAATGAAATGCAGTAATGAAAATGTACATGTCACTGTAAGCACTTAAAGAGAGTCATCAAGAGGAATATTTTTTGATGGAGAACAATTTCAAAACACATTGCTAAAGAACTATCCCTACACAGAAGGTTGGTCTTGATACCCACCACCAACGTGAGTTCTTGGTCAAACAGGACATGTTTTGAAAGGTGGATTGATTTCTGCATTCAAATGGATATGTAAAACTTTTCATTAACTCCAGGAAACTTAAAACAAATAGGACTTTTGATTAAACAGAAACGTAAAATGCCTCACTGACCTGATGATCCTCAATTTCTAGTTAATTACAATCTGACCATTTGAGGAGTAGAGGTCAGTCCTGCCTCAAAGTATCTTTCTTTGCTACGATGGGTTTTTAAGCTTTCCTATTTTGAAGGCTAGGGGTGACAATGGAATTGGGGGACAATCTCACAGATACTTTAGCCAAGCCCTGGGATATCCTGCATTAAAATACACTGGTTGGGTCTCTTTTGAGACAGAGCAAGATAGACATCTTCTGTTGCCTTAGACATCAGAACTCAAGAATTGTCTTCTTTCAGATTTCAGAATTTACACCAATGCCCATCCCACCCCCCATTTTCTTGGGCTTTCAAGATTCAGTCTGTGACTTACATCATCAGCTTCTTTGCCTCTGAGGCTTTTGGATTTTAACTGATCCAACTACCAGTATCCCAGAATCTCTAGCTTTCAGACAGCCTGTTGCAGGACTTCTCAGATGCTATGATCACACTGCATGCACATGCACATGAGTGTGAGAAAGAGAAGGGGAAAGTTTCATCCACTGGTGCAACAGAGACCCAGAGAGCAAGCTGCTGAGGGAGAGTGGCTGGGAAATTCTCTGCCAGTGTTTTAGCACAGAGGTACAAGAAATATATACAACAAACAAATAAACAAATAAAGGAACAAACAAATAAATAAAGGAACTACTTCTCCTTCACGGGAGCACAACTCCACATCATCCACAGATAGTACAATAGCACTTGCAGAAATGTCAGAAAAAGAATTCAGAATATTCATAGTGATTAAACATGATGTAAGAGAAAACAGACAACGAATTTCAGGAAATGAGGAAGTCCTTCCATGACTTGAAGGAGAAGATAGACACCACAAAAAAGAATCAAACAGAATTCTAGAGTTGAGGACTAGCAGATGGTGTGGTGGTTAGAGTGCTGGACTCCCACATGGCTGATTGTGGTTCAAGTCCCAGACCTGCTGGCTTGCTTTTTGACTCTTGCTTTCTCTCTCTGTTACTGTCTGGTCAAATTAAAATAAATAAATAAATAAACAATAATAGCAAATAAAATTAAATAAATAATCTTTTAAAAAAATAATGATAGAGATGAAGACTACAATGCAGGAAATCAAATAGAAACCTCCCTTGAAAGTATTAACAGCAGATTAGACCATGCAGAAGATTGAGTCTCTAGTCTAGAAGATAAAACCCCTAACTTGGACAAAGCCACCAAAAAGAATGAAAAAATAACCCACTCCAAAATGAGAATAAATGTGGAAAGTACTAGATACCATTAAACACACAGATATCCATATAAGTGGTATTCCAGAAGATGAAGAATCTAATAAGAGCATAGAAAATCTATTCCATGAATACTAGCAGAAAAATTTCCAAACCTAGAGAAATATTCAGACATCTAGACCCAAGAAATACAAAGGACTCCAAATAAAATCAACCTAACAAGGTCCTTTCCCCAGCACATCATAGCCATACTAGTCAAAACCAAAGGGAACAAGTAGTTAGCGTAATGGCTATGTTGCTGGACTCCCACGTAGTCGACTGCGGTTCGCATCCCGGACCCGGTGGCTTAAAACTCATGCCAGGCGCGTGTGCGTGCATGCCCAAGATCCCGAGAGGAGAATGGGCGAGAAGGGATTGCAGCATGACCATTCCCTCTGGGGTGTGATTTCTTGCTTTCTGTCTCTATGTCTCTCTCTGACTGTCTGGCGAGCGCACATGCCCTATAGCGAAAAAACCTCTCAAAAAAAAAAAAAAAAAAAAAAGAAGAGGAAAAAAAAAAACAAACAAAGACAAACACCACATTCTAAAAATGGCAAGAGAGAAATATCAAGTTACTTATAAAGGTTATCTCATTAGGCTAACATCAGACCCCTCAATTAAAACAATGCATGAAATGAAAGAAGTGAATATATATTAAAATGCTAAAATAAAAACAAGAAAAAGAATTCAAGCAAGAGTACTACATCTGGCAAGACTTTCCTTCATCTGGGAAGAACAAATAAAATCATTCTCAAATAAGCAAAACCTGAGAATTCACCAACGCTAAACCAATTCTTCAAGAAGTACTGAAGTGAGTCCCATGTCAGGAAAACTAAAGAGAGACAAACAGAAATAAAAGGCCCAAAACATCCAAGAAAATGGCTAACAAAATGGCAGGGATAAGACTGCAAGTATTGATAACAGCACTGAATGTTAATAGATTAAATTTTCCAATTAGAAGACAAAAATTGGCTGAAAGGATTAAAAAAGAAAGAAAATAGGAGCCTTCCATATGCTGCCTACAAGAAACACATCTCATAGGTAAAGACAAACATATACTGAAAGTGAAGGGCTGGAAAAAGCCTTTTCAGCAAATAGAAATTAAAAACAAAACAAACAAACAAACAAATAAAAAAAAAACAAGAGTTGCAATACCAATATCAGACAAAACAGACTTTAAGACAAAAGCTGGGGAACCAGCAGTTAGCGTAATGGCTATGTCGCTGAACTCCCATGTAGTGGAACACAGTTCGAGTTCCCGATCTGGTGGCTTAAACTCACACAGGGCGCGTGTGTGTGCGTGCCCAAGATCAGGAGGAGAATGGAGGAGAAGGGACTGTGGCGTGGCCATCCCCCCTAGGGGGTGATTTCTCGCTTTCTGTCTCTCTGTCTCTCTCTGTCTTTCTGGCAAGCGCACGCGCTCTGAAGCAAAAACCTCTCAAAAAAAAAAAAAAAAAAGACAAAAGCTGTAAGAAGAGACAAAGAAGGACACTATATAGCACTAAAAGGGCTAATTCACCAAGAAGATATAACACTTACATATATCTAAGCACCCAACTTGAGAGAACCCAAATACATGAAAGAGACTGCTAGATCTAAAGGGAAAGATAGATTGTGACACACTTTTCATTAGGGATCTCAACAACTCACAGTCTCCTTTGGATAGATCATCTAGACAAAAAATAAGCAAAGAGATACAGGATCTAAATGATACCATAAATCAAATGGACTTGACAGAGACATCTATTGAACTTTCCACCCAACAACCACAAAATAGACATTTTTTTATCACTCCTGCATGGAACATTTTCGAAGACTGACCACATGAGTGGGCAAAAAACAAGCCTTTACAAATTCAAAAATATAAAAATTATATCCAGGGGCTGGCAGGTGGCATGGTGATTTAAGACAATGAACTCCCACATGGAGGACTGTGATTCAAGTCTTCGACCTGGCGGCTTGCTTTTTCACTATTCCTTACTCCCTCTTCCTCTGTTTCTCTCTGGTCAAATTAAAAATTAATGAGGGGACCAGCAGTTAGCGTAATGGCTATGTTGCTGGACTCCCATGTAGTCGACCACGGTTCACATCCCGGACCCGGTGGCTTAAAACTCACGCCGGGCGCGTGTGCATGCATACCCAAGATCCCGTCCCGAGAGGAGAATGGAGGAGAAGGGATTGCAGTGTGGCCATCCCCCTGGGGGGTGATTTCTCGCTTTCTGTCTCTATGTCTCTCTCTGTCTGTCTGGTGAGTGCAAGCGCCCTATAGCGAAAACCTCTCAAAAATAATTAAAAAATGATAATAATAGGGTGGAGTAGCGGTTAAGGCACTGAGTTCTGATGTGGCTGAATATAGTTTGAGTCCCAGGTCCAGAGACTTGAAACTCTCGCTAGGCATATATGCATGTGTGCCCAAAATCCTGAGAAGAGAGTGGAGGAGAAGGGACTGGGGATGGCCATCACTCAGGGGGTGATTTCTTACATTTCTTACAGCAAGGCCATGTGCGCTATAGCAAAAGTCTCTCAAAAACAAAAAACAAACCAAAAAAAAAAAAACCAAAAAGTATAATTATTATTATATTATAACTGGAAAAATAACAAACAAACAAACAAACAAAAATACCAGGAGAAAAGAAATGATAAAGATTAGAAATACAATAGAGAATAAACGCGGGACCAGCAGTTAAGGTAATGGCTATGTCGCTGGACTCCCATGTAGTCGACCATGGTTCTAGTTCCGGACCCAGTGGCTTAAAACTCATGCCGGGCGCGTGTGTGTGCGTGCCCAAGATCCCAAGAGGAGAGTGGAGGAGAAGGGATTGCGGCATGGCCATTCCCCCAGGGAGTGACTTCTCTCTTTCTTCTGTCTCTCTGTCTCTCTCTGTCTGGCGAGCGCACAGGCCCTGTAGCAAAAACCTCTCCAAAAAAAAAAAAAAAGAAATACAATAGAGAATAAACGAACTATACAGAAAACAAATGAAACAAAAAGCTGGTTCTTTGAGAAAATAAACAAAATTGATACACTGTTACCTAGACTAATTAAGAAGAACTAAGAAAGGAACCAGATAAATCAAATCAGCAATGAAACAGGCAATATTGCAGCAGACATACTAGAAATACAAAAGATCATGAGAGAACATTATAAGTGACCATATGTCAACAAACAAGAAAACCTGGATGAGATGGACAAATTTCTAGACACATATAATCGTCCAAGATTCCATCAGGAAGACATAGAAAGCCTGAATAGACCAATAAGAAGCAATGAGACTGAATCAATAATAAATAGTCTCTGAACAAAGAAAAGCCCTGGTTCTTATACTTTCACTTCTAAATTCTACAAACTTTTTAAAGAAGAGCTAACCCCCATTGTATTGAAACTATTTCTAAAGATCCAAAATGAAGAAATTCTCCCAAATTCTTTACATGAAGCCTACATAACCCTCATTCCAAAAACAGAGGACATCACATTAAAAAAAAGAAAACTACAGACCAATATCCTTGATGAATACAAATGCAAAAATTTTCAACAAGATACTAGTAAATCATATACCATGACACATTAAACATTTTATACACCACAACCAGTTATACAGTGTGATTCAACATATGCAAAAAATAAATAAATGTAATTCATATTAACAGAAGGATAAAGACCATATGACCATAACAATTGATTCTGAAAAAGCATTTGAAAAATAAAACGTTCCTTCATGATAAAGACTCTTAGCAAAATTGGCACAGAGCACAATAAAAGCCATATATGAAAAACTCATAGCTAACATCATACTGGATAAAGAAAAGCTGAAAGCTTTTTCACTAAAATCTGGAACAAGACAGGCTGCCCACTATTTCTACACCTTTTCAATATAGTACTAGAAGTCCTAGCCAATAGGGAAAGAAGAAATTAAATATACTCTATTAGCAAGATGACATGATTATATACATAGAAAACCCAAAAGAGCACAAAAATACCTCCTGGAATTGATAAATGAATACACTAAAGTGGCAGCATAAAAATTTAAAATATAAAAGTCTATAACATTTCTATACACCAACAATGAACAGACTGAGAGAGAATTTTAAAAAAGCAATCTCATTTGAAATCGTCACAACAAATATAAGATACCTAGGAATAAACCTAACAAAGGAAGTCAAAGACCTCTATGAGGAAAACTATGAAAAACTAAGAACAGAAATTGAAAATAATAGAACAAAGTAGAAAGACATTCCATATTTCTGGATTGGAAGACTTAATGTAATCAAAATGTCAATTCTACCCAAATTAATTTATAAATGTACTGCAATCCTCATCAAATTACCAGATATTTTTCACAGATTTAGAAAAAAATAATAAAATTTGTCTGGAATCATAAAAGGCCCCATATCGTCAAATCAATACTATGCCAAGCAAATAAAGTAGGTCGCATCTCACTTTCTGACACCAAGATATATTACAAAGCCATAATAATTAAAAAAGCATGGTACTGGCACAAAAAGAGGCATGTAGACCAATGGAACAGAATAAAGAACCTAGAACTAAACTCCAAAACATATAGTCAACTGATTTTTGACAAAGGACACAAGACAATCCAGTGGAGAAAAGAAAAGCTCTTCAGCAAATGGTTTTAGAAAAACTGAATATCTACATGCAGAAAAATAAACTGGATCCTTATCTCTCACTATTAACAAGAATCAACTCAAAATGTATCAAAGATGTAGACATAAAACCTCAAACTATAAAATACTGGTAGAAAATACAGGGGAAACTTTTGGAGACATTGTAGTTGGCAAAGACATTTTAAATAAGACCCTCAAAGCACACACAGGCAATAATTCTGAAAATAGACAAGTGAGATTACATTAGTTTTAAAAGCTTCTTCACAGCAAAAGAAACAATAATTAGAATGAAAAGACAATCCTTGGAATGGGAGGATATATTTGCAAATTATGCCTGAGATAAGGGACTGATAACCAGAATATACAGGAAACTCAAGCAGCTTACCCACACATACACATAAATCAATCCAATTAAAAGATGGGAAAATGAACTGAATAGACAACTTTCCAAACAAAACATATGAACAGCCAGAAAGCATATAAAAAATGCTCAACATCTCTTATCATAGGGAGATGCAAATCAAAGCCACAGTCAGATACCACCTAACCTCAGTCAGAGTGGCTAAGATTTAAAAAAATTAAAGACTGTGGGGCTGGCAGGTAGCATGGTGGTTGGAGCGCTGGACTCCCACATGGCCAACGGTAGTTCAAGTCACAGATCTGCGGATTGCTTTCTCACTTTCCCCCTCTCTCTCTCTGTCTATTTCTGGTCAAATTAAAAAATAATGATAATGAATAAATTATTCTTTAAAATAAATTTTTTAAAAATAATGATAGGGAACCAGCAGTTAGCGTAATGGCTATGTCACTGGACTCCCACGTAGTCGACCGCGGTTCGCGTCCCGGACCCAGTGGCTTAAAACTCACGCCGGGCGCGTGTGCGTGCGTGCCCAAGATCCCGAGAGGAGAATGGAGGAGAAGGGATTGCGGCATGGCCATCCCCCCTGGGGGGTGATTTCTCGCTTTCTGTCTCTAATGTCTCTCTCTGTCTGTCTGGCGAGCGCACGCGCCCTATAGCGAAAATCTCTCAAAAAAAAAATAATGATAAATGCTCGTGAGGCTGTGGTGAAAAGGGAACTCTCCTACATTTTTAGTGGGAATGTAATTAGTTCAGCAATTGTGGAGAACGATATGGACAATATAAGTTCCTCAAAAACTTACAAATAGAACTACCATGCTATCTTGCAATTCTACTCTTGCGTATCTTCCCAAAGTATAGAAACACACTTGGTCAGAAAAACACTTGCATATCCATGTTTAGTGTAGCATTAGTCACAGTTGCTATGATATGAAATCAACCCAAATGTGCAAGAACAGATGAATGGATTTGAAAGGTTTTTGGCACATGAACAGAATAGAATATTACTGAGCCATAGAAAAACAGTTAAGACCCTGACATTTGATAGAGCATGGACAAATATGGAAGATTTAATGCTGACTAAAGCAAGCCAGACTATGAAAGAGAAGCATCGTATGTCCCCACATAATATATACCGAATGTCTGCACTCTATGGCAGAAACTAAAAGACTGGAAAATATAAAGGCATGGAAAGTAACTGTGGATATGAGAGACAGTATGGGAGGAGGGTGGGCACTGGGGGGTGAGAAGGAGAGAATCAAGTGGGGGAGAGAAAAGCAAAACATTTAACAGACACAAAAGTGGAAAAATATGTACTAATGATTATGTGTATGGTAGTATTTTTGACTGGACTAATATGCTGTGTACTCATGCTGGGAAGATTCATTTAGTAGGCTGCAAAGATGTACAGTGATTAAATGTAAATAAAACAACAAATCTAAAAACATATGGGGACCAGCAGTTAGTGTAATGGCTATGCCGCTGGACTCCCATGTAGTCGACCGTGGTTCGCATCCCGGACCCAGTGGCTTAAAACTCACGCCGGGCGCCTGTGCATGCGTGCCCAAGATCCCGAGAAGAGAACATAGGAGAAGGGATTGTGGCGTGGCCATCCCCTCTGGGGGGTGATTTCTTGCTTTCTGTCTCTCTGTCTCTGTCTGTCTGGCGAGCGCACGTGCCCTATAGCAAAAACCTCTAAAAAGATAAAAATAAAAACATATGAATGAATAAATAAAACACACTGGTTAAGTAGAAAAATTGTTTTCAGCTTAAGGATTTTGATTGGTCATGATGTATAACTTTATTTTTAAATGACATGGTCACTTTAAAATAATCAAATTTCTTGGCTTTAAAATTACATCTAAAAATAATTCAACACTTGAAGATAAGTTGGATGCTTTCTGCAACTTTTGTAAAATCCACTTATACTAAAACAATTAAATACATTTTCCTTTTAGGAAGTTATCTCTCCAGCACATTTTGGGTGAACTATGTGCCCAAGGCTGTTTCTATATTGGCTCAGGGACTAGGTCATTTCCTCAGTAACTCATTTGCTAGCTCTCAAAGAAAAAGGTGGTAGGTGGTTGAATAATTTACCGGGCCAAACTTATCAAAAGAGCATAAAACCCCACATATTCCCCTAAGTTGACATAGGGATAGTTTCAAAGTTCTTAATCAGAAAGACAAATAAATTACATAAAGGCTTAGAGGCTAGAGGACTTGGCTGTTGGACAGAACAGTTTGAAACTACCCTGGATGTGAGCTATCCCCATGCTCCACAGCAGAGCTTATCAGTTACACTGCTCAACTAAAAAATGATTGGGTACCACCCATCTACATCACAGCAAGAGAGGCAGACTCCAGTGAAACAACCAAAAAAGTTGACAGTATCTATGCATAGCTTGAGCCGAGGGTGGAATATGAAAATCTATAAGGACAGAAGACAGGGAGGATAAGCAATTCACGTGTAATGCTGCTTCGCAACTGGGGCTAAACATTCACAGCCTGCTCTTAGTTTTATCTTATTTCATTTCATTTATTTAACAGTCATTATTTCCTTTAGAAAGCACAGAGAAAAATCATTAAACCCAGTGAATACCGAACAGGTTATTTTATTGAAATAGAGTATAGTGGCTCCGAGTTAGTTACTGCCCTCCAGATGCCTAAAAAGACAACTAATCCAGAAAACAATATAAATGAGTTAGAAATATAGAAAAGACTCTATGCCTTATTACAGGACCTGTGTGGATATTTCATAGACACATTTGAATAGATACACCAGTCGGTTCTCCAGCACACTTTGGGGTTGCTGAATGTTATACCACAAGATATGCATCTTAATTTTTTAACATCGGATTAATCAGAAAAGATACAATGATTTTTAAGTTGCCTTAATCCCTGTCATGACTAAAAGAGTTGACTGTCCATAATTAAAATAAATAAGATCAATATCAGAAAACAAGGCCATAATCACTGCTCTCTATCCAGTGTCTAGCACTCTGCCAAGCATCTAGAGGTGGCCAATATTTATGAACCAAGTGAACGACATGCTGTATAAAGAAGGGTTGGTGCATGCAATAGGAAAAGCAGAGGACAATTGTAGCCACTGCCTAGGAAGAAAATCTCTCCCTTGTTTACTGTCAAGAGCATAAAGTTGCACTTCCCAGAATGAAAAATTCAGCGACAATGTCTCATTTGCAGCAGCCAACCAAAGAGGACGGGAATTGAAATAAATGAAAACAGAGGAAGAAGGAAGGGCACATACAAGAAAATAGTTAAACAATTCAAATGTTTAGAGCATAATTAGCAAAGGAAAGGAGGAAAGGTGCTGCGTAAAAGGTTAAAGAACATGAAAGTCTTAATGTGAATAAATCAGGGAACAAATCAACAACCCCCAAACTAGCCTTGTAACAAATGAAATAGGATATGAAATGAATAATGATTCAAGCATACAAGAGTAGAGCCTCTTTAAAAGTCAGCTTGCAGACAAGTGAATAAACTAATTTAGGAGAGCAGCAAGTCATGAAAGCTTATAAAAATAGCCATCAACCAAACTGAGATAAGGAATTACGTAGGAAATGTGAGCCAACTAAAGTCAGTACCTAAAATACACCAAATAGTATGAAGAAAAGCAGTGGTTATACTTTCTATGCTGTGTTCTGAATTATAGGCAAGGGCAAGTCAAAAGCCATGGCAAGAAAAACCATCAGGAAAACTTCATTCATTTGGATGGAGCCAACTCAGTTTTGTGATAATCCCAAACCAGGACAAGGGTGTTAGAATAAAGTTATACTTTACACTTCCTGCAATAGAACTGTTTTCTAAGTAAATGGTTAGTGGTCACGTCGAACTAGACTTAACCATTTCAGAAGAGAATTTCTTTCAATTATTTTGGTGGCATTCATTTGGACATAATAATCCATGACCTAATCACCAACATGTCTCATCCATTTAATGAGCAATCTATGTTTAAAAAATCTGCACAAGAAGAGTGGAGTGGGCAGCATCTCACTCCCTGGCCCAAAAATATACTACAAAGCTGTGGTAATCAAAACAGCATAGTACTGGCACAGAAACAGACAGGTGGACCAATGGAACAGAATAGAGTCCCCAGAAATAAATTCCCAATCATTCAGTCAACTGATTTTTGACAAGGGGTACCAGTCAATACAGTGGGAAAAGGAAAACCTCTTCAGTAAATAGTGCTGGAAAAACTGGATTTCCACCCGGAGAAAGATAAATCTGAACTTTTACCTCTCACCTTGGACAAAAATCAAGTCGTGGTGGATCAAAGATCTAAATATAAGATCTCGAACTATAAAACTGATACTGGAAAACACAGGGGAAACTCTGGGAGACATTGGGGTAGGCAAAGACTTCTTAAATAAGACCCCCAAAGCACAGTCAATAATCCCAAAAATAGACAAGTGGGATTACATCAGACTAAGAAGTTTCTGCATGGCAAAAGACACAGTAATTAGTGTGAATCAACAGCCCTCAGAATGGGAAAATATTTTTGTAAACTATGCGTTAAATAAGGGACTGATAACCAGAATACACAGGGAATTCAAGCAGCTGTTCCGAAAAAAGATGATCATCCCTATTAAAAGATGGGGGAATGAGTTGAAAAAAAAAAAACACTCTCTAGAGATGACATACGAATAGCCAAAAGGCATATGAAAAAATGCTCAACATCCCTCATTGTAAGGGAGATGCAGATCAAAACAACAATGAGATACATCTAACCCCAGTCAGAATGACTAAGATTAAAAAAAACAAAAAATGATAAGTGCTGGCAGGAGTGTGGTGAAAGAGAAACTCTCTTACACTGCTGGTGGGAATGTAAAATTGGTCCAGTCACTGTGGAGAACAATTTGGAGATTCCTCAAAAATCTACAAATAGAATTACCATATGATCCAGCAATCCCACTCCTTGGTATCTACCCAAAGGACAGAAGAATTCTTAATCAGAAAAGTGTTTGCACATTGATGTTTATTGTGGCACTATTCACAATTGCTAAGACATGGAACCAACCCAAATGTCCACGAACAAATGAATGGATTGAAAAAGTGTGGCACATATACTCTATGGAATACTATTCAGCCATAAAAAACAACAAAACCTTAGCTTTTGACAGAAAGTGGAAGAATATGGAAGATTTACTGCTGAGTGAAGCAAGCCAGGCTATGAAGGAGAGACATTGTATGTCCCCACTTAATAGATACTGACTGTCCACACACTAGACCTGAAACTGATTGAATAAAGGATAAAGAAACACAGTAAATGGATGTGAATACCAGATATAATGTGTGTGAAAGAGTAGAGTCTGAGGAAGGACATTTAGAATAAAAATAGAGAGGCAAAGCATTAATGGGACAAAGAAATATGGTATTATCTGTTGAAGATACTTTTATACTTTTATCAACTGAACTAGGGAGAAATGTTCACATGTTGAAATATTCCTTTTCTAAGCTAAATAATGTGATTGAATATAAAAGAGAAAATAAAATTTAAAAAGTAAAAAAAAATAATCATTTATGTGTCAGGAAGCATGTTAGGCATCAAAGAAACAAAGACAGACTATATATTAGGTTGTCAGGAAAGTTGTGACTCATTTTTGCATAGAAAAATATAGACAAATAGGGACCAGCAGTTTGCATAATGGCTATGTCTCTGGACTCCCATGTAGTCAACCATGGTTCGAGTCCTGGACCTGGTGACTTAAACTCACGCCGGGCGCGTGTGCGTGCGTACCCAAGATCCCGAGAGGAAAATGGAGGAGAAGGGATTGCAGCATGGCCATCCCCCCTGGGGGGTGATTTCTCTCTTTCTGTCTCTTTGTCTCTCTCTGCCTGTCTGGCGAGCGCACGCGCCCTGTAGCAAAAACCTCTCCTATATATATATATATATATATATATATATATATATATATATATAGACAGATACATCATGACTTTCCTGATGACCTAATATACACACACATCCACAGTGCCTGACTTTAAGAAGCTCATTGTCAGGGACTGGGATGTAGGAGGAGCATATATAGGGGGAATATCTTCCATTTAAAAAAAAATTACTGGATGTCTACTAATTTAGGAGAGCAGCAAGTCATGAAGGCTTATAAAAATAGCCATCGACCAAAATGAGATAAGGACATATGAAGAAAATGTGAGCCAACTTTTATCAGGAAAAACGTTCCTATATATTTGACATATATAACTTGAATTTCCACATGACTCCAGAATATCGGTGCAAATGAATTCACCTTAATAGTAATTACTTAAGTAAAACTGGTTTTCTCTTGGCATGGTGGAGAGCAACAGAAAATCTTTTCTTTCTTCCTTTGTTCTTCCTACCAATATTATTGCCTCTCCCTCCAAAGAAACCTCACAGGGCTCAAATGGAGCACCGAAGGCCAAGGAGAACCTACCATAATAAGTCTACACTCTTTGATCTTCATTCCACCCAAAAGTTTTCTTTATAATTAAAATTTGTCAAGAGTCACCTGGTATCTATATGAAGCTTAGCTATCTAATACCTACAACTGTCCAAAAGACATTTGAAAGCTTTAAAAATGTCATCTTATCTTTCCCTAGATCATACCTGACCTTGATTTCAAATGAGATGACACACACATTAATCATTCATATGTCACTGACTTGTGTACCCAGATGTATAATAGAGGACCTTGGTCTCCTTTAAGGTCTTCCCCATTTATTTGTGAGTCCTTAAGAGCATTGTTTTCAGGTTGTTCTTTCATGCTGACTCTCATGAATATCAACGGCCAATAAATTCATCCAACATATGTTTCTTAGTCATAGCCACTTACCCAGTTGCTGGAGATCCAGAGGGGACCAAGACAGACAACTGAGTCCCTCTTCTCAGAGAATTTACATTTCCTCTTATTTTATTTTTTATGTTTACTTATTTATTTAAAAAAACATTGATTTTTAAATAAATGTTGATTTAAACTGATAAAAATTATACATATGAGGGGACTTTAAAAACTCATGGAAAATGTCTATTATGAACAAATTATACATGGATTAAAAAAATTTGTACCAAAATAAACTTATGTTTTACATTTTTCCACAAACTTTTTGAAGTATCCTCATATTTATCATGTATATGTTTTCAAATGTGTATACATTGTGAAACAGCTAAATTGAGCTAACATACATATTAGTTCACATACTTATTTTTATGCGAGAATACTTAAAATTAACTCTCTTATCAATTTTCAAGAATACAATGCATTGTTGGGACCAGCAGAGGCTTAATGGTTATGTCACTGGATTCCCATATGGCTGACCATGGTTTAAGTCCAGGACCTGGAGGCTTCAAACTCACACTGGGAACATATGAGTCCATACCCAAAATCCTGAGAGGAGAATGGAGGACAAGGGATTGCAGCGTGGCCATTCCCTCCTCCAGTATGTGTGTGGGGAGAGTTCTGTCTCTCTGTTTCTCTCTGGCGAACACAGCCACCCTACAGAAAAAAAATCTCTCTCTTAAAAAAAATATAACACATTGTTATTCACAATAGTCATGGAATTAGCAGATGGCATAATGGTTACGTGACCGGGCTCTCACTTAATTGACCGTGGTTCGAATGTTTGAGTTCTGGACCTAGTGGCTTAAAACTCATGGCTGGCATGTGTGTGTGTGTGTGTGTGCATGCCCAAAATCCTGAGAGGAGAATGGAGGAGAAGGAATTGCGGCATGACCATACCCCTGTACGGTGATTTCTCACTTTCTGTCTCTCTCCATCTCTCCAGTGAGTACACACGCCCTATAGCAAAAATAAATCTCTAAAAAACAAACAAAAACAATATTCACAATAGTCGCCATGTTGTACAACACATTTCTTGAACAATTATTCTTCCTATCTCACTGAAACTTTATACCCTTTGAGCAAGACTGTCCTACCCCTTCCCAGATCTGGCAACCACCATTCTACTTCTCTACTTCTTTTTTCTTTAATTGCTTGATGATATGTGTACTTGCCAGAGAGAGACAGAGAGACAGAAGTAGAGGGAGAAAGTACCTTTATTGCAGTGTGATCACACTACTATCCCTCCTCCTCCATTTCTCCATCCTACAGGGATTTGAGGCACACATGGACATGCACCTGGCATGTTTTCTAAGTTGCCAAAGCCAGGACTTGAACAGTATTGTTGACCATGTGGGATCTGGCTTCCTTAACCACCAGGTCAACCATTTTAGACTCCACATGTGAGATCATGCACCATTTGTCTTTCTGTGCCCAGCTTATTTCATTTACCATAACATCCTCCAGGTTTATCCATGTTGTCACAAGTAGCAGGATTTCTTTTCTTTTTCTTTTTTCCTAAAGGCTAGATAGTATTCCATTGTGTATATATACCACATTGTCTTTATGTAGTCATCTGCTGATGGACACGTAAGTTGATTCCATATCTTGGCTATGGTGAACAATGCTGCAAATAATAGAAGTGCAGATATTTCTTTGGTATACTAATTTCATTTTTTTCTGATATATATCCAGTAATGGTATTGCTATATAATATGGTCGATCTATTTTTAGATTTTCTGAGGACCTGCCACACTGTTTTCCATAATGGCTATACTAATTTACATCCGCCAACACTGTACATGGTCTGCCTTTTCTTGACATACTTACCAACACCTTTCACCTTTTAATAATAGCCATTCTAACCTGTGAGGTGATATCTCATTATGATTTTTTTATCTCTTCACAGAGACAAAGAAAGAGGGAGAGACAGGCACCACCAACAGGGTCTTCATGCAGTGATCCACCTCCAGTCTCAGCTAGGATCATGGGCACTCATAAATGTCTAGTGTATAGGAAGACCTAAGGACTAGAACCCAGGACATTCCCATGTAGCCTCAGCATCACAGAATGTTGCATTACTGCTGTGCCACCATGGCTGGCCTCATTGTGACTTTAATTGCATTTCTCTGGTGATTAGTGGTGCTGAGCATTTTTAATTCCATTTCTCTGGTGATTAGTGGTGCTGAGCATTTAAATATATATATACAAATTGGCCATTTGGATGTCTTGTTTTGAAAAATGCCAATTCAGGTCCTCTGTCAATATTAAAACAAAACAAAACAAAACAAAAAAAAACAGGATCTCATTCTTTGCCTCCAGCTAGGACTAGAGGTGCATGCCACCATGCCCAGCACTGTTTTCAGATTGGATCTCACTATGTTGCCCACGCCAGTCCCAAGATCATAATCCTCCTACTTCAGTCTCCCAAATCTCCTTTGTCCTTTTGAATTTCTTAGTTTGTCATAGGGCATATGCACTTGCTGGAGAGAAACAGAGAAAGATATAGAAAGGAAGGGAAAGTGAGAAATCATACCCCAGGGAGATGGCCACACTGTAATCTCTTCTCCATTCTCCTCTTGAGATATTTGAGCATACACACAAACATGTCCAGTAAGTTTTTCAAGCTGCTGGGTCTAGGACTCAAGCCACACAGTTGGCCATTTGGGAGCAAACAACCTTAATCTCTGTGCCACCTGCTCACCCCAACATTTTCTTTTTCTTTTTCTTTTTTTTTAGGTTTTTGCCATAGAGTGCGAGTGCTTGCTGGAAAGACAGAGAGATAGCAAGAGGGAAAGTAAGAAATCACCCCTCAGAAAGGCCATGCCACCGTCCCTTCTCCTCCATTCTCCTCTCAGGATTTTGGGCCTGCATGTACATGCACCCAGCGTGATTTTTAAGCCTCCAGGTTTGAGACTCAATCTGTGGTCAGCTATGTGGGAGTCCAGCCCCTCAACCACCATGCTACCTGCTGGCCCCCTATTGTACACTTTTTAATTGGGTTATTTGTTTCCTTACTATTGAGCTGTTTGAGTTCCTTATGTGTTTTGAATATTAATCCCTTATCGGTTGTATAGTGTTTTTTTTTTTTTGTTTTTTTTTTTTTTAAGAGGTTTTTGCTATACAGCTCGCCAGAAAGACAGAGAGAGACAGAAAGCAAGAAATCACTCCCCAGGGGGGATGGCCACACTGCAATCCCTTCTCCTCCATTCTCCTCTTGGGATCTTGGGCATGCACATAAATGCACCCGGCTTGAGTTTAAGCCACTGCGTCTGGAACTCGAACCACGGTCGACTATATGGGAGTTCAACGACGTAGCCATTATGCCATCTGCTGGTCCCCAGTTGTATAGTTTTTTAAATGTTTCCTCTCACTCCATAAATTGTCTCTTCAGTGTGTTGTTTCCTTTGCTGTGAAAAAGCTTTTTAAGTTGATGCAATCCTATTTGTCTAATTTTGCTTTGGTTACTTGGGTTTTGGGGGTCATATCCAAAAAAATCATTGCCCAGATCAAGGTTGTGGAGTTTTTCCTCTATTTTTTTTCTAGTGCTTTTACAGTTTCGTGTCTTACATTTAAGTCTTTAATTCATTTTCAGTTGATTTTTGTATATGGTATGACATGACTTCTATATGTGGATATCCAGTTTTCCCAATATCATTTATTAAAAAGATTCTCCTGTTTGCATTGTGTGTTTGGGGCACCTTTGTCAAAAATTGATTGACTTTAAATGTGTGTAATTATTTTTGAGTTTTGTATTCTATTCTGTTGGTCTATATGTCTGTTTTTATGGCAGTGCCATACTGTTTTGATTACCAGAACTATGTAATATATACTAAAGTCAAGTAGTCTGATACCTCTAACTTTGTTCATTTGCTCAATATTGCTTTTTTGTGGTTTTTCCTGATTCTATATATGTTTTAGGAGTTTTTCTATTTTTGAGGAAATAAAAGTCACTGAAATTTTTATAGGAATTACACTGAATATTTGGATTACTTGAGGTAGTATGGACATTTTAACAGTATCGGGTTTTCCAGTCCATGAATACAGGACATCTTTTCATTTATTTAGGTCTTTTTCTATACCTTTCATGAATGTTTTATAGTTTTTAGGGTAGAAATGATCACATTCTTGGTTAAATGTATTACTAAGTATTTTATTTTCTTTTATTTTTTGATGCAATTGTAAATGGGATTGTTTTCCTAATTTCTTTTTCAGATAATTTATTGTTTGTATATAGAAATGCTACTGATTTTTGTATGATGATTTTGTATCCTGAAACTTTACTGAATTCATTTATCGGTTCTAACAGTTTTTGATGGAGCTTTTGGGGTTTTCTATATATAAGCTCATGTCATTGCTAACAGAGACAACTTAATTTCTTCTTTTCCTTATTGGATGACTTTTATTTCTTTCACTTGAATAATTGTTTTGACTTGGACTTTCAATACTATGCTGAATACAGGTGGTGAGAGTGGGCCACCATTGGTCTTGTTACTCCTTGTTACTGATCTTAGAGGAAAAATGTTCAACTTTTCATTGAGTATGATGGCAGTTAATGGGCTAGTCATCTATAGCCTTTAATATGTTGAAGTGCATTCCTTCTATACCTAATTTGTTAAGAATTATAACGATATGTCAAATATTGTCAAAAGCTTTCTCTGTGACTACTGAGATGATTAAACTGTTTTTGTTTTTCATTTTGTAAATGTGGTGTATCACATTTATCGATTTTAATATGTGAACTATTCTTGCATACCAGAAATAAATCCTGCTTGATCGTGGCAAAGGGTCCTTTCTTAAAAAAAAAAAAAAAAAAAAAAAAAAAAAAAAAAAAAGGTGGGGGGATCAGCAGTTAGTGTAATGGCTATGTCACTGGACTCCCATGTAGTCGACTGCAGTTTGAGCCCCAGAGCCAGTGGTTTAAACACACCAGGCATGTGTGTCTGTGTGCCCAAGGACCCAAGAGGAGAATGGAGGAGAAGGGATTGTGGCATGGCCATCCCCCCTGGGGGGGGGGTGATTTCTCATTTTCTGTCTCTCTGTCTCTCCCTGTCTTTCTGGCAAGTGCACACGCCCCTATAGCAAAAACTTCTACACACACACACAAAAAAAAAAAAAAAAAAAAAAAAAAAGTGGGACCAGCAGCTGAAATAATGGCTATTTCACTGGACTCCCATGTAGTCGACTGCAGTTTGAGTCCCAAACCAGGTGGCTTGAATTCACACCAGGTGCATGTGCATGCATGCCCAAGATTCCAAGAGGAGAATGGAGAAGAGGGGATTGCAATGTGGCCATACCCCCGAGGGGTGATTTCTCACTTTCTGTGTCTCTGTCTCTCTCTCTCTGTCTTTCTAGCAAGTGCAGATGCCCTATAACAAAAGCCTCTCCAAACCAAAAAAAAAATGTATTTATAAAAAAAATTACTTTTGCCAGATAGAGACAGAGAAAAAGGTGGGGGGAAAGGGAGAGAGCACTCCCCATGGGGAATGGTCAGGTCACAGTCTCTTCTCCATTTCTCCATCCTGTTGGGTTTTGGGCACGAACAAACATCTGTTGTGTTTCTCAAACTACTGGATCCAGGACTCTAAACACAGGGTTGGCTGAATGGGATCCACATGCCATAAGCACCAGGCCATGGGGCCAGCCTTCTGAATGATCTTTTTATAGAGATATTAATTTTATTGGGACCAGCAGTTGGCATAATGGCTATGTCGCTGGACTCCCATGTAGTTGACCGCAGTTCAAGTCCCAGACCCATTGGCTTAAATATCACGCCGGGCGCGTGGGCGTGCGTGCCCAAGATCCCAAGAGGAGAATGGAGGAGGAGGGATTGTGGCATGGTCATCCTCCCTGGGGGATGATTTCTCGCTTTCTGTCTCTCTGTGTCTCTCTGTCTGTCTGGCGAGTGCACGCGCCCTATGGCAAAAACTTCTCAAAAAAAAAAAAGAAATATTAATTTTATTTATTACTATTTTTATTTCATTTGCTATAGGGCATGCACGCTCACCAGACAGACAGACAGAGAGAAAGAGACAGGGAAAGTTAGAAAGCAAGCCACCAGATCTGGGACTCAAACCACAGTTAGCCAAGTGGGAGTCCAGCGCCTTAACCATCATGCAATCTGCCAGCCCCCATGAATGAACTTTTTAATGTGTTATTAAATTCAGTTTGCTAGTATTTTATTGAGGATTTTTTCATCTATGTTCATCAGGGGTTTTTCCTTGTAATTTTTACTTCTTATAGTGTTCTCATTTAGCTTTGGTATTAGGATAATGCTGACCTCACAAAGTGAGTATGGAAGTATTCCTTCCTCTTCAGTTTTTTTGAAGAGTTTGACAAAGATTGATAGTAGTTCTTTAAATATTGGTAGAATTCAGCTATGAAACAGGTCCTGGGATTGTCTTTGATGGGAGACTTTTTATTTCTCATTCAATCTCTTTCTTCATTATTGGTCTTCAAATTTTCTCTTTCTTCATAGTTTAGCATTGGTATGTTGTGTGTTTCTAGGAATTTATCAGTTTCTTCTAGGTTATGCACTTTTTCACATATTAATTGTACACTGTAGTCTATGATGATCCTTTGAATTTCTGTTGTATAAGTTGTAATGCCTCTCTTTCATTTCTGATTTTGAGTCTTCTCTTTGTTTTCTTAGTCTAGCTAAAGGATTGTCAATTTAGTTTATATTTTCATAACACAAACTTTACATTTCTTTGATCTTTTGTACTGTTTTTCTATCTGGATTTCATTTATTTTTGCTCCAATCTTTATTATTTCCCTCGTTACAGTAATTTTGGACTTAGTTTGTTCTTTTCTAGTTCCGTGAGGTGTAAAGTTAGGTTGTTTATTTGAGATCTTCTTTTTTTGATATAGGCATTTATTGCTATAAACTTTCCTCTTAGAACTGCTCTTGCTGCGTCTTATGTTTTGGTATGCTGTATGTACATTTTCATTTGATGGATCTTATATTTCTAATGAGAGACAGTGACTACCCTACCTTAGCTGCTGGTGAGTACCTCTGACTATGGGAACACAGAGTCCTTGCTATGGTGGGGCATGGATTCTGGGGTGCTCACAGCTACACATCTATGAGAGACCTCAATGGTGCTGTCCTCCCTTCTGGCATCTTTGGCTAAAGTCACTGATCAGTCTATTCAGAAGGGTGGGAGTGCGCATTTTAAGCTCTTTGTCATTCATTGTCATCTGGACTCTGAAATAGCATTGTTTCTACCCTGTGTCTCAATGAGGACCCTATGAGAAAAACAGCTTCAGCTTCTTCCTACAGAAGCATCACCACACACACCCTAGCCCCCTCCATGCTAGTTTAGATTTTTCTGACTTGGTTCCTGTGCCTGGAGAACAAACACTATCATGTCCTACCAGACTGCTCTTCTAACCCCTCTGTTCCAGGCTTCTGACACATTCCTCCTCTTCATAGACCCTCTTGCTTTCTGCAGATCATCACAAGCACATTGACATCTGGGTGACTTCATATACTCAAATGTGTCTGAACCTCAGTTTATGTTCAGCATGACCCCTAATGCACATAACATAGAATCTTTAGAATGATCTCTTATGGTCAGGTACAAGTTTTCAGTCCATTATCAATAAATTTAAATTCCAAGAAGCTCTGAAAAAAACAAACAATGTTTTATATATTTTTCACCAAACTTACATAGTGACTAAACCTGTCATAAATTGACATGAGGCTCTCTCAGTCAATCTCTCAGATTATTGGGTTCTGTCCCAAACACCACTGAAGGTATTGTGCAACATGTGATATTTCTAAAATAAAATCTTAAAACTGAAGTATAAAACCTATCTTGCCCCATGGCTTTTGGATAAAGGGTTTGGAAACAATTTCTATACCAATTTTGTAGAAAGGAAATTGACATTCAGAGATATTTGGAGACTTTGCCGAGGCTATTGAGCTAGCAAGTGGTAGGTGCTGAAGTACAATAAAGATCTTTCACTCCTGACCCCTTGCAATTTCCAGTTTGGCTGGGCAATTATGTGGGAGTTCAAGTGTGCAGATGGATGCCAACATAAAATAAAAAATTGAGATCAAGTAATCAGGGTACATCTAGAAATCCTGCTTTGCAAAATTTGTGTATTTGTTAGGCGTGCTGGTGATATCTTTTGTCACAGTTCTACCCTCAAAATAAGTTATTTACTGGGAGTATGTTTTGGTACTGCTTTTAGGAAACTGACAAATAATTCATAGGAAAACTCAGAGATTAGATCCATTTCTAAATGATTCCATGGTATTTACTACTCTATGCTCTGGCTGGGAAATAATGACTTGAATGAGAAAATTTGAACAAAACTATTCACTCAAGATAAAGCACCTATGACCAAATAAGCCATGTTTCAGAAATGTTACAGTTTCATGGAATCCTCCCAGTATTTTAATAACCATCATCTTAAGCGTTGTGATTTTTGAGAATGTACTAGGTATGAGCAACTCTGCTATATAGTTTACATCGTTCTATTAATTTTATGGCAACACTTAAATGTAACTAAATGGTAACAATGAAAATGACGATAATAGTTATAACTATCTGTTAAATCCTTACAATGTGATAGGCAGTATGTGGCTAATTTTTCCATGTGGATTATCTCAATCCTCAAACATACCTATGAGACATGCATTACTAATATCTCACTAAAGATAAGGAAACTGAAGCACATTTGAAGTATTGTGTCCAAGGCCACATAGTTAAATAATCACTGTTTCATAGTGGGCAATACTTACAATCCAGTTCTTCTCTTTCCAAAGGCCAATAGAGCCTCACTAAATTGGTCTTGTCAATGGTATAGGTGAGAATTCCCCCAAAATAATTAACATCCAACTAAATGTTATAAAAATGTTCAAGTAGATTGGGACACATACAGATCCTAGATTAGGGTAAGCAATCACTATTAACAATGAGAGCCACCTACCAAGTACATATGCCTTGCAAAGTAGCATTGGAAAGAACATTTTAGTGCAAATATCAAAGATTTGGAAAAATGATAGATTGCATATGAAAGAATCACATGCAGCTCCAGAGGCACAAGAATGTATCACTTTATTAAAGGATACAAGAATTCTCTACAGGCAAACATAAGTGAATCAGATATGACCTCAATTATGGAAGTCAGGAGTGAAAATTCTTCCCACCGGGGCACAGCATGTAACAACATGGTCGATTTCTTTGGAGAGCATAATCAGATCAAAGCAGTGACCAAGACAAGATATCAAAAAGTAGGCTAAGTATGAACATCAACAGTAGGGTCAAATGTGATATTTTCAGATGAACCTGGGACTACAGAATGGCATTGTTTTTATTGGGCCTTAGTTGCCTCACCTGTAAAATCAGAACAAAAATAACATACCTAGATGAGGAAAGGAGCTACATCAAATAGCTTCAGGTCTCTAATGGCTCTAAGATCTACAATTCATTCATTTGAAAGAGTCATTTCTGAGATATAGTGATGACTACAAATATGCAAAGATTCTTAACATTAGATTCACATTGTCTTGTACTCAAAAACCTTCTCTTTCTCATTCCAGTTCATGGTTTATCCCGAATTGCAACATTTCCTTGTTATGAGGAATCACAAAGATTTTTTTTGGCAGCAAATGCAGCCTGGTCTCTGAAAAGCATCATGTTACTTTTTGAGGCATGGCTTAGCATAGACACATGACCACAATGTTTTGAAGTCACAGAGTACTACTGACCTTACTGGAAGCCTACACAACTCAAGACTAAGCTGCTTTGTCTATACACATGATCAAATCCAGTGATATAAAGATAGGGGCTTCACAACAGCTATGGGTTGGTGAAACCACTCTGGAATATCAGCTATAGGTTTATCCCTTTGTCTCAGGGTTACATTGTACCCATAAAATGAAAAATCATTTTTTAATGGTTTGCATGGGTAGTAAATTGACCATTAAAAAGAGTCAGAAGATGATGTAGTGGTTACATTACTAGACTCCCACATAGCCGACCACGGTTAGTGTCTCAGATTCGGTGGCTTGAATCTCACACCAAGTAGTGTGCATGCGTGTTCCAAACCCCAGAAGAATGAAAGAGAAGAGATTGCGGCATGGCTATCCCCACTGAGGTGATTTCTCTCTCAGTTTCCCTCTCACTATCTCTGTCTGTTTCTCTCTCTGGAAATCACATGTGCCCTAAGGCAAAAAAAAACTCTGAAAAGAAAGAGTGAGCTAATAGATAATCTAACACACTGCATAGGGCAATCTAGCACAGCAGATAGCAGAACATAATGTTATATTTGACTTCATTCTGCACTGTCAGTAATAGTACAGAAGAGAAGAAGGAAAGGGATAGTCAGATTCAGTCTGTGAAAAAGACCAATTAAGGATCATCAAGGAAGCAAAGGCATTAGAAACAATGAATGTGGGCATGAAAATGAAACACTGTGCTGCGGTTTAGTTGTGAGGGAAACAACTCTATTCATCTGGAAAAAAATTAAAACCCACCATCCCCAGGCCATAAGTGTAAGGCAACAGTGTGGGGGGAAAGAGGGGAGACTGGTGGTAGCAGTGGGAGGAAGTATAGACCATGAAAGCAGCCTGAAAGAAGCCCCTGTTCTGAGATACTATGTACAGACCTGTGTCACAAGGCAATGAGACTGTGTTCTTGTAGATGAGGTACAAAGGGAAGAGGAGAATCACTCATCCAAACTGTTAAGTAGGAAAAATATGTATTTTATTTTGCTCATAATATCAGAATACATGGCAATATATAAGGTTATATAGGAATCATCCTCTTTCTTATGGACACAGTGGGGTTGAAGAACAAGAAGGTAGTAGTATTGACCAGTAGGAAAGTTAATGATAGCCTCCATGAACAAATGGATTTTTTTCTCCAAGACAGGACTTCTTCATCTTTTTTTTTTTTTTTTTTTTTTTTTTTTTTGCAAAGGGCACTACATGCACTCACTGGATAGACCCAGATAGATATAAAGAGAAAGAAAGAGAGAGAGAAAGTGAGAAAGCACTCCCCTCCATGGGGAATGGGCACACCACAGTCCCTTCTGGCCCATCTCTCCTTGGTTTCAGAATTTGTGGCATGCATGCACAGGTGCCTGGCATGTTTTTCAAGCCACCAAATCTGATGGATCCTAACGGCACAGTCAGCCATGTGGGATCCAGCTGCCTTAACTATTATGCCACTGTCAGTCCCCAAAAAGGACTTTTAAGATTGAGGATTCCTCCTCTTCAATCTCACATGATCTATGAGGTATACCCATAGGTATCTGGCTGGGCTTCTGAAGGGTAGCTACAAATCACTAAGATTAGGTAAGTCAACATGATGTGTTCTGCCAGGCAAAGAAGGATTGTGCCAAATACCTCTTCTTCAATCCAGAGGAAGACTACCTCTCTGTAAGTGAATCAAAGAAGTTTGGGAGATAAAATTCAGTCTCATTTCTCTCCTCCCCCGAATATTCACTACGAGGTTGTGCTAAGTATACAAAAGCCAACAACACACTGCATCCAGATTGAAAAATAGAGACATGCACTGGACAAACAGACTATTACTGTTTGTATTTATTGAGAACACAGAGTTTAAAATCAGCCATGCAGGATTCAAGAACAATTAGAAAGTAGTTATAAGAAAGAAGCCAACTATCCCACTCACATTACAAAGGCCAAACATAATATAAATTAAAAACATAAACACTCTTCTAAATAACTCTTTTTCTTTTTCTTTCTTTTGGAGAGGTTTTTGCTATAGGGTGCGTGCACTCGCCAGACAGACAGACAGAGACATAGAGACAGAAAGCGAGAAATCACCCCCCAGGGGCGATGGTCACACCACAATCCCTTCTCCTCCATTCTCCTCTCAGGATCTTGGGCACGCATGCACACGCGCCCGGCATGAGTTTAAGCCGCCAGATCCGGGACTCGAACCGTGGTTAACTACGTGGGAGTCTAGTGACATAGCCATTACGCTAACTGCTGGTCCCTCTTCTAAATAACTCTTAAAGAGGAATTTATATTGCAAATGCTTTAGAACTGAATGATGATGAGAGCAATACACATTCTTAAAGAGATTTCTGCTATAGGGCACATGCGCTTGTTGGAGACATAGAGAGAGACAGAGAGAAAGTAAGAAATCACCCCCATGGGAGATGGCCATGCTGCAATCCCTTCTCCTCCATTCTCCTCTCAGGATTTTGGGAACAAACACACACATGCCCAGAGTGAGTTTCAAGCCTCCAGGTCCCAGACTTGAACCATAGTTGGCCATGTGGAAGCCCAGTGCTGTAACCACTATACCACCTATTGGCCACAAGAGCAATACATATTAAAGTCTGTTGGGCAAAGCAATATTCAGAGAAAAACATGTGGCCTTAAATTAATTTATTAGGAAAAAAGGAAAATAAACCAATTAATCTATCTACTCCAGAAGCTATTATAAAAACTATAGTAAAATAAACCAAAAGATGAATATTTATCAAGATGAAAGTAGAAAATGGTGAGATAGAAAACAAAGTTGATTGAAAAGTCCAAAACTATTGTTAACAGTCAAACCTTTAGTAAGTACTAAGAAACACAAATTAGTAAAACTTACCAAACACAAACTAGAAGATCATAAAAATAATATCAATAGAACAAATTAAAAGTCTAATTAGCTTTAGCCTTTTAATCACAATTTCCATTACATACAAATGGTTCTAGAGTATAGAAAAAGATGGGTTGCTGTCCCAAATCAGACAGACAGAACAAGTAAAGAAAAGAAAATTATAGATTTCATTAAAATGAAATTGAAGAAGATGATCATCAGCAACTATTCCATATAGTACTTAATGTCCTAGCCAATCAATAAGAGAAAAAAAGAAATTAGATTGAGAAATTAAGTGATAAACTAAAGCTCATATCATAGCATTTTAAAAGGTGACTGGGTATAAGGTTTCATATACCAAAATTAATAGTTCTATATACATTGCTAATAACCAATTTGAAAATGTACTAGAAAAATACATTCTAGCAAAGAGCATCTGAAATACACAAGAATAAAACTGACTTTGAAAATAGCCAAATTTAGGGGCAAGGCACTAGTGTCATAAGATCCTACAATGCCAGCTGTGCAGTTTGTGTCCCAAAACTGATGGCTTGAAAAACATATGGGCCGTGTCTCGTGCATACCCAAATCCTGAGAGGAAAGTGGAGAAGGGATTGAAGTGTGACCACCCCCCTGGGGTATGATTTCTTACTTTCCCTATCTCATAGTGAGCACATGCTCCCTATAGGGGGAGAATAAAAAAAGAAAGAAAAAGAAAATCTAAAAACAAAAGGAAGAAAATAGACAAATTCGGGGGCTGGCCCCATAGCCCAGTGCCTAAGGAAATCAATTCTCACATAGACTCAGCTTCAGCAGCTTAAAAAAAAAAGCTGGAAATGTCTGTGTGCATGCCCCAAATATTGATGAGATGGAGAAGAGAATGGGCATGACCATGCCCCATTTGAGGGTGCTTCTCCTCACCAACCCCCATCTTTCGCTGGTAAGTGTGCACGCTCTCAGGCAATTATTTTTGAACAGTCAAACTTTTAATAGAGAAAACTATAAAAAAAGTAATGAACAACATAAAAAAAAGATAGAAGATTCATTATGTTGAAGACAGAAATTCTCATGAAAGTACTCTTATAAGATGAATACAATGGCATTCTAAATTATAGCTATTTTGTAAGATTTGCGAAGCTGATTCTAAAATTCAAAAGAAAGGTTAAAAAAAGGTGAATGTGAAAGGATAGCCAATATAATTTTTAAATGAAATAGACAAGATATATTCTTTTATAGATATCAATGTATATTATACATCTGAGTAACTAAAAATGCATTTACATAGGACTACACCAAAATAAATCAACAGAACATAATGAAAAGTCTAGAAACTGATTGATGTTTATATGGAAATTTAGAATACAATAAAAGTAGTATCTCAAATCAATAAAAAATCTGACTATTCAATATATTACTTCTGGACAATTGGTTATTTTTTTATTTAAATAAATAACATCCTTATCTATTACATATCATTTGCAAAAATAAATTTCAGATGACTTAAAGGCCTAAATGAATAACAGATATGATCTTCATCCAGAATACAGAATAACTATAAACAAATAAGACAAAGATGATCAATAGAAAAATGAGTAGTGGATAAAGACCAGTAATTCACAGAACAGAAAACCGAAATGGACAATATACCTTAAAATATATTCAGTCTCACTAGTAATTAACAAGATCCCACTTACATACACCAGATTGTCAAAGTATAGATTTAAAAAAAAATTGGCAATAAAAATACTTAATCTGACCTTACTCAAAGCATTAGATCTATCAGTAATTTCCAGATTATAGGAAATGCGAAGGAAATAACATATTAAATGACACCATGTTGAAACGAAAAGACAAATCCAGAATATGATAACCAACCTGGTGTCTTTAAAAGTCAATGTCGAGGGGAAAAAAAAAGTCAATGTCGGGAGCAGCAGATGGCGTAATGATTACATTACTGGACTTCCACATAGTCAACTGCAGTTTGAGTCCTAGACCCTGCGGCTGAAAACTCACACTGGGCACATGTGTGTGTGTGCCCAAAATCCCAAGAAGAAAATAGAGGAGAAGGGATTGCAGCATGGCCATCCCCCGGGGAAGGTAATTTCTTACTTTCTGTCTCTCTGTCTCTCCAGCAAGTGCACATGCCCTATAGCAAAAATTTCTCTCTTAAAAAAAAAAAGTCAATATCATGGAGAAAAAAGTTTGAGTATTGTTCAATAACAAGAGTCTAAAGAAAGATAACAAAATAAAATGAGCTACACTAAAACCAGGCAGACTCATGAAGAAATAAAAAATCTGAATAGACCTATATAATTGGATTAAATTAATTAGCAAAAAAAGAAATTTCATACAAATAAAACCCAAAATGGAAAGCTCTTCATTGGCAAATTCTACAGAATGTTTATTATACTAATCATTCACAAACTCTTCCAAAAAGAGAAGAGAAGGGAATATTTACTAACTCATTCTATGAAGCCAGTATCAACCTATACCAAAACCAGGCAAAGGCATGTATGACTGCACTAAACTGACTTCATTTTGTAAGAACTAATGTTATCTCGGGGCTCTCAATTCTCCACAATCCATGCTGTGGCCCTGAGCTGTTTAAGACAAAAACATATTTCCCTCACTGATGCTGTTGGTCCCCGTTGGGAGGATGATGATGCTGGGAGCCCGGGGCCAACAATGTCTCCAAGCCAGGTGTAGCCCATTCGCTATCCCTTAAAAAACTCCATCTTACTTCAAGGCTGTACAGAGTGCAGCAGAGTGCAGCTTGCTTCAATGCAATAAGGAGTTGAAGCTGTGAATGTTTCTGTGTCGCAATCCACCCAGTCTTTCCTGTCTGCCATTTTTTTTTCTTTTTTGTCTCAAAATCCTGTCTTCAAACAGACGTCACAAAAAAAAGAAAACTATGTAAAAATGCTCCTTATAAATATAGATGTAAAAGTTATCAACAAGAGTAGCAAATCAAATACAGCAGTATATAAAAATATAATCAAGTTGTATTAATATCAACAATATAAGATTAGTTCAACATAATAAAATCAATGAACACACCATATTAGTAATATAAAGGGGAAAAATTCACATAATTATCTCAATAGATACAGAAAAAGCATTTGACAAAACCCTACATTCCTCCTTCATAAAAGACAATCAACAAGCTAGAGATGCAAGAAACTTCCTCAACCTAATAAAGTACACCTATGAAAAGCCCACAAGTAACACTGAAAGCTTCCCTTTAAAGTCAGAAATAAAAAATGGACATCCACTCTCACCTGTCCTACTCAACATTATACTGGAGGACAATCTATCCAGAAAAATAAATAAAAGATACTCAGATGGAAAGGAAAGTAAAATTATCTCTGCTCACAGGTGACATAATCTTCTATACAGCAAATCCTGTGGGATCCCCTAAACGGCTGTTAGAACAAATAAATAAGATCAGCAAGGTTGCAGGAAAAAAGACCAATACCAAAAAAGAAAGAATGATCTAAAAATGAAATTAAGAAATCATTTTCATTTAACATATCTACAAGGAAATACTTATGAATAATTTTAGCCATAGGAATCCAAAAGTTATATTCTGAAAACACTAAAAGATTGTTGAAAGAAATTAAAACCTAAATAAATGTAAGGACATTCCACATTCATAGATTAGAAGATTTAATATTAAAATAGTAACACTACCCACACTGATGTATAGATTCAGTGCAATCTATTTTTTTTTTTTTTAGAGAGAGAGAGAATTTTTCTATAGGGCATATGTGCTCACTGTAGAGACAGAAAGAGACACAGAGACAGAAAGCGAGAAATTACCTCCCTGGGGGGATGACCACACCACAATCCCTCTCAGCCATTCTCCTCTCGGTCTCCTGCGCATGCACTTACATGCGCCTGGCATGAGTTTTAAGCCACCAGGTCCAGGACTCGAACCATGGTTGTCTACATGTGAGTCTAGTGACTCAACCATTACACCATCTGCTAGTCCCTCAATGCAATCTCTATCAAACTTCCAATGGCCTTACTTGAAGAAAGGAACAAAGTGATCCTAAAATTCACAAGGAAATGCAAACATCCCAAAATATGCAGAATAATCTTGAAAAATAACTAAGCTGGAAGATTAACACTTTCCGATTTCAAAACCTACTACAAAACAACAGTAATCTGGACAATATGGAACTGACGTAAAGATAGATATATACATCTATCACTGGAATACACTTGAGAGTCCAAGACTATTCAAAGGAAAAAGAACTATCTCTTCAAAAAATTGTATTGGGACCACTGGATATTGAAATGCAAAAGAATGGATTTTGATTCCAATCTTACTAATATTATATACAAAACTTAACTCAGAATGCTTCAAATAAAAGAATTAAGACAATAAAATTCAGAAAAAATATATGGACTAATCTTTTTGTGTTTGGGTAGGCAACATTTTCTAATAAATGACACCAAAAGTGTATGCAACCAAAAGAGAAAAAGAGGATAGATCAGACTTCATAAAGCTTAAAAACTTGGGCCAGCTCTATGGCCTGGTGGTTAAGATGGCCAGATTCTACATGGTGAGCCCTGAGGTTCAAGTCCCACACCTAGCAGCTTAAGAAACATGATAGGTGTGCATTTGTGTGTGCCCAAAATCCTGAAAGGAGGCAGAGATAAAGGAGAAGGGATTTTGGTGTGGGTACTTGCTTCTCTCCCTTTCTATATCTCTCTGGGGAGTATACATACCTTCTAGAAAAAAATAAAGAAATTTAGACACTTTTGAACACAGCTGTTAGGGGACTAGTGAGAGGGTACTGCTGCACATTGGCTGGGGCCATATTGTAAGCCAGGGTTTAGTTCTCAGCCTAAACTGAACAGATTAGGTGCAGTGGTTGTGTACCTGTGGTCATAGTTGACTGAGAAGGTGGAAGAGGAGGATTGTGACATGTTATATGGTATGACCCTGTCAAAACACCTATCTAGGGACCAGCAGTTAGTGTAATGGCTATGTCGCTGGACTCCCACTTAGTCGACTGCGGTTCACGTCCCGGACCCGGTGTCTTAAAACTCATGCCAGGTGCGTGTGCGTGCGTGCCCAAGATCCCGAGAGGAGAATAGAGGAGAAGGGATTGCGGCATAGCCATCCCCCCGGGGGGTGATTTCCCTCTTTCTGTCTATCTCTCTCTGTCTGTCTGGCGAGCGCACACACCCTATAGCAAAAACCTCTCCAAAAAAAAAAAAAAAAAAAACCAAAAAACTCCACCTATCTACTCTTCCCCCATCTCTCTCTCAAAGAAAAATTTTAAGTTTTATATTTCAAATGATACCATTGAAAAAATGAAAAGACAACACACAAAGTAAGAAAAATATATTTGTATATCATATATCTGATGAAGCACTTATATTGAGAATATGTAGGAAACTTTTACAATTCAATAATAAAATGATGGCCTAATTAAAAATAGAAAAATACATGAATAGACATTTCTCCAAAAAATACATATAAATGGCTAAAAAGCATACAAAGTTTCTCAAAACTAATAAAAATAACAAAAAAATTTTTAAAAGCATACAAAGATTCTCAACATCATTAATCATTAGGGAAATTCAAGTCAAAACCACAATCATATAACTACCTCGTGCCTACTAACACAGATATAAATTTTTAAAATCGAAAATAACAAGTACGGCAAGTCATTGGAAAAATTCTAAATTTCATACATTGCTGGTGGTAATGAAAATGATGTAGCTGCTGCAAAAAGAATCTGATTGTTTCCCAAGATGTTAAACAGAGTTATCACATGACCCAGCAATTCCACTGCTAGGTATATATCCAAGAGAAATAAAAACATATGTCCACACCAAGAGTTGTATTGTATATCTAAATGTTCATAGCAGCATTACTCATAAGACCAGAAGGTGAAGACAACCCAAATGTCCATCAACTGATATGTAAATAACCAAAAAGCAGTATATCCATACAATGGTATATTATTTAGCTATAAAAAAGAATAAAGTCTGATACACGCTACAACACAGATGAATCTTGAGAACACTGTGGCTAAGGAAATGAAGACAAAAACAAAAGGCCACATATCGTGGGATTCCATTTCTATGAAATATTTAAAATAGGCAAATCCAAAGAGGCAGAAAGTAGATTAGTGGTTGCCAGGAACTGGGGAGGGGGGGGGTAAGAGAGAATGGAGAGGGGGGCAACTGTTAACAGGTAGGTACAAGATTTATTTGGGGGGTAATGAAAATGTTCTAGAATTAGATACTGAAGATGGTTGTACAATCTAATGGATATATTAAAAATCACTGAAATGTTCAACTTTAAATGGATTTTTTAGCATGTTCATTATTATCTTGACAAAAATCCAATTAGTTAAACTTGACTGGATTCTAGTTGTCAAAATAAAACATTAAAAATGACATTTTATGACACCTGGGGAAGTTTGAATGTGAACTGGATATTAAACAATGTAAGGATTAGAAAATTATTGTGAATTTCTGTAGGTGTAATAAGATATTCTGCAAACCTCGGACCAGTAGTTAGTGTGATGGCTATGTTGCTGGACTCCCATGTAGTCGACCGCAGTTTGAGTCCTGGACCCCGTGGCTTAAACTCACGCCAGGCGCGTGTGCATGCATGCTCAAGATCCTGAGAGGAGAATGGAGGAGAAGAGATTGCAGTGTGGCCAATTCCCCTGGGGGTCATTTCTCGCTCCCTGTCTCTGTCTCTCTGGTGAGCGCACGTGCCCTATAGCAAAAACCTCTCAAAAAAAAAGGTATTCTACAAAGCTAAATTGCATTTAAGTAGGAGAATGCCCTTATTTTTAGGAGATGCTTGCTGATATATTAAGGGTCAGGAATCATATTTACAACTTACATAGAAATGGTCCAGCAAAAAATGATAGGTGATTGATAAAACAAACATGTAAAATGCTAATAATAATTGACTTTGAGTGGTAATTACATAGATATTCATTATAAGTCATATTTTCCAATGTTTTAATTTTTTCAGAATAAAATCTTAAAAACACATTTACAAAGAATTGAGGAAACGTACATTCACACACTGTAGTAGAAATTAAATTTTGAAAAGCCATTTAGGAGTGCAATTTTGCAGTATTTAATAAAATGAAAAAGGAGGGCATTCACCTATGACCTCCCCAATTCCCATTTTTGATTACAGAAGAAGGAATAAACTAAGACATTCACCAAAGCATTCACTATCTGTAACACCAAAACACTTGAAACAACCTAAATATGTATTAATGAGGGGATGATCACATAAATTGAGATATATTCATAATAAACCACACTATGCAGCAATTTATGTAAATGAACTACATCTAAATGTACATGATAATTTCTTCAAGATAATGTCTGTTGAAAGAGGAAGTTGCAGAATGATATGCACTGCATAGCATACGTACAAAAACACCCACACACAGGGTGGACCCCGTAGCCTAATGACTAAGGTAGCTACATCTTACATGGTTCACTACAGTTGAATCCAAACCCTGACAGCTTGAAAAACATGCTGGGTACATGGATGTGCATGCCCAGATCCCCAAAAGGAGGGAGAAATGCAGGAGAAGGGGACTGCCTTATAGACTAGATTGTTACACAAATTAAAGTCTTGTAGTGAACGCTAGGAAAAGGTTTCTACTAGACAAGCAGAGTCTACCAATAAGATCTCTAGATTTAAAATTCCAAATTTTCTTTTTCATTCACTCCCATATTCAATAAATATTTATTGTGCATTTATTACATACCAGGCACTCTTCTGGGCCCCGAGGATGTAGAAGTGAAGAAGACAAACAATTTACCTGCTCCAATGGGCATAATTATAAAAACTTTCAACAGATGTAAAATTCTTTTCTAGAATTCAAATTTAGACTATCTTGTTTAGAAAGTGACAGCCCACTCTGACCACCCAAACTCATCTCTCTCTCTCTCTCTCTCTCTCTCTCTCTCTCTCTTTCTGCTTAACCCCAAGGCCCAAGGCTCAGGACTAAGTTCTAGATTTCATTTCCTGCAGCACCTGAGAGCTTTGTGCCACTTATCACTTTGTGTCTCTATTTTACAACTTTTCCCCTACACCACCACCACCACCACCAGGTTTGTCTTGTGGTGTCTAGACATAGGCATAGGACAAATAAGTCCTTCAACTGAAACCAAACACTCACTGTCTTGTCCTCATTAGGGAGCCTATTATATACTCTCTGCCCAAGCCCTGACACTGGCTGGTGCCTATCGGCCAACGGAAATAGAACAATCAGTCTCTAATATGCTTTTTGGCTTCCACCAGCAGGTTAAGTTGAAGCCTAGCATGGAGGATGAGGCCTTGCTTACTGGCTACAGAAAAGGATAGAATAATAGTTTGAGATTGTTTCCAGCAGCTCCTTCTGAGCTGAGAGGCTAGGTCTAGGGATCTAAAGGCCTCAACCCAGTTCCGCTATGAGCTCCTTTATCTTGCTAAGTCATAGATTGGCAGTGAGTAAAAATTATAATAGCAGTATTCAAGTTATGACATTAGGAAACAAGGCAGATTTATAAAAAGCTTTACAAGTCTAGATGAAATTGCTGATGTTGTTGCTACCAGATGCATCGTTTCTAGTGTTTAAGGGTTCAGAGTGTACATTTGTATTAGGAATGCAAAATAGCAGTCATGACTCTATAGCTAGGGTTTTCTCGCAAAAGACCACAAAGTCACTTAAAAGCATTCTCCATTGCTTATCTTGATATCTTTGTGTGTAGTGAGAGGCATCACAATAGGTCTTTAAAAAGTTCATTGAGGGGCCAGCTCTATGAGGCAGCAGTAATGAGCTGCTTGAGAGAAGTTAGATACCATATGGCAAGCCAGTTTAAAATCGCCGGCCCCTTCAGCCTAAAATACACTGGACATGCGCCTAAATGTCCAAGGATCTGATGGACTGGAAGACTGGAGGAAAGAGATCATGGTACAACCAAACCGTGTAGAGGGTGTTCCTCTCCTTTCCTCTTCACATACATGCACATACATTCTATTACAAATAAAGACCCAGAAAAGTTTAAGGTTATGGGAAAATGGAATTAAAGTGCAAGAGATTTCAAGATAAAACGTCCTTTTGAAATCCTGGCATGACCCTTTCACCATACACATTTCTACCTGTATTAGGAGGCTGATGGTAGTGAGGATTGCAATGCTTCTTTACTATTCAAGTTTGGGGCTCCCTGCCTGGGAAAGAATCCACAGAGTTGTTCAAGAGAGAGAGAAAACTGTCAGGGAGAGGCTGGAGCAACTGAAGATTATTTAAAGCCACATTTTCTACTTGTACTTTTTGAGAGCTAAGAGATATGATAAACACATCCCTTGAAATAGAAATTTCCTATACCCTTCAGTTGCTTTAAACTCTTCAAAATATCCTGCTCCTATTGCCTTGAATTCTCATCTCTGGGCTGATTCCCCAATCTCTGTCTCCTCCTCAGTCTTTCCTGCAGAATTGTAGACATACATTGAAACTTTCCCAGACACCTCAGGAGATAAGTAAAAATCAGCATATTTTATGCTAAACCTGTCTTTCTCCCCTCCTAACCAGCAGAAATTTTCCCAAACGTGTGTGTGTGTGTGTGTGTGTGTGTGTGTGTGTGTATGTTTAAAGTTTACTCATTTATTTCTTCCATGAGAGATGAGAGAGAAAGAGAGAGAGAGAGAGAAAGAGAGAAAGAGGGACAAGCACCCTAACTGGATCCTCACGCTGAAAACCACATCCGTCTGAGTCAGCCTAGATCATGGGTACACGTATGCACACTTGGTATGTACATGGAAGCCCTGGGACTCATCTGATTTCCTTCTTATGTTGTTTTAATGGCAACAAATTATGGAGTCATCATTTATCTGTTCCTTTCACCCCTATAACTTTTCTATTCTTTTATTTTTAAAAATTTGCTATATGGCATGCTCACTCACTGGAAAGAGGTAGGGAAGGGGAGTGAGAAACCACTCCCCAGGAAGATGATCATGCCATAATTCCTTTTCCTCTTGGCATTTGGGGCGCACATGAGCACGCATGCACACATGTGCCCAGGATGTTTTACTAGCTGCTAGGTCCAGGACCTGAATTGTGCAACTGGCTGTGGAATCCAGTCATCTTAACCTCTGCACCATCTGCAGGTCTTTTTCTCCGCCTTATTTTGTCAGAAAGTGTGTGTGTTTGCCTGAGAGAAATGGAGAGACAGAGAGAGAGGAAGAGGTAAGAGTTAGAAAGCTCTCCCCCCCACTTCTAATCATTATATTTTACTGATCTATCTTTCTTTTTTTTTTGACTAATGAATGGACAATTACTTATTGCTTAATTGATTTGTGGTCCCAGTTTGATACTCTGTAATAGAAATAGTACCTAGGAGGAGTCTTCCATTGTTTCCAAATGAAATTTGGGTAGGATTAGAATAATATAGATTTTTATCTTTCATTTTGCTTCTTATTGCCACCATTAAATTAAAGGCTTGGGACCAGCAGTTAGCGTAATGGCTATGTCGCTGGACTCCCACGTAGTCGACCGCGGTTCGAGTCCCGGACCCGGCGGCTTAAACTCACGCCGGGCGCGTGTGCGTGCGTGCCCAAGATCCCGAGAGGAGAATGGAGGAGAAGGGATTGCGGCGTGGCCATCCCCCCTGGGGGGTGATTTCCTGCTTTCTATCTCTCTGTCTCTCTCTGTCTGTCTGGCGAGCGCACGCGCCCTATAGCAAAAACCTCTCCAAAAAAAAAAAAAAAAAAAAAAAAAAATTAAAGGCTTTATTGCCTGTTATCTGTATTACTTCAGGGACCACTGTACTGTCAACCCAATTCATTTACTCAATGTTCATTCAATTCATATTTATTGCATATATATTACATGCCAGGCACTGTTCCAGGCATGTGAGAAACAATGACAAATAAGACAAAGATGTTTCCTAGTCTAACGAAGCTTATATTTGAGTTGTGTGTTGGGGAATTGGGAATAAACTATTGAAGAACAAAATAATTTGTTCTTGCCCATGGAAGAAATAAATAAATAAAACGTAAGAACTATGAAGAAAATAGATGTGATGGCAAGAAAAGGAGGCTACGTAAGGTGGTTAAGAAAAGCCTTTTTGAGCTGATGACATTTGTGCTGAGACCTAAATGGCAAGAAGGAGCCAGTTACATGAAAAGACCTACGGAAAGAACATTCCAAGAAGAGGGAAGAGTTGGTGCAGAGGCTTGTAAAATAGAACATAAAATACAGCAAGACTCAAATACAGTGTGCAAAACAGAGTGTGGCATAAGATGAGGCTGAAAGGTGTACAGGGGCCAAGTTTGAATTTTGTTGCAAGTGCAATGGGAATCTATTGGACAGTTTCAAGCAGATTAGTGACACGACCTTATTTACATTTTTTTCATTGATTTCATGATTGAGCATGAACATGTATGTGACAGAGAGAGAGAGAGAGAGAGAGAGAGAGAGAGGAAGAGAGAGAGAGAGAGAGAGAGAGAGAGAGAGAGAGAGAGATGAGCACCCTCCAAGAGTCTGATCATACTGTGATCCTCTTCCTCTAGTCCTCTAGCCTATTGGATCTTGGGCACCCACTAGTGTGTGTTTCAGGCTGACCAGGTCAGGGATTCAAACTGGGTTACCATGTGAGATATAGCTTCTCTTGAGCTTATATTGCTGCACCATGGAGTTGCCCCTGATTTACATTTTTACAAGCTCACTATGTAGGCCCTTTGGAGAATTCACTGTAGACCCCACAGTTGATGATAACAAGGAGTAGCAAAAGTGAAGAGACCAGTTAGGAGAGTAATACAGTGGTTAAGAAAGGTGATGTCTGTGGCTTGGACCTGGGTGAGGCATTGGAAATAGAGAACAGGGATGGGTTTTTGGTATTTTTGTGGAGAGAGGGGTGCCATAGAATTTGTGGATAAATAGATGAAGAGTATGTGTTGAGCAAAAGAAAGTAGAATCAAGAAAGGGGCTTAGGTTTTTGTCTTGGAAGCATAGTACTATTTACTTACAAGGGGAAGCTTGAGTGAGATAGGAAGTTTGGTGCAGGGGAAGGAATTACACAGATCAAGAAGACATTTTTGGCCATAATAAAATTTAGACTTCTAAGTAGAGATGTTAGGTATATAGGAAGATATAAGAATCTGAAGGTTAGTGGAGAAGTAAGAGCTGAAAATACAAACATGAACACCATAAGCATGCAGACAGTATTTTTTAATTTAAGAGAATGCTGAAAAAGAGAAGCAGGGCACCTAAAACTGAGCTGTGGTGTTTGTCAACTTAGAGATTAGGTAGAGAAGAAATAGTTAACCAAGACTGAGACAGAATGGCTAAAGAGATATGAGAAAACCCAGGAGAGTATCAGCTTGTGAAAATCAAGAGAAGAATGTTTCAGAGAAAGGAAGGAAGAAGTAATAACCAGGGGATGTGACTCCATGGTGGTCACTTAGGTGCTCAACAAGAGTACTGACATGTCTGCAGCAAGTTTAGAAGACACTAATATGTGAAGAAATGGAAACAATGAGTATAAACACTCCCTTCCCTGGCAAAGTGTGCTACCAGGGCAACAGAGAAATGGGGAGAAGCTGGCAGAGAGTATGGAGTCAAAGCTGGTTTTCATTTAGTTATTTGAAAGCAGCAAACTACCATTATATATGTCTGGAGAAAGAAAGATTGATGGTACAGAAAAGAAAGATACCAATACAAGAGAAAGTTCTTGAAGTGGCCAGAGGAGATGTGATATCCTGTACCCTGTTGTCAGAATACCTTCCAAAACAGAAGTTTGGATAATGTAATTTCTCTGCTCCAAAATGCCCCATGACTCTCTACTGTCTAAATAAGCCCAAATTTGTGGCCTGGTATTTAAGTCCAGCTTCAACCAAACTTTCCAACTGTGTTATCCCTCAAAAAGATCCTATGTGTAATATATGCAAAGCCATCACAAGCCACTCACTGATACCTTCATACCTGGTGTATGGTCACATCTATAGATTTTGGTGGTTCTCTTTGAACTTACTTCTTTCCGCCTGTTGAAAGGCTACTACTTGTGGTCAGATGCCTTCCGTGAGGCTGCAGGCAAGAACTGATTCCTTCCTTCTCTATTTCCTATAACACTTTATAATTTTTAAGGCCTGTATAAAAACTACAACAATAGTAATTATATATAGTCTTCTCAGCTTATAGAGAATGTATGTATCTTCTCATTTAGTGTCATAATTATCATTGTCCTCTATTATAACAAGTTGAGCCTGAATATGTGTCTTATCTCCCCCAGTAAATGAGCAACTCTCTAAGGTCAGGGACTAGGCCTTAGTCCTCTTTGTATCTCATATATGACACAAAGTAGATGCTTAATAAATGTACAGTGATGGAATAACTGCATATTCCTCTACAGACAAGTGTATCTCACTTATTGCAGGAAACATATTTCTGAGAAATCATCCAGAATTGGGACCAGTAGATGGTGTAGAGGTTATGTCACTGGACTACCACATGACTGACTGTGGATCAAGTCCCAGAACCAGTGGCTTCAAAATCACACTGGGTGCATGTGTGTTCATACCCAAGATCCCAGGAGGAGAATGGAGAAGGGATTGCAATGTGGCCAACCCTTCATGGGAGTAATTTCTCACTTCCCCTCTCACCATGTGTGTCTCTCTCACCAGTGAGCACACATGCCCTAAGGCAAAAACCTCTTAAAAATTCTGAATTTATATAAATGAATTGTTTATGGCATTTACCTCAGAGACTATCAGTTTTAAAGAGGCTTGTCACTCATTCACTGGAGAGCACTAAATCTCCACCCTCTGATGTGGCCAGGTGCTGTGGCCTATGTGTGTTCTAGGGCAGTACTAGCATGCCGAGAGCTATATACAGTATGTATCAACTTGCATCATTAGCCACGTTCTGCTGCATTAAGGGTTATAAACACTGAGAGAATGCATATGAGAAAAGAGGAGAGTAAAATACTTACAGTATTTAATATTTATAATAATAAGTAACACATAGTTCATATTATGTGCTAATAATAGTCTGAATATTTTACACGTATCTTATTTTTTCTTACAGAACTCCTATGAATAGGCACTACCCATATCCCAATTTTACAGTTGTGGAAACCAAGGCATATAGAGGTTAAGTGACTTGGCCAAGGTCACGTGGGTAGCAAGTTGTGAACTAAAAGCTTGAATCCTTTACCCCCTCTGTACTCTGGTTCTTAACCACTACTCTACATTGCCTCAAAATATTATATGATATTTTATACTTTCTAAGGACTCTAATCTGTATCACTTGTATCTTCACAATGAGTCTATGTAGTAAACTAAGCAAAGCTACGTGGCCAGTTACAGAGGAGTAAATAGGAGGCCAGTGAAGGAAAGTGACTTGTTAAAGCCATACACTTGTTTGACCAAAGGTATCTTACTCCTTCTCTACACAGTATCATCCCACCTATTGCAGGGAGAACAGGTTAGCTTCCCACCCTTTAGAGTTGAATCATTTTCATCCATCCTTTTACTAACAACAAACATGCAGAGTTAATGTATGTAAAACAGCCAGCACAGTGCCCAGCAAATAATAAGCACTGAGCAAATGATTCTTGTCTTAGCTCCCATACAACTCTCTCTGCCCACCTTCATCAGTCAAGGCTTTCTAACGGCTCCCAGTTGAGCAGGTAGGTCAGCAAGGGGGGGCCTTGTTAACAATAAGAGATGAGGTTACAGAATTAAATTTAGATCAGTAAATGAGAAGGTTAGGTTAATTAGGCTTAGTGGCATGGCAGTGACAGAAACAAAAGCTTAGAAGCAGAGTCAAATAGAGGTAACCAGTGTTGAAAAATTTCTCCCCACTGGAGCCTCAGACCAGCATCACCAATGCAAATAAGAGTTGCCACTGCCCCACAGCATAGCCCAGTCTTGATTCACTGAAACAGTAAGTGCAATGGAGTGAAATCAGCCATAAAAGCAGTTGCCTAGAATCTTGAGGCCAGAACTACCTAGAGGAAGATAAATATTGCTCATTATAATAGAGCCTCTAAAGTCAGAGGTGTGGGACTAGGCATGACTACTGGTAGGACATGTGGTCCATACTTCACAGAACAGATCTAACTTCTGTTCAGTGAATTAAACTTTACAATTATCTTCCTTTGTCAACTTTCCTATTAGCTTCCTTCTCGTTATCTTGGGCAAACAAGTATCAGACATTGAGTGCAATCACATCACATATAAAGAAATAGCAAGCTTACTGAAATCTCTTAGATAAAAAAGAAACTCATAACCATATGTTAAATTATCCACAATTCTTCTTAAATATCAATAGAAATACTGTGCTCAAAATACCAGAAAATATAACTGTTGAAAATAAAAATATAACATAATCCTGGCAACCTGGCAGTATTTGCCCACAACATAGTAAAAAGTGTTAGCAGAGTGGTTCTGCCTTTCATTTGTGTCAAATCACCTTAGCACTTTCGAATTGACATTCAAGGTAATTTCATATACATTTTGGGCACTTTTCCCATTGCTTACCCTTGTTGGCCTCTTTCCAGACACCTGTGCCTAGTTATACCTGTAGCATCTGCAGAGGATCCTTGGGAAGAATAGCTAATGACACCTAAGCTCTAAATGGAAATCAATTTCATTCAGGAGACAAGGAGAGGAGGAAATGTATGGGGAGATCAATGACTAAGGTGTCTGCTTACTGAGCTTCTCTGTATAGTCTGTGTAGACCATTGCAAGCTTTCATGTCATATGTCAAAACTTGAATCTTCCATCTCCCCGCCATTTCTGAATCTCCTATGCCAGCACCCTCCCTGCCCCCCCCCCAAATGCTGAGGTTCAATAATTCAGCTTCTGTGGGCAATTCCAAAATGGCAGGTTTTCTTGGAGTTTCTGTTCTACTAACCTGCTTAAATGCATTCCAATATCAACTTCTGGTAGTCACAGATGATGGCACAGATGGAAAAATTAAGACTCACATATAAAAGCACTCCAGAATTCTAGTATATAGGTTCTCCAAAACTGCACCTGAGAAACTGCTACTACAGGGTGGGAGACAATGGTAGACGGCAGAGGAGACCTTATTTATCAGCAGTAGTGACCCAGCCACCACAGTAGCCAAGAAGGCTCCTGTGTATTTGCCATCAATCAGACCTCACTCACAGCCACACCCACCTCCTTGTTTCTATAGCAACATACCAAGGCGCTGGGACAGAAAGATAAATTAAAAGACCAGGAACCTTAACACTTCAGCTTTGGAAAACTTGATAATCGTTTTCTAGGAATTTCCTATACAAGCAAAAGTAGGGTGTAGCACATTGGGGACAACACTCCTCTACCATTTTATAATGTGATGGTTACACATTGTGGAAGCCTAAATTCTCTCTCACACTGTCACTAATTCACTGTGGCCCTGGGTAAGTCACTTCAAGAAGTTTTCTTATGTAAAAAACGTATAGTTTTAGCTTCCCATTTCACATGCCTAACTGAAAGCATAATAAGAGCATTGTATGTAGTATGCTCTCAGTTAAAAATATCTGAAAATCAATAAAGAACTCCCCTGGGTGCCATCTTACACTACTGAAGCCACTACTGAAGGACCGTGGTTTGGACCCTAGGTTGACCTGAAATATACTGGATGTATTCCGATGATTCTTGCTGCCTGAGGACTGGGGTTAGGGGAGTCAGAGGGATTGAAGCATGATTTGACCCTGCCAAGAGTACTTATCTCTTTTTCTTTCTCTCTCAAGAAATAAAATAAATGAACTTTTAAAAATCAATAAAGAGAGACCAGCAGTTAGCGTAATGGCTATGTCGCTGGACTCCCATGTAGTCGACCGCGGTTTGAGTCCCGGACCCGGTGGCTTAAACTCACACTGGGCACGTGTGCGTGTGTGCCCAAGATCCCGAGAGGAGAAAAGAGGAGAAGGGATTGCGGCGTGGCCATCCCCCCCTGGGGGGTGATTTCTTTCTTTCCGTCTCTCTGTCTCTCTCTGTCTTTCTGGTAAACGCATGTGCCCTATAGCAAAAGCCTCTCCAAAAAAAAAAATCAATAAAGAGGACCAGCAGATGGTGTATTGGTTATGTCACTGGACTCCCACATGGCCGACCACAGTTTGAGTCCCAGACCTGGAGCCTTGAAACTCACATTTGGGCACGTGTGTATGCATGCCCAAGATCCAAACAGGAGAATGGAGAAGGGATTGCAGCATGGCCATCCTCCCTTTGGGGAGTGATTTCTTGCTTTCTGACTCTCTGTCCCTCTCTGTATCTCCAGCAAGCACATGCGCCTTATAGCAAAAATATCTCTCTCTAAAAAAAAAAAAAATCAATAAAGAACTAACAAGGTAGTATTATAGGACAGAACTGAAATGATACTGGGGACCTAAAGAGATGAATAAGCATGCTGGTAGCTGCTATGGCCCTAAGGGTAATTTTTAATGCCAGCAAATCTCAACTTTCTTGTTGAAAGCTTTGTGGGTCAAGGGGGACAGGAATCAAAGCCCAGAGCCAATAGGTGAGAAATCTCATAGGAAATGCTTTCCACAGAAAACCAGGACTCTCACTCAATTATTATACCTGCAGGCTAAGGGTGAACCACACATGAACTTGTGGACTTGCAGCCTTAGTTTATATTATCCAGAAACTATGTCATAAACTTAAGTTGGCCCCAACTAACAGTGCTCAAGGATCTTGGCTAAAGTAAACACAAATTTTATCTCTAAAGAAATATAATTTTTTTCTTGGGCTTCATATTAAATACAATGACTAGCATATGAAGATAACCAGACATAATGAAATAAGACACCATGTCTGAGTACCTGCAGAAAAGGCAAACAACAGGAACAGACTCTCAAAGACTTCTGATAGACGTATCAGAGACAGACAATAAAATGGTGCTTACTATGTTAAAAGAAATGGAGGTAGACTGTTCTAAGGTTTGATGTTACCCATGAGCAGAGTAAAAGTATGGTTTAAAAACTACGATGGCCTTTACATTCAACTTTTAATTTCTGAATGTTCATTGATCTCTACTGCCTTGTTGTCTTACAAGTGGAGTGTTGAGTGGTGGAGTGGCTGTTTACTCAATATTCAAGGAAACTGACTGACTCAAAAAAATCAGAACATGGGCACAAAAAGGGTATAAAATAGATGTAACCTCTTCTTTATGGACCAACTAAGAGCATGGACATAAGCAGTCAGGGGAAAGTGCAGGGCATAGGCAAGGGAAAAAGCAGGGCAAACTAAGAACTAGCACAAGTATGAAAAATTGGTGTTTTGGGGCCAGCAGTGGTGTGGGGGTTAAGGTGTTAGACTTAACCCCCACATGGTTGACCACAGTTCAAAACCCAGACCTGACAACTTGAAAATCACACCAGGTATGTGTGCTTACAAGTCCAAAAATCCCAGGACGGGAGTGGAGGAGAAGAGATAGCGGGATGTCCATCCCTCCTGGAAGGTGATTTCTCATTTTCACTCTCACCATATCCCTATGGCAAAAATCTTATATATATATCTATATATCTATATATCTATATAGATATATATATAGGTATATATATCTATATAGATATATAGATATATATATAGATATATAGATATATAGATATATATACACACATACACACTTAAATCTATCTATCTAAATACCTGGCCATTCAGTGAATTCACTTTTAGAGAATTAGTTTTTGGTAAATCGATCTAGAACCATTTGATGCGGGTTAAGCATTCCTCATTTGATAGTCTGGAATTCAAAATATTCAAAAATCTGAAACTTTAATTTTTAAAAAGTAGTTCATAATAGGGAATGTGCATACACATGCATGCATGCAAGAGAGGGAGATAGAGAATGCACCCTTAGTCATGTCTTGTCACAACACAATCCCCATTTCCCAGCCCTCCAGCTTGTCGGAATCATGAGCACACACGTACACTCCCAGTGTGTTTTCAAGCCACCGCAGGGATTGGAGCACATAGCCAGCCAGCCATGTGGTTTCCAACAATGCAGTTTAGCCTACCACCATCTGCACTACCAGGCTGGGCCAAAACATAAAACTTTTTAAGCACCTGTATGACACCACAAGTGGAAAATTCCACACCTGACATCATGTGACAGGTTGCAGTCAAAATACTGTAATACAAAAATATTGCATAAAATTATCTTCAGGCTATATTTATAAGGGGTGTATGAAACATAAATTAATTTCATGTTTGAATTTGGGTTCCATCCCCATGATATCTCATTATATGCATGTAAATATTCCAAAATATGACAAAAAAATCTGAAACACTTGTCATCCCAAGCATTTTGGATCAAGGATACACACAGTGTATGTGTTTGCGACATTTTGGTTTCTCCTGTTTCTTGTTCCAGAGAGCAGCACAAGGGAATGAGAATGGTTAGCAGGACTGGTTTCCTGGGTATGAGTGCAATCTGCACGATGGCACAGGGCCCACACTCAGAAGAACCTTATGCTTAGTTTAAGAAGATGCCTCCTGGGACGAGCAGAAAGCATAATGGTTATGTTGCTGGACTCCCAAGTAGTTGACCATGGTTCAAGTCCTGGACCCAATGGCTTAAAATTCAGGCTGGGCGCTTGTGCATCTGTGCAAAAGATACCTAGAGAAGAATGGAGGAGAAGGGATTGTGGTGTGGCCAATCTCCCTGAGGGTTGATTTCTTACTTTGTCTCTTTCTCTCACCGGCAAGCACACGCTTCCTATAGCAAAAATCTCTCTCTTAAAAAAAAAAAAAAAAAAAAAAAAAAAAAAAAAAAAAAAAAAAGATGCCTCACAGTTCTGCTTTGTTAGGTCTAGAAAATTATGCAACCCCTCCTGATAGCTGGAGTATAAGTGGGCAGCATCAGAATGCTAGGATAAAGCCAATAGTCACCCACTGAGTTTTGCCAACCTAGTGACTCATGAAAGCACCAAACCTAAGGCTAAATAAATGAATATCCAGGGTCACCCCATGTACCTCATGAGTGGAAATGAAAACAGATACCAGGGCATCAAGAACAATTTGAGGACTACTACTGGATTATTAGAAAAGTTATGACATATTTTTCTATGTTTTTCTATGCAAGATATTCCAACAACTAATATAATACCACATATCTGTCCAGTTCTTACTATATACCAGGCTCTGGTCTAAGTCCTTTGCATAGAATATCTAATTAATTTCTTCTTATGAGCAGGGAACTATATTAGGTGCTATGGGAAATACAGAAATCATTTGAAAAGCCTCCTTCTAGAGAAGAGCTTACTGGCTAGTTGGATAGAGACATATAAGCAGGAGTAAAACAATGGAAAAAACAGCATGTGTTCAATGCCAAATGTATGATAGGTCTGAGAAGTAACATGATGGGAGGTCATAGAAAGGAATTCCCCTGTGTTGGAGTAGTCAGAGAAAGTTTCCTAAAAAATCTGAGCCTTGAGATGAGTCTTGAAGAAAAGCAAGGTCCCGGATACACAGGTGAGAATTTCAGGAACTCTAGGCAAGGAAAACAGTATGGAAGAGAGAGGGGGGAAGAGAAACCCTCATATGGCAGTAGGGAATGGGGGTAGGATGAGGTCGAACTATCTTTCTGAAGTAGAAGGGACATAGGAAGAGTGGGGAAAGCAGCTAGAGTTTCCGGAAAGAGGAAGATATGGAAGGTTTAAAATGCCTTCCATAGAAGAAATAGCAGCAAAGGTTTGGGGCAAAGGAGTGGCACAATGAAGGGATATTTGGAAAACCTAAACCTGGAGGCAAAGACAGGAGTACTGAGTAAGGCAAGTGGCTCTGGGGTTATCCAGGTGGAGTTCAAATTTTGTCTAAAAAGATATGGCCAAATTATATCCCAAACATTCCCTCAGACTCTCCCGGAGGGCTATCACCCAAGAAGGCAAAGTGAGAGCAATTCTGTGTCCCTTCCCTAGTCCTCCCTTATCCTCATCCCTTCAAGGGCCTGTCTGGACACCAGCTCTTGCCTCAGTGAGTATGCAAACACCAATATGTGCCAAAGTGTTGCCATAGAAACCGTTGCTTCATTTCTTTCAGAGTGCTCTGCAGCCTCAAGGCTTCCTGCTTTGGGAGGCTTTTAGCAAACGTTTGAAGAAAGTGGCAAATGCATCAGCCAGAAGTGTACATGTTTAGAAGTGGCTGGTGGGATAGGGACAGGAAGAAAGGGGCTATGTCATGATATAGGGTATACTGAAGGACTGACTCAGCTGTAGGGGCCACTGATAATGACCCTTTAAAGCCACAGTGCCTATAGTTAATAGGAGGAGACCCTAACAATGAACTTAACTCTTTCCATCCCCACTGGGTTATACCCTAGGGCCTGAAAGTCTCTCTCAACAGCTCTCCTTCCCTACCCACCTCCACCCCACCCCTACTCCCCCAATGCATTCCCCAGCCTCTCAACTCCCCACCCCCGCCACCAAGGAGACCACCAGTGTCACTCTGGACTTCTTTCTGGCACAAGTTAAAATAATGGGTGAAGGCTGGTAGAATCACATGGAATAAATACAAGAGGGCTGACAGGGCCAGAGACAAAAACATCCATAATGATAACAACCAGAAATAAATCTTAGTTTATTCTGTGCAGGTCACTGTATTAAGCTCTTCATAGGGGTTTCCTCATTTAATTTTCACAATATCCTGCATGGTTGGTCTTATGACCCTCAAGTGCCTAACTAATTTACCCAGACAGAGGGAATAGGTGGCAGAGCTGGGAATGTGAACCATGATTTGTCATATGTACTTAACCATGCTGTCACACTGGTTTTTTTTTTTTATTTATTTATTAGGTCGTCAGAAAAGTCTGACATATTTTTCTGTTTTTCTATACAAAAAATGCATTATGACTTTTCTAATGACCCAATATTTATGTATGTGATATAGAGTGTACACAAACTGTATATATTTCTTAGTTATATTTATCTATTTCCAGTAATTGATCCATAATAATGATGATGCTGATTATGAGAGTTAATGCTTACTAGGCACTTTGTTTTTGCCAAGAGTGCTAAGTGCTTTACCTCCATTCTGTGTATGTGGTTCTCACAACGACCCAATGAAATCAGGGACTTTTATTATCATTTCTATATTAGAGAACAGGAAATTGAGTCTTGGAGAGGGTAAATGATTTGTTCAATAGAGTTTGACTAAGTAGGGGACATGTATCCAGGTCTCTGATTCCAACGCCATATTTGCAGCTACTGAGAGGCAATCTCTTTTGGACCTCAGCTGAGTCTTCTAGTGCAGGCAAACCTCCACCCTCCACTACTCTAATGATGTCTTGGAGACAATTTTTTTTTGCTATGTTCACTTTTCTGGGATGGTTAAACTCCTCCAGGGGCCCAGCCCTTCTCTGACATGCAGGATGTCCCCTGGATTCTCAGGATCGTCAGTCTTGCTTCAGTTAAAACCCTAAGTATTATATGCCTCACAGAACCCCTCTGAGCCCCAGGTAACCCAGGGCTTATCTGTGCTAGGGAGATTTAGCATCTACTTATTTGTTCATGCCTTGCCTTCCTGTCTTAGACTTGAGCCCAGTTCAGGGCTGGTAATACTGATATTCTATCTCCAATAATTCAGGAAGTTGCATCTGTGTGAGCTGCAGTCTAGCCTAGTTCTCCAAGTAAGAAATCATTTCTGCCCCAGTTCTCTCATTGCCCTTTGTCTGCATGGTCTATTAAAGCATCAGCCGGTCTGCTGAGCTTAGTGTAAGTCTACCACTCTCTCAGCTCATCATTGACCAACCTCACCTGGAGGTTGACTTCTCCTGGTCTTTAGTGAGAGTGACAGTGGCGGAGGGTAGACCAATAGATGCTATTCTCTGCCCAAATAAGAGGCTAAAGTCAAATGGCAGATGCAGGTACAGCAAGGTCAGATATAAAACTGACAAGCTGATGGCATCAGTTTTATGACATGATAATTCCTCTCCTCTAATAGCAACAGGGACTTCACAGATGTGGAGAGTGTAAATCAGCAAGTGACATCCAGCACATTAATGAGACAGTTTCACCAAAAGCCTCTTGTCAATCAAAATTGACCAGGAGCTGACAAGGTGGCAGAAAGTAAAACTGGTTTCCAAAGTAAAACTGGCTTTCAAAGTTCTTCTGCTTTGTGAGCAAGGAATGAGTAGTTGGTTGAGCCTACCCTTAATATTTTGAAATTTCATGAATTGATTTTGAAATGTCATCCAAAAAAACACAACCTTAAATGAGGGTGAGAGTAGTCTAGAAGAAAAAACTCTACTGTAAAGTTCTGGCTTAACCTGGGCTTTATCCTAGGTCTGCCTTACTAGTGGCTAGCTGGGTGACCTTGAATGGCAAGTCACAGAACTTTTGATCAGGAGGTGACAGTAAATTCCATCTTGTCCAATTCTCTTAACAACAACAACAACAAAATGCCAGAGGGCACACAGATTCAGGGAGAGATAGACAAAAGGAAAATGAAAAAACACCACCTAAGGGGCATCATCATGCCTCAATCCCTTTTCCTCCATTTTTCCCTTCTTTTGGGATTTTGGGCACATATATGCATGCGTGCATGCACACACACACACACACACACACACACACACACACACAGCACCTTTTTCAAGTTGCTGGGTCCAGGACTGAAACCACACAGTATGCCATATGGAATCCAGCTCCCTTAACCACCAGGTCATGGACTGGCCTTTGTCCAATCCTCTCTTAATGCATGAATACATTTTTTAAATAATTATTTTATTTAAGTTTATTTTTAGAAAAAAAATTTGACGAGAGAAAGAGAAAGAGAGAGAGAGAGAAAGTGAGAAAGCGAGTCGTGAGGTCCAGGACTTGAACTGCAGTCGGCCATGTGGGAGTCCAGCGCCCTTAACCACCACACCACCTGTTGGCCCCTACATGAATACATTTAATGCCACCAGCCTCTACTGACTTCCTTGGAGTGAAAAGAAGCTCACTACCCTTAAAAAAACTTTCTCCAATTCTTAATGAGCTCTTAGTTTGATCTACTTTTATATTTAAAAACTCATATTGTGTTTTACATATGTAAGAAACTAATTTAAGCAAATCACAAATATTAAATGATTTAATTTTTGTAACAACCCTATGACATAGGTACTATTACTAGCCCCCTATTACAGGTGAAAAAGCTGAGTGTCACAGAGGATTAAATACTTGCCCAAGGTCATACAGCTAGTAACTGTCAGAGACAAGATTCTTACTTGAGAAATGTGGCTTCTGACTTTATGCACATAAGCACTGCACTATGAAAAGTTCTTTTATTGGGCCAAACCCTGTCTACATCCTTGCAATTTCTACCCAGTCAATCCTAGTACAGTAGCCCCCCTCCCTACATCCACAGTTTTATTCCTCCAGTTTTAGTTACCCTCAGTCAACCATGGTCTGAAATAAGTATATATGGTAAATAAGATATCTTGAGAGACCACACTCACATAACTTTTATTGCAATCTATTGATATAATTGTTCAAATGTTTTATTAGTTTATTAGTTGTTCGAAATCTCTTACCGTACCTAATTTATAAATTAAACTTTATCATAGGTATGTAAGTATAGGGAAAAATAGAGTACACATTGAGCTCAGTACTATCTGTGATATCAACACATGACCAACCACCGTCCACTGGAGATCTTAGAACATATCCTCCACAGATAAAGGAGAGCTACTATAGTCAATCTTCCTGGAGTCCCATAGGCCGCATTATAGTTCAGCTCAGAAAAGCTTTTACCAGGCTTGACTACAAAGCATATTAGGATGTTGGAGCCATTGTTATTGTAACAATGATTGGGCTAGAACCCCAACCCACCTGAACAGAGGATGGCAGTGCACTTACTGCCCAAGTACCAGGTCCATAGAAAGAAATGAACTTCTTCAAAGTCACAGAGTGAGTTGATGACAGACTTTGAACTTGAATATATGTACTGGGACTTGACAATCAATGCTCTTTAAGCTATAGTCCCTGGTGCTGCCCTGATCCTTCTCTCCTTCCCCAACACATAGTATATTGTTATTGTTTATAATAATTGTAGCTAACATTTAATGAGTGCTTAACTATTCTGTATCCAATGCTTTGTATACATTATCTCACTTAAACCTCAGAATGACTTCTACTTTGTGAGGTATATGCTATTATCATTACAGATTTTGAAGTCCAAGGAATAGAGAGGTCAAATAATTTGCAAAAAGCATAGTAGATAGTAAGTTGCAGATTTTTCTGTTGTTCACTTTTGATATGAGCTGATTTTTCTGTTACTGACATTTGAGTTCCTAATGCTATGTTGCAGGCCTCTCCATAGTATATAGGAGAAACATGGGACACCTTAGGAGCTCCTGTTGAAAGGGAAATTATTAATGTTAAAGATCTAAGGGGCCACCATGCTCAATATATACCAAATGCCTGCACTCAATGGCAGAAATGGAAACAACTGAAAATATGACAGCAGAAAGGATAGCTGTAGATACCATTATCTGTAAGGGAGGGGAGTGGATGGTAGAAGGTGGGTGGGAGGGGAAGAAATGCTCAACAGACCCAAGGATGTAAAAATTCCCTATGAAGAATTATGTACATGGTAAATCCTTGATTTGATTTTCGAAATGAAAGAAAAACAAGAAAAAAATAACTGTAAAGATGTAAAAGATATCAATGACGTTGATTGCATTCGGAAAGAAAAGTAAATAGTGGGAGATGGAGATTGGGTATGAGTTACAAAGAAACTACAACACACCATGTTGTGTCTTTTAAATTTGAACCATGTTAATATACTAACTATTCAAAAGATAAATAAATGAAATATAAGGTTTTATTGTTATTTTTAATTTCCAGAGAGTGTGTGTACTCACTAGAGAGAGACAGGTAGAGAGAAGAACAAAGGACCACCCATGGGGTGCAATTCCTTTTCTTCCATTTCTCCATTCTGTTGAGATTCTAGGTATGCATGCATATGCACCAGGCGTGTTTTTTAAACTTTCAAGGACAGGATTCCAACCATGGTTGGTCATGTGGGATCTGGCTCCCTTAACCACTAGGCTACCAAGTAAGCCTAAAATGTAAGTTATCAAAAAACTAAAAGTAGGACCAGCAGATGGAGTAATGGTTACGTCGCTGGACTCCCACATAGACAACCACAGTTCAAGTCCTGGAGCCGGCAGCTTCAAACACACTAGGCATGTGTGCGTGTGTGACCAAAATCCTGAGAGGACAGAGGAGAAAGGATTGCAATGTGGCCATAGCCCCAGCGAAGTGATTTCTTGCTTTTTGTCAGTCTGGCAAGTGCATGTGCCCTATAGCAAAAATCTCTCTCTTAAAAGAAAAACTAAACTAAACTAAACTAAAATAAAATAAAATTAATCCCCCCCAAATCATCATTTTTAAAATACATGGTTTGAGCATCTATGAGACAAATTTTCTTTTCAGTCCTTGGGTTTAGAAAATCTCTATTTCTTTTGTTTCCTCTCTGATCAGTGTACGTGTTTGTTTAGTCTTAGAACACTATGATTCTATATTTGATTTTATTTCTCCATTATTTAGCTTTCAGAAAACTGAAAATAAATTCTTTGGGTTATCTAAATCACACAATTTCTTTTTTTTAATTTTTAAAATTGATTTATTTTTGCTATAGGTGTGAGAGAAAGAAGAGAAAGATAAAGGGAGAAAGACCCCCCAGGTGAAATGACCATGCCAAAATTCCTTCTTCTCCATTTTCCTCTCGAACTTTTAGGAACAGACATGCATGTACCTGGCATATTTTCCAAGCTACTGGGTCTGGGAATTGAACTTTGCTCTTGACCATGGGGGATCTACTTACCTTAACCAGCACCACACTCCATCTGGCTGGCCTATATCTTCATGGGGGACTGTTCTCACATTTTTACACCTCCAAAAGTTCATAACTTAGCTTTCATATAGACTTTGGATAGGATTATGTATTTTTCTAAGTTTACCCTGACTTTGGAGTCTGGATAACTTGAATTTTTACATTGATGTTCCCTCTATTTGCCCAGTAGGCAAATAAAGGCATTAAAAGGCATGTTCCTTCTAATTTCTATTAAAAGCTAGTTTTATTTCTCTCATCACAAATGACTTCACATCTCTAATTTTTATATCTTCAGATTCCAATCATTCTTTACAAGCAAATATCTATTTTATTTCTGTTTTTTCTCTCATCATTGGATTTCTTCTTTTTTTTTTAAATCACACAATTTCTGTAAGCTAATCTTATATATTCCAAGATAATTTTTTAGGGACACTTATTTCTACTTCCTAGAAAGTCATATAACTATTTCATTCTTTTCTTGTATATGAACTTTTGTAACCTGTTTCAAATCCTATTTGTAGAATAAAGTAGATGCATTAAAAAAAATAAAAGTCTATGGGACCAGCCCCAGGACATAGTGGTTAAGGGAGCAGGATCCCACGTGGCTGACAACAGTTCAAATCCCAGCCCTGACAGCTTGAAAAACACACTGGGTGTCCCAAATCCCAGAGAAATGGAGGAGGAAAGATTTTGGCATGACCACACCCCATTGTATGTGCTTCCTTCTTCTTCCTCTCTCTCTTCTGTCTCTCTCAAGTGAGCGTACACACCCTCTGGTAAGTTAAAAAAAATTCTATGAACACCTATTGATAACTTACTACTGATGTAGTAAGAATTTTTATATAATATGAAACAAAAGAGTTTGGTTAAAAAGAGTAAAAGTATATATTTGCTTCATAATTGAGGTGATAATATATGAATCTATAACTGGTAATACATGAGTCTTGGGGAAAGCGTCATTTTTGCTTAAATTTCACTATACAGTTTTTTCCGTCCCTACTATGTACCAAGCACTCTACTAGGAATATAGACTTTCCCTGTCTGCTACTTCATGGACTCAGTTTCATTTCTTGCCACGGTTATGTGCTGAGTCTTTATGATTAAGAGAAAGACAATATTCACTCTGCCCAGAATTGAAACACTTGCTTTTCCTTAAGTGGTTAAAACCACAATACCAAGAAAATACCACTTTTTGAACAAACAAAGGATGTGGGAATATTAAAAAAGCCATCCATGCCAACCAAAAAAACCCCAAATGGAAATCCTCTCTATTTCAAAACATGTGCACAGAGTCAATAGGCTTAAAAAAATAAACACCACTATATGATAGAGGGATGATAGCCTTCATATATAAAGAACTCATGGGCCAGCTCCATGGTCTAGTGGTTAAAGAAGCTGAATCCCCCATGGCTAACTAAGCAGTTCAAATCCTGGCCCTGATAGCTTGAAAAATACAAACAAGTGTGCATATATACATGCCCTAAAATCCCTACAGGATGGAGAAATTTATAAGAAAGGATTATGGCATGATTTTTCTCCATTGGAGGTGCTTTCTCCCTCTTTTTCTTCCTTCCTTTCTCTCTACCTCTTTCTCTCTCATTTTCTGGCAAGTACACATGCCCTGTAGCAATTTTTTTAAAAATGAGTTTATACATTTGTTAAGAAACATACTAAGACTCTAATAGTTAAATGGGAAAAAGACATAAACAATTTCTACAGGAGCAATTGTAAATAGCTTAAAAATATGTAAATCCTATTCGACCTCTTCTGGTAATACAATACATATAAATGAAGCAATAGTCAGGTCTAAGTTTTGTCTGTCAAATAAACTAAACTTTCTTATTTAAGGATTAGAGGACTCATTGCTGGCAAGAGAGTGTCAGATGGGCACTCTCATGTACAGCTAGTATAAATTGTAAATTGGCAAGCTTTCAATAAAGAAATTTGGTGGGACAGCCAGGTGGCATAGTGTTTAAGGCAGCTGGTCCCACATGACTGACTGAGCAGTTCACGTCCCAGACCTGGAAGCTTAACAAACATGCCAGGTGTGTGTGCATGTGTGCCCAAAATCCTGATAAGAGAATGGAGAAGAGATTGTGGTATGGTCATACCCTTTGTGGGGTGCTTTCTTACTTTCTCTCTGTCTCTGGTGAGTGCACATACCCTATAGCAAATTGTAAAATAAATAAATAAATAGGCAATAAATGTAAATAACCTAAAACATGTTTAGACCCTTTGACGTATAATGATTTTGTTTTGGGCCTGTAGTTATGATCTAGGCCACAGGCCTACTTAATAGATATTCATCATGATAACTTGGGCCATCAAGCTCAGTCTCATGTAATTCTTAGTGTGTCAACTGGACTGTAGTATACGCTCAGTGCCACCTTCTTGAGCAAATCCCCTGCACTGAGACCATGTTCAAGGAATGGCTGCCTAGAGATTAATGAACAGTTGGATCTGACAATACACGAAAAGCCCAAGCTCTGCATTTTACATTGACCTGATAGAAAGTATGGGCCTTAGTGTCAGACTCTTCCACCGATTGGCTATTTGTCTTTCAAGGAGTTACTTACCCCTCTGTTTCAGTCATTTTACCTATAAATTGTGGCTGCTGTTATCTATCCTTCTTAAGATGATCTTAGATGTTGTAGTAAGGCTTTATCCATTCAAAAATGTCTGACCTTGAAAAAAACTACTTAAACTTTCTCACCAAACTTCAATATTATCATCTATTTAATATTTCTTTCCCTCAAGGGTTAAAGTGAACACGGACTGATACACTGCATGCAAAGAACTTAACATGGTGCCTAACAAGAGTAATAATAATAATTGACAGGGACTAAAATATAATAGCTTCTAGTTGCACAGCATTTAAAATTCTATTTTTAAAGCATGTTCTTTCTCTTTCTAGGAAAGCCTGAAAACATTTAGCTAATAATGTCTCACAGCCTTGACCACAGTCTCTGTCGGCTGGCACACCGTACCACTCAACCCGGCTCTCACGCCAGGGCACGCTAGGCATCAGCAATCCACAGTAAAGAACAACAGGTGGTAAGGAAAACCCCAGCCAACTGCTTGCAGCTCCCTCTGGGCTTTGCAGTGGCTATTTAATGGCGAATGAAATGAGGCTTAGAGATTTGGGTGAATCCCTGCAGAGTGCAGAAGTTGAAACAAGAGACAGAATCCTTGACCCTTGTTGACCACAACTCTGCATTAGTGTAGCACTGCATGTGTTTCAGGATAGTTCCTGCCATCTTTGGTCTCCAAAAAGGCTATGAGGTCGGCAGGGCAGATGGTACTGTTTCCATTAAAAAGATAAAGAAGCAGGCTCCAAGAAGGGCAGTCTTGCCTAAGGTCTTACAGTTAGTTAGCAGCAGAGGAGAAATTAAAATCTAGGTCTCTTCTGTTGGTTTAGAGTTCTTTCTACCACACAGCAAGTCTTAGAAGAGCTGTCAAGGTCAATTTCAAGGGCATACATCACCTCAGACAGGATGCAGAGTATATCATAGGGAAAAGACTAGATTACTAGTGACAGCAAGCCCACCCTTTGGCCCCACTGTAATCTACTTGCCCTGACCTGGAAAATTACCGAAGGACTGAAAAAGCCGCATCCAGAGAACTAAAGAGGTTGTCTAAAACAATCTGCCAAAGAAGCTTATGTAAAAGCTGGATTTTATATGTTATTGCAAAGGGAGGAGTGGACAAAGGATGACAATGTGGTCATTGAAGCATTCGACCACAGTCTCTTGTTTATGGATGTGACCTCGGTTTGCTCTCAGGATCATTATTAATCTCCTCTGGGCTTTTTTCCTTTTCAGTCTCTCTCTTATATGTACATCTCCCTTTGGGCATAGTTTAGCCCTCTGAATAGGTTACTGTGGCTACCTACCAGGAAATAAACTATCCAGCTATCCTTTTGTTTCACTCTCTAGCTGCCATCTTCATGGAGAATAAAATACAGAAATGAACAAAATACAGAAGAGAAGGTTTATAGAATTATGCATATACACCTGTATTACCTGTGTGTGGCAGGTGGAAGGGAGATGAGAGCTTGAAATTGAGAGAGAGATAATACCCAACTCTGCTGGGTGATGGCAGTTAAATGATCTAAAGAATGAGAGTGTGGAATTGTTTTAAAATTTTTTTTTTCTTAACTTGTGATAGGGTGAGTGCATATGTACAGGTGAGTGTAAGTGAGAGAGAGAGAGCATCTTCTACAGGGTCTGGTCACACCACAATGCCCTTCCTCTAGTCTTCCAGTCCATGGATCCTAGGCACATGCATGTGTGCTCGGGGTGTTTCAGGCAACCAGGAAGGGGATTAAAACCCTGGTTGCCATGTAAGACCCAGCTTCTCCTGATTACAGCATGGCCACTGCACTGTGGAACTGGCCATGGAACTCTTTTTGAAAAGTACATGAAAAGCCATCTGGGTGGTGTGGTGGTTAAGGTGGCTAGATCCCACATGTCCACTGCACGGTTTGAATCCAGACCTGGCAACTGGAAAACACACAGGACACATGTACATGCGTGCCCGAAATCCCAAGAAAAGAATGGAGAAGAAGGAATTACAGCATGTTCAACCCTCCTGAGGGGAGCATCCTCACTTTTTTAATCTCTCTGGTAAGTGCATGTGCCCTACAGCAAATAAAAGAAAATGAGTGTATGAAATTATGCCCCCTCATGTGATTGTCAGAAAGTAATAACAAAAATAGTAAATTTATTGAGCTCTTATTGTGTGCTACTTTGTTAAATGCTTTATAATTTTTTTATTCTTCATAACTCTGTGATGAGTATACTATATGATACTATATGAGTATACTATATGATACTATAATCATTCCCATTTTATAGATGGAAAAACGGATGTTTAGAGTAATTAAGTAACTAGACCAAGGTCACAAAGTTAATAGCAGAGCTCAGATTGAAATCATGCTTCCAGCTTCAGTCTATGACTGAAACATTACATTCTATTCTAAAGGAATGCAGGTGGATGGGGGGACAGATATTTACTAAAAGTTCCTCAGAGTATCTTTATATGTTTTACTTCGTTCTATCCTTACAGCAGGTACTGTTACTCCCCATCCTATAATAAAGGAATAGGAATAGTTAGGAAAGAGAAAGCTAGGAAAATTGCTCAAGGTTTCATGGCTAGCTAATGGCAGAGTCAAATTTAAGAGACAAAATCCTTGACTCCCAGTCTAATTCTCTTTGCATTTACTCTCCACAGTTTCTGATATGGTTCCCAATGATCCAACCTCAGGTATTCACAGCCATGGAATGTGGCTGGACCTAATGACTTCCTTTTAGGGAATAGATTATAGCAAAAGAAGTAAAATGTTACTTCTACGAATAGGTTACAAGAGACTCCAATTATGCTCACACTCTGTTGCCTTTTTGGCTTGAACACATTGAAGAGACCAGGTGGTAAAGAACCAAGGACAGCCTTCAGCTAACAGTAAGTGAAGAATTGAAGCCCACAGTCCAAAAACCAACAGGGAACAGAATTCTCCCAGCAATCATATGAGTGAATTTAAAAGTGGATCCTTCCCCAGTTGATTGTTGAGGTGACTCCAGCTCTGGCTAACACTTAATTGCAGCTTTGAGAGACCCTGCGGTGAAGGATTCAGCTGCACAGATTACTGACTCAGGGAAACCGTGAGATAATAAATGTGTATTGTTTGAACCCACTAAGTTTGAGGTGATATGTTACATAGTCATAGAAAACAAACAGTGTGACTCTAGACAATTTCACTGATCGGCTTACAACAAAACAAATAAGGGCACAGTCCTTGAGAGAGATCCAGGTGAGCGTTACAACTTCAGGGGGAGAGCTGTGAATCCAAGGATCACCTCTTGGGATGCTCAGATGTTTCCTCTGCTCAGCAGGTCTGGGAGCCATGGCCTAAGGTAGTATAGGAAGTTCTAGGGTTCTCACCCTTTATTGGTCACTGAGTACAACATTTCTGAGTGCTCAGCTTCTGTTCAAACTAGGTGACTAGAAATACTGGATCAGCTTATCCTCACTGTCAGCTTGGGAAGCCCTAAAAGTGCCACTTAGAAGGTCCCGTGGGGCCCAAACCACCACAACAGGACATCTTCATCCTAGCAAATATAGCTACTCCCCAGCCACTGCCCCAACCACAGCTCTATTTTGGAATTTCTAACTGAGTGTGGGCTGCAGTAAGTGAGGGGTTTTGACAGACTCCTTAAAAGCAATTAGCCAAATGGGAATCACTTACGCTCAGTTTTCAAATGGCTAATTTGGTGTCAGGGAATTTTCTTTAAAAAGCGTGGGTGGCAGACACCCCAGCATCTCTTGTAACTATTTAATTGAATAGCTTAGCCAAAGGAGTTGCAGTTCCAGGATGAGTTACTTTTTAAGACATCAGCAGCAATGTCAAGGTGAGGCAATGTGGGACCTTGTAGATCTGTGCAGTTCCTGTGAGGTAAGAGTCCCGCAGTAGTGACCCTTAAACTTGTGTGTTACAAAAGCCTCTGTATTTGTGTGTTTGGATTTGTAGAGATTTGGGGAAGGAGGAGGGGCAGGATAGGCATAGCACGTTTAGGAATGCACTTTCCCCACTGACATGTACGCTTGGATAGGTATTACTGCTCACAGAAGTAGGTAATGTGTGTGAATATTTGGCTCATCACACATTGTGTGTGGCATGAATGGGTAGGGGGCTGTGGCCATGGAGGATGTGTACATATGTATAGCACTATGTACGTATGTATAGCACATCTCAAATTCTCAGTGTGTCTCACTGACATGTGTGCAAGTGTACCTTCCTATGAGTTAGTAATAGGGAAAAGAAGACAAGTATATGAGCATGGGAGGCAGAAACTGACAATGAGCCTATGAAGAGCCCTTTAAGAAGAGGACAAGTGGCTCATTAAGAACCTACCTCATTAGGGCCTCAGTTACAGGGGGGCTGAAACAAACTACTTCATTTCCTTGACAACTGAGCCAATCCCTCCCCCACCCCGTTCTCCTCTCACTTAATAATTAGGAGAAAGAAAATGAGTGAAATTGCCCCCATCAGAGGAAATTTACAAGTCCTCCATGCCTTTTTCTTTTCAACAAGTGTCTACTAGTGCCTGCCTAGATAGTGCTCAGCACTCCAGTCTTCCCTTTGTTTTTCATTATCTTCATTTGATCTACACTCTTAAATTGTTCCCTGAAGGGCATCCATAGAAGGAGAATGGTTAAATGCAATACTGTAGGTTACCCAAATGTCAGTTTCTGAGCATTGCCTCAGGAGCAGTAGCAATAAATGAATTATCTTGCACCTAGAGGTCTGGTACCCTAAAGAATCAGGCTTAGCTGAAAACCAGAGTTTCTCAAATAATGTTCCCTTTTTGCCTGTAGTTGCACAAATGCAACCCAGATTTAATGGTCTTCAGGAGCATTGATCTATATGTTTACAAGCTTGGGAAAGTTTCTGAATGAAAGCTTCCCAATGGTGGCAAAAAAAAAAAAAAAAAAAAAAAAAAAAAATATATATATATATATATATATATATACACACACACACACACACACATATATATATATATATATATATATATATATATATTACTCCCTGCTTTCTAGAACAAGCAATTATAAAAATGCATCGCAAGACCTCTAAACCATTTCTGTGGTACGAATTCCTATTGAAATCTGAAGAAACCTATGGATCCCTCTCAGAACAGTGCTTTTAAATGCATAAAATCAAATATACAGAATTACTAAGAAAAGCAACAGGATTGAAATTCTTGCATTATTTAAACATTTGTGAGGTAGTCATATATACTTCTTTATAAACACATTAAACAACAAATTCTAGTGGCGGGTCTCAGAACTACTAACACAGGGACATCGTGGTGCAGCAGTGATTAGGGCCACCACCCACGGTAGTACATGGGTTCTTATCTCATGCTCACAAAGAATTAGAGATGTGGACATGTAGAGGAGAAAGCACACAGAGTTTATTAAGAGAGGGAAGGAAGAAAAGAGCCCCCAAGTAGGAACCAGGTCTAGAAAATGCATTGCCAAAGAGGAACTTGGGGGCGGGTTATCTTAGTCAGAAAGGGCTTTGGTTGGGCTTGTTCTAGGTAGAGCTAACACATGTGTTCTCCCAGCCCATGGGGGGTGATCACATGCTGGATGAGTCTGGTCATTCTCCCAATTTTGGAGTGGGTATGAGGGCAGGAGAGTCTCTTTGTCAAGAAACATAAAAACCATTATTTTCTTCTTGGAATGTGATGGGGCCTGGATAAAAGCCTTTGTTTCAGGTGATGCTGCCTAGGTTAATTTTACATTTTGGGCCTGTACTCTATTTTTATGGTCCTTGTCTCCTATCTCACTATTGTAATTTTGATATATGTAAATGATATTTCTTTGATATTGATTGATTTTAAATTTTCTTATTTATATTGAATTGTCATAAATCTTTCAAAATACTAGTGATAGCTATAAATTTACAGGAAAATATCTTTGATTTTTATTGGTGATAAAGTTACGAGAAAGAAAAATAGTTCAGCACAGTCTGTAGAATGCAAGGTCTATTTAAATTCTGAATGTCTGAGTAAATCATGAGCCTGAGACTTTGGTTATGCCCCATACCCATCAGGGTTACTGCCAAAATGTTACTCCTAAGACTCTTAGGTGTCTGCTACTCCTAAGAGAATGCTTTAGTTTACGGCAAACAAATCATGATGCTGCATAAAGATTATAGATTTCCCAATGTGACTTTCCACCCTTTTTTCTTCCCATTATTCTTTAGTTCATATAGCCAGTCAGTTGCCAGCATTATTTTACATGTACTAATGGTAAACTATTAACAAACAACTTATAACAACACTTCTCTTCTTCCCCTTAGCTTTATTATTTAAACCAGTTTTCTATTTCTTTATTTATTTTTAGATTCTTTTGTTATAGGGCATAGAGAGAGACAGAGAGAAACAGAGGGAGAGAGGGAAATCACCCCCCAAGGATAATTTGCCACAATTCCTTCTCCTCCATTGTCCTCTCAAGATTTTGGGAATGCACACACACATGCCTGGTATAATTTTCAAGCCACTAGATACAGGACTCAAATCATAGTCAACCATTTGGTAATCCAACACCTTAACCACCATGCCACCTACTGGCCCCTAAAACAGTTTTCTTTGCAGCCATTTTGGTGAGCACATCTCTGGGCCACCAGAGGTCTGTGTCAGTTAGGTAATTCTTAAATTCTGGCTTAAATAAATCACTTTTATTTCACCTATTGTGCCTCAGTCTCCTTTTTAGGTTGAGTAACAACTATTGTTAATACTACTGTCATTTGTTGCCTACATTCATAATTGAAAAAGCTAAACTTCATTTAGAGATTAGTAAAATATAAATACAATTTTTTCCCTATCCAAGTTCACAGAACCCCCTGAATTCTATCCATAGATCCCTAAATGGTTAAATACTTCAGAGGGAGAGAGAGCTCCAAAGTGTAAAACGAGATTGCAACAGAGACCACGAAATAGGAGAATGTTCTGACCACTACTAAAAAGCCAAAGTATGCTGAGAAAGATGAAGAGATTGATTGTAATTTAGGCAAAACACAAATAAATAACAATAACAAAGGAAAAGTTACTCCTGCCTCTGATTTGTTTCACCAAGTGTTTGAAAATCAAAACTTATTCAGCCTTATTTACTCACTAGAGTAACTGGCATGATGATGGGCCAGCATTCACCATAAAGGGTTAAAATGTATTTGCTGCTCAGAGAAGGCTTTCATTAGTTGCTTTGTCACTGCAGGAAGAAACCTGATATTCTTGGTTTGCCTCCAGGGATTCTAGTACCTCCCTTCTACATGAAGCCTTCTCTGACCCTTTCAAGTAGCTCATCACCTATACTCCAGACTCTTCTAGCACTGTCTACCTACTTCCAATCTACTGTTCACTGTATTCAAGTTCCCTGTAACATATATCTGTTCTCACATGAGACTATGTGAAACAAATGTCTCATAGTAAGCAATTCCTTTGTGATACATGTATATACTAATGAGGAACATGTTTTTTTTCTATGGGATGAATCATTTCAAACAATTGGTTTCAACCACATCATTTGTTCAACCTGTAATTTGGTTGGGTCAGGGTGAGAATAGTTTCTGGAAGTTAGTTGTTTAACAGTTGCCAAAATTCTAAGATAATACAAAGTACAGCTGACTACAAACTCATAACAAAACTTAAACTTCCAGAGTGAGAATTAATGTCATTCTGATCTATTGAAAGTAAGTAAAGATGCAATATTTGTGCCACTGTTGGGGACATTTAAAATCTAATGAGGAGTCCTGGCCAAAGCAATCATATAAAAGAATGAAATAAAAGATATTCAAATAGGGAAAGAGGAGTTGAAATTATCTCTATTTGCAGTTTACGTGATTGTATAAATAGAAGACCAAAAGATATCCACAAAAAACTTCTTGAAGTAATAAATGACTACAGTGAAATGGCAGGATACAAAATCATCTTAGGAAAATCTGTGGCATTTCTTGTTTCTACATAGAAACAACAAGTAAACAGAGGCATAACTGAAGAAAGTAATCCCATTTACCATAGCCACAAAAACTATAAGATACCTAGGAATAAATCAACAAGGAAGTCAAAAACCTCTACAAGGAAAACTATGAAAATCTTAAAAATGAAATTGAAAATGACACCAAAAGGGGAAGGACACCTCATGTTCCTGCATTGGCAGAATTAATATAATCAAAATGGCAATTCTACCCAAATTAATCTATATATTTAATGCAATCCTTATAAAATTACAAGAGACATTCTTCACAGATCTAGAAAAGACACTCCTAGAATTTGTCTGTAATCATAAAAGACCTTGTATTGCCAAAGCAATCCTGTGCAAGAGGAGTGGAGTGGGCATTCCATGACTCCAAAATATATTACAAAAGCTGTGATAATCAAATCAAAACAGCATGAACTGACTGTGAGGCCAAAGCTGATGCAGAAGGTCATATAGGTCATATAGAGCATTCCCAGTGAGGAATTTATGATCTGTTTTAGAAGATAGTATTAATTACAAATGAAAAAATCAGATACCTGATAGGCTTCCTGGAATATTGGTGTGTTTATTTCTATCAGATGTGCTGGAGTTAATAGAAATCTTGGGATTCATATATCCAGAGTCAAGGCAGTCAACCTACACCAATGGACACCAGAACAAATACAGTGCATGCAAGATATGGGAAATACTTTTAAAGCAAGACTACTCTATGAAGCCAATCTTCCAGAGAATTTTCAAAGGCCACAAGATCAAGCAGTGGAATTTTTCATCAGAGATAAATATGAGAAGAAATACTACAATAAGAATGCTATAGCGGGGCCGGCAGGTGGCATGATGATTAAGGGTACAGGACTCGTACATGGCCAAACGCAGTTCATAGTCCTGGACCTGGTGGCGCTCTCTCGTTAAATTAAAATAAGTAAGTAAATAAAGTTAAATAAAATAATTCTTTTAAAAAAATGCTATAGCTATGACAATAAAGCAAAAGAAAAGGAAGAGAAAAGGCGAGAAAAGGAGCCAGAAAAGCCTGTAAAACCACTTGTAACTGAAAAGCTACAGATCAGCAATTGGAGCCTTAAAAAAGTACCAGCCCTAAAAAAGCTGCAGAACCTACTGTTGATCTTTTAGGACTTGATGGCCCTTCAGAGGCACCAGTGACCAACAGGAACACAACTGCAGTGTCATCCCTGAACAATGATCTGGACATCTTTGGACCAATGATTTCTAATCCCTTACCTACAACTGTCATGCCTCCAGCTCGGGGGACATCCTCTGTATCTGCTGCTACCACACCATCTACAGTAACAATGGAGGATCTAGATCTATTCACTTAAACTACAAAATCAGAAGAAGTGGCAAAAAAACAACTCTCCAAAGTTTCATCTTATCTCTGTATGGTACAGAACCATTCAACAGCAGAGTACATCTGGTGTCTTTATGGGGTCCACAAATGTACCATTTAACTCATGAATACCAACTGCATTTCAAGGTTTTCCATCAATGGGGGTACCCGTGCCTACAGCTCCTGGCCTTATAGGGAATGTGATGGGACAGAGTGCAAGCATGATGGTGGGCATGCCCATGTCTAGTGGGTTTATGGGAAATGCACAAACTGGTGTGATGCCACTTACTCAAAATGTTGGCCCTGAGGGAGGAATGGCTGGACAGATGAGTGCACCCCAAAGTAAGTTTGGCCTGGCACAAGCTCAATAGCCCCAGTGGAACCTCTCACAGATGAATCAGCAGATGGCTGGTATGAGTATCAACAGTACAAATCCTGCAGTGGTTTCGGCCAGTCTCCCACCACAGCAGCAGGATGCCTGGAATCACATCAGGTCAGACTCTCAACACACAACTGTGGAAATGAAAACTGCAACACAAGTTACAACCAGAACTACCACTGACATTCCTTGCTAAAATGCATCCAGTTCCCCGTTTATTCATGTACATACATCATCTTTCTTGTTCCCCATTATTTTTCACATTAAGAATAATCTGACCATTGTTGGTCTGTACTGATTCAATTTTGATGTAGTGAAAAGCAGGTTGGGAAACCATTTTATGTAAAAGGCAGCTTGCTCATTTTCTCATGATTTCATATACCACATGGAGAAGCTGCTCAAGTCAACTTGCATAATCAGTTTTATGCTCAATAAAATTATATCTCTAATGTTTGCATATAAGGGAAGTAGTTATCATGTTAGTAATACCTCTAACAGTATAACCCCCACCCCCAAATTAGCCATTAATCCTGTAAGAAGGTAGTATATGATCAAATGTTTAATCATAAATAGAATATAAATGTATCACTGAGCATTGTTTTCTAGTGTATCAAAATCCTTTTATTTCATCATTCACTTCACTGTACTGTTGTTACGTTGTGCTTAACAGGGAATGTGGTGAGTGAAAGGAAGATAAACCTGGATAGCACTACAAAAGTTACTTCAATGAATGCTTAAAGAATTCAAATTTTATCTTCTTCTCTTGTAATTTGGCTTTCACCTTATGTTCACAGTGCTAACATGAAGACCTTTTTCTGCACTATATGCAAACAGGGTAACTAAAAAAAAAAGCTACTTTCAATCCTTGAAGGAATATCCAGGCTTATGAGAGTAATTGTGTTTACATTTCATGGTGCCTAGTATTGACAAAATGTTATTTGCCTGTATTAAACAGATGACTCCACAGACCAAAAACAACAAAAACAACATACCTCACAAGTTTGTGGTGATGCTGGTATAAACAGAACTTTCATGCTGCCAGTTGTATAAATGTATAGCATATATAATTATGTACAGTACAGAATACTTGATCTTGATAATAAATGACTATGTTAGTGGTTAAAAAAAAATCTGATGAGGGACCAGCAGATGGCATAGCAGTTACATTGCTGGACTCCCACATGGATGACCATGGTTCATGTCCTGGACCTGGTGCCTTAAAAATCATGCTGGGTATGTGTCTGCATGCCCAAGATCCTGGGAGGAGAATAGAGAAGGGATTGCGGCATGGCCATTCCCCCTGGGGGTGATTTCTCACTTTCCTTTTTATTGTGTCTGTCTGTCTCTCTTTTGGGAGAGTGCATGCGCCCTAAAGCAAAAACATCAAAAAAAATAAAATTAAATGATAAAATTAATAAAAGAACTGAGTAATAATCAGAAAATATTTCAAAATGTCTTGAGGTAAGTCTAACTGAACTTCAAAAACAACCAGGAAACAAACAGATAAACTTGAGATTTCTTTCCTTTTTCTCAGTTCAGCTACCTATCTATCCTCCTCCTACCAATCCATCCATCCATTCATCAACATCCCTTCAACCATATATCCAACATCTATTCATTCATTCATCCATAATCCATACATCCAACATCCCTTCATCCATTTACTTATCCATCTATTTAGCCAACATAACTATGTAAGTTTAATCTTCTTGGAATCCTAAAGGCCAGTGAACTCCACAATTAATCTAGAGTCTCAAACTGAGTGTTGATAAAATTCTGGTGAGGAGTAGGAAATAAGATTTTCCACAACTGTGCAGTTGAGCTAAGTAGTCCTTCTCTTAAGCTTCCTAGATCTTTCATTTCTACCCTTGCCCCTCATGACAGAGTCCCAGTAATTCTAACACAACAATCCTGTTGCTCTTCTCCATAAACACTGGTGAATACCAGTAATGATTTGGGACGTGAGGGGGCTTCTTTCTCAGCATCACTGAAGGTGGTAATTCTGCTGCAGCCTTTTGATAGATGCAGAGAAATGACAAGGACAATTTAGGAAGAATGCAACAAAGGGAACTGCTCCTCAAAACTCACCTTCTCCCTGAAGCTTCCTGAGGCTTCACGGATTTCCCAATTCCTTAGGGAGGGTAACATGGGACAATCCATAGTAGATCAAGAGTATCTGAAATTTCTGAAAGCTGCATGGGAGGTTACTGTCCCACTAAGCCAAGCCTCCTATACAAATATGCTGAGATTCCAGGCAAGCAGAACAAGGCAGAGTGAAGTGGTTCTGACTCACTACTTCTTTGTCATCAGTCTGTTACTCCTAAGAGAATGGAATTAATGTAGTCAAGTGCAGCCAAATGGGATACATTGCCAAGAGGGGAGTAACAGCTTTCTTTCCAACTCTAGGGAAAGGCCTTCATTGTCTGCTCCCTGGAGTATGTTTATCTCATGCTCTTGAGGCAATAGGAAAGCCAGAAATACAAACTAAGAGGGGGTTTCAGTGGAGTCCTGGTATATCACATCACAGCTAAACTCCATGATCCTGTAGCTGTTATCTTTTACTTTTCTTCTTCATCTTACCTACCCCAAGGAATTCCCTCCTCACTACGAACTTCTTTGCAACTATTCTGAGATGCTCTAGGTTCAATCCAGCTTGGGACAATTCTCTGAGGCAGCCTCCATACCTTTATGCATATGGTTACTCTTTCCTAAACTGTCTTTCCCTCTTACCTATCCAAATACTGGCCACCTTTCGGGGTCCGGCTAAAGTTCTATATCTGTGAGAGTTTCATTGCCTGCTACAATCAGTCGCTGATCCTTTTTCCTCTGAGGCCCTATGTCACTGAGAGTCTCTGACATTCAGTTTCCAAGTTCAAATATCACATAGCGTTGGAGATTTAATAGGCAGAATTAATTACTTCTTCATCTGTTCTTTCATAGTACTTCGTACATACTTTCCTTGCAACACATAAAATGTAGAGTTTTATCAGCCTATTGATTTCTCTTCCTTGTTGACGGTGATATCAAAAGTACAGACTGCCTTTTAGAGACATAGTGGATTTCCTAGTCCTAACAGAGAGCCTCGCCTTCCTCATCTGTAAAATGGAGATAATAGCAAGTTCCCTAAATGTTGTAATAATTAAGTTAGATAGTATTTGTAAAGGACTTGGATCATACCAAATGCTTACTGTCTGCTCTTGTTATTATTTTAAATTTATCTTATCAAGTCAACTTTTATTAGCTTAGACATTTATTTGACTGCTGTATTAGTTGAGTTTTACCACAAAACAAGCTTTCAATCTTTAATCATTTTTTGTCAAATTTTTATTATTTTCCCCTTATATTCAAACTACAACTTGAATTTCTGACCAATTCATCTTTTATTGTGGTAAAATATACATATAAAAATAAATTTATCATTTTAAATGACAATTGTTTTTTATTTATTTATTTATTTATTTATTTATTTATTTATTTTAATTTGATCAGAGAGGGATAGAGTAAGAGAGACAGAGAGAGGGAGAGGAAAAGTGAGAAAGCAAGCCACCAGGTCTGGGACTCGAACTCCAGTCGGCCATGTGGGAGTCCAGTGCTCTTAATCACCATGCCACCTGCTGGCCCCAATTCTAAGCATTTAAAAAAATTCATGCTAGAATGTGTACATGTGCATACAAGAGCACCCTCCAAAGAATCGTTATATCATGATCCCCTTCCTCCAGTTCTCTAGCCAGTTCGGCCTGGGGCCCCTAAGTGTGTACCCAATGTGTTTCAGGCTGACCAGGATGAGGTTTCTAATGGTAATTGCCACATGGGATATGAGTTCTCTTGAACAGCACATTACCACTACACCATGGAGCCAGCCCACTATTTTAGCCATTTTTAAGTGTACAGTTCTACGGTAGTAAATATATTCACATTGCTGTACAGCCCTCATCACCATCTATTTTCAGAACTTTGTCATCTTCCCTAACTGAAACTCTATACCAATGAAATAACTTGCCATTTTCTCCTTTCTCCATCTCTTGGCAATCATCATTCTACTTTCGGTCTCTATGAATCTGATTACTCTAAGTACTTTAAATAAATAGAATCATACACTATTTATCCTTTTGTGTCTGGCTTATTTCACTTAGCATAATGTCTTCAAGGTTCATCCAATGTTGTATATATGTAAGAATTTTAAGAATGAGTAATATACTCTTGTATGTATATGTCAAATTTTCTTTGTCCATTCATCTGCTGATGAACACTTGCATTGTTTTCATATTTTGGCCATTGTGAATAATGCTGCAATGAACATGGATGTAAAAGTATGTTTGAATCCCTGCTTTCAATTCTTTTTGGCATATACCCAGAAGTGGAACTGCCAGATTATATAAAAATTCAATTTTTAGTTCTAAGGGAATAGCCATACTATTTTCCATGGTGGCTGTGCTATTTTCCATTTCCAACACCAATGCACAGGGGTTCTAATTTATCCACATATCCTGGCTAACACCTCTTATTTTCTGATACTTTTGTTTGTTTGTTTTGTTTGATTTATAATGGCCACCCTAATAGGTGTGAGGTGGTATCTCATTTATGGTTTTGGTTTGTATTTCCCTAACAATTAGTCATGTTCACCATCTTTGATTGTTCTGACTGGTCATTTATGTATCTTCTTTGGACAAATGTCTGTTCATATCTATTACCCATATATTTTTTAGGTTGCTAGACGGTACATGCACTAACCAGAGAAAGACAGACAGAGACAAACAAGAAAGCATTCGCCATGGGGAATGGTCACACTGCAATCCCTTCTGCTTCATCTGTCCTTCCTTTTGAGATTTTGGGCATGCACGCACACACACCCAGTGTATCTCTCAAGCTGCTATATCTAAGACTTGAACCATGCAGTCAGCCATGTGGAATCCAGCCACCTTAACCACCATAGCCCATTTTTTAAGCCAAATTGTTTGCTTTTTGGTGTTACTGAGTTGTTAAATTTCTTTATAAATTCTGAATACCAATCCCTTACTAGAGATAGGATAATTTAAAAAGTTCCTGGAAAAATGAAATTAAATTATCTGCTTATTTTGGTACCAAAAGAACTGAAATCCATGCACTACTTTTCATAATGTGTATTTTTCATGAACATCTAGAAGACCCTCTTATAGATGATTTGCAAATATTTCCTTCCATTCTGCATGTTGCTGTTTCATGCTGATAGTCTCTCATTTAATGCATAAAGGTTTTTTTAACTTTAATAAAGTTCAACTTTTCTATTTTTTCTTTTGTAGACTATGCTCTAGGTATCATATCCAAGAAATCATTGCCAAATCCAGTATCATGAAGGTATGATATTTTTTTTCCTATGTTTTCTTCTAAAAGTTTTATAATTTTACCTATTATGTTTAGGTCTTTGATTTTTTTTTGGCTCATTTTTGGAAATGGTATAAAGTAAAAGTACAACTTATTTATTTTGCAAGTGGGTATTCCACTTTCCCAAGATACTTTGTTGAAAAAATTGTCATTTCCCATCGAATGGTCTCGGTATCCTTGTCAAAAATCATGTCGCTATTTACTGAGGGTTTATTTCTAGGCTCTTTATTGTATCTCACTGGTTTATGTATCTGTCTTTATGCCGCCATGATATTTTGATTACTGTAGCTTTATAGTAAGTTTTGAAATCAGGAAATGCAATGCCTCTAAGTTTTCTTCTTTTTCAAGATTGTTTTAGCCAGGCCTGCCCAGTACTGTAGGAGTTAAGTGCTGTTTATATGAAGCTGGATCCCACATGGTTGACAATGGTTCAAATCCCTGACCTAGCAGCTAGAAAAAAACATACGAGGCACATGTGCATGCATGCCCAAAATTGGGATAGGAGGGAGACATGGAGTTAAAGAGATTGTAACATAACTATGCCCCATAGGGGAAGTGCTCTCTCTCTCTCTCTCTCTCTCTCGCTCGCTCTTGCTCTCACTCTCTCTCTCTTTGTCAAGCACATGTGCCGTCTGGCAAGAAAAAAAATGTTTTGTCCACTTGCGGTCCCTTGAAATTCCATATGAATTTTAGGATGGATTTTTCCATTTCTGCAAAAAAATAAGTCATTGGTCTTTTGATAAATATTGCACTGAATCTGTACTGACATTTTAAAATATTGTCTTCCAACCCGAGGGCATGGGATGTCTTTTTATCTATCTATCTATCTATCTATCTATCTATCTATCCTCTTTAATTTTTTTCAGCAATGTTTTAAAGTTTTCAGTATACAACTTTTTAATAATTATTTATTTAGTTCCATTTGTAATTATTATTATTGTTATTTTAATTTGATCACACAGAGACAGAGAGAGAGAAAGGGAAAGTGAGAAAGCAAGCCTCCAGGTACAGGACTCGAAACACAGTAGACCATGTGGGAATCCAGCACTTTTAACCGCCATGGCACCTGCTGGCCCACAGTGTACAAGTTTTTTGCGTCCTTAGTTAAAATTCTTTCTGAGTATTTTATTTTTTAAGAATTATTTTATTTAAATTTATTTATAATTATTATTTTCCAGTTTGAATGGAGAGAGACAGGGAGAGAGAGGGAAAGTGAGAATGCGAGCTACTCGGTCTGGTACTCTAACTGCAGTCAGCCATGGGGGAGGGAGTCCAGAGCCTTTAACCAGCATGCCACCTGCTGGCCACATTTTTTTTGAATATTTTAAATGGAATTTTATTACTCAGTTCTCTTTCTGATTGTTCATTGTCAGTATATATGAACACAACTAATCTCTGTATGTTACTTTTTTATTTTTAAGATTTTTTGTCATAGGATGTATGCAATCACTAGAGAGAGAGAAACAGAAACAGAGTGGGAAAGTGAAAAAACCCTCAGGAAAGATGGCCATACTGCAATCCCTTCTCCTCCATTCTCCTCTCTGGATTTTGGGCATACATACACACACGCCCAGAGTGATTTTTCAAGCTGCCAGGTCTGGGACTTGAACAGTAATTGACCATATGGAAGTCTAGCACCTTAACCACCATGCTGCCTGTGGGCCCTCGTTTATTGCTTTTATATCCTGCAACTTTGCTGAAATCACTTACCAGTTCTAATCATAGTTTTGTGGAATCTTTAATAAATTCTGCATAGAAGATCATGTTGTTTGTAAACAGAAAACTTTCTTGTTCCAATTTGGGTATCTTTTATTTCTTTTTCTTGTGTAATTGCTGCGTGGGTCTAGGCCTTCCAATATTATGTTGAATGGGAAGTGCCAAAAGCAGGAATCCTTGTCTTATTCCTGATCTTAGAGTAAAACCTTTCAGTTTTTTTATCATTGAGTATGATGTTAGCTATGGGTTCTTCATTATGTTGAGGTAATCTTTTATTACTAGTTTATTGGGTATTTTTTCTCATCAAAAAGTGTTAAATTTTATAAAATGATGTTTCTACATCACTTGAAATGATCATGCAGTTTCCTCCCTTCATTCTGTTAATGTGGTATATCACATTTAAAAAATTTTTTTGGTGTTGAATTATCCTTGCATTCCAGGAATAAACCCCATTTGGTCATGATGTATAATCCTTTTAATATGCTACTAAATTCTGTCAGGTAGTATTTTATTGTGAATACTTTTGAGGAAATCAATATTCCTAAGGGGGTACTGGTTTATAGTTTTCTTTTCTTGTAGTGTCTTTGTTTGGCTTTGGTATCAGGGTAATGTGGGCCTCATAGAATAAATTATGACATGTCTTTTCATTTTCAATTTTTTAAAAGAGTTTAAGAAGGATTGGTATTAATATTTTTTAAACCTTTTTTATGTTTTAAAAGATTTTGTCTTAGTGAGTGTGCATTCACCAGACAGAGAGAGAGAGACAGACAGACACAGTGAGAAGGAAAGCAAGAAATCATCCCCTGGGAGAATGACCATGCCTCAATCCTTTCTCCTCCATTCTCCTCCCAGGATTGTGGGACATGTAGACACATGCACCCGGTGTGATTTTCAAGCCACCGAGTCTGAGACTCAAACCGCAGTCAGCCTTATGGGAGCCCAGCAAAGTAACTGCTAAGTCATCTCTTGGTCCCTATTAATTCTTAAATATTGGATGGAAATCAGAAGTGAAGCCATCTACTTCTGAGCTTTTCTTCATTTGGAATATTTTGACTACTGATTCACTTCCCTCCCTAGTGTGTAGTACTGTCTACTTCTTTATGACTCAATATTGGTAGGTTATGTGCTTCTAAGAATTTGTCCATCTCATTTAGGTTATTCAATTTGTTGGCATACAATTGTTTATTATACTCTCATAACCATTTTTATTTCTGTAAAATTAGTAGTAATGTTCCCTTTCTGATTTTAATTATTTGATTCTTCTTTATTTTTATCTTAGTCTAGTTACCAAATATTTGCCAATTTTGTTGATCTTTTCAAAGAACTCTTTGTTTTACTGAGCTTTTTCTATCATTTTTCTCTTTATCTCTGCCTTTTTTAATATAATTATTATTTTAATTTGCTAAAGGACACACACACTCACTAGAGTGAGACAGATAGAAAGTGAGAAAGCAAGCCTCCAGATCTGGGACTCAAACTGCAGTTGGCCATGTGGGTGACCAGTGCCTTACCCACCATGCCTCCTGCTAGCCCCTCTATCTCTGCTTTAATATTTATTATTTGCTTTCTTTTGCTACTCTGGGTTGAGTTTGTTCTTCTTTATCTGCTTCCTTAAGGTATAAAGTTAGGTTGCTGATTTAAGAATGTTTTTTGTTTTGTTTTGTTTTAATTTTATTTGTTCATTAATTTATTTTTAATTTGATCAAAGAAAGAGAGAGGGAAAGTTAAAAAGCAAGATATCAGGTCAGGGATTCAAACCATGGTTGGCCATGTGGGAGTGTCCAGTGCCTTAACCACCATGCCACTTGCTGGTCCCAATGTTCTTCTTTTTTAATGTAAGCATTTAAACATATAAATATCACTTTTAGCACTGCTTTCACTGCATCCTGCAAGTTTGGTAATTTTTTTCGAGCTAAAAGCAAGGACCACTATCCTCCATGATTTAACATGTGAGCTCCAAAGGCAAAACAATTTCAAAATATAGTAATAGGTCAGAAAATACTATTTATCTCCAAGAGTCCCCAAGAACAAATAATTTAATCAACCATAATTATTCCTTACCTCTTTTCTTCCTTCCTCCCTTCCTTCCTTTCTTCAACCACAATATACCAAACACCAATGATATATACACACACAAGATCAGTAATGCATGGACCCCACCTCAAAGGAGTTGACTGAATAGTAATCAACATCTGTGCTAGTCCACCATACCTGGAGTAATGACTGCTCTTTGAAAGAATGTAAACAGCTGATATCTGGTCACAAAACCAGTTTGGATCTTGTGACCTTTCCCCTTGCACTTGAGTACGTTTGCATGTATGTACACAACACAGACTTTTAAGTAGGTAAACTATCAAACTTTTTCTTTCACTTTTCCAGATCTCCATTAGTTGTTCAAGCACTGCTTCTCTCTACTCAAGGCAGCTACTGCACACATAAAGATACCAGCTAATATTTGTAGGAAGTTTACCCTATGCCTGGTACAATATCCTCACCTGCAGCCACAGTCTCCCCTTCCTGAGGAATATTCACAATAGTCTTCACACCCTGTTCCCTAAGCTGAAGACTTCAGCCAGGAGTAAGGAGGTGGAAAAGTAAAGGGGTTTTGGGGCCTTAACTTCTTATTTCAATTAGAAAGTATCTAGATTTCTTCTTTTAAAGAGCATGTGCTTTACATTTTGGAATCTGAACTACCAATATTTTTCATTTAAAAAAAAGCAGGGTAGGGTCCTCCTGCTGATTGGAGACCAAAGAACAAACAAATAGATTTGGAAAACCAAAATCACGGTACCTGGTGATGAAAAGCAAGCCATATTTTTTACTAGGGAAATACCACAAGCAGAGTTTTGTTTTAGAAAGGTATAATTCTACAGAAAGAATGTAGGCTGCACTAGAGGAGAGGATACTAAGTAGGAAAATCTTCCGGGATTTTGCCAAACCTTTGTAAGGACTCAAGGAGTGGCAGGTGGAATGGTTAGGAAATGAATAGATAGAGCATAATAACAGAATGTGAGAGGCAAGGAGTCAAAGGGCAACATCTCAAAAGAGCATATTTCAGTTGATAAGAAAAATATTTTGGGTTACAGAGATCATTCCAATGTGCCTCGAATAATTCCTTATTGGGCAAATGGCACTTCTGATTCCTCAGAAGAGCAAGCTGCCTGTACTCATTATTCTGGAAGGGAAAACAAACTGATGCATTCATCTTTAAGAGTGAGGCAGACAAAATAAGGGGCCATTTGTCAGGACTAATCAGAGATAGGATATTCTTATCTGGCAATAAGAAAGCCCCTTAGGGGGGGTCTTAAGGAAGAATGGTGAGAAACGAGCTTAGGAAGGAGAAATGTTCTTATAAGCTTGTACTACTGGTACAGGTGCAGAGCAGTAACTATTTTAGATTGGGCTCCAGCAAATTGAGATTGGGAGCTATCAGGCTGCAATTCTACCATTAATGGTTAAATTTAATGCAATGGTCTCTAGAGCACCTAGCACATTGTTCAATCAGTGTTAATCAGCCATGGAAAGAGGCCTGGATCCACCTATCTAAAGTAAAGAAAAAATTGGGTAGAAGCCTAATGAGAAATAAAATTAGGATCTCAAGTCACCCTCCAATTCCCTAAGTAGAAAGAACACTGAATGGGGAATCCCAGATTCAAGCTTTAGCTCTGGTGCTAATTATGTATGTGACTTTAGACAAGACATTTACCTCTCCAGGTTTAATTCTCTGTTATTAAACTAAGAGAGTGATTCCTGTCACACAAAGCTACTGTAAGGGTAGAAATGAATTGTGAAAATATTTTAAAAGCATGAAGTATTATACACATGGCAAAGTATGTGGATACAAATCTTATATGCCTGGAAAGTGGTATGTGATCAGAATTTTTAGAAATCAAACCACATATTAATATCTTCAAATTTAATTATACATTAAATAAATTTTAAATAAATTTAATTATACATTAAATAAATTTAAAAGAATTATACAGTGAATACCCATGTCCCCATCATGTCCTTGATATTTAAGGGCACCATTCAGCAAAAGTTTTGCACAAGAAATTCTTATAGTAAAACAGATTGATGTTCCTCATTTTCTATTGATTGTCTTCTCTTTTTGTGTTATCTTGCAAAAGAAACATTATCTAAGGAAAAACCAGAACATGCTTGCTGCCAAAAATATTTATTTTCTTTTCGTTTCTCAAGGTTGGGCCTAGGGGGATTGTGGTTTGAAAAATCAGAATAATTGGACTGGATCAGTGAAGGAGAGCATTGGGAGAATTTAGTCCAGTGTGATAAATTATAGTCCATTTCTTTCTAGGATCCCATCAAAAAGAAAATCACATCCTTGGACCCTCACTCTTTACAAAGCTCTTTACTATAGGAACATACATTAATTATTAGGGAGGCAAATGAAATCAGCTTAACAGATAAACAATAAGCTTTTTAATAATAGGAGAAGGGAATCAGAACATTATTTATGAACGTCAGCCAAGCAATCTTGCCATAGGTAAATTAAAATCCTTTGACCCAGCAGTTTTCTCTAACACTGGCAAATACATCTGGATGAATGAGGATGCTGTCCTTTTCAGGGGATAACTACAAATTCCTAAACAACCTGAGTGCTCATCAATCAATTTGGCTGTATAAATTCTGATATGTTTATATTATGAACAATTACTGAGTCACGTGAAAGAATGAGCCAGACTTATAACTACTAATGTGCTGGGAGGTCTATGATGTACTGTTAAGTACAAAAATCAAGCCATAAAGTCTATGTCACAACCCCATTCTAGTACAAATAGTAAAATTCCCTATAGATGTGATATGTGCTTACATATATTTGCAAGCGCACCTATGGGAGGATTCAAGGCTGTTAATATCACTTACTCTGCAAAGATGAACAAATAAGGGAGGTCGTTGCTTATTTTTCTTTTTATGCCTGCCCATACTTCAGGGATGGCAGTAAATATGTGGAACATTTATAATGTCTGAAAATGTCCCATAATTATTTTTATAAACTTTACATGGGGGGACCAGCAGTTGGCGTAATGGCTATGTCACTGGAATCCCATGTAGTTGACTGCAGTTGGAGTCCTGGAACCAGTGGCTTAAACTCACACCAAGCGCGTGTGCGTGCATGCCCAAGATCCCAAGACGAGAATGGAGGAGAAGGGATTGTGGTGTGGCCATCGCCCCTGGGGAGTGATTTCTCACTTTCTGGCATGCGCCCTATAGCAAAAACCTCTCCAAAAGAAAAAACAACTTTATATGGGACTTAGAAAACTGCTCCCTTCTACTGCTTCCCTGGTCTTCCTGTTTCCCTATCCCATATGTCTACATTGAGGGATAATAAAACTTATTTATTGCTCAGAGACTCCTGCCTGCCTTGCTTCTAAATCATTTGCATTCCAGGAAGGTTTAGGGTGATTGAACAGGAAAGCCTTTAACTAGGATTCATTCTCATGCCCTTCCCAACATATCTGGGAAACAGAATAATTACATGGGAAGTCAAACACAGCCTTATGCATAAGCCTCTTAGGTGTGAATAAGGCAGCTGTGTTTCAAAATCATGCCTTTATTTCAAAACATCAGGAAAATGGCCAGCCCTGTAGTCAAGAAGTCTGAACTACCTAAACAGCCTGCTCCCTCCCCTTTCACACCCTGCCCACCTCCCAAGAATAACTCAAGTCAAAAAAAAAAAAAAAAAACACCATTTTTTGAACATCCGCTATGAGACAGACACTATGCAAGGCTTTTTTGGATGTATCCTCTCAAGTTAATCTGCACCACAACCTCTGCAATAAATAGGTTGTGATATTTCAAGAATGGAACAGGCTGGAGACACCGCATAAGGTTTTCACTGGATTTATTCAGTCCCCAGTATCCCAAAGGCTGAGGATTTTCCCAGTGATGTTCCAATTACATTTTAAAGATGCTGATAAAGAGTGCAGAGAAGTTGGCTAGTACTTAAGAGTCCACACACAGTCACAAAGAGTAGAAATGGGAATGGCTTGGGGCCGGTAGGTAGCGTAGTAGTTAGGGGTGCTGAACTCCCATATGGTCAACAGCGGTTTGAGTCCTGGACCTGGTGTCTTGCTTTCTCGCTTTCCCTCTTTCCCTCTCTCTCTGGTCAAATTTCTAAAAATAAATCAATAACTACAATTAAATAAAAACACTTCTTTAAAATAAAAAAAGAAATGGGAATGACTTGACCAGGATTTGATTTATCCTAAAGAACTTGAAGCTTCCCAGATTTATAACAGAACAACCAAAATACTCTGTTCTTCAGCATGCAAGTGGATGGCTCTCACACAATCCCAGGAAGTCCTCACTCATGGTACCAATTCCAGACATTGCCATGGCATTTTACATTTAGCAAAAACATTGCCTATATGTTTCTTTGTATTTTACTCACAAATATGAAGGGATGAGGTAGAGAGATTTCCCCAATTATATAAAGAAATAGTTTCAGGGAGGTTAGGTGACTTGCCCAAAGTCATAAAGCTAGGAAGTTCATGAGCCAGGACTAAAGCCCAGGTGGTAAATGAAGGAAGCTACTGTTTGTTCTTGCCGCACACTTTTTTTTTCTGTTCTGTTAATTATCTATGATGGGATTATGGGGACATAGTATTATTCAGTAGTATAAAACATGGCTTTTGTCACTTCCTCATCATGTGGCCTTGGACAAATCTGTCATTGTTTCTGTACCTCAGTTTCCTCATCTATAAAAAGTAAATATTAACAATGCCTGCCGCCTGGAGTAATTCTAAGGAGTCTGACATAAGATAACTCACGTAACCTGTTAGCATAGTGCTTGGCACACAGAAATAATTCAGTACGGTCATCACTTTGTATCTGCAGAGGATTGGTTCCAGGGCCTTCCCGTACACACTGTGGATACCAAAATCCACAGATGCTGAAGTCCCTTATTTAAAATAGTGTACTATTTGTATATAATCTACATACATCCTCTCTTATTCTTAAGTCATCTCTAGATTACCTATAATACCTAATACAAATAAATGCTATCCAAATAGTTGTTATACTGTTTTGCTTATTCATATTCTTTTTTATTGTTGTATTGTGATTTTTAAACTTTTTAAAATATTTTCATCTGCAATTGGTTGACTCCATGGATGCAGAACCCATGGATACAGAGGGCCAACTGTACATGTAAACTATTATTTTTAAAAATAGTTCTGATGTGTCTCTTGCCCACAAGTACAATCATAAAGAAGATCTTTGTGAGGCTGTGGAGTCTACCAAGGTTATTTTGCAATAGATACTTTAATACAGAGCAAATTACTCATAATAATGAGGATTCCAAAGATGAAATATGAGATAACAAAGAAAGACTGTGAGTCTCAGAGGCCATAATTGGTCATAATTCCTTTCAGGTTGTCTGTTGCCCCTGGAGCCACCAGAAGGCTAAGCAACAATAGGCAGCTGCCACTGTGCTGTGCATACACTCAGGTATGCCAAGCTGTGCCTGCTGTGACAAGTGGCTTTTGCCAGCCCTGACCTGTACTCTGCCGGTGTCATCCTTTGGGGTTGATGTCTTTCTAGTGGGTCAACGCCCTCACTCCCATAAACATATGTATCCATCAGAGATGCTTACCCCTAGTGTACTAAAAAGCAAATGGGTGGAGAGTTAGTGCCACAGGGAAAACAGGGAGAGAAGACCAAATTGGGAATGGGAGAGGTTTGGAATAGTGACAAGAGGAGTGACAGAATGATTGAGCTCTGCCAAAGTGCTAATTATCTCAAAACTCGGGGACCACGGTTCCACAAGACAGTGAATGCATTAAATGCCACTGAGTTGTCACTTTAAAATGATTAGTTTTCTGTCGTATTAATTTTATCTAAGTGTACAAAAAAATAAATCCCTTAGGGTCTCACAGCACCATAGTACTGGGAAGAATTTTATCCTGTCCCAGCATTCAGGGAGCCTCTCATGGGCAACGAATACCTATTTGTGTGCTTCCTGTAACCTGTTCTCTGTGCTGACGAGTCCTCTGTGTGTGCGTGTGTATGTGTGTGTGTGTGTGAGAGAGAGAGAGAGAGAGAGAGAGAGAGAGAGAAAGAGAGAGAGATTCTTGAGTACAGAACCTTTCTCAAATAATAACACTTAGCCCTTATTGAGCTCCTGCACTATGCCCACCTTCAATCCTCATTGCAGCCCCCACAGGTAGGAATTATTATCACACCCATGTTACAGATGATGGGAAACTCACAAGTTTCAAGGGTTGCTATAAAGTCAGCCAGCAAGTAAAGTGGACATGCTGCTGATGGCTGACCTAGCTGCATAATGCCCTCTGCTTCCTGCACTGAACACCTACTCTCTCCCAGGTGCCTGTTGGCTGCTAAGTAAATCTCATACTAAGAAGGATCTCCTTACTTATTCCTTACAGCAACCCTGTGGATTACATAGTAGCATCAGCCTTATTTAAGAGTAAGGCAACTGAGACTCAGAGAGATAAAAGAAAGTAATTCATCCAAGGTTGCACAACAAGCAAAGCGGCATAGACTTGGATTTGAACTATTCTACACATGGAAGAAACCCAATAAATACCTATCAAATGAATGACTGTCTTCCATTCGTTGAACATTTGCTGTGCTATCTCATTTAATACTCACAAGTCTATTAATTTAATGCTATTATTGGCCCCATTTCACAGATGAGGAACCTTAACCTCAGAGGTGTTAGGTAACTTGCCCAAATTCACACAGCTATTAAGTGTTGTAAAGCTAGAATACAAGCTCAGAGCTGACCACCTCCAGGGCCTTTCTCATTTTATTTTATTTTTAATTTATTTGCATTCATTCACTGTACATCATTACAGCATACAAAGTGAGATTTTCCATCCAGAGCACACTGTATATTGTCTCAATCAAGCAGATCAACATATGTGTTATTGTCAACAAATAATTTTCCATTTCTTGTTTTCTGTATGTTTTGCTTTTTCCCCCCCATCCTTGATTCCCTATCTCTTACCCTCTCGCCATCTCCAACTCTCCTCCCACGTGGTATCTGGTATCTATGTTTACTTTCTATACTGTTTTCCCCCCGCATTTTATTCAATTACTATGACCTTAATTAATCTAAATATTTTCATAGCAAACACAGCTGATATATACATTTCCATGAACCCAAGTCTAACTTTAGGCATTCTACAAAGTAGCACCTAGCTGGGGCTATATATCTTACTGCAGTCATTGAATAGATATTTTTTTCACAAAAAAAAAGTTTCAGAAAAAATATCGATTCAATGCCTTTCTCATTTTAAACAGAAGAATCCTAGGACTATACAAAGAACTCCTGTATAACCTTTATCCAGATTCACCCAAAGTTAGCATTTTGTTGTTTTTGTCTTATCTCTGCCTCTCTAAAATTCTGTGTTTTTTTCTCCCCAATTCGCTTGAGTTCACCGCAGATATTATGCCTTTTGCCCCTAAATATTTTAGTACATATTTCCTAAGAAAGAGGACATCCTTTTACATAATCACAGCAGATACCACATTCAGAGGTTTTTTGTTTGTTTGTTTTTGCCATAGGGCATGTGAGCTTGCTGGAGAGAGACAAAGAGAAGGAATGTGAGAAATCACCCCCATCAGGGGAGATGGCACTGCAATCCTTATCCTCCATTCTCCTCTTGAGATTTTGGGCATGCATGCAAGAGCACCCAGCATGTGGGACCAGAAGTTAGTGTAATGGCTATGTCGCTGGACTCCCATGTAGTCGACCGCGGTTCGCGTCCCAGACCCAGTGGCTTAAAACTCACGCCGGGTGCGTGTGCGTGCGTGTCCAAGATCCGGAGAGGAAAACGGAGGAGAAGGGAGTGCGGCGTGGCCATCCCCCCGGGGGGTGACTTCTCACTTTCTATCTCTCCATCTCTCTCTGTCTGGTGAGCGCACATGCCCTATAGCAAAAACCTCTCCCCCTCCAAAAAAAAAAAAGAGCACCCAGCATGAGTTTCAAGCAACAGGGTCAGTCATATGGGAGTCCAGCACCTTAACTACCTCACCAGAGATTTTAACACTGATAACATAATGTTATCTAGTATATAGACCATATTCCAATGTGGCCAACCATCTTAATGATGTTCTTTCCATCAATTTTACTTTCCATCTGGGAAAGTTTTGTTTTTCTTTTTTTTAAGAAGGAAGATTTATTTAATTTTATTTATCATTTTTTAAAATTTTGCTACAGGGGATGTGCACTCACCAGAGAGAGACGGAGAAAGAGAGAGACAGAGAAAGTGAGAAAGCAAGCTACCAGGTCCAGGACTCAAACCACAGTCAGCCATGTGGAAGTCCAGCATCTCAACCACCATGCTATCGCTGGCCCCCACATCAGGGAAGTTTTTAAAAAGTATCAATGCTGGGGGCCCTACAGTGATGCAGTGGTGAAATGCAACATCCTGAGAGGATGAAACACGTGAAAAGGTTCTATATTTGCTCCAAAGATCTGAGTACATCAGGCATATGTGTGCCCACAATCCAGGGCTGGCTGAGGCTGAGGGTATACCACAGCATTAAGATTCTGTTAAGCGGGACCAGCAGATAGCGTAACGGTTACATTGCTGAACTCCCACATAGTCTACTGCAGTTCCAGTCCCAGACCTGGTGGCTTAAAAGTCACACTAGTCATATGTGTGTGTGCCCAAAATCCTGAGAGGAGAATAGAGGAGAAGGGATTGTGGCGTGGCCATCCCCCTGGGGGTGATTTCTTGCTTTCTGTCTGTCTCTCTGGTGAGCATACATGCCCTATATCAAAAATCTCTCAAAAAAAGGGAGGGGGGTGGATTCTCTTAAGGGTATTCCCTCTCTCTTTCTCTCTCTCTCAGAAGAAATAAATAAAGCTTTACAAGAAAAATTACCAATGCTATGGCCCTAAGCCCATACCCAATTAAGGCAGAATCTCTGAGTGAAGGGACTGTGTGGGTGTGTGTATGGATACGTAATATGTGTGTATATACAGATAGATAAATAGATAGATGAGTGTGTATATATTAAAAACTCTCCAGGAAATTCTAGTATGGAGCCAGTGCTAAGAAGTACTGTGCTACAGGCTTCTCCTGTGAACTCTGTATATTAGAGGGGTGGGAACTCTTGTCAACAGGGTAAGCCCTGAGTGTAATTTGTCTAGACCCTATGTCTCCTTTAGTCTGAGTTCTGACATCACTAACTGCCCATGAAATTCCCTGTTTTTTTTCTCACTGCCTCTGATGCCACTTCTCTAATGAAAACAAAACATTCATTTGTTTCCATCCTGCTATTTCTCCTACAGTTGCTTAGCACAGTCCTTCTTTCGTTATGAAAAATGAGGCCTTGAAAATGGTATATGCTCTGTGTTGTGTTCTCCACAAAGCTAAGCCCAATGAGTTGGCTGCATCACCTAGAATAACAGAAGAGCAAGGGCAGATGGTGGGAAAAGAACCTCAGGGATATAGCAAATCAATTATCTCGAGGGCCAAATTTCTCTTTGGACTTGCCACAAAGTTTCTCTAGCATTTGACAATTGCTTTCTCATTACTAGACTGTTCTCAAATTATCTTGGCAAGGAAGGTAAGTTGCTGAGGTGAGCAGATGTAGCAAGCTGAGACTGCACTGGACAAGAAGGTAATGTACAGATGGGAGCTACTGAAACACCAGCCAGCTGATCCCAGAGCCAGCAGGCTTTTGCATTTCCTGAAAGAATTTGGGTCAATCTAATTGGTTAGCCTAACCGCTTCAATGTATGTGTTCTGTGTCCATTTGTTATCAGATGAAGGGGAAGCCTGGAAGGTCTTCAAGGGGGCGGAGGATATCTGACAAAGATTTTCAGTTGCTGATATTGTCTGCTGGGGGCAGAGCTGTTTCCCAAGCATCAACCCAGGATTGCTGCCATCACCCTCCACGCACCCTCCTGCCCAAACATCTGTTTCACTGCTGCCAAGGCGAGCCAGCTTTAATTGAAAGAGGAACAGTTAGAAGAGATTGAGTCCAGATTTGTGTGTGTGTGTTTGTGTGTGTGTGTGTGTGTGTGTGTGTGTGTGTGAATATATCCTGGAAGACAGGTGAAGGCAGAAAAAGGATCATTTGGCTTCAAAGTTGCTTTGCAAATGCCTGGCAAAACAACCTGCTTTTAGTACATATTGATATTCTTTAATATTTGAGAGAAGTGGCCTACTCAGATGGATTGCTTTAACAGATACATCTTTGCAGTTAGTCAGTGACGAAATATTTGTGAGCAGTTAGTGTCTTTCCTCTTCACTGAAATTCACTAATGTGCCAAATGAGATCATTCCCTCTGGCCCAGGACTCGAGAGCATTTTGAATTGTGTTCATCCTGATTAGGAACTAAAGAATACTCTAGTTATCACCAAAGTCCAAATGGAGGGCACTTGTATTCCTAGACAACCATTAGAAAATACTTTAATTAGGACCCACTGTGCACTGCCATTGCCATCTCTAATCATCTCTTTCATCAGAGAACTCCTTGTCTTATTACAGACTTCTGTCCCTGCCAGTAAGACAGAATGTGCTTAAATTTATCAAGTATGTGTGAATTGCACATATCCCCAAATTTCTTACAAAAAGGCCAGCTTTAAGAAATGTTTTCATAGAATATATTTCACTAACTTAACTCAAGCTAACAAAGGATTATCTTTCACATTAGAACTATAAAAAAATTTGTTTATCAAGTAATTCTCTGGTTACTTGATAAACAAATATGTGTTACCTTTTGAACTCTGTTAATCTGTACCCAGCATCATAGGTAGTTCAAGGAGACTCCAAAAAGTTTGTGAATGGGCCAGCAGGTGGCGTAGTGGTTAAGGTGCTAAGACTCCTACACAGCTGACCACAGTTTGAATCCCTGAGCTGGTGGCTTCCTTTCCTACTTTCTCTCTCTCTCCTTTCTCTCTCTCTCCTGCCTCTCTCTGGTGAGTGCATGTGCCCTAAAGCAAATTAAAAAATAATAAATAAAATTATGTGAATAAATATTTTTTAAAGTTTATGAAAACATGGAATTAAACTATGAGTTTAGTTTGGTGCAAAATTTTAAAATCCATGTGCAGTTTTTCATAACACATATTTTCTATGAACTTTCTAAAGACCCCCCTCATGGTGGAACTCAGACATACACTCAAATATCCTTCCTCTAAACCTGATTGTTATCCCCTTCAGTTCTTGCGCCACTGCCATAGTTAAGGTTCACTGGTTTGTTAACTCTTCTATTATTTCTCTGCTCCAATCCATGCTTCAAATATGCATATCCCTTGCCCCAGATCCTTAGTTTGGCCTTCAAAGCTCTCCACAACCTAGGATCAAAGATTACCTCAGGTACTTCCAGTTCTATCCCCAATGCTTCAATGAAACCAACTGATTTGTTGTTCTTTATGAAGTAGAGTAGCCAGAAATGTTCATATCATTATCTCATTTATTCTTTCCCACAATCTGATGAGATATATTACTCTCATTTTACAGGTATGGAAATGAAAGCTAAGAGGTATTAAATAACTTGCCCAGGCAGCCAGTAAGTTGTGGAGTCAGCATTTGAAAGTGAGCGCTTTCACTTCCAACTCTGTCCTCTAAACCTGGTGGCTTGCTTTCTCACTTTCTCTTTCTCTCTCTTTCTCTGTCTGGTAAAATTAATAATAATAATAATACAAATGTAATTAAATAAATAAATAATTATTTAAAAAAAATAAAAACTAGCCTGCCTAAACATTTGCGTGGAAGCTGTCCTGCATTTTCGTGCCTCCATGTTTTCCTTCATGATATTCTCTTCTTTGAAAACAAGTTCCTTCCTACTCTACCACATCTGCCTGCCAAAATCCTGTCCTGTGCAAGTGGCACGTCCTCCACGAAGCCTTTCCTGATCTACAGTTAAAATTCACTCCTTATGTTCCCGTGTTCTCACATGTTGCTTCTAGAACTTATACTACTTTAGTATTGTAGTTATGTGTACATATTTTCCCTCCTTCTATCCACCTCTACCTAATCTATATAGGAAACTGAGCTCACTACCACTATGCCCCTGTAACACCAAAGTCAAAGAAGAGCCAATCAGGGATGCATTACCATGTATGTGGTAAAGGTAGGCAGTGGAGTTGGTAATCTCTAAACTCCCTCTCAACTCACAGATTCTATGATCTGGAGGCAATTTCTCCCACAGCAGGAACTGCATCCTCCACAGCACCAAGCTGAGTAGCTGGCATCTTTCCGGGGAATTGCTGAGCTGGCAAAACTACATTCTCTCTGATGCAGGTGTGGACTAACAAGAACTTGTGTCACCCTCCCTCCCTCTCTCTCTTTGTCTATCCATTACTGTCATACATGTTTGAAACTAACACTGCTCTGCAGGTGTGGTTCAAGAGCTACCATCCTTTTCACATTCCTTCTCTATGAAGACTATCCTTTGTGCTGTGTGAGTTGATGATCCATGAGCATACTGATGTCTGCCACACCCCCAGTGTGTTGCTTGGCAGTGTAAACCAGTGGTTTTCAAATATAATCATGCCTCGGAATCTCACAGTGGGCTTGTTTAAGCACACATTGTTGAGCCCCACACCCAGGAGGTCCAGCACTTCTAGACCAGGTTTCCAAGTACTGTTGATGCCACAGGTCCCTGGGCCACACTGAGAACTATTACTGTAGACAATGGCTTTACTCACAAGGAGATGCCTTCTCTGACTTCTGCCCACTGAATTTGAGGGGCTGGTGCTGGTTGGGCAGGAGCAGGAGTGCTGCACTAAGAGCCTGAAGGCCAGGGTTCCAGCACAGCTGCTGGCTCTAGAGAGCTGAGAGGCCTTGAGCAAATTTCGGCTCTACTCTGGGTCTGTAGTTTTCTCACAGGCACAGAACAGGGCCAGTTGGTAATTGCTGCTCTGGGTGTATCTTTTGGAGCATTTAGAATTGGTCTGTTACTCTTTCCTTTAGCCCAGTCTTTCCAGTTGGGATGGGTGTCAGATTTCCCCTCAGCACTTCCTCAGGCATCCAAATGCCTGCTCCTCTCAACCATCTAGCCAAGATGGAGCTCCCCCACTTGCTTGAGAGTCTCCTACTTCCATCCCTGTGTGTGGACTCAAAGATCAAAGTTGGTGCCTTCCCTCTTAGAGACCTAAGTCTGCCTTTTCAGGGCATCAGTAGACTGTCCATTTAAGAGGAACTTGAGCACAGAGAAAAGGATACAAAATCCCAGGGTCAACCTCTGGCTATATTGCTGGATCTAATCACTTACTCTGTAAAATCTTAGTAAGTTACTTAACATCCCTGAGTCTCACTTATCCCAACTTTAGAATGGGAAAAATAGCATAACTACGTCATGGGGTTGGTGTGGCAACTAAATGAGATAATGCATCCAAGGCATTTACTACACTATCTGTACATAGTAAGTGCTCAAAAATGGGTAACTACTGTTTCTAAAAAGAGGGTAATGGCCTTCTCCATTACGCTAAACAAGTAAGGGACCAGCAAAAACTATGGCCATAGGTCTTGTACTCTGCATACCTCCCTAGAATACATAATACCTTACACTTATGAAATACATTACATATTTCAGAATAATATCCACTAAATCCTCTCATCCAATCTTTACAGCACTATAAAGATAAGGCAAGCATTTGTGTGGACTGGTCAAAATGTTTTTAAAAGACCATCACTATCTATTACCCTCCTTTGTTGTTGGCTGGCTCTCCCCATGTGTGGATTTTTTTTTTCCTTTTTTTAGATTTTTGCTGTAGGGAACATGAGCTTGCCAGAAAGACAGAGATAGAAAGTGAGAAATCACCACACCACAGGGGGGATGGCCACACCAGAATCTCTTCTCCAGTCTCCTCTCGGGATCTTGGGCATGCACGCACACGCACCTGGCGTGAGTTTGAAGCCACTAGGTCCAGGACTCAAACCACGGTCCGCCATGAAGGAGTCCAGCAACAACCATTACACCATCTGCTGGTCCCCCATATGGATTTCTGCTTCTGCACAGTTGGTAGAGAGGAAGTGTCCTCAGCCACGGCTACCAACTAAGAAACCTCCAGAAAACCCCACTGGTACCTGACCTGGCCTTTGCAGGTGTACATCAGGCCAGAGGACTGCTTCCCAAGTGGCATCTATTGTCTGCATACTGTCAGTGGCAAAGTACTTAGCGCATGGCTGGGTCCCAAAGATCCAAATGATTCTAATTGAACAACTCAAGGACTTTTAATAATAACTATAAGCCACTGCAGAAAGATATTCAGGATTTTTCATTAGTTTCACTTAGTAGTCCAAAGAAAATCAGCTCATTTCCTTACACTACCAATTACACTTCTCATGATTTTACACTTCACAAAATCAGGAAGATGCCACGAGCTGTGGTACCAGTGCCACACACAGTATCACTTATAGTCCAATGCTTGAGAGACAAATACAACACAGGCGACAGAACCTTGTTATGGTGCTTAATAATGATCTGTTTACCCACCAAAATTGGACAGGGATTCTAGACTTCAGTGATTTTACTTCCCCACTCTTTCCTTCCCTTCATCTTTCTGTCATCTGTGACACTGCTGAAAATAAAGGACAACAGCAGGCCCTCTATTTGGTGTCCCTTGTTTGACTTTTCTTTTCCCTGATCTTTCCTCTGTAGACATGTGTCTTTCCATTACCTTTGAGACCACAGGAGGCACACTGACCTTGCCCACTCTGTTCCAGCTGCACTGTGCTTTCTGCTGTTCCTTAAACTGGTTAAGCATCCATGTGCTCGGAGCCTTTGCATTTCCCTTAGACTAGTGAACTCCTCCTTCTGACTCTTGTTCCTTTTCTTTTAATGTTTTTTTTTTTTATTTTTCAAATATTATCTCAATCAGGCCTTTCACAACCATCCTACTTTTAAATTGCCCTTTGCTCCTCCTTATCTCCCCTTCCTGCCTTATTTTTCTCCATAGCATCCCCTGCCTTCCCCTTTACTATGTAATTTCCTATCATTTTATTTGTTCTCTTTCCCTCCTTTTTCTCTCTCCCAGCATAAAAGCCCCAGGAAGCAGAGTATTTTCAAGTTTTTATTTCGAACTACTTTTAGTTCTTACAGGAAAAATGTACACATAACAAAAAATGTTCCATATACCCTTCCTCCAGCTTCCCCCATGTTAACAGCTTACATAGTAATAGTGAAATTACTGAAAAGAGGAAATTAATGATACAATACTATTAACCAATCTCCAAACCTTAAGCAAAATTTCCCAGTTTTTCCACTAATGTCCTTTCCCTGTTCCAGGATCCAACCCAGGATCTCATATTGTATTGATTTAACCTCTTCTCATCTGTGACACTTCTTCAATCTTTGTCTTTCATGACCTTGACAATTGGACAGGTCCAGATTAATTATAAAATGTTTCCCATGCTCAGGGTTTATCTACTATTTTCTCATGACTAGATTAAGGTTGTGCATTTTTCAGTACCAGCAGTTGGTGTAATGGCTTTGTCATTGGACTCCCATTTAGCTGACCTTGGTTTGCGTTCTGGACCCGGTGGCTTAAACTCACGCCGGGCGCATGTGTGTGCACATGCCCAAGATCCTGAGAAGAGAATGGAGGAAAAGGGATTGTGGTGTGACCATCCCCACCAGGGGGATTTCTCGCTTTCTGTCTTTCTGTCTCTCTCTGTCTTTCTGGTCTCTCTGTCTCTCTCTGTCTTGCTGGTGAGCACACGTGCCCTATAGCAAAAACCTCTCCCCCAAAAACAAACAAACAACCCAAAAAAACACCGATTTTTATGGGGGACCAGCAGGTGGTGTGGTGTTTAAGGTGCTAAACACTCCCACATGGCCAACTACGGTTTGAATCCCGGACCTGGTGGTTTGCTTTCTCTCTCTCTCTATCTCTATCTCTATCTCTCTCTTTCTTTGTGTGTGTGTGTGTGTGTGTGTGTGTGTGTCTGTTCAAATTAAAATAAATGCATGAATAAATAAAATTAAATAAATAATTATTCTTAAAGAAAAGGTTGTGCATTTTTCACAAGAATGCTGCAGTAGTGATGCTGTGGAAGCTGGAGATTTTTCATTGTTTTGATCATTGCTACACCCCCAGGTGACCAGAACAAGACCTGACACAAAACAGGTGCTCAGTAGTTGTGAAGACACAAAGGGGCCAAACTGCACCCACACTCCTTTCTGGAAATGGGAAAGTTATGCTCTATGGGATATCAGTTTTTCACAAAAACCTCTTGGTTTTGAGGAAGGGGAAAGTAAGATGATTGGTGTAGAGTGGCAGTCCCCTACCAGAAAGCAAAACTAACCAGCAAAGGAAACCAAGTAACATGTACACATGAAAGAAAATGATATAACATTTGGACAATGTGATAGTGAGATTTATTTTTTTTCTTTTACTTTTACAAACAATAATACCACCTCCCTCCCACCCTCCCAAATAAAACCCACTACCTTACATGTATAAAAAGGATGAAAGTGTTTCAGCCTATAGACTCTGAAGCCAGAATGCCTAGATTCACAGTCTGGTTCTGCCACTTATGTACTGAGTATTGATGGGAAAACTCCACTCAACTTTTCTTTGCCTCATTTTCTTCATCTGTGAAATGGACATATTAATTTTTATCTCACAGGGCTTTTCTGAAGATTGATGGAGCTGATACAAGTAAAGAGTTCAGTGAAGCATCTTCAATAAAGTAAGAGCTCAATAGGCATTATTATCTTGTTATGCAAATACATGTACTTTGCAGAACTCTATCAAAAGATCATCTCTTTTGATATTCAAAGCAACTCTTTGAGCCAGAGATTATTGTTTTCTTTGGTTTATGAGGAAATTGAGGCTTACAGACATAAGAATTTATCCAAGGCCTCCCAGCTAATGAACAACAGAGTAGCACTAAGAGCTTTATCACTAGTTACTTAGTCCAGTGCTCTATGTCCATTCTGCCCTAAACATGTACTATATTATCACCAATGCCAGCAGTCACAGATTTGAGAATTTGGAAATAGAATGGCCTCTGAGCATCATATTTTTTCTTGATGCTGAGGACCTGGGACACTATAAACTTTCTAGGAACTGACAATACAAATGAATGAGAGAGAGAATACGAAGATAGATCAGCAAGTGTTCCAAGAATATTGGATGTACTTGACGATCACAGGCACCTTCCATCAGACGTAAAAAGGACTCCTAGGTCAATTTTTTGGAATGTGTAAGGCATTTTCCAAGAGAAAAATCACTACAAATATAGTGGTAAGCACACAAATCAGCCTACCAAATGTATCTAAAGGCAGCACAGCTGCTGTAATAGAACCTAGTCCACAGGTTTTATGGAGGAGTGGGAGAGAACAAGACAAGGCAGGAGACATAGGTAAAGGCCAGATTCTGCAAGGCTTTGATGGCTCAGCAAGAAAGTTGGATTTTATGCAGGGAAGCCATTGGTGATTTTTTCTTTTTAGAGGTTTTTGCCTTAAAGAACATGTGCTCACCTAAGAGAGAGACAGAGACAATGAGAGGGCAAGTGAGAAATCACCCCTACAAGGGGGAGATGGTCTCGCCACAATCCCTTCTCCTCCATTCTTCTACTGGAATCTTGAGCACGCACACACACGCACCCAATGTGAGTTTCAGGCCACCAGGTTCAGGACTCGAACTGTAGTCTCAGCCATTTGGGAGTCAAGTGATGTAACTGCTATGCCATCTGCTGGTCACAGCTATTGGAGATTTTAAAGCAGAGGAATGATGTTTTCTGATTTACATTTTTTTTTAAAGTATGTCGATGGAATAATAGGGAATCATAGAGAGTGTGATTCTATCGTCAGACCAAGCTGGGCTTGAATCTCTATCTCTTTATAATTTGAATCTCTTCTGTTCAGTGGAGACAATGATAGTACCCACCATACAGGGCTGTAGTGAAGGGGACAACAGACTATGTAAAGTGCTTAGCCCAGTACCTGGCCCATAACAGATACTCAGTATGCATCAGCTGATAATTTCAATTATTATTGAAATTAGTAGCAGTAGAAGTAGCACTTTAGTAGGCCACGACTTTGAGAAAATACACAGGACATGGCCTAGGTTTCAAATCAATGCCTGTTGAGGTAAAATATTTGGATCTCTAAGACCTGATACAATGATTTAGTCTCTGGGTGCAAGAGGAGATGATGGAAAAAGTATGTCTGGGTTACTGCCAACTACTTATGGAGGCTTTTCTGTCCCTTCCTCTGAGCCCAAGATACGCTCTAGCTATTGACTGTGCCCTTGCACAGAGCTGTTGTTTGGGCATAGAATGAGATGACAAGGAAAGCATGGAAAAAGAAGCATTCTTTATTCACCCTTATGTCACTTCCCATAGTCCCAAAGGGTTCATTTATTCAAAAGTTGCCAAGCAACTCCTATGTGCCAGCCTGGCAATGGGCCATGCTATCTTTCCAGCAACAGCTGAGTCACAAGCACCATAGGGAGCCCCACTGGGCCAACCTATCACTTTATACTGTGGGGATTGTGCAATGCAGCAACTAAGATGGGAATGTGCCAATGTTTCCAGTCACTACATGGACATGGGCTTCTTCAACTTTGGTTTAGCTGCTCCTTGGCCTAAATTACATAGGTTGTTAACTATTCTCCAGCAAGCAAGAGCAAGCTGGGATGCCGGTATGCCACGTGTCTCACACACGTCCTGCAATGGAGACATACCATGCCCAGAGAACAGTGATGATGCAAAAGGTTTCCCTTTTGGCACACTCCTGAAGTTCTACAGTCTTGTCTAGCCACATCCAGATTTTACAGTCCAACAGCCTTTCTGCTCCCTGGAATGGGTAACTACAGAGACATAGCATGCCCTCTTGTTAAAAGGAGTTGCACCATGCCAACCCATTCTCAGGCTGTCTGGGCCTGGGAAAATTTCAGTGTGCAAGGAGTATGGCAAGAATGACTGAAACTAAAGCTGGGATATTACCCAATTCACCTGCCACTTTATCCTGTTATTATTCTTCCTCAACTCTTTGATATCTACTTCTGTTTATTCATTCATACCTTCACTCATTTAATCATTTACTTATCCAACAATATTTATTGAGTGCCTACTATGTGCTAGGGAGTGTGCTGGGGATGAATAAGACAAAGTACTAAATCTCAAGGACCTTACTTTTTTTTTTTTTTTTTTTTTTTTTTTTTTTTTTTTTTTTTTTTTTGCTGTACAACACATGTGCTCACTGAAGCTACAGAGAGAAGAGAGATAGAAAGCAATAAATCACCCCCCTGGTGGGGATAGCCATGCCGCAATCCTTTCTTCTCTTGGGATTTTGGCGTGCACACACATACGTGCCCAACATGAGTTTCAACTCACTGGGTTCAGAAATGAAACCACAGTCAACTATGTGAGAGTCCAGTGCCTTACCCACTATACCACCTGCTGGCCCATCTTTTTTTCTTTTTTTCTTTTTTTTTATTTTTTTTGCAAAAGGTTACATGTGCTTACCAAATACCGGTTGTGGGGAAGGAAATGCACCCCCTTCCCCATGGGGCATGGTCATGCTGCAATCCCGTCTCCTCCATTGCTCTATCCTGTTGGGATTTGGGGCACTCACACATTTATACCTGGTGTGTTTGTTTCACAAGCTGCCAGGACTCACACTGTGCAGTCAGCCATGTGGGATTCAATTGACTTAACCACTGGGTTATGGAACTGACCCTCATTCCCAGCTCTGTTGAACTCATCTAATCACTGTTCTGATCAAGATTATAAGTGACCTCCATTTTACAAAATCCAATGGTCAATTCTCAGTTTTCATCTTATTTGATCCCTCTGCAGTGTTTGACATAAGCAACCACTCTTTCGTCCTTAAATCATTTTCTTTTCTTGTCTTACAGGTACCACATTATATTAGTTTTCTTCCTTCTTCTCTGACTAGTTCTCAGTCTTCTTTCCTTGTTGCTTTTCCACCCGACTTCCAAACTTTGGAATATTGGGAGACTCAGTCCTTAGATCTCATCTCTTTTCTACCTGAACTTACTTTCTAGATGCTCAGGCCAAAAACTATGTCATCTTTGACTGTGTCCTTCATCTCATGTCCAGTCTATACTCTGTCAGTAAATCTTGTATATCTCTCAAAATATATACAAATTTTGACCAATTCTCATGGGCTCTCATATCATTGCCATTTCAACCACCCTTCTCCAAGCCACCACCATCTCTCACCAGCATTTTATAGTACCATCCTAGGTGGTTGTATTACTTCCCTCTTGGCCCCCTTCAGTTTATTCTCAAGGTAGCAGACATAATGAGCCTATAAAAATCTAAGTCAGCTTACGTTACTCTCTTCTAACAATATCCCTTACTTGGTAAAAGCCAAATGTCTTACAGTTAACTTTCAAAGCTCCAATTACCTGGCCCCCATTAATTCTCTGAATTTACTTCCTACCAGTCTTCCCCAAGTCTTCAAATTTCCAGCTATACTGGCCCCCTTGCTGTTCCTCAAACACAAGTATGATCAAACCTTAAGACCTCTGCACAGACTCCTCTCTGCAGAAATGCTCTATACCCAAGTAGCTGCAGATCTAAAGCTCTCGGGTTTACCTATCTAGGACACTTTAACCTTTTCTTTCCTTCTAACAAAAATATCATATCTCCAGTTTCTGCTTTACTTTTTTTCTTATCACTTATTATCTAACATACTATATGTCTTAATCTGCTCAGGCTGCCATAAAACAGTACCACAGACTGTGTGTCTTAACAAAGATGTATTTCTTGCAGTTTGGAGGCTGAGAAGCCCAAGGTTAAGGTGTCAGCAAGGTAGATTTCATTCTGAGGTCTCTTCTTTTGGCTTGCATGTGGCTGCTATCTCACTGTATGCTCATATGAACTCTTCTTTGTGTAGATAAAGGGAAGGTGGGGAGGGAAAGAGCTCTCTGGTGTCTCTTCTTATAAGGTCACTTATATTATCAAGCTAAGGCCCCACCCTCCCAACCTCTTCTAACCTCAATTATCTCCCAAAAGACCCAACACTTGCTTTAACCACCATGCCACAGAGTTGGTACTATGATAGTACCAAGAGGGACTTGATGCTAGCTGGCCTGGACTGGGTTGATGGCCTAATATCTCTTCATCTACATAACAAAGGTCTGAGAGAGGTACACAGATCCATTCTGCTCAGGTAAACCCACATACAAGGCTATTGGTTTCTGATGAACTTTTCAAGCTAAGATTCTGTAGACTGCAAATTCTTTGATCAGTGGCTCCATGGTTGGGATATGTATGCCATGTTCTGTCCTATGAATGAGGTACAGTAACCAGTTAATGGGGGAAGTGGATTTTTTTAATTGCTAGAGGGCACGTGCACTAATCAGAGACAGAGAAAAGAGAGAAAAGAGGAGAGGGAGAACACCTCATCCACCAATAATGGGAAACAGTCATGCTGCAATTACTCCTCCTTCGTTTCTCTATCCTGTCAGGATTTCGGACATCCACACACATGTGCCCATTGTATTTTTCAAGCAGCCAGGGCTGTGATTTAAGCTACAGTTGGCCATGTGGGATCCAACTTCCTTAATCACTAGATTATGGGTCTGGCCTGAGAAAGGTGCTTTCTAAGTAGAAAACAATTCAATAAAAAAGGAGCTTAGAGGGCCAGGTGGTAGCACATAAATTACACAATTGGGCCAATGTGGGAAAGTCCCAGGTAATGCCTTGGGATTTCCCTGTCTACACTAGGTGTGCATGCACATGCTCATTATCCTAGATGGCTGAGGTCAGGGACAGATCATAGCAGGAAGACCCTTTTAGGTGTACTCACCAACTATCATGGAAGAAATAAAGACAAACACTTAGAAGAAATAATGGTAGCATTCATTCACCTAAATTTTAGAGTGCCACTAATTCCAAGCACTGGCTTTTTTACGCTTTCTAGGGGAGGGAAGGAAGGATGGAGAGTGAAGGAGAGAGAAAACACTGCTTTCTTGAAAGCTTATAAATTACAAGAAATCAAGATATAAACAGAAATAAGGGTAACAGAAGAGTGAATGAGGGGACAGAGGTGGGTGGCTTGGTGGTTAAGGCAACTGGATCCCACATGGCCAGCTGCACAGTTGAGTCCCAGACTTGGCAGCTTAAAAACCATGTCAGTGGGGGCCAGCAGATGGCACAATGGTTACAACTCTGGGCTCCCACATGACTACTGTAGTCCGAGTCCTGGGCACTGTGGCTTGAAAATCACTTCTGGTGCTCGCACATAAGATCCCAGGAGGAGAACGGAGAAGGAGGGATCCTGTTACTATCCCCCCACCATGGGGTGATTTTTCACTTTCCTTCTCACTGTCTCTATCTCTCTGCCACCCCCCACCCCCTGAGTACATGCACCGTAAGGCAAAAACTTCTCAAAAGAAAAAAAAGAACACGCCAATATATATGCGTGTGCATGCCCAAAATCTCAAGAGGAGAATGGAGTAAAAGAAATCACAGTGTGGTCAGTCTCCCAGGGGGTGCTTTCACGTGTACCTTGTTACAAATTATTTTTAAAAAGGAAAAACAAAAAGAGAGAAGGAGGTAAGTATCCAAGGGAGAAATAAATACAATCAATAATTGCTATAATTTATTAAGCAATCAATTTAGTCTAAGCAGTGTGCTGTGCACTTTATATATGTTCTCATTTAATCTTCACAACACTATGAAATAGGTCATACGATCACCCGTCATGATGATGATAATAGGAGTTAATATTTATTAAGTGCTTACTATCTACCAGCCAGATAAAGAATTAGGTGTTTTGGAAGATCTCATATAAATGTAATTCATTCTATAGATTGGAATAACTCGGCTCAGAAAGGATAAATGACATATCCAAGATTACAGAACTAAACAGGTATAGCTCTGATATTCAAACACTGGCTTGATTCTTGAGCCCAGACTCTTCAAAGGCCCTAAGAGTTCAGAGTGGATGGCTCCTACCTTGTTCTGAGAGGTACATGAAAGCAGACAGGAAGATTAATGGAGGAATAAAGATGTGAAGATGGCCTAGCAAGTGGTACCACTTGGTCAAAACTGAGGGTGTATGAGGAATAATCAATAGCAATGCAGTTCTCCTCCTTTTCACTTCCAATCACTTCACCTATGCCAACCAGGGGCTTCAGCCTTCCATCAAATCTGTTTTTTACTCAAGGTTTGATCTTGGGGTGCTTTGGTCCTCTAAAGAGCACTGGGAGCTCAAATAGCCTTAACTCCTAGGTTAGACAGAGTAGAGATTTTAACATCAAACCATGATGAATAATAAGTTGGCAGCCTCCTCTTTAATTCTTTTTTCTTAAATGGAAATAGCCCTTGGGTATTTAAGACATTGACAAGGAGATCCCCCCATAAAAAGGGGGGAAAAGGATGGAGTATCCAGAAAAGGCACCCAGCACCCAGCACATCTTACCAAGCCAGCCAAGAAAATTCATCATGCAACACAGCCATAACTGCAAACATTTGTCAATGACCTAAACATCCATCAATATGGGACTGATGAGATAAATTATAGAAAAAAACCACAACATTGCTATTTTGAAAGATGAGGTAAAACTATATATTCTGACAAAGATGGATGGTTCCAAAAGGTTGTTAGGTGAAGAAAGCGGGTCACATAACAGTCTCTATAATATGATCCCATTTAAATCCATTTAAATCCTAGATCTGTATTTATATCTGACAACATTGTTTACTGCAGTTATCCAGTAAGATGTTGGCACACAGATTTATAGAGGGACTTTCACCTTCTTATTTGTATATTTGAATATGCCAATGATCTTTACAACAAGCAAATATTACTTTTATAATTGGAAAAAATAACCATACCAGTATTCCCATTTTGCAAAACAAAAAAGCCCCATCTTAAATCATCCTCATCCAACCTGTCTTTTATTAGGACAACATATCTTGGATTCAACAGTGCATCTGAAATGGTTTCCTATAGCTTTCTCAGGAAGGAGCTAAAATAAAACATTCACATATAATATTAACCAGATTATAGTACAAACAAATTGACAATTAATTTTAAAAATCTACTTAAAGCACTGGTGACAAGTAACAGAAATGTCTCTAGAGAAGGACCACACGACTTTTCCATTTTTATTTAATAACTTAGAGGATACAAAACATGTACTTACCACAACTGAAGATGACTCAAGGTTGGCAGAGATATCAGAATGTTGAAGGACAAAACTGAGATTCAAAATGAACTCAAATGCGCTGGAATACTGGCCTGAAATTTAAAAGGTGAAATTTATATAAGATAAAGAAAAAAATCTTCAATTAACATTTTAAAAGTCCATTTTGTGAGGCCAGATAGGGGAAGCCTGGCTCAGCAGCAACTTACATAAAAACAAAGAAAACAACTGACCAACCAGCCAAAAAAGAGCTGGGGGTTTGAGCTGACCCACAAGCATAATTTGAGCCAACAGTTTAATGTAGGTGAATTATTTAGCTGCTAGAAACAGAGCACGATTTTTTTGTTGAATTAATCAAAGTACAGTTTCTAGGTACTAGAATATAATTGTCACATTGCAATGTCCTCCATTCCCTTCTGGAGTCCCCTGTTCAATTTTGGCTCCCACATTTTATGAGGGTCACTGAGAAAGTGGAATGCTCTAGAAGAGAGTCACAAAATTGACAAAGGAAACCATTCCATAATAAGAATGGCTCTTGACAGGACTAGAGACATAGCACTTGAAAAGGAGAAATACTGAGAAATAGATGAGGGGACTTCAAAAAGTCTGCGGGAAAACGGAATTAAAGCGTGAATTTATTTTGGTGTGAAAAATTTTTTTGAAATCCATGCACAGTTGTTTATAATATACAGTTTCTGTGAACTTTTTGAAGACATCTCATACACAGTATCCCATACCTTCAAATATCAAGTGTTTGCGGATGGAAGGCATGCACTTATTCTGGGTTGCGCAGATGACAAAACTAGGACTACTGCCACCCAGTGGTAGCAAGGAGGTAAATTTTCAGTAAACTCGTGGAAAAGCTTTCTGACCTTGAGAAGGTCCTGCAAGAATCTGAGCAGGCTGGTGCGACAGTGAGGGTTTTGAGTGAAGTCTGGATGAACAGATGCCTGGTATCAGAATTACATTAACTGGGACCCTTTCAGCCTAAGAGAATATATCTCTTTTTCCTATTCGCTATGTTACAATTTCCTGTCTGTGTCCTCTGGACCACTGATCCACTCTGAGTGGTCCACAGAGAGGTAAAGATAGCTCTGCAGGAACTGCTGGTACTGCTACCTCCTGCTTACTATTGTACAAGGCTACAGGGGCTAAACTCAATGCTTATAGGAGGGCTAGTAGCTGCTGTAAATCAGATTGTGTCCCTCCCTGGACAAGCTTTTCTGGGGAGCTCCTCCTCTCACTCCCTATAAACAGCAGTCATCACAATGACCTACACAATGGTAATCAAGCTGATCCTTGTGACATCTCTGATTGCCTATCCCATTACACTTTCCCTTGTTCACTCCACTCCTGGGTTATGGGCTTCTTGGTGGTTTCTTCAATGCCAAGGACACTCCTGACTGTGGACTTTTCTCTTGCTGTTCTCTCGGCTTACAGTGCTCTTCCTAAAGACACCTACATGTCCCACTCCCTTCTTCAGGGCTGGACTCAAGATCACCTTAGTGAGCCTCCCCAGCCACCCTCTTTAAAAGTATAGGTCATTGGGACAGTTGGCGTGGTGGTTAAAGATGCTGGACTCTCACATGGTTGAAGGTGGTTTGAGTCTCAGACCTGGCAGCTTGCTTTCTCACTTTCTCTGTCTGTCTCTCTCTCTCTGTATTTCTCTGGTCAAATTAAAACAAATAATAATAATAAAGTTAAATAAAGTAATTTTAAAAAAGTATAGGCCATGTAAGCTTTCTATCTTCCCCAAAACACACACACACACACACATACACACACACACACATCTCTGACCATTTCAGAATTCCTTATCACTCCATCTGAAGTTTTTTACCTGTTCTACTTAATCTCATATAACACAATATTTTACATTTTTATTTTGTTTTCCCATGTCCCTCTATTGAGCTATAAGTTCTTTAAGTGCAAGATCATGTTGGTCCTCTTTATTCTTTGCTGTTATATCTCAGCCCCTGGAATATTGGCTAGCACATAGTAGGTCCTCAGTAAATGTTTAATGAAATTCCCACTGCATACCACATTAATACCATTTTCGGCAGTCTTGATTTTCTAAACAAAAAAAATTTCAGATTTGAGAAGTAGATTCCAAATAATAACAAAGAGTTGAGTCCTAGTAGTGCTTCGGATGATTTTGTCTATTTTTCTCAATTTCCTCAATTTTTGGTTATGCAACCATACTACATTAATGATCAACTGGTCATAATAATTGTAGTAGCTAGTATCGGGACCAGCAGTTGGTGTAATGGCTATGTCATTGAACTCCCATATAGCCCACAATGGTTTGAGTCCCAGACCCGGTGGCTTAAACTCACGCCAGGCACATGTGCGTGTGTGCCCAAGATCCCAAGAGGAGAATGGAGGAGAAGGGATTGTGGCATGGCCATCCCACCTGGGGGAGTGATTTCTTGCTTTCTGTCTGTCTCTCTCTGTCTTTATGGCGAGCGCACATGCCCTATAGCAAAAACCTCTCCAAAAAAAATTGTGGTAGCTAGTACCTATTGAGTGTTTACTATGTATCAGGCATGGTTGTAAGTGCTTTACTTGGATTAACTATTTAATTCTTACAAAAGCCCTTTTCACTAGGCTCTGCTATCATCCCCATTTTAAAGACCAGAAAATTGAGAACCAGGGAGGTGATGAGACTTTCTCAAGGTTATACAATTAATATCAGGTAGATTCCAAAGCCTATGTTATTACCTCCTGATTTAAATATGAGACAAAACTTGATAATGATGATGACAGCTAACATTTATTTAGTGCTAATCACATACCAAATACTGTGCTAAATATTTAAAACACATCCACTCATGTAAAGCTTAGAATAGCCTGCCCTATGAAGTAGGAACTATTATGCTCATTTCATAGTACTAGGCCCTCTTGTAACACAATCAGTGATACCTGCAGTCCCACTTGGCCTCTGCCTTAGTTTCATGAAGAGTGTGCATTGACTTTTGCTTTTGCATGGAGTGGAGAAGAGAATGGAAGAGGCCCTTCCAGCCCAATGGAGAAGCTAGACAAGCAATGTACCTGTCAGCGTCTATCTGAAACCTCCACTCTATGTAGATTAGGTCTCTAACACACACTGATATCAGCTCTTGTGTTGTTGCCCCTGTCTAGTATGTCTTCTCTCTGATGGCCCTGTCCTGCCAATTTTCTTCCCAAAGAACAGATTAAATGCAGAACCCTACAGGAATTCCTTCACAAGTCACTCCTTTCCACCACAATCTCTCTTTTCATATAGTCTACACATTTCATTCAGGTCTTGTCATCTCTACCTTTTTTGCAGTGCTAGCTCTCTTCCCATACAGGTACACCTCTTCCTAGACTGCAAATTCATGAAGGCAGCTGGGCCTTGTGATCCTTGGCATGCTCTGACTAAATGGCATGTTAGCATTTACATAGTAAGTGCTGTTTTGCTGAAACAGTAACTGTTTTGCTGAATTAATAGTGACACTGTACCCTCATAGTTCTAAATATTCTTCTCTTTCCAAGGTTCTCTCATACATATTATCTCACTTTAGACTCACAGCAGATAAGAGAGGGAGATCTTATTTTTCTCTCTTTTACAGTTAAGGAAATTGAGAGCTAAGGAGGTTAAATAACTTGTCTCAGGTCACACATCTGAGAATTAAACCCAGTTCTCTAAATTTTGCATGCAAGATTCTTTGGACTAGACCATACTGACTCTACTGGAAGGCAATTCTGGTTGGAAGCAATGCTAATAACATTCCTATAAAGCCTTGTCTTGATTTCTACCACTAGAGCAAAAGCAATAAAGAGTGCCAAGAAGCAATACCGTCAGTTGAGATTGGGAAGGCAGGTAAATTTATACACACTTGGGAGAATTGCCTAGGGCTTATCAGATGGGTGTGATAACCCTGTTATATTCTTTGTGAGGAAGGGGTCTAAGAACAGAATGTTGTCCTATGCACAGGGCAGATTAGCTCAGCTCTCAGCAGAAGGGAGGCAGCCTAGCAGGTAGTGTGGTGAATGTGAGAGATCATTAGAAGGCAAGAAACCTGGGCTCAAGATCCAGTTCTGCTAAAGGCTAGCTGTGTGACCCTGGAAAAAGTACCTAATTTCTCTGAGACTGTACTTCCTCACTAGAAATTACCAATTTACAAGGTCTTTCATAGTTCCAGCATTCCACAAATCTACGACATGGGTCACCAACTTGTGTTCCATGGCCTATTCTAGACCATAGACACATATTCTTTGGTACAAAAAGTGCTTAAAGTTGTTTGAACTGGTAACCAACACTGAAAAATTATAGGATATAACATAAATATTCAGATTCCCAAGTTCTCTAGAAAATTAAGAATACCTGGCAACATTTAAAAAGTAGAACATAAACTTCAATTTGAAATCTTTCAAGGAAAAACAAGGATCTGGACACATGGGGTTATTTTTTCTCATTTGTTTATTATTTATAATGTAGTGTGTTATTTTGTGTAATAAGTACCATGGGGAAAATATTAAGTCAGGAGATCAAAAGTTCTGAAGTAGTAAGGGTAGAGTGATACTTCAGAGCCTTTAGTTTTACAAAGAATAGACATAGAAAGTCTCACTGACAATGTGACCACATTCCCACAAGGCCCCAATAGACTGAAACCCAGTAATGGCTGTTCTCTTTAGACAAAGTATGTAAATTGGTTAGGTGTGCTCATATCTTTAACATACCAAATGGGAAGTAAAAAGACACTGACTGAGGTTGATAGGAATTGAAAGAGAGTTTTGAGGTCATTATTTGATTTTTCAAAGTCAATGAAAAGTTTCAAAGGTAAAATAAATATCAAAATCAGGGAGAAGAAGATGAAGGCAATACACATGACAATTGATTGGACAGGTGCTTGGCACACTTGCACAAAGCCCTTACTAACCAAGAGCAACTAAACAACCTCAATAAATGCAGATGCATTTCCTGTCTAAAGGGGTCAATGGGCTAATACTTGTAGTCATACGGAGTTTGCCCTTACATTTCAGGCCAGGACTGTTACATGGTAGTAGAATTAGTTCTAATTAGGAAACAATCAACTCTGTTGACACAAGCATAGCATAGGAGAGATGAGAGGAGGAGAAATGGATTCTCCTCCATACACTTGCTGGTCATTTCTTGTCCAGTCTGGAAGTTGACAGATTCTTTCTCTGGATGCCAATTTCTCCAAATGATAAATGAGTATTTCAAATATGCTTAACAATTGACCTACATTATGTTTAAGTACTATTTCAAAAAATGTGTATGTATGTATGTATGTGGATGCTTCAAAAAGTTCATGAAAAAAATTAAAGAATGAGTTTATTTTAGTGCAAAACTTCAAAAATATGTGCATAGTTTTTTCATAATATGAAATTTCTATGAACTTTTTAAACATCCTCTCATCCATATGTATATTTATACACACACACACACACACAGATTTTTATATAAAATTTCAAAAAGTTTTGGGAAAAAGAATTAAATGAGTTTAGGGGGCAAGATAGAAGAACTAAAATATGGCACTCTGTGAGGCTGACCCACATGGGGTGGTTCTGGTTTTGTGTCTAGAGACCTCTCTGAATATTCCAGGCGTGCACATGGCCATGATTTGGGCTGGCTGAAGCCAGGGTTGAATCATGGCATGAAGACCCTATTAGGGGTGCTATTTCTGTCTTGCTTTCTCTCTCTGTCTCTATTGCTCACAGAAGAAATAAATAAGCTTTTCTAAAAGGACAAGTTTATTATTTTGGGGCAAAACATTTTTGAAATCCATGCATAGTTTTTTTTCATATGTATTTTCATGAACTTTTTGAAGACCTCTGTTATGGAACTCTGTATATATAAAACTGTGTGTGTGTGTGTGTGTGTGTGTGAGTGCACATGTAAACAAACATTCCATGAATCGATGCTGTGTGCACTGGACACTCTTATTTGCTATTCCATTATTTCTTTGTTTAATTTTGGATTTTCAATGCTGGTCCCTACCCATTAAATTGATTTCCTAAGCAGTGGGTAACTATTAGCATCTTGAAAGCACTGCTGTAGACCAAAGGTCTCCAAATATGACCCCACGTCAGAATCCCCTGGAGTCCTTGTCAAGCACATCAGGATCTCCTGGAGTCTTTGTTTACACATTTTCTTGTGCTCCACTCTAAACATATGAAATCAGGATTTCTTCAAGGTTAGGCCCAGGAATCTATATTTTCTACCAAGGAATAACTATGCATGGACGTTAAGGAATCACAATTCTCTTCAGCACACAGAGCAAATAACATCAATAGTTATTATTATCAGATCGCTCCTTCATGCCAGTCAAGCCAGCATAAGAGCTTTCCACTCATTATCTCACTTAAATCCTCACAACAACCCCACTTCATAGATGAAATGGTTGAGGCTCAGAGAGGTTTGATAAGCTTTTTAAAAATATATTTTAACTGGGGGACCAGCAGGTGGCATGTTGTTTAAGGTGCTGGACACTCCCACATGGCTGACGATGGTTCGAGTCCCAGACCTGGTAGCTTGCTTTCTCATTTCCCCTCTTTCTCTCTCTCTATCAAATTAAAAATAAAAATGAAGGAATAAATAAAATTTATATATATATATATATATATATATATATATATATATGTGTGTGTGTGTGTATATATTTTAACTTAATTTTATTTTTTCATTCATTTTTATTTTTAATTTGACTAGAGAGAGACACACAGAGAGAAATAGAGAGATGAGAGAGAGAGAGAGAGAGAGAGAGAGAGAAAGTGAGAAAGCAAGCCACGAGGTCCAGGACTCGAACTGTGGTCGCCCATATGGGAGTGTCCAGCACCTTAACCACCATGCCATCTGCTGGTCCCTTGTTAAGCTTCTGACAGGCAAACCCAGGAATGTTAAAGAAGTGGCAGGGCTATGGTTCACAAGAAGTCTATTGAGCCCAGTGTTCTGGCTGTACTGACTCCTCCCATACCTGTCTCTGAAGCTCCAGAGACCTAGAACCTGTTCTCAAGTGTTTTATCCCAATTCAGATTCTGGATCATATACCAAACGGCCCAACCTTCCAAGGCAAGGTGCAGACAAAACAACAATCGCAATAATGCTTTGCACTTACATCAAGTTTTACGGTTTGCAAAGCATATGTACGTCTATTTTCTCCATACTTAGTATACCTTTTAGTTATTCTGTGAAGCAGGAGGGATGGTTGAAAAAAAAGAGATCCAAAGAGAAGAAGCACCTTACTCAAAGTCTCAAGTTCACAGCCAAGCTGTAACACTCTGACTCTTCCTGGCAAAGTCTAATACTTTATTTGAGCTGGCTTTCTCCAAAGCTCTGCGTTCCACCCCATTTCAAATGTAACTCCCTTTAAGGCAAAAAAGGAAGAGATGACTTGCTTTCTACCTCCTTCGTCAGGACTTACCATCCAATTCAGAAATGAACACACTCTCCATACACACTGCCCGAGGGACAGGCTGCCCCGACATTCTCAGGGCTGTGCTGAGGACTAGCTGCATTTCTATTTTTGCCATGCAATTTGTAAAAAGCTCTGCACTGTGCTGCAAAGAAAAATAATGGATTTCATGATGAAAAGAAAAGGCTCCATCCCTTCCACAGAGGTTAAATGCCACCAACCACTAGTGAAGCAGCTTTTGCAAGTCTCTGCCGAACGAAATGTTGAAAGTCCACAGAAAACCTAGGTGGTGATTTGGACCAACCTTTGCAATGGCAGCAAGGGGCTGAAAGGATGAATGGACCCCATTTAGCTTCCTCAGCTGAGGCCCTCCCTCCATTGAGACCATCCCCTTGGTTTCTGCCACAGAGAGGCGTGTTGTTTGCAGTGTGTACATGTTTATATGATAAATGACTAGCTATTTAGCAAACACTGTATCAATTCTAACATTTTTCTTCACCTCTTCCCCTTCACAATGCCGGTCTTTCTGTCTCTGTCCTAATAGCTCCCAAGGCAAATCTCCCACTGGTCCAACACCCCTCTCCCCCTACACACACACAGGTTTGATAAAAATAACAGTAAGACTCCTTTATCTCAGCCTCAGTCTCCGCATCTATGAAGTAAATGGGTTGAACCACATGTTATATTAGGTCCTTTCTCTGGTTGTATGATTCTAATAAAATGTGTAAGAAAAGTCCCAAGTATAACCCACAAACCCACCTGACTTCAAATTGTGTTTTAGATAGTCATCTTTCATTAAAGAGGACTAAAAGTGTGATAAAGAAAAAAATTCCATTATGCCCTTAAGCATGCTAATAACAAACAATGCTTTTTCCCTTTCTTGTCTTATTTTTCATTCTTTTTATGCATAATCAGGGCTGCAAAGTCTGCCTCAGCAGTTGCTTCTGCGGCTGTTTCAATTTCTTTTCCCATGTGAAGGTGGCAGTTGCAACCCAGCTCTGTAATAGCTGAGGTTCAGTCCCATAGAGCTTCAAGGGAATGCCATTCTCACCTCAGTGGAAGTGCTCCATTTGATGTCAGAAAACCTTGAAGAGGTGTTAAATTTACTTTGTGGTTGCAACTCCCTTTTAGTTTCGTCAGGCTGGCTTAGGATTTGATGTTTTTATAGATTTCAATATCAAGAAAGTACAAAATGTCTCAGCTTTTTAATTTATATTGTCAATCACCAAAGTGGTTGCTTCCCTGTGGGGACACTAACTAGAACTGCACTTGTCGTTAGGAGCCAACATGGCACATGCCCTTCTCCTACCAACTTCCCAGGACTGGGTTCAAGACAATGAGATTGCACAAAAAAAGAGGGCTGTATTTTACCAGCATATTTTGAAAAAGAAGTCAAAAGACATAAGTGTTACTTAATCTCTTCAGTCTCAGTTTGCTCATCTTCAAATGGGGATAATACTAGCCGATACATCATAAGGTTACCGTAGAGGTTAAATGAGTAAAAAGTCTAAAACAGTGTCCAGCACATGCTCATATCTCAACAATTGCTGGTTATGCTGATTATTATTCATTATGGCCAAACCAGTCTTTTAGCTTTCTGATGTTTAACAGCACATATTTTCTTTTCTTTTCTTTTCTTTTTTATTTTGGAGACGTTTTTTGCTATAGGGCATGTGCACTCACCAGAAAGTGAGAAATCACTCCCCGGGGGGATGGCCAAGCCGCAATCCCTTCTCCTCCATTCTCCTCTCGGGATCCTGGGCACACATGCACATGCACCTGGCGTGAGTTTAAGCCACCGGGCCGGGACTCGAACCGTGGTGGGCTATATGGGAGTTCAGTGACAGAGCCATTACACCAACTGCTGGTCCCGACATCCCATATTTTCTAGCCATCTCATTCTACTAAAGGATTTGAAAACGCACTAGAGATGAGGCTGAGCCGGGCTCCAATTAGCGCTCTTCCGAGAGGTCGAAATTGCTTCCTATTCTGTGTCAAAATTGCTTGCTTTTCTGTTCATTTATTTATTCACTCAACTAATATTTACTGACCACCTGTTACATGCCAGACACTGTGATAGGTGACAAAGACATAATGGTGAATGAGACAAAGTCTTTGCTTACTAGAGGTAACACTCTAGAAATAGGGAGGTGGGGGAGAGAGATAGACAAGAAATATGATGAATGAGACAGAATGAGCTTGGTGTGCTTGATTCACAGAAAGTTCCTGTGGCTGGGGTGGGGGCAGGGCATGAGAGGAAGGGTGAGATGAGATGAAGCTGCAGAGGAAAGCAGGGGCCAGATCATTTAAGCCTTATAGGCAAGTAAGGAGTTTTGTCTTTAACCTAAAAACATTGGGATATAAATGAAAGATTTGAGGCCAACAATCTATATATTCAAATGTTTGTTAAAGTTCTCCCTGAGATGTCACTATATGATACAGTGTCTCAATGTAAATGATGAGGGTTGCCCTTTCCTTGTATTAGAAAACAAGAAAATTGAGCTAGTCTTTTATTGTACAATCTGAAAAATATTAGTCCTGGCCAAGGGACTCTGCTGGAGTTGTGGAGAGCAGCGGTCTTGACTGTATGTACCCACATCCTTCTCAACATCCGTACCTTTGACAGTGTTTTGCACTCCACTGTACCACTCCGTCCCCAGATGAAGCAACTGAAGATAGGAGGGGTGGGACTTCAGCCTGAGAGAAAATGGACAGTGAATGAAAGAAGTGAACTCAGGGGGGCCAGCAGGTGGCATGGTGGTTAAGGGAGCCATACTCCTACATGTCCAACAATGGTTCTAGTCCTAGACCTGGCGGCTTGCTTTCTCACTTTCCCTCTTTCTCTTGCTCTGTCCCTTTCTGGTCAAATTAATAAATATAAAAAATATAGTTAAATAAAATAATGCTTAAAAAAAAAGAAGTGAACTCAGGGGATACCCAAAGCATGGCCAGAACAGGGTCCACCTGTGTATGCCACTGAGTGTGTATGTTTATGTATGTGCATTTGTGTGTGTGTGTGTGTTTCCTGAGTCTGTGCAAAGCCATGCACATTGGTGGAGTTTTATATAGGAAGAGGCTCTCTTCTATTGTTCTCAGACTTGGGGTCAAGAAGCCCAGAATGTCTACACCCAAGTGTACAATCTTATGCAAGTTAGTAGGCATCCATGATTTTAAAAAATCATTAACTATGGTGTCCTCGTGTAGTATATAACCTAGACATCTATCCAAGACAGCACTGGCAGCAAGAGTGGAAGCAAGCAGGCCACTTAGGAGACTGTTGCAGCAGTCCTGGAAAGAGATGGTGGTTTCAAACAAGGTGATGCTGAGATAGTGGTAAGAAGTAGGAATTCAGGATATCTTTTGAAGGTAGCTCAATAAGATTTGCTGATGTCTAGGATATAATGTGTAAAGGAGCAAGAGGAATTCAGGAAGTTTGATTTAAGTAACCAGGTGGGTGGCAGTGAACTTGTAGGGGAAAAAGTCACGAGTACTGCTTTGGGCAGTTTGCATTGTCTCTAGCTGCCCACTCAAGTGACCAATCTCTGTCTCTGCATCTTAAGCCCCTCCCCATTGAGGAACCAAAAGCTCCTTATTCAAGGGGCCTCTGGGAAATTGGTAATCCCTGATACTTATCTCTGCCTCAGCAGGTTTCCTTCTGTACTCCTTGGCCTGAGATGAAATAATGATTTCAGTTTGTTCCTACCAGTTTCTCAAGATTTATAGAATTCTGAAACCTCCCCCCTTCCTCTTTCTCCCTCTCTCTCTCTCTCTCTCTCTCTCACACACACACACACACAACACACATACTTACATATCCTAATGTCCCTTTCTGTGATTTCTTTTTGTCAAAACTCCAAAACCTTCCTCTCTGAGGAGCAGGTCTTCATTTAAGGACAGGGATTCTTCACTTGTCACTGCCACACAACCACAAACTCTACCACTGCACCCAAATCTTCTCCCCAGTATGGAAAAAAAGTACTTGGAACATGGAGCAGAGCCAAGTAAGCGAAGAAAATGTGCCACGTGCTGAGAAATAAAAGAATGCAATCCTGACTAAGAAGAACGAGAATTAATCAGGAAATCTTAGGGTCAGTGTGATCTCCTCAGTTGCATTCACATCTAGTAGTAGAAGACTACAAATTGATTTGTGCTTTAGCAGGAGAGAACAAACATAAGTCAGAAGCATAGAGTCCAGTGTTTCAGCTTCCATAGGGCTAGTCAGCATTAGCTGGTGAAGCCAGATTTTCTTGCTCCTAAGGCTGGCACATTTCCCGAAAAATCCACCACCTCCCTAGATGTGTGTCAGTTCACCTAGGTACCAAGCACTTTTCATAAGTATAAATCCTCCTCTTGTGCATGGTACCCTTCACTCACAGCAGATGATGCCACCCCATTTCCTTCAAATACCCGTTTCCCAGGAGGCCTAGGGAAGGCTTCGGGGAAATGATTCACTCCTGGTAATCTAGGTCAGTCTTAGGACCCTGCCTTTGCTCCATCATCCCCAGCTCTAACTCTCACTTCTTAGAGATTTTGGTTCCTTCCTTTTAAGCTGCCCATATTTTCACAAGAGGAAAGGAGTCCATCTTTTCAGTGACAGATTGTGGAACTGTCCTTCATAAACAACAGATGTCATGCTGGGGTTGCCTTGCTTTATTTCTACCAGGAAAAAAACAAAAAACAAAAAAAAAAAGTGACCTGAACTATGAGGTACCTTTTTGGAGAAGGGTGCCTAATGCAGATAAATACATGAAAGGAAATAGCAATAACAATCAGGCATCCCTCAAACTTTTGTTCATGCCATTTACCCAACATCTTTCTTTAAATTAGTTCACCTTTTAAACTTGATTATTTTGGTAGGCAGAATTTTAAGTATTACCCCCAGTGACCCTTGCTCTTCTATAGTTCTCTCCCTTTTGAGTGTGGGTGGAGCTTAACAATATTACAAGAAATCACTCTGATGATTATTTTATATTACATGGCAAAATGGGTAGGTCTAATCTCATCATGTAAACCCCTTAATAGCAGAGAGTCTTCTCTGGTTAAAAAGCCAAAGAGAATGTCAGAGAAATTTGAAACGTTTAAAGAATTTGGCATGCCAGGTTGTCAGGTTGCTGGAGAAGACTATAAGAAGGAATGCAGGTGGTCTTTAGGAGCAGAGAACAGCCACTGGCAGACAACCATCATGGAAATAGGGACTTCAGGCCTACATCCCCAAGAAACTGAATTTTGCATACACCTGAATGAACTTGGTAATACATTAGGAAAAAAGGAAAGGAAGGCCAGATAGTGGAACAGTGGTAAAACTCTTACATTTTTTACATAGCCACAAGATGATTATAAAAATTGGGAAATCAGGTTGACCCACATAGGAGGTTACCACTTCATGTCCAGAAACCTCTGAGTACGCTGGGCATGCATGAGCCTATGATCTGGGCTGGGTTGAAGCTGGGAGTGGATAACAGAGTCAGGATCCTATAGAGGATGCTGTATCTCCTTCTCTTTCACTATGGGAATAAATGAACGTATAAAAAAGAAAAAGTCTCACATCAATAATCAAGCTCTCATCTAAAGAAATTAGAAAAAGAAGAGCAATTCCAAAGCAAGCAGAAAGAAAATAATAATAAATGTATGAACAGATGCTGGAGCAATTGGACATCTATAGGCAAAATCATTACTTCAAAATAGATCATAGATCTAAATGTGAAACATAAAATAAAAACTTTTAGAAGAAAATATAGTAGAAAATCTTAAGAGTTTCAGGGTTTGGTAAAAAGTTCATAGGCATGATACTAAAAGAACAATCAATAAAAGAAAAATCAATAAATTGAGTCTCATAAAAATTAAAAACTTCAGGGCCAAAAGGTGGCATAGTGATTGGGGCACTGCACTCCCAAGTAGTTGATCGTGGTTCAAGTCCCAAACCCGGCAGTTTGAAACTCACACCAGGCACATGTGTTCAAAATCCCCAGAGAAGAATGGAGAAGGGATTGAGGTGTGGCCATCCTCCCTGGGGGATGATTTCTCTCTCTCTCTCTCTCTCTCTCTCTCTCTCTCTCTCTGTGTGTGTGTGTGTGTGTGTGTGTGTGTGTGTGTGTCTCCAGTGAGTGCATCTGCCCGACAGCAAAAATCTCTTTCAAGGGGCCGGCAGGTGGTGTGGTGGTTAGAGGAACTGGACTCCCGCATGGCTGACTGCACTTCAAGTCCCAGATCTGGGGGCTTCCTTTTTCAGTTTCCCTCTCTCTCTCTGTCTCTCTTTGGTCAAATTCAAAAACAATAATTAATAAAGTTAATTCTTAAAAAAAAACTCTCAAAAAATTAAAAGCTTTGCTCCACAAAAGTTATAAAAATGAAAGACATGGTAAATACTGAGAGAAAATATTTGCAAATTGTGTATTGGATAAAGACTCAGTATCTGGAATAAAGAACTCTCAAAATGCAACTGTAAAAAACAAAAAATTCAATTAGACAATGGGCAAAAGGCATGAACAAGCGTGAAGATACAAAGATGGCAAATGAGCACACAGAAAGATGTTCAACATTAATAGCCATTTAGAAAATGCAGGTTGAAAATATAACAAGATATCACTACACATATGTAAGATTGGTTAAAGTAAACATTTTATGACACCTACAAATGCTGGCAAGGATACAGAGAAACTGGATCCCACATACATTGCTCATGAAACTATAAATTGGTATGGCCACTTTGGAAACCAGTTTGGCCGTGTCTTACAAAACTGAGCATACATTTACTTTACAAACCAGCAGTCACACTCCTGGACATTTATCCTTCTGCCCACACAAAAACCTATACACAATTGTTTGTTGCAGCTGTGTTTATAATAGTAAAAAACTGGAAACAAACAAACAAACAAACAAATGTCTCACCATAGGTGAATGGGCAAATAAATTCTGGTATATCCCATTTCATAAACTACTATGCAGCAATAAAAAGGAATTAACTATTCGTATACGCAACAACCTGGATGAGTTTCTAGGGCATTATGCTGAGTCGTTTTTTAAAAAAAGCCTATTTCAAATGATCATATATTTTTCTATTTATATCACACTCTTGAAATGACAAATCTATAGGGATGGAAAGTAGATTGGTGGTTCTCAGGGGTTAGGGATGGTGGGGGAGGATGGCGTGACTATGTACGTGTTGCACAAGGGAGATCTCGGCAATGTTGGAGTAGTTCTATATCTTGGCTGTGGTGTTGGAGTCACAAAACAACACATGTGATAAACTGACATATAACTGGGACCAGCAGTTGGTGTAGTGGCTATTTCACTGGACTCCCATGTAGTTGATCATGGTTTGAGTCCCGGACCAGGTAGCTTAAACTCACACCGGGCGTGTGTGCGCGCGTGCCCAAGATCCCAAGAGGAGAATGGAGGAGAAGGGATTGCGGCGTGGCCATCCCCCCTGGGGGGTGATTTCTCGCTTTCTGTGTCTCTGTCTCTGTCTGTCTGGTGAGCGCATGCGCCCTATAGCAAAAACTTCTCAAAAAAATCTCAAAAAAACTGGCATATAACTATAAACACACATTGTGCCAGTGTCATTGTCCTGGTTTGATACCGTGTGATGGTTATACAGATATAAGTATCGGGGGAAAAAGAGGATGCAGGGCAAACAGAGACCCCACTATAACATACTGGCACCTTCTCATGAATCTATAATTGTTTAAATGTAAAAAAAGATTTTTTAAAAAATTGTGGCCCCTGGATACATTTTGCTTGACCTATAGTGTCTTAACATTGAATAAAATTAGTTGTCAAGAGATATTTACAAAAATATCTAAATTTCTATCTTAATTTGAAAATTCAAAAGGCATGGAATCTCTAGGCCTACATTCCCAGATTTTCCACTGTTCTTTTATGTGGAATTTCTCCTCCAGCCCATCAGAGTCCTCACCTGTGTCCCTGAAGTCACTTATGCTATCAGCTGGGCCTCCAAAGGTATTCGAGTCTTTGGCTCCTGGATATGTCTTGGTCTCTAACCCTGTGCCTGTGTGAACTCTTGTACTCAATTCCAGCGTGGCCAGGCCCAAGACAGGAAACCTGCAGAAGCCTCAGCAATAGCATATGTCCAGTTCAGGGACCATACCTGGAAATCTTGCCTTTCTGTTAGCAACTCTGACCCTCCTTACTCATTAGTCACTGATCTGCCTGCTTTTTGCCCCTTTAACCTGTTCTGTTTGTTGCCCGTATGGCAAGCCTGTAGGAATCTGAAATGTATCATTAGGTTCCTGAGCCACAGACAGGGACACATGGTGTCCTAGGTAGGTATAGCATAGGTCTGGCTCTCCACTCTTACCTACCTGTATGGGCAGTAAGATCAGACATTATTGGAGCTGAGTGAAAGCTGAGTCAGTACCTTAACGCTCTCTGAGGTCATGCAGAGTATTCTAGCATTCCTTTGCAAGCAGAAAATGCTGTCTGGCAGCACACACAGGACACAAAAATTATGCACAGTAATTGCTCTTTATCTAGTACAGGGCATTCTTTTGGTTAAGATCTAACCCTCACACAGACAGTACAGGCATATCCTGTCCCTACTTTTTTTCTTTTCCTTAGAACTTGTTTTATTGGGTTGTCAGAAAAGTCATGACATATTTTTTTTTTTTCCTACACAGAAATGAGTCATGGCTTTTCCAACAACCCAATAATTACGTTATTTACATTCATTTACAATTCTGGGAAAATTTCAGAAAAATTTAAAGGAAAAAAGTAATCTGCAATTTCATTACCTATAAATGACTTTTTAAATAATTATTTTATTTAACTTTCTTTATTTATTTATCTATTCAAATTTGACCAGGACAGAGCAAGAACAAGAGAGAGAAAGAGAGAGGGAAAGTGAGAAAGCAAGCCACCAGGTCCAGGACTCGAACCAACATTGGATATGTGGAAGTCCAGCACCCTCAACCACCATGCCACCTACCGGCACCCTACAGATGATTATTGTTAACATTCTGACATACTGTCTTCTAATCTTTTTTCTATATTTGCATATGCACGCACAGACACACACACACACAGAGTCCAAAATGGTGCCACAATATATATATTGTAGGCATTTAATTGTATATTGTGGACATGTTTCCTTGTCACTAAACGGTCTTCTAAAACAGCTGTCCCAGTCTATTTAAGATTAAATTTGAAGATGGCGGGTGGCATGGTGGTTAAAGCAGCTGGATTCCACATGGCTGACTGTGCAGCTTAAGTTCAGGACCTGGCAATTTGAGAAACACGCCAGGGCATATGTGCGCCTGTGTGTCTGAAATCCCAAGAGGAGAATAGAGAAGGAATTGCTGTGTGATCATACCCCCTGGGGGTGATTTCTCACTTTTCCTGCCTCTCTCAGATCTTTCTCAGGGCTTTGTTAGCATAAGAATGGAGCTGACCACACCAGTCAGCCAGCTTTCTCAGGCAAGAAAGCAGGTCCTCTAACAAAACCTAAAAAAAAAAAAAAAAAAAGATTAGATTTGAATGTAGCTATCTTGCCTATTTTTAAAAATTAATCGACACATAATAGTACATATTTATCAGTTACAATGTGATATTTCAATGGATGGGTAATGTAATACTATGTCTAATGATCAAATCAGGGTTTATTTCCTTTTAAGAAGCTTATCTTTCATCTCTCTCTCTCTCCTTTTTTCCTCTCTCCTTTCTTTCCCTTCTTCCCGTCCTCCATCATTCTCTTTCCCTTTCTTTGACATATTAAGTGAAGCAAATTTGTAGGGATAAAGGTCTTGGGGAGAAGCAGTGGGCCTGGATAGGCTGTAGTATGAAGAGGAGTAGGTTTCGTGGTAAGGATGAAAAGCTATTCTGGACATCAAAAATGGTCTGCTGGGACCAGCAGTTGGCATAATGGCAATGTCGTTGGATTCCCATGTAGCCTAAGGCGGTTCGAGTCCCGGACCCGGTGGCTTAAACTCATGCAGGGCACATGTGTGTGCGTGCCCAAGATCCCAAGAGGAGAATGGAGAAGAGATTGCGTCATGGCCAACCCCCCTGGGGGGTGATTTCTTGCTTTCTATCTCTCTGTCTCTGTCTGTCTGGCGAGCGCACGTGCCCTATAGCAAAGACCTCTCTAAAGAAAAAAAAAAGGTCTGCTAATCCAAGTGGCAAAATTAATTATCCTACCCTTCTTTGTATGTGAGTGAATGAATCTAGAGCCCTGAGGATGACAAAGATTATCATTCTTTCCGTTATGGAGACTCCAGCTGTGGAAACCCATATTGTATATTTTTAAAATGCGTTCTTTTTTTAGGTGACATATATTTAGCCATTCATTGAAAGACTGAGGCTAAATCAATTTAGTGAATTATAACAACCCCCACTTACTGAGGATTTATGTGTGCCAGGCACTGTGCTCATCACTCTACTTTGAGTTTGTGCAGTATAGTGCCTAAGAGGCAGCCTCAGGTGCATATTGCCTGGGTTCAATTGTAAGCTGCTCCACCACTGACTAGCTGTGTGACTTTAAACCCTGTGATACTCAGTTTCTACATCTATAAAATGCGGATAATAAAAGTCACTCATAGCTTGTGACAGTGACCTCATAGGATCATTTTGAACATTTAGTGAATTACAGCATGTGAAGTACTTAGAAGAGTGGCCAGTCCACAGGAGGTGCTCTGCAGTGTTAGCTTTACTTCAGTATTAACAATAAACCATCACAAGAGCCCCATGAGGGAGAGACTAGTCATATTTTTCGACAACGAATGGCAAAACTGAGGCTTGGAGAAAAATGCCTAAGCTCATGCAGTTAGTAAGTGATCAAGTTAAAAATCTGTATCCATGGAGTCAGCAGGTGGCGTGGTGGTTAAAGGTGCTGAATTTCCAAATGGCTAAGTCTCAGACCTGGTGGCTTGCTTTTTCACTTTCCCTCTCTCTCTATTTTTCTTGTAAAATTAAAAAATAATAATGAATAAAATTAAATCATTCTTTTTAAAAAAGCTAGATCCTGGCTGCCTCAATCTGGAGCTAGTTTTCTTTTTCTTTTCTTTCTTTCTTTTTTCTTTGGAGAAGTTTTTGCTATAGGGCAGGTGCACTCGCCAGAAAAACAGAGAGAGACAGAAAGTCAGAAAGTGAGAAATCACCCCCCAGGGGGATGGCCATGCCGCAATCCCTTCTCCTCCATTCTCCTCTTGGGATCTTGGGCATGCACGCACACACGCCTGGCGTGAGCTTAAGCCACTGGGTCCAGGACTCAAACCATGGTCAACTACAAGGGAGTGCAGCAACATAGCCATTTTGCCAACTGCTGGTCCCATGCAGCCAGTTTTCTTAACCACAGCGCTGGAGATTGCCTGCTTTTCTGTGAACTGAAGCTGATTTTCTTGTTCCCAAAGCCTGGTGCTGAGGTGAAGAAGAGGAAGGGGAAAATAATAGTTGCTAGTATTCCCTCATCCTTGGCTAGTGCAGCAGTGCTTGGACCACAGAGTAAAGGCTCAGGGCAGCAGGTTCTGACCAGAGGAGAGTTCGGGTATATCTCAGGAGGTTTTGCTCTCCTGCATGGGGACTGTAGGCTTATGCTCCAAAACCTTCTGACTCTCAGACACTTTGACCTGTCCCATTTCCTATGCAACTCACCTCCCCAAGGCCACATGGCCTTCAGGGCAGCCAGCCTCACTGTGGCCAGAAGAGACAGCTGTCTCTAGGCTGGCCCCTTTGTTTGGGAGAAGCTGGTAAATCAGCATTAATCCCTGATTCGAAGTGATAATCAGCTCCCAGTCTGGACAGTCAGGGCTGCACAAAATAACAAGTGGGGCTGCACCTGTTCTGGGGGTCTGGCACTCATAAAGCAAGCTGCTATGAATGGACCAAACCCCCACAGGAGCAGCAGCTGCTGCTTGGAATCAGGGCTTTGTTAGCATAAGAATGGAGCTGGCCTCGCCAGCCAGCCAGCCAGCCAGCCAGCTTCCTTCTCTTCCCCTCCCCATTGTGCCTCAGAACACCAAATGGGCCACCCTCATTGCAGGCTGGCCGGTTTTGTGTTTCTTTTCTCAACTGCATGAATCAGTTTTTCATTTGTGAAGAAAAAAGCACTTTCCTTTCCTCAGATATGACCCAGGTGGAGGAAGATTCTGTAGACGTATTCACTATTAACCTCTTTCTCACTCTAGGGCAGGGACATGGGAGCACACAGCTCCAGGAGGCACACTGCTTCATAGACTATAATGCAAATAGTACTCCCTGGAGTTGGGCAGTGTACAGTCTGTGCAGCCCTGCCCTAGGGGCAAATGTTGGCCAGGTAATTCCTATATAAAGGCCTCTAGCTACTTGCCACTCAAGGTGTGGTTCACGAACCTATTACATCAGCAACATCTGGGAGCTTGTTAGAAAGACAGGAGGTTAGGCCCATCCCAGACTTACTAAATCAGCAATCTGAATTTAGCAGATTGGTGATTTATATGTACATTAAAATTTGAGATGTACTGCACTAGAAAACAAAGCCCTAGATCTCACATGTTCTCATATTTGAAAATGCTTAAGCTTTCGATTCCGAAAAATCATGGTTCAAATCTGAACTCAATTACTAGAGTTATGATTTCAACCAACTCAACCTCCCTAAATGTCAGTTTCCTCATTTGTAAAAGGACAAAAACGATAATAAATGATGGGATCACTGTGAGGATGGATAACAAAAATGTATATGAAAGTGACTAGCATAGTCTCTGTCATAATATCATGTCTCAATAAATAATGGTTCTTATTTTTCCCCTCTGTAAACAACACAACTCTGCCAACTTCAGATGATTCAAATGTTGACTCGTCCAACTCTATATTAGTCAGGAAGACTCTTTCACTTCTTTTGCTACTATGGGTAATTAAAGCAGTAGGCTTAATTAATGATAACACCTCACTTTTATTATAGGACTTGGAACTTTTCAAAGCACTTTCAAAATGATTTTTTTGTTGTTGTTGTTGTTTCTTTGTTTGTTTTAGATTTTTGCCACAGAATGCATGCACCTACCAGAGGGAGAGGGAAAGTGAGAAATCATCCCCCAAGGGGATAGCCATGCAGCAAGGGGGGATGGCCATGCAGCAATCCCATCTCCTCCATTCTCCTCTTGGGATTCTTCATATGTATGCACACATACCTGCTGTGTTTTTCAAACCTCCATGTTCAAGATGAACTGTAGAATCAGCTAGGTGAGATCCAGCTGATCCTTAACCACCTTGCCACCTGCTGATCCCATTCTGATTATCTCTTAACAGTAAAGATTCAAGATAATTGAACTAAAAGGGATCCTAGAGATCATCTGCTCTAGTGCCATCCTTTCCATCCTCAGATGAGTATTGTTCAGTGACTTACCTAAAATCATGCAGTAAAATGAGCAGTATAGTCAACATTAGAATCTGATGAAAATTTGTCCCAGCTTTCATGCTTTTATACAATAGCGACTTTGCTAAGATGTTTTCTGGGGCCATCAGATGGTATAATGGTTATATCACTGGACTCCTACGTTGTTGACTGTGATTCGAGTCCTAGACCTGGCAACTTAAAAAAAACTTAAGCTGGGCATGTGTGCATGGGTGCGTGCCCAAGATCCCAAGAGGAGAATGGAGAAGAAGAGACTTACAGCATAGCCATCCGCACAGGGAGTCATTTCTCACTTTCTATCTCTGTCTCAACAGTGAGTGTACAAGTCCTATAGCAAAAATCTCCCTCTCTCTCAAAAAAAAAGGAAGAATGTTTGCTTAGCATGAGATGACAATAGAGATTTAGGTCAGCCAGGGCATGACCACAGACTTGACTTGATGTACATTCTCTAAACTGGAGAAATCAAGACTATTTTAGAACATGAGATTGGGAATCACCAGATCTGCCAATGACAAAATTCCCCCTTTTTGTAGGCGAGAGTATGGGTTTTCACCTTTCCTGAATGCAGAAGTCTATAATCTGAGCTCAATAACAGCAAATAAGGGTTATGAAGTGGCCAGCCAGTGGCATGGTGGTTAAGATAGCTGGATCCCACATGGCCAACAGCACAGTTCAAGTCCTGGGCCCAGTGGCTTGAGAGATACATCAGGTATGTATGCATGCACACCTAGAATCTTGAGAGGAGAATGAAAAAGGGATTGCAGTATGGCCATCTTCCTTGAGGGGGTGATTTATCACTTTCCTTCTCTCTTTCTCCCTCTGTCTCTTTCCAGCGAGTACAAGTGTCCTACAGCAAAAACTAAAAAAGAAAACTAATAAGTAAATAAAAAATAACAAATAAATAGTAATAAGTAAATGGAGCTGCTCTGAAAACTAAGAGCTCACTAGGAATCAGCTCCCAAGGGAACTACAACCCAGAGGCTGTACAGGATGTCCTAAGGTTCTCCCAATTCTGATGGAACAGAATTTCATCTCATAAAATAAATATGTAACAGTCTTTGATTCAATGGAACATTCTGCTGCTTTTAAACACTCCTTAATCACTTGGGAGGACACTAGAGATATATTAAATTAAAAAATGCTAGTTTTATAAATGTGCAATTTGATAGCTGAAGCTCATCAGGAATGATAGCTGCATCAAGGCCACAGGTGTTCTTCAGGCATAATGCTACATTTTCGCGTCTATGACAGCACTAGCAACTCCAAAGAGGAGAGGAAGTGCCTTCAAGCACTCACAGTCACATCAGCTTTGAAGGTCTCAATTTGAGCCTTGCAATCAAATTAACACATCTGGAAGGGACATACATGGTTCCTGGACACAAGGTCTATGAAGCGTTCACACTCTTGACTTAAGTGATACTTTGTAATAAGTAGTGTACTTGTTAGAGTGTGTTCTGAAGGTCAATGTTAATGGCATTCAAATTTTTCTTCTGGCAGAGCCAGCAGGTGGCATGGAGGTTAAGGTAGTTGGATCCCATAAGGCCTACTGCCCAGTTTGAGCCCCAGACCTGGTGGCTTGAAAAACACACTGGGTGCATAGGTGTGCCTGCTCAAAATCTCAAGAGGAGAATGAAAGAGAAGGGGCTGTGGCATGGCCATTTCCCCAGGGAGCGACTGCTCACTTTTTGTCTCTCTCTCTCTGTCTCTCTCTCTCTCTCCCCAGCAAGTGCATGCACTCTTATAGCAAACGAAAACAAACAAATGTTTCTTTTGGATGTAGAATTTTCACTCTAATAGAAAATGTTCTCAAAAGCCCAGATGAGGGACCAGCAGTTAGCGTAATGGCTATGTCGCTGAACTCCCATGTAGCCGACCGCAGTTCGAGTCCCAGACCCAGTGGCTTAAACTCACAACGGGCACATGTGTGTGTGTGCCCAAGATCCCAAGAGGAGAATGGAGGAGAAGGGATTGCGGTGTGGCCATCCCCCCGGGGGGTGATTTCTCGCTTTCTATCTCTCGGTCTCTCTCTGTCTTTCTGGTGAGCGCACGCGCTCTATAGCAAAAACCTCTCCAAAAAAAAAAAAAAAAAAAAAAAAGCCCAGATGATAAACAGATACAATGTAGTTTCCCTAATTAAAGTGGGAGTTTGGCCCATTATATGGTCCACTCAACCTGCTGCCCTCCAACTTTTCTTCAGAACACACAACAGAGATCCATGAAGTATCTTCTGGAAACTACTATATATAGATGGATAGATAGACATAAAAATTTACATTTAGTCACTATACATCTTTACAGTTTACAATATGGTTTCCCCCAGCATGAATACTATGCACATCAGTCACGACAAAAACATTACTATATACATTTTCATCAGCAAATAACTTCTCATTTTCCTGGGAATCATTAATTGCACATGAGCAGATAAGTAACTTTGTAAGTTTTGCATGGTAGAAAGATTATTCAGATTTAGAAGAGAGCTCAAAGGAGGCCACTATAAAGCCAGACAATATAGTCAGGAAGATATTATAGTGAACCAGATGATCGATGATGAGAATCTAGAGTCAAGATGCAAAGAAGCATATAGATTTTGGAGACAGACTTGGGAGGACTGCTAATTGTGAAAGGTGAGGGAGATGAAGGAGGAATCTTGGATGACTCAGGTTTCTGGTTTAGTGGAGTCAGGGTATATAAAAGGTCAAGTTTAGTTCTAGACACACTGACTTTGAGGTGTTATGGAATTTCCAGGCAGAGAAACCCATGGGAATTTTGAAAAACAGATCAGGACTAGGAGAGAAATAGATCTGTGATAGAGGTATATATCTAGGAATCATAAACATGTAGGTGATAGTTTTATCCATGCACAGGCATGGATAAAATTTCCAAGGAAAATGTGAAGTAGTAAGAAGAGACAGTGACTAGAAACACTCATATTTTAGGTCCAAGAAAAGGAAGAAGAGCTCAAGAAGCAGCCAAAGAAGTAGTAGTGAATCAAGAAAGAATAGTGTCAGGGGCTGGCAGGTGGCATGGTGGTTAAAGGCACTGGACTCCCACATGGCTGACAGTGGTTCGAGTCCCAGACCTCGTGGCTTGCTTTCTTACTTTCCCTCTCATTCTCTCGCTCTGTCTCTCTCTGGTCAAATTAAAATAAATAAATAAGTTTAATCAAAATAATTCTTTAAAAAATTATTTTTAAAAAAAAAGAAAGGACAGTGTCATGAAATCTGAAGGAGAGCAACTTTTCAGGAAGGCAAGCAGTATAAATTAATGACTCAGAAACACCAAGTAAGAGAAAAGACTGATAAATGTTTATCAGATTTGTCAGCTGGGAAATCACCGGTGTCCCTGACAAAAAATGTTCCATGAGAGCAGAAACCAGATTCAGCCCCCTCATGGTACACGGTCAAATCACAATCCCTTTTCCATTTCTCCCTCCTTTCAGGATTTTGGGCATACACACACACACACACACACACACACACACACACATGCGCATGTGTGACATGTTTTTCAAGCAGACAATTCCAGAACTTGAATTACACAGTCAGATCCAGCCACTTAAACCACCATGCCATTTGCTGGCCCAAGCATCAGTATTTTAAAAGCATCCCACATCATTCTCATGTGCAACTAGGACTGAAATCCACTAGAATGATTTATGGCTTGGGCTTTGCTGAACTACTGTAGTATAACGATAACCAGGCAAAAAAGTTTATATATAAGAATTACTAAAATTATGTACTTTAGCATTTACAAGGGAGAGAAGAAAAAGGGAATCCATAAAAAAGTGATATCCAGGAAGACTAGATAGTGTCAAGAGATGAGAGAGAGGCCCAGCCACTGTGGTGAATCAGTGACACAAGTGCCCTGCAAGGCTGGAAGCCATATGTCCTCTGTGGGTTGGAATCCCTGGACCAGCCTAAAAATACACTGTATAAGCATGGGCATCCAGGATCCTGGATCCATGAGCTGGAGGGCTAGGGAAAAGGGAATTGCAGCATAAGTTGGCTCTGTCAAGGTTTTTTCTCTCTTTCTCTTTCTTTCTCTTTCATGTGTGTACTCTCTATCATTAAAAAGGGAAGAAAAAAAGGAGATGAGAGATTTAGATGAGGTGAAAGACAAAGTATAATCAGAATGAAGGAGCTAGATGTATAAGCTCTTCAATCATAATGTTTGATTTTAAGATTTTGGAGGTAGAACAGTTTGGGGCAATGACAACATCTGGGAGTTGGCAATGGTGACAGATGATCTACACTAAGTGAGTAGATATGAGGGTGAGTGGATTTTAAGTGATGTCAAGGAAACTTCAAATATAAGTCAGACCCTATCTTATTCTCTACCCAGAACCCTCCCCTCTAAGAGCTCACCATCTCATTCAGAATAAGAGCCAAAATTCCTAACGATTTCCTACAAGGCGCAATAAAACTTGTCCCCATATAACCTCCCTGGCCTCGTCTTCTAACGTGGCTTCAGTTTAGAGTTGCCTTCTCACAGCCAGGTATACTTTTGTCTCAGGACATTCATACTTACTATTCTGTTTGTAATACTCTCTCATAAGACATTTGTATGGGTAGTTCAATGAATGTTTCCCTTGTTGAAAGGGAATGTTTCCTTTCCTGGTATTTAAAATTGATCCCTCTCTCTCAATGTCCTCTACTTTGTTGCCTGTTTAAATTTTTCCCCATCATGTTTATTGTCATTTGACATTCTACGTATCAGCCATATTTATTTGTATGTTTACTGATTGGTTGATTATTGCTCACTCCCGTTCTCCTAATCATAAGCTTCTTGAAGGCAGGGATTTTTGTCCATTGGTTCACTACAATATACTTGGTACCTACAAAAATGCACAATACATAGACATGCTATAAATAAAGGAATGAAATAAAGGAACAAATAAAGGAATCATGAGTCCAAGATGGCAGATGGATTACCTACAGGGATACTACAGTCATCCTGGATAAAGGCAGGACTTCAGTTAGAGAGAAAGTCCATAAACTTTACAGTCCAGGAAAATTTTTATTGAATCAGGAACATAAGAGTTGACTAAAGAGAATAATGAGCAGTTGGGGCCAGCAGGTGGTGTAGTGCTTAAGGCACTGGACTCCCACATGGCAGACCACAGTTCAAGTCTCAGAACTGGCAACTTGAAACTCACGCTGGGCACATATGCATGTATGCCCAAAATCCTGAGAGGAGAAGGGATTGAGGCATGGCCATTCCCCCGGGGGGTGATTTCTCACTTTCTCTGTGTCTCTGGCAAGCACACGTATGCAATAGCAAAAAAAATCTCTCTTTAAAAAAGAGAGGGAATGGTGGGCAATATAGATAGCATGCACCTCAGAGGAGCATTTATTTATTTTTTTAAAATAATTATTTATTATTATTTAATTTGACCAGAGAGAGACACAGAAAGAGAGGGGAGGAGTTAGAAACCAAGACACCAGGTCTGGGACTTGAACCACAGTTGGCCATGTGGGAGTCTGGCACCTTAACCGCCACGCCACCTGCCAGCCCTTAATTTTGCTTTTGAGGCGATTTTATAAGACAATAAATTTAGTTTGTATTCTGTCTTGTTATCTGCTCTTTTTTTTTCTCTCTCTCTCTCTCTCTTCTTGTTTGTTTTTAAGATGGACACAAAAGACCTGCAAATAGTGCTGGAAAAAGGGAGAGTGTGGACATTATTCCTCAGTTCTGTAGAATATGCAACCCAGAAGAATAAGCTGCAAGAAAATTGCTATTATCAGTTAAAGCAAGCAATTATCAGTGGTTTGAAAACCTGACTGCATATTAACATCACCTGGAGAAGGTCTTAAAACGTACAGAAGCTCAGGTCCCACTTCAGGTCAATTGAATCAGAATCTCTGGGGATGGGAGTTCAGGCTTGGTCCTTGTTATAAAGCTCCCCAGGTGATGCTAACGCATTGCCAGCACAGTGCTATGCTGAGGTAGATTATACTGCAAGGGGATGAAGGGCCAGGGGAGTTTGTTGATATGCAACATAGGTCTCAAAGGGCACAGACCAAAAGCCTGCAAGAAAGAAAGAAGTGTGATGAGAAAGAACAAACATATATTATGGGGATTAAATTTCCCATGAGAGGAAAAGGACCTACATTTCAGGTAGAGGCAGGGGTTAGCATGAATAAAGAAACATTAAGAGGAAATAAGAGGTCTCAAAATTCTAAGTAGATCCCTTTGGAAGGAAATCATTGGGATGAAGTTGTCCAAGAGTTGAAATCAACTGGGAAGGTACTGATTCCCACTAAGGGTCAGTTCTGGATTTGGGGAAGGAAGAAGGTACAGCCAGGACCAAGGTGGTGGGTGGGGATGGTGGGAATGTGATTATTGCCTGCAGGTTCCTCTCGTTGGCCTTGGAAAACAGAAAATGAAATGGACCTTTGGTGTCCATTGCTGTAAGCTGTGTCTTCTGCAATTGATGTCTAGTTCAGTCTTTTTTAAAAAAATTATTTATTTCATTTGTTGTTATTAATTTTTAATTTGACAAGACAGGGACAGAGTGAGAAAGGGTAAGTGAGAAAGCAAGCTGCGAGGTCCAGGACTCAAACTGCTGTCAGCCATGTGGGAATCCAGCACCTCCAACCACCACGCTGGCCCCCCAGTTCAGTCTTAAATCTCTACCAGGAGAAGTGAAAGACAAGAAAAGAGGGACCCGTGTTGATGGAGTTGCCTGGAGTTAACCCTCTGTACACTTGGAGAAAGGTGATTTCCATGCTGTTCAGACTACTGTGGGTGAATGCAGAGCAAATTGTGGTTAGGTAGGGAGCTGAGCATGCTACACCAGGCTCAGGTACCCTGCTGTGCAAACCTGGAGGCAGAGAACTGCTAGCTACCTTTAATCCCACTGAGATGCTAAATCCACAGCCATCCCCCTCAGACACCTCTGGCTGGGTGCCAGAACACAAGACAAGGCCCAATTCACCTCCTCTGAAAAGTAACCTCAGAAGTTTGTGGTTGCTAGGAAGGATGTTGCCTCTGCACATTAACTCATCATAAAGCGCCCCCTTGAGGGCAACTCTAAAAATGGGTCTGCAGTGCCAAGTCTATTATCAGGTACAGCTGAAACATTATAGAATCTGACTTTCTGGACTTTCTCACTCTGGTTATAAGGACTGTTACACCACCTTTTTAGTGATCTGTGTACAACTGCATGTAAAGTTTCTGAGGTACCTGAGAACAACTCTGGACTGTCCCCTAAGGAGGGGGCAGGATTCAGCTGGGTATACACCAAGGAGATGGCTATTATCAGCTTTCAGTTTTAGGGTTGAGCCCTGAAGCCAAGGTGATTCATGGGTCACCCACATCCGAATTCCCAAGGATGCTTATAAAAATACAGATTTCTGAGCTCATCCCTCAGAATTGCAAGATCAGATGACTCTGCAGGAATTACGCGAAAACTGAAATAGGGCAATCTCCTTTTTGTTTAGTTTAGGAATGTTAACCCAGCTATAGTTTGTCTATTTTGCGATTGATTCTAAGATTCTATAGCATGTATCCATGTTATGTGATTCCAGATGCAACATTTTAAAACCAATGATCAAGAAGCCTCCTACCTTCCTGAACCATCAGGCCCTTAGGCCACCTCTAGTCTTCTGCTCAGCCCATTCTGAGCCAGCTACACACTCCTTTGAAGCTGTTATTCTGTGATTACATAGCTGTTACTGTGCTGCTGGAGGAGGTTTGCAGACCAAAGTTAGTTGTGCCCTGTGTATCATGCTTACATGACAGCAATTGTTTAAACGGTTAAGAGAGATGTAGGTGACGTGACGGTTACTGTGCTGGACTCCCACATGGCTGACTACAGTTTGAGTCCTCTATCCAGTGGCTTAAAAATCATGTTGGGCACATATGCAAGAATGACCAAAATCCTGAGAGAATGCAGAAGGGATTGTGTTATGGCCATTGCCCCTGGGTGGTGATTTCTCACTTTCCCTCCCTCTGTCTCACTCTGATGAGCATACCCATCCTATGTTAAAATCCTTAACAACAGGTACTGACAAGTGGCTTGGTAGGTAAAGGTACTGGATTCCCACATGGCCGACAATAGTTCAAGTCCTGGACCTAGCGGTTTGCTGTCTGTCAAAATTGAAAAGTAATGATAATAAATAAATATTCTGAAAAAAAACCCCTTAACAACAATAAAAGAAGTGATTAGTGATGGGATCAGCAGTTGGCGTAATGGCTACGTCACTGGACTCCCATGTAGTCGACAGCGGTTCGAGTCCCAGACCCGGTGCCTTAAACTTACGCCAGGCACTTGTGCATCCATGCCCAAGATCCTGAGAGGAGAATGGAGGAGAAGGGATTGTGGCGTGGCCATCCCCCCTGGAGGGGTGATTTCTCACTTTCTGTCTATCTCTGTCTGTCTTTCTGGTGAGCGCACATGCCCTATAGCAAAAACCTCTAAATAAAAGTGATTAATGATTGAATGAAGTTTAGTCTGTATCAAAGCACCTATCTCTTCAAACATGACATATTTGTTTTAAAAACAGTTTAATCTAGAGTAATGTCCCATGCCTTAGTGAGAAGAGTTAAACTGAAATAGGGAAGAGTTAATCAATTGGTCAGTATTCAATGCATTGTCTTGGGTGCTTTTGGGGATAGAGATGAGTAAGACATACTCAGTGTCCTCAAAGAGTTTAAAACCTGTCTAGGGAGATGACAAATACACTTGTGTTAACTATCATCAAAACAATGGATATGAGTCACATGAGCAACGTAGACCCATGTGGCACAGGAGGAGAACTTAACTCTGAATCTGTTTTTGGATATATTCCTAAACCTGTAGTGGTACCACTATCTATCAAGTTGCCAAAATCCAGAAATATGAAATTCTTCCTTGATTCTGCTCTCCCCTCAGCCCCCATACCCAGTTCATTAGTAAGTCCTTTTTGGTCCTAGGTCAAAAATGTATCGTGAATCTGGTCGCTTTTTCTTCATGGACACTACCATCCCTGGTCTAAGCCATTAGCATCTCTCTTCCTGGACTACCATCATGGCCTCCTAATGTGCCCCTCTTTCTTGTCTTGCCCTTCTCCAGTTCAATTTTATATACCAGACAGAGTGGTATTTTTAAAATATAAATTATATTATTCTGATTTCACACTTAAACACTTCAGTAGCTTCCCACTGCTCTCAGTATAGAGAACTCATTACTGTGGCTTGCAAGACCCTGCATGGTCTCCAATCTCATTAAGCACCATTCTCGTCCCAATTCATTATCTCTTTTAGTTGCTTGAATATGGCAAGTACCCACCTCAGGGGCTCTGCACAAGTTGTTACTTCTGTGTAGAACACTCTTTGCTTACATTTAGCTTCAGCTTAGACATCATTTCTCCCAGAAAAAAACTTTCTTCTTGCCATCCTCCATCTCATCTCCAGTAGGTATCCCTTGTTATTATCTCATAATTCTCTGTTCTTTTCCTTTGTGGTACTTTTTACAATCTATACTTAGGTAAGTCTGCGTTTATTTGTTTAATATCTGCCTCCTCCACTAAACTGAGCTTCACGAGGGCAGGGCCTATGCCTGTCTTGCTTATAGTCATATTCTAAGTTCCTAGCACACCTAGAACGCAATAACCAACATGTATCCTTGAGATGAAAGGGTAAAAGGATAAAGGAATAGAATAAAGAAGTGAGATAGTCTGAGAAGGATTTTTGAAGAAGACCCCATAGAAGAACACCATGAACAAAGACATGGAAATTTGTGTGATTCTTGTGAAAGATGTGTTCTGGAGTTGCAATAGCCCAGCATGCCTGGAGTATGGGGTATATATTAATTAGATACTGTTGGAAATGTAAGTTATAGTAATTTATAGTCATTCCTCCTCTGTAAAATGGGAATAATAATAGTACTAACCTCATGAGTTGTGACTATTAAATGAGATAACACACGTAAATGTCTAGCACAATACCTAACACATAATAAACACTCAATGAATGTTAGCTATTATTAGTGTTCTTTATAGCATTAAAAGCAGCAGAAACAATAACATTAAATAGCTCAGGCAAGAAATAATGAGGGCTTGAACTAAGGCAGAGACACTGGGGAATCTAATGAAGGCAGCATTTGCCTAAGATGGCCACTCTGGGGCTCCAGAGTTAGGGCTTAATGTATAGAGAAAGGCCCAGAGATTGCTACATAGCCAGTGGTGGGCAGAACAGGTTGCTTAGTCACCAGACTGAAGCAAGACATGCCCTGGGAGGTGGCCCCCTCAAGGCAAGCCATGTCACCAGGGCTCAATTCCCAGTTCTATTGATCAGGTAGGAATTGTCACTATGGCAGCATCTAGTTGTCTTACTCAATGTATTACTCTGGGAGGAGATGAAGGGCTCTCTGACTGGTTGTCTTTGAGGAATGCCAAAAGGGAATACACGACTGGTGGGGCTAACAGGAGAGGCATAGGGCATGGAGACTGACAGAACTTTGTGCTGCATGCGTCAGTGCTCCTGTGGGAGTTGCTAAACAGGGTCTGGTTTGTCCCCATCCTTGTTACTATGTACACCACTTTAGGGCCCAGGGAATCAACTGCCCTCCAGAAGCAGCACCTGTGACATTGTGCAGTACTCCTGCAGAAAGTCCTTTAGTCTCAAGAGCTCTCTGTACAAAAAGGCCATCTTTGATTACTCCAACCAATGTATACTTCATAGGCATTGGAAATACCTGCTGGAATGCGAGCCATTCGCAAAGGTGGCCAACACACTGAGAATCAGGAGCCAAAGGACCTACAGAATTACTGAGGATAGCAACTGACTGAAACAACAGCAGCTTACTGAGCACTTCTTGTACTGGGCAGTGTCCTGAGAACTTGGCAGAAATTGTTTATTCTTCAGAAAATTAAAGAGATGGCTGCTGTTATTATCCCCATTACACAGGTGAAGAAACTGTGGATTAGAGAAACTAAATGACTGTTCAAAGTGCTTGACCCAGGAATCAAACCTTTCCACAGAGCTTCATGTGTTGATAATATAAATAAAAAATAGCTACCATAAATGGGCATGCATAAATGGGCATGCATAAATGTCAGCAATATCTATGAAGCAGGCACATTGATTGTTTAATTCCTTACCACAACTTTGTGACATAAATACTAACATTACTTGTTCCATTTTATAGTGCGAAGGTAGTTCAGTGGTTAAGAAACTATCAAAGACCACCTAGCTAAGAGAAGATAGAGTAGGGATTTGAACTTCAGCAAATGATTCCTTTAACCTTGACACTACTTTCTCTAGTCTTCCAAAATAATTTTCTGCCAGAGAAAACTCAAAAACACTCATTCATGTATCTTGGACTACTTTCCTTTAAAAGCAGTCTGTTTTTGGGACCAGCAGTTGGTGTAATGGCTATATTGCTGGATTCCTATGTAGCCAACCGCGGTTCGAGTACTGGACCCCATGGCTTAAACTCACGCAGGGCACATGTGTGTGTGTATGTGTGCCCAAGATCCCAAGAGGAGAATGGAGGAGAAGGGATTGCAGCGTGGCCATCACCCCTGGGGAGTGCTTTCTCACTTTCTGTCTCTTTGTCTCTCTCTTTCTGGCTAGTGCACGCGCCCTACAGCAAAAACCTCTCCAAAAATAAAATTATAAAGCAGTCTGTTTTCAATGTTTTGATTGTTCCCATATCACCACGGAGAAGAGAAAATCGGAATCATTATAGATGGAAAAATTGAGGCCTAGAGAGGCAGAGTAATTTGTCTGGCATTATACATGGAGCAAATGACGGAGGCCTTACAAGATCTTGCTTTCTTGATGCCTATTGACTCTCATGATTGGAAATGACAATAAAGAGGATAGATACTAAAGAACAAGGGTACAAGTCCTCTGAGGGCACCAACATGAAGAGGATTTTTAAAGAAATTCTAGCCAATACAAGATCTTTCCAGGAAAAAGCCAGCAATGTTAAATTGTTCTATGCCCTACACTATAATCAAAGTGAAAATTTGGGCTCCTCTAACTGGGGCATTAGGTTAGAGTTTATGAATGTACTTAGCCTCATGGCTATATTCTGGAAATCATGGTTTTATTGTGCTCATGAGTCTGAGTCAGATCAATCCTAGTTCAATTAGTCTGTATGAGTGAATGCCACATACCCCTTGTTTGCAGCAAGTTTGACAATGAGTATCAGACAGGAAAAACTCAGGTGAACTGAAAACCAAAGAGTCCATGCAACAAGACTGTTGTTCACCTCAATCTGGGCCCTTCCTCTGGGTGTCTCCCTGAACTCAGTCCCCCATTAGCTGAGAACATCCAGGAAATCACTCCCTACCACCTCCCAGAGGTTATCTATAACCTTGATATCAGCCTCCTGAAGGAAGTAGAAAGAAGAAAACAAAAAGTAATATTTCACATAACAATAATCATGGAAGTCTCAGGAAATTACTTTTCGATGGCAACATTTATAAGTTTACTCAGTTATCAGTACTCAAGATCAAAACCAGTCTTGTAGTCCCACCCCTGTAATGATAATATAATAATTCAGGCAATAATATTACAATGCCATTAAAATGAACCACCTCTTCCTTTCCTGGTATCATGGGAGCATGGTCATACCACTTCAATCTTTTCTCCCCCCTTTGAGCATGATTTTCAAGCCATCAGGTCCAGGCCATGTGGAATCCAGCTGCCTTCACCACTAGGCTAGGGGCTGGCCCCAAAAGATCTACCGAAATAAGAAGTTGATTTTTTGCTTAAAAGAGAACATAAAATTGGGGCCGGCATATGGTGTGGTAGTTAAGGGTGCTGAACTTCCAGATGGCCTACTGAAGTTCAAGTTCTGGACCTGGCAACTTGCTTTCTCACTTTCTTTCTTGCTCGCTTGCTCGCACTGTCCCTCTCTGGTCAAACTGAAAAATAAATAAAGTTAAATAAAATAATTCTTTATTTTTTTCTTAAAGAATTATTTATCCAATTTTGGGGACCAGCAGTTAGCATAATGGCTATGTTGCTGGACTCCCACCGCAGTTCAAGTCCCGGACCTGGTGGCTTAAACTCACGCCGGGCGCATGTGCGTGCGTGCCCAAGATCCCGAGAGGAGAATGGAGGAGAAGGGATTGCAGCGTGGCCATCCCCCCTGGGAGGTGATTTCTCGCTTTCTGTCTCTATGTCTCTCTCTGTCTTTCTGGCGAGCGCACGTGCTCGCTATAGCAATAAAAAAAAAACTCTCGAAAAAAAAAGAATTATTTATTCAATTTTATTTATTCACTCATTTTATTTTAATTTGACCAGAGAGAGAGACACACACAGAGAGAGAGAGAGAGATGAAGAGGGAAAGTGAGAAAACAAGCCACCAGGTCCAGGACTCGAAACACAGGAGTGTCCAGCACCTTAACCACCACGCCACCTGCTGGTCCCAAATAAAATAATTCTTAAAAAAAAAAAAAAGAACATAGAATTAATAGAAACTGAGCCGGCAAGTGGCATGGTAGTTAAGGCACTGGATGCCCACATGGCTGACCATGGTTCAAGTCCTGGACCTGGCAGCTTTCTTTCTCACTCCACCTCTCTCTCTTTCTCTGTTTCTCTCTGGTCATATTGAAGAACATTGATAAACAAATAAAATAAAAAAAGTCTCTTAAAAAAAAAGAATTAAGGGAACCAGCAGTTAGCGTAATGGCTATGTCGCTAGACTCCCACGTAGTCGACTATGGTTCGCATCCCAGACCCGGTGGCTTAAAACTCACGCCAGGCGCATGTGCGTGCGTGCCCAAGATCCCGAGAGGAGAATGGAGGAGAAGGGATTGTGGAGTGGCCATCCCTCCTGGGGGGTGATTTCTCGCTTTCTGTCTCTATATCTCTCTCTGTCTGTCTGGCGAGCGCACGCGCCCTATAGCAAAAACCTCTCAAAAAAAAAAAAAAAGAATTAACAGAGACTGAAAGATTGAAAGGTATAATAGCAGGGAGAGCAACTCTAGATAGTAGAGATAGTACAGAGTTGGGGGGGTACTAGGTAGTGGGTAATAGGAGGTAAGAAATACGAAAAGGAACAGGGAAAAAACATTTAATTGACACAAAAATGAAAAAAATAGATAAAGAAATAGGTAACAGTTTTTGTGAAACAGATTTTAGCTCCTCTTACCACACAAATAAAACAACGAGAGATGGTACATATGCTAATCTGTATGTAGCTGTATTTATCTCTGTATCTCATAACATTTTGTAAACCTCAAATATATACAATAATATTTATTTTTAAAAAGTAAAATAAATAAATAAAGTTACATCAGGGATCTGACTTATAATACCCAAGAAAATCTGTTGCATCATACATTCTCCTTTGGTATAGCACAGCCTTATTACCATAGGGTGCCTTTAATATCAGAATAACTCAGTTTAAGCATTCAGGCCCCAGATAGACTTACTTTGCTTCTCACCATCTGAGGGAACTTATACAAGTCACTTAGTTGCTTCAAACCTGTTTCCTTTTCTGTAAAATGGAAATGTTAATAATATTGACCTAACTGGGTTATGGAGTGGTTTACATGAGGCAATGGATGCAGAGAGTAGCACAGTACCCGTCACACAGTGAACTCTCAATAAATGGCAGCTATATGTAAAAAGGAGGACTTGATGTCTCTGAAAATTTGACTTGGAAAAGCATTTCCCTAGCTTGAATTCCCCTTATAATGAAGTGAAGAGCTGAAGGCTGGGGCAAAAGAAGATAAATGGGGCCAGTGAATGTACATTGGTGCTGACTCCCCTCCTTTAGTCATTTAGAGGGAAGAATATTATGGAGAGAAGGCCTGTGATGGAAGGAGAAAAAGAAAGGAATGATCCTGGGCCCAGTTGTGGTGGTGAAAGCTGCTAAGGCACCTTGCTCACAGACCGGAATCAAATGGGAGACCCAGGTTCAATTCCCAGTCCAACCTAAAGACCATGTGCAGACCATTTGGAAGCGTGAGGCAGGAGAATCATAAGCTCAAGGCTGGCCTGAGCACCACAGTGATACCCTGTCTAGAAAAGTATTAGACTTGGTGGTGCACACCTGTGGTTCCAACAAGGAGACTGAGGCAAGAGAATCACAGTAGCAAGACCCTGTTTTAGAAGATGGAGAAAGAGAAAGAGAGAGAAATAACTGGTGACGTGATCAAAGGAGGGGGCAATGAGTGGGGAGAAGGTATTTAAAGTGCACTGGGGGGTGGGTGAGGGAGAGACTAGTGAAAAAAAACTAGGATGTTGAAATCTCATGAAGCATAAAATACCTACTGTGATACTATGAGCTTAATGAAGGTAATAGGAAAAAGAAAAAAAAGCTGAAAAATTTAAAGAAGGAAGAGAAACTTAAAATTCAAATGTGAGGATTCATAGAACTTGGGCTGAAATAAGTCTAAGAGTTCTGAAAACCACTTTGTCCTTCCAGTAATGCTTATACTGAAGGTTTTGTGCCAAATTACCTGAAATACGTTCATTATTGAATAACTGGTCAGTTCGTTCATCCAAACTTGCTCTTATTAAAAAGAATATTCTGCTCTCCACTCACCTCTGCATAAACCAGTCCCAGGGAACTGGGTCAAAAACCGGCCTCTTCCAGTGCAATCTCATATCATAGATTTCTAAACTAGAATTACTGGGAGACCTGAGCTTTCCCACTTTGAAAAATGGTTTCATCCCCTTAGGCCAGAGTTACCTCAGTAAGGGGTTACAGTATTCTCTTAAATCACATAAGAAGCTAGTTACACAGATTTCCTGTGTCCATCCTTGGAGTTTGAGATTCAGTTGGTTGAGGTGGAATCTTTAACATGCTCTAAGAAAGTACCTCCAACTGATTCTGTCACAAAGCAAACTTTGACTTTGGAAATGAGAATGCTTTCTTTAAAATGGAAAGATCTACAATATAGATTATCTGTTCCTAACTATGCCCTCATTTAAATGTGAGGAATCTGAAGCTGAAAGACATTTTAAGCACTTATTCAATGTGACACAGCTAAGTTCTAACAAAACCACAGTTGGAACCCATGTTTTCTGTCTCCCAATTCACGTAGGCTCTGTTTACCAATTCTCTTTGTCTCTTTTTTAATGAGATTGTCCTTTTTTTGGATTAAGTTTGGACACAGATGTACCCACCTGGTCCTAATCAGTTCAAAAGCAATGTTACCTTTGCAGAATAATTCATTAGAAAGCAAAACAAAGCAAAACATGACAATCTCAGTTCTACTGAAAGCACCAAGCATAGTTTAAAAAGAAGGCCTTTCTTCCTGTGACCATCATAAAGGAGAAATGTATCATATGATTTATGTGTAGAGACCAGATTTGTGGCTATAATGTTTCAGCTTTAAATTATTCAGCATTGAAGAAGAGTCACTCTTTAAAATAGGACACTTATTGGCTTACTGACTACAGTCATTTCTTTCCAAGGCAGCAAAGATTAATAATTGTATTATCTGGTCATCAGTTCCCCCATTCTCTAGTCCAAACCATTAAAAGGAAAAAAATTCAAATATTAGATAGGATCTAAACCTATTTGCCAAATACCAAGATTTTGAGGTAAGTGGGAAACCACAACTCATAACTGTCAATAGACCAAGTAATCCAAATTACTCCTTTGGGGACAATAACCTACCCAACTTCTGACAGGTCAAAAGCATCCCAGAGGTGGGTTGTGCACGTACCACACTAGGTAATGTGAATGATGGATAAATACAAAAAGCATTTTTTTTTGAGAGGTTTTTGCCATAGGGTGTGTGCGCTCGCCAGACAGACAGATACATAGAGACAGAAAGCGAGAAATCACCCCCCGGGGGGGATGGCCACGCCACAATCCCTCCTCCTCCATTCTCCTCTTGGGATCTTGGGCATGCAAGCACATGCGACCAGCATGAGTTTTAAGCCACCAGGTCCGGGACTCGAACCGTGGTCAATTACCTGGGAGTCCAGCCACATAGCCATTACACTAACTGCTGGTCCCCAAAAAGCATTCTTAAGTCTATCAAATTTTAAAAATTCACTTTATTTTTTTAAGAATTATTTTATTTAACTTTATTTACCTATTTATTCATTTGTTTATTTCAATTTGACCAGAGAGGGACAGAGTGAAAGAGAGAAAGAGAAAGTGAGAAAGCAAGCCGCCAGGTCCAGGACTTGAACTGTGGTCAGCCATGTGGGAATCCAGTGCCCCTAACTACCACACCACCTGCTGGTCCCAAGAGAATTCACTTTAAAGGCTCCCATGTTCCTACAGGAGAGAAGTTGCCAAATTTTAGCTAGCAACTGAAAGGGGGCATGCTAGGAGTCTTCTCCAACAATGAGTAAGTCTCAGAGCATTTCTCCCTTCCAGATGTGTTCTCCTTCTGTAAAACAGATAACCAACAACTGTCACCATTCTTTCATGCTACCCAATTGCTCTGCCACTCCCAAATGATTTAAGGTTGCTAATGTGTTCTTCAGATAAAAGATATTTTATTTTTATTTATTTATTTATTTTAGATTTTGTGACATAGGGTATGTGTACACACTGGGGAGAGATGAACGAGAGAGAAAAAGTGAGAAGTCACCCCCCTCAGAGGGGATGGCTATGCCACAATCCCTTCTCTTTCATTCTCCTCTCAGGATTTTGGGTACACATGCACACACGCCTGGCATGTTTTTCAGGCCACTGTGTCCAGGACTCAAACTACAGAGTCAGCCATGTGGGATCCAGCACCTTAACCACTATACCACCTGCTGGCCCCAAGACAAAAGATATTTTTACACCACACAAATGGTCACTCTGATTTCCATTTCTACTAACCCATAGGCCCTACCCTTAGCCTAAAGCAAACACTTAAATCTCCTCGACCATATCTGGATGTTGGTACAAAGGACATGCAAAAAGGAGAAGCAAAGCAAGCTCAGACAGAGTGATGAGAAAAGCTACACCTGTACCTGTTTGCCTCTATTCCCTTTGCAGAGGGTGACATCACTGTTTATTTCTATTAGGATAACTTCTCATGGGAGGGCCTCAAACTTGTCTTCTTTGCAAGAAGCCAGATTAGATAGATGCTGATTTCTACTCAACACCCAACCTCTAGAAAATTCTGGAACCAATCTAGCTGACTTTAGAGGTCAATGAAGATGCAGCAGTAGCTTTTTTCTAAGTATCTTAAGACAAGGCAGAGCTCTAAAGTTAGTCTGTCATTGTCTGCTGCTGTAGCTGCTGCCAGTAGAGATGACCCTAAATGGTCATTCATTTGACAGTAAATTTAGAGAGAGTTGATGCTGGAAAATGCTTCCAACACAGTTGTAGTTGGAAATTAATTAAAAGTCATGTTTGCTTAAATAATTGAAGGTGAAACATGTATTACACGTGTTCTATGTGCAGTTAGGGATTTACACCCCCAGCCTTTTGTGGTGTTAAATATGAATTCCTGCCAAGCCATTGATTTAAAGAAACAAAACCTGAGTTACTAGAAGATACCAACAGGAGGGGGAAAATGTGATTTTATGTACTGTGGTTGGAGTGTAAATTGGTAGAAATATTTTAGAAAACAATTTGGCAATATCTAGAAAGAAATAAACTAAACAAATCTAATCCTAGGGATTTACCTTAAGGAAATAATGAACCAAGTGCACGTCATATAGTACAGGGATGTCAACTATGGTATCATCTGCATGCTTATAAGGAATTGGTTATTATTATTTTCTAAAATCATAAACACTTTCACACAGCAGAAGACACCCAAATCAAAGTTAAAAGCCAAATAAGCAGCTTAATATATTTGCAACACAGCTAACAATGAGTTCCTAACCAAAAATATATTTTAAAAAAGGTCCCAATTATCAAAACAAGAAAGAACAACTCAATGGAAAAATAGGCAAAGGGTGCTATGAAATGGCCACACAGGAAATACAGATGGCCAATAAACATATGAAAAGATAGCCAACCTCCTCAAGGAGCAAGGAGGTCTTTTTCAGCCTTCACATCGTCAAAGATTTAAAAGATCAATAATATCTGAAATTGGTGAGGAAGAGCGTGGAAAATGGTCATTGTTAGTGGGAATGTAAATTGCTATAGCCTTCCTGGAGGGCAACTTGGCAGACTCTATTAAAATCAAAGATGAGCAAACCAAACTCTTTGAACCAGAAATTTTACTATAGTGAATTTATATGACAAAAATTTTTGCTGTAGTATGCAGAGATGTATGTACGAGGGGGTATGCTGCACCGATATTTAATAATGTGAAAAATAGAAATAATGTAAAAATTCATTAATAAAAGTTAGATTCAAGAAATTATATCACAACCATATTATAGCATACTATGTAATTATTAAAAATGAAATAGCTAGATGATGTATACTGGTAGAAAAAGACCTCCAGGCACATAGTTCAGTAAAAAGCATGCTGTAGGATAGTATGTGGAACACTGTTACATCTTTGATTATTTTCTGCACATGAACACATACATGAATATTCATTAAAACATGCGCAAAATGATACATACCAAACTGTGAACATGGTGAAGGATCGGTATTGGATAGGCCAGGAACATTCTACTTCATATTTCTATTTTTACAAGCACAAATGAGCATGTGCTCTTTTGATAATAAAAATGCTTTTTTTAAACAAAAAGTGAGGCATGCTGTGCTACTCCTCCACAATGTCCAGCTCCCACTCCCAGCCTCTAAAGATGTCCTTTTCAAGGACACGGTGTTCCAGCATCTAAGACAAATTCTCATACTCGAAACCGTGAGCATCTGCTATTTAGAGGTAAGAAATGCTGGAGAGAAGTAAAAGGGCTTTCCCATTCTTTTGGAAATTTTCACTTCCTCAAATATAGCATGAGTGATACCCTTTCTGTACTGACCCCATCTCTCACCATCCCAAATCTCTTGCTGTTCTTCCTGCCATACCTTCTCTTTCCTCCCTCCTCCCCCACTATCTTTCATAAGGTTGATGGAGGAGTATGGTTAGTTTATTTCAATTCCTTTCCTGCTTTTACCTCAAATGAAGGCTCAATCCCATTTTTTTTTATTCTAAACAAATGACATACTAACTCTACCTGATCTACTTGGCACAAGAGTAATTCAAATATTGTTAATTCCTGCCAAGTTAAGGTTGACAATTTCCCCTCTGCAAATCTTGAGTACTTAGGAAGCATCTAAAAGTGACACTAGGCTATGTACCAACAACAAAGCATGGGCTTCAGACCTAGGAGCCCTGAAATTACATGCACATGTTAATAGATGTGGCCCTTCACTGGGTATGCATCAGTAGCTTTCATCAGGCTTTAAAGGAGGTCCTTGGCCTATAAAAAGATTAATAACGAGAACCAGCAGTTAGCATAATGGCTATGTCGCTGGACTCCCACGTAGTCGAGCGTGGTTCGCATCCCGGACCCGGTGGCTTAAAACTCACGCCAGGCGCGTGTGCATGTGTGCCCAAGATCCCGAGATCCCAAGAGGAGAATGGAGGAGAAGGGATTGAGGCATGATCATGCCCCCGGAGGGGTGATTTCTCGCTTTCTGTCTCTATGTTTCTCTCTGTCTGGCGAGCGCACGCGCCCTATAGCGAAAACCTCTCAAAAAAAAAAAAAAAAAAAAAAAAAAAAAAAAAAAAAAAAAAAAAAAAAAAGATTAATAACCACCACAGTAGAGAGACAACAGTAATCGAATCATCCATTGAGATTCTAGGGCAGAATACTCAGTCTTCAGGTTTCCAACTGGCTGCTTGTCAAGGCTCCACTAGAAACATGTCCTTCTGCTAAAGCTGCTACATAAGAGCTCATGCAGCTCAGGCCTGGACATAATCCCCAAGTCACGCTGAACAAGACAACCCACAATATGAATCCTTGAACTATACAAGAAGACAGTTTGGTCTAACAGAGGAGCACTAGGACACAGAAAATCTGAATTTTAGCCATTAGAATGACTTCTGTTCTGTCATGTGGTAGCTGTATGACTTTGGGCAGCTTACTTCACTTCTCTAGTCTTCATTTTCCTCATCCAAATAGAAGGTTTGCACCAGATGAACTTTACGAGGCACTTAAAACTACCATTTTATGAATCTCCCCTACTGAACAGGCATCCCCACTAAGCTCACCAGAACAGAAAATAACTTCACTCACTTTGTAGAATCACAATGACTTAACGTCATACAGTTTTCCCTGTGGCTAACAGAAATATTTCTACTGCAACCGTAGCTTGCTGCTTTTATCAAGAGAAGAGTTAATATGTGGACAGCACTCTAGATCCAGTAGTTTGAATGCCTTCACATCAGTCTCCACTTCAAACCCAGTTTGCAATGATTATTAGCCATTAATTCTCAAGAGTTCCATTCTCCTTTCATGGCAGTTTGTAAGAAAAGAAGTCAAAGGTATTAATAGGAGTCAAGGGAACTAGAAAGGGTCAATAGTTACGTGAGTGCTACTTCATCTGCTTTTGAATTTCCTTAAAGATGGCCTTAGGATCCCATTGACAAAATGGACCCCTGAAACTGGTATTCAAGTGTCTGCAAACAAACATGACTCTAGCCCAGACTGGACACAGGGCCCACTGAAAATGAACCCTGTACCAGCTTGCTTCCAAGATATGGACCTTTTGAACTGTTTCTGAAAAATAATGAGTCTGAAGGCTAAAAGCAACTTTCCACCTGAACTTAATTCCCACCTCCAGAGTTCTCTGGACAGCAGAGTGTGCTCAGATTGATAGGCTTCTTCTGAAGGCTGCACTGATGATACCTTTGGACCAGGAAATTAAAGGCCACATTGAAATTTTCAGGATGTGAAAGAAAATAAGCCCAGAGAACTGAGTCACCCAAGGTTGAGTGAGGATAGGTCTTTGTAGTCAAAGCAGAGCAGAGAACTGAGGCACTGTGCCCAATAACTCAGCAGAAAAACAGGATTTGGGCCCGAATTATCAGGATAATTGCCTTAATTCTTCACTTCCCTTTCATAATAACCTCAAGTTTATACAGTGGTTTTCTTTTAAGGAGCTCAAAATACTTACAGAGATATTATCTTAGTTGTCATCACACCATCACAGTCAGTGAGAGCAACGATTATCATCAGCCTCAATTTACAGATGGAGGAAGGAAGGAAAGCCTAGAGGGGTAAAGCAAGTCATCTAAGTTTACCCATCAAGATACTGACAGACTCCAAACTCAGTGGAGAATGCTCTTGCTCAGCATTGTTCAAAGAATGTTCCTCTCAACACCAGTCCAGCCAAATGTTCATTGGAACATCAGGCAAATTTATCGGAGAAATGCTGAATATTTCATTCTCCTGGAGAGTCACAATATACATTAGCCTAGTAAAGCTTTAAGAAGTCCTGCAATAAACAAACCTGATTCTTTTTAAACAAGAATTTCCCAAACTTAACTTGACCACAAAAATCTCAGAATGTGTGTGTGTCTATGGGCTACTAACATTCTGTGGAACTAAAATCTTCTTTGGAACCCATATTGGGAAGCACTGGTCTAGACACTAGGCTGATTTGTGTGTCAGCACAGTGGACAGATCAATTCCATCAAGTCCAAGCTGCAAGGGATGTTTCTCAGATATATTGCTTGATACTTTTTGGTACCAACAGCCAATGAACAAAGGACCTTGATGCACCAAAAAGACCCTAAACCATCAGCTGCTTTGCAGCAGTTCATTGGCCAGATTAGGAAGAAAGTTGATTCAAGAGCATCCACTTCTGCTGGAATTCCTTTCACATAGAACTCAGGGCTATTTTTGGTATTCATTTAAGTGTGAAGGTGCTCAGGATGCTGCTCCACATTCTCAGACTCTTAACTAGCATAATTTTGTGCCCACCAGGAACTTCCAGTAGAAATCATCAATCTCTTAGTCTCATTTCCAGTACCAAGTATCAACACAACAAAACAGGAGACTCAGGATGTGCTCCTGTTCTGACTTTCCTACATCTGTATTAGAGGAGTCATTATATATCCATTTTTAAAACTAATATACAGCACAGATATCTTGTGCTATTGTTAATTACCATTGACACTGCTAAAAGTACCTAAAATATAAAAGTCCCTGAAGATCCTGTCCTGGTTAATTTGTATTTTATATACAATTCAACTGGTAAAAGATCACAGCAGTGGATTTAAAATTTATTATTACTATTTTCATGCCTTTTAGTATTTATTAGACATCCACAGCATGAGAGGAAATGTCCACAATGAAACTGGCAAGTTTTTGTGCAAAAAGTAAATGTAATGCAGCTAGACTTGTTTTTATTCATCCATTGACTATGTGAAAAATTCCATGTAAATGGATTTTTGGTAAAAAAAAATACTGTAGAGGTCAGAGAGGCACTGTTATTTAAGATGATCTGATTATGAATCTTTTTGTAAGGCAACAAATTCTGCAATGTGAATAGAATACTGTCCATTTAGCTCATTTGCCTTGCAAATCCACATTTACATATATCAGACTTGCTTAAAGCAAAACACACTTATATTAATAAATGAACCAAGCGTTTCTTAAAATGAGGATATTTTCTGATCCTTATCAATCTGCAATATTGGCTCCTTTTAGATTCAGCATTAATCATCATATCCCTGTCCAGAGAGATTCATTCAGAGTTTGTTGAGAATTTGATAGAAACATTTGCAGGGACTACCTGCAGTCCTACTTGACTGTGACCTCTCTGTCTTCGAACATGCTATTCCTTCAACATAGGATACACTCTCCACTTAGCCACTTGGTAAATTAACTCTTCAACACTCGAATGTCACCTTCCTGGTGAAGCCTCTCTTGATCATAACCTCCTACTCCCAGTCAGCCACTCCTCTTCCATGCCCCCACAGTACCCTGCTCATCCCTTGTCACATTCTACTCTAATTGTCTGTTTACACACTCTATCTTGCCTACCAGACTGTGTACTCTCTGAGAGCTCAGATGTTTTATGCATTTCTATACTTCTAATAACTAACATCACTACCGACACATAGCAGGTGTGCAATGAATGTCAGTTGTTTGATTGATCACTATCTTTAACTGGACATTTTTTGACCCATAAAAACAATGCTTTATTAAAATGACAAATAAAAATGTCAAAGAGGTTTAGCAGATTTTTCACTTTTATTGATCTCTTCTTTCTTTGATTAAAAACAAAATGATCATACCAGTTCGCATGGTTCAAGAAGAAACAACAAAACCTCTAAACCAGTTTCACAACTAATGCATAGATGTATTTAGTTTGTTCCTTTTCTCTACATACACAGCTACATCCTAGTACACCACTAACTTTGCTGCAGTAAGGAAGACATGAGGATCTACTAATTTAAGGGGGTGGGGGGGTAGAGGCACTGCAGGGATCACTCTAGGAGCTTTGGATCCTCATTGGCTGAGAGAAGAAAATCTGCTAAGAAAGTTGGGCATCTCTGGGGGAACAGTAAGGATGTCCAGTAGGGCTTGGTCAACCTGGCTCGAAATTCCACATCCAGCAAGTCCTAAGCAACAGTCTTAGCTGGGGGGATTTCCACCACCTTGAAACCATGATCACCCTTTCTATGTGGGCAGAACAGGTTGGACCTGATCTGCCTGCATGTTGCTGCAGTCTGGCTTGGCATGGGATAAGACCCAAGGACATGTAATGCCAGGAGTAGCCCAGCCTCATGGCGCAGATACACACACACACCACTCCAACTCACACTCACTGAATCCCACACAAAACCTGCACCATCTCCCCTCCCCGGCACACACCACTGCATTCCTGTGTGCCCAGTCACACGTAGGGAGTGCCCCTCACATTCTATTACTTCCCTCCTCTGTCTGGCCCACACTCCACCTCGCCAGCAGAATGCAGCCTAGCCTGGAGCTGGAAGCTGGTGAAGACGGGTTTTTGTTGTATGTAACAAAGCCCCAAGCACCCAGGTGTCCCGCTGGATCAATTCCATCCATCTTTCCCCGCCCCCATCCCTGAGCTCCTAGAACAAGAGAAAGCTCAGCCCTGGGAAGTGGATGCGGGGAGTGGAGGCGCAAAGAAAGAGAGCTTTAGGGGTGGGCGGGGGCGTGAGTCCCAGCAGCTTCAGTGCTTTCTCGCCATGAACCAAAAGGGACGGCGGCCTGGGAAAGGGAACCAGCTGCCTTCCCACCCTCTCTCCCCCCAAGTAGTCATTGAAGGAGACTGAAAACTGAGATATAATCTAACCTCCCGTCCGCCTCGTGCCTTCCCCGCAGCTCTGGAAACCGCAGGCGCTCCAGTAGCCCACAACAAAGCGCCCCCCGCACAGACCTGTTCCTGCGTCTTCGTGCCTGGGCGAAGGGGAGCTGCTCCCGAGGGTTCTGCCCTTCGGAGCTGGGCAGGAGGAGCCCGGCAGGAGGAGCCGGGGATGGGAGGAGGAGCAGGAACTGGGGGAGGAAGGAGGACGAGAGGGGATAGGAGATCACAGCAGCGGCGGCGGCGGCGGCGGTGGTAGGAGGAGGAAGAGGAGAAGGAGGAGGCTGCTTCTGTGGCAGCTGCTGAGGATGCTCTGGCGAGAGGCAGGGCTGGGTGCGCGGGGTGTGGGCTCACGTGCGCCCCGTGGCCTGGGGATGCGCGCGCTTCTGGGTGTGTGAGAGCATCTGGGTGTATTTTGACCGATTATTCCGATTCAGTCCTAGTCTGGAACTTGTGGTTCCTGCAGCCAGGCGGAAGTGAAACCCTCAAGTCCCCCAAGGCTGACGGTTGTGGGCCAGGGGGATGCGGGTGGAGGAAGCAAGGGCAGAGAGAAGGTGTCCGCACCTTTTCCTCAATCATTATTCTGGGCACGAATATTTTACATCTGCACGTATCCCTGGAAAGCCTATGACCTAGGAGAAAATATACCAAGGAGAAAAGATACCAAGGACAGTCACCATCTCATTGTATTGAGTGAATGCTCACGCTGCTGGGCGCTCTCTGGACTAGTCAAGATAATTTCTGTTCTAACTGGAATTGACTTTCACAAGTTAGAGTAATAACTTCATATAGAATTAGATTTACATTCTACCCTTTCTCCAGTCTTTCATGCAATAAAACATCTCTGTGCTTACAACTAAGGTGGCATAAAATCAGTTCTTTACTTTTTAATCTGCTTACTTAGCCAGCATCATTCAAGTTCCTGGCTTCTCTTGGTGTCAAGGAATCATCTAATCCTCTTGCCATTTTCCCTGTAGGATGGAGTACTCGATTTAGATAAGAACCAAGACTAGGGACCAGCAGTTGATGTAATGGCTATGTCGCTGGATGCTCGTGTAGTCGACCTCTGTTCGAATCCCGGACCCGGTGGCTTAAACTCACTCTGGACGTGTGTGTGCGCACCCAAGATCCCGAGAGGAGAATGGAGAATAAGGGATTGCAGTGTGGCCATCACCCCGGGGGGTAGTTTCTTGCTTTCTGTCTCTCTGACTTTCTGGGGAGCGCAGGCGCCCTATAGGAAAAACCTCCTTAAATAAAAGCAAGACTACTTTTGTGGAGATTAGAGGGTTGAAGATCATAATGGAGCCAGGTGGAGACCCACTTTGGAGCTGTAATCATAAACCTATGAGACCCAATTGTGAGAGGCACAACACTCCCCCATAATTCAATTTTTAGTAAATCCCTTGTTTGGGTCCTGGTGAAAGTCTCTTTTCCACCTTTTGAGCATTTGGATTCATCTTGTCTAATAGTTTATGCTTTCGAGTGTTTTAAGATTTACAAGGCACTTTCTAACAATAAGTTCCCTACCATAACATCTTTCTGAGTTAGGCAGAAAAGGCACCAGTATTCCTATTTTACAGATAAGGAACTAAGGTTTACAAGTGTTGATTTGCCTGACATTACAAGCTAATAAGATCCAGAATTGGGGCACAGGTTTATGGAATTACAGGTCGAAGTTCTTTTTAAAAAAAGAAAACAAAATACACCTTGGAAAATAATTTCACATTCATCTATTGATCTCCATGTTGCAGGTAAATGGTTTAATGAAGAAAGTCAAAATTGTTAACTAAAGTGTGAGATTTTGAAAATGTATTTTCAGTTGAATTGACACATTTAGGAGCAACCCATGAGTTAGTAAACAAAAAAGAGTTAGATATTTCCACTCTCACTCCCCAATCAGCAGATATAATTATTCCTTTGATTCTGTGACCAGATGCTGAAAGAACAATTTGAAATGAAGATACAGAATGGATGATAGGAGAGGATTTCTTTGAAATTCCTGAGGTAAAAGCTTGTGAATGGTTTTCATACAAGTTAGATCTGCCTCCACTAAGTTATGAGAATGAATCATTGTTTGCCACCAAGAGAGGAAACCTGTCTCCTACACACCAGCCTGGCAGTCTCAAGGGCGTAGATATCAAGCAGGCTAGTGCAGTGGGCAAAAGCTCAGGTCTGGAACCAGACGTCTATAGTTAGGAAACCTTTGAGAGTAACCCAGTATCAAAGATTCACCTGCAAAATGGGGGTAGAGGTATGAGGAAGAAATGAAGTGATGTAAGTGCTTAAGACACAGCAAGACTCAATAAATGCTAAATGATATTATTAGAGAAAAGAAAAGCAATTACCTCATTAATGAGTATTTCTCCATTAAAAGAAGATATCTTTGGGACAAGGTGGCAGTTACAGTGATAAAACACAACACTCTTCAAGACAGACTCATAAGCAAAGGTTCCTGGTTCACATCTAGAGACCTCCCTGCATATGCCAAACACATGTGTGCCTGTGATCTGGGCTGGCAGAGGCTAGGGGTGCATCATGGCATCAAGACCCTGTCTGGAGAGCTATATCTCTCCCTCTGTCTCTCTGATTCATGGAATGAATAAACTACCTTTTTTTTTAAAAAAAAAAAAAAAAGCACAAATCCTTTATTGCCAGTAATGTCTCAACATTGAAGGAATGCCAAAGAAGAGATTGCTTTTCTTCAGGATAAGAGAGGGAAAGTGCTGGTGATAGGACATAGACATAATAAACAGATAGAAATGAAGGATTCTCTGCAATACTGAGGGTCGGCATGTAACTGAGAAGAGAACAAGACCAGAAGAGGATGATTGAAAGAGGACACTTCGGATTGGTCAGCAAATTGTGACCCAGATTCTTGCCACACATAGTTACTGTGATTGATTGGGAGGATCTGCCTGTTAATAGCTTTGTAACAATGTACATGGTTTACTCAAAGGGGTATTTTGACTCTTCTAAACAAATTCCTCTTTATCAAAAGACCTACTGAAGAACTCCATTCATAAAGCTATCAGAAATACCTGAATCTGATACTCAGCCAGGGACTCCTTGTTCTGATCTAGTACCAAATAGAGACCATTCTTGTTTGAACTCTGCCAAGCACAGAGAGATTGAGTCATAACACTGCTCAGAGCCAAGCTGCAGAAAAGTTGTGTGTGTGTGGGGGGGAATTGTGTTTCCGACATCCTTTCAGTCTCTCTGTGTTGCACCCTTCCTTTTCCACTTCCAACCTCTGGACCTTAAAATACCTGCTTTTTCTAACCAGGAAAAATAATCTGAGTACTTCATTTATATGAAGTGTGTCTACATACTTCTTTTCTCGAAAGAAGACTAACAAGAACAATGAAATGGAATACTAATGATAAAATTTCAGGCATTGTGGTTGGTAGAAATATCTAGTGTGCCCTAAAATCATATTTGGTATGAGACTCTTCATGAATATAACCAGATCCTGAGAATTCTAATTCATGACATAACACAAACCCAGAATAGTAAAAGCCATTAATTATTATCTCCAGTCCAACCCCTTTGACAGGTGGTTAAACCAAGGATCATAAAGTTAGGTGACTTTCCCAAGAGCACAGAGCTCCCAAGAGCCATGACCTGAATTCCAAATGCAGTGCTCTTTCCACTACACTGTGCTACTCCACAAACCAAGAAGAAAGTCAGTAGCAGTTTCTTAGAAACTGGTTTGAGGGGCCAGCAAATGGCACAGTGGTTATGTTGCTGGACTCTCACAAAGCTGACTGCAGTGGCTTGAAACTCACACTGGGCACACGTGTGTGTGTGCCCAAGATTCCAGGAGAATAGAAGAAGAAGGAATTGTGGTGTAGCCATCATCCCTGGGAGATTTCTCACTTTTCCTCTCACTGTCTCTCTGTCTCTGGCAAGCACAAATGCCCTATGATAAAAACCTAAAAAAAAATGGCATTTGAGACTTTTTCCCAGATACTCAAGGATGGCGTGAAGACTAGAATAGAGGCAAGAAATGAAGGCATAATCTTTTTTGCCTCAATTTGCTTTCTCCTCCAAAGTCATCTTTTTTTATTCACCATTCTTCTATTGTTTGTCACTCAAATTGTGTTCATTTTTGCTGTTATAAACAAAGCTGCAATAAACTTCCGTGTAGATGCCTACTTATGCACATGGACAAATATTATTCTAGGAAAAATATAATACTTACAAAGGACTTGCTATATTAAAAAGTAAAGTATGTTTAATTTTTTTCAATTCTGCCAAATTTCCCTCCAAAAGGGCACCTAAGATTACATACCCACATGCTTATGAAAGCATGAATTTTACCTTACCTACTGCCATTTTTTTTGTAGAGATTTTTGCCTTTAATTCTGTTTTATTATTTGGTTTTGTGAGTGCTTGATATATTCTGTACTCGCCATTTCTCAGATATTTTCCCAGTCATTCTCTTAATTATTATTTTTTTTGGGGGGGAAAGATTTTTGCTGCAGGACATGTGCACTCTCTGAAGAGACAGAGAGGCAGAAAGCAGGAGATCAACCCCCTGGGGTGGATGGCCACTGCTACTTCAACTCCATTCTCCTCTCAGGATTTTGGGCACACATGCTCAGCATGAGTCTCAATCCGCCAGGCTCAGGACTTGAACCACTGTTGACCATGTGGAAGTCCAGCGTCTTAACCACCACACCATCTGCTTGTCCCTCTTAATGACTTTGAAGAGCAGAATTTTACATTTTGATGAATATTAATATTTCAATGTATTCTGTTGTGGATCATGCTTTTGATGGTGTAACCAAAAACCTTTTTGCTTAACTCAAGGTCACAAGGATTTCCTTTCAGAAATCATTATAGATTTAGACTTTACATTTAGGTTTGTGATCTACATTTTTCTTTTTTTAAGTTTTCTCTAGGGCATGCACACTTAGAAGGGGTTAGAGAGAGAGAGAGTGAGAAAGCACACCCCTGGAGGTGGGGTGGCGACTACACTACAATCCCTTCTCCTTCATTCTCCTCTTAGGATTTTGGGCAAGTAGGCACATGTACCCAACATCTTTTTCAAACTGCCAGGTCCGAGACTCAAGCCGTGCAATTAACCATGTGGGATCCATCCACCTTAACCATCATGCTACCTGATTGACACAGTTTGTGATCTACTTTTAGTTAAATTAAGTTAATTTTTGCATATATATATTGCCAAAGAGCATACATGTTTACCAGAGAGAGACAGGAAGAGGAAGAAAGGAAGAGAGGGAAAGCCCTCCTCAGTGAGACATGGTCACATGGCAACCCACTCTCCTTCATTTCCCTATTCTATCAGGATATGGGACAGGCATGCACTAGCACCTAGGGTGTTTTTCAAGTCTCCCAGGCCAGAATTCAAATCATTGACCATGATCCCTTAACCACTAGGCTACAGGTTCATCCCAATTTTTTATACGTGTTTTGAGGTGTGACTTGATATTCATGATTTTTGTGTATGTATATCCGATTGCTTCAGCAACATTTGTTGAAAGGACTATTCTCTCTCCATTGCATAGCCTTTGCACCTTTGTAAAAAATCAGTTACCTATATGTGTCTGTGTCTATGTATGGGGTCTCTATTCTGCTCATTGATCTAATTGCCTTTATGCTAATACCATACTATTTTGATTATTGTACCTTAATAATAAGTCTTGAAAACAAGGGGCCAGCAGGTGGCACAGTGGTTAAGGCACTGGACTCCCATGTGGCCAAAAGCAGTTCAAGTCCCAGATCCGAAGGCTTGAAACTCACACTGGGCTCATGGGTGTATATGCCCCAAATCCTAAGAAGCAAATGGAGGGAAAGGAATTGCAGTTTTGGTTTCTTTCTCTCTGTCTTCAGCAAGTACATGGCCCAGCACAAAAATCTCTCAAGAAAAAAAAAAAATCAATTAAAGTTAGCATTCCATTCTTTTTTTCTTTTTCAAAGTGTCAACCTGTACTAGGAGCTTTAGACTTTTGTATGAATTTTAGAATCTGCTTGTCAATTTCTACAGAAAAGCTTACTGGGGTTTTGATTGGAATTGCATTTATTTATTTCTTTATTTTAATATATATTTTAATACATTCAATCACTGTATATCATCACAGCATGCAAAATGAATTTTCCCAGCATGAATACACTCTATATTGGTCTAGTTCAAGATATTATACACATTGTCACCAAAAGATAATTTTCCATTTTCGTGTCCTTTAAATGTTTTGCTTCTTTCTTTTTGCCCTTGAGTCCCTTCCTCTTACCCTCCACCATATCCCACCTCCTCCCACACTGTCTCTAGTATACACAATTGTTCTCTTTGATTTTATATCTTCCATTCTTTCAGTTTCTGCCATAGAATGCAGACATTGTATATTGAGTGTGGACATGCAATGCCTTTCTTTCATAATCTGGCTTGCTTTGCTTAGCAGTAAATCTTTCACATTTGTCCACTTTGTATCAAATGCCAGGGTCTCATTGTTTTTTTAGGGCTGAGTAATATTCCATAGTATATATGGGCCATACCTTTTCAAACTATTCTTCTGTTCATAAACATTTGGGTTGGTTCTATTTCTTAGCAATTGTGAATAATGATGCAATAAACATTGATGTGCATGTACTTTTCTGACTAGTTGTATTCCTATCAATCGGGTAGATACTCAGGAGTGGAATTGCTGGATCATGTGGTAGGTTATTGAGGAAACTCCATATTGTTCTCTACAGTGGCTATACTAATTTACATTCCCACCAACAGTGTAGGAAAGTTCCCTTTTCACCACAGCCTCACTATCACTTATCATTTTTTATTTTTTTAATTTTAGTCATTCTGACTCAGATTAAGTAGTATCTCATTTTGGTTTTGATTTGCATCTTGAGCATTTTGATTTTGAGCATTTTTTCATATGCTTTTTGACTGTTTGTATGTCTTCCTTGGAGAGTTGTCTGTTCAGCTCATTTTCCCATCTTTGAATTGGATTGGTTTTTTTGTTGTTGTTACTAAGCTGCTTGAGTTTCCTGTATATTCTAGTTATCAGTCCCTTATGCAAGGCATAGTTTGCGAATGTATTCTCCCATTCTGAAGGTTGTTGCTTCACTCTAATGATTGTTTCTTTTGGGGTACAGAAGCTTTTTAACCTGATGTGGTACCACTTGTCAATTTTTGGGATTGTTGCCTGTGCTTTAGGATTTTATTTAAGAAGTCTTTGCCTACTCCAATGTCTCCAAGAGTTTCCCCTTTTTTTTCCACTAGTAGTTTTATAATTTAAGGTTTTGTGTTTTTTATTTTATTTTAGAGAGATTTTGCTATAGGGCATGTGTGCTTGCCAGAGAGACAGAGAGACAGAAAGTGAGAAATCACCACCCCCCACCCGGAGGGGAAGGTGATGCTGCAATCCCTTCTCCTCCATTTTCTCTTGGAATTATGGGCGTACAAATGTACCTGGAATAAGTTTTAAGTCACTGCGTCCAGGACTCAAACCGCGGTCAACTATGTGGGAGTCCAGCCACGTAACCGTTACACCATCTGCTGGTCTAGGTTTTATGTTTCAATCTTTGATCCATTTTGAGTTGATTTTTGTTAATAGTGAGAGAGAGAGGTCCAGTTTCATCTTTCTGCAGGTGGATACCAGTTTTCCCAGCACATTTGCTAAAGAGATTTTCATTTTTTGGATTGCAATACATTTATAGATTAATTTGAATAGGATTGATACATATTTTTAAATAATTATTTATTTTATTTTATTTGTTGTTATTACTATTTTTTTTATTTGACCAGACAGAGAAAGAGAGAAAGGGAAAGTGAGAAAGCAACCCACCAGGTATGGGACTTGAACCGTGGTCAGCCATGTGGAAGTCCAGCACCCCAACCGCTGCGGCATCTCCCAGCTCCAAGGATTGATATTTTGATTGTATTAACTCTTCTAATCCAGGAACATGGGATATCTTTCCACTTTTTTGGTGTCATTTTTCATTTCTTTTTTTGGTTTTTCATAGTTTTTCTTGTAGAGGTCTTTGACTTCTTTGCTTAGATTTATTCCTATGTATCTTATACTTCTTGTGGTTATTGTAAATAAGATAGCTTTCTTCAATTCTACCTCAGTCTGTTCACTGTTGGTGTATAGAAATGCTATAGATTTTTGTATGTTGATTCTGATTCCTGCCACTTTACTATATTCTTTTATTACTTCCAGGAATATTTTTTGTGGATTATTTTAGATTTTCTATGTATATAATTATGCTATATGCAAATAGAGATAATTTCACTTCCTCTTTCCCTATTTGAATGCCCTTTACTTTATTCTCTAGTCTGATTGCATTGGCTAAGACTTCCAGTACCATATTGAAAAGGAGTGTAAAAGTGGGCAGCTTTGTCTCCTTCCAGTTTTTAGTGGAAAAGCTTGCAGTTTCCTTATTAGTATGATGTTAGCTCTGGGTTTTTCATATATGGCTTATTGTGTTGAGAAATGTTTCTTCTATGTCTATTTTACTGAGAGTCTTAATCAGGAAGGGAAGTTGTATTTTATCAAATGCTTTTACTGCATTGATTGATATGATCATATGGCTTTTATCCTTCTTTCTGTTAATGTGCTTTATTACATGTAAGGTTTTGTGTATGTTAAACCATCTTTATATCCCTGGAATAAGGACTACCTGGTTGTAGTGTATAATCGCTTTAATATGTCATTGGATATGATTTGCTAGTATCTTGTTGAGAATTTTTGTATCTATATTCATCAGAGATATTAGTCTGTAGTTTTCTTCTTTTGTTATGTCCTTTTCTGTTTGGGGGATGAGGGTGATAGAGGCTTCATAGAATGAATTTGGGATGATTCCCTCCTTTTAGATGATTAGAAATAGTTTGAGTAGAATGGAGGTTAGCTCTTCTTTAAAAGTTTTGTAGAATTCTTTTTTTTTTTTTTTAAGAGAGAGAATTTTGCTATAGGGCACAAGCACTTGTCAGAGAGACAGAGAGAAAGACAGAGAGATAGAAAGTGAGAAAACTTCCCTCAGGGGGAGGGGCGATCACCACTCTGCAATTCCTCCTCCATTCTCCTCCCATGATCTTGGGCATGCACGCACACATGCCCAGCGTGGTTTTGAAGCCACCGGGTCTGGGACTCAAATTGTGGTCAGCCATGTGGGAGTCCAGCAACGTAACCACTACACCATCTTCTGGTCCCATAAAAGTTTTGTAGAATTCTGAAGTGAAGCCATTGGGACCTGGGCTTTTCTTTGTTTGGAGGTTATTTATTACTGATTCAATTTCATTGTTTGTTATTCATGTGTTCAGGATTTTTATGTCTTTTTGATTCAGACTTGGTAGATTTTATGTTTCCTGAAATTTGTCTAATTCATCCAGGTTTTCTTGTTTGTTAGCCTATAGTCACTCATTGTATTCTCTAATGATCTTTTGTATTTCTGTTATATTTGTTGTAATATTGCCTGTGGTTTTGGGAATTTTATTTATTTGATTTCTTTCTCTCTTCTTATTTAGTCTAGCTAATGGTATACCAATTTTGTTTATCTTTTCAAAGAACTAGCTTTTGGTTTCATTTTTCCCCCTGTATAGTTCATTTGTTCTCTATTTCATTTATTTCTGATCAAACCTTTACTATTTCTTTCTCCTGGAATGTTGCTTATCCAGTTCCCTGAGGTGTGTTTTTAGGTTGCCTATTTGCCACCTTTTCATCTTTTTCTTATGTGCACTAATTGCTATGAAGTAACCTCTTCTGACTGTTTTTCACTATGTCCCATAGATTATGAAAACTCATATACTCACTATCATTGGTTTCAATGAATCTTTTCACTTCAGTGTTTATTTCTTCCGTGGTTCTGTAGTAATCTGGGATTAGTTTGTTTAGTTTCCATATGCTTGTGTATTTTCATTTTTTTTCCTGAAATTAATTTCAAGTTAATTCCATCACGGCTGGAGAAGATGCTGGATATAGTTTCTATGTCTTTAAATTAGTAATAAAGTCTTGTTTTGTGACTTATTATGTGGTCAATCTTCAAAAAGTTTCCATGCATTGGTGAGAAAAATGTATATTTTGTGTTTAGGGGGTAGAAAGTTCTATACATGTCTCGCAAGTCCATTTCATTTGTCGTGTAATTTAGATCTTGTATCTCTTTGCTTATTTCTCGTCTAGATGATCTGTTCAAAAGAGATAGTGGGTTATTAAAATCCCCAATGATTACTGTGTCGCAGTCTGTATCTCCCTTTAGAACTAGTAGTCGTTCTTTCATGTATTTGGGTGGTCACGAGTTGGGTGAATAGATTATATTTTAAGAATCATTTTATTTAATTTTATTAATTATTTGTATTATTATTGTTAATTTCACCAGAAAAAGATGGAGGGGGGAGTGAGAAAGTAAGCTGCCAGGACTGGGACTTGATCCATGATCAGCCATGTGGGAGTCCAGTGCCTTAACCACCACACTACCTGCAAGCCCTTGGTGCATAGATATGTATAAGTGTTATATGTTCTCAGTGCATTAGCCCTTTTAGTACTGTAATTATATACTCCTTCTTTTTCTCTTCTTATAGTTCTTATCTTAAAGCCTATTTTTTTATGTCAGTATCATGATTCCAGCTTTTTTCCCCCATTTGCTTGGAATATCTTTTTCCAACACTTCACTTTTAATCTGTGTATGTCTTTGTCTATGAGGTACATTTTTTGCAGGCAGCAAATAGAGTGTTTCTGTTTGTTTGTTTTTGTTTGTTTGTTTGTTGTTTAATTCATTCAGCCAATCCGTGTCCTCTGGAGAATTTAATTCATTAATATTCAATGTTATTATTGATATCTGTGGATTTGTCCCTGCCATTTTGTTAGCCATTTTCTTGGCTGCTTTTTGTTCTCTTTTTTTTTTGGAGAGATTTTTGCTATAGGGCACGTGTGCTCACCAAACAGACAGAGAGAGACAGAGAGACAGAAAGCATGAGGAATCACCCCCCAGGGGGGATGGCCACGCCACAATCCCTTCTCCTCCATTCTCCTCTCGGGATCTTGGGCATGCATGCACATGCGCCCGACGTGAGTTTAAGCCACCGGGTCCGGGACTCGAACTGTGGTTGCCTACATGGGAGTCCAGCGACATAGCCATTATGCTAACTGCTGGTCCCTTGTTCTCTTATTTCTGTCTCTCTTTTTAGTTTTTCTGATATAGTACTTCCTGCAGTACTTCTTGAAGAGCTGGTCTAGCATTGGTGAATTCTTTTAAGTTTTTATTTGTCTGAGAATGATTTTTATCCATTCTTCTCATTTGAAGGATAATCTTGACGGGTATAGTATTCTTGGTCAAAATGGGTTTTCTTTTAGTGTTTCGAGTATCTTCACATTCTTTTATTGCCTGTATTGTTTCAGTTGATAGGTCTAATGTTAGTCTAATAAGGTAATCTTTATAAATACTTGACGTTTTTCTCTTGGCATTTTTAGAACCTTGTCTTTGTGATTTTTTACCAATCTGGCTACGTTGTGCCATGGAGAGGATCTTCTTATATTGTTTCTATTTGGAATCCTATGTATTTTGTGAGTCTGAATGTCTGAATTTGCTTAATAGGTATGTAGTAATTTAGGTTATCTGATGCTTCTTGAATGAGTTTTAATAATCTGTTTTTAAAGTTTGTGCATTTTATCTAAGTTATTGAAAATACTGGTACAAAGTTGTTGTTGTTGTTTTTTAATGATTTTTGCTACAGGAAGCATGCACTAGCCAGTAAGAAGGAGAGACAAAAAGCAAAGAATCAGCCCTTCTCCATTCTTCGGGGGTTTTTGCACACACACGTGGCCAGCATAAGTTTTAAGCCACCGGGTCCAGGACTCAAACCACAGTTGACTACATGGGAATCCAGCAATGTAACCATTATGCCATCTGCTTGTCCCAGGCACAAAGCTATTTTTTCAGTTTATTTATTCATCTCTTCTATGAATGAGACAAGGAAGAGAGCAAGACAGCTCTTCCTTATGATCTTAGTCCTGTAATTCACTCACAACCTCAGCCAGCCCCATATCATGTCTAGCATACTCAAGAATGTGTCTAGATGTGAACCTGAAACTTTCCCATGATGGTCAGCCTTGCTGTGCAACTGTTCAATCTCAGCACAAAGTTACTCATTATATTTCCTTAATAGCCTTTTTAAAAAGTTGGTCTTCCAACAGAGAGAGAGAGAGAGAGAGAGAGAGAGAGAGAGAGAGAGAGAGAAAGAATCCCTAACAGGGTCTTGATGCTTCAATTCACCTGTACCCTTTAGCCAACTTTGAATCATGAGCATATGCATGCCTGGTGTACTCAGGGAGGTCTTCAGACATTATTATTATTATTATTTTTACCACTGTGCCACTGTCTGGTTCTCTTATGGCCCTTAATAACTGTAGAATCTGTACTGCTGTGCCCCTACTCATTCTTAATAATGGGAAAACGTGTTCTTTTTCCCTTTTTCCTGATCAGTCTGGCTACGGTTTATCAATTCCTTTGATATCAAAGATTCAGCTTTTGGTTTCATTGTTTTCCTCTTCCCTATATTATTGATTTACACTTCAACCTGTATTATTTCTTTCCTTTGATTACTTTGGGTTTAATTCGTTCTTCTTTTATTCCAATTTTTGTTTTTTTTTTTCTTTTTTTTCTTTTTTTTTTTTTTAAGATGGAAGCTGAGGTCATGATTTAAAACCTTCTTAAACTGCTTTTAGCTTATACCATACATACTGATACATTGTTTGGTATGAATATTTTCAATTTTCTTGAAGAAAATGTGTGATGGAGTTGATACTATTTCTTTCTTAAATATTTGGTCACTAGTGAAGGCATCTAATTGATTAAAAACCTTCCTAAACTACTTTTAGCTACATACCACACATTCTGATACATTGTATCATATGAATATTTTCAATTTTCTTAAAGAAAGTTTGAAAATATTCAGTTTCATTCAGTTGAAAATATTTTCAAATTCCCCTTTTGACTTCATCTTTTGCTCATGGATTGTTTAGAAGTGCATTGTTTCAAATATTTGGGGAATTTACTCAGATATTTCTGTTAATAATGTCTAATTTATTAACATTGTGGAAAAAATTATACATTATATTTCTTGAATCCTTTTAAATTTATTGAAACTTTTTATGTCTAAGAATATAGTCTTCTTGATAAATGTTCCATGTGCTTTTAAGAATATATTATCTTTTTTGTTTGTTTGTTTGTTTTATTTTTCTTTCTCAGATTAAATTCATTTTCCACACAAAGTCCCCACCATGATGCACACAACATACATACACATATACAGTTTTCAACAGAGAACTCCACATTTCTCTGGTGCTAAATGTTGGCATTCCCTTTTGAAAAAGCAATGTAATACACTGTAAAGTTATATGTAATCCAATGTAATATAAACAAGATTTTGATGATAATTTAAAAATAAATAAATAAATAAAAATTTTATGTAAAAAAAAAAAAGAATATATTATCTTTGGGGCCGGCATGTGGCGTGGTGGTTAAGGGCATTGGACTCCCATATGGCTGACCACAGTTTGAGTCCCAGACCTGGCGGCTTGCTTTATTACTCCCTCCCCACCGACTCTGGTCAAATTAAAATAAATAAATAGAGTTAAATGGAATTTCGTTGAAAGAAATAATATATTATTTTTGGGGCCAGCAAGTGGCGTGGTGGTTAAGGGTGCTGGACTTCCACATGTCCTACTGCAGTTCGAGTCCCAGACCTGGTGGCTTGCTTTCTTACTCCCCCCCTCCCCCTGCCTCTCTCTCTCTCTCTCTCTTACTCTGGTCAAAGTAAAATAAATAAAACAAATTCAACTGGAATTTCATTTTAAAAAAGGAAGAAAGAAAGGAAGGGAGGGAGGAAGAAAGAGAGGAAAGAGAAAGAAAGAAAATATTATTTTGGGGGCCAGCAGGAAGTGTGGTGGTTAAGGACACTGGATTTCCACATGGCTGATTACAGTTCGAGTCCTGAATCTGGTGGCTTGCTTTCTCACTTTTCCTTCCTCTCTCCCTCTCACTCTGTTTCTCTCTAGTCAAGTTATAATAAATAAATACGTAAGTAAATAAAGTTAAATAAAATATTTTTCAAAAAATATATTATCTTCTATTGTTGGGCAGAGTGTCAATCAAGTTACATTTGCCGATAGTGTTGCCGATAGTATCTTTTTTTTAGAGAGAGAGATTTTTGCTGTAAGGTGTGTGCACTCACAAGAGAGACAGAGAGAGACAAAGAGACAGAAAACAAGAAATCACCCCTGAGGTGTGTGGCCATGCTGTAATTCCTTCTCCTCCATTCTCCTCTCAGAATTTTAGACACACATGCACACACACCTGGCATGAGATTTAAGCCACAGGACTCGAACCATGGTCAACTATGTGGGAGTTCAGTAATGTAACCATTACACCATCAGCTGGTCCCAAATGTGTTTTATCTGGCTGCATCTTTGTCTACTTGTTCTATTGATTATTGGGAGGATGATATTGAATTCTACAACTATAGTTGTAAATTTGTCTAATTAAACTCCTTGCAGTTCTATCAATTTTGCTTCATGTATTTTCTTTTTAAGAGAGATTTTTTCCTATAGGGCATATGCACTTGCTAGAGAGACAGAGAGAGACAGAAGTCTGCATTATGCCCCTGCAGCAACACTTGTATGTTTTTATTTCCTTGGGAAAGGGGGAAAAAGCTGCAATTTGTAGCAGTTAGTGATTTATGTGGAATAAATACTTCTGCCATGCTCTATCACTGTCACTGCTATCATGGACTTCAATTTTGACCTACTTTCCTCTCAGGGCCCCAACACAACCACAACAATAACAATAACATCAAATACTTAATATAACACTTAGTAGGTCTCATGCAACATATTAAGTAGTGTGTGTGTGTGTGTGTGTGTGTGTGTGTTCCAATACCATCTCATGAAACTGGCTCATTGTCTCTATCGGCCAATACTCTGATCATTCTGATCTTTTTTCTTCACAGGCTACTTTGAGAACACATTTGGAACCAGGCACATTTGTGTTTGAGTCCTGGCTGTGCTGCTTTATTAGCTATGTGACTTTGTACAACTTAATTAAACTCTCCGAGCTTCAGTTTCCTCATCTGCAAAATAAAGATACAATAAATCTCTGATCTCATCTCGTATTTTTCCCCTTCCCCGATAGGGATTGTGTGTGTGCACTTGCTGAGAGACAGAGAGAGGGAAAGTGAATAATCACCTCCAGGGGTATAGCCATGCCACAATCCGTTCTCCTCCATTCTGCTCTTGGGATTTTGGGTATGCGTGCACAACATGATTTTCAAGCTGCAAGGTCTGGCCCTTTAACTGTAGTTGGCCATACGGGAATCCAGCAATCTAAGCACCATGCCACCTGCTGGCCCCTTCACAAACTTTTTGAAATCTCCTCATGTATCTAAGGCACTCAGTTCCTGGCACATTGTAAGCCTTCAACACATGTTAGTGTTGGTTATTACAGTGCATAAGATGCTGTGTTGGATAGAGTTCCTGCTTATCTACTTGACTGTATTTATTTCTGCATAAGCAGTGTGTGCTGATAAATGTTTAACAATCAACTTTCCTGGGAAAGGGGAAGGGGATGCTCTGATTTGTACTAGTTAGTAATTTATAATAAATACTTCCACCACAGCCATTTCCAGGTTTTCAACATGACGTCACTGAAGTAGAATTAGGAAAGAGTTGAAGGCAGAGCCTCGTTTTTAGCACTGAAAAATTTGATACTCAAAGTAATATATCTCAAGCAGAATGGGCTGATTGGTCATATTAGGCCAACTCTAGTTATTCCAATAGTAGACCCATTCCTTAGCATAGTGCCTGTCATTGAGCAGCTGTTCAAGAAACATGGATAAGAAGCTAGAGGCAACATAGTGGTAAAACATGATGCTCTGTGAGCTTGACCCACATGGAGGGTTCTGAGTTTGCCTCCAGAAACCTGCCTGAGTACTTATGTTCTGTTTGAACCGTGTTTAACATCTGGGGCTGGCTAAAGCTGGAGGTAGATCTTTTTATCAAGTTACTATCTCTCCATCTCTCTTTGCCTTTCTCACTCATTTTCCTCTCTTGTGCATTCCTGAATCTAACCATTTAACTCCTATAAACCCTTAATCTTTGCTCACTTTTTATATTTTTTAACATAAGATTCAGACTTACAAATTTAATGTTGTGGTCCAGTGAGACCTATTTTCCCAAGAACTTCACAACTCATGGGAGGAATCTGTGATAGGTGTTGTATGTGCCTGAGAAGGAGAAATGAATGAAGAAATTTAAAAGAAATGTGGATGAATTGAATGATTGCTAGACATTTTGTAAGATCTAGGGAAGCAGTTACACCCTGTTCTGCCTCACGTCTGGAGGCCAGAGTGTGAATTTAACCTTCAGACGCCAGCTCTGCTTCTTAATAGCCATATACACGACTGGATTGCTTTGAGCCTCAGTTTTACCATCAGTAAAATCAGGATGAATGTATTCGCCTCCCAGGGATATTGGAAGGGTTAAATGAGGTGAGGAATGGAGAAGTGCCAATGACATTTCCTGATTCATAATAATTTCTCAGCAAATGCTAATTAACAAACAACTCTTACTCAGGCTTATAGTTGGTAATTTATTTTACTTTTCTGGTTTCTTTTGACATACTGCACTTGAAATTTTAAAAAAAAAAACATTAATAGCATGAAGTAGGGTAGAGGAAATGAGACGGATAGCCACTAAAAGGCCCATGACGGGATTTGCCCTGGGAATTCAAACCCCGTGTGTCTTTAAAAATGTGGGCAACACCTGGGGTACTCTCAGGCCTTGCAGACCCAGGAATATCCCAGGCACATACAACACCTATCACAGATTCCTCCCATGAGTTGTGAAGTTCTTGGGAAAATAGGTCTCACTGGACCACAACATTAAATTTGTAAGTCTGAATCTTATGTTAAAAAATATAAAAAGTGAGCAAAGATTAAGGGTTTGTAGGAGTTAAATGGTTAGATTCAGGAATGCACAAGAGAGGAAAAAATGGAAAAGGAAAATGAAAAGCAGCCAAAGACATACTTCTCACCTAACTCTCAGTTTTTCTAAAAGCTGGCCCTGTTGACACAAATACAGAGCTTTCATTTTTTAGCAAGAAAAACTTTTCTGAAGAGCAAGGGAAAAAAAAAAGCCTCATCTCTCCAGAGTTAGAATGTGTTGCTGAAATAAGATCTGACATGTGACTCATACTCAACCTAAGAGAACATCTGGAAATCAGCTTGCCACCCTTTCTTTGCTAGAGTAAATGCCTACCAAGTGAGGTGACCCAGCTTAGAACGAGAAGAGTGACATTTCTGCCAAGCCAAGTGACAATCCCATCTATCCTAGTGTTGAGGGAAGATTGTGATTGAAGTTTCCTCACCCCTCCACCTGCCATATGGCATGTATTAACTAGAGTGAGAGAAAGTCCTGTTTGAGGATGTGACACAGAGTTCTTCCTATTCTTTGCCTGTCAGTTCCTGGGCTCCCCTGGGATGAAAATATACCATCCATTGCAAAAGCAGCAGTGCTGTATTGTGTAATGTTTGAATAAATTGCAGGGAAGTAACAACAACTAACATTTATCAAAAGTGCTTACTACGTGCCAGATACCTAATATATTATTTTTTTCATCTTTACCACAATCCTGGGAGATATTATCACCGTTTTACAGAGGAGGAAAATTAGACTTAGTGGAAGGTAAAATAACTACCCCAAATTTATACAACTAGCAAGCAGTGGATGTGGGATTTGAATGCTGGCCAAATAGGATACTAAAGTCTAGCCACATCACTATTACGGTGTCCCTCCCTACCGTGTAAATCCAAAGAGCTAATTTCTGCATACTTTCTAGGACCCTGGTCCCACCCTTTATAGCTGGTGCTAACTCTGTACTCTCCCAAGCACAGAAGAAAATTGACATTCTTAAGCTTCTTTCTGGATTATCTTAAATGGCTAAAAATAAGACTGGGAAAGTCCCAGCCTCCACACATTTGGCTACAGGCTAGCCAGGGCCACCACAGATAGACGTGGATTTCTTTCATTCCACAAATGCACCCAGCCAAATTGGGGCTGAGGGCAAGTTGGAATAAAAACAAAGCCCTTGCTTTACTTACCAAATCACTGGAAGAAGGTCCTTTTGTGATTAATTTGCCCTCCTAGGAGAGAGTCTTTTTGTCATTTGCACAAAAAGTAGTTTATGGACTAGCTGGAAAACAAAGCCAGACTGAGGATATGCTGATAATCACCATGTAAAAGTGAAGTCCTTTGTGGTGGAAAGGCAGCCTTTGGGAACAAATAAGTTTGTTCCCCAGACCTCCTCTGGACTGAAGCCTCATGATCTTTTTTTTTTTTTTTTTTTTTGGAGAGGTTTTTGCTATAGGGCGCGTGCGCTCGCCAGACAGACAGAGAGAGACAGAGAGATAGAAAGCAGGAAATCACCCCCCAGGGGGGATGGCCACGCCGCAATCCCTTCTCCTCCATTCTCCTCTCGGGATCTTGGGCACGCACGCACACGCGCCCGGCGTGAGTTTAAGCCGCCGGGTCCGGGACTCGAACCACGGTCGACTACGTGGGAGTCCAGCGACATAGCCATTACGCTAACTGCTGGTCCCAAGCCTCATGATCTTTCTAAGTCTGTCTTTCCACTTCTCTGTCCTGAGCAATGTGATCATCTCTGTCTGGGCCAAAATCTCCACCAGCACATATGGTGTCACTGGACGAATTTATGAAAAGGTAGCTCCAATTCAACAATCTCACTTCTGGGCATATGTCCAAAGGTATTGAAATCAATGTTTTAAAGGGTTAGCTGTAGTCCCATGTTCATTACAGCATTATTCACAATAAGCAACATAAGGAATCAACCTGTGTCTATCAGTGGATGAATGGATAAAGAAATGTGGTGTATATACACAATGGAAGACTATTCAGTCGAAGAAAAGAAGTTCTGTTATTTGTGATAATGTGGATAAACCTGGAAAATATTTTTCTAAATGAGATAAGTCAGAAAGATAAATGTCACATGAGCTCACGAGTATGCGGAACCTTATTTAACAGTTGAATTCACAGAAGTAGAGAGCATAATAGAAGCTGCGGGGGTGCGTAAGGGAGGACATGGGGGAGATGATGGTCAAAGGGTACAATATTTCAGGTACATAGGAAGAATAAGTTTGACATCTCCTGTGCATATGATCAAAACAAATTGGAGGGCCAGATGGTGGCAAAGTTGTGGTGCAGCTGGACCCACATGAGAAAGGTTCTGGGTTTTCTGGTTTCACATCCCAGGACCTCCCTGAGCATGCAGGGTATGCACATGCAGGTTCATGATCCAGGCCAACTGATACTAAGGGCGGAATGTTGCAGAAAGACCCTGTTAGGGGATACCTGTATCTGTGTTTTTGTTTCTCTCTCAGGAGAGAAAAAAATAAGTAAAAAATTTTCAAAAAGTGATCCAATCTGGTGGCACAGTTTGTAGCATAATAGATTGATATGCTGGAAGCCATATAGCTGATCATGGGTTCAGACCACTGGCTTAGCCTGAAAGCACACTTGGTCCATGTTTGTGGGTACTCAAGATCCTAAAAAGCTGGAAGGCTGGGGAAAGGGGATTGTGGCACGAACAGACCCTGTTGAGGATGCTCCCCCTTCTCATGTGCATGCATGTACTCTCTATCATTAAGAAAACAACAATAAAGAGCCAGTCATGTGGCTTGGATAAGGGAGCTATATCTTATTTGACTGACCATATGATTCAAATCCCAGCCCTCGCAGCTTGAAAACACGTCAAGTGCATGTGTATGCATGCCCCAAATCCTGACAAGATGAAGAAATGGAGGAGAAGAGATTGTAGCATGACCATGTCCGTGGAGAGGGGGTGCTTTCTCTCTCTCCCCCCCTCTCTCTGTTTCTCTCTCTCTCTCTGGCAAGCACATATACCTACTGGAAATTTAAAAAAGTGTATTATATACTTCAAAATAACAGTAAATTTTAAATGTCTCACCGCAAAAAGTAAGTGAAATAATGGATGTATTAATTACCTCAATGCAATTATCTCATATAGATATAAAAATATCATATTTTACCTCATAAATGTGAAAAATTATGATTTGCCAAATTAAATAATATTGATTTTAAAAGCCAAAAAAAATAAATGTCCCACTAGGAGGACAAACTAAGGGAAAGATGTCCCTTCCTTATGCCTAGGGTAGCTGTGAGTCAGAATACACACCATGGGAAATGGAAATAGATTTCAGCTCCCACTTGCCTCTGTACTCCTCACTGTAGGTGCCTTTATGGAGGAGACAACCCATTTCATCTTCCACATATTTCTGATCTAGGTCCATCTCCCCTAACTCACATGAGTCTCTTCCCCTTTGACTTCCATGTATGCCTCTTTTATTTGAGATTTAGAGAATTGATTATTTTGAAATTTATCTGGATTACTCCCAGCTAGAAATAAGGCTGAGAGCAAGATTGATCAGATATCTATTTCTGTACTCTTCCCAGCATCTGGAGCTTATCCAGGTATATAGGAGCCAGTAAATATATAGTTACTGAGAGACACTGAATTTCGCTCTGGGGGGTGGGGAGGTTTTGTGTGCCCAGAAATGATTCTGCTTTCACATTCAGAAGCACCCTGCTCATGCGATATCCCCTTCCCCTTCATGTCCATTAAGTAACACCCTACTGTACGACCTCCTTACATAATCTAAATCTCTCCATTTCATATGAAGCAAAATAATCTTCATTTAAATGTACATTCTTGATAGGAATTGCAGAGACTGCCATTTGCCCCAAGTCTTAAAAAAAATGTATTTTACTGTCTTTTGTTGTTCTCTGTGGAGTCCAGGGATCAGCGATTAGCACTTTGCTAATATCCAAAGACGACTCAACCTCCCAGGGCCCATGTAATTCAACCACTTCAGCATGTGCACACTGTAGCAGGAAACAAAGGCCGCTATCTATAAAATAGGAGAATACCACAGGGAAATGAATACTCCTGAGAATGGCAAGGTTCATATCTTGAAACAACACTCTCAGGCACTGAAGAAATCTATATTAATCAGTTGAAATGGAAGGCCATTTTATTTTCAGAGTTAACTTTAGTCAATAGCTGGAAGGATTTTCAAACAATAAATTCTGATAAACGCTGAATTAGGTACCTGAGTGCTGGAGGATGATAGGGTATAAAGTCCTGTGGGATAAGAAATGACTATATAATCCATATAATGTTCTTGGATGTTTAAAGAACTTCTGAGGAAAGGAGAAGAAAGCCCTAAACTGTTCTATCTTTTTTGTTTTGTTTTGTTTTAGAGAGAGATTTCTGCTATAGGGCATGGGTGCTTGACAGAGAGACAGAGAGAGAGAGACAGAGAGAGCAAGCAAGAAATCACCCCCCCAGGGAGGATGGCCACATGGCTGACCACAGTTTGAGTCCTAAACCTGGCAGCTTGCTTTCGCAAGTTCCCTCTCTCTCTCTGTCTCTCTCTATGTCTCTCTCTGATGAGCTCACGTGCTCTGTAGAAAATTAAATAATAATAAATAAATAAATAAATAAATAAATAAAATTAAATAAATAATTCCTTTTTTTTTTTTGGAGAGGTTTTCGCTATAGGGCACGTGCGCTCGCCAGACGGACAGAGAGAGACATAGAGACAGAAAGAGAGAGACATAGAGACAGAAAGCGAGAAAGCACCCCCCGGGGGGATGGTCACGCCGCAATCCCTTCTACTCCATTCTCCTCTCGGGATCTTGGGCACGCACGCACACGCGCCTGGCGTGAGTTTTAAGCCACCAGGTCCGGGACGGGAACCACGGTCGACTATGTGGGAGTCCAGAGACATAACCTTTAGGCTAACTGCTGGTTCCCAATAAATAATTCTTAAAAAGAAAAAAAAATACAGGGGCCAACAGTGGTGTGGTGGTTAAGGCACTAGACTCCAACATGGCCAACCACAGTTAAAGTCCCAGACCTGGCAGCTTGCTTTCTCACTTCTTCTCTTTCTCATGAGTGTACATGCCTTGTAACAAATTTAAAAATAATAATGATTGGGCCGGCAGGTGGCATGGTGGTTAAGGGCGCTGGATTCCTACATGGTCGACTGTGGTTCAAGTCCTGGACCTGGTGGCTTTCTCACTCTTTCTCTCTCTCTGTCCCCCTCTGGTCAAATTGAAATAAACAAATGAATAAACAAATAAAGCTAAATGAAATAGTTCTTTAAAAAAAGTTATAAAAAAAGAAGAAAAAAAGTAATAATGATAAATAAAATAAAACAAGTCTTAAAAACATAATAAAATAATTATGATACAATATACACAAAATATAGCATCTTAGTCATTTTTAGGTGTATATAGTTCAATAGTGTTAAGTACATTCATTTTATTTTCTTTCTTTCATGAGAGAAAGACATAGATAGGAAGGGAAAGACTGGAGAAAGAGAGAGAGAGAAAAGCACTACAATAGGGCCTCACACCATGGTCCTTCCCAGGTACATGTCCATTGTGTACAGATTGTTCTGGGAATTGAACTCTGATCTTCCATTATGGCTTCTAGCATTGCTGAAGAGCATGCTACAACTATACTACCAAGGTTGGGCCATAGAACTCCTTTCATTTTATAAAGCAAATAGTGTACCTAAAAAACTTCCCATTTTTCCCACTTCTTAGCTCCTGGAAACACCATTCTACTTTCTGTCTATAACTTTGAGGAGTCATATACTTCCTTGGGATTTTACTATTTTTTTTCTGAGAGATTTTTGCTATAGGGCTCATGTGCTCACCAGAGAGACAGAGAGGCAGAAAGTGAGAAGTTGTTCCCCTGGGAGGTTGGTCATACCACAATCCCTTCTCCTCCAGGATTTTGGGCACACATGCACTCATGCCCAGTGTGAGTTTTAAACTGCCTAGTCCAGGACTCAAACCATGGTTGACTACACGGGAGTTCAGCGATGTAACCATTACACCATCTGCTGGTCCCACTTGAGGCTTTTATACACACTATAGGGACCCCATTTTGCTTTCTGTTTATAATGCCCTAATTTGAGTCATAAAAGCCTCATAAATATGCACAGTTATTAACTGTTAAGTAATATTTTAAAAAGTCTTTCTTCGTTTTACTCCTTGCCTCTAACAATTTCTGGCTTTGAGAAATCATTTTTCTCCTGCTCTTCACATGTTAGTAATTTTGGGGCCTTTATCTTGGGTTCTGTGTTTTCATTCTACACAGTCTTTCTGAGCAATTGCATTCACTTACACAGTATCTGTAAGCTGAAGACCTACAATTCATATTCTCTATCTTAGATTTCTCACCTATACTCTACACCAGTATATTCAACTGCATTCTTTTTTTTAAAAAAATTTTATTTAATTTTATTTATTTATTCATTTATTTTAATTTGACCAGAGAGAGATAGAGAGAGAGAGAGAGAAAAAAAGCGAGAAAGCAAGCCACCAGGAGTCTGGTACTTGAACTGCGGTTGGCCATGTGGGAGTGTCCGGCACCTTAACCACCACGCCACCTGCTGGTCCCCATCAACTGCATTCTTGACATCTACACTTGGATGTCTTCCAAGTGCTGCAGACTCAACATGTTCAAAATGAAACTCATCACCCTATAAGCTGTTCCTTCTTCAGTGTTTCCCATGATGGTGAATGGCACTGTCTTCCACTCAACTCTTCAAGCAAGAAATTTAGGACAACCCTTGACTCCTACCTCTCCACCACCCCTAGAATCCACTTCATCATCAAGGCCTATAGATTCTGTTTTCTAAATATTTTGCTTATCTCCACATTGAAAAAATGATTACAGAAAGGAAAACATAATCTGCTCTGCATGGGATATAGGCAAAGAAAGTCTCACAGAGAAGATGCTTCAGAAGAATGAGTAGGAACATGCTAGGCAAGCAGGTGGCTGGATCATTCCACAGGCAAACATCCCTTATAAAGATCCACAGGAAAGAAACCACATGAGAGGAGGGACATCAAAAATTTGTTAATACAAAAAAGTATCAAGAAGATTGAGAAAACAACCATGAAAAATGAGGATAATTTACGAGGAATACTGGATACCATCAAGCGCCCCAACATCCGGATAATTGGTATTCCAGAAGAGGAAGAAAATAATAAGGGCCTAGATAATTTATTCCATGAAATCCTGGAAGAAAACTTTCCAAATCTAGAAAGGCATTCAAATATCCAGACCCAAGAAATACATAGGACCCCAAGTAGAATCAACCCAAGAAAGATCCTCTCCAAGGCACATCATACCCAGACTGGCAAAAACAACAGACAAAGACATGATACTAAAGTTGGCAAGAGGGAAACGCCAAGTTACTTACAAAGGTCACCCCATCAGGCTAACATCGGATCTCTCGGTGGAAACAATGCAGGCAAGGAAAGAATGGGGAAGCATAGTCAAAGTGTTGAGTGAAAAACAATTTCAAACAAGAATACTATACCCGGCAAAATTATCTTTCATATGGGAAAAAAAGATAAAAACATTCTCAGATAAACAAAATTTAAAGGAATTTACCAACTCCAGACCAGCTCTTCAAGAGGTTCTGAAGGGAGTACTATACCAGGAAAGCTAAGAAATCAGACAGACAGTTATACGAGAACAAAAAGCAACCAAGAAAATGGCTCATTTAATGATAGGATCAGGTATGGAAATATCGATAATGACATTGAATGTCAATGGATTAAATTCTCCAGTAAAGAGACATAGACTGGCTAAATGGATAAGAACACAGAAACCCTCTATCTGTTGCCTACAAGAAACTCACCTTGTGGATTACGACATACATAGACTAAAAGTAAAGGGCTGGAAAAAGATATTTCATGCAAATGGAAATCAAAAAAGGGCTGGAGTAGCGATATTGATCTCAGAAAAATTAGATTTCAAGACAAAGATTGTAAGAAGAGACAAAGAAGGGCATTATATAATAGTAAATGGGGTAATCCAGCAAGAAGACATAACCCTTATAAATATCTACGCACCCAACTCAGGTGCACCTAAATATGTGAAGGAAAGGCTGCTGGAGCTAAAAGGAGAGATAGGGAGAAATACTATAATTGTTCGAGATCTCAACACCTCATTATCTCCTATAGACAGATCTTCTAGACAGAAAATAAATATAGAGATACAGGACTTAAATGATACTATAAATCAAATGGGCTTGACAGATATCTACAGAACTTTCCACCCTACATACACATCATATACATCTTTCTCACCCTGACATGGAACCTTTTCAATGATAGATCATATGTTAGGACACAAATCAAGCCTTTACAGATTCAAAGGCATAGAAACTGTATCCAGCATCTTTTCTGACCATGATGGAATTAAACTCAAGATTAATTTCAAGAAACAACCCTGAAAATACACGAACACATGAAAACTGAACAACCTGCTTCTGAATGACTTCTTCACTACTGAAGAAATTAAGGCTGAAATAAAAAAATTTATGGAAACTAATGATAATGAGTACACAAGTGTCCAGAATCTATGGGACGCAGCAAAAGCAGTCATAAGAGGGAAATGCATAGCAATTAGTGCACATAAGAAAAGGATAGAAAGATGGCAAATAGATAACTTATCATCATGCCTCAGAAAATTGGAAAAACAACAACAAACAAACCCCCAAAATGCCAGGTGAAAGGAAATAATAAAGGTTCAAGCAGAAATATATGAAATAGAAAATAAACAAACCATACAGAAAATAAATGAAAGCAAAAGCTGGTTCTTTGAAAAGATTAACAAGATCGACACACTATTGGCTAGACTGATCAAGAAGAAGAAAGAAAGAAACCAGATTAATCAAATATGTGATGAAACAGGCAATATTACTACAGACATAGCAGAAATACAGAATATCATTAGAGGATACTATGAGCGACTATATGCCAACAAACAAGATAACTTGGAGGAGATGGACAAATTCATGGATGTATATAATCTACCAAGATTGGATTAGGAGGACATAGAGAACCTGAATAGACCTATAACAAGCCAGGAGATTGAATCAGTAATAAATAACCTCCCAACAAAGAAAAGCCCAGGTCCAGATGGCTTCACTTCTGAATTCTACAAAACTTTTATGGCATAGTTAATCCCTATCCTACTCAAATTATTTCTAAAGATTCAAAAGGAAGGAAACCTTCCAAATTCATTTTATGAAGCCTCCATTATCCTCATCCCCAAAACAGATAAGGACATGACAAAAAAGGAAAACTACAGACCAATATCAATGATGAATATAGATGCAAAAATTCTCAACAAAATACTCGCAAATCGTATCCAACAACATATAACAAAGATCATTCATCACGACCAGGTAGGCTTTATACCAGGGATGCAAGGGTGGTTCAATATACGCAAGACCATAAATGTAATACACCACATTAACAGAAAGAAAGATAAAAACCATATGATCATCTCAATTGATGCGGAGAAAGCATTTGATAAAATACAACATCCTTTTATGATTAAGACTCTCAGTAAGATTGGTATAGAAGGGTCATTTCTGAACACAATAAAAGCAATCTATGAAAAACCTACAGCTAACATTATACTGAATGGGGAAAAGCAACAGGTACTAGGCAAGGCTGCCCACTTTCTCCACTGCTGTTTAATATAGTACTGGAAGTCTTAGCTATTGCAATCAGAGAAGAGAACAATATTAAAGGCATTCGAATAGGCAAAGAAGAGTTGAAAATATCTTTATTTGCAGATGACACGATGGTATACTTAGAAGACCCAAAGGTATCCATGAAAAAACTGCTTGAAGTAATAAGTGAATACAGTAAGGTGGCAGGATACAAAATCAATATCCAAAAATCTATAGCATTTCTATTTATGAACAACAAGTTGAACGAAGCAGAGCTGAAGAAAGGAATCCCTTTCACCGTAGCCACAAGGTGTATAAGATACCTAGGGATAAACCTAACTAAGAAAGTCAAAGACCTTTATAAAGAAAACTATGAAAATCTTAAAAAAGACATTGAAAGTGACATAAAAAGTGGAAGGACATCCCATGCTCCTGGATTGGAAGAATCAACATAATCAAAATGGCAATTCTACCCAAATTTATCTATATGTTTAATGCAATTCCAATCAAAATACCAGAAATATTCTTCACAGATCTAGAAAAGACAATCATAGAATTTGTCTGGAATCATAAAAGACCTCGTATTGCAAAAGCAATCCTGCACAAGAAGAATGGAGTAGGAGGCATATCACTCCCTGATCCCAAGATATACTATAAAGCTGTGGTCATCAAAACAGCATGGTATTGGCATAAAAACAGACATGTGGACCAATGGAAGAGAATAGAGACCCCAGAAATAACCCCCAAAGCTTACAGCCAACTGATCTTTGACAAAGGATATCAGTCAATCCATTGGGAAAAGGAAAACCTCTTTAGTAAATGGTGCTGGAAAAACTGGGTATCCACCTGCAGAATGATGAAACTGAACCCCCATCTTTCACCATTAACAAAAGTCAACTCAAAATGGATCAAAGATCTGAACCTAAGACCTCAAACAATAAAACTACTGGTGCAAAATGCTGGGGAAACTCTGGGAGACATTGGAGTAGGCAAAGTCTTCTTAAATAAGACTCCCAAAGCACAGGCAATAATCCCTAAAATAGACAAGTGGGACTATATTAGACTAAGAAGTTTCTGCACAGCAAAGGACACAGTAACAAGTGTGAACCGACAACCCTCAGAATGGGAAGATATTTTTGTTAAATATGCCTCAGACAAGGGACTGATAACCAGAATACACAGGGAACTCAAGTGCCTTATGTGAAAAAAAATGATGAACCCAATTAAAAGATAGGAAAATGAGCTGAACAAAAATCTCTCTAAGGAAGACATACGAACAGCCAAAAAGCATATGAGGAAATTCTCAACATCCCTCTTCATAAGGGAGATGCAGATAAAAACCACAATGAGATGCCACCTAACCCCCGTCAGAATGGCAAAGATTAAGAATATAAAACGTGATAAATGTTGGCGGGGATATGGTGAAAAGGGAACCCTCCTACACTGTTGGTGGGAATGTAAACTAGTTCAACCACTGTGGAGAACAATATGGAGGTTCCTCAAAGATCTACAAATAGAACTACCATTTTATCCAGCAATCCCACTTCTGGGTATTTACCCGAAAGACAGGAGAACGCTCAGTCAGAAAAGTGCTTGCACATCCATATTTATTGCAGCATTATTCACAATTGCCAAGTCATGGAACCAACCTAAATGTCCACAAACTGATGAATGGATTGGAAAAGTGTGATATATATACTCTATGGAATACTACTCAGTCATAAATAATAACAAGACCCTGGCATTTGATAGAAAGTGGTCAGATATGGAGGATCTATTGCTGAGTGAAGTAAGCGAGACTATGAAAGATATTGTATGTATCCACTCAATATATACCGACTATCCACACTCTATGGTAGAGAGCAAAAAGTTGGAGGACATGAAAGCAGTGAAGGTACTTAACGAGAATAGGATAGTGTGGAATGAGGGGGGTGAAGAGAAGAGGATAGAGAAAGATATTAAGAGAACAATAAAGAGGCAGGACGTTAGTGAGAAACAGATATGGCTTATTACCTGTTGATGATGACACATGTATAGTATTCTCAACTGGATTTGTCTGAGAAGTATTTCATGATGGGTAAAGGCTTTTTACAAGCAAAATGAGAAATAGTGATTGACTGTTTTTAAAAATAATTAGAATAATAATAATAATGATTGGGAAAAACATAGAAAAGGTATTGAATGTTGAAGCGGGGAGATTAATGTCTCTGTATTGACTGACATGCATGGCATTCCCTTTTGAAAAAAGCAGTGTAATACACTGTAAATTTATATGTACCCAAACAAATACCTGTTGAATGAATAAAGCACTGAGGAAGGTACAAGCTGGAGAACTGGTCATGGGAAAGTGGCTTGTTTTTCCAACATGTATTGGAATAAGTTAGGCCTTTTATTAAACATATATGGGGAAACCCAACCCTTCCTTCCTTGTCTTGCTCAGCAGAGGACATCTGAGAGGGGACCAATTCAGTATAGTGTAGTTACTTGTAATAGCACTCCATTTTCCACACCTGAACCTATAGGCCCTCCACACTAGCAGCTGCAGTCACATTTCTTTGGCTTAGGAAATTTCTCTCAAGGCCTGACTTCCACATCTGCTTGACATACCATCACTCCTGTCTGGATCCCTTCATTGACAATCCAAGGAGACCATCTATATGCCTGAATTTGGATACAGTCTTTGGATTAGTTAGATCACCCACTCATATTTCAGAAATGATCCTTGACCATGGACAAGCTTAGATCCATGACTGCTTAGGCTCTACTCCCTGACACTGTACCCCGACCCAGAGAGTTAAATTGACATGGAGTGATTGGTTTATGTGAAGATCTGAGCAAGCCACATACTTTGTCACATCTGGTAGAAGAAACAAAGCAATGGACCATTCTCCTTCCCTAGTCTAGAAATGTATCGTTTAGGAAGGAATTACAGAGATTTCATAAAACTGTAAGAAAACATGTGAATACCCCTTATCTGGTAAGAGGTTCAAGACCATAATCTGCTGATTTCATTAAGGAAGAAAGAGATGATACATTCAATAGTTCCATATACAAGTGACTTCTGCTTCCTCAGCAACTAGAAGATCTTGCACAGAAGGTCTACTTTTAGGAAGGCCTCAGTGGACTGACTGCACAATAGATAATGTACCCATTTCTCTCAACCTCTTGGGAATTTAAAGATTTTTACACATTATTTTATTCTGTAACCAACCAATACCTTTACACTAAAGCCTAAGCACCTACTAAAAGAATGGGTTGGGGATAGTTCATTATATGAAACAGAATAAGAAGAGGAGCAGTATTACCTATGGTGTTGGCTGGGCCTAATACTTTGTCATTCCTGCACACTGCTATGTTCTTATAAAGCTGAGAGCAATGGTGACTACTTTCATGTCTGAGTCTCAGTAGATTCCTGATTTTGGATATATTTATGAATGAAGACTTGATCCATCTGCACCTACAGTCCAAGCCTACCTTCATTTGCTACTAGTATCCTTTTGTTGTAGAAGCCAGTTTATCATAAGACCTTACCATTGAACTGGATTTAGAAGATAGTATATGTTTTCCAACTTTATTGAGGTATACTTAAAAAATAATAATTGTGTATTTAAGTGTGTATGACTTAATATTTTATATGCATACACACTGTGAAATAATCACTGCAATCAAGCTAACATATATATTATTTTATTGTATCCTTTTTTAAACTTTTTTCTTATTTAATTTTATTATTATTTCTTTTTTACATTTTTTCCACATATTATTGATTCACAAAATACCTTAAACTAAAAATATGCACAAAGCTAGAATCTAGTTACAAGAGCAGTGTAATTTTCTTCTGAAACATTTTAAATTAATTAATTAATTTACATTTATTCTGTGACCAGCACTTAGCGTAATGGCTATGTCACTGGACTCCCATGTAGTCGACCGCAGTTCGAGTCCCGGACCCGGTGGCATAAACTCACGCTGGTCGCATGCGTGCGTGCGTGCCCAAGATCCCGAGAGGAGAATGGAGGAGAAGGGATTGTGGTGTGGCCATCCTCCCTGGGGGGTGATTTCTCACTTTCTATCTCTCTGACTCTCTCTGTGTTTCTGGCAAGCGCATGCGCCCTATAGTAAAAACCTCTCCCCCCAAAAAAAGAAAATGAAAAAGCCTGTACTTGAGGGAACAACAAAACCAAAAAAAATAGCTAAAAAAAAACATAGATAGAGGAGGGAGCAGGATACCCGGCTAATTAAAAAAAAAAAAAAAATTACATTTATTCTCTGAGCATTGCCACAGCATACAAAATGTGATTTCTCATCCAAAACATACTACATAGTGGCTTAATCATACATGTCATCATCATTAATTTTCATTTCTAATTTCATATAAGTACATACATATATATATATATATATATATATATATATACACACACACACACACACTTTACCCTTATTTCTTTTTTTATCTATTTATTTATTTACAGTCATTCACTGTTCATCAATACAGTATACAAAATGAGATTTTCCCATCCAGTATACATTGTGCATTGGCTCAATCAAGGATATTACCATACATGTTATCATCAAAAAAAAGTTCTATTTCTTCTTTCTTACATATTTTGCTTTATTCCCCCCCCCCCTTGATTTCCTACCTCACACTCCTGCCAGCTCTCCCCCTTCTCCCACACTGTCTCTGGTATATACAGTTGTTTTCTTTTTTAAAAAATCTTTATTATTATCATAATCTTGTTAATATTACATTGAATCACATGACTTTACATTGTATTATATTTCTTTTTTCAGAAGGAATACCATTCATATCAGTCAATACAAGGACATTAAAATCCCCATCATCATCACACAATAGCTTTTCATTTTTTTTCAGATTATTATTATTCCAATTTTTTTAACATTCAATCACTATCATTTTGATTGTACAAATACTTTACCCAACATGAAATACTTCTCAGACCTGTCCAATTCAGAATACTATACACATCATCATCAACAGGTAATAAACCATATCTGAATCCCACTAATGTCATGCCTCTCTATTTGTTCTCTTGCTGTCCTTCTCCATATTCTTCTCTTCTCCTGCCCTGTTCCAAACTGTCTTATCATCACTAACTATTTTCACTGCTTTTATGCCCTCCAATATTTCGATCTCTACCATAAAGTGCAGATAGCCAGTATATATTGAGTGGATACATACAATATCTTTCTTTCATGTCCTAGCTTACTTCACTCAGCAATAGATCCTCCATATCCGACCACTTTCTATCAAATGCCTGGGTCTTGATGTTTTTTTATGGCTAAGTAGTATTCCATACAATATATGTGCCACACTTTTTCAATCCATTTATCAGTTTGTGGACATTTAGGTTGGTTCCATGTCTTAGCGATTGTAAATAAAGCTGCAATAAACATTGCTGTGCAAGCGCTTTTCTGACTGAGCGTTATCCTGTCTTATGTGTAGATACCCAGAAGTGGGATTGCTGGGTCAAATGGTAGTTCTATTTGTAGATCTTTGAGGAACCTCCGTAGTGTTCTCCACAGTGGTTGAACTAGTTTACATTCCCACCAACAGTGTAGGAGGGTTCCCTTTTGACCACATCCCCGCTAACACTTATCACTTTTTAAATTTTTAATCTTTGCCATTTTGACCGGGGTTACATGGTATCTCATTGTGCTTTTTATCTCCATCTCCCTTATGATGAGGGATGTTGAGTATTTCCTCATATGCTTTTTTGGCTATTCATATGTCTTCTTTAGAGAGATTTTTGTTCAGTTCATTTTCCCATCTTTTAATTGGGTTAATCATTTTCTTTTTTCGTATAAGATTCTTGAGTTCCCTCTGTGTTCTGGTTATCAATTCCTTGTCTGAGGCATATTTAACAAAAATATTTTCCCATTCCAAGGGTCATTGATTCACACTTGTTACTCTGTCCTTTGCTGTGCAGGAACTTCTTGGTCTGATATAGTCCCACTTGTCTATTTTAGGGATTATTGCTAGTGCTTTGGGAATCTTACTTAAGAAGACTTTGCCTACTCCAATGTCTCCCAGAGATTCCCTAGCATTTTCCACCAGTAGTTTTATAGTTTGAGGTCTTAAGTTTAGATCTTTGATCCATTTTGAGTTGACTTTTGTTAATGGTGACAGATGGGGGTTCAGTTTCTTCTTTCTGCAGGTGGATACCCAGTTTTTCCAGCATCATTTACTCAAGAGGTTTTCCTTTTCCCAATGGATTGATTAGTATCCTTTGTCAAAAATCAGTTTGCTGGTGACCAGCAGTGAGCTAGTTATGGCTATGTCACTTGCCTCCCATGTAGTTGACTGGCGTTTGAGTCCCAGTCCCGGTGCCTTAAACTTACGTCAGGTGCATGTGCATGCGGGCCCAAGATCCCGAGAGGAGAATGGAGGAGAGGGGATTGCGGTGTGCCCATCACCCCTAGAGGGTGATTTCTCGTTTTCTGTCTCTCTGTCTCTCTCTGTCTTTCTGGCGAGGGCATGTGCTCTACAGCAAAAACCTCTAAAAAATCAGTTGGCTGTAAGCTTTGGGGGTTATTTCTGGGGTCTCAATTCTTTTCTATTGGTCCACATGTCTGTTTTTGTGACAATACCATTCTATTTTGATGATCACAGCTTTATTGTATATCTTGGGATCAGGGAGTGATAAGCCCCCCACTCCACTCTTCTGGCCCAGGATTGCTTCGACAATACGAGGTCTTTTATGATTCCAGACAAATTTAATGATTGTCTTTTTCTAGATCTGTGAAGAATATCCCTGGTATTTTGATTGGAATTGCATTAAATATGTAGATTAATTTGGGTATAATGGCTGTTTTGATTATATTAAATTCTTCCAATCCAGGAACATGGGATGTCCTTCCACTTCCACTTTTTTATGTCACTTTCAATATATTTTTTAAAGATTTTCATAGTTTTCTTTATAAAGGTCTTTGACTTCTATAGTTAGGTTTATCCCTAGGTATCTTATACATTTTGTGGCTACGGAGAAAGGGATTAGTTTGTTCAGCTCCACTTCATTCAACTTGTTCATATATGGAAATGCTATAAATTTTTGGATGTTGATTTTGTATCCTGCCACTTTACTATATTCACTTATTACTTCAAGAAGTTTTTTCATGGAGGCCTTTGGGTCTTCCAAGTATACCATGATGTCATCTGTGAATAAAGATATTTTCAACTGTTCTTTACCTATTTGAATGCCTTTTATATTGTTCTCTTTTCTGATTGCATTAGCTAAGACTTCCAGCACTACATTAAAGAGCAGTGGAAAAAGTGGATTTGCAACAGGATACGATTTGTGAGTATCCTTGTTGCAAATTTTTGTATCTATATTCATCAATGATGTTGGTCTGTAGTTTTCCTTTTTTGTCATGTCCTTATCTCTTTTGGGAATGAGGATGATGGAGGTTTCATACAATAAATTTGGAAGGTTCCCTTCCTTTTGAATCTTTAGAAATAATTTGAGTAGGATAGGGATTAACTATTCTGTAAAAGTTTTGTAGGATTCAAAAGTGAAGCCATCTGGACCTGGACTTTTCTTTGCCAGGAGGCAAATACTTAGGGGACGAATGTAAATTAATTAATTAAAAAAAAGTTTCAGGAAAAAAAAAAAAAAACATGAAAACTGTTTTCTTTGAAATAAAAAAAGGTACATATTTGATGACTGCAGGAAGCTATATAGCCCCAGCTAGGTGCTACTTCGTAGTATGCTCATTCTACTCACTGAGGTTTATGACTAAAGTCAGACTTGTGTTCATGGATATATATATATCAGGTGCGCTTGCTATTGGAAATATTTAGATTAATTAAGTTCATTAGCGAATCAATAAAATGGGGGGAAGGCATAAAAAGCAATCATGGATACTAGAGACAGTGTGGGAGGAGGGTGGGATACGGCAGAGGGTGAAAGATAGGGAATTAAGGATGGCAAAAAAAAGCAAAATATGCAGGAAACAAGAAATGGAAAATTATTTGTTGATGATAACTTGTATGTTGATGTGCTTGACTGAGCCAATATACAGTGTATTCTGGATGGGAAATCTCATTTTGTATGTTGTAATGATGTATAGTGAATGAATGTACATAAATAAATTTAAAAAAAAAAGATAAATAAAAGAGCATGCAATTATTTTAAATATTTGTTGTATTGAAATGAATTAGGCATGGGGCCAACAGGTGGTGTAGTGGTTGAGGCTTTGGACTCTCATATGGCCCTAGTGGCTTGCTTTCTCATTCTCCTTCTCTCTCTCTCTTTCTTTCTCTGTCTCTCTCTGGTCAAATTAGAAACAAAATAATAATAATAAATAAAATAAAATAAAATAAAATAATTTAAAAAAAGAAATGAATTAAGATTTTGCAAATAAAAGCTCCAAACAAGTAACCTGGAAAAATAAACAAACAAACAACAACAACAATAAAAAACAAAGCGTGCTTCTCTGGGTGGAGCAGGCTGGTGCTTCAGTTGAACCCAGGTCCCTTTCTTTTTGGCTTTCCTCTTTTTCTGATCATTTTACTTCACATGTTGTAGGAAGCTATCTCTGCTCTTAGGATGCTTAATATGCTCAATACACTTTAATTCTCTTGGCAAGAATCTTGCCCTTAACTTGTTTGTTTACAACAATGCCAACAGCATGCTGGATAACATTGTAGAATCTTCCAGTTTTGCCATGGTAACATTTGTAGGGCATTCCTTTTTGAACAGTACCTATTCCCTTGATGTCTTCCATATCACCTTTCTTATAGATTCACGTAAATGTTGCAGGAACCACTCCATGTTTTCTAAAAAGCCTTTGTGTTTGTCATTATGGTTAATTACTGGAAGATGGTGGTTCTGGCCAAAAGGAGATGTTAGTTATATTAAGGGATGTAGTACTATTGTACAAGAGCAGAATTGCCCAAGGTGGTTTTTTTTTTTTTTTTTTTTTGTGGGCAACATAATATGATGGTTAGTTAAGAGTACAAGATCTAGAGGTAGACTGCTTGCGTCCACATCTTGACTCTGTTGCTTATTGGCTGTGCGAACTTAAGCAAGTTAGTTAACATTTTGTTCTTCAATGCCCTGATCTTTAAAATACATTAATATTTTTCTTATCTGTCAAATAAGAGACCAGAATGTAATATGCCCAACTTTCAATACAACCCTTTAGAAAAATGTCTTCAATAGAAAGTCAGACTGCTACTAGGAATCATCAGTCATTTTCTAAAGAAATGGGAGTTTTGGCAGCAACTGCTAAGGGTTGGATATTGAAAATCTACAGTTCCAACTGTGAGCTGTCACTTGGCAGTGTCTACCTACACCTCTGACACAGCCCTCCTCTTTGAAATGCAAATTGAAATCCCAGGAGCCAAGTACACTCTGAAGCTTGTTGTATACCCTACCTCTGACAAATTGAACCAGAAGAGTTACTGTAGTTCTGATCAGAAAGGTGTCCTTTATGCCTGGGTAAGCTGAAGAGGTGGAATGCCCCTTCCCTCTGTATGTGATATTTGGAATCAAAGAGCAGTTCTCTGAAGAAATCTCATTAATAAATATAGATTCAGAAAAAAAAGGAAGTATCTGTGCTGGGTCAGATCGCCAAATAGAACTTGTGAAAATATAGAGGTAGGGTACAAGCAGGGGTTTGTTAGTCAGTGTGTAACGATGAGTTCTATGGTGGGGAAAATCCTGATTTGCAATGTTTGACAAGTTCTGTGGTATAAATACTCCTATTATGGATGATTTATTTTTTTGGAGAGGTTTTTGCTATAGGGCGCGTGCGCTCGCCAGACAGACAGAGAGAGACAGAGAGACAGAAAGCAGGAAATCACCCCCCAGGGGGGATGGCCACACCGCAATCCCTTCTCCTCCATTCTCCTCTTGGAATCTTGGGCACTCACGCACATGCGCCCGGTGTGAGTTTAAGCCACCGGGTCTGGGACTCGAACCACGGTCGACTACGTGGGAGTCCAGTGACATAGCCATTACGCTAACTGCTGGTCCCGTTATTATGGATGATTTCAAGCCACTGGTGTGACATGGGGTAAAAAACATATATATACGTATACATATGTAGGATATTAGAAATGGAATATTATTGATGATAACATGCTTGATTAAGCCACTAGGTAGTTTATTCTAGATGGGAAACCACATTTAGTACGTTGTGATGATGCTCAGGGAATGAATGTTAAGTAATTAAAAAAAAAAAGTTGCAGGAGGAAAAAAAAAGGTAAAACTGTTCATATCAATTTTAAAAAAAATGCATATTTGATGACTGCAGTAAGCTATATAGCCCCAGCTGGGTACTACTTTATAATATGTTCATTCTACTCACTGGGGTTTACGCCTAAAGTCAGACTTGGGTTCATGTATAGGTATATATCAGCTGTGCTAGCTATTGGATATATTTAGACTAATTAAGTTCATTAGCAAATCAATTAAATGGGGGGGGGGAGGCATAGAAAGCAACCATGGATACCAGAGACAATGTGGGAGGAGGATGGGACATGGCAGAGGGTGAGGGATAAGGAATCAAGGATGGCAAAACAAAAAACAAAGTATACAAGACATAAGAATTGGAAAATTATTTGCTGAAAACATGTATGTTGATGTGCTTGACTGAGCCAATACACAGTGTATTTTGGATGGAAAATTCATTTGTATGCTTTAGTGATGTATAGTGAATTAATGTAAAAAATAAATAAATTTAAAGAGAAAAAAAAGTAAAAAAAAAAAAAAGAAAAGATGTATATATTCAGCACTTTCATGAGCCATTAGTAATAGTCATCAGTCTATTAAAACAAATTCTGATTCTGAAAGTAGCCAAGGAGAAGAGAGGTTAGAAGCTAGTGGTGGGAGGAACCAGCAGTTGGTGTAATGGCTATGTCGCTGGACTCCCATGTAGTCAACTGCGGTTCAAGTCCTGGACCCGGTGGCTTAAACTCACACTGGCGCATCTCTCTGTCTCTCTGGTAAGCACAATGCACCCTGTAGCAAAAACCTCTCAAAAAAAAAAAAAAAAAAAAGAAGAAGAAGAAGAAGCAGCTGGTGGTGGGACATGAGCTTAGGTTAATTCCTGGGCCTCATGACAGGTAACCAAAGCATTGTCGGCATGCAAGAAGCTTTTAATAGAGAGGGAAATTGGCTTTTCCACAACATATTCTACTTCCTGCCTTGGGTCTTTGGATCAATTGTTGAGGGATCGCCCAGAAGAAATAGAGAAGTATAAAATATGCAAGGAAAGACACAGAATAGAAATGCCACCAAGGCAATCATCTCTTTTAACTTTAAAGACCAAAATAGGCATTCTTCATCTGGTGGTACAAGCAAAAAGAGATGAACCCTTCCCTGAACTGAGAAACTGGCCAGCATCCTTCTAGTTCTCATACTAGGCACACCAGAGAGGGAGCGTGCTGGTTTTGTTGGTTTGCCTATATATCCTCTAGATTGTCTCCAGCCACAGGAGTGACAATAGTGACAAAAAGAAAATTGATTGCACTGTAACAGAGTATGCCTATTGGAGAAGTGCAGTGGTTTGCTCTGTGTGACTCTCACTCCAACTAGGTTGGTAAGCAAATATACCTACATTGTATAAAAGGTATAAAACAGAGAGATTGCTCCAAGAGTTCATTTAAAGGATCAACTTGGGGCGGGGGTGGCTGGCAGGTGGTGCAGCAGTTAAGGGCACTGGACTCTCACATGGCCTACCATAGTTCTAGTCCTGGACCTGGTGGGTTGTCTTCTCACTTTCCTCTCTCTCTCTCACTCTGTCCCTCTCTGATCAAATTAAAATAAATAAAGAAATAAAATTTAAAAATAATTCTTAAAAAAATAAAGGATCAACTTGTACATTCATCTGCAGAGGGTGACAGGTGGATACAAATGTGGAGGGCTTTGAATAATACCCATCAAAGCAGTGATACAAACAGGTGAATGTCAAACCCTTGGGGATGGACTATTTACTCAATGATTTTGGTAGCTGTATTTGGTACATCTTGGGTACTATTGCAAAGGCAATAATATGCCACTTGAATAATGGTGTTCTTTACTATTAGAATTATCAGCTAGAAGTGATACCAGCAAGATGGCAGACTAAGGGACCTAGCCTACATTTTCCTTTAAAATCAATGGTTTAAAAACTACCCACTGATGAAAATGGATCTGGAAGAGCTCTTGAGCACAACAAAAAGCTGAAGCAACCCAGTGGAGCACAAAAACCTAGGACGGTTTCAAAGAAAAGTCTAAGAAGCATTTAACTTATGTTAGCTGATCCCTCAGTTTAGAACAGCACAATATCAGGACTAGCAGATGGTGTAATAGTTATATCACTGGATGGCCACATGGCTGACTGTGGTTTGAGTCCTGGACCTGGTGGCTTGAAACTCATGCCAGGCGTGTGTGTGTATGTGTGTGTGTGTGCCTAAATTTCTGAGAGGACAATGGAGGAGAAAGGATTGCAGTGTGGCCATCTACCTGAGGGGGTGATTTCTCACTTTCTGTCTCTCTGTCTCTATAACAAGTACACATGCCCTATAGCAAAAAATCTCTCTCATACACACAAAAAAAGAACAGCACAATATCCAAAGGAATTCCTTCAACTATGACCTTGCACTGTGAAAAAAATAAAAAGGAGATCAAGATGATTCCTGCAGCCTTTACTATCAAGGACCCCATAAACCCTTGCCACTGCTGTGGATACCCACAACTTCCATCACCAAGAATCTCTCTGCCTCCACTAATCCCAGATGATAGAGTTCATCAAAGTCTATGCCACTTTGCACCCCAGGGCTGGAGATGCCACATACCTTGCTTGATGCAACATCACATTATGGGAGTCCATGGCACTGCCACTGTCACACATGTACCCACAGGTCCCAGGTCCTAGTGGTACTGCCACTACAAACACAATTGTGCCCCAGACCCTGGCACCAAGAGAAAACAACTTGGTCACAACTAGTGCTACAGGGAAAAGGAAAGATGACCCCAGCAGCCTTTGTTTAGTAAGAACTCAAGAAGTCCTTGCCGCCATTGTAGACAAACATAACTTTCACCTATAAGGGCTCCTGTAGTCTTTGCCAACACTGACTTCAGCTGACAGAGCTGCCTAGAGACGAAACCACTGTGTCCTCTGAAGCTAGAGTCACCACAACCTACCCAGCTAGCACCCTTACACTCACCTGTAGATTAAAATCTTTTTTTCAGAACCCGCAGGTGGCGTGGTGGTTAAGGGTGCTGGACTCCCACATGGCTGAACACGGTTCAACTCCTGGACCTTGCAGCTTGCGTTCTTGCTTTCCTTTTCTCTCTCTCTCTCTCTGTCTCTGTCTGGTCAAAATTAAAATAATAATAATAATAACAAATGGAATAAGATAAATAAATAAACAATTTTTTTAAAAAAAATATTTTTTCCACTAAATGCAGTCCATGACGTCTAGAAGAGGTAATTCCTCCTTCAGATGTGCAGACACCAGCACAAAGTTATAAGGAATAAATACATGAAAAATAAGGAAACATGACACCACCATGGAAACAGTAAATTTCCAGTAGCCAATTCTAAGGAAATGGAGATCTATGAATTGCATGGAAAAGAATTGAAATTACTTATTTTAAATAAGCTCAGTGAACTTTAATGCAATATAGACAACTCAATAAACAAAACTAGAAGTTAAAAAAGATCTAAATCAGGGATCAGCAGTTAGCATAATGGCTATGTCGCTGGACTCCCACGTAGTCGACCTTGGTTCTCGTCCCGGACCCAGGCTTAAAACTCACGCTGGGCACGTGTGTGTGCATGCCCAAGATCCCAAGAGGAGAATGGAAGAGAAGGGATTGCGGCGTGGCTATCCCCCCTGGGGGGTGATGTCTCGCTTTCTGTCTCTCTGTCTCTCTCTGTCTGTCTGGCGAGTGCATGCGCCCTATAGCAAAAATAAAAAAAAAAAAAACACAACTCTAAATAAAAAAAAAGAAAGATCTAAATCATACACAAAAGAGTACATAAATCCCGGAGCTGAAAAATAAAATGAATGAAATGGAAAATGCAATAAGAAGTGTTGCATTTAAAAAAAAATAACAGAAATTTTTATTCCACTGTGCATAATAAGAGACAACTATCCTCAACATGGATAGTTATATAGAAATCAGCCACCATTTACCACTTTAAAAAGAATATTGCATTTTTTTAAAGGTTTTTGCCATAGGGTATATGTACTTACTGGAGAGAGACAGAGAGGAAAAGTGAGAAATCACCCCCCGCCCCCAGGGGGGATGGCCACACTGCAATCCCTTTCCTTTCATTCTCCTTTCAGGATTTTGGACATGCACACATATGTGTCTTGCATGACTTTCAAGCTGTCAGATCCAGGATGTGAATAACAATTGGCCATGTGGGAATCCAGCACCTTAACCACCATGCCACCTGCTGACTCCAAGTGTTGCATTTTAAAGAGTAGACACAAGCAAGCAGAGAACTCAAGGAGAAAACATTTAAAATTATCTAGTCAGAGAAGAAAAATGAATGAGAGCTCTGAAAGCTTTCAGAATTTACGGGGCAATGACAATATACATATTCATCATGGAAGTTCCAGAAAACCATGAACGAGAGAAGTAAGGAAAAGCTTCTTTAAAGAACTAATGGCTGAATACTTCCCAAACCTTGGGAGATAAATAGATATTCAGATTAATGAGTGCAAAAGATCATAAATAGAATGAACAAAAAGAGGACTACACTAAACACATCATAATTAAAATTTTGAAAGTCAAGGACAAAAAGAGAATTTTGAGAGCAACAGGAAAAAAGTGACCGATCACACTTAATAGATTGCCCCATAACATCATCAGCAACATTTTCAGTGAAAACCTTGCAAATTGGGAGACAATAAGATGACATATTGAAAACAGTGAAAGAAAAACTGCCAACCAAGAACACTATAATCCATGAAATTATTCTTTAAAAATGAAGAAAAGATAATCTTTTATGGACAAACAAAACTAAGGAACTTCACTACTAGTAGGCCTGCCTTACAAGAAATGCTTAAAGAGGTTCTTCAAATGGAAAAGAAAGCATGCCAAATAGCAATGCAAAAGCATATGAAAGCATAAATCTCACTGGTAAAAGTAAATACATAGGTAAATTTGACTAATGTAGTGCTAAATTACTTTGAATTGTAATATGAAAGTTAAAAAACAAAAATTTGTTAATGGGTACAAAATAAGAAGAAGCAAAGTCAGGGCTGGCAGGTTGCATAGTGGTTAGGTGTGCTGGACTCCCACATGGCCGATTGTGGCTCAAGTCCTGGACCTGGTGGCTTGCTTTCTCACTTTCTCTCTCTCTCTCTCTCTCTCTCTCTCTCTCTCTCTCTCTCTCTCTCTGTCACTCTCTGGTCAAATTAAAATAAATAAGTAAATAAATAAAGTTAAATAAAATAATTCTAAAAAATGGACATCTTAGAGTCAGCCTATTTTAAAAAAAGAGAAGCAAATTCATTACAATATCACAAAGTTAGGGGGTGCAAAAGTGTAAAGTTTATAAATGCAATTGAAGTTAAATTGTTATCAACCTAAAGTAGATATAATTATAAAATACTTTTTGCAAGGCTAGAGTAAACACAAATGGAAAATCTATAATAGATATATAAAAAATAAAGAAAAAAGAATTGAAGCAAATCACTACCCCCCCAAAAAAACCCCACATTACATAATGATGGAAGACATCAAGAGAGGAAAAAAAGGATGAAACAACTATAAAACAGAAAAGAATTAGCAAAATGGCAATAGTAAGTCCTCACTTATTGATAATTATTTTAAATGTTAGTGGAGTAAACTTCCCAATCAAAATGTACAGAATGGTTTAATTGATTTTTTAAAATCCAGAAATATTCCAACAAGACACTAAATTCAAAGTAAAATAAACACCTAGGCTGCAAGTGAAGGGATAAAAAAGATATTCCAAGCAAACAGTAACCAAAAGAGAAAAGAAAGTAGCTATACTTTTATTAGACAAAAAAGATCTTAATTTTTAAAAAATCTGTAGAAACAAAGGTCATTATACAATGATAAAAGAGTAAATTCAACAGAAAAATATATCAGTTATTAAAATGTATATTTTTTAAATTTTATTTTATTTTATTTTTATTTACATTTTAATTTCATTTTCCTTTATACATTCAGTCACACTATTTAGCTTACAAAGTGAATATTTCAACATGTAAACATTTCTTCCTAGTCAAGTTGATAAAACTATAAAATATCTTCAACAGATAATACCACATTTCCTTGTCCCATTAATGCTTTGCCTCTCTATTTTTCTCCTAAATGTCCTTTTCAGATCCTACTCTTTCACACACACTGTGTCTGCTATTTACATCCATTTACTCTGTTTCTATATCCTTTAGTCAATCAGTTTCAGTCATAGAGTGCGGACACTCAGTATATATTAAGTGGGAACATACAATGCCTCTCCTTCATAGCCTGGCTTGCCTCACTCAACAGTAAATCTTCCATATCTTCCACTTTCTGTCAAAAGTCAGGGTTTTGTTGTTGTTTTTTTATGGCTAAATAGTATTCCACAGAGTATATGTGCAACAGTTTTACAATCCATTCATCAGTTCGTGGACATTTGGGTTGGTTCCATGTCTTAGCAATTGTAAATAGTGCCACAATAAACATCTATGTGCAAGCACTTTTCCGATGAAGAATTCTTCTGTCCTTTGGGTAGATACCAAGAAGTGGGATTGCTGGATCATATGGTAGTTCTATTTGTAGATTATTGAGGAATCTCCAAATTGTTCTCTACAGTGGCTGGATCAATTTACATTCCCACCAGCAGTGTAAGAGCATTCCCATTTCACCACATCCCCGCCAGTACTTACCATTTCTTTTTAATCTTAGTCATTCTGACTCATTGTTGTTTTGATCTGCATGTCCCTTACACACGTGCATGCATACACACACACACACACACACACACACACACACATATATATATATATAATGGACATATCTGAAGAAAGAAATTGACAACAACAGAACAATTGCAGAGGACTTCAATATTCAACTTACAACAATGGATAGAACATCTATATACAAAATCAATACACAGAAAAGGAACAACACTATAGACCAAATAAACCATTAGACAAATACAGACCTTCTCACTCAATAACTTAAGAATACATTTCCTTCTCAAGCACATATAGGATATTCTCCAGGATAGATCACATATTATCTCATAAAACTAGTCTTAACAAAATTTAAGATTATTAAAATCATTACAAGTGTCTTTTCTGAACACAATAGAGTAAAACTAAGAATCAATAACAGCAAGTAAACAAGAAAATTCACAAATATATGGAAACTAAACTATACACTCTTGAACATGACATTGAGTGAATGTGGACATCAAAAGGGAATTTTAAAAGTATCTTCAGATGAATGGTACCATAAATGCAACATAACAAAACTGGGACGCAGCAAAACCAATGCTAAATGGGAAGTTAATAGGAATAGATGTCTACATTAAAAAAAAAAAGTTACATGGGACCAGCAGTTAGTGTAATGGCTACGTCGCTGGACTCTCATTTAGTCAACCACAGTTTGAGTCCTGGACCTGGTGGCTTAAACTCATGCCAGGTGCGTGTGCATGCATGCCCAAGATTCTGAGAGGAGATTAGAGGAGAAGGGATTGTGGTGTGGCCATCTCTCCGAGGGGTGATTTCTCACTTTATGTCTCTCTGTCTCTCTCTGTCTTTCTGGAGAGTGCACGCGCCCTATAGCAAAAACCTCTCCCCCCCAAAAAAAAAAAGTTACATAAACAACCAAACCTTACACCTCAAGGAGCTAGGAAAAAAAGAGACAAAATAAACCCAAAGTCAGCAGGAGACAGGATAATAAAGATCAGAACAGAGATCAATAAAACAAAGAATCAAAAAATAATTGAAAAGTTGAATTAGTGAAACTAAAATTTGGCTTTTTAAAAATGAACAAAATTACAAACCTCCTCTAGCTAGATTAAGAAAAATGAAGACTCAGGACCAGCAGATGGCATGGAGGTTAAGGCACTGGACTCTCACAGGGTCAACTACAGTTCAATACTAGACCTGGCAGCTTGCTTTCTCACTTTTCCTCTCTCTCTCTGTCTCTTGCTGGTCAAATTAAATAATAATAATTATAATTATCATAAAATTAAAATAAAGTAATTTTTTTTTTGAAAAAAGAAGAGTAAAAGTCAGAAATTTAGAAGGAGATATTACAATGAATGTCTTCAAAATATAAAAGATCATAAAGGACTATTATGACTAATTATATGGTAAAATATCCCATAACCTGGGAGAAATGGATGAACTTTTAGAAGCATACAAAACTGTATCAAGAAGAAATAAAATGGCTAGACAAACTGATGACAAGTGACAAAACTGAATAGGCTAAATCAAAAATTTTAAATGTCCTAATGAAACCCAGAAGTAGAGGGCCTCATAGGTAAATTCTATGAAACATTCAAAACAGAATTAACATCAATCCTTCTTAAAGTCTTCCAAAAAACAAAAAACTCTTTTTATGAGGCCAGCAACAACATGATACCAATCCCAGAGAAAACACCACAAGAAACGAATACTATAGACCAATATTCTCAATAAACATAGATGCAAAAATTCTCAGTAAAATACTAGGAAGCTAAATTCAACAGCACATTAAAAAGAGTGTATGCCAAGTGGGATCTACCCCAGGGATACAAGGATATATTCAACATATTCAAATCAGCTTATATGATAGAGAACATTAACAACCTGAAAGAAAAAAGACACACGGTCATCTCAATACATGTAGAAAATGAATTTGACAAAGTTCAACAACCATTAGTGATTAAAACTCTCAACAGGGCCAGTCCTGTGGCCTAATGGTTAAGGGAGCCAGATCCCACATGACTGACTGCATAGTTTGTCATTTTTCACAGAGAGAAACAAACCAAAAATTTATATGGGATAGTAAAAGAGCCCAAATTAACAAAGCATTTGAGCAAGAAGAAAGCTGGAAGCAACATACTACTTGACTTCAAAACATATTACAAAGCTACAGAAATCAAAATAGGATAGTACTGGTATAAAAGCAGATATATAGACCAGTGGAATAGAATGGACATTCCAGATATAATCTTGCACCTACAATCAACTGGTCTGATCTTCAACACGGGTGCCAGTAACACATAATGGGGAAGATAGTTTCTTCAATAAATGGTGCTGGGAAACTGAATATCCATACATAGAAAAATGAAATTGGACACTTATTTCACACTATGTACAAAAATAAACATAAAATGGGACCAGCAGGTGGCATATTGGTTACTTCACTGGACTTCCACGTAGTTGACATGGTTCAAGTATGGGACCTGTTGGCTTAAAACTCGTGCTGTGCCCATGTACATGTGTGCCCCAAATCCTGAGAGGACAATAGAGAAGAAGGGATTGCAGTGCGATCATCCCCCTGGGGGGTGATTTCTCATTTTCAGTCTCTCACTCTCTGGAAAGTGCATGTACCTTAAAAGAAAAAAATTCTAAACAAAACAAAACAAAAAACAGAAAATGGGTTTAAATTTAAGATCTAAAATCATAAACCTCTAGAATAAACACAGAAAGTTTCTTAACATTGATTTGTGCAGTCATTTTTTTGGATATGACACCAAAAACACAGACAACAAAAGCAAAAATAGATATGTAGGATTATATAGAGCTAGAAAGCTACTGAACAGCAAATTAAACAATCAAATGAGTGAACAACAAACTACATACTTGGAAAAAGTATTTGTGAACCATATATCTAATAAGGTGTTAAATATCTAAAATATATAAGGAACTCAGCTTAGTAGCGAAAACCAAATAAATTGAATAACAAATGGGCAAAGGATCAGAACTGACATTTCTCAAAAGTCAAATAGTTGAGAAGAAGATTCCTCATGGCTCCCGTGAACTAGTGATTTCAGAGTAAAAGAGAAATGAAGACTTCCTACTGATAATTCAGCCACCAGCCCTCAAGTTTGAGTGGCAGGAGAGGCAAGAGGCAGGCCTTCAGAACAAGATTCCTCATGGCTCTTGCGAACTAGTGATTTAGCGTGGCACACTGCGTAGTTTTCTATTTTTTGCATTTTTTTTTAAAAAAAGTTGTAATTTTTTAAAAGTTTTTAAATTTTTTCTTTTTTTGATTTTAGCAAACTTTTTTGTTTAATTACTAACTTAAAAACCATAAAACCCACCTATAACTTATAAGTCCCCCTCTCATTTCATGTGCCTTGTCTTTTGGGGCCAGACTAATGGAAAAAACTCTTTATTTTTTACTTAAATTTTAAACTTAGTCTCTTGTTCTCAAAATTAAATAAAAGAAACCCCAGTACTTGATTACCCCAAGAAAGACATGTTTTACTTCCTCTCTGGGCTGAGGTCACTCATATTTTACTTAGAAATAAACTGCATTATTATTTTCACAGAGTTGGTTTATTTATATTAACACTAGCCTATTTTTATTAGTAGCCAAGTAGCTTAGTACCTTTTTTACTTAAGATTTTTAAGTGCAACATGAAATGTTGTCACCCTGCAAACTCTTCTTTAATAAGCCAAGATGTAACTTAAAACTATTTTATGGTCTAAGACAAATTTTGCCAATGAAATACAGTGAAAATAAAAGGCTGGGGCAATCCAATAGAATTTTCTGGCCTGTCGTTGGCATTTACACTCAGTATACACTAGTTATTGTGGTGATTTGGGGATTTTATTTAATTGATTATCCTTAGCATCTAAATTTTAAGAAAAGCAGTTTTAGCTTTAATGAATTAAAATTTTAAAATGTGAAAAAAACTTGTTTAAGACTTAAAGCCAGGAAATAAAGAATTTTGTCTAAACAGTAGGTAGATACTAAAAACTTAAAAACAACTATGTATAGAGCTAAAATGTAGTAATAAGTGCACTATACTTTTTTGAGAATCATTTTTTTTCTTTCTAATCCCCCTTTTTACTAAAGAAAAGCATAGTAAAACTAACTTATTTGCAAATAAATAAGTTTAGTCTTAATTTGGTTTGTTATTTGCACAAAGTCTAATAAGAATATTAATTAGTTGGCTTTGCTGGAACCTTTTATAAGGAACTTCAGATTAGACTCTTGGAAGATATTTTGTAGTTTTATCAACAGTACTAGGGAGAAATGTTCACCTGTTGAAATATCCATTTTGTAAGACAAATAATAATGTGATTGAATGTATGGAAGAAAATGAAATGAAAATAATAAAAAATTAAAATTAAAAAAAAGAAGCCTTTCAAGGCTACTGAGCCAAGTCAGGAATCCATCCTCTGATGGTGCCTTTAAGTACTTTTACTTGGAAGTTTTGGGGTCTGTCAGGACATGACAATTTTTTACTTACCTGCCAGGCAGAACTGCTTGTGGTATTAGGCAATTTTTTTAAGAGTAACTGTTGGCTTTGCTGAAATTAATTCGTTTCTTAGCTCTCTGGTCATATCTTCAGATATGACAAACCAGTCAAAGCCCTGGCAATAACTAGTGTTTTAATTTTTGATGTAAGGCAACAAGTGTTATTGAACTTATGTAAATAACCATACTGTCACAAAATAAGAATGCTCACTAATATTTTTTAATTCCAGGGTATTAGAAAGAAAGAAAATTTTGTTAAAATTTCAAAAGAAAAAAAAAAACTTAACTAATTGCTAAACCTATCAACACCTCAAGAAGACAAAAATCCTTAAATCTGGAAGACAAAGCATAGAAGAAAATTAGTAATGTTTTAGTCTAAAGTTAAAAATTTTTATTTAACCAGTTTAGTCTCATGTAATTAATCTCTCTTTTGTTGAGTTTGCAGTGTTACTATGGTCTAATTTTTCCATTTAAGTCCTGGAAGTTTAGAGATATCATCTCAAAGTTATTAAAAAACTTATATTTAAGAGTACTTTATCGGGGGCCAGCAGGTGATGTGGTGGTCAAGGTACTGAACTCTCATATGGCTGATCAGATCACAGTTTGAGTCCCAAACTTGGTGGCCTGCCTTCTCACTATCCCTACTGAGATAGGAATATTTATATTGATTTGTCTTTACTCAAATCGAATAGTAACAATAATGATAAATAAACCTATATAAACAACTCTTTAAAAAGAGTACTTATTAGAGTCTTTTCCACTAATTTTCTTAAAAGAGGCAATTTTTAGATTATAGCTTATTATAAAATGTTTTAGAAAGAGCATTACAATAAAACATTTTAACTATAGACAACAAAACTTAAAATGGGCTTGGTTTGAGATTTGATTTTACCATAACCCAAAATAGACAAATTTGGTTATTTTTGTGATACACTACATTAGAACTATTTAGCATTACAAGTATGACTAATAATACACTAATATATAATAGATACTTAAGAATTTTATACAATTTTGTAATACCAATTGACACAAATTTGTATACAAAGAGTTAAACACCATTTTATATTTGACAATATTTCCCATATAATTTAAACATGTTAGAAGGTCTAGTTTGTCTTTCTCAGACATCCAAGGGCCCTGTTTAGAATTTTTAAAAATTAGTTTAAGGCAGAAAAAAAAAAAACTACTTAAACTGGAACTGAAATTTGATGTGGGATGTCTGTCAAATATTAAAGGTTTATAACACTTGATTAAAGCAGGATTAGAGCACTGTGACTGTTGTTTACTTAACCAAAGTGACAATTAAAAAAAATTTAAACTACAGCCATAAAAAAACTGCTCTTTAATAGATTAGAATTAGGCTATTTAACTACAGTAGATAGATAACTTGATTAAGACAGCTTAAGTCACACAGAATTTTTTTTCTTTTTTATACTCAAAAAGTTTTTTAAAAATACTTTACTAATTTTTGTTACCATTATATAAAAACAAAACAAATTTTAGTCTTTATTAGTGGTTTCAAATAAGTTTAGTCAATTCTACTTAGTTTTACTTTAAGATTTCACATTTTTTCCTCAACTTTTTATATTTTGAGTACATAATTAATTTTTTTAATTTTTAGCTTCAGTTACCATTTTCTTGAAATTTTAGCATCCATTTTATAATATTTAGAAATATTTTCTTACAACACAAGTTAACAGATTAAATTACATTTTAGACTTATGCCATATAAAACATGGCGTCAAAGTATATATAATACTTAAACTTAGAAATAACTTAAGAAATTTATTAATGTAATTTAACATACTATGCCTCTATAATTTAAACTACGCAGAAAAATGTAAAAATGATGACAAGTTTAATTACAAACATTTACTCTATTTACATTTACCCAATTTGTTTTTGACCATTATATTTGAGTTACTTATGAAAAACAAACAAGGCTATTTATTTAAGGTGCTTTCCTTTGAAGTAAAGGAAAACCAAGTTAGCCGTACATGGACTAGTCTCATCTTATCTAAATACTGAATTACTAGACACAAGTGAGTTCTCGTTTCCTCAGTTTGTCTGTAACTTAACTGTCTATGTGGCACCAAGAATGGCCATTTATGACGGAGGCCATTTGGGCCCTTGATTCACATGTTAATGGTTTTGAGACATTTTGATTTATATTTAACAATTTTAAATCAGCTTTAAAGATTTTACTCAAGTCACATGAACTTGAATAGCATTTGAGTGTATTTTAACTTATAAGTGCATATTTAAATTAATTTGGTACCACATACAGACAAACATACACACAAACACAACATACCATATATAAGTATACACACGTATAATACAGAGTCAAAGAATTATAGCTTTTATTTTAGAATTTTAGCCAAGAGACTATAAAACTCATTAGTTTGAAAGAACAGTATGAGTCAAACTGCATTACTACCTGGACCAAGTTAGTTTATCCTCACATATAGCTTAAGTCTTCTATTTAATTTTAGAAGGTGGATTAGGAAATTTGCACTTTAAAGACAAAGAATACTGACTAAAATGGATACTAAGGGAACATAAAATTGTAGAAATTTTTTGTACTATTTTAATAACTGTGCAGATGGCACAGGAACTACGTAATAGGAACTACTTAACACATTCACTCAAATTAGGTGACTAACTTGAAGAATTCCTTGATTTATTTAGGAAGTTACTTTTCTTAACAAATTGCCATTTGCTGTCAGTTTGTCTGACTGAATTAGATATTTAAGACTTGTTCCTAACAAAAGCATGTAAAGAAAACAAAAAGTAAAGAAAGCCAATTTTATATGGTAACTAGCATACAACCAAAGATTAAATGTCTACTCACTGTATAAACATAACACTTGATATTCCAAAAGTCAAAGTGATCGATGATTTTAATGCAAAAGAGTACAGGCTCCAGACCAGAAAGAAAACACATAAAAAAATAATAAAGTCTTAAAGAGCTAATTGCAGTTAGTGAGAGATTTAAGGAAAAAGGGTTTGGTCAACTGACAAGTGGCCATAAAAAAAAAAAAGGATTTAAGAGAGAAACAGAACCTTTAGAAATGGATGGCCAGCATATTAGTTTCTAATTAGGCTGACATATCTACAAGGGCTCCTCAAGAAAAATTTTTTTCATATCTATTACTATGAGTTTTTAGCCAAGCAAACAGCAAATGTATCTAAATGTCCACACACAAATGTGTGCACATACATATGTACACACACACACTTTTACTATGTTTTGAATATAGAATAGAATTTAAACCAAGTTATAACTGAACTAAGAAAACAAGATCTAGATTACTTCTAAAGATACAGAAAAAAAAAAAACAGTTGAGAAGCCTAGTGCATGTAGAGGTTGCTCAGTGACTGACCTAGGCTGCCTGACCTAGACCCAAAACAAAGGCTTTTTCTAGGTACCACAATTTTCTAGGAAAAGGATAAGATAACAGCTTTTATATCCTAAAGCTTCTAGACAAAGAATTTCCTGACCTTCACACCCACTCTAAAGTTAGGAAAGTAATTGGACCCACCCAATATGTGCCCCTCTCCACTAGGAGGGATACAAGCCCCACCTCAAACAGGTCTGGACTAAGTTCTTCCTGACCCAAAGAAAAACTCCTTATAACAATTCTTCCTTGGCAATCCACTTTCAGGAAGCTCTCCCTTCTTGGGAGCTCTGTTTTTCCTTCCCTCTCCTTTAATAAACTCCCCACTTTGCCATAGCTACTCTTCTGTGTCCGTGACTAATTCTTCCTGATTGTGGGACAAGAATCTGTGTCTCACTGCAAGTGTGGGCCCAATCACTCCTGCGCACCCTCATTCTTGTATCACTAGGCCTGTGTTCTGACCTACTTAGGACAAATGACACAGAAATAGAGACCATATTCAGGTGGGAAGAAACAGGCAGAGTACTCATGCCAGAAAAACACTATGGGGACCAGCAAATGGTGCAATGGTTACATAGATGAACTCTCGCATGGTCCACCATGGTTTGAGTTGGCTTTAAAATCTGCCGGGCTCGTGTGCATGTTCACCCCAGATCTCAAGAAGAGAAGAGAGAAGGGATTCAGCATGGCCATCCCCCCTGGGGGGGTTATTCTGTACTGTCTCTGTCTCTTTCTCTCTCTCTAGAGAATGCACGTGCCTTAAAGCAAAAACCTCTCAGAAAAGAAAAAAAACACTATGATAGTCCCAGGGGACTATTTCATACAAATCCTTTTCTCCCACTAATCTTCATCTAGAAAAGAAACTAAACAATGCTCTTTACCATATATTGAACTGAATTCCACAGAAAGCAGGAGTCCGACTGCTAAGTAGTTCTTCCATTTTTGCTGACTTGTCAGGTCTTGAATTTTCTTGACTGTGACTTCTGGAAGAGCAGAGCTGCTTTGGTTTACTCCACTCACCATGCCAAATCTATAGTAGCCACGTGCCCTAAGGTTCACTGAGAAATCACTGACACAGAGGAAAAGGAAAGGCATGCAGAGATAAAGGAGGCACACAGACATTTAACTTACACCTTGCACATGGGACCCACAGACTGCTCTGGCAGCTGCAGGACAAGTTCTGAGGGTGGCCATCAGCCAAGGGTTGCTGTACCTTGGGTGAGACACCCACACAGGACCTTAGTCCCTTCGTGGTTGCCAAAAAACTGTTACTGAACTCAAACTGCTCCTTTAAGATAGGCCAATTTACTGGAAGTCGTACACTCTGAAGGGCAAAGGAGGTCTGGAGTTATGCTAAAAGGGAGGGGGGGCAGAGCATGCAAAGAACCTAGCCTTTCTAGGCCAGAGGTCACACTTCTAATTTCTTTTCCCTCATTTTAATAAAAGGCAGAGGGGTAGCATCAGAAAAGACTATATATCTGCTGTTGACTTTACTGATATAAATGAATCCACATTTTTTTTTCACAAAGGGTTAGCGAGCAGACACTCTAACTAAAATTCTAAGCATGTTACTTTAATTTTTTTCCACAAAATGATTAGAAAGTTAATTACCTAATGTAAGCACCCATTTTTTTGTCCACTGTTCCTTGGATTCTAGAGAACACTGGGGCCAGATAATGTTATAAGAGTTATCACTTTTCCTTCGTTAGAATGATAGTTCAGAGTTCCCAATTCTAAAAAATATACCCCAAGGGCTACAAGATGGAATAGAGCTCTATTTCAGTTTCCCATAACAATGTCCTATTCACAGCCGGTTTAAACAAAACATAAAATTAAATGTTCAAGTTACCAAATTTGCAAACGGTCTCTCAAGGCTTATTGACCCTGTATCCAAAGGGGGAGATCACACCAAACAAATGTCCTGTCAAAGCAGAAACCAAACGTCTAAAGGGAGGCTTATAGCTACTCTTTAGCCAAATGGAGAAAAGCCACCAAAGATCTACAGGGAAAGATAGGTCTTGGTGTCATCACACATGAGTCCCGCAACTTACCAGACGTCTATCAAATCCATACCAATGCTGTGTTTCCTTCACCAGAAGACTGAAGTAGCCTTGGGTCAACAGCACCTGGTCGGTGGCCAATCACTCAGGACTGTCCCTGAGACAAAGTGCTCAGGCAGCTGCAGGACAAATTCTGAGGGTGGCCTTTGGCCAAAGGGTTGCTGTACCTTGGGCAAGACGCCCACGCAGGACCTTAGTCCCTTCGTGGTCACCAAAAAACTATTACTGAACTCAAATCAGGTTCGTTCGCCCAAGCGCTATAAAATCAAGCCATAGGCACATGGTGTGATGAAGGAAAGTACAGCTTTATTGCAAAGCACAAAGCAAGGAGAGCGGGCAACTCATGCTGAAAAGACCTGATCTCCCCGAGATGTTCTCCACATGTGTTATTAAGGGCAAAACTAGGGACAGAGGTCCCAGGCACATGATCTGTTCAGTGATTTGTTCAAGAGGGCGTGATCATCTTGTGGGCATTCTTGGTGAGGCCTTAAATAATCAAATTCCTCTTCAGGTGTCTGGAACCATTCAGCCTGGAGTCTTTGAGCTCACAACCAGGAGTTTCCAGCCTACAAAACATCTTACATATTGAAATGAAAACCTTCTTTTCTTTAAGTGAGAGTTTTAGAGGTCAAATGGCCCTCACTCATGGTCCACGTTGGTCATTATCAAAACTAAAGTCTGAAGACTTACTTCTTACTCTGGGCCATTACAATGTAAATGGACTTTATATTTCAGAAACCCTAGAAAATACATTAGGGAGTTTTTGCTCGGTTTCACTTGGAGGAGAGGTATTTTCTTGTTTTTCCATATTTTGTGTGATCCTGCAGTGATTTCTAGTCATTTGATGGATGGTGCATTTCTTCTAATTCTTGAAATTCAGTCTGAGTGTTCAGAGGTGTGCAGAAGGAGGTGATCGGTAATCTCTCTTCTGTTCCACTCTCACTCTTTGTGCATCAGAATTAGTGGGAATAGAGGAATATTCTGACCCTAATTTTATTCAGATATTTAGATCCTATTCACTTGGACCTGTCTAGACATTTACTGTGTAGAAACTGAGAAGCCAATGAGTAAAGATTAAGAAAAAGAAAAGAACTAGAGAAAAGGAAAGAAAAAAATAAAAGAAAGAGAAAAAAAAGGATAATAAAAACTTGTAGATTTTAATATTAAAAAGCAAAATTGAAAACCTCATGACACTCTATCTACCCAAAGGGCAGGAAAATGCTCAGCTGGGAAAGTGCTTCCACATGATGTTTATTGTGACATTATTTACAGTTGCTAAGACAAGCACTATTTCACAGCTGAAGTTCAGGATCCATGTGGAGATAGACCTGGGTTTGTGCCTTTCCTAAACAGAATGGGGAGAGGCACCTATTAACACAATAAAGGGTCTTGAGAGCCCAGAGAATACTTTACCTTAAAAAAATTAAAAAATTAAAAGACTCAGGGAGACACAGAGAGACAGAGAGAAATGGAGAAAAAGAGACAGGTAACACTACCCACTAGAAATAAGTGAGGAAGATGTCTCGGCAGAAAATCTTCATTTTAAGTCTCTGAAAGCAATATTTTACAGCTGAAGTTCAGGATCCATGTGGAGATGGGCCTGGGTTTGTGCCTTTTCTACTTGTGGCTTTAAGTTTTAAGCAAAGCTTTCAGTGTTTTTTTTTTTTTTTTTCCCTTAATTTATTAAAGCTAAAACTGTTTTCCTTAAAATTAAAAAAATATTAAAAATGCCTATTTAATGACCACAGTAAGCTATATAGCATCAGCTAGGTGCTACTTTATAATATATTCATTCTACTCAGAGTTTCATGTCTAAAGTCAAACATGTGTTCACAGGTATGCATATAACAGCTGAACTTGCTAATGAAAGTAGATTAAGATATTTTGTGAATCAGTATTTTGTGTGTGTGAGGGGGAAAGGAATGTAAAGCAACCATAGACATCAGAGATAGTGTGGGAGGATGTTGGGAAATGGTAGTGGGTGAGAAATAGGTGGAAAAATAAATACATATATGTGAAACAGAAATGGAAAATTATTCGTCAATGATACTATGTTTGATTAAGTCACTATACAGTGTATTCTGAATGGGAAATCACATTTTGTATGCTGTGATGATGCTCAGTGAATGAATGTAAAACAAAACAAAACAAAATATAAAACAGTAAGTACTGGTGAGGCTGTGATGAAAGGAAACTCTCCTACACTATTGGTGGGAGTGCACATTAGTCCAGTCACTACGGAGAAAAAGATGGAGGTTCTTCAAAGATCTACAAATAGAACTATCCTATGTCCAGCAATTCCATTCCTGAGTATCTACCCAATGGACAGGAGAATGCTCAGCTAGGAAAGTGCTTGCACATGATGTTTATCGTGGCATTATTTACAATTGCTAAGATATGGAATCAACCCAAATATCTACCAACAGATGAAGAAAGCATGGCACATATACTCTATGGAATACTATTCGGCCATAAAAAGTAACAATACCCTGGCATTTGAGAGAAAGTGAATAAATATGGAAGATTTACTGCTAAGTTAGGGAAGCCAGGCTATGTAAGAGAGGTGTTGTGTGTCTCCACTTAATATATTCTGACTGTCTGCATTCTGTAGTGGAAACAGAAAGATTAGAGGATATAGAAGCATGGAAAATGGTTGAGAAACAGAGTGAGAGAAGGGGGAGAGTATGAGGAAAGGAATTAAGGAGAAAAATAGAGAGGCAAGGCATTTATAGAACACAGAAGTGAATGATTATCTATTGATAATGTGTACCCTCAACTGGACTGGCGTGAAGTGTATTCATGTTGAGTAAATTCACCTTACAAGCTGTAGGGATGTGTAGTGAGTGAATGTATTAAGAAAGAAAGAAAGAAAGAAAGAAAGAAAGAAAGAAAGAAAGAAAGAAAGAAAGAAAACAAAAAAAATTTAAGCCTATGATGGTAAAATGTACATTATGAGAAAGTGAGTCCAATTCTTTGGAGATGTCAACTTCAGAAAGCTTTCTACATGTTTAGAGAAACTGGGAGTATGAAAAAAAGATGCACAATAAAAAGTGGAGAGAAATTCATATGAAAATTTTTATCACACCTACCATTTTTTTAAATAGTTTTTTTGCTATAGGGTACATTCACTTGCTGGATAGACAGAGACAGAAAGTGAAACATCACCCCCTGCAGGGGATATGAACACCCTGCAGTCCATTCTCCTCCAGTCTCCTCGTGGGATTTTGGGCACACACACACATGCACCCAGTGTGAGTTTCAAGCTGCTGGTTCTGGGACTCAAACTGTGGTTGACAACATGGGAGTTCAGTGCCTTAACCACCCCACCACCTGCTGGACCCATACACCTATCATTTTTTTTTATGGGCAAGTTATTGGCAAGAATGACCAACTTTGCTTTGCTTTGTCTGATCATCTTCAGAGTTTGCTTATACCCCAGGACGTACTTCCCACTTTTCGTAACAAGTTGGAGCTGAGGGTTGATGGACTCCAGGGACTTTTTCATCTTTGTGGCCACAGTTGTGTTCATTTCCTAGAAAGTGACAAATAGAAACTGCATTTTGGCCAAGGAAAATTTACTATAATACTATACTGAGTAATGTCCTGAATGTCTTTTAACACCTAATGAGATGGGATAAAGCATAGCATTTGACAGTGGATTAGCATAGGTGTTTAGGGCTCTATAGTCTGACTACTTTGGTTCAAATCCCAGCTCTTTCAGTTACAACCTGTATGACCTTTGAGTATCTTTTCTGTGTTTTAGTTTTCCTCTTTTTGTTTGTCTTTTTCTTTCTCCTTTCTTTCTCTTCTTTCCTCTCATTTTATTTCTTTTCTCTTTCTTCTTTCTCTCTTTTTTCTTCCTTCTTTTCTTTCATCAGAGAGAGAGATCCCTGACAGGGTCTCATAATATCATGATCTTCTGCCGCCCAGGATTTTAGCCAGCCAAGATCACAGGAATGCCCATGAGTGTGCCCTTAAACTCACTGTGGAGAATGATATGGAGGTTCCTCAAAAACTGAACTGAATTCAGGTTGATCTGGTCTTCCCATATGGCTTCTGTATTACTCAGTGATGCCTTATCAACTTTGCCACTTTTTTAAAAAAAGGACACATAATTACTGTGCAATTTGTGGGCTTCAGTGTGACTTTTTTGTATTTTTAAAATTAATTTCTTTTTTTAACATTTAATTACTGTACATCTTTACAACATACAAAATTAATTTTCGAAGCATGAATATACTGCATATTAATCCAGTAAAAGATATTGCCATACATATTATCAGAAAAATAATTTGACATTTTTGTGACAGTTAAATGTTTTGCCTATTTTCCCCCTTGATTCCCCCCCTCCGACCTCCCGTTGTCCACCTTCCTCCCACACTGTATCTAGTATGCACAGTTGGTCTCCCTGCTTTTATACCTTAAAATCTTTCAGTTTCTGCCATAAAGTGAAGACATTTGGTATATATTAAGTGAGGACATACATTACCTCTATTTCATAGTCTGGCTCGCTTCACTTACCGTTAAATCTTTCATATTCATCCACTTTCTATCAAATTATCAAATGTTAGGGTCTCTCTCTTTTTATTTTTTTTGGCTGAGTAGTGTTTCATAGAGTACATGTGCCACACTTTTTCAATCCATTCATCAGTTCTTAGACATTTGGGTTGATTCCATGTCTTAGCAACTGTGAATAATGCTACAATAAACATGGATGTGCAGGTGATTTTCTTACAGTGTTTTCCTATCCTTTAAGTAGATACCCAAGAGTGGAATTCCTGGATTGTATGGTAGTTCTATTCATCAGTTTTTGAGGAACCTCCATATCATTCTCCACAGTGAGTTTAAAATTTTGGGGATTATTGCCTAGCTTTAGGGGTTTTATTGAAGATGTTTTTGCCTACTCCAATGTCTCCAAGAGTTTCCCCTGCATTATTCACCAGTAGTTTTATAGTTTGAGTCCTTATATTTAGATCTTTGATCCATTTTGAGTTGATTTTCATTAACGATGAGAGATAAGGGTCCAGTTTCATCTCTCTGCACGTGGATACCGAGTTTTTCCAGCACCATTTGCTAAAGACATTTTCTTTTCCCCACTGGGTCAACTGGTGCCCTTTGTCGAAAATCAGTTGGCTGTATGTTTTGGGGTTTATTTCTGGGGCCTCTGTTCTGTTACATTAGTCCACATTCCTGTTTTTGTGCTATATATATAATTTTTTTGGGGGGAGAGGTTTTTGCTCTAGGGCGCATGCGCTCTCCAGACAGAGAGAGACAGAGAGACAGAAAGCGAGAAATCACCCCCCAAGGGGGATGGCCACGCTGCAATCCCTTCTCCTCCATTCTCCTCTCGGGATCTTGGGCACGCACGCACACGCACCTGGCATGAGTTTTAAGACACTGGGTCCAGGACGCGATCGACTATGTGGGAGTCCAGCGACAAAGTCATTACGCTAACTGCTGGTCCCAGCTTTGTAGTGTATTTTAAGGTCAGGGAGTGAGATGCCTCCTAGTTCACTCTTCTTGTGCAATATTACTTTGGCAATATGGGGCCTTTTATGATTCCAGACAAATTCTATGATTTTTTTAAATCTGTGAAGAATACTTCTGGTAATCTGATTGGGATTACATTAGATTTGTAGATCAATTTGGGTAGGACTGTCATCTTGATTACATTAATTCTTCTGATCCAAGAACCTTTTGATGTCTTTTGATTTCTTTGTGTCATTTTCAGTTTTCTTTTTTAGTTTTTTATACTTTTACTTGTACAGGTCTTTGACTTCTTTGCTTAGGTTTATTTCTAGATATCTTATTTCTTTTGTGTCTATTATAAATAGAATTGCTTTCTTCAATTCTGCCTCAGTCTATTTACGGTTGGTATATAGAAATGCTATAGATTTTTGTATGGTAATTTTGTATCCTTCCACTTTATTGTATTCATTTATCACTTCTAGGAGTTATTTTGTGGATTTTTTTTTGGGTTTTCTGTGTATATAATCATGTCATCTGCACATAGAGATAATTTCACTTTATTCCCTATTTGAATGTCTTTTATTTTAATCTCTTTTCTGCTTGCATTGCCTAAGACTTCCAGTACTATATTTAAAAAGAGTGGAGAAAGTGGACAGCCTTGTCTTGTTTCAGTTTTCAGTGGAAAGATTTTAGCTTTTCCCCATTCAGTATGATGTAAGCTATCAGTTTTTCATATACGGCTTTTATTGTGTTGAAAATGTCCCTTCTGGCAGTATGCCAGTTCCTGAGGAGCAATGCCAAGGGAAATCATCACCCTACAATTGGGCCAGTGTGGCAATTGGATTGAGTTCGAGTTTGGAAACAAATGTGCGCCAAGTGTGATATCAGCCCCAAGGGCATTGTGGAAGAGTTCGCCATGAGGGCACTGATCACAATGAAGTATTTTTCTATCACGGAGATGATGAGCACTACATTCCCTGGGCCATGCTGCTGAACCTGGATCCCTGGGTCCAGGATCCCACTGCATCTTCAACTTCCCCCACACTAAGCTCTACAACCCGGAGAACATCTACCTGTCAGAGCACGGAGGAGGAGCTGGCAACAACTGAGACAGTGGATTCTCTCAAAGATAGACTATACACAAGGACATTTTTGACATCAAAGACCAGGAGGCAGATGGCCGCGACAGTCTAGAGGGCTTTGTGCTGTGTCATTCCATCGCTGGTGAAACAGGCACTGGGCTGAGCTCCTATCTCTTAGAATTGCTGAATGATAGGTAACCCAAGAAGCTGGTGCAGACACACTCAGCATTTCTCAACCAGTACAAGATGAGCCATGTAATGGTCCAACCCTACAACTCACTACTCATTCTGAAGAAGTTGACCAGGAATGCAGACTGCATGGTGGTGCTAGTCAACACAGCCTTCAACCAGATTACCACAGAACACTTGCACATCCAGAACCCATCCTTCTCCCAGATCAACCAGCTGGTGTCCACCATCATATTGGCCAGAACACCACTCTGTGCTACTACCCTGACTACAGGAACAATGACCTCATTGGCCTGATTGCTTCACTTATCCCCATACAGTGGCTCCACTTCCTCATGTCTGGTTACCCCCTCCTCACCACGGACCAGTCAGTGGCAAGAGGGAGGAAGACCATGGTCTTGGATGTCATGAGGCAGCTGCTATAGTCCAAGAATGTGATAGTGTCCACAGGCCACTACCATAAGACCAACCATTGCTACATTGCCATCTTCAACATCATCCAGGGGTAAGTAGACCCCACCCAGGTCCATAAGACCCTGTAGTATATCTGGGAACAAAAGTTGGCCAACTTCATCCCCTGGGGCCCAGCCAGCATCCAGCTGGTCCTGTGAAGGAAGTCCCCCTACCTACCATCAGACCACTGGGTAAGCAGATTTATGATGGCCAACCATGCCAGCATCTCCTTGCTCTTTGAGAGAACCTGTTGTCAGTATGATAAGCTGCAGAAGCAGGAAGCCTTCCTGGAACAGTTCCACAAAGAGGACATGTTCAAGGACAACTTATAAGATAAATAAGTGCTTGAGATTTCACCAGTCTCTTTCTCATACATACGTATGTACACTTTCTGTGGTCTGGGACATGCTTCTCCTCTTATGAGACTATCTATCTTTAATAAAACAGTGGATGTGAATTAAAAAAAAGATAATGTCCCTTCTATGCTAATTTTTCTGAGTGTATTAATCAAGAAGGGATGCTGTATTTTATCAAATACTTTTTCTGTATCAATTGATATGATCATATGGTTTTTAGTTTTCTTTCCGTTAATATAATGTTCTACATTTGTGGGTTTGTGCATGTTACACCATCCTTGTATCCCTGGAATAAAGCCTGGTACATAACATTTTTTTTGAGAGTTTTTTTTTTTCTTTTTTGCTTTAGGGCGCGTGCGCTCACCAGACAGAGAGAGACAGAGAGACAGAAAGTGAAAAATCACCCCCCCACACGGGGGATAGCCACACCGCAATCCCTTCTCCTCCATTCTCCTCTCAGCATCTTGGGCACGCACGCACATGTGCCCGGTGTGAGTTTTAAGCCACCGGGTCCGGTACACGAACCATGGTCGACCCCGTGGGAGTCCAGCGACATAGCCATTACGCTAACTGCCGGTCCCATGGTACGTAACATTTTTAACGTGTAGTTAGATACAATTTCCTAGTATCTTGTTGAGAATTTTTGTGTCTATATTCATCCAAGATATTGGTCTTTAGATTGTTGTTGTTGTTATGTCCTTGTCTGTTTTGGGGATGAAGTTAGTGGAGGCTTCATAAAACTAATTTGGGAAGATTCTTTCCTTTTGGATCTTTAGAAATAGTTTGAGTGTTAGCTCTTTAAAAGTTTTGTAGAATTCTGAAGTTAAGCCTTTATGAGAGACTTGGGATTTTTTTTTTTTTGGGGGGGGGAGGGAGGTTATTTATCACTGACTCCTTTTTATTGCTTGTTATTGGTTTATTCAGGCTTTCTGTGTCTTCCTGATTCAGTCTTAATAGCTTATATATGTCCTTAAATTTGTCCTTAGTAGCTTATATATGTCCATAAATTTGTCCATCTCATACAGATTTTCTTGTTTCTTGGTCTACAATTGCTCATAATATTCTCTAATGATCTTTTGTATTTCTCTTATGTTTGTTGTAATATTGCTTATTTCATTTCAAATTTGATTTATCTAGTTTCTTTCTCTCTTCTTAACTAGTCTTAACAGTATATCAATTTTTATTTATCTTCTCAAAGAACCAGCTTTTGGTTTCCTTTTTTTCTGTATAGTTCATTTATTCTCAATTTCATTTATTTTTACTTAAATGTTTATTATTTCTTTCTCTTGGAGTGTTTTGAGGTTTTTTTTTTTTTGGTTGTTGTTGCTTTTTTTCCCTGAAGTGTGTTATTAAGTTTTCTGTTTGCCACCTTTCCATTTTTTCTTATGTGCACTAATTGCTTTGAACTTCCCTCTTATGCTTTTGCTTTGTCCTGTAGAGTATGGAAACTCATGCACTCATTATCATTGGTTTCAATGAATCTTTTTTTATTTCAGTCTTAATTTCTTCAGTGTTTGTGATGTTATTTGGGAGTAGGTTTAGTTTCCATTTGTTTGTGCATTTCATAGGGATTTTTAAAAAATTAATTTCCTCATGGTCAGAGAAGATATTGGATATAGTTTCTATGCTTTTGAATTTGTAAAGGCTTGTTTAGTGCCTTCTAATGTGGCCAGTATTTGAAAAGGTGCTATGTGTGGGTGAGACAAATGTTTATTTTGTGATTGTTAAGTAGAAAGGTCTATGGATGTCTGTCAAGTCTATTTCATTTATGGTGTCATTTAGATCCCGCTTATTTTTTGTCTAGATGATCTGTTAAAAAGAGATAGTGGGGTATTGAGATTTCCAATTATTAGTGTGTTGCAGTCTCTCTCCCATTAGATATAACAGTCTTTTTTTTTTTAAAACATATTTGGTTGCTCCCAAGTTGGATGCATAGATATTTATAAGTGTTATATCGTTTTGGTGAATTAGCCCTTTTAGTACTGTATCATGTCTTTCTTTTACTTTTCTTACAGTTTTGTCTTAAAGCCTATTTTGCCTGATATCAGCATCACAACTCTGGCCTTTTATTGATTTCCATTTGCATGGAATATCTTTTCCCAGCCTTTAACTTTTAGTCTATGTGTCTTTATCCATCAGGTACATTTCGTGTAGGCAGAGGGTTTCTGTTTTTATATCCACTCAGCCAGTCAGTGTCATTTGATTGGAGAATATATTCTGTTAACATTCAATTTTATTATTGATATTTGTGGTCTTGTCCTTGTCATTTTGTTAGCCATTTTTTTGGTTGTTTTCTGTTCTCTTATTTCTGTCTGTGTCTCTTTGGTTTCCTTGATATAGTACTCCCTTGAGTACTTCTTGAAGAGCTGGTCTAATATTGGTCAATTTTTTCAGTTTCTGTTTGTCTGAGAATGATTTTTATTTGTTCTTCCCATTTGAAGGATAATCTTGCGAAGTATAGTACTCTTGGTTGAAATTGTTTTTCTTCAGTATTTTAAATATATCTTTTCATTCTTTTCTTGCCTGCATTGTTTCAGTTAAGACATCTGATGTTAGCCAGATAGGGTAACCTTTATAAGTGACTTGATTTTTCTCTGTTACCATTTTTAGAATCTTGTCTTTGTCTGTGATTTTTACCAATCTGGCTACAACGTGCCATGGAGACAAGCTTCTTATGTTGGTTTATTTGGGGCCCTTTGTATTTCTTGGGTCTGGATGTCTGAATGCTTCTCTAGGTTTGGAAAGTTTTCTGCAAGTATCTCAAGGAATAGATCTTCTATGCCTTCTATGTCTAATTATTCACCTTCTAGAATACCTATTATCTTGATATCTGAGCATTTGATAGTATCTAATATTTTCCATATATTGTCCTCATTTTTAAATTTTATTTTCTATTATTTTTGGTAGTTTTATCTAAGTCAAAGCTTTCATCTTCCAGTTCAGAGATTCTGTCTTCTGTGTGGTACAGACTGTTATTAACGATTTCTAGGAAGGTCTTGATTTTCCGTATTACTGTCTTCATGTCTAGAAGTTCTGGTCATTTTTTTTTTATTTTTTAATTTTTTTTTGTTTTTTTGCTATAGGGCACATGCGCTCACCAGAAAGACAGAGAGACAGAAAGCGAGAAAGCACCCCCTGGGGGCATGGCCATGCCACAATCGCTTCTCCTCTATTTTCTCCTTGGGATCTTGGGCACACATGCACATGTACCCGGCATGAGTTTAAGTCACCAGGTCTGGGACTCAAACTGCGATTGACTATATGGGAGTCCAGTGACATAGCCATTATACCAACTGCTGGTCCCTGGTTGGTTCTTTTCTATGGTGTCTATCTCCTCCTTCAAATCCTTAAAAGACTTCCTCATCTCTGTCACCATGAATGTTCTGAATGTTATTTCTGACATTATGGCAAATTCTTTTGTGCTGTCTATGGTTGAAGAAGAGTTGCTCTGTTCCATTGAGGAAGAGGTGTTTCCTTGTTTTCTCCTATTTCTTGTCCCTCTTCACATATTTCTGGTCATCTGGTGGATTATATATTTCTTCTTACTTTTCTGGCGTCAATTTTATAATGTCAGGGGGAAGAAGAGCTCTATTTCTCAGATGTGTTCCTGATATAGGGTCTTGTTGTCCAGTCAGAGAAGTGTGTATATAACCAGGCTTATGTGTTGATTACTTTCCCAGTCTCTTAGGACCAGATGCACCTGGGGCTGAGCTGAAGAGTTTTAACTGGGGGAGGGAGTAGGAGTCACATTGCATACTGTGCAGTTCAGAAAACTATGAAGTCTCAAAATATTCCTGGGTGAGCAGAGGCAGCTAGAGGTCTAAGGAGAACTTCCTGCCTCAGTTGGTCTCACTGACTGCCGCTGCTCCCTGCTCTGCAGTGCAGGCTCCAGGGATAATGGCAGCAAAGAGAAGTGTGAGGAGTCAGTCTGTGATGTACCTGGGTTAGTTGGAGGGCAATAAGAAGTCTGAGGTGGTCCCCTGCCTCCTTGGTCTCACTAACTGCCACTGCTCCTTGCTCTGCGGCACAAGTTCCAGGAGGTAGTGATTGATTTCATCTCTTAGCTACTGTGAATATTGTTGTAATAAATTTTGGAGAGCAGATATTTCTATGACATACTGATTTTTTTCTTTTGGATATATGCCTAGTAGTTTTATTGCTGGATCATATGGCAGTTATATTTCTAGTTTTCTGTGGAAACTCCATACAGTTTTTTGACAAGGGCACCAAGAACATTCACTGGAGAAAGGACACTCTCTTCAACAAATGGTGCTAGAAAAACTGGACAACCATATGCAGAATAAAGAAACTATAACTATATCTCTCACTGTATAGAAAAATGAACTCAAAATGAATTAAAGACTTTAATATAAAACCAAAAAGTGAGAAAGTATTAGAAGAAAATATAGGGGAAATGCTTCATAGCAATGGTCCGGACATAGAGTTTTTCAATAAGACTTTAAAAGCACATGGGACCAGCAGGTGGCATGGTGGTTAAGGTGCTGAACACTCCCACATGGCCGACCATGGTTCAAGTCCTGGATCTGGTGGCTTACTTTCTCACTCTCTCTCTCTCTTTCTCTCTCTGGTTCAATTAAAAATAAATGAATGAATAAATAAAATTAAATAAATAATTATTTAAAAAAAAAAAGCACAGACAAAAAAAGGCAAAAATAGACAAATGGGATTATATCAAGCTTTAAAAGTGTATGTGCAGCAAAGGGAACAATTAACAAAGTGAGGAAACAATCTACAGAAAGAGAGAAAATACTTGCAAACTATATATCTGACATGAGATTAATAATCAAGAAATACAAGGAACTCAAATGACTCAGCAGCAAAAAAAAAAGAAAGAAAAACAAAAACTCACAGTCCCTTGCAATTAAAAAATGGGCAACTGATATGAATAAACATTTCTCAAAAGAAAACATACAAATGTCCAAAAAGCATATTTTAAAAATGCACATCACTAATCATCAGGGAAATGCAAATCAAAACCACAATGAGGTATCTAACATCTTACTCCAGTTATAACGGCTATTCAAATACACAGGACAAATGCTAGTAAAGATGTGGAGAAAAAGTCTTAGCTCTTTATCAAATGGGAATAACAGAATCAGAATAAGATTAGGAATGTGATAACTCCTTAATAAATGTTTATCATAATTATTATTTTGAAAAATTTGACAGAGAACACGTGTGCTCACCAGAGAGAGACAGAGAGGGAAAGAGAAAGAGAGAGATAGCAAGCACCCACATGCACACGGTCATGCCACAATCTCTTCATTTCCATTTCCCCACCCTTCAGGATTTTGGACACATAAGCTCTCTTAGAGGCATGATAATGTTTCAAAAAGTTCATTGAGGAATCAGTAGATGGCATAATGTTTACGTCACTGGACTCTCACAGAGTAGACAGTGGTTTGAGTCCCAGACCTAGTAGCTTAAAACTCACGCTGGGCTCATGGGCATGTGTGGCCAAGATCCTGAGAGGAGGCCGTGGAATTTTCTGGGAAAGGTAAAGACGGACGCTCACGACCTGTTTCGCCGGCTGGGCCAGGTGCCAAGTTTAACGTGAGACACTTCTCCGCAGACGCAGCCCGATTCCAGGTAGGAAAAAGGAAAGATAACTTTGATTCATCAGAGGTGCTGCAGGGATTAGACCTTTTTGGAAACAAGAAATCTGTCCCAGTTGAGAGTGGAGCACCAAGAACACATCAAGAGGTCCAAAATGAAGACGAGAAAGAAGAGCGCCTAACTGCAGGGAAGGAGGAGCAGAATAAAAGGAAAAGGAAGAAAAAGAAGATGACTTCAGAAGTTACTGTTGAAGAAGAAGGCACTACAGGGCTAGCAGGTGGCATGGTGGTTAAGGACGCTGGACTCCCACATGGCCGATTACAGTTCAAGTCCTGGACCTGCAGCTAGCTTTCTCACTTTCTCTGTCTCTCTCTCTCTCTCACACTCACTCTGTCCCTCTCTGGTCAAATTTAAATAAATAAATAAATAAATAAAGTTAAATAAAATTATTTTTTAAATGAAGAAGAAGAAAGCACTTACTATACAGTGGATGTCATCTGTGGAAGCAAAGATTGAAGATAAAAAAGTTAAAGGAGAACATAAACTGACCTCAGGAAAGTTGGAACATCTCAGACAGGTAAAGATAAACTTCATCTGGAATAAACACAAAATTCATGTCCAAGGAACTGATCTTCCTAACCCAATTGCTATGTTTCAACAACTTGATCAGGAATATAAGATAAATTCTCGACTGCTTCAGAACATTCTAGATGCAGGTTTCCAAATGCTGACACCCATCCAAATGCAGGCCATTCCAGTTATGCTACATGGTCGAGAACTCCTGGCTTCTGCTCCTACTGGATTTGGAAAAACTTTGGCTTTTAGCATTCCTATTTTAATGCAGCTGAAACAACCTGCAAACAAAGGCTTCAGAGCCCTGATTATATCACCAACACGGGAACTTGCTAGCCAGATTCACCGGGAGTTAATAAAAATCTCTGAGGGAACAGGATTCAGGATACACATGATCCATAAAGCAGCAGTGGCAGCCAAGAAATTTGGACCTAAATCATCTAAGAAGTTTGATATTCTTGTGACGACTCAGAATCGACTAATCTATTTATTAAAGTAGGATCCACCAGGAATAGACTTGAGTGTTGAGTGGCTGGTGGTAGATGAGTCAGACAAACTGTTTGAAGATGACAAAACTGGCTTCAGTGATCAACTGGTTTCCGTTTTCCTGGCCTGCACATCCCACAAGGTCAGAAGAGCTATGTTCAGTGCAACTTTTGCATATGATGTTGAACAGTGGTGGAAGCTCAACCTGGACAATGTCATTACTGTATCCATTGGAGCAAGGAATTCTGCAGTAGAAACTGTAGAACAAGAGCTTCTCTTCGTTGGGTCTGAAACTGAAAAAACTTCTAGCCATGAGACAACTTGTTAAAAAGGGTTTTGATCCTCCTGTGCTTGTTTTTGTTCAGTCCATTGAGAGAGCTAAAGAGCTTCTTCATGAACTCATATATGAAGGTATTAATGTGGATGTTATTCATGCAGAGAGAACACAGCAACAGAGAGATAACACAGTCCACAGCTTCAGAGCAGGAAAACTCTGGGTCCTTATTTGTACAGCCTTGCTGGCAAGAGGGATCAATTTTAAAGGTGTGAACTTGGTGATCAACTATGACTTTCCAACCAGCTCAGTGGAATATATCCACAGGATAGGTCGAACTAGAAGAGCAGGACATAAGGGGAAAGCTGTTACATTTTTCACTGAAGATGATAAGCCATTATTAAGAAGTGTTGCCAATGTTATACAGCATGCTGGTTGTCCCGTACCAGAATATATCAAAGGCTTCCAAAAATTACTAAGCAAAGAAAAGAAAAGGATGATTAAGAAACAATTGGAAAGAGAGAGCATTAGTACAACTCCAAAATATTTCTTAGAAAAAGCTAAAGCTAAATGGAAAAATGTTACTTGTCAGGAGAAAAAGAAAGTAGCTTTTGATGGCAAAAGTTAAAAACAGACTTTATGACTATTCAGGAGAAGTAATTTTATGATCCCAGAGTAAATGCTGTTTTCATGAACTACTTCAAGTCAAGTAACCTGTACCAAATATTTGACATCATCTACAAGCACCTGGGTTGGTGAAAGCAATCCTAAAGTAGCAACGCATCCTGTCAAATTTTATTGGTGACTCTTAAATGATTGTTTAGTGGAAATAACATTGATATTTCTGTACTTTGAATCCATTGTGGTACTTCTTATAGAAGAACAAAAGCTTATGCTAAAAGTAGCAACCCCAAATATGGTGACCTCTTAAGGGTTTTTCCCTTCATGTAAGAAGATGTGACGATGTGATGTATGCTATGGAAAGGCATCTGGAACAGAATCTTGAAATAAAGTTTTGCAATTGAATTCAAATGAAAAAAAATTCTGAAAGGAGAATGGAAGAAAAGGAATTGTGATGTGGGCATCCCCCGTGAGGGGTGTGATTTTTCACTTTCTGTCTCTCCATCTCTCTCTGTATTCTCAGCGATCAAAAATTTATCTCTCTCAAAAAATTTCATAGAAAAATAGAATTAAAGTATAAGTTTATTTGGATGCAAAGTAAAATGTGAAATTCATACTTTTTTCATAATGCACATCTTTCCATGAACTGTTTTTTCTTCTTTATTTTTTCTGGAGAGGTTTTCTCTATAGGATGTGTGTGCTCACCAGAAAGACAGAGAGAGACAGAGAGACAGAAAGCGGGGAGGTGGGTTATAGAAGAAGGAAGGGAGAGAGGAGAGCAGGGGGAAACAATAGCATGTTTAATTGACACCAAAATAAAAAGTTATTTGCTGATGAGAATGTATATGGTGATGTCTTTGTATATTAGTGCTGGAAAAAGCAATGTTGTACACTGTAGAGGTATATAGTGACTCAATGTAAATTTTTTTTAAAGAACATATAATACAGAGGAAGAGGAACTATAAAGGTCCAGTGGTAGCAAAGGGCCTAGGTTTCAGGGACAGAAAGAAGAGGCTGAAGTTTGGTGAGTAAGTAGAGAGATTGATACATATGAAGATGTAAAGGTAGGCAGAGGCCATCTTATTTATCTTACAAGATCCTTTGCCTCCATGAACTTGTCAGCCATCTGGCCCAGCTTCATCCATCTGTGTACCATCCACCTATAAACTGTTCCAAGCAGTTTAATTAGTTCAAAGCTAGAAGAATTTCTCTATTGCCATACCACCTACCACCTGTCACATGACTGATCCACCTACATCATCACAGCAGAAGTTCCCATTTTGTATTCCTGCTTCAAACACATCTCTTTTCACAACTGTAGTCTTAATCTTCATTATTTTTTCCCACTTCAAGCATTAAGGGCATGCTTGTAACCAGTTTATATTCTGAAAGAGCTATAGGATACCTAGAAAGTCTCCAAAGGCAACTTCTGGTGAGCCAAAGATCAGTACAAAGGATAAACCTACTGGTACTGGGCATAAGACGGGAGAGGGATTATGGGAAACTTGATAGGGAAGACAATATCTGGGTTGCCCCTATGCCCATAGGTACCACAGAAGCTCAAAGATCACTGCTTGGGAACTTTCGAGATATCTGTCATCAACCATGTAGCTCTCTGACACCATCTTTCCTACTTCATGTCATTTGGTGAGCATTTAGATATATTTCCTACAGCACACAACCAATATCACTTCTTTTATTCTGCACTTTAGTGACCCTCCAAAATGACCAAGGATGAACAACACTAATACGTTATATAGAGAGAAGAAATGTGGCTCATGTTGATAAAATGGGCAATATTGAGTGTGTAACAGCCAAAAGACTGGTTTTGGAAATCTGTCTCTCACCTCCAGTCAGCAACAGGCCAGAGTTAACAAGGCAAGTGCAGCAAATTTCTGGGATCCTCTACTGGTCAGAGAGTCTGAAAGTGTCTACTCTGTTATTTATTTTAATGCTTCCAAACAAAAAGCTGTAGTCATGAGACCTGGACAAAAAGTCAATGAAGTAGCCTGCAGTTTGGAACAGATGTTATTCCAAACCTCATTCTCACTCGCCCTCTGTGTACACCAACTCTCTTGCTGATGTCATTCTCTTTCCATCTCTTTCAAAAGTACACTTTGACTCTTCCTTTTGGTTTAGACTTGCATGGATTGACAACTTCATTTTGGACTGTCTTCAAGGAATTCCCTTAAAATATGTTGTTAAGCAACTTCTTCATTCAGTACAATAATAATAACGTGAAGAAGAAGGAAAGGAGAAGGAGAGAAGTTAGCATTTATTGAGCTATTACTAAGTATCAGGCATTGGCTAAACATTTTATGTTTGTTACCTCATCTACTCCTTGAAAAACTCTATGAGATACTGTCATTAGTTCCATTTGATAGCTGAGAAATAGGACATTCACTAAGGTTAAGTAACTAACTTGTCAAGATTATGTTGGTAGACAGAGACACAGAGCTAGAATTTCAACCCAGATTCATTTGACTTCAGAGCCCATGCTCTTAAATGTACTCTGTCCCTGTCACACACTCAGCCATGCCTGTAGCAGATGAGAGGAGTCAGACACACCAAAGACAACTACAGTACTGTGTCTCTCTCTAAATGTGGTCTGAATAATCATGCCCATGGGTATGGGCACTGCACACAAAGCTGCTACTAAGTCACTTAATGAAGGAGAATTTGTTCAGGTTTGCCTTCCTTCCACCTCTGCAAACCTCTTGTCTTGGTCTCTTTATTGTCTACTTTTGTATTCTAGGTCCCAGCTTTCATCCAGACCCATTTGTGTTTAATGGCCTGGTAGTACTAAAGATGACCACTTCTGGTTACTGGCTATAGGATAAACCTAAAAGTAGATGTAAGGAGCACTATCGCCCCAACATCTAGCTTGGGTATCTGAGATGACACTCAAACACATGCTCAAGGGTACTATAATCTGCACTGCAGAAATTGCTGGAACCAGAGACTTTGTCTGGCTCCTTGCTGGAATCCATTGAGGCTGGAGGGCTTTGCTTATAGTGTAGTTTATCTGTTTATGCCTTCTACATGTACCTAGGGCATGGCTACCATCTCTACCATCTGTAAATTAATAATCCAGGCCTCCAGCTTCCCTGTGAGGGCATAACAATAACATACTTCTGATGGGCAAGTTCCTTTAAAAGTGAATATGGGGGAGCACTTCAGAAGACATTTTTCATGGCCAATTTTTATCAAATATGGCTAAACTTCTGATGAAACACAAATTAGATCATGCTACTACTCTGCATAAATCTTTCAATAACTTACTCTTGCCTACAGGGAAATGTCCAAATGAGTTAGCAGTGCTTCCAAAGCTTTCTATGACAATGGTTTTCAAGTATTTTTCACCAGAATTAGCACTATAAACTACATTTTACCAGCTGTTTACGTTTTCCCTTGGCCATCAAGGCTTTTGAGGCTGGAATCCCAAAATTTTTAGCTACTTTATTGTAAAACTTCATTATTACCTTCATATTGTCTTCCCTTTTCCTGAACACTATCCTATCCTGGGCCCAGATCCCAGGAAATATTTTTTTTTTTTGGAGAGGTTTTTGCTAATGGACACATGTGCTCTCCAGAAAGACATTAGAGAGACAGAGAGACAGAAAGCAAGAAATCACCCCCCAGGGGGGATAGCCATGCCACAATCCCTTCTCCTCTATTCCCCTCTTGGAATCTTGGGCACACATGCAAACGCGCCCGACATGAGTTTAAGCCACCAGGTCCAGGACTTGAGCCATGGTCGACTACATGGTAGTCCAGCAACATAGCCATTATGTCAACTGCTGGTCCTGTCCCAGGAAATAATTTTACGCATGAAAATAGACCTCCTTCTGGAGCCCAAGTGCCTATTAAGTATCCATATCTCTCTCTAAGCCAAAGACTTAGGCTTTCTGTAAGTCCATGGGCATCTGTGTATTGTATACTTGTAGCACAGAAGTTTGGGAATCACTTAAGCTAGAGTGGGAATCCTGGCTTTGTCTTTCATTAACTGTGTGACACTCTGACTCAATTCACTTCTTTTCTTTCTTTCTCTCTTTCTTTCTTTCTTTCTTTCTTTCTTTCTTTCTTTCTTTCTTTCTTTCTTTCTTTCTTTCTTTTTAGAGGTTTTTGATATAGGGCATGTGTGCTCACCAGAAAGACAGAGAGAGACAAAGAGACAGAAAGCGAGAAATCACCCCCCAGGGGGGATGGCCATGCTACAACCCCTTCTCTTCCATTCTCCTCTCGGGATCTTTGGCACACATGCACACGCGCCCAATGTGAGTTTAAGCCACTGGGTCCAGGACTTGAATCGTGGCTGACTCCATGGGAATCCAGTGACATAGCCATTACGCTCACTGATGGTACCCATAAGTTAACTTCAATTCCCTTCTAAAAAATGGTATGATGATAATCATTGGACCTATTTCCTAATGTCCTCATGAGAATTATACAGACCAATTCATATGAATCACTCAGGGTCTTACTGACTATCTAGCTTTATTGTATAATGTTTATAAATAGGAACACAAATTCTGTAGCCAGACAAACCTGGGTTCAGATTTCAGCTCTTCCCTTGGTTACCTGTGTGACTTTTGAAAGACTAACCTCTGAATCTTTTTCTCCTCTTTGTATTCTTGTGTGCATGTTTTGTTTTGTTTTCTTACAGGGCCTCACTGTATTCTGATCCTCCAGCCTTAGCCTTCTGAGTACAAGGGACCACAGGTATACACCACTGCATGCAGTGTCTTACTATGCTGCCTATGTTGACTATGAGATCATGATCTCCTTGTATCGCCTCCCTGAGTGTCTTGGATTACAGATGTGCACCACTGAAACCTACTTTTTAATTTATTTTTTTTCTTTTTTGGGTGGTCTGAGAATTAAACCTGGGCTTCCTGTGTGGCCTCAGCCTGTCAATCAGCATCTAGAGTGTGTTAATATGGCTGGGCTTCTGAATCTTTTTCTTGACTTGTAAAATCATGGAAATAAAAGAGTTGTTAGGGGGATAAAATAAAAAGTAGGAAAGTTCTTGGCATAGTTTCTGGCACATAATAAACACTCAATAAACACTAGCTATTAGTAGGATTGTAATGATGATGATGATGATGATGTGTTGAGGGAGACTCAGGCCTTCCAGCTCAGTCAAAGAAAATGTCAATGCTCTGTTTTTTTCATTTTTATTTTCTACTAGAGTAAAAGAAACATAACAAAAATTTACTCTTTGAGCCATTTGAAAGTGTATAATCAATGGCATTAAGTACACTTATGATGTGCAATCATATCACTATCTAGTTCCATAAGGTTTTCACCACCGCAAACTGAAACGCCCTACCCATTACCCATTAAGCAATCCCCATTGACCCTCTACCTCAGCCCCTGGCTAATACTAATCTGTGCTCTGTCTCTACGAATTTGCTTATTCAGGATATTTAATATAAATGGAATCATACAATATGTAGTGTTTTGTGACTAGCCTTTTTCGCTTAGGATAATATTTGCAATGTTTATATGCATTGTAGCATTAATCAGTACATTTCTTTCTTTCTTTCTTTCTTTCTTTCTTTCTTTCTTTCTTTCTTTCTTTTTTTTTTTTTTTTTTTTAGAGAGATTTTTGTTATAGGACACATGCATTCGCTGGAGAGACAGAGAAATAGAAAGTGAGAAATAATCCCCCAGGGTGGATGGCCATGCTGCAATCTCTTCTCCTCTTGGGATCTTGGGCATGCATGCACATGCACCCTGTGTGAGTTTTAAGCCACCGGGTCTGGGTCTTGAACAGCAATCAACTACATGGGAGTCCAGTGATGTAACTGTTATACCATCTGCTATTCCCCAGTACTTCATTTCTTTTTGTTGGCTAAACTATATTCTACTGTATGTATATACCACAATTTGTTTATCTGTTCATCTGTTGATGGATATTTGGGTTGTTTCCACTTTTTGGCTACTGTGAATAGTGCTACAATAAGCATTCGGTGTAGATAATCTCTAGGATGTATTCATTTCCTTTCTTTTGGGTATATATTTAGTAGTGGGGTTGCTGTATCAAACGGCAGTTCTACTTTTAGCTTTTTTGAGAAACTTATATAGTATTTTCTTTCTTTTTTTTTTGGAGAAGTTTTGTGCTATAGGGCATGTGCACTTGCCAGAGAGACAGAGAGAGACAGAGAGATAGAAAGCAAGAAATCACCATGCCGCAATCCCTTCTCCATACCGCAATTCCTTCTCCTCCTTTGGGAGGATGGCCATGACACAATCCCTTCTCCTCCATTTTCCTCTTGGGATCCTGGGCATGTACACACACGTGCCTGGAGTGAGTTTAAATCACCAGGTCCAGGACTTGAACCACAGTCAACTACATGGGAGTCCAGCGGCATAGCCATTACTCTAACTGCTGGTCCCATACTATTTTCCAGAATGGTTGTACTAATTTACGTTCCCATCAACAATGTAAAATATCAATAATTCCTGTTTTTCAGCATCCTCATCCATGTTTGTTTGTTTGTTTTTTCTTTTTGATAATAGCTATTCTAACTGGGGTGCGATGATATCTTATTATGGTTTTAATTTGCATTTCCCTGGTGATTTCTGATGTTGGGCATTTTTAAATATACTTGTTGGCCATTTGTATGTCCACTTTTGAAAAATGTTTATTCACATTATTTGCCTTTTTTTTAATAGAAGTTTTTGCCTTATGGTACATGTGCTCAGCAGAGACAGAGACAGTGAGAGGGAAAGTGAGAAATTATCCCCTGGGGAGATGACCATGTCACAATCACTTCTCCTCCATTCTCCTCCTGGGATCTTGGTCATGCACACACATGCACATAGTGTGATTTTCAAGTCACTGGGTCCAGGACTTAAACTTCATTTGGCCATGTGGGAGTCCACTGATGTAACCACTACACCATTTGCTGGCCCTTTATTTGCTTATTTTAAAATTAAACTCCTTGTGCACTTCACTACTGAGATGTTTGGATTAGTTGGTTATTAATCCCTTGCCAGATGTATAGTTTGCAGATATTTTCTCCCATTCTATATGTTTTATTTTCACTCCATTGATTGTTTCTATTGTTGTGTGGAAACTCGTTAGCTTGATACAATTCTATTTGTCTATTTTTGTATTAATTACTGGAACTTTTGTGTTCTTTTCCAAAATCTCTTTGCACAGACCAGTGTCCTGAAGCATTTCTGATATGTTTTCTTTTAGTAATTTTATAGTTTCAGGTCTTGTGAGTAAGTCTTCAATTCATCAAGTATACTTTTGTATATGGTGAGAGAAAAGAGTGTAGTTTTATTTTTCTGCATGGGGCTATTCGATTTTTTAGCACCATTTATTGAAGAGAGTTTCCCTTCACCAATTAATTTTCTTTTTTTTTTTTTTTGGAGAGGTTTTTTTTCGCTATAGGGCGCGTGCGCTCGCCAGACAGACAGAGAGAGACATAGAGACAGAAAGCGAGAAATCACCCCCCAGGGGGGATGGTCACGCCGCAATCCCTTCTCCTCCATTCTCCTCTCGGGATCTTGGGCACGCACACACACGCGCCCGGCGTGAGTTGTAAGCCACCGGGTCTGAGACGCGAACCGCGGTCGACTACGTGGGAGTCCAGCGACATAGCCATTACGCTAACTGCTGGTTCCCTCCAATTAATTTTCTTAGCACTTATGTTAAGAAGCAGTTGGCTGTATATACATGGATTTATTTCAGGGTTCTCCATTCTGTTCCTTTTTAAATATTTAATTTAATTTAATTTAATTTATTTATTTACTAACTTTAAAATTTGACCAGAGAGGGACAGAAAGAGAGAAAGAGAGAGAAATTGAGAAAGTAAGTCTCCAGGTCCAGGTCTTGAACCAGGGTCGACCATGTGGTAGTCCAGAGCACTTAAACACCATGCCACCTGCCAGCACTATCTGTTTCATTGTTCTATTGTCTGTTTTTGTGCCAGTGCTATGCTGCTTTGATTACTATAGTTTTGTAGTATATTTTGAAGTCAGGTAACGTGATACCTCCAGTTTTGTTTTTTATTTTTTTTTTGAAGATTGCTTTGGCTATTCAGGGTCTTTCATGGTTTCATCCAAATTTAACTATTTTTTTTCTAGTTCTGTGATGAATGCCATTTGGGGGGTATTGTGTTGAATGTGTAGATTGTGTTGGATAGTATGAACATTTTAATAATATTAATTTTTTCAGTGAATGAAAATGGGACATCTTTCTTTGTGTGTATGTTATTTTATTTCTTTCATCAGTGTTTTATAGTTTTTTTTTTTCTTTTTTTTTTTTTGGAGAGGTTTTTGCTATAGGGCGCGTGCGCTCGCCAGACAGACAGAGACATAGAGACAGAAAGCGAGAAATCACCCCCCAGGGGGGATGGTCACGCCGCAATCCCTTCTCCTCCATTCTCCTCTCGGGATCTTGGGCACGCACGCACACGCGCCCGGCGTGAGTTGTAAGCCACCGGGTCCGGGACGCGAACCGCGGTCAACTACGTGGGAGTCCAGCGACATAGCCATTACGCTAACTGCTGGTTCCCGGTGTTTTATAGTTTTCCTCACAGAGATATTTGATATTTTACCTTTTTAGTTTTTTGTTTCTAGGATTCTGTTGTTTTTTGTTTGTTTGCTTGCTTGTTTGTATTCTTTCTTTTTCTTTTTTTTTCTATTATAAAAGGGATTGTTTTCTTGATTGCCTTTTCATCCAGTTTGTTATTGGTGTATACAAACTCTACTACTTTTGATATGTTGATTTTCATCCTGCGACTTTACTCTATTTGTATATCAGTTCTAACAGCTTTTGGGTGGAATATTTAGGTTATTATAAATATATGATTCTGTCATGTGTAAATAGGGACAATTTCACTTCTTCCTTTCCAATTGGATGCTCTTTATTTTTGCCTAGTAACTGAGTAGGACTTCCAGTACTATGATGAATAGTAGTGGTGAAAGTGTATATCCTTGTTTTGTTCCAATTCTTAAAGGAAACGCTTTCAGTATTTTCCTATTTAGTATGATATTAGCTGTGAGTTTATCGTATATAGCTTTTTTTGTGTGTTGATGTACTTGCCTTCTATTTCTAATTTGCCAGAAATTTTATCATGAAGAATGGGGTATTTTATCAAATGATTTTTCTGCATCTATTGTTATAGTCACATGGTTTTCTCCCTTAATTCTGTTGATGTTGTGTATTACATTTGTTGATTTGTGTATGTTGAACCATCTTTCCATCCCCAGGATAAATCCCACTTAATCATGATATTTAATTTTTTTGATATGCTGTTGGATTGGGTTTGCTAGTATTTTGCTGAGGATTTTTGTATCTATGTTTGTCAGGGATATTGGTCTGTAATATTATTTTTTTTCTATTGTGTCTTTGTCTGCATTTGTATCAGAGTAATGATAGCATCATAAAATGAGTTTAGGAGGATTCCTTCTTCTTGGATCTTTTGGAAGAGTTTGACAAAAATTAATATTAGTTCTTTTTTAAAAAAGTTTTATAGAATTTAGATGTGTAGTCATCAAGTCTTTTCTTTGCTGGGAGACTATTATTGATTCAGTCTCATTACTCATTATTGGTCTGTTTAGATTTTCTGTTTCTTTCTGGCTCATTCTTGCTAGGATGTATGTGTCCAGAAATGCATCATTTTCCTTTAGGTCTTCTGATTTATTGGCATATAGTTATTCATAATAGTCTCTCATGATCTTTGGTAATTTTCTGGTATCAGCTGTAATGTCTTCTTTTTGGGTCGGATTATATTTCAGTTATTGCTCTTTTTTTCTCTTAGTCTAATGGTTTATTTTGTTTATTATTATAGCCATTTAGTATGAAGTGATATCTCATGGTTTTGATTTGTATCTCATTGATAACTAATGCTGTTGAACATCTTTTCATATGCTTATTGTCCATTTTTATATCTTCTTTGGGAAAATGTCTATTTAAATCATTTGAACCTTTTATTTAATTAAATTGTTTGCCTTACTTTTATTGTTGAGCCTTAAGAATTATTCATATATTCCAGATATAAGACTCTCATCTGAAAAATGATTTGCAAATAATTTCTCTCATTTTGTGGTTTGTCATTTCTCTTCATTGATAGCATAATTGGATGGGCAAAATTTTTACTTGTGATTAGTCCAGTTCATTTATTTTTTTTCTTTCCTTGCCTGTGCTTTTGGTGTTATATCTAAGAAACTATTGCCAAATTCAAGGATATAAAAGATTCATGTCCTCTATGTTTTTTATATGACTGTTATAATTTTAATGCTTATATTTATGTCTGATTTATTTTGAGTTATTGTTCATGTATGGTATAAGATAAGGATACAACGTCATCATCTTGCATATGGATATCAGTTTTCTCAGGTACCATTTGTTGAAGAGACTATTCTTTCTCCATTGAGTGATTTTGTCACCTTTATAAAAAACAACAACAACAACAAAAAAAAAACTTACCATATATATGTGGCTTTATTTCTGGTCTCTCAATTTGATTCCATTGACCGTTATGTCTGTCTTTTTTTCCAGTCCATACTGCTTGACAACTGTAGCTCTGTAATGTATTTTGAAATCAGGAAGTGTGAGTCCCCAACTTTGTTACTTTTTTTTCAAAATTTTTGAATTATTTAGGGTCCCTTACAAATCCATGTGAATTTGAGAATCAGCCTTCACACTAAGGCAAAAGAAGGCTATTGAAATTTTGATAGAAATTTTATTGAATCTGTATCCTCAGTATCCATGGGTTCCACATCTATGGATTCAATCAATGCAGGTAAAAGATATTTGAAAAAGTAACAATATAAGAATGAAAAATAATAAAAAATTAAAAATACAGTATAATAACTTTCTATGTAAAATTTACATTGTATTAGGTATACATACACTAGAGTTTATTTGAAGTATATGGGAAGATTGTTAGATTACATGCATTTATTACATCATTTTATGTAAGAGACTTGAGCATCCATGGATTTTGGTATCTTTAGGGGACCTGGAACTAAACTCCATGGCTATTGAGAGGTGACTATATGAAACTTTGAGGATATTGCCTTCTAACAGTATTATCTTCCAATACATGAACATTACATGTCTTTTCCTTTATTTCTTTTAAAATTTTCTTCAGCTCTGCCCTGTGGTTTTCAGTATTTAATTGTGTACAATAGTTGCTCTTCCTTGTTTAAAATTATTCCTAAGTACTTTATTCTTTTTTATGCTATTGTAAGTGGAATTAGTTTTTTAACTTCTTTTTTAGATTCTTCCGGCATAAAGAAATTCAATATTAATTATCTTGAAGAAAAATAATCTGAAAGCTATTCCTCTTCCAAGACTACCTTGATTCTAATATTGTCATCTGTTATCCAATCTGTTCTTGGAAAGTTGACACACGGAAAATAGTTTACAAGAATCTCCCAGCTAATCTGAATATACTACAGTGTACTTTGACCTTTTAAATATCCGGTTATCTTCCATCAAAAAAAAATAACTTTTTCTACACTATTATCTAAACAGAGCTGACTGACATTCTCAACTATCACCACTTTGTATCAACTACGAAAACTACTTATTTTAAAACCTTAAAGTTTAAATCTGGAACCAAGATTTATTCAGCTCAAGTGCTCCCATGATGTTAGGGATCAAGTGACATATGTCAGTCTTGCTAGATTTGCACTCACCTAAGACAAACTAAGCCACCTTAGTCATTCCTTGGAATTTGGGGGACTTTAGTAAAGGTTCACTCTTTGCTTCTCTGCCATGACTGCCTGACTAACCAAACTCATTACTAAGAAGAATTTATCTGTATCTTTACCTTTTGTATCCACCTCTTTGTTCTGACCAATTTTTTCTTCACCTAACTCTATATAGACAAAATCAGTCCCTTTCACATTGCAGTGGGAGCCATCCTGTTTCCGAACTTAGTGACTTCTACTTCTATATATATTTCTCTAGGAAGTTTTTGGAGTCAATGCTGTTTGACCACCAAGGCCACCTGATGTTTGTTTGCCCTTAGACTACTGCAGTATAAGAGATGGAGTCATAAAATCACCCTGCACCAGATAAGTTATTTATTTTTATTCAACCCACACTGTGATTACCAGTTGCACCTCCAAGTTGTTCCTGATTTTCATGGGATTCTACTTCACTTCAACCAATTCCACAGTAATTCCAGCAGACTGATGACAATATGTGGCATAGATTAATAAATTAGATTTTAAAGCAGTATTTCTCAGATGAGGCACTATTAACATTTAGGCTAGGAAATTCTTTGTTATGGGGTCATCTCACACATTGTAGGATGTAGGATTGTAGGATCATTGGTCTCTGGTTACTGGATGCCAATGGCAATCCCACCACTACCACCACCAAGTTGTGAGAACCAAAAATGTTACCAGGCTTTCCCAAATGAACTGTGGGGAGCAAGTTCACCAGGCATTCCCAAATGAACAGTGAGGAGCAAGTTCACCCTTGGTTGAGAACCACTGTACTAGATGTTTTACATTTTCTACCAAAACATGACTTATCTAATTTCCTCAGCACAACAGAGATGCACTCAATTAATTGCAACTCACTTCTCAAAACACCCTTGCTCAGCAGCCACATTTCCTCTGCTACTCCTCCATACTTTGGGGCCAGATGATCCTTGTAGGAACTAGATTCTGCTCCAAAATACTTCTGTTATGTAAAGCATTGATAGAAGGAGAATACCAATTAGTATCAAACCACAAAGAAGGACATCTGAATAGACCATAACATTTGATCCTCTTCCAGTCACTACTTCCACCCATTATATGTCCCCTAGTTTTGAGGAATTACTATTTGGGACTCATAGGTGACAGAAGTTGTCCACTTCAAGCAAATCTCTATGCACACCCAACCAGTGTTGCCTATTGCTTGCATCACAACAAGGGGTCAATGTCTGAGTTGAGAAACATGTTCGTGTCTGGTCCCATAGCACAGTGGTTATAAAGGATCCAGATGCCAGAGGGCTGACTGTGATATGAGTCACGGCCTTAACAACTTGAGAAACACACCAGGCATGTGTGCCCCAAATCCTGAAAGGATGGAGAAATGAAAAAGAAGAAATTGCACCATGACCACACCCCATTGGGGTGCTTTCTCTTTATCTCTTTCTGGAGAAAGAACATGAGTTCATTATGCTAGTGGTGCTGAGTTTAAGAAAAGATCAAAGAATTGGCACACAGCAAGTGGTAAAGGCCTCAGAAATAAACAAGAAACCTGAATGGTACCCCTGGAATTGTGCAGTCATGGTATGTCATTACAATTTGCAGAGGCACATTCTAATCTCTAGAATCTTCTCACACTTTAGAACCTTCTACTAGGCAAATCTCCAGGGAATGATGGCTCATTTCACCTGAAGCAGATACCTGTAAAGAAGGAGTGATGTTGGGACCAGCAGTTAGTATAATGGCTATGTCGCTGGACTCCCATGTAGTCGACCGCAGTTCGCGTCCCGGACCCGGTGGCTTAAAACTCACGCCAGGTGTGTGTGCGTGCGTCCCCAAGATCCCAAGAGGAGAGTGTAGGAGAAGGGATTGTGGCGTGGCCATCCCCCCTGGAGGGTGATTTCTAGCTTTCTGTCTGTCTCTCTCTGTCTGTCTGGTGAGCGCACGCGCCCTATAGGAGAAACCTCTCAAAGAAAAAAAAAAGGAGTGATGTTCTTTTAATTTATTATTATTTTTGTTAGTTTTGTTTTGTTATTTTTGTTTGTTTTCACTATACAGCATGTGCACACCAGAGAGAAAGAGAGAGAGAGGAAATAGAGACAAAGTGGAAGGAAAGCGTGGGAGGGGAAGAGTGAAGGAAAGGAAAATTGGGGGAAAAATAGAGAAGTAAGACATTTGTGGGTCACAGACATGGTTTATTATATGTTGATGAGGATGTGTATAATAGTCTCAACTGGACTGAACTGAGGTGTATATCATGGTGGGTAAAGTCTCTTTACAATCTAAATGATGTATAACTATTGAATGTATAAATAATAATAATAATAAAGAAAAAAAGAAATTCCCTTTTGGGGGCATGGTCACACCACAATCTTGTTTTTTCTTCTTTTTCTAAATTTACGTTTAATAATTGTACATCTTTACAGTGTACAACATGGTTTTTCCCAGCATGAATACAGTGCATATCAGTCAAGTCAAAGACATTACCATATACATTATTATCAGCATATAACTTCATTTTTGTGTCTACTAAATGTATTTTTATATTTTTTCCACAATCCCTTCTCCTCCATTCTTTTGAGATTTGGCGCATGCAAGCACATGGGCCAGCAGTATTTTTTAAGACATCAGGTCTAGGATTTGATCCAAGCTGTTGGCCATGTGGGATCTAGCTTCCTTAACCTCTATGCCATGTGGTGGCACAGAAGGTGTGGTGTCCTTTACCATCAGTTCCTTAAACTGCTCCCAGCATGCCTATCCCAGAGATTCTGGAGAGTATCCAAATGCAAGCCAATTCCTTTATTCTTCCTTTCACCTGCTTCAAATCTCATATGATGTTCTTTCCCGGTCTTATATCTAGTGCTAGGCTTTCCCTTTGATCATTATACTCTAGCCACAGTGATTTCCTTTCTGTTCTTGAACATGCCAAACAATTTTCTTCCTTCAGGCCTTTTCTCTTGCTGTCCTCTGCCTGAGATACTGTTTCTGCACACACTTCACTTCCAACTCCTAGTTATCCATAAGGTCTCTGCTTAAAAATTACTTCCTCGGGACCAGCAGTTAGCGTAATGGCTATGTTGCTGGACTCCCATGTAGTCGACTGCGGTTCGAGTCCCTGACCTGGTGGCTTAAAACTCACGCCAGGCACGTGTGCATGTGTGCCCAAGATCCTGAGAGGAGAATGGAGAAGGGATTGCGGCGTGGCCATGCCCCCTGGGGGTGATTTCTCGCTTTCTGTCTCTCTGTTTCTCTGTCTCTCTCTGTCTTTCTGGCAAGTGCACGCACCCTATAGCAGAAACCTCTCTAAAAAAAAAAGGATTACTTCCTCAGAGAGGCTATCTCTGACTCCAAAATTTAAATTACTATTTCTCACTATACCTCTGCTCCAGTATTCTTCCTCATAACAGTCTGTACATTTCCTGTGATAATTTATCACACTTGTTCAATTTTTTAGAATTTGTTTGTTTACTGTCTCTGAGCCCCATGAAAACAGAGACACTGTTAATATTGTTTACCATTTTATTGTATGTTCAGTGCCTAGCACAGTGTCTGGCACATAATATGCTCTCCAAAATTATTTGTCAAACAAATTAATTTGTATGAATAGACGTGTCTACCTTGTGAGACACAGATTAAATTTACTTGAACATTTAATTTTGAAAAGATCAGTTGTCAATCTCTATTTAGTTTGATTCTAACACCTTTTCCATGGCTAATTTGTTCTAAGATGGTTAAACATTTGATGAAACACAAATTGGATCATGTCATTACCTTGCTTAAAATACTTCACCAGCTTGCAATGCCCTACAGAAAAATGTCCAAAAGCGTTAGCAGGGATGACAGGACCCTATGTGACAGTAGATTTAAAAGTATTTTGACCATGACCCATAATACAAAATACATTTTACATTCTAATCCAGTACCTGCCTACATAAATATGTATATAAATAGCTGGAACAAAAGTTTCATGAAAGACTTCTCACCTTAACTACATGCAATGCATATTTTCTATTTCATTATAGTACTATAGTTTAGCATGATATTGGTCATGACTCACCAAATTGGTTTCACAAAATCGTAATGGGTTCCAATCTGCAGTTTGAAAAACACTGTATTCTGATTTGGCCTCCATCTCCAGTCCTTCCAACAATGCTGAACTCCATTCAGTTTCCCTTATGGATCTTGACACCTCACTTTATTCATATTGTTCACACTATCTCTAGACACTTTCTTGTCTTTCAAGACTAATTTCAATATTGAAATATAAGTAACCACTCCATCTTTTGAGTCTGCCCCATCCCATTCATTAGAACCCTATGACTACATCTTTATTACAACCCTTAATATAGTGGTTATTTTTCTATTGAGAGTTCCTCTTCAGAACCAGGTAGAGGTATAAATACATGGAACATTGAAAGGTTATTAGTCTAGGAAAGATATCCAGTAGCTCCTGAGGATTATTATATACTCTCATCTCAATTGCCATTTTCCTTTTTTTAATTTTTAATTTGCTATAGGATGTGTGTACTCATGCATGGGAAAATGAAAAAGGGGGGAAAGTGAGAAAGAATCCCTCAGGAGGGATGGTAAGTGTGTAATTTATTATCCTCCAGTCTCTTCTTGGGATTATGGGCACATATACACACACACCTGATGTGTTTTCAAGCCACAAATTGAGGGACTCCAACTGTGCAGTCAGCCATGTGGGATTTGGTCTCCTTAACCACTGCATTACTGGCTGGCCCAATTACTATTTTTCAAATCTTATCGCACTGTTAATGAATCACTCATGAAAATGAGAGACTTGTTGAGTTCCAGTGGAATGACTTAGTGAATTCTCATATATTGCTGGAGTGGAGGGTGGGCTGTTTTGATTCTTCTCCCATAGTAGATGTTTGCCATTGGGTCTAGTATCCTTCAGATGGGAAGAAACTGGAGAGGGGATGAGAGACTGAGATGTTTGGTGTCTTGGGCACCTGGGTTGGATGTTATAGTTGGCTCAAGTTTTCCATGTCAGTACCATTCTGGCTTTGGACGTTCTTTCTTGTTTTTGCTTCCATTTGTACCTCTCACAATTGAAGTTTGTAGTTGGTTTCCGAGGCTTGAATTTCCACACTTCATAATTTGAAGTTTTTATTTTTTTTTATATTATTAGCTGTCTTAAAGTGAATGAAAGAAATATCCCCTGCTCCTCATGACTCCAGCCTGTCTCACTTTATTAAAACTCCTAGGCCGAACTCATCCTAGCTTCCTGAGAGAGAAAATTCAGATATAAAAATGTTCAATATTTAGTCTCAATTCCTCTAGAAGCATATAGTTTACAGACCATGTCAAATGGCTTGAACTGATATCCTTAAGCGAACATCTCATTTCTAATTGGTTTTACCTAGCTGGAAATACTTGTCATTTGTGGATTGTAGGCTTCTGGCATTTTGTTACAAACTGTACCCACAATTCACCCAAGATGACCATAGAGTCATTGTCAGACAGAAGTGCAATTCCCCAGAGACATCCTTGAAATAGTGATAGGTGAGCTCCCATTGCACTATTTCTTTCTGCCTGGAGCCTTTCTAAGATATTGTACTCCTTCTTTCTTTCTTTTTATTTCTTCCTATCTTCTTATTTCTTCTTTCTTTCCTCCTCTTTTGTTCTTTCTTTCCTTTCTTCTTCTTTTTCTGTTTTTCTTTCTCACTCTTTCTTCTTTCTCTCTCTCTTTTTCTTCTTTCATTCTTTTGTTTATTTATTTTTTTACTTTTTTGTAGAGTGTTCTTGCTTCAGGGCATGTGTGCTCACTGGAGAGACAGAGAGAGACAAAGAGATGAAAAGCGAGGAATCATCTCCGGGAGTGGGGGTGTTGGCCACATCACAGTCCCTTCTCATCCACTCTCCTCTTGAGATTTTGAGCATGCACACATGCACACGTACTCAGCATGTGTTTCAAACCCCCGGGTCTGGGACTCAAACCACAGTTGGTCATGTGGGAGTCTAGTGCCTCAATCACCACTGCACCTGCTGGCCTCATATTTTTACTTTTTTTTTTTTTTTTTTTTGAGCTATAGGGCACGTGCGCTCGCCAGATAGACAGAGAGAGACATAGAGACAGAAAGCGAGAAATCACCCTCCAGGGGGGATGGTCACGCCGCAATCCCTTCTCCTCCATTCTCCTCTCGGGATCTTGGGCACGCACGCACACGCGCCCGGCGTGAGTTTTAAGCCACCGGGTCCGGGACGCGAACCGTGGTCAACTACATGGGAGTCCAGCGACATAGCCATTATGCTAACTGCTGGTTCCCATATTTTTGCTTTTAAAATAAAGGTTTATTGGATTGGCCTCACAGCTTGGCAGTTACAATGAGCCAGATCCCATATGGCCTACCGTGCAGTTTGAATCCTGGCTCTGTGACTTTAAAAACACTCTGGGCAGGAGCCAGCAGGTGTCGTGGTGGTTAAGGTGCTAGACACTGAAATGATTGACAATAGTTCAAGTACCGGACACAGAAGCTTGAAATCACTCCAGGTGCATATGTTTGCGAGCCCAAAATCCCAAGAGCGGAATGGAGAAGGGACTGCAGCAGGGTCACTTTCCAGGGCTGACTTCTCAATTTCCCTCTCTCTGCCTCTCTCTGGCAAATGCACACATGGCATGACAAAAATTTAACAAAAATAAATAAATAAACCACTCTGGTCAAGTTGTGTGTTTGCCCAAAAATGCCAACAGGATGGAGCAATGGAAGAGAAGAGATTGAGCCATGACTGAACTCCATTGGAGCTGCTTCCTCCCTCACTGTCTGTCCCTGTCTCCCTCTGTCTCTCACTGGTGAGTACATGTGCTCTCTGGCAAAATAAATTAAAGTTTGTTTATTTCTTCCATGAAAGATAGAGACAGAGAGTGAGACAGAGAGAGACAACACCCTCACAGGGTCCTCACACCACAAGCCACCCTTAGCTTCCACCAGCTTAGATCATAGGCATGCACATGCATTTACACATAGTTCATACAAAGTGGCCCTGGGAAATGAACCCAGGATTTTCTTATGTAAGTGAAGTTGTGTTATCACTACACCATCATTTGGCCTGGTAACCCTTCTTTCTAAGATCGTATAGCATCCTGGCAACTGACAATCTATGGTCTGAGAATAACAAAAGAAAACCTGGATAGGGCTCTCTACCTCCTCTCCCCAGATCTTATTACTTTTTATGAAATAGAAGAGAATGAATGTAATGATGGTTTAGGATGCTTAGAATGTCAAAGTACTGATATTAAAGTGTCATGACATTTTTGCTCATCCCCTGAATTTCAGATCACCTCAGGAGGCTAAATTTATAATCTCAAACCTGGGAGTAAGCACACAATTCCCACTAAATCAGGAAGGAAATGAATGAAAGACTGAATTTCAGCCCTTCTTAAGATTAAACTATTTAATTATTTCCTTTGGAATATGCAGTACATTAGTGATAAATCCACATCTTATGAATGGCATTATCTATGAGACTAAAACAAATTGGTTTCTTTAAGGTGTGTTGACATGCTTTCAAGATCTGGTTTCCCATGAGGCCCTGGTTTAGGCAGTTCTGCAGTGACTATGGAAGGAAAATCAAGTACGTGGGAGACAATATGGCATAATTACATTAATTCCAGAGAAAAACACTATTTCTCTGCCATAGGCAAATTTGTTTCTCTAGCCTGGACCTTTTCTAGGAACACCAGACTCATACCTACTCTTTATATATATGTTATGTTATACACACACACACACACACACACACACACATTATGATTTACATTCAATCACTGTACATCTTTTTAAACATTTTATTATTTAATTTTATTTTAAATTTGCTACAGGTCACATGCATTCACCAGAGAGTGAGAGAGAAAGTGAGAAAGCAAGCCACCAGGTACAGGCCTTGCACTGCAGTTGGTCATGTTGGCAGTCCAGCACCTTAACCACCTTGCCACCTGCTGGCTTCTAATCACTATATATTTTTACAGTGTACAACATGGCTTTCCCCAGAACAAATACAGTGCATATCACTAAGACAAAGACATTACTATATACATTATCATCAGTAAATAACTTTATTTTTGTCAAGTAAATGTATTGTTTGTTTTTCCCTTGTTCCTCTCCCTCCCACTGTTACCCACCCCCTTACCCCTCCCTTACTATTTCTAGTATCTACAGTTGCCATCCTTACTATTACACCTTCCAATCTTTTACTTTCTACTACAGAGTACAGACATTTGGTATATATTGAGCAGTGACATATGACGTTTATCTTTCTTTTTTTATTTAGAATTATTTCATTTAACTTTATTAGTTTATTTTAATTTGACCAGAGATGGAAAGAGCAAGAGAGCAAAAAGCAAGAGAGAGAGAGATAGTGAGAAAGCAAGCTGCCAGGTCCGGGACTCAAACTGTGGTCAACCATGTGGGAGTCCGGCATCCTTAAACACCATACCACCTGCCAGCCCACAAAGTCTATCTTTCGGGAACCAGCAGTTAGTGTAATGGCTATGTCGCTGGATTCCCACGTAGTTGACCGCGGTTCACGTCCCGGACCCAGTGGCTTAAAACTCACGCCAGGCGCATGTGTGTGCGTGCCCAAGATCCTGAGAGGAGAATGGAGGAGAAGGGATTGAGGCGTGACCATCCCCCCGGGGGATGATTTCTCGCTTTCTGTCTCTATGTCTCTCTCTGTCTGTCTGGCGAGCGCATGCGCCCTATAGCGAAAAAAACCTCTCCAAAAAAAAAAAAAAAAAAAGAAACAAAGTCTATCTTTCATATTCTGTCTTGCTTCATTTAGCATTAACTGTTCCATATTCATCCACTGTGTATCAAATGTCAGAGTCTCATTGTTTTTTTAAGACTGAGGCCTACTGAACTTTTTATTTGGATTTCTAATAAGCATCTCAAATTTAGTATGTCCAAAACCTAGTCCTCCCTTAGACTTCCTGGTATCAATTAATGGAAACTCCATCTTTCAAGCTATTTAGTTAAAAACAAACTTGAGCTCATCCTTAATTGTTCTCTTTTTCACCCCATATCCAATAAGTTTGCAAACCCAGTCTACTTTGCATTCAAAACAAATTCAGAAAATGTATCTCACCAACTCTACTCTTTCCTCCATAGTCCAAGCCTCTATCATTTCATTTTTTAAAAATATTTGGAATTTATTCTAAGGACAAAACCATTGAAGGTCTTAAGCAAGTGAATGATCTAAGCTATTTTTAAAAAGAATTATTATTTTTATTTGTTTATTATTATTATCATTTTCACATGAGTTCTGCCAGAGAAAGACATAGAGAGAAAGAGAGAAAGAGAGAGGGAGAGTGAGACAGCAAGCCACCAGGTCCAGGACTCGAACCATGCTTGGCCATGTGGGAATTCCAGCGCCTTAACCACCATGCTACCTGCTGGTCCCTCTAAGCTGTTTTTTAAATTTATATGTTATTATTATTATTATTATTATTCATACATTAAACCACTATACATCATAAAATAGCTTTACTGAGATATAATTTCCAAACTACAAATTGAATAATTTTTAGTACATTAACACAGTTTTTTGTTTGTTTGTTTGTTTTTTTAGGGGGAGTTTTATGCACAGTTTTAAAAACATCACCAAAATCAATGTTGGAACATTTGTATCACCCCCAAAATAAACCTTGTACCCTTTAGCTATCATCTGCCTACTTTTCCATCTCCCCTCACTCTACATTCTTAAGCAACCACTGATCTACCTTTTTGTCTCTATAGATTTATCTCTTCTTGACATTTCATATAAACCGGTCATACACTATGTGGTCTTTGTGACTGGCTTCTTTCATTTGGCAAAATGTTTTCACACTTCATCCATGTTGTAACATGGATCAGTACTTAATTTATTTTTATGTCCAAATAATATTCCATTTTGTGTATATGCCACATTTTATTGACCCATTCATCAATTGGTGGTCATTTGGATCATTTGTGTCTTTAGGGCTATTATGAAGAATGCTGCCATAAACATTTATGTGCAAGTATTTTGAGTGGAAATATGTTTTCATTTCTTTTGGGTATTGCCTAGGAGTGGATGTGCTGGGTCATGATAAGTTTCATCTTTTGAGAAACTACCATGCTGTTTTGTAACTTCATCATTTGCCTGAATTATTTCAATAGATTCCTAACCATCTCTCTACTTCTGCTTATGCCTCCCTTCCATTTACTTTTACACAGTAGCCAGGGTGATGCGGTTACAACCTAAGTCAGAAATAACACCTCAGTCTCCTAGAGTACAAGACAAAGTTCTTGAATCTCTCTATGATTTGGTCTCTCAGTTACCTCCCTGACTTCATGACCCTATTGTTTTCCCCTGCATGTACTGTGCTGTAGTCACAAAGCCCACTTCTCTTTTTCTCTATTATGCAAGGTACCCTGTCACCTTAAGAGTTTTTGCAGTTGCTGATTCCCTTGCCTTGAAGGCTTTTTTCCCAGATATTTGCATGGTTGCTTCAATACTTCCTTCTTTCTGTTGCTAAAATGCCACCCACTCAGTGAGATCTTTCATGGCCACATTATTTTTACCTCCTTCTCTCCAAACATGTCATATCACTCCTTCTTTTCTTTATCTTTTTCTTTGACAAAGTTATCTTATTTATCTTGTTTATTTTCTGTATTATGCATCAGAGTGAAAGTTCTATGCGAGTAGGGATTTTTATACATTTTGCTCATGTTTACTATTACATGCTCAATACCTAGATCATATCTGTCCCATAGTATTGCTTCACCAAATACCTGAATGAATAAGTGGATGAATAATCAGGTAAATGAATGAACAATGAAGAAAATGAACTTTGGAGTCCGACAGACTTGGTTTCAAATTTCAGCTCTGTCACTTTCTAATAGTATAACCTTGGGTAAGTTTCTTTGAGCTTCAATTTCTTGCATGACTCACAAGGATGATGTAAGGATTTTAATGAGATCATCTATGAGAAGCCCTCAGTATATTTCTTGGCATAAAGAAAGTGTGACACATTAAAAATAATAATTTTATAATATTTTCTGAAACGCATATTTAAAATCACAGGCATTCTTAAGCCATGTCCTGGATGAGGCTAAACATGGCATCCTCAGATGTAAAGTGTCAAGACTATTGAATCAGCAAGGGATTATGAAGATTCTGGGGGATTATGAGGTTTCCCTTGGGCACCTTGTCCATTTTCACAATTTTTAAAAATTTATTTTTAAATTTTCATTTAATTGCTATATATCTTTACAGTGTATGACATGTTTGTTCTCAGCATGAATACAGTGCGTGTTAGTCAAGTCAATGACATTACCATATATATTATCATCAGCAGATAACTTTCCAGTTTTGTGTCTATTAAATTTGTCTGCACTCTATAGCAGAAATGGAAAGATTGGAAGGTATAATAGCAGGGAGGGCAACAGTAGATACTAGAGAGAGTGTTGGGGAATAATGGGCAGTGGGTAATAGGGTATGGGAGAGAAGGGAACACGGAAAAACAAACAACACATCTAATAGTCACTGTTTCCAGTTTAAACACCACCTCTGAGTGATCTATTTGAGAATATATGAGGCTTCTCCTGCATTATCCTCATTACCAAAACAGATAAAGACATGGAAAAAAGGAAAACTACAGACTAATATCTGTGATGAATATAGATGGAAAAATTATCAAAAAGATGCTTGCAAATCATATCCAAAAACATACAAAAAAGATGATTCATCATGACCAGATAGGCTTTATTCCAGGGCTGTGAGGGTGGTTCAATATATGCAAGACCATAAACATAATACATCATATTAACAGAAAGAAAGATTAAAAACCATATGATCATTTCAATTGATGCAGAGAAAGCATTTGACAAAATACAACATCTCTTCATGATTAAAACTCTTAGCAAGCTTGGTATAGAAGGGTCATTTCTCAACACAGTAAGAGCCATATATAGAAAAACCTATAACTATCATTATACTGAATGGGGAAAAGCTAAAAGCCTTTCCCATAAAAATTGGTACTAGACAAGGCTGCCCACTTTTTCCACTCCTTTTCAATATATTGGTGTAAGTCTTAGCCAATGAGATCAGAAAAGAAAATACTATACAAGGGATTCAAATAGGCAAAGAAGAGTTGAAAACTTCTTTATTTGTAGGTGACATGATAGTATACTTAGAAGACCCAAAGGTTTCCATGGAAAACCTTCTAGAAATAATAAATGAATACAGTAAAGTGGCAGGATACAAAATCAACATTCAAAATCTAAACAGTTGACTGAAGTATAACTGAAGAAAGGAATCCCTTTTACCAGAGCCACAAAATGTGTACGATACTTAGGGATAAACCTAACAAAGGAAGTCAAAGACCTTTACAAAGAAAACTATGAAAATCTTAAAAATGATATTGAAAATGACACAAAAAAGTGGAAGGACACCCCATGTTCTTGAATTGGAAGAATTAATATCAAAATGGCAACTCTACCCAAATTTAACACAATTCCAATCAAATTACCAGAGGTGTTCTTCACAGATCTAGAAAAGACAATCATAGAATTTGTCTGGGATCATAAAGGACCTAATATTGAAAAAGCAATCCTATGCAAAAATAGAGGAGTGGGTGGCATCTCACTCCCTGACCCCAAAATATACTATAAAGCTGTGATAATCAAAACAGCATTGTATTGGCATTAAAACAGACAGGTGGACCAATGGAAAAGAATAGAGACCCCAGAAATAAAATCAAAAACACAGCCGACAGATCTTTGACAAAAGATACCAATCAATCCAGTGGAAGAAGGAAAAACTCTTTGGCAAGTGGTGCTGGGAAAACTGGGTACCTACTTGTAAAAAGATGAAACTGGATCACCATCTTTCACCATTAACAAAAATCAACTCAAAATGGATCAAAGATATAAACCTAAGACCTCAAACTATAAAACTACTGATGTAAAACACTGGGGAAACTCTGAGAGACATTGGAGTAAGTGAAGATTTCTTAAATAAGACCCCCAAAGCACAGGCAATAATCCACAAAATAGGTAAGTGAAATTATATCAGATTAAGAAGTTTCTGCACAGCAATGAACACAGTAATTAGTGTGAATCAACAACCCTCAGAATGGGAAAATATTTTTGTAAGGTATACCTCAGACAACCAGAATACACAGAGAACTCAAGTGCCTTACTCGAATAAATATGATTAACCCAATTAAAAGATGGGGAAATGAGCTGAACAAAAATCTCTCTGAGGAAGACATATGAACAGCCAAAAAGTATATGAGGAAATGCTCAACATCCCTCATCATAAGGGTGATGCATATTAAAACCACAATGGGATACCACCTAACCCCTGTCAGAATGGCAAAGATTAAAATAAAAAAGTTAAGTGCTGGAAGGGTTGTGGTGAAAGGGGACCTCTCCTACACTGTTAGTGGGAATGTAAATTGGTCCAGCCACGGTGGAAAAAAATATGGATTTTTCAAAGACCTACAAATAGAACTACCATATGATCCAGCCATCCCACTCCTGGGTATCTACCCAAAAGACAGAGGAATGCTCAGTCAGAAAAGAGTTTGCACACCAATGTTTATTGTGGCATTACTCACGATTGCTAAGACATGGAACCAACCCAATGTCCATGAACAAATGAATGGATTGAAAAAGTGTGCGACATATACTCTATGGAATACTATTCAGCCATAAAAATCCAAGACCTTGACATTTGATAGAAAATGGTTGGATATGGAAGATTTATTGCTAAGTGAAGCAAGCCAGGCTATGAAAGTATATTGTATGTCTCCACTTAATATATACTGACTTTCCACACTCTACAGTGAAGGTGAAGATGGAAAGATTGGAGGACATAAAAGTAGTGAAAATAGTTATGGACACTGTAGACAGTGTGGAAGGAGTGTGAGAGAAAGGAAGAGTATAGGGAAGGAAATCAGGGAGGAAAAATAGGCAAAAGATTTGTGAGACACAGAAATGGTTTATTACCTGCTGATGAAAATGTGTATACTATTCTCAACTGGACTAGTCTGAGATGTATTTCATGTTGGGTAAATTCTCTTTATAAGTCAAATTTGTATAGCGATCAAATGTTTAAAAGAATAATAATAATAAAGAATATATGAGGCTTCCTCTGATTCCAGCTATATTTAAGGTCTATTTACCTCTACCCAGTGCTTATACACCTGGTCTGGCTAAATCATGATTCCTAGAGATAGCTACCTCCACTGTTGCCATGGTGACCATCTTGCAACAAGAGGATCCTTGAAAGAATATGCTCTATCCTGAGATGGATACCGAACTTGAGCTGGCTGTGAAATATTGCTTTCCTTGACCAAAAACGAAGATTTTCTGCTGAGACTTCTTCTTCCCATTCATTTCTATCTCTATGCACTAAGTGTCTAGACAGGTCCAAGTGAACAGGATCCAAACATCTGAATATGATTAGGTTCAGAATATTCCTCTATTCCCACTGAATCTGATGCACAAAGAGTGAAACATGAAACAGAAGAGAGACCGCAAATCACCTCCTTCTGCACGCCTCTGAACACTCAGATTGAACTTGAAGAATTAGGAAGAAACACATCATCCATGACATGAATAGAAATCAACACAGGGTCACAAGAAATATGGGAAAGCAAGAAAATACCTCTTCTCCAAGGGAAAAGAATAACTCCTCTTCATCCTCAGACATTACAATGAAACTCACAAAAATACCACATAAATAATTTAGAATATTCATAGTGACAAAGCTAATAGAGATGGAAGAGAAGAGAGACAATGAACTGCAGAAGAGGCAGGAGAAAGAAACCAATGAGTTCCAGGAGGTGAAGAAATTCTTGCAAGGTCTGAAAGAAGAAATAAATACCATAAAAATAATCAAATGGAACTGTTAGAGATGAAAGCTATAATAAAGAAAATCAAAATCTCCCTTGAAAGCAGACTAGATCATACAGAAATTCAAATCTCAGATGTAGAAGATAGAATCTCTGGCCTAGAAAAATCCACCATGAAGACTGAGAAAATTGTCCAAGAAAAAATGAGAATAATATACAACAAACACTAGTTACCATCGAATGTCTAAACATCGGATAATTGGTATTTCAGAAGGTGAAGAGACTCATAATGGCATTGATAATCTATTCCATGAAATCCTGAAAGAAAACTTTCCAAACCTATAGAGACATTCAAAGATCCAGGCTCAAGAAATACAAAGGACCCCACATAGAATCAACCCAAGAAGAACTTCTCCAAGACATATTATAGGGGACCAGCAGTTGGCGTAATGGCCATGTTGCTGGACTCTCATGTAGTAGACTGTGTTTCAAGTCCCAGACCAAGTGGCTTAAACTCACAGTAGGCACGTGTGCATGCGTGCCCAAGATCCAGAGAAGAGAATGGAGGAGAAGGGATTATGGCATGGCCATCCTCCTTGGGGGGTGATTTCTCACTTTCTGTCTCTCTGTGTTGCACTGTCTTTCTGGCGAGCAAATGCGCCCTATAGCAAAAACCTCTCCAAAAAAATTTAAAAAGACACATTATAGCCAGCTTGAGTAAAACCACAGACAAAGACAAGATACTAAGATTGGCAAGAGAGAAATGTCAAGTTACCTACAAAGGCTATCTCATCAATCTAACAGTAGACCTCTCATCAGAACAATGTGAGCAAGGGAAGAATGGGAAAATTCACAGTGTTAAGGAAAAAGCAATTTCAACTGACAATACTGTACCCAGCAAGATTATCCTTCATGTGGGAAGAAAACACAAGAATATTCTCAGATAAACAAAACCTGAAAGAATTTACCAACACCAGACCAGATCTCCAAGAAGTTCTGCAGGGAGTGCTCTACCAGGAAAATTAAATACAGGCACACAAAAATAAGAGTTCAAACACTAAGAAAATGGCCAACTTAATCATAGAGACATGTCTGGAGTTGAATATTATATCCCAGAATTTAATCACAAAGATTGGACCACAACAGAAGATAGATTAAGTATGTGAGACTGAACTAGTGAAATAGAATTTTATGACTTCTGACTAAAACATTGCTGATTTTCTTGTAGGCTTTGTTTTCCAGTTTTAAGGATTTTGTACTGTCTAGAGCTGCTGATAGGTTCATTCGTATACCTACTATTTGAACAAAATCCTAACCTGTCCCCTGGCATTAAGTTTTAAGCAAAGTTCTTTAGCCTTTCTTTGATTTATTAAAGCTAAAACTGTCTTTAAATTTAAAAATATATTAAAAAATACCTATTTAATGACCGTAGTAAGCCATATAGATAGCATCAGCTAGGTGCTAGCTTATAGTATATTCATTCTACTCAGAGTTTCAGGCCTAAAGTCAGACATATATTCACAGATATGTATATGCCAGCTGAACTTGCTATTGCAAGTAATTAGATTATTTAGATTTTGTGAGTCAATAAAATGTGGGGGGAAAAAGGAATGGAAAACAATTGTAGACACCAGAGAAAGTGTGGGAGGAGGGAGGGAAATGGCAGAGGGTGAGAAATAGGGGTAAATATATATATATACATATACATATATATATATATATATATATATATATATATATATATACACATATGTATATATATGAAACTAGAAATGGAAAATTATTGATGATAACATGTATGATTAAGCCACTATGCAGTATATTCTGGATGGGAAATCACATCTTTTTTTTCTGATTCTTTCTCTATATAGGCCTTTTATTTCATCTATCAGACCAGCTCTGCAGCTGTGCTTACCTTGAGACTATGTCCCCACTGGATGCTCAATCACAGGCCAAACCAGTCAGGGACATCGCCACGTCAGAGGTCGCTACTCTGCTTCTGCTGCTGGCTTTTCATGAATTCGCTCTGGACTTGGTCAGCAGGGTCTCCTTCAGGGCTCTGCTCTTTCTTGGGAAACAGATCTGGGAATCTGAAGGTCTGTCCATGGCCAACTGCATGTAGGCGACCTTGTAGTCTGATTTATTTTTCCTGATGTTTCTATAATCCCTCTTCCTGTTGGAGCCATGCTGCACCCGTCTCCGCACAGCAGCCACGGGCACATTGTAAATGCACTCATGATAATTCCTGAGGTCCACCCTGGTCATTCTGGAATCCTTTTGGGCTTACTAAATGGGGATCTGGAACTACATGGTATCTTCGTGCTGGGCCATGCCAGGCCGCACCAGCTGAATAAAGAAGTTGGTTAGGAACAGGAGGAGTTGGGGGCACCCAGCTGGTACAAAGGGTATGGCACATTTTGCGCCATGGCAGCTGAAGGCCGGGAAATCATATTTTGTATGCTGTGACGATGCTCAGGGAATTAATGCAAATTAATTAATTAATGAAAACATGTTTCAGAAGAAAATTACAGTGCACTTGTCACTAGATTCTAGCTTTGTCCATATGTTTAGTTTAAGGTATTTTGTGAATCAATAAAATGTGGAGAAAAAGTTTAGTATGGAAGGGAGAGAAGGGAAAAGGGAAGGAAAATAACAAGTATGCTTAATTGACAAAAAAATGAGAAGTTATTTGCTGATAAGTTATAGAGTAATATCTTTGGCTTAATTGACATGCATAATATTTGTGCTGGAAAAAGAAATGTTGTACACCATAAAGATGTGATTAAATGTAAATAAGTAAGTAAATTTAAAAAAAAAAAGGATCTGCTCAGAAAAATGTGTAGGCCTAAGCTTTCCAGAATCTCATCAGGAAGCAACAGTAACTGATTTCTATACCCAGCACCAACCAGCAGGGGCTCAGAACCATTATAATGTGGCATTTGAGGGACAAAATATATACTGGTGATATCATAGTATCGTGTTTTGCAAACTTGAGCCTGCCTCAGAATCACATGAATGTCTTACCAAAATACCAATTGTCAGTCTCTGCCTAGGAATCAGTAGGTCTTGGATGGAGCCTAAGAATTTGCATTTGTAACAAGTTCCCAGGTGATGCTGATATTGCTGGAGAGCTGGGGAAACACTCTTCAAGAACCACTGCTCTGGGACCAGCAGATGGCATAATGGCTATGTCACTGAACTCCCATGTAGTCGACTGTGGCTCGAGTCCCGGACGCGGTGGCTTAAACTCATACTGGGGACATGTGTGTGCATGCCCAAGATTCTGAGAGGAGAATGGAGGAGAAGGGATTGCAGCGTGGCCATCCCCCCGGGGGGTGATTTCTCACTTTCTGTCTCTCTGTCTCTCTCTGTCTTTCTGGTGAGTGCACTCGCCCTATAGCAAAAACCTCTCCCCAAAAAAGAAAAAAAGAACTACTGCTCTGGTACAATCACATAATCATCCCTAAGTGCAAGAGTTTGATTCATTAAGTTTGGGGCCCAGATCAGGAATCTCTACTTTAGGCAAGCACTCTGCAGGTGTTCTATGGACTTATCACACTTTATGATGCCTGGTTTAGATACCCAAGCCCCATGCTGTATGAGTACATTCTGGAGTGACACTTGAGAATCCATGTGTTTAAGAAGCTCCCAAATGGTTCTAATGCACAATAAAGTTTGAAAGCCATTATTTTCCCTGTTCTCAGCTAGCTAGACTGATGAAATAGCACTTATCTGCCCTTTGTAAAGCATAGCTGGGTGATGTAAAGGGTATGATAAAGACTATCCACATCTGCTAGTGAGAGCTCGCATAGAAAAGACCTTTCAGAATAATGCTTGTGAGGACCATTATGTGGGTAGGAGCAGTGGAGGAGGATGGAGAGGGCAGTTAAGTAGCTATAAGGCCCAAGCAAGTCTTGAAAGGGAGGTCAACTTTTGGTATCTTTGGCCAGAACCACTCTTATACCAATATATGTAGGCAGACTCCTGTTTGTGTCTCAAGACTCTGCTTGGAAGCATCTGTTGTCTTGCAGTGACCTGGACAGCTTCCCTGGAGCCAACTTTAAGTTGTCCATTGAACACCTCCTCATAGAGGATTCTAAAGAAGAAAGGTTGGAAATAATCTTAGAGATCATATACCTAACCTCCCCCTCATGGCATGATGGATGTGGACACTGAATCCAAAAGATAGGAAAGGACCTGAGAGATAATAATAGCTTGCACCCATGCCAGAAAGGGAATCTTTCACCTAATTTAATAATGACAGCTAGAAATTGCTCTAGCACTCTATAATATATACACCTTGTTGTGTAATAATTACCATAATTCCATTAACTGAGCACTACTATTATCCCCCTTTACATCTTCCACTACACTCTGAAACCTAGAGAGGCTTTGGCATCTGACTGTATGTGTGCACTTGAATAGAGGTTGTTACAAAGGCAGTGAGCTGGATAAAACAATAAACAATGTCAGTATGCCAAGTAAACAATGGCAGTCCCCTGATTAGTCAGACCAGTAAATTCCCACCACCTAGCAACCATGTTTGGGGAGGAGGATTGGTAGCTATTTCATGACAAAGGACTGGGAGAAAAGGGGATAAAGTGGCTGCCCACCAGGTGACTGCACATATACAGCGAAGGGAGAAGGAGCCAGTTACACACAGAGAAGAGGCCTTTCCTCAGTTTATAGGTAGGGAAAAGGCAGCTATAAAATTGAACCTGTATGAGACAGGGTTATATAAAAGAAGATTCTCATATTCTCATAGCAAGTTAGCAGTGACGAATGTCAGGAATGGGGGCTTTGACACAGCTACAGTGGGGCCAGACTAGGATCTGAGCTTAGAACTGTCTGAAGCAGAAGATTCTGCTTTAATTTTACATCAGAGGGCCATGTGGTGGTACAGTGGTAAAATGTGATGCTTTGTGAAGCTGGCCTACATGGGAAGGTTCTAGGTTTGTGTCTGGAGATCTCTCTGAGCATACCAGGCACACATGTGTCCATGATTCAGGGCTGGCTCTGGCTGGGGATGGATTTAAATGTGAATACCATGTTGGGTATGCTGTGTTTCTTTTGCTTGCTCTTTCATGAAAGAAATACACAAACTTTGAAAATTTTAATATTACACCTGTGGGTCCTACAATTTAGGGTGCCTCAGAATGACCTGGGGTGCCAGGTACACATGCATGCCCCTAAGCCCAACTCACAGAAATTCTGATCCAGAAGGTCCTGGGTGGGGTCCAGGAATTTGCATTTTTCAAATGGCTTCTCCAGGAGATTCTAATGCAGCTAGTCCACTATCCATAATTTGAGATATAGTATCTTGGACATTTTAGCCATGAAATGGCAGTCATTATCAACGTCCTTCCAATGAGGATCCACATCTTCCCTGGAAGCCCAATGTCTTCAGCTCTGTTCACTACCGTGATGAGAAGAGTGCTGCACTTCAGAGTCTTCAGAACCTAGTGCTCTGACCAGAGGTCCCAATTCATAGCCCTTTCATTTTAATATAAAAACTTATAAAGTGATCACAGATGTCCCATAAACACTGAAAAGCCATTAGTATTTCTTAAATATTGTGATTCATACATGGTAAAAAAAATTCAAAAAGGTCAAAAAAGCACAAAGTTAATTATGGAGACTTCTTTTTTACCACCCATCTTGTTTTTGTTTTTTGTTTTTTTCTTTTTAACTTTTTGCCATAGAGTGCATTTGCTCACCAGAGACAGTGAGAGGAAAAGTGAGAAATCACCCCCTAGCAGGAATGGCCACATGGAAATCTTTTCTCCTCTATTCTCCTCCTGGGATTTTAGGCATGCATGCACAAAGGCCCAGTGTGATTTTCAAGCAAGTAGGTCTGGGACTTGAGCCATGGTCAGCCATGTGGGAGTCCAGTGCCTTAACAACCCACGCTACCTGCTGGCTCATTACCTCCCATCTTTTTTTTTTTTTTTTTTTTTTTGAGAGGTTTTTGCTATAGGGTACGTGCGCTCACCAGACAGACGGAGAGAGACAGAGAGATAGAAAGTGAGAAATCACCCCCCAGGGGGGATGGTCACGCAGCAATCCCTTCTCCTCCATTCTCCTCTCGGGATCTTGGGCACGCACGCACATGTGCCTGGCGAGAGTTTTAAGCCACCGGGTCCGGGACATGAACCATGGTCGACTACGTGGGAGTCCAGCGACAAAGCCATTACGTTAACTGCTGGTCCCAAATCGTGTGTGTTGAGACAGACAGACAGAGAGAGAGAGAGAGATGTACTCGATGCCACAATCCTCCAGCCTCCATAGTTTTTTTCCATATAGTGGGTGCCACCACACCCCCTCCCATCTTGTAAAGAAAACCACTATTAACATTGTCTTTTTGAACTGGCCATGTGGCCTAATGGGTACAAGAGTCAGAATCTACATGAACAATTGTGGTTTGAATCCTATCCTCGGTGGCTTGAAAAACATGCTGGGAGTGTATGCATGAATGCCCCAAATCCTAGCAAGATGGAGAAATGGGGGAGAAGGGATTGCAACCCATTACAGGGGGGCTTTCTCCTTCTTCCTCACTCTCTTTTTGACTCTCTCCCTGTTGAGCACATTTGTCCTCTGGCAATTAAAAAATAATATTTTGCATACCCCTCCAATTTTTTTCTTTGACAGCTACTCCAACTGACTTTGGTGAATATGTTTTAAATCTGCTTGCTGTCCACAGGTCAATAATTAGAGAAAGTGGTGTGGTGATTAAGGTAGCTGGACTCCCACATGGCTGACCATGACTTGAGTCCTGGACCTGGCAGCTTGCTTTCTCACTTTCTTTCTCTCTGTCTCTCTCTGGCCAATTTCAAAAAAAAAAAAAAATTACAATGAATAATATAAAATGGTTCTAATATATATATATATATATATATATATATATATATATATATATATATATTTTAGAGTTAACTGTGGGTGTACCCTATGTATGTGCTAGTCACTTTACACATATTTTCTCATTTAATCCTTACAATAACCAGGTGAAGTCAGATAGTATTATTATCTTCACTTTATACGTAAGAAAATGAGACTCAGAGTGGTTAAGTAACTTGCCCACATCCACACAGAGATGCATGATGGAACTAGAACCCAACTAATTCTGAGTCTAGAGCCTATACCTTTAACCACTCAGCATTACTGCTTCTTGGAAGCATATAATAATAAAAAGTAATATATATTAAATTTACCCGTGCGTACCAGGCAGTGTTCTAAGCACTTTATCTGCATTTCCTGTTTTTAACTCTTACAAGAATCTGTTGAGTTGGGCATTATTTTTATTCCCATTTTAAAGATAAGGAAACAGAAGCACAGAGAATTAAAGTAACTTGACCAAGACCTCATAGCTGGTAACAAAAAGAACTGGGAGAAAACTTGGCAGTATGACTTCAGTGACTTTATGCTTACCCACAATGTCATGTGACCTCTTTAAGCAGAAAGAGCACATAAATAAGTGTCTGAAGACTTTCAAGCTCACAGCTGCTAAATTTACACATAACTGCTCCTGGAGCATCCTGCCCAGAATACCCCATCACAGAAACTTTGACACCTCCTTGATGCTTTTATATATCCCCAAACTCCCTTACTGTGAACCTCTGGGACAAGCTCTCCCTGGCCACACTGTATCTACCTTACTGATCTTCAATGCCTATCTATGATGACCCATCTCTCATCATGATAATTACCCTACAAACTACTCTGTTCCTATGGCTTTCTGGGTTTTCAGTCCCTGAATTGGCTTTTCATGCAATCTCTGGACATTACACTTAAATTTGAGACTCTCTATATTACCCCATCTTTATTTTTCTCCAGTGGAATCTGACTTGGCCAGTCCTCCAGTTTTTACCGTCCAACTTTTCTCTGGGTAGGAATGTTCCCTCTGTCTCTAGCCCTGCAGGACCAAATGTCAACTCCAGCTGCTTTCCATTTTCCTGAGTCAGCCAACCCCATGCATTGGAGAATCAAACAGGCTGCCTCCAGTTCATGCTTCTCAGGATCATCACTTGCTGTATGGGGGAAGAAAAATGCAGATTTTTATTGGGAAGTGCTCATTGCAACAGTGGTCAGAGCTGCTCCTCTGTTGGTGGTGATAGCCTCAAGGTGCAACTATCAGGGGAATCTCCAGCTCTGCCTCTATGCCACCTTCTGGAGAGAAGAGGAAATGATTCCAGAAAAATGCGATTTAAAACTGCAGCAGTCTTTCTGCATGAGCCAGATTGCAGGGAAATGAAACAGGGTATGTGTTGGGGCGTGGGGGGTGAGGGAGGGATGCATGCTGCTCTAGCAGTTGGTCAGTTCCCTTTCAGGGAGTTCTGCCGAATTTCTGATTACCCTCTCTTAAGACTACTAAAAGAGTAGCAACAGCTGCAATTGGCACAACCCCCCACCCCCGGCTGGGCTCAAATACCCTCCAAGGAAGGGGCTTTGGGCTTTGTAAACAGGAGGGGATTCTTCATAGAAGGTATCTGAGAACTTGGACCCAGAAAACATTCTTTGTTTTTTTGTTTGTTTGTTTTTTTGACATGTTTTTGCTATAGGGTGCGTGCGCTCGCCAGACAGACAGAGAGACAGAGAGACAGAAAGCGAGAAATCACCCCCCAGGGGGGATGGCCATGCCACAATCCCTTCTCCTCCGTTCTCCTCTTGGGATCTTGGGCACGCACGCACACGTGCCCGGCGTGAGTTTTTTTTTTTTTTTTTTTTTTTTTTTTTGGGAGAGGTTTTTCGCTATAGGGCGCGTGCGCTCGCCAGACAGACAGAGAGAGACATAGAGATAGAAAGCGAGAAATCACCCCCCAGGGGGGATGGTCACGCCGCAATCCCTTCTCCTCCATTCTCCTCTCGGGATCTTCGTGCCCGGCGTGAGTTTTAAGCCACTGGGTCCAGGACACGAACCACGGTTGACTACATGGGAGTCCAGTGACATAGCCATCACGCTAACTGCTGGTCCCCAGAAAACATTCTTTGTCTTTGCTAACCTCTAACTTCAGTTTCTTCTCATTCAGTATAGCCTTTCCTGTAATTATGAATATAAGCAACAGCCCACGTTGTTAGCAGTACCTGTGACTAGGGCATTAGTGGAAGTCACAGATTGTTGTGAATCGCATTGCTGTATTACAACATCTTCAAATACTATCTATGCTCATTACAACTTTAAAATTGCAGTAATAGAAACATGAAATTAGATCTCATTATTTAATGTGTGAAAGAGCAACACATATTATAGCACTGGTCCTGTAGCACAACACCTAAGCCTTGTGCATAGAAAGTTGCCACATGGCCCACCATGGTTCAGATCCTAATCCTGGGGTCTTGAAAGGCACACCAGGCACATAGGCACATATGCCCCAAATCCTGATGGGATGGAGAAATGAATTAAAAAGGATCGTAGTATGAGCACACCCCTTTGGGGCTGCTTTCTCTCACTCTCTCTCTGTTGCTCTCTGGCAAATGCATGTGTCCTCTGGCAATAATAAAAAGAAGCACATTTATTACTATATTAAATTAATTGTTGGGAACCAGCAGTTAGCGTAATGGCTATGTCGCTGGACTCCCATGTAGTCGACCGCGGTTCACGTACCGGACCTGGTGGCTTAAAACTCACGCCGGGCACGTGTGCGTGCGTGCCCAAGATCCCGAGAGGAGAATGGAGGAGAAGGGATTGTGGCGTGACCATCCCCCCTGGGGGGTGATTTCTCGCTTTCTGTCTCTATGTCTCTCTCTCTCTCTGTCTGGCGAGCGCACGCACCCTATAGCGAAAAACCTCTCCAAAAAAAAATTAATTGTTAATATTTTTACAATTGTATTTCAGTGTATTAGGTTTCTTTATTTAAATTCCTATGTGCTTTGTTTTAGGCATTTTCAAACATGGTTCTGCGAAGAGGTTCCATCAGCACAGTGGGCCAAAGTTCTCCGTGACACCTAAAAGTCTAAAAATCCAGTTCTTAGGAATCCTATCTAGCTCTGTCCTAAGAACTGGGATGGGTGTATCTGTGCATCTGTGCTGAGGGCTCATGCTGGGAAGACTTAGTGGGGATGGGACTGTGGGGGACTGGTGGTGGAAAGAAACAAGTCCTGGTTGTTAAAACTGCAAGCAGAACAGAACAGCCTTTGGGTGAGAGGCTATCACACCACAAGGCCAGGCCGCATCTCCTCATCGTTGCAGTAGGAGCCCACTCTCCCTCTGTCGCAGAAAACACGCTGAATGTCTCTGCTGCAGATGAAAACCTCATTTCCCATGGCACAATTTGTACCACCAGATGGCGCAATTGTCCGAGCTTGTGGCCAGGAGGAGTCTGCCAAAGAATTTTAGAAGATTGCTATTCAGAATTTGCAGGATTTGTTATCAAGGTCCAGTGAGGACTTTCAGAGCCTTAAAGCATCAAAAATATTCTGGTATCCTGCTTCATGTGTAATTAAAAATGAAACGAAACTTAACTGTGAATTAGTTTTCTGAAACTGCAATCCTATTTCTAGATCTCTGGATTGCAAAATTTTGGATAAAATCTTTGAAATTAAATTTTTTCCTGTGACCCTGATTTCCTGGAGTTCTAAGAGCACGTTTAGTCAGTCTGCCTAAGCAAGAAGCCCAGCACTGCCTGCTGGTAAAGGGGTAACCAGGCCAGATCCTGTACTGGACCTCTACAGGGCCCTGGGCCCCATACCCACTGAGTCACAGTGTGCTGGACACTGGCAAAACCCAGGACATCTGGTAACTACGGCTAGACTCCTGGTAGACTAAGGGGATTTGGGCAGCTTTGTGAACCCTGGCCCAGCCACTTCACATGGCTCAAGCCAGCCCCAGCATGGAGGTAACCCATCCTGTGATTTGGAAAACCAATAACCTTTGAAATACATATAAAAGTCTACATATGGCATTATGCAAATATCCTGGCAAGATGTGATGTCACCCAGGAATCCTACCTCTCAGATTCACCCTGTCCGTGGTCCCCAGCAGGAATCCTGTACTCTTTGTGAAAAAAATAAAATAGAGAGCCAGCTCTGTGGCCTAATGGTTGAGGGAGCTGGAGCCGACAGGCCAACTACAGTCCAAGTCCCAACTCTGAAATTTGAAATAAAACTTTTTTTTTTTTTTTGGAGAGAGAGAAGGCAGCAATCAAGGGGAAAAATAAAGAAGCAAAACATTTAAGGGACACGAAAATTGGATATTATCTGTTGATGATAACATGTATGACAATACCTTTAACTGAACTAATATGCACTGTATTCATGCTGGGAAAATTCATTTTACAAGCTGTAATGATATACAGTGATTGTATGAAATAAAATAATATTCTAAACCAATACCCTAACAAGTACTAACAAGTACTTTTCATGCTTAATATATATCAGGCACCATTCTAAGCTCTTTACATGTAATAAATTATTTATCCCTTACATTAACTCTGACATAGGTAGTATTGTTAATTTCCATTTAAAGATGAGGAAACTGAAGCACAGATAAGTAAATTTGCCTAAGGTCAAACAGCTGGTAAGGGGCAGAGTCAGAATTCAGATTGAGAAAATCTGGCTACATGGTCTGTGAGCCTGTCACTATGCTCTGAATGTCTTTGCCATGTGCTGCCTCTGATGAGCTACCCTTTTAAATTCTGGTTCCTAGTCTCACATTGGATTTTGTTGGCTTCCACCCATTCTGGCTAAGTGTCTTGCTCCTTGCCACCCAGATTGTGATGTGATCATTCTCCATATGGGATGCTTCCTCTTCTCTATCTTTCTCTGTTGAGCACCCTCTCTGCTCTCTAACAAAAAATAAGAAACATAATAATAATCTGTGCCTAGAACAAAAATCTGCTTTACACTTAAGTGTGAAGATTTTTACATGCTGAAGTTTTCAGAAATGCAACTACCACATAAACTGAGGAAAAATTGACAGTTTTGAAGATCCTGCTGCTGATAACCACGCTGCTCCTGGTACTCTAGTCAGTAATACAACGGCCCTGCACACGTGGTGTTTCTATATGTAGGTGCAAGCTTATACCTCTTTCCTTATGTCTTCTAGAGTATTGTGGCCTGAATCTTTACAGATGAAATATGGGATCTACTACATATAATTTCCTGTTATTTCCCTTGTACACTACAGTTAGGCCTCTTTCTCTCCTTCCTCTTCTCCCTCTCCCTCTTTCTCCTTGTGTATACATATGTATGTGTGTATATATATAGATATTCATATGTATGTATACATACAAGGAACATCAAAAAGTTCATGAAAAAATGAATTAAGGTACAAGCTTATTTTTGTGCAAATAAGCTTTTCCTCTTTTTATCAATTGTATGTATGTATGTATTAATATTATTATTATTTTAAAATTTGCTACAGGGTACATGCACTCACCAGAGGGAGAGGGAAAGTGAGAAAGCAAGCCATCAGGTCTGGGACTTGAACTGCATGTGATTGGCCATGTGGGAGTACAGTGCCCCAACCACACCACCTGCTGGCCCCATGAAAAAAAGTGTTGAGTTCCATGCACAATTTTTGTATAATATGCATTTCCATGAACTTTTTGAAGACCTCCCCTCACACATGCAAACACACATACAAATATGTAAAATTATGCATGAATAGATATATTACATTATTGTCTATGACTTTTCCTGTTTCACTTCAGGATACTTGAAGTTGTAGGAAAGTATCTGTTGAAACTGTAAGCACTTACTAAAGTGCTCTATGTTGTTTTGAGTGCTTTATATGAATATCTCACTTAATTATCATAAAACCTGAATGAGATGGATATTATTTTCACTCTTATTTTCAGATTAGGAGACACAGAGAGGTTAGGTATCTTCCCTGAGGTTACATAGCCAGAAAGTGATAGAGCAGTGACCCAAATTCAAACTTGTTCAACTCCAAATTCACTGCACATTCAGTTACTGGCAGTATGATAGATCTGTAACATTTCTTATTGGTTTTAGAGCTGCTCATAATAATTTGAAGGGAAGTGTATTCCAAAATTCTTTAGGGATTTCTGGAAAAAGTATGGGTAGCCCTAGCATGACTGAAAATATCCTTGCATACATTTGAGTATGTTTAACACGCACACACAGAGCCAGCCAGTGACATCAGTTGAATTTAATGGAGTCTTATTTTTAAATTGTGTCTTGTTTCCAATTAGATTGTATAATGCCCCAATGAAGATCTGTGCCAACCATATTTTCCATTTGAAAAAATTAAGTACACTATTTGATATGGAGGGTGATAATGGGAACAAAAATGTTCCATCTGGGCTTCCCTGGAAAACATCTGCCCCATCAGCAACTAGTCACGTTAATAACACTTGGTGACTAACAAATGTGATGCCCAAACCTTTATTAGCTTCAATTAACAAAATCTCTCAGGTGAAAATCCACATCACACATTTACCTTTTGTAGAGAAATTGGCCATTGATCTTTCTCTGTGTAAATACAGCCTCAGTAGTTTTCTCTATGTTTTCACAGAGAACTGCAGGTCTTGTTCTCAAGCATCTCTGAAGTACATCACTAGACGGCAGTGTCACCTAAGTTTTTAATAGCATAGAAAGTTAGTTTTGTTTAATGCCGTTTTTTCATGAGTCATAGGTCAAATTTAACATCTTTCCTGCTACCAGGAAAATGCCCAGATGTTTTTCCATGCTGCAATTTCAGAAAAGGGAACTTGTCTTTGGCACCTTGTTGACATTTTGATAACTCTAAATCTGTTCCAATACAGCTGGTTCTCCTCAGATTACTTTAAGTATTCTGAGAGCCCATTCTATATCCCAAATACTGAGCCAGGTACTGAGGGTACAGAGATGAAGGCTAACAGACAAGTCTTAAGAAAGGCACAGATATGGAACCAGCAGTTAGCATAATGGCTATGTCACTGAACTCCCATGTAGTTGACAACGGTTCAAGTCCCGGACCCGGTGGCTTAAAACTCACGCCAGGTGTGTGTGTGTGTGTGTGTGTGTGTGTGTGCGCGCGTGCCCAAGATCCCGAGAGGAGAATGGAGGAGAAGGGATTGCAGCATGACCATCCCCCTTGGGGGTGATTTCTTGCTTTTTGTCTCTCTGGCGAGCGCACGCGTCCTGTAGCAAAAACCTCTCCCCTCTTGCCCCCTCCCCCAAAAAAAGAAAGAAAGGCACGGATGGGGCCAGCAGGCAGCAGAGTGGTTATATGGCTGGACTCCCACATGGCTGTCCATGATCCAAGTTCTGGACCTGGTGGCTTGAAAACCACACTGGATACATGTTCATACATGCCCAAGACTCTGGAAGGAGAATCGAAGAGAAGGAATTGCAGCGTAGTCATCCCCCCTGGGGAGTTATTTTTCACTTTCCCTCTCACTGTCTCTGTCTGTGTCTCTCCAGCAAGCACATGCACCTAGGACAAAAATCTCTAAAAAAAAAATTAAAAAAAAAATAAAGACAAAAGAGAGAAAGAAAGATGGAGAAAGAAAGAAATAAAGAGAGGGGGAGAGAGAAAGAGAGAGAGAGAAAGAACAGAAAAGCACTGTCTAGGCCTAGCCACAATGGTGCAGGCATTAGAGCACAATTCTACAATTCTTTAGCCATGTGGAAGACTGTGGCTGGGATCCTGATTATACTAGAAACGTATCAGGTATGCATATGAGCAATCTTGATTCTGGTTGACTGGAAGGCTGGGGGGAATCCCTGTGTGAAAAGAACCTTTTGAGGGTGCTTATTTCTCTCTTTCTCAAGAATTAAAACTGTTTGAAAAAGCCACAGTCTAGTTGGGGAGATCAATGAGATCAATGCATAAATTATATAGTATCATAAGCACTGGGGTGCCACTGGGATAGGATAAACTCAGGATAAGGCTCCCATCTCAATCCAGGGGTTTAGGTAGTATTCTGGAACAGATGACAGGGAAGGCTGAATCTTAAAGAATGGGCAGACATTAACCACGGAAGAAAGTTGGGAAAGTGTGTGTCAGGTAGAGGAAATAGACTGAGCAGATAAGCTTACAAAGGTGTGATATGTGCTGGGGAACTAGGTAGTAAGATGTTGAGCACAATAAGACAACACAGTATGAGATGTGGTGATAGGTAGAGGTCAAGTTAAGAAATGCAATAATAATATTACAAGCAAGACCAAATAGATGAAACCATCTGCTCTTCCCAATGACTTCTTGAGAGAAGAGCATCATCACCTTATGTTGACAAGGAATTATCTCTTCATTTTTTTATAACCCTTTGGTGTAAGAAGAGGTGGCAATAATTTATTGAGCCTCCAGTAAATACTGAGCATATTATACTCAGTGTACAGAGCCTCTTCACATGTTGCCTGTTTGATATCAGCAATAACCCTATGAGATGGGTATTATGCTATTATACTCTTCAGTTTACAGACAAGGAAATCCATTTTCAGAGAGGTTAAATAACTTGCTCATAATCACACAGCTGATAAGTGACAAAGCTGAAATTTGAATAGAAGCATGCATGAGGTACAGAGAAAATGACAGGAGAGTGGAATCATGAATAATGCTTGTGGGCATGGGACTGAGAGGGACAAGAAGACTTGCTGGTAGGGGTAATGTTTGGGTTTAGTAAAAATGAATAGTAATAATAGTGAAAAGACTTAAGTTTTGAATATATATCATGTGCTACACTCTGTGCTGTGTGTTTTATAAGTATTACCTTGTTTAATCCTTACAACAATCCTATGAGAAGGAAATAATTATTATCCCCATTTTATAGATGAGGACACTGAGGCACAATGAACTTTACTAACTTGTCCAAGATCACATGGCTAATAATTGGCAGATCCTGGATTGAAATTCAGGTAGTCTGGCTCTGGAACCAGAAATATTTGAGTTGGGGACATGCATGGGGACATTTCAGGCAGAAGAAACAGCAGGAGGCAGGGGCATGCACTGGCCAGAAGGCTGAGAACTCACATGGAATTGCTGGACTGTAAAGTGGGGGTGGCTGAGAGGTTAGGATTTGGAGGCTGGAGTCACACTGTGAAGGGTTTTTCAGGGAGTGGGGAGGGGGCAACTGTCACCTTGTGTTTGATGTTCCAGGAGCAGGAGGCAGGGAAGCAAAGGAAAGGTTTTTTTTATTTTTTTAGAGAGGTTTTTGCTATAGGGTGCGTGCGCTCGCCAGACAGACGGAGAGACAGAAAGCGAGAAATCACCCCCCGGGGGGGATGGCCACGCCGCAATCCCTTCTCCTCCGTTCTCCACTCAGGATCTTGGGCACGCACGCACACACTCCTGGCATGAGTTTTAAGCCACCGTGTCCGGGACGCGAACCACGGTCAACTACATGGGAGTCCAGCGACATAGCCATTACGCTAACTGCTGGTCCCAGCACAGGAAAGTTTTAAGCAGGGACATACTTAATTTTATCAGTGCAATGTTATCCCTTTCCTCACTCCCTCAGGTAACTAATTCATCATGCAATGCAGAAATCACATCAAAGCTTACACTTTATCTAAATATGCATAACTGTACTTCCTGCTGCCAAGTTTCCAAATGTTCTCTCCGATGACAGTTACGCTCTAAGACTGGTTCTCAGTGAGGTCATCAGTCTAGCAGCTGGAACCAGGTTAGAAATAAAGTCCCTCCAGCCCTGCCCAAGACCTACCGAATCAGAAACCCTGGAAGTAAGGATTGGAGATTTATATTTTAACAAGGTTCCAGGTGATTCTGAGACATGCTAATGCTTGAGAACCTCTATTTCAAATCGTTGTTTCAATGCTGCATGTATATGTAATTTGTAAGAACCACGTCATGTCTCTTATCACTCTCCCTGCCACCCCCACTTTGGCTCCTTGGTATGAAACACAATGCATATCCCAGCTTTGCTGTGCAAGTCCCTTTTCCTTTGTACACTTCAGTTTAATCATCTATGTAATAATAATGATGATTATAATAATACCTATCTCATTCTGTTGCTGTACCAAGAGTTTATGCAAGCAAGGGCCCCACAGGTGGTATAGCCCAGGTTAAGGCTCTGGGCTTCCACAAGGCCAACCACTATTCAAGTTCTAGACCTGGTAGCTTGCTTTCTCACTTTCTCTCTGGTCAAAATAAAATAAATAAACAAATAAATAATCTTTTAAACAAGTTAATTCAGGTAAAGCTATTAGAACAGTTCTTATTGTCTCATAGTAAGTGTTTAATTTATATATTACTGGTTATTTGTACCTAATATCCAATAAATTCTCTTAAATTGTTTGAAGATTGAGAGTAGATTTAGATAAAGAAGGGGAGAGAATGTGAAAAGCCAAAATGAAACAGTGGGAAAGAGAGGAGAAAACCTGTTTTAAATAGATCCAGTCTGCCCTACTGGGTTATGTTAGCAACCTAAGAGCCTGAATTTGCAGATAATCAGAGAAGGGCAAATGGGACCGAAATAGGCCTGGTCCATTTATATGAAATGTTCAGAGTTGTCAAATCCGTAGAAATAGAAGGTAGATTAGTGGTTGCCAGTGAGTTGGAATAGAATGTGACTGCTAATTAATATGGGAATTTCTTTGAGGGTGATAAAAATGTTCTTGAATTAGATAACAGTGATGGTTTCACAACTCTGTGAACATACTCCAAACCACAGAATTGTACAGTTTAAAAAAAAATTGCCAGAGGACTCCCTGTCCCAAGAGAAACAGAGAGAGAGAGAGAGGGTGAAAGCACTCCTCCACACACAATAGTGCATGGTCACTTTGCAATCCCTTCTCCTCTATTTTTTTATTCTGTTGGGATTTGAGGCACTTATGCACAAATGTCTGCCATATTTCTCAACCAGGTCCAGGATTTGAACTATGTGGTTTATCATGTGGGATATGGCTCCCTTAATCACTAGGACACAGGACTGGCCCCAGAATTGTATACTTTAAAAGGATAAATTATATCTAAATCACTCCCAGAAACTATTTAAAGAAAACAATTAGCCCTGTCAATCTGGAAAGAGGAGTCAAGATCTTTCCCTTATCTCCCATTAAGCCCTCAGGAAACTAGTTATAGAGCAGGTGCAGAACTGAGATCAAGAAAGACAGTCTTATGGCTGGATTTTGTTCTAATTATTTGCTTGCCACATAGGGGTACACACTCATTTTCTGTGTCATTATTTCTAAAGACACAAAGTCTGATTTTTTTTAATTAAGACCCACCGTTTATCAATGGCATAGAATTAAATTGCAAGAGAGTGACACAAACTGATTATAACAGAAGTGAAACCTAAGATGGGGATATAATAGATAATCTCACAAGCGTGAGTCACCTGATTGAGGTCAACATGGGTGAAACATCAATGCTTATTTCCCGAAGAACTCAGGCAACCTAACCCAGCCAAATAGACCTGGAAGATCTAATTATATCCCCTAAGGGCCCAAACTACTTAATTTTCCCTCCAAGCTTTCAGAGTTTCCAAGAAAATCATTCAATGCTTATTTCACTGAGTGATAAAAGCAGACTTATGCCTTTATAATACAGGATGGATGAATCAAAACTTGAGAAATTTTGAGGTTTAAATGTATGCTTGACAGTGTTAATGGTGGGGAGGAGGCCACTTTATTTTATTAAAGATAATCTAAACATGTCTGCTTGATAGAACCTCGGTGTGACAATACTGCTTACTGCCAAGAAAGTCCTATCAAGAAAAATCCAACGCAAGAAGCAAAGCCTATAAACAAGCAATGAATGCTGGCAAAAGTAAGCTCAATGGAGGCAAGGGGAAAGACATGCAGTCTAGTAGTTACTGTGAAGGATGCTACAGGCCTAACTTCATTAGGTGTCAAATAATTACCAAATTAAGACTATGAATCTATATAGCACAGGGTTAAGCATGTAGATTCTAGAATTAGGCTGTCTGAGTTCAAATATTGATTATTCTCTTCTCTTCTGACTTCCCTAAGGCATTCATCTATTTATTTCATTTATAACATTTCCCACAATCTTTATTGCTATGACCTTACTCTTACTAGATAATAATTTCTATGAATAAGGCAAGGGACCATATAGTAGCTACTGAATAAATATTTATGTGGTTGAATAGAACCTTCCGCTCTTTGTCCTTGGGCAACTTGCCTCTCTATGTCTCAAGGTTTTTCCATTTGTTTACTGGGCATGGTTGTAATACCCATTTAATAGAGCTGTTGAGGGAAATGTACATATAAGTACAGTGCCTGGCAAGTGCTAAAAAATGCTATTTATTAATTATTATAAAGAAAAATTTTGGATTAGCAGTAGGCTGGAATAGGCAACTCAATAGGCTGGAGTCGTCCTTTAAAAATGACATTTTGGGGGGCTGGCAGGTGGCATGGTGGTTGAGGGCGCTGGACTCCCACATGGCCGACCACGGTTCAGGTCTCAGACCTGGTGTCTTGCTTTCTCACTTCCTCTCTGTCTCTCTGTTTCTCTCAGATCAAACTGGAAAAAATAATGATAAATAAAGTTAAATAGAATAATTATTTTTTTAAAATGACATTTTGGGACCAGCAGATGGCATAATGGCTATGTCGCTGGACTTCCATGTAGTCGACCGTGGTTCGAGTCTCGGACCCGGTGGCTTAAACTCACGCCGGGTGCATGTATGCGTGCCCAAGATCCCGAGAGGAGAATGGAGGAGAAGGGATTGCGGTGTGGCCATCCCCCCTGCGGGGATGATTTCGCTCTTTCTATCTCTCTGTCTCTGTCTTTCTGTCTTTCTGGTGAGTGCATGTGCCCTGTAGCAAAAAACCTCTCCAAAAAAAAAAAAAGACATTTTGACCCAGGCTCTATGGCACAATCAGGAGAGTACCAGAGCTAGAAGCTATTTGTGGACTGTAGTTCATGTTCCTAGCCCAGTCCACTGGAAAGCATGCTGGACATGTGGGGATGTGCCCAGGGTCCTGGTGGGCTGGAGGATGAGAACTGTGGCATGCTTAGATCCTGCGGAGGGTGCTTCTCTCTTGTGCTCTCTCACACAAGCACATACACACATATCAAATCTTATCATAAAAAATAAATAATTAAATACAAATGACTTTTTTCTTAACGAATTATCTGAAGCAAACCTAGCAAGAATATTAATGCATAAATTCAGAGCCATAAATTATTTGGTTACTTTTATATTATTTTCTGTATTTTTATATGTTCCATGACTTTAAAACATGGCTCTAAAACTTCTAACATTTTTCCTATAATCAGGTATGGTTTCTGTTCTCCCCTATTGAACCTTCAAAGGTTCACCTGTGACTGTAGGATGTTGTTGGAATGATGCTGTGACTTCCGAGGCCAGGTCAGAAAAGATCATTTCTATTTATGATTTGCTTGCTGGAATACTTATGCTTGGAATTTTAAACCACTATGTAAGATGTTTCACCATCCTGAAGTCACTGGACAGTAAGGAAGCCAGTTGTGTGAAGAAGGCACATGTAGGCACTTGGGTTGCCACCTCTAATTTCTGATCCTTCCAGCCCAGGCACCAGGCATGTGAGTGAAGAAGACTTCAAATGATTCCAGTGCCTTTGAATTTTCCCAGCAGAGATGCAGGACATTGGGGAGCATAAATAGATATATTTATTGTTCCTTTTAGAAATTCCTGACCCAAATAATCCATGAGCATAATTAACTTAATAATTCATTAATTTAGTAATTTATTGATAATAATTATTAATTTATTAATATTTAATAATTAATTTCTTTAATAATTAATTTATTCCTAAGAGAGACAGAACGATAGAGAGGTGGAGACAAGCACCCCCAACAGGGTCCCCATGCAGCATTTCATCCCCAGCTTTAGCCAGCCCAGATCATGGGCATGTGCATACTCACTGTGCTCAAGTGGGTCTTGGGCTACAAACTCATAAACATTCTGAGCTTCATTGTTTTGCATTGATAAATTGAGTGTTTTTTTTTTTAACAGTATGTTTGAAATACTTTGTGATTTAGAAGAAAGGTCACTCAAAGGGCCAACCTTCTTTTTGTGTTGCAACCCCTAATTCAGTTTGGGTCACTTGAACAAAAACTATAATGCATCTCAAGAGTAAGTAACCATGTCATAATGTCATTTGAAGAGCACTAAGTCTCCAAAACATTATCACCCCGTTTTAAGGTCTAAAATCCCCCTCCTATCAAGATTTGTTTGAAGGATTTTACCTGTGAGAGTCCACTGTTAGATAAATAACCCCCCATGATCCAGCCATGGTGACACAAGAAGTAGGGTGTCACTGTGTGATCTGTAACCACATGGGAGGCCTGGGTATAGGCCCCAAGTTGACCTGAACATGGCAGATGCACCCATGCATGCCAGTGATCCTGGTTGGCTGGGCGCCTTCAGGGAGGATTGTGGCATGGTAAGACCATGTTAAGAGGTGCCTGTCTTCCTTCATTAGGAAGGAAGGAAGGAAGGAAGGAAGGAAGGAAGGAAGGAAGGAAGGAAGGAAGGAAAGAAGGAAAGAGAAGGATTAAAAAATTCCCCAAAAGGTGGGAGCCAGCAGGTAGCATGGTGGTTAAAGGCACTGGATTCCCACATGGCCGACTGCGGTTCGAGTCCTGGACTGGTGGCTTGCTTTCTCGCTCTCATTCTCTCTCTCTCTTGCTCTCCCACTCTGTCCCTCTCTGGTCAAATTTAAAAAAAAAATAAGTAAATAAATTAATAAAGTTAAGCAAAATTTTAAAAAATTCCCCAAAGGTATGGATGTAGGGAACAAGGAAAAAGGTCATTAGACATGGGCATCCTATTCACAGAGGGCTTTAACTTTATATTTCTGAAATTATCACCAAAGGAGTTTCTATACAATGTATGATGACAAAACAAAAAGAAGATATTCATATAAGTTTAGACTTCTGTCTCATTTTCAAACTTACTACTTGTACTGCACTGTGAATTATTTTTTATCAACCTTGCAATTATCTTGTGACTAGCACAATTATGTTGTAGAACATTGCCATCTGCAGTGGGAATTTAAATTTGAATCAGGCTATAGATGATGAGTGACTCATGGTTATCAGCCAAACCTTTGATTGGGAAAATTGTCTCTATTATATATATAAAAAAATCCTGCAATGTTATTTAGCTACAAAGATTCCTTGATTGGCAAAATTATCTCTATTATATAAAAAATCCTACAATGTTATTTAGCAACAAAGATTCCGAATGCTTGCATCAGTTGAAAATACACATTAATCATTAACACTTTGTGGGTAGATAGAAACAAATTAATGCACTGTCTCTTTTTTTTGAAGTTAGAAGTGTAATTTTGTTTCATGTAAATGTTGAAGAGATACACAATATAAATAGTTAAGTAACCTATTTGGTATTTAAAATATATATGTATAGAGAATCTTAATGCTTGGAAGTGGTTCCTGTACGTCTATCTGGGTCTCTGAGAAGCCCCAGGTGATACTAGAAAAGTATTATTTTGGAGGGCTGTGGGAGATATAATAATGGAGTTTATTTTCCTCTAGATACTTACATAATTTGTTTATTCTCTCTTTTCTTCTTCTTCTTAATTTTTTTTACATTCAATCACTGTACATCTTTATTTTTTAATTTGACCAGAGATAGAGAAAGGGAAAACGAAAAGGCAAGCCACCAGGTCCAGGACTCAAACTGCGGTTGGCCATGTGGGAATTCAGCACCTTTAACCATTGTTTATTTTTTAAATCTTAGCCATTGTGACTGGGGATTGGTGGTATCTCATTGTGGTTTTGATTTGCATCTCCCTTATGATAAGAGATGTTGAACATTTTTTCATACACTTTTAGGCTATTGGTACGTCTTCCCTAGAGAGTTGTCTGTTCAGTTTATTTTCTCATCTTTTAATTGGATTGATTTTTTTTTCTTTTTCTTTTTTTTTTTTTTTTTTTTTTTGTGGATATACTACTTGAGTTCCCTGTATATCCTGGTTATCAGTCCCTTATCTAAGGTATAGCTTGCAAATATATTCTAACATTCTGAGGATTATCTCTTCACTCTAATTATTGTTTCTTTTGCTGTGCAAAAGCTTTTTGGCCTGATGTAATCCCACTTGTCTATTTTTTACATCATTGCCTGTGCTTTGGGGGTCTTATTTAAAAAGTGTCAACTTCAATGTCTCCAAGAGTTTCCCCTGTGTTTTCTACTGGTAGTTTTATAATTTGAAGTTTTGTTTAGAACCTTGATCCATTTTGAGTTGATTTTTGTTAATGATAAGAGATAGGCATCCAGTTTCATTTTTCAGTGGGTGGATATCCAGTGTTTTTAGCCCCATGAAGAAGTCTTTTCCCACTGGATTGTCTCTTGCCCTTTCTAAAAACCAGTTTGCTGTATATTTGGGGGGTTTATTTCTGGGTTCTCTATTCTGTTCCATTGGTCTACGTGCCCATTTTTGTGCCAGTACCATGCTGTTTTGACTATTACAGCTTTGTAATATATTTTGGAGTCAGGGAGTGAGATGCTTCCTACTCCATTCTCCTTGCGCATTATTGCTTTGGTGAATGATGGAATCTTTCTTTTTTTATTTCTGAAACTTTTTTTTCTGAAACTTTTTTCAAATTTAATTTACATTCATTCCCTAAGCATCATCACAGCATACAAAATGTGATTTCCCCAGAATATACTTCATAGTGGCTTAATCATGCATGCTGTTGTCAAAAATTTCCATTTCTAATTTCATATATATATATATATATATATATATATATATATATTCCTATTTCTGACCCTCTGTCCTTTCCCACCCCCTTCTCACACTATCTCTGGTGTCTACAGTTGTCTTCCATTCCTTCCCCCCCACATTGTATTGACCACACAATTTCTTAAAGAATCTAACTACTTTCAATAGCAAGTTCACTTGGTAATTTCAAGAAAAGCAGTTTTAACTTAATTAAATGAAATGCTAAGGAACTTTGCTTAAAATTTAAATCCAGGAAACAGGTTAGGATTCTGTTCAAATGGTAGGTACATGAACCTATCAACAGCTCAAGACAGGACACAAATACTTAAAACTGGACAACAAAGCCTAGAAGAAAAACAACAATGTTTTGTCAAAAGTCATAAAATTCTATTTCACCAATTCAGTCTCATGTACTTTATCTTCTGTTGTCATTAGATTTTCCCTATTAAATTCTGGGATATATTCAACTCCAGACTTGTCCCTATGATTAAGTTGGCCATTTTCTTAGTTTCTGAACTCTTGTTTCTGTGTGACTGTATTTAATTTTTGTGATATAGCACTCCCTTGAGAACTTCTTAAAGATATGATCTGGTGCTGGTAAATTCTTTCAGATTTTGTTTATCTGAGAATGTTCTTGTCTTTTCTTCCCACATGAAGGATAATAATGCCAGGTACAGTATTCTTGGTTGAAATTGCTTTTCCCTTAACACTTTGAATATATTTTCCCATTCTTTTCTTGCTCGCCTTGTTTCTGATAAGAGGTCTGCTGTTGTTCTGATGGGATATCCTTTGTAGGTAACTTGATGTTTTTCTCTTGCCAATCTTAGTATCTTGTCTTTGTCTGTGGTTTTGGTCACTCTGGCTATAATGTGTCTGGGACAGGATCTTCTTGGGTTGATTCTATTTGGGGTCCTTTATATTTCTTGGGACTGGATCTTTGAGTGCCTCTCTAAGTTTGGAAAGTTTCTTGCAGGATTTCATGAAATAGATTACCAATGCCCTTATGAGTCTCTTTGCCTTCTGGGATACCAATTATTCAGATGTTTGGATGTTTGATGGTATCTAGTATTTCTCATATATTATTCTCAGTTTTGGGGGCCATTTTCTCAGTCTTCATGGTGGATTTTTCTAGGCCAGCAATTTCCTTTTCTACATCTGAGATTCTATTTTCTATATGATCTAGTCTGCTTTTAATACTTTCTAGGGAGATTTTGACTTCCTGTATTATAGCCTTCATTTCTAACAGTTCCATTTGATTCTTTTGTAAAGTCTGTAATTCCTCTTTTAGATTTTGCAAGTATTTCCTCACCTCCTGGAACTCATCATCTCCTTTCTCCTTTTTCTTCTGCAGTCTCGCTTCTCCTCCATCTCTGTTAGCTTTGCCATTATGAATGTTCTAAATTCTTTATCAGACATTTCCATGATTTCCATTGAACTGTCTGTGGATGAAGAGGAGTTATTCTTTTTCCTTGGAGGAGAGGTATTTTCTTGCTTTCCCATACTTCTTGTGGTCCTGTGATGATCTCTAGTCATCTGATGGATGGTGCATTTCTTCCTAATTCTTGAAGTTGAATGTGAACGTTCAGAAGCAAGCAGAAGAAGGTGATCTGGAATCTCTTTGCTGTTCTGTTGTGATCACACTCACGTTTGTGGGCTGGAGGCTGTATTATCAGTAGGAAATCTTCATTTCTCTTTTACACCAAAATCACTAGTTATCAGGAGCCATGAGGAATCTTCTTCTGATGGCCTGCCTCTTGCCTCTCAAGCCACTCAAGCTTGTGGCCTGGAGGCTGAATTATCAGTAGGAAATCTTCATTTCTCTTTTACACTGAAATCACTAGTTCTCAGGAGCCTTGAGGAATCTCAATGATGGAGTTTTATACAGGAATAATATTTGAAATCCTTGAGGTTCAGTGAGTGTTTGACCAGAAAAAGGCCTTGGGAGGGACCAGCAGTTAGCATAATGGCTATGTCGCTGGACTCCCACGTAGTCGACCGCGGTTCGAGTCCCAGACCGAGCGGCTTAAACTCACGCCGGGCACATGTGCGTGCGTGCCCAAGATCCCGAGAGGAGAATGGAGGAGAAGGGATTGCAGCGTGGCCATCCCCTCTGGGGGGTGATTTCCTGCTTTCTGTCTCTCTGTCTCTCTCTGTCTTTCTGTCGAGCGCACGCGCCCTATAGCAAAAACCTCTCCAAAAAAAGAAAAAAAAAAAAAAAAAGGCCTTGGGAGAAAACTTAGGACCCAGGAACGGAAAGGACTAGAGATTCAGGAATCTTACACACATACACAGGGACTTCAGAAAGTTAATGGAAAAATGGAGTTAAAGTATAAATTTATTTTGTTGCAAAAACTGAGTTATATGCAGAGTTTCTTCATAATACCATTTCCATGAGATTTGCATGTGTGTATTTTTTACAATACACATTTCCATGTACTTTCCATGTATGTATTTGTGTGTGTGTATAAAATATTCCTCTCTCGAAATTTTGCCTGAGGATTCCAGAAGGAGTAGAATCAGGAGGCTGAGGCAGACTAGATCAGCCTCTTCTGAATGTGGATGTCCTGAAGCAAAAACATACCCCACACCTCATCTGTGAATTCAAGCAAGGTAGCAGCACATGGTTACCATGGCTACTGCTCCATTGCAGAAGCTCCCATCTAATACCAGGAAAGGGTATGTGCCAGACTGTGACTGGCCCATTCCCTACAACACTAACCCTGCCTCAAAAGCACCCTAATCCTCTAGGCAGTATGGGCCACCAGAGGGCTCTATATGGCTGCTGTCAGGGCTCCAGAAACTAGTGGGTGCTCAGAGAGGCCTCACTAGACAGTGTCTGCTGCTGCTGCTGCCACTTCGTGTGCTGCCAGAAGGAGCAATTGCTTTCCAAGATAACAGCTTCACCTTTCACCTCTCCCAAGAAATGAGGTGGCTTAGTTGTATCCAGTCCCACCTCTCCCAGGCCACAAGTCTGGCCAGGTTCCCTCAAGGTTTGTTAGATGAGTGCTAACCTCTTTGTGCCCTCCTTTTCTTCTTATCTGTACTCTGCTTCCTCCTCTCACTTGTCTTTTTTCTTCCCTGCATCTTTTCTCCTTGTACTATATTTCTTATTTCTTCTGATCTCTACTCTTCTTTTCCACCTAGCTTACCCCTTCCCCTCTATCTGTTGGGCTTTCCAAAATCCCTTCCTCTTTTCCCACTTAAAATGAAAATTATCTGTTGATAATAATGGGAATGGTAATATCTTTGACTGGACTAATATACAGTGTAGTCATGCTGGGAAAATTCATTTTGTATGTTGTAATGATATACATTGATTGAATGTAAATTAAAATAATAATTTAAAAAATAACTATAATCAAGCCTTCCCCCCAACCCAAAAATGCCCTTTATCTTATCCTTCATGCTTTTGTCACTCCTTTAAAAAATATATTTCCTGGGGCCAGCAGGTGGTTTGGTAGTAAAGGGTACTGGCTAACTGCAGTTTGCATCCCAGATCTGGTGACATGTCTTCTCATTTTCCCTGTCTCTCTTTCTCACTCTGTCTCTCTCTGGTCAAATTAAAATAAATAAATAAAGTTAAACAAAAATAATTTTTAAAAAAATATATTTTTCCTTAAAAAAATAATTTTTTTTTAAAAAAAGGGGCCAGCAGGTAGTGTGGTGGTTAAGGTGTTGGACTCCCACATGGCCAAGCACAGTTCAAGTCCTGGACCTGACAGCTTGCTTTCTCTCTCTCACTTTCTCTCTCTCTGGTCAAGTTGAAAAATAATAATAAATAAATAAAATTTAAAATATATTTTTCCTCTCTTTTTTTCTCTTACTTGTTCTCCAATTCTTTCTACTTTCTTGATTTCCTTACTCAGTTTTATCTGTTGTTCTTTACACAAAGGTTGCAAACTGGTGACTTGTGAGGCAAATTTAGCCTGCAGCTGGGTTTTTTTTGGCAACTCTGGGCCACATTCTCAGGAAGCAACAATCAAGCATATCTGAGCCAGTTGCCCCTTGTACAAGACAAGTAGTCCCCACTGTACCATAGGCCGCAGATGCTCCTTTCCTTAATGATGTATGCTACCTGTTTAGCACCTGTAGACATGAGGGTTTCAGATACCTTCTTCAATCTCTTCTCTTCCTCATTCTCACAGCTTCCACTGTGAGGCAGTACACCCACTAGTTAAGTCCCCAGTCTTTGAAGTCATTCAGAACTGTGTTCAAATTCCAGTTTATCAAATTGTGTGACCTCAGGCAATTCCTTCAAGTTCTCTGAACCTCACTTGACTCATCTATTATAAAGGGACCTACTAATACTCATGTAATGGGATTATTGGGGGAATAAAATGAGATAATGCTTATAAAGGGCTTATCCCAGGGTCTGGAACATAACAGGCCCTCAGTTAATAATACTTATTAACTTTCTGCTCTTATTTACATCTTCTCTGCTTTTCACCCCCTCTTCTTTCCTTTTCTTCTTACCATCCCTTCTTTTTCTCTATTTTTCCTCTCTATTTGTGTGTGTGTGTGTGTGTGTGTGTGTGTGTGCTTATAGACTCTATTATTTTTCTTATTTTCTGCTCTTTTTTCCTTTCTTTTTATTTCTGTTCTCTTGATCTTCAGAGCTTATTCAAGTATTTACTTTTCCTCTAGCCCTCTCCCTCCATGGCCACTCTGTGATTCCTTGTCTTATTCCCTCCCTTCCTCACATACACATGACCCAATCCCTCATTGTTTTGGAAATCTGAAATTCTAAAATGATGGGTTCTGAGTATATGTACTATTAAGCTATTTCTCATAGCCAATCCTTGAAATAAGTTTAGAATGAGTAAAAGGAAGTAAAAGCTGTAAATCTAAACATTGTCCCTTGTGAGGCAAGATAAAAGCAAGGATGCCACATCTGCGCTTCTTGACTCTTCAGGCCCTGGTACAGCAAGATCAATCCTGTACACTGAGCTTCCCAGCTTCCCCTCTGTCTAGATGGGGAGATCCCTAGGAGCCCTTTAAAACTTTTATGACAAAATGTTGAAGACATACAGGAGGTATATGTACCTTCTTTTTTAAAAAATAATTATTTATTTTATTTTATTTATTCTTTCATTTATTTTAATTTGACCACACACACACACACACACACACACACACACACACACAGGGGGAGAGAGGGAGAGAGAGAGAGAGAGAGAAAGTGAGAAAGCGAGAAACCAAGCCACCACGTCCAAGAGTTGAACCGGGGTCAGTCATGTGGGAGTATCCCGCACCTTAACCACCACGCCACCTGCTGGTTCCTGTACCTTCTTTTTTAACCACCACTCAGGTGAATGAAATAAAATATTGCCAACTCGGGTGGATCATGGCATTAAAACCCTGTTGGGAGTCTCTCTCTCTCTCTTTTCTTTTCTTGCTCATGGGATAAACAAACTTAAAAATGGAAAGACATTAAGGAGAAAATAGAGAGTCAAGACATTTATGGGACACAAAAATGGATTATTATCTGTTGATGATAACGTGTATAGTATCCCCAAATGGACTGGTGTGAAGTGAATTCATGTTAGAAAGTTCACTTTACAAGCTAAGTGATGTAAAGTGATTGAGTGTATACAATAAAATAAAATATATTTTAAAAAATGGAAAACTAATCTGGCTAGCTTTTCACAGATGTTTGCTGAGGAGCAATCCTGCCCAACCAAGCTTTTTTTTGATAAATGAGCAGTCCCTTCCTTCTATTCCTACTCTGTCTTCTCTGCCCCGACTGGGTAACAAATCATAAATACACTATTGTATTATTACTTCATGTTTGGTCATTGATATCTGGGTCAGGAGTATAGGGAGAAATCAGTACTAGAGTACAGGAGATTGTTATGTACATTGGAATAGGGAAATTGGGATGGAAATGGAAAACGGGGTCTCTGTAGGGTTTCACAGTACAACTTGAATTGAGCTTGCTGTTTTGAGAGACAGCAATGTAGGACATGGGTCCTGAAACTAATGCTATAGGTATACATTTCAGAGTTATTTGCACAAATTATATCTCTACTGCATGCAACAAAATGATTTGACAACTATATTGTTTGTCAGTATAGGCAAGTGATCTGGGTAATTTAGGCTATCATTAATGATTGCTTGAACTGCATACCAATTCACTATCTCACTTGAGGCTATTGCAAATATGGCTCCAGTTACCACTTGAGAACTTTGCCTTAGAGAAGATCAAGTGAAAAGTGAAGTGATTCAGATAAAGCAAGCTGTGTTTGAAAAGCTATAGAACTGACGATTGCTATGAGATTGTAAAATCAGAGAAACACTTGGCTACAAGAGGCCTATAGAATGAAGGAGGGTGGCTTGAAGCTGTTTACATATCTGGAGAGCTCACTAAAAACTAGTTGACTCCTTCTCTCCTCAATATCCACAAACAAGGGATTTCTCAATGAGACCAACGGCAAATAAATATGAAACTAGTAAAATGGATTATGTTTTCCTGTATGTCACCCCTCTGTAGAAGTCACTACTGCAGGAAGCTGTAAATGAAAATATCTGGACCGCAGTTTCGATGTAGACGGGCTAAATTCAGCTCTAATAAGATTTGAATCTTTGTCCTTAGTTAAGGAGAATTCATCTTCATACTTCAAGTTCTAAGTCCATATACTTGGTAGGGAGGGAGAGAAGGTAATTCAGGAAAGAATCTTGTCTCCTAAACAGAGTAATATACAAATAACATGCATTGTGGATATTCTTCTAGCTGCTCTGGGTCAGTGTGTAGGAGTCTGGATCCTTTTTGCTCTCACTTCTCTCAAAGCCTTTTTTAACTTAGTTGAATTTATGTTTTAAAGAATCACAACACATAATTCAGAGTTGGAAATATCCTTAAAGAGGACCTAGTTCAACCCTACCATTTTTGTAGATAGGTTTTAGAGCCAGGAAATGACTTGCTTAAGGTCACAAACCTAGTTATATGCATAGACAGGGGTAGAAATGTAGCCAAGCTGGTTATTTGGTGTGTTACAGAGAAAATGCTCAGATGCCTGTCTGAATTGACTAGATCAGTGGTTCTCAACATTGGCTGCAGGAGTGGTATTCAAAATATTTAATAACGGGTACAATACTGGGCACTGATTAATTAGAATGGAATCTGGCTAAGTGCTGAAGCAGCGTCCTGGATGACTCCTGCTGGTCCAGGCATTAACTCTTTAATTACTGATTGTAAAGAAGCTGGGGATTCTAGGCAGGAGAAAATGAGGTGTTCAGGGCTCTGGGCTCTGAGGGCATTAAACAACTTCATTGAAAGTATTTCTTACTATTTTCACAGCTTTTACGGTAATGCCAGTGCATCCTGACTGAATTATATACACCAGAATCATTTGGGGAACTTAAAAAATCAAGAATAAAAACCATTGGAGTTATGTTCTGGCATTGTGAAGACCTTTCCTTTTCATCTTAACTTATACCAATCACTCAGGAACATAACTAGGATGAGAATCGGTGACCAAACCTGTTGGATTTCCTCAAAGTCTTTAGTAGTTAAACTTGGTTCCTAAAGAAGCATATCATAGCTTGTCTAGCTTTTATGACGCTGTCTGGGTACTACTTTCTGTACCAATTATTTCTGCAATAAGCTTAAGTCATCATATTTAGTCTGAATAAATATAAGATAGAAATGCCACATAAAGTCATCATCAACTCTACAAGTCAAGATGGATAGACAACCTTGCATGTCCACTATAATATTCTTTATACTGTGAGATTACATCTCTACAAGTGATGGGCCTGAACGCTGATCCTTTTCATTGGAAGTCACGAAGGAGTTTTGGAGCCTAGGATGGAAAGGTTCATCAGATGGAACAGGTCCTTTGAAGAATTCCAAAGGATAAGCTGACTACATCCCTTATCAGAGGACAGTCTGAAATGTAGTTAGTGATGGTGATAGGAGTTATGGGGTCACATGGAAACTAAGAGTTATGAAAAGATGAGCTATAACCTGGGGGACAAAATAGGAGGGGTCAGTTCAGATACTAAATATGGATGAGCATGAGGAAGTCAGACACAAGAAGACATGGAGAGATAAGGGACACTTTTGTCTAAATCACAAGCATCATTTAGTATTTTTCTCCAATTTTTAAGGAAAATTGGTTTTTTAAAAAATTATTTAATTTTATTTATTCATTCATTTATATTAATTTGACCAGGGAGAGACAGATCAAGGGAGAGAGAGGGAAAGTGGGAAAGCAAGCCACCAGGTCCAGGACTCGAACCATAGTCCACCATATGGGATTTTCCAGCACCTTAGCCACCACGCCACCTGCTGGTCCCCAAAAATTAGTATTTTTAAAAATGCAGAAAAGTTGAAAGAATTTCACAATAAATACCCATCTACCCAACAGCTAGATTCTACAATTTATACTTTATTGTACTTTGCATTATCACACACTTCATTTCTCTATCCCTCTACCCATTCCTCAGTTCATCTTATTATTTTGACACATGTCAAAGTAAATTGCAAACAATACACATCTCCCAAAATACTTCAACATGCCTATCATTAACTAGAATTCAAAATTTGTTTATGGTACTTTTAAATTTTAAAGTTAAATTTACATAAAATAAGGTGCATAAATCTTAGTTACACCACCAGTGAGTTATGACAGACAAAGTAATATACAAGAGTAACCAAAACTACTTTCAAGAATAGAACATTACCATCACTTCAGAAAGTTTCTCATACTTTTTTCTCTATAAGGTTGGTGCAAAAGTAATTATACTTTTGCAATGTTGAAATTTGTCATTTGATATTGGGTGCATTCTTAAATAAATGTGGTTATATGCATTTCTTGCTTTTTTTGTAAATGACTTATTAATTGCTGCTATTTTATATGTATTTTAGACTATGGAAATTATATTAGACAAAAAGCAAATTTGAGAAATTTTCTTATTTGAGTTCACAATGGATTATAAAGTAGCTGAGACAACTCATAACATCAAGAATCCATTATCCTAGGAGCTGCTTACTAATGTACAGTGCAGCGATGGTTCAAAAAGTTTTGCAAAGTAGATGAGAGCCTTGAAGATGAGAAGCATAGTGGCTGCCATTTGAAGTTAAGAACAACCAGTTGAGAGCAATCATTGAAGCTGATGCTCTATAACTACATGAGAAGTTGCCAAAGAACTCAACATTGATCATAATGGGCATTGGGCTTTGAAGCAAATTGGAAAGACAAAAAAGCTCAGGAAATGGATGCCTCATGAGCTGACCAAAAATCAAAAGAATTATCATTTTGAAGTGTTGTATTCTCTTATTCTATGTAACAACAATGAACCATTTCTCAATCGGATTGTGATATGGAGTGAAAAGTGATTTTTATACAATAAGAAAGCAATGAGCATGGATTTTTATGCTGTACAAGTAAAGAAACTTCTTTCTTTCTTTTTTTTAGAGAGATTTTTGCTATAGGGCACATGCACTCACTGGAGATACAGAAAGAGACAGAGAGATAGAAAGAGAGAAATCACTCCCCAAGGGAATGGCCATGCTGCAATCCCTTCTCCTCCAGTCACCTCTCAGGATTTTGGGCACACATGCACACGTGCCTGGCATGAGTTTGAAGCCACCAGGCCCAGGACTCGAACCTCAGTCAAACATGTGGGAATCCATTATGCCATCTGCTGGTCCCAAGAAACGTATTTCTTATTGGCAAAAATGTCTTGATTGTAATGGTTCCTATTTTGATAAATAATTTGTTTGAGGCTAGTTATAATGATTTAAAACTCACAGTCCAAAACTGCAATTGCTTTAGCACTGACCTAACAGTCAACTTCCACCCTTCTCTCTGTCTCAGGCAACCAAAGTTTTTGAGTTGTTTTTATTATAGATTAATTTGGCCTGTTCTAGAACTTTATGTAAATGAATCATACAATGTACACTCTTTTGTCTAAGGATTCTTTCATTTAGCATAATTCTTTTCAGATTCTTCTATGCTGTTGTGTGTATCAGTAATTCATTCCTTCCTAATGCTAAGGAGTATTCCATTGTATGCCTATATCACAGTTTGTCCATTCACTTATTAATAGACTATTTAATTTCTCTTGGGAAAATATCTAGTAATAGAATTTTTAGATATTAAGGCATCTATATATGTACTTGTATAATTAACTGCCAGGCATATTTCCTTAATGGTTATACTATTTTATATCTCCAGCAAAAATGAATGCAAGTTCCAGTTGATTCACATTCTCACTAACATTTAGTATTTTTAGCCTTTCCTGTGGGTGTGTGGTGGTATCTCACTATTATTTTAATCTGCAGTTCTCCAGTGTCTAATTATGTAAACTGCATAGTCATGTGTTTATTGGCCATTTACATTATTTTTGCAAAGATTCTGTTCAAATAATTTGTCCATTTTTATTAAGTTTACTTTGTCTTTATAAATCCTGAATACAAATTCTTTATCAAATATATGCTTAAGAATATTTGTGTCTAATGTATGACTTCTCTATTTATTTTCTCTTTTTTTGAGGGGGAGAGATTTTTGCTATAGTATGTATACACTCACCAGAGACACAGAGAGAGATGGAGAGAGAGAAAGTGAGAAATCATCCCCCAAGAGGGATGGCTATGCCACAATCCCTTCTCCATTCTTCTCTTGGGATTTTGGGCATGCATGCACACATACCCAGTGTAAGTTTAAAGTTGCCAGGTCTGGGACTTGAATTGTGGTCAACGCTGTGGAGGTCCAGAGCCTTAAACACCATGCGTTCTGCTGATCCTTCTATTGATTTTCTTAATGGTGCCTTTTGATAAAGAGATGTTTTAATTTTGATGAAATATAATGTATTAATTTTTATTGTATGGTTATTACTTTCTGTGTCCTAAGAAACATTTGTCTACCTCCAATTCACTGAGATATTCTCCTGCTTTCTTCTCAAATTTTTGTGATTTAAGTTTTGCCATTAGGTATGTGATCCTACACAATTAATATATATATATATATATATATATATATATAAATTATATATAAATATATATATATATATAATTTATATATACATCTGTATATTATTTATATCGAACTGCAGTTGACTATGTGGGAGTCCAGTGACATAACCATTATGCCATTTGCTGGTCCCCAATTAATATTTTGGTATGGTGCTATGATTACATATTTTTGTGCCCCCTCGCTGATTATATCTTGAAATCCTAATCCCCAAGATAATGTTACTAGGAAAGATCTTTGGACAGTTTCTGCCTCATGAATGGGATCAGTGCACTTATAAAAGAGGCTCAAAGGAGCATGTTCACTCCATCCACCATGTGAGGGCAGAGTGAAAAGATAGCTATCAATGAACCAAAAAGCAGTCCCTCACATGATACTGAATCTGCCAGTGCCTTGATCTTGGATTTCCGAGCGTCCAGACCATGAGAAATAAATTTATGTTATTTATTTATTTGAGAGGTTTTCGCTATAGGGTGCGTGCGCTCGCCAGAAAGACAGAGAGAGACAGAGAGACAGAAAGCGAGAAATCACCCCCCCAGGGGGGATGGCCACACCGCAATCCCTTCTCCTCCATTCTCCTCTCAGGATCTTGGGCACACATGCACACGCTCCCGGCATGAGTTTAAGCCACCAGGTCCAGGACTCAAACCACGGTCGACTACGTGGGAGTCCAGTGACATAGCCATTACACTAACTGCTGGTCCCATGGTCCAAAATTTCTGTTATTTTTAAGCTCCCCAGCCTCTATTAATGTTATAGCACCTTGAATGAACTAAGGCATATGGTTTGAGGTAAGGACTGAGTTCCTTTATTTTATTTATTTATTTTTTTCTATTTGTATATTCAGTTCTTCCAGCACCATTTATTGAAGAGTCTTCACTTTGCCCATTTGATTACTTCGGCATCGTTGTCAGAAACCAAGTGGCTATATAAATGTTTTTTTGGAATCTATATTTTTCCTTTGCTTTTATTTGTCAGTATTTATGGCATATGGTCTTGATTATAGCAGTTTTACAGTAAACATTGAAGTCAAGTGAACGAAATTTTCTGATTTTTTTTCTTTTTGAGATTGCTTTGGTTATCTAGGTTCTTTGTATCTCCAAATAAACTCTAGAAATAGTTTGTACATTTCTACCAAAGTAGAAAATGAGGTTATTTTTGGCATGTTGTTGAATTCTTAGACGAATTTTGGGAAATCAACATATTAACAAGGTAAATCTTCCAATACATAGGTATGGTATCTCTATCCATTCATTTAGATCTTTAATGTTTTGTACCAAGGCTTTGTGAGTTTTAGTTTAGAGTTCTACGTGCGTATTTGTTAAATTTATTCCTAAGTAGAATTTTTTAAAGAATTATTTTATTATTTTATTGAACTTTATTTATTTTTTATTTATTTATCCCAATTTGACTACAGAGGGACAGAGAAAAGGAAGGGGAGAGTGAGAAAGCAAACCACCAGGTCCTGGACCTGAACCACAGTGAGCCTTGTGGGAGTCCAGCACCCTTAATCACCACGCCACCTGCTGCCCCCCCCAAGTAGTTTTTTAAATATACTATTGCAAATGGAATCGGTTTTTGATGTTCCCTTTCCAATTATTTGCTAGTGTAAAAATGCTAGTGCAATCAATGTTTTTGTTAACATTATACCATGTGACTTTATTAAATTCAATTAGTTCCGATAGTTATTTTAGATTCCTTGGGATTCTTCTAAGTAAATGAGCATGTCATCTGTAAATAGAGATGATTTTAGTTCTTTTTTTCTAATATTCATATTTTTAATTTAAAAAATTCGCCTTTAACTATGCTAGAGCATGTGTGTGTGTGTGTGTGTGTGTGTGTGAGAGAGAGAGAGAGAGAGAGAGAGAGAGAGAGAGAGAGAGAGAGAGAGAGAGAGAGAAGCACCCTTTGCAGGGCCTGGTCATTCCACAATCCCTTTCTTCCCTGCCTACTTGATCTTGGACACTCATGCGGATGTGTGGTGTGTTTCAGGTTGACTAGGCCAGGGATTCAAACCCTGGTCACTACATGGTATCCAGGTTCTCTTAAGCAGTACATTACCCTGTGCCACAGAGTCAGCCTTACCTTAAGTTCTTCTAATTGCTTTGTTGCAACGGTTATGGCTGCCAATATGGTGCTGATTAAAAATAGCCGAATCATGTAATATTTCACTATTAAATAGTATTAGATGTACATTCGTTCTATTCCTAGTTTGCTTAGAATTTTTATCGTGATTGAGTTCTATGTCAGATATTTATTCTATTAATATGGTGGATTATATTGTTTCATTTCAAATATTATGTAAGCCTTGCATTCCTAGGATAAATCTTATCTGGTCCTGCTACATCATCCTTTCTATATATTGCTACAATTTCATTTGCTAATATTTGCTAAGGAGATTTGCATCTGTGTTCATGAGCAAAACTGATCTATAATTTCCTTTTCTTTTAAATTCTTTGCCAGATTTTGGTGTTGGAGTTATGCTGGCATTGTAAAATGAGCTGGAATATGTTTTCTTCTTTAAAAAAAGATGTAGCCAGAGTGAGTGTGTGCTTCCTATAGAGAGACATTCCCCTATGAAAGACGGCCACACCAAAATCCTTTCTCCTCCATTTCTCCTTCCTTTCAGGATTTTGGATACACATGCACACGCAGTGCTCAGCATGATTTTCAAGTCTCCAGGTCCTGTACTCAAACCATGCAGTCAGTCATATGAGATTCAGCTGCCTTAACCACTACAACACTGTCTGGTCCTGTTTTCCTCTTTTCTATTTTCTGTCTAAATTTGTGTAAGATTGGTGTTGTTCATTTCTTAATATTTTAAAGATATTTTTGCTACAGCATGTGTGTGCTCGCCGGAGAGATAGAGAGACAGAAA